>CM067528.1:5810000-7212500 GCA_034509925.1 Hirudinaria manillensis | reverse complement strand
GATGGATGGATGGATGGATGGAAGGATGGATGGATGGATACTTAATTTCACAACCAAGTAATTCTTAATTGATTGTAAACATCTTTTTTGTAAACGTTATAATAAATATTTATATAATTTCATCACCATTTAATTTAATTCTACATGATATTCATGCCAATTTCTGTCATTCAAGAACCAAAAAGCATAGAATAAAAGCCAAGGATGGGAAATAAACTAACAAACTGGTGGCAAATGTGGTTGTTGAGTTTGGAATAAGTTTCATCCAAGCAGATGAAATCCACTTTGAACAGGTGTTCATCCCTGCAGTGGTCAGACACTTCCAGGGAAAATGACTCCAGGTCCATCAGTGACACCTGTGGAGTTGATGCAAAAGCTGGCTTAAACAAGACAACAGATCATCTTTTATTTCCATTCCATTAAGAGCTAATTACTTTTATTTTCATGGGCTTGGAAAATAATTGTAAAAATATTTGATAAAATAATTGTAAAAATATTTCACTTGGCTTCAAAATATATTATTGAAACAATAATAATTATACAATAAAAAATTTTTACAACATAAAAGTCAAAAGCAAACAAATGAAATTCTTAGATGATGAAATAATTTAATGCAAATTGTATGATTTGACAACTCAACGAATCAGGTCTTGAACTCGGGACCTTCAGGACCAACCGACCTTCAGGAAATCCAAGTAGTGATTGATGTCCCTGATGAGGCACCTGATGATGATGTTCATCTCCTTGAACTTGGTCTCCTCCAGTTGGAAGCTCTCATCCAGAGACTGACAATGATGATGATGATGATGATAACGATGATTATGAAAACAAATCAAATAAATATCAAGTTATTCAACCGATGACGAGTCTTTATGAAAACAAAAACAATTGGACTTTCAAAGCCCCATTTGGAATGAATTGCTTTCATTGCCCAGATCAATATTAATATCATAAATATTAATCCGTGGTGATTGAAGCAATCCAGGTATTAAATGAAACGTGTCTTAATGTATTCACCTGCGCAGGTGTCATGAACCTGTTGAACTTCTTTTTGATGGAGTGGACGGTCAATTTGGAGAACTTCTTGCCGAACCCTGCGTCGGTCGGCCTCTTGTACTTGAAGACTTTCAGAGGAGGAAACAAATGTTTTGATTTTCGTCGATTTGATTCGTTAATTTCAAAATAAATTCATAAATAATTTTAAAACGAGACGACGAATTCGGCATCGACGAATCGTGATTAATTATGATAATTATTTCATAAAAACACAAAATTATAAAAAATAATAACGCATTCGATGCGACATAAGAAATCCTGAAGTTGATTCGAATGCTTACCAAGATCTTTCCTTCTTTTGTACTCGTTGATGTGCAGTGCAACTTCCTTCATGATGGCTTCAGCCGCTTTGAGATGTTTGTAATCTGGGTGGTCCTCCTCAGTGTACTTGAAGAGGAGAATAATGTATAAGTATTCGTAGTACACACTAAGTACTTGTGTATGTGTATTCGTTGTATGCATTTATGTGTATGCATTTATGTGTATGCACTTATGTGTATGCATTTATGTGCATGCATTTATGTGCACACTTGCATATGAACTCGCACTTGCAAAACAATTTCAATGCTTCAGTTATTTCAATAAAAATAAATATCATCATTGGTGTGATCATTGGTATTACTGTGATCCTGATTGGATAACTTATAATAATCTATTCACTTTTTAAGACTATTTTAATCCAGCAATTCTTACAATTAAAATTATTCACAATTTGTATTTGTTTTAAATGACAATCAAAACATTTTTAAATTTTGTGGATTTTACAATTTTTGAATTAAGAATGTTTTTTTCAGAAATATTGTTTTAGATTCATTTGAGGAAGTAAACAGAGAAAATTCATATTGAACATTTATCTCCTTTTAAATTATTAAAAATTATATTAGTAATGCTATCATCAACTTCTTTTGCAACCACAGAGTGCAAGATGGAATTTAACATAACATTTTTGGCTAAAATAAAATTAAAAAGTTCATAAAATTATTGAAAATGAATGAATATTTTATTTCAACAATCTCTAAAAAGTAAATAATTAAATTTAAACAACTTATTATCAGTTTAATTTCAATTATTTTTAGCCTTACTGAGGAGTTTTAATTCAATTCAACTTACAATTAAACCCAATAATTAATTAATTCAGTTTAATTGATAGAAAACAATCAATAATAACATCCTTGTGCATATCTTGAAAACTATAATCATCATCACCTTGATGAGTTCCCCAATGAGGAGTGGGTACTTCATGATCCTCTGAACTGGTTTAATGAGTATGGCACCCAGGTCAAAGGCCATCATTTTGCCCCTCAGAATATTCAACTGCTGCTGGAAATAGACCTGTGCCTCTTTGTTTGACTCCAGCTGAAGCGATTATGATAGTGATACAGATTAGGATGATAATGTAACAATTGTGTGACAATTACTTAACAAATAGTTAATTAATTAATTATTCAAAAATGGCGTCTGAGTTGTGGCCACCCACCCTGGTCAAGGCACTGATGACCTCGTCGTGATTCCTGCAATAAACTCCATGGATTCGTTTCAAGTCATCCACCACTTCTTCAAAACAAGAACCTGAAATTTAAAATATATTTTATATTTGAAATATCTTCTATATATAATATAATATAATCGTTTATATTTAATATCCTTTACATTTAAAATATGTTTTATAAACATCTATAAATAATAATAACAAGAAAAATTCAAAGAATGCATGGAAACTTATATAAATACCAATCAACATTGCAATTACAATCCATTAGTATAATTAGATTGGAAAATCATTGAAAATCATAGCAAATAATAATAAACAAGCACGAACGAATGATTCAAGACTTAACCCGATTGGTCGACTCACCGACGACCTGTTCGCAGAAGTCCTTCCCATTGGTCGCAGCTTCGAGGAGGTTGAAGAATTTCTGGGACAGGTCGATTACTTCGTGCATGTTTCCGAACAGGAATTCGAGGTCGACGGATGCAGGACATTCGACAGACTGAATTTGAAATTGAATTTCAAAAACTGACAAAATGAATTTCAAAAATTGAAAATTTATATGCAAATGAATGAACGAATGAATGAATGAATGCATCAGATGAGATTTGAGTTTTTCAATCACAAGTACCATAAAGGCAATCTTCCTAAAGGCCTGAAATATTACTAAAATTACTGGCACTTCAAGGCAAAAACTGCAGGATGAGAACATAATACATGATGCCAGTTCATCACTGCATATCAGAATTGTTATTCCTTATCAAAATTAAGCCAAGCAGCACACTTTTTAAACTTGTGTTTGCAATAAATGCACCATTAAGTACAACTTTGATTATCATCACAAAATATAATGAAGGGTTCTGATGCAATTTTGCCATTGACAAGCACAAAGAACTATAAAAAACAATTACATTACAATGCTGACATTCAATGCTGACTATTTCAACCAAAACCATGTCATCGATGAATGCGAATAATTAATAATAATTAATAATAAATCATAATAATAATAATTAATAATAATAATAATAAATCATAATAATTAATAGTAATCCGTTAAAACTGACGGGATTCTTTTGAAAGAAGATGTCATAGCAGGTGCAAATGGCTCTGAGGTAAACGAGTTCCGTCTGCACGAGTTCGTCCACCGCTTTCCTCCTCTGCTCTTCCTTCCTTCTCCTCGCTATCTTCGCGTCGATCCTTCCCGACGACGGGGGCAGGGAGCAACGCTCGGAAGGCGTTGCCACGTTGACCGGAAAGTCGTCTCTTCTGATCTCGCCGAGGACGGCTTGCGATGAATAAATAATAGTTAAATAAATTATCGTTAATGGAATAATAACGTTTATTGTTGATTTTGTTTGACAATCATCATCATCATCATTAATCATCAACATTCATTGATTGTTAATGCATTTTAGGTGATAAATGATGATGGGACACTTAGAGATTTTTGAGAGTTACTCCTGTGCCTGTATGGGACAAATTACACATTGACCATAATATATATAACATAATGACCATAATAATAATAATAATAATAATAATAATAATAAACTTTTGTATTTATTACTAATTCTTTTATTATTATCTTAGGTCCAAAATGAATTACTCCCATGCCAATAAATTGCCTATGGTTTGTGCCTGCTGTGCCGTGCAAAGGCAAGTTATAAATCAGATTATTCCGATTCTTTTGATTCCACAGCCATTAACATCATCATCATCGACCTCCATCATTATCATCACCTCTGAGTTGGGTTAGTTCATCTGTCAGTCCAAGTATGTTGGCTTGATAGAACTTTAGATTATCTGCAGCTTCCTGTGTTAATAACAGGTCTGTCCTTTCATACTTTTCGTTCAGAATTGAAGACTGCTCCATTATGCATTTCTGTCAACAATGATGATGATGATGATGGAATGATTTTGATAGTATGAGTCACAATTTAATATATATTAAATTTGTATATATCTTATGTTTCCATAATTATTGAAACTTTCATGATCATCATCATTACTAGTGGTTGGACTAATGATTGGCAGATCACAATTACATTACATGGTGATGAAGCCATTAAAAACAGTTTATAATGATTTTTTAATTATAATTATGGTATTACCCACTTAGAATTTATTACTTTCGATTCATAAAAATAGAAAACATTTCTGGAAATGCAACAAAAATTAACAAACAACGACCCTTGTGATGAAATTAATGTGCCTTATTTATTAATACATTATTTAAGTTACATGCCATGCTTAGCCAAAATATTTATTGAACTTAAATAATGGACACATAAATAATGTGCACCTAAGGTAGGAGGTAATAACTTGTGTTGAAATCACAGCTACAAGCTGTGCCTACATGTCTGAGTCAATTTCAATAATCCACATGTGAAGTTAAATTTCAGTCACTATTTACATTGTGAAAGTGGCCCATTATTTGCATTCAGAATTTCATGTATTTGGACCACTTTTTTTGAGTTTATGAGTTAATTCAATTTAATTAATAAATAAAATTCCACACTTAGAAAAGACAAGGAAAAAGGAAACCAACTTGAAATACAAAGCAGAATAAAAGAGAATTAAATATTAATATTTAATTAATATTAACCAAATGAACTCAAAGGGCCAGACTTAAGGATGTGCTTTTTAAGTACCATTTGAGAGTTCAAATAAAAATGTTATTAAAAGTTCCCAAAGATTGCCTCAATTAACTTGGGATTGAATTGGCTGCAAAGGGCTGCAGCAACAATTTTAGTAACACAAGAAGAGAGTTGTTACTTTAAAATCATCACCGGAGGTTATTTTAAAAAAGGCAAAAACTATGCTCAGCATTTCTTTAATCATTTTGCATCATCTACAATTAATTATGCCTCTGTACAGGCTCTGGTTGCATTAAAGATCAATTCTCTTATCAGAATAATTGCTTAAGACAAAATTGATGATGTGAACATCATCATCAACTTTTCTATGAACATATTCTGATGAACCAAGACACAAAAGTGCTTCTAAGGAGAAATCTAACAACAGATCCTAAAGCATTATTTTAAAATGTAGAAAACTTTTTAATCACAAATCAATTAATATATTTTTCCTCCTAATTAGGGCTTCCAAAAGAAAACATTATTTCTTGAAATAGGGTGGTAAAAAGTAATTATTGTTTATAAAAATGTTATTATGCATTAGCTTTGGAGGTAATTACGATCAAAGTGATTTGCAAAACAATAATTACATATTTTTTGCACTTAATATCTATTTCTAATTAGCTTATTAAATCCGGAAGGTTATCATTTGTTAAAATTTACAATTTCAAAATATTAATAAATAAAGATAGTTCCAAAATAATAATAAAAATTATAAAAAATAAAAAATTAATAATTACAAAACATTAATAATTAATAAGGATTATAACCAAAAAAAAAAGTTAACAGCTGATAAGAGGTGTCTACCTCCAAGTCCTGCTCTGTCTCCAGGATCCTCCTTTCAATGTCCTCAATGATGCTCTCATTTACCTGGCTTCCAACTGATGAATATTCAACAAGTAATTTCAATAAGTAATAAGCCTAGTAGTAACTTGCAAATGTCTAGGATAAGTGAGTTAATAATTGTAAATAGTTGATTAACAAATAATTTATGCATGTCAGTTTGATGTCCAATCAGCAAACATTCTTTGAGCCGTGCACGTCAAAGTTTGCAAGTAATTGTCCGTTTTAATAAAATATCAGACTTTTTACCGCCATTGATATCTCAATCAATAAAATATGTAACTTGATTAAATATTTAATTTAAGTTTTATTAAACATCATCAATATCAGAACCACAAAAAGTGAAACCACAGACTTGACACATTCAAATTGAAATGCAGCAGAAACAACCTTTTTCATCATCTGAGGCATTGGAGGCCTTCACGTTGCAGCTCTTCTCATCTTTGATAGGATTTTTACTTTTGAAAGTCCTCCTGGGTTTTGGAGGCGCAGGTCTCAAAGGAACCAGAGGAGGGCGCGTCTTCTGAAAAGAAGATTCGCTCGCCACGGAGTCGTGCTTTTGCGGGGATGAACGAGTAAAAGAAACGAGGTGACAGGGATCCAAGGGACCCGTCATCAGGGCCCCGGCCCCGGAAAAGGTTTCGGGGGCGACCGAACGGTCGACGGTTCGTTTCCCGGGCGTCGAACCGTTTGCCGAGTTTCCAAAAGAGGCGTTTTTGTCTTCCTCCTCCACTTTGGATTTCATCGAGATGTTCTTGAATGTTACGACAGACCCCGATGACAAGTCCACGCCAGACGAAGAAATATCCGAAGTGTCGGGACGATCCGCATTCCCGAGAAAAGGATCGACGTAGAAAGTCGACTTCCTCTTCGCAGTACCGAGTCCGGATTTGAATAAGAATCCCCCTCGACCGGTATCGGCTGACTTTTGAAATGAAGACTTGGATTCTATCTTCACTTTGGGTTTGTTCAGAGTAGAAGGTGGAATGCTTGGTTTGTCATTGCAAACATTTTGATTGCTTTGAGAAACAAGGTTTTCAGGGAAATCCCTCACAGTTTTTGGACTATCATCAGAGTCTGAACAACATTTCTTCAATCTTGGAGATGGTTTTGGTTTTGGAGGTTTTGTAGGAACTTTAGGCTTTTGAGGGGTTCTTGGAGCCACAAGTAGCTTTGATGGAATGTTTGGTGAATCAGAATCAAGCTTTTCTTCATTTTGATCAGTTGGGCTGAGAAGTTCTGATGAACTGTTTGATGCAAAGTCTTCAATAGCTGAAGGAACCTTTAAGGAAATTGGTCCATTGTCAGCAACACTGCTACATTTACTTTCTTCATCGTTGCTACTAGAACTTTCGTCACTGTTAATGTTATTATTGTTGTTTGTGTTATCATCATTGTTTGTTTCACAATTCTTGATTTCTTGAATATCTGCTGTAAAACCATCGGCATCGTAAAGAAACATCAGGGAAGATGGGGCTATCGGTGATAAAGGAGGAGGAAGTGTTAAAGGTAAAGGTGGAGGCATGGGTGATGATGACATGGTGATCCTTTCACAATCCTCCCATCCTTCATGTTTTATTTTCTCATTGGACTCAGAATAGATTGGACATAAAAGATCTTTAACTCCCAGTGAAGCACTGAGACCAGCTGCATCAGAGAGGGATTCTTTTAAGGACGTTGTCGAATGTTTTAAAGACTTCTTGCAATGATTTTGGTCAGAGGAAATTTCAGTAGGAATGTTGACAATTGGGGTTACATCAAAATTTTGTGCAGAATTGTTTATTTCATCTGGCATCGAACTGCTTGTTTCACAAATGGCAGAGTCGTTGGCATCAGAGACTTTTGAAGAGCAAGTGCTTGAATCAATAATAATTTGAATGTTTTCCTTATATTCTTCCTTGCCATCAACTTGACCTGCTGTCATGTTTCCATTGATCACATCATCATCAAATGTATTTAATGGGGCTGTTTGTTCCTCAAATGAGGGAGCATTTTGATTGATCATGTCATGCTCTTTCCTCTTCAGATGAAGCTCTGCTCCTGGCTGCTTCCACCAATCAAATTTAGATTTTCTCTTCTCATTTGAAATCTTGAGGTTCTCTTCACCCTCCATGATATAAACAAATTCCAAAGGAAACTGACCCACTTTGTCAGGACTTGATTTGTTCAAACCTAGTGCAAGTGACAAATCATAAATTTCAAATATTTCTATGGTATCACCGTCTCTGAAAGAGATTTCATCATAGAATCTGGCATCAAAGTCCACCACTGCAAGACCAATGGCCAAGGGTTTCTTGTTATTTGTGGGCAACACATCAGATTCCTTATTTAACCCCTCATTGTTCACTTGAGAAGTCAACTGAATTTCTTTTGTGAATGATTTTGGAAATATTCCTGATTTACTTCCAATTATTCCTTGGCACCAGTTCTGGTCAACATGGCTTTCCAACAAAATCACTTCATCTGAAACAATTTTAATTTGTTTGCTTAATAATAATTCTAAAAACAAATTCTTTTCAGTTCAAGTCATTATTACACAACCTCCCTCATCTTTCATACTGACACAATTTAATGTTTTTCCAATTATTTATCATAATTTGCCATACAGCCTGGTTTGTGATGCTTCTATCAAAGTGGAATAATGACCCAACCACTTTTTAGTTCTTTGAATTAAATCAATACTTTTTCAATTTTTTATTTTATTAGTAAACAGTAAAACTACTATGATTCATTCAGTTGCAGAAGTGAGGTATAACACATTGCTTTTACTTATCAAATCAACATTAAAATAATGAAAAATCATTGAAATACAAAAATAAGTGGTAAAATATTAAAACCGCACATGTATATTATTAAAAAAATAATATGTACAACAAACTTGTTTCAAAGTTTAGATCCCCATCTATATTGGTCTGAAATGGTGCAGTTGAGAGCAGGAATTTATCAGTAGCTCTTACAGCTGGTAGTGAGATTTCTTGAACGAAAGACCTGGGAAAATTACCCACCAGCATTTCGGGTTGCGATAAATTTATCCCACTCCACCAATTCTCATCGATTTGACTCATCACCGAAATGACATCTCCGACTGATAATTTTATTTCGCCCTCCTGTACATCATCGAAATCATAGACAGCACGAACCAAAAGTGCTCCAATTTGGTTGTTTGTTTTCCCAGCCATAGCAAGAGATCCAATTCAAGCTACGTATATTAACATCACCTATTTTATGGTTCGTTTGTTATCGTCATAATAGACAATTGGCAATCATGTTTTTTAACGTTTTAAATGTAATCCGATCCTTATGTGGAGCTTGTCAACATCACGAGTCAACTTGTAAACATTCAACTTGGCAATTCTTAAAAGTTAAATGGAATAAAAAATTTATTATTTCGATAGCCTAAATTCTATCACTTAAAATGATTGTAATGTTGTCTTTAAACATTGCCTCGTTTTAAAGACTGATCAAATCTGAAATTTATTTATGGTGTTTATTTAATTGAGATTAACAATTAGAAAATTAAATCGTTTTGTTTTTACATACAAATAAAATAATAACAAAACAGCACATTTTTACACTAAAAATTGTTTAACCGATAAGGTTAGATCCGAATATTAAAATTCACTAATAAAGTCAAAACTGGAAAAATTTATAGAGTAGAAGTTTAGTCTAGCTTGTCGAATGTATGGCGCAAATGCAAAATGTCATTATTAGAAAAAAAATTTAGAACGCCCACGGACGAGCTGCACTTTAAAATTCTGGAATTGACTTCTACTCTTTTGAGTGTTCTCACAGAAATGCTTCTTCTGAAATTGAGCCGTAGCGATTTCTTACGAACTGTGAGAAATGGGCTAGAGGAACATTTCTGGTCGGTTTCTCGCTTACTGTGCAGGTGGGACAAACAGATTGGAAGTCATGGATACATTCCAGACACAACTCCACTTCGCATCTTCTCATCGGACATCCCTCTAGGCGACGACAAAACCTCTCACAAGCGAGACATCTCCTGATGTTGAAAATCTCCCTAATAGAAATTAGCATCTTGTGCCATCTTTCTCGGACATTTCGTAAACATTTTGCATTTTTGAGCGCGTTCTTCGTAGTTTCTCTTCGCAACGTGTTAACATTTTTTCTACTCGTTGCGAGCAAAGCGTTTAGTTTTTGGTCTCTAGTTTCCATCAAATCAAAGTAAAACCGCAGAGCTCTGCTCCACTTCATCCTTCGATAATAAAATCCAATAACCGAATCTCTAAATCGCAAAAGGTATGCTTTCAAGAGAACGGCGATTGCAACGAGCAACTGCAGAATGACTAGAAGGATGCACTTGTTGACTTGAGGAGATTCGAGCGTGGCATGGCATTGTCTTCGAAGGAATGAACCGTGGGCCGATTCTACCGTCGGCTTGGAAAATTTGTCTGCAATATTCGGTTCGATGGACAAAAGCGATTCAATCAGATCGGCCAAAATGGTGTTCGTGTTTGCGAAGACCTCGAGCATCGACGGATTTGCAGCTCCCAAATTCGATTGATGAAGACTGAAATTTTCCACCTTCTCGACGAGAGACCAATGAACCAAGTGATCCAACGACACGCAGATGATAGTCAGAGCTATGGTGGCTGTTAGACAATCCAATCCGTGAAAGAGTTTGTCTCTTTCTTCCTGGCTCAACTGCCATCTTGTTTTGTCATTTGTATATCTTTTCTCAAAGTTTCTCATTGGAAACAGAGATTCCTTCACTTCGCCATGACCAATCATAACATTGTCTATGATGTGCAGCGATTGGTCGACGTAAAAGGTGCCCTTCGCCTCATTGGTTAAATACGACCTCACGTGATGACGGGCGGTGCCCAATAGAATTATTGCCGCCAAGGGGACCATGAGGAATCTAGTAAACAAAAACGAGAGCAAATCGAAAACCCTAAGGTAACAGAGCAAGTTCTTTCCGCTGGAGTTGTCGTGTTCTTCCTGGTGCTGAAAGTGGACGCCATCCTTGTTCGAACCACTTCGTACTTGGTCCGTGATTTGTGGCTGATTGAAGACCTGTTGCTCCAACAACCTCTGAAGTCCGGCCAGGACCCCCAGGGACGAGTTGATCGTTTCGAGGACGGCCTCGCCTGCCCATTTCGAGGGTCGACAGATGGCAGTCGAGTTCTCCAGGGGAAGGCAAATCTCCGACTCGTCAAGCGGTTTGCAGACGTCTTTGTTGTCGTTCAGGTGACCTTGAAATGACCTCTGCTGGTTCTGCCTGCCGGTGCGATCAGGTTCTCAATGAATGACTTTCGAAATTGCAAGACCGTGTTTTGCGATGTACTCGTGCGTCCGATGACACAACGATGATAGATGACGGACTTTGGTCCAGGATGAATTTTTGGCGCCAGATGGTGCTTGCATTTTTTTGAAAGCTCGGATCGATTGATTGATGGTTGTGAAAGTTGTAGTAAATGTCATCAACATTGTTGTCATCTATAATGATAATGATCATTATCGTCGTCATCGTCATTATAGGCGTCATCGTCGTCATCTTCTTCGTCATTATCATCTCAATGCTGTTCACAGTCGACGCCTCGCTTTTCGCTGTTCGGAAAACCACTGGGAGTGAATTAAAATTTCCGCAAGAACAACAACAAAGGGATTTCATGATTAAAGAATATTAAAGCATATTTTTTTTAAATAAAAAATAAATAAAAACGGACGTTGTGACGTGTCCTGCAACGGGGACTTTTTATTGGATTGATTATGCTCATTTGGACAATGAATGAAATGAAGCTTCTTTCTCTTCGTTGCCATTGTTTATTGGATCCTTCTGTCCTTGTTTGTCACTTTTCCATCGCTCTTTTCCTTTTATCAACTATCCATCCATCCAGGAATGAAAGCCCTTGATGTGAAGGCCAATACGTCTCGTGACGTCATAGAATTAAATGTCTCAATGTGCGGGTTTAAAGCTAGAATTTAGAGTTTAAAAATCTTTAAAAAAGAATAATTATTCGAAAATAAATATTTAAAGCTTAAAGACTCATATATAAACATTTATAATTTATTATGAAGCCGATTAGTTAACTGTTATTTGAATATTTAAAATAATTTACGAGTATTCCTCCATTTCAAAAAAGGTCATCTCCACCCGAGCCCCATTCAAAAAGGAACTTTGAAATTAAGAACTTCAAATCTAAGTTTAATTGAAAAATGCCAGGTGTTTCGTGGAAGAATGAATGAATGAATGAATGAATGAATGAACGAATAAATAAATAAACAAGATGGAAGTGAAATTGAATCAATTCAAAATTTCAAGGAATGCAACAAGAATGAATCGGATTGAAGGGACTCACAAAAAAAAATTCAATTTTATAAACACACGGAAGCAGATGTTTTCATGCGATTGGCTGCTAAGGAGGATTTTTTAGAGTAAAATCCTATTATTCACTTTCATTCATCATTAGTACTTCCATAATTGACAAAATATTACCTTTATAATAATAATAATATTAAATGCATATCGTGTCAGTACATCAATTAAATTATTTTTAAAATAGAATTCTATCTATCCGTAACGAATTATTATTGATCAACATTTGATTATATTAATTACATCAACAATTGATTATATCATCTACGTAATAAATTATATTGATCGTTCAATCAACAAGTTATCTTTTCTTTTACATCTTCATGAATCCATTTGACCAAATATTAATCAAACTGCTAAATATTCATTCAACATATTTATTCAATACAATATTAATATGCATATTTGTATAATTAACATAATAATTATTATACCCATTTATTAGTATATAATGTTTCTTAAATATGATAAATATAACGGCACCTTCTCAGTTGTTGGAGCAAAATATGTTGATGTTGTTGACTCAAACCCTGTTCGTGTTTTGTTTTTTCTTCTTCACGTTTCCTTTGGAACATAAATAGAATATAAACATTTAGAATATAAACCAAACATTTTCTAAGGCATCTGAAGGTGCCATTTAAAATTAATTTTATTTTATAAAATTATTAATTTGAAATCTTTGAATTTAATTAAATTTCACAATTTTTCTCGAAATTATTGTAATTCGCTCTCTTATTATTCATAATTGTTTCAATTGATTTCTTAGCAATTATTCTTTAAAAGGGCTGCCATGGTCCAATCTTCCACCCAATCATATTCCGTAAATTAGGTCAGTGTTCCATAAAATAGGTCACCATCCCATTACTCGCACAGGATAGCATTAATCCTAATGTAGGAAACTAATTTTTATGTTTTATGTTGCTAATTAGCAAATTACGATCAAATTTTCTGCTTATATTTGTGCTTTATTTATTAAATCATAATAACTTTAACGATATTTGTAAAATGTTCTTTCTTTATGATAATCATTTTAAGATGCTTAAATTTAATTTAAAATATCGATACACTTTAATCAATCTCTAAAGAAGTTGCCAAGATAAAGTTCCTGACAAAGTTTTGGATACTTAAACTAAAAGTAGTATACTGAAATTCGTTGCATTAAGAAATGCCAGCTAATTATCATAACGATAAAATATGGCGACCACAATCACTGATGTTCTTAATTCCATTTAATAGGAAATACCCTGCCAGGAATGCCTAGCGGCAAAATGGAAAAACCACTTTAGCCTTCTTAAGGGGACTACATCACGTGATTAAGTTTCGAATTCAAGAAGAAGCTTGGTTCACCGTGTGTTGAACATTTTTGGTTTTAAGACGCTGGAATTTATTTTATTTGCACTGCATTGCCGTTCAGTCGCGTGTTGTTAACACTGTATTTTTAATTAATTAATTAATTAACTTTAAAAATTAATTGGAAAAAATGGAAGGTAAATGAATGATGACAAATAATTAACAAATAATTAATTAATCCATAAATTCAGCAATTAATTAAAAGGTAAACCTCTTCATTTCATCACCTCAGAGAATGGGAATTCTGTTGCTGCTGTTGATGTTGTTGTTGTTGAAACTGTTGCTGTGACATTTGGTTGTACTTTTGTCTCTTCATCATGGCTTGTTGTTTCGTGAGCCACCTGTCAGGGTTGATGGTGTCCAGAATGTCCTTGGCGTGATGGTAAACGTTGCCTAATGCGTCGATGACTCCCAGACATTGAAGTCTCGCCGTTCTGATGCTCCTCGTGCAAACTTCATGGGCATGTTTCAGGAGTGACGGACAAGTCTTGAGAAGATTCAACGTCATTGGGTGAGTGGGCAGGATGGGTGGAGGATGGGTAGGTACTCATTAGGTAGATGAATTGCCAATTAAGTCGGGGCGATTGTGAAGCATCGTCGTCATCAACTTGTAATTTTTTATTACGTATAAATTGAAATAGAATTTGCGAAAAAACTCAGCAATATGCGTTTCAGTGTAGAAATATCACTTAATATCTATTGTTTAAGAATTAAATGTCTATTATTTACAGCGGTTTTTTTTATAACTTTTCACAAACAAAACCACTCGCGAGCGATTGTCTTCCTCGAAGACAAGAAAGAAAAAACTCAAAGCATTCTCCTCCAAAGTATGGAAATGTAAAATTAAATTAAAAAATTAAAAATATAAAACTGCTAAATGTTTTATTCCTACGTTGCATGCTTCAAGTCGTGGAACTTCTTCAGAATTAATAACTGATTTCGTTTCCTTGGAGTGCATCCGAGTCACAGGAAGATCATTTCAGTGGAAGTCACAGGTTTCAATTCACTCAACGATCTCGAATTGTGGACCTCAAAATCGTCCTCAGTTTACGTCATTCATTAGAATCTCATCGATCCAATGTTTACTGACATTTTTTAGATTAAATTGAATTGAATTAAATTAATTTAATTAAATTATTCACTTGCGCATACTAATCCGAGTTCGAAGCAAGTTGTTCAAGTATTCAATGATCTCCAAGTGAAACCTCGTAAATGCTTCAAATCAAAATTCTCCTAGTTGTTGAACGGGTTGTTTAATTAATACGTTATTGATTTATTTATTAACGTATAATTAATAATATATAAATAATTAATAATATTTAAATAATTAGTGGAATGATACTTGATTAATATTGTATATTATGTAATAAACTTTGTACTGTTAAGTTTCCATTTTCAGTCACAAAAAGGAAAAGATTAAAATGAATTTTAAGCAAATAACATTCTAGTTAGAAACGTATTCAATGGTTTTTCATTCAACTCTACCGAGCGAATTAATATTAAATAATAATAAAATTCAAGTAATAATAAACTAATTATTAATAATAGTGATTATTTTGTATATAATACAAGTTGTTGTAATAAAGCGTAATAATGGCAGCATTAATAGATAGGCAACGACAACCTAAATCAAGAAAATAATCGGACGTTAATTCGACTTCAAAGAAGCGAGCAGAAGTTTGTTTGAAGTCTTGCTGTTGTTGCTGGTGCTGCTGCTGTTGTGTGCTTGTGTTGCACTTGTCGTCGTTGTTGTTGTTGTTGTGCCTGTACCATTGTATCCTACTGTATGCGACTATTTGATAACATATGCATTCCTTTTGTATTGTTGCAATGTTTCAATTGTTTTGCAGTCATTTTGGGCTTTTAATAATTTATATGGAAGTTTTGATTCGGACCTCCAAATCAAATAACTTCAGGCAGAGTTTGGTGAGACAAGCGAGGGAATAAATAATGTATCAATTGTATCGTTGCAATGCATATCAATTGCATCAATGATTATTACTATTTCTTAACTATCAATAAATCTTTGCAATTTAATAATAACAATAACAACAATAACGTTAGTAATAATAATAATGATATTTAAACTGCAAATATCCTCCTAGGTCACTTTAAATAACATATTTGATAATTAATTCTTAAATTAAAATAATAAAAATCAATTGTATGGAAAAGCAACTGAAATATTTACAGGTCAGGAATAAAAACCAAACAATTTTAATAAATAAAATAGTTAATAAATAATTACACTAAAATAATGTGTAATAATGGCAATAGATATTAATATTATTCGAGAAAATATTATGAAACATAATTGAGACACAAAACAACGAAAAACTTAAAACTTGATGTCTCTGAGCACCTGAGGGAATCTTTCGAGTCTCATCTTTGATCTCGTTTTGAAGCACCATCATCGTAGTCATCATCATCATCATCATCATCATCATCATCAGTGCCACCATTATGTCTAATGTCTCCACATTTATGGTTATCACCACGCAAAGAGAGTTTAAGACAATGAATTGATAGCTTAGACACTCTTTAGTAAACAATATCTCTGAATCATGATCACGATCATCATCATTATCATCATCATCATCATCATCACTGCGTCCAATACCTTTTACAAAAAGACATGATGACAACGTTCCATTTTGTAAATTTTAAAATCTTTTTATATTCCTTGATCACTTAAGTCCAGTCATGAGTGCATAGCCATTTATATAGCGCCGTTTTCATAGCGATGTTCGATTTCTACTGCAATCGAAGCAGCCATAACTTTTACCCAAGAGAATCAGATGGGGACAATTATGGGGACATTTCTTCTGGAAGTCAGGCGAATGTACATTGGTCTAGATGGACTCCACGACTTGAATATCAAACATCTACCTATAGATCCATCCATCCATCAATCCATAAGTCCGTCCGTCAATCCGTCCATCCATCCTTCCATCCATCCATCTATTGTTCTTTAATGACCTCCAAAGCTGTATTCAAGTTTCACTGAAAACGATTCACAAGTGAATTTATGTTCTTAAATAAATTAAATTTTTATCTTTTTATATAAATTTTCATTTTAAATTTCCAATTATATATGTATTTTTTTGGTCAATTACATGAATTTATTCATATTACTCTGATGAACGATTGTTCAATTTTTTAACCCATTGGACCAAGACATCGAATCAATTTATTTCCTATTTTCGCCCAAATAATGAAATATATTTATTTGTTTGATAAATTCCATTAATTCCGATAAATTAAAGTCTGTTTATTCAAGGAGATGCGATTCATTTAGAGGGAAAATAAAATTACAGACGTCCAATCACGTATTGTTAGAGGTCATTAAGTTGACCTTCACAGGTCAGATCATTGACCCCGGAAAGGCAAAAGTTTTTGCCGGCAAAAAATATTATGAAATAAAAATAAAAAAGAAGGAAAATGAAATCTTTCGCTTGAATGGAGTTCAGAATTTAAGACCTCACGAGTGGGTTTTCCATGTTTGGGTAATTTGCAAATCATCCGAGCGTGGAAATATGCATTACTTTATTCCTTATTTAAAAAATAACAATAAGACAAATGAAAGATTATTATTATTATTATTATTATTATTATTATCATTATTATTATCATTATTATTATTGTTATTTCTAAATAAATGCGAGAGCTTGAAAAACAAGCTCCGAAATTATAATCTCATAATTAATCTTGGATCCGGGAGCATCCCTAGAGGTCGTGATGCAAGACATCCTCTTTTTCATATTTTATTTTCCACCGGAAAAAGAAAAGACAAGAAAAATGCTTTCCCCCCATAGCCGTGGGGAATTCAACGTGGCAGGGTGGGTAGGTGATCTTACGACTCTCATAGGAGACGACCCCTGGATTTATACTTCGACACCCCGACACGAGTCGGGTTCCAGGGGTTAATGAGGTCACGAAAAGTCATGCGATGATGACGACGTCTGCGAAGATGGCGATAATTGCTATCGGAAAGCGATTTAAAATCTCGGGATGGATTATTTATTTATTTGTTTATTTATTTATTTATTTATTAGTTTAAACTTTTTTTTCGTATTTTTAGTAATTATTTTTGTTAAAAGCAATATTGAAAGGCAGTTCAATTGGATTAAAAATTAATAAACTTAGTTAACTTAAGCGAACAATTCGTGAAAATAAATGACTAACAAGTTGTGATCATAAAACACTAACATGTTCGATTCCGTGTAAGATCTTCTTTCCAGTCTCCGACTCACCCTGGCTTACCATGTGACCGATATCATGATGATGATGACGAAGGGGATGGTGGTTTTGATGGTGATGATGATGATGATGATGATGATGTTGGCTGAGACCTCCACTGAGAGTCTGCAAGGACTCAATGACCCGTTGAGATGATAACAAAAGCTTGCTAACACTGTCGTTAAGTTGCTCTTCTCTCACGTGAGTCCATGGCGATGATGATGATGATGACGATGATGACGTAATCACTTCCGGTGGCAATATCACATAACTCATTGATGGCAAGGATGGTGGTGGTGACGATTGCAGAGGTACTGGAGGTAATTTCAGCGATGACGATGATGACGATGATTGCGTTAATTTCGGATCGCTATGGTTACTGAGTTGAAAGTGATGATGATGATGATGACGGATACAATCGTAATAAAGAGACATTTGTTTGAGGTTGGTGCTGATGTTATCCATAGGACCACAAACTAAGCAACCTGTTGGATAAAAGTCAAAGGTCATCATCATCATCATCGTCATCGTCATCACCATCGTCATCATCATTAATGGAGAGTCCCATTAAGATGACTCGAATGAGCGATAAATGCAAATTTAAAACTTATTTTAAAAAACATTTTTCTATTTATATTATATTTATAAAAAATTCCACTTCAATCTAGAAATTATAATAGAATTGTTGCTGGCATCAGGAGTCATCGCGCTGAAGAAATAAATTTTAAAATACTTTAAAATGTTAATAAATATTTAAATTAGTTTAATTAATTTTTAATGTCATTAAATTAAATTAAATTAAATCAAAAGTTTTAGAAATATTTTAATTTTATTAATAATTATTAAAATTTAAATTGTTATTTTAAAATATTAATAAAAATTTGGGAATATGTGAAATTATTTTATTTTTGGCCGCAGAAAGAGATTAAACTATTTCATGAGCATCCATCGATCTTCATATTTGACAATGAACCTTATTTTTAACATTTTCCTTCTTTTATAAAATCCAATAAACCTGACATTTTGTTTTTAAAGAATACTAAATATTTTACTTACATTTAATATTCAGAGGTAGGAATATTTATTTATTTAATTAATTAATTAATTATTTATTTATTTATTATTATTTATTTATTTACGATTTGCATTCAGAATAAATTGAAATTGGTTTTCCGATCATCTGTGACTGAAATTGTTTCAGAATTTCAAGATACAAAACAATGATTTTTGTTAATAAATGATATTAAATTGATATTTATTTAAAGTGGTTTAATTGTATTTAATGATATTAAATTGCATTGAGAGTTATTAAATGGCTGAAATGTTGACATTTTAATGTGCGGAACTATTAAGGAATATTTAGGATTCGAGTTTCTATATACTTCATCTTAGAATTGAAATAAACATTTTATGCAGTCATATTTTATTCTTCATATTTTATTCTTTGTCCAGATGATCTTTGGCGGTGATGTGCCAAAGTTATTCATTTTTTATTTTATTTTATTTTCATAATCAGTCACAGGACTTTTAAGGATTTAAAATTGTAAGAAGGAAAAACACAAAAACCTAGTGAATGAGATGAATAACAAAAAGATCCCCAAATTAAACGAGTTCCGCGTTAAAGGAATATTAAATTAATTAATTAATTAATAACCAATGTAAATATGAGAGTATATGATGCAACAGGGACATAATAAAATTATAAGACGTATAACTTCTGTGGTAAAATGCAGAACATCTAAGAACAGCACAACCTAACAAAAACATCTAAGAATCAACCTAACAAAGAACAAAACATAAACATAATCTCAGAGAATACAAACGTAGAACAAAATGGCTTAACACATAACAACACAGAACAGCGTGGGCACAACAAAGAACAACTTAGAACAATATAGCACAACAGAGATAAACACAGAACGATGCAGCATAGGAACACAGAAGAACACGGAACAGCATAACACACAAACAACAACACAGAACAACACAAAACACAGCACAATACACAACAACAACGGAACAACATAACAAAGAACAAACACAAAACATAAACATAAACTTAGAGAATACCAAACTCCACAAAGTCCTCTTCAATAAGTGAAGATCGAGCGTCTCCAACAGAGCGCTAAGCATCTCAATGCGTCACTGACGGCGCCAAGATTCCTTTAATTGGCGCCAGGAGCGAAAATTATTTTGAGAAATGATTTTCCGATGATTTGTCCTTTATTTTCTTTTTACGCTTTTTTGTTATTTATTATTTTATAAATAATAATAATAATAATAATAATAATAATAATTTAAAAAAATAATGCTGTAGTTCACCATTATCACATTTAGACATTTACCAATTGCACCATTTAAAAATTATTTTTTTTTTATCAGTCTAAATGATTTTCTGACTCTGGTGAACCAAATAATTGAGTAAAATCAAATAATCGTGCGATCCGAGGATCTATTATA
Organism: Hirudinaria manillensis; assembly: GCA_034509925.1. Taxonomy (NCBI): domain Eukaryota; kingdom Metazoa; phylum Annelida; class Clitellata; order Hirudinida; family Hirudinidae; genus Hirudinaria; species Hirudinaria manillensis. The sequence goes on along the minus strand of CM067528.1, from coordinate 7,192,084 downwards.
TGGACTTCCAAACGACTTCACTTAATATCTTGGCAAACAGCATCTGAAATGAAATTGAAACATTTATTCCAATAAATTCAAAAGAATCAAATCCAGGAAGATTTCAAGAAGAAGGGTTCTAAGCGAACGTGATGGATTTAAGTTATCCTGAGTCCGACAAATGGATTTAAAATGATTTACACGAAAATAATTTAATTCTTTGTAAACCATGTAAAACTGTAAAATGTAATTTAATAGATTGAAGTCAGAACTGGTTGGAAGTAATTAAAATTAAATATAAATTATCTACAGTTAAAAACAACGCGTTTAATCCTATTTGTATAGCTTTAACTCACAAATCCTAACAATAACAAGCACTTCATGTAATTAATCAAAATAAATTAATAAACTTCGAATCCTTTCGATTTAACAGAATAAATGGAATAAATGTCATTTAAATTTTGATATTATTTGCTGATTACAATTTCATTACAACGTGATGGGCCATTAATGCTTAATTTAAACTAATAACGTCGTTTAAATTTAAATTTTTTTTTTAATCCACCCTTAACGGACTCCTGCAATTTCAGATTCCCGAGGATTCCTTCTGACACTTGAATTTATGCCGTTGTTTTCCAGCTTTAAATTCAATTTATTTATTTATTTTTATTTATTTTTTCCTACTCTTAGGTTATTTCCATGCTGTGATGTAAAGCATTTCAACTGAAGCCATTGACGGCCATATTGCCGTTGCTGCTACATGTGGTGATGATGATGATGGTGGTGGTGGTGAAGATGATGATGACGACGACGATGATGATGATGATGATGAAAAAGATGATTTCATTTTATGCAATCGGTACCTAAATCTTTTATTGTTTGACAATATTGATTATTTGTTAATGGTGTTCAGTGGTTGTAATTAATTAACATTATTAACATTAACATTAATTAACATGTCTGTAAAGTTTTAATGTTCAGTGGTTGTAATTAATTAACATTATTAACATTAACATTAATTAACATGTCTGTAAAGTTTTAATTGCATTTTTATATCTGTCACGTGGTGGCAAATTCAAAATTAAATCCGATTTCGGTTGATTTAAATTCATTGATTTTATTTTTAAGCAAATTTAATTTCTTTTTTTCAAAAAAACATTTCAATGGAATTCATTTAACCGAAGAACGCGTGAAATATTCTGGACTCGAATTTATTATTATTATTATTATTATTATTTATTTTGTACGATTTTTGTTACTATTAATTGTTTCAAATGAACAATTCCTGCTTAGAAATATTAGCAATATTTTATATTCCTATCTGAATCCCAAAATTCCAGAGCACGTATAAAGTGTCGATGAAAATAAGTCTGGTCCTTGTAGTCTTTTAAAGCCACTCGAAAGCCTTCATTTATATAGCGCCTCCTGGGTTCCTAAGGGCAGCATCACGAAGCTCTGAAACTAAACAGTGGATTTTTTTTTATCGTTTTAATGCTTCCATTGAAACTAATGGATGTCATTGTCATCAGTTAATCTCGAGATGTTTTTGGTGAATTTCAATTTTTAAATGTAAATAAAAAAAAAAAATAAATACATTTATTCCAAGTGTTGAAAATGATTTGCATGCATCACAGTCATTCATTCATTCATTCACTTCTCGATCATTCATTCATTCATTCGGGACGACTTCAATTGTGTCTTTCCTTGGAAAACCTTTTGGCTTCCTCTTTCGACAAAACAACTTCTTTGAGTGCAAGAAGGTTTTTGTATAAAGAAGGAAAATAATAATAATAATAATAATAATAATATTATTATAGAATAATTCTATTAACGCTCATACGTGCTGATCTCTGCAGCGCACTTCATTAATATTCGATTGTTTTAGCGTATATTATCGATATAAATTTTAATAAATTTATTACTTTTATACGCCACACTCGAAAAAAGTTGAAATGACGGACGCGGTCCGAATTAGAAAGGAAATAGCGGCTTCGGCATCTATGATCGGACTACACATCTGTGATAAATGTGTAAAAGAAAATGTAGACGTGCTGAAAAAAATTGTAGAATGTTATCAAGTTGACGAAAACATTGAAAACATAACCAAGGATATTGCTCAAATCAAATCAATGTTAGAAGAAAGAACAGCACACGAAAGTATGATCCAAAAACAAATGAATGAGATGAAAGACTGGAAACTTCAGTTGGACAAATTAAATGCGGAATTCAAACAATTTGGCAACAAGTTGAATGAAATAAGTATGGACAAGGTAAAGGAAACAGAAAAATGGACTGATTTATTTAAAACCAATGTCCAAGAAATGAACAGAAATGTGAAATCAGTTCAAGACTCAGTTATCAAAACAAAGACTGCAACTGAAATAAAAGAAGACAGGGAGCAAAGAAAGAACAATCTTGTTTTCTACAACTTGAAAGAGAGTATGTCTGACCAAAAAAGTAATGACAAGGAATTTCTGACAGAATTGTTAAAAGCATTTGATATTGAATTTGATTATCAAAAAGATGTTTTGCAAATGAACAGAATTGGAAAGAAAATTGAAGGTAAAGATAGACCCATGATTGTAAAGTTTTACAACTTCAGCCTTAAAAACATGATACTTGAAAGTTGTTATAAACTGAAAGGTCTAATGAAGTTCAAGAAATTAATTGTCAGTCATGATTTGTCAATTGAAGATAGACAAAGTTGTAAAAAGTTGATTGAAAAAGCTAAAGAAGAAAAAGCCAAGACTGGAGAAGCCGACAGATTTATATATAAAATAAGAGGAACACCAGGTTCATTCCATGTGGTCCTGATCAAGAAACAGAATTTATAGACTTGCAAGAGTTAAGCATTAATAAAGCTGATAGACATGAGAAGCCACAGAATTTGAAATTGATTAAGGCAAATGACTCAAGAAAAAAAGATAGCATTGAAAATGAAATTAAAGACAATCTTGCATTCTCTCTGGAGAAAAACATGATGATGAAAAATGAAAATAAAATTAATGATGATGTGAAATGTGTAAATAAAAGAAGACAGAAATGGACAAACGAACAGTATAAAGATGTAATCTGGTCATATTATTTCGCAAAGGAATCAAACAACGGCAATGTAACAATAGCTACCTACAACATCTGGAGAAGCAGAAATCCTGAAATATTCCCAGGCATGAATCCAAACAATCTGAGCAATCATAGAAGATATATTTTAAAAGAGAAGAAACTTTCAGAATTTGATTTAGTAGAAATTGATGAAGATGTGAAGCGAAAACTCAGAGGCTCAGACTTAGATGTGGAACAAATTTGTGGATCAGAGGTATGTCAGGGTGAAGATGACTCAAATTCTCAGCAGGAAAATTTGATCTACAAACAACACCAAGCAGACTCAGGACAAGAAAGTTTATTGACCAGAGAGTTGAAATCAGAAGAAATGATAGAAGCTGAAAATAAATTAATCTCAAAATTCAATCAGATCAAGATGATTAAAATACATGAGAGGAAAAACTTGAATAAAATTACAAGCCCAAGACAAGCTGAAGAGACAATAAAACTAGCAAATCAAATACTCCTCAAAGTTTCAACAGAAATGACTTTAGACTTGACAAAGATAAATGAATTAGTGTATACAGTGGCATCTCTGATTGCAGGTGAAAAATTTGAAAGAAAACGTGTTGCTGCGAGATTTAAAGTTGCTAACTGGAAGATGAGAATCCAGAAAACAATAAACAGATACAGAAAACAATTATCTATGATAAAGGAATTTAAAAATGGAAATCTGGATCACAAGAAACAGATGGGGATGAACACAATGTCCTTAAACCAAATTAATGAACTTGAACAAGATGTCACAATGAAACTGCAGGCGAAAGCTCAGAGACTAAGAAGGTACAGTAAAAGAAGTGAACAATACCATCAAAACAGAATGTTTCGTAATGATACCAAGAAATTTTACAGAAGCATTAGTTCGAAGCAGATTGAAATAGTAGATGCACCTAAATTAAATACAGTCGATACATTTTGGAGAAACATCTTAGAAAAGGAAACACATTATAATTCTGATGCAGAGTGGATTAAATATGAAGAAGAAATACATGCAAATTTAAATGCATATGAATGGATGGATTTTCAAGTTGAAGAAATCAGTGGTATAATTAATCAGTCACATAATTGGAAAAGTCCAGGCATAGATAAAATTCACAACTTCTGGTTTAAAAAGTTAACGGCTCTACATAAACACTTAACAGATGCTTACAATGAAATAATGAAGGAACCATCTAAGATACCAACTTGGCTGACAGAAGGAATTACATATTTGCTGCCAAAATCACAGGAGACGTCTAAAGCAAAGAATTACAGACCCATCACATGCCTGCCAACAACATATAAAATATTAACAGCAGCTATATCAAAAAGAATATACAACCACTTCCAAAGTAACAGCATTCTGCCAGAAGAACAAAAAGGATGTAGAAAAGGATCCCGAGGATGCAAAGATCAGTTACTTATTAGTCAGATGGTAGTTCAAAACTCTCAGAAATTTAAAAAGAATTTAAATATTGCTTGGATCGACTACAGAAAAGCATTTGACAGTATCCCTCACTCATGGATTATTCGAGCTCTGCAGATTTATCATGTTAATGATGTTATAGTTCAGTTTATTGCTCAGTCAATGTTGAAATGGAAAACAAGAATGACTCTAAGACATAACGGTGGTGACATTGAAACAACAACAATAGGAATAAATCGAGGAATATTTCAAGGAGACTCATTATCACCTTTATTGTTTTGTATAGCATTAATTCCACTATCTAATTTAATTAATAGAACTGGACTGGGATATAGAATACACAAAGAACAAATTAGTCACTTGTTCTATATGGATGATTTAAAGATATTTACATCTGAACATGAAGATATGCAAAAAGTTATACGAGTTGTAGAAATATTCAGCAAAGACATATGCATGGAATTTGGAATTGAAAAATGTGCAACAATTGAAATAAAACATGGACAACCTGTTGTCACAAAAGGCATTGAACTCATGGATGATGGAAAAGAAGAAATTAAATCTCTCGAGATACAGGAGATGTATAAATACCTTGGAATGGAGGAACGGGATGGATTAAATAACAAATTGATGAAAGAAAAGGTAAAAAGGGAATATTACAGTCGAATAAGAAAAATCCTTAAAACTCAGCTTAGTGCCAAAAATAAGACAACAGCAATTAATAGTTTTGCAGTACCAGTTTTTGCATATGGATTTGGAATAATTCCATGGGTAAAATCAGAAGTAGAAAAGTGTGATAGAAAAACCAGAAAAATACTAACTATGAATGGAATGCACCACCCAGGAGCAGATATTGACAGACTGTATGTGAAAAGGAATAATGGGGGTAGAGGCATAATTGAACTGTTATCGGCATATCAACAAAGCATCCTCAACCTGGGAGAATATATTGCAGCAGCAGATGGAAGATTGATTCAATTGGTAAGAAAATGGGATGAATCTAGAAAAAAATTTTCCCTGCAGACAGAAACAAGTAAAATTAAATTGAAATATAAATTGAATGTCACAAAAGGACATCTAGGAAAAGAATTCAAAAATGCCCTGGAAACAGAAAAGTTAAAAAGAATTACAGGGAAACCTCTGCATGGCCAATTCATCAAAAATCTTCACAATGCAAACATAGATAGCGAATCAAGTGTGCAATGGCTCAGAAAGAGTGATTTGAAAGCCGAAACAGAAAGTCTGATAATTGCAGCACAAGACCAGGCCCTACAAACAAAGTATTTTAAAAAGATGATTTTGCATCAAGATGCTGATGGCTTATGTAGAATGTGCCATCAGCATATTGAAAGCATTAGCCATTTGGTATCAGGATGTAGTATGCTGGCTGCAACGGAATATTTAGAGAGGCATAACAGAGTTGCCAGGTATATTCATTGGAGAATCGGCAGGGAATGCGGAATCCCACTGACCACCACATGGTACGAACATACACCAAATGGAATTACAAAGTTCGACCATGGGGTGTTGATGTGGGATTACCCAATAATAACTGATAGAACAGTCCCTGCCAACAGACCCGACCTGATTTACCACGATAAGAAGAGAAGAAACTGTCTAATAATTGATATTGCTGTCCCGGATGATGTGAATGTGCCTCGGAAGGAGATGGAAAAATTAACAAAGTATAAAGACCTACAGATTGAAATCCAAAGAATGTGGGGTGTGAGATCTCAGGTAATACCAGTGGTTATTGGTGCATTAGGAATGACATCAAAGAAATTTAAAGATTACCTGGATCTCATCCCTGGAAATCCATCTCCTCTTGAGGCGCAGAAAATCGCTCTGTGTGGGACAGCACATATATTAAGAAGAATATTGAACTGACAATGATTTGGATTTTGTATATAACTGTATATAGCTGCGTGTATAATTGAATTACTTTGTTTGGGTTTAGGACTTTTGCTGCGTGTATAATTGAATTACTTGGTTTAAGTTTTGGACTTTTGCTTGTTGTTTCTGTTTGTTCATGACTGTTTTTCTGTTTTTATTTTATTTGTGCTTGATGTGTTGTGACTGCCTGTGATCCCTTGTTGGGACCTGGGGTCACTGTTTTCCGGCGGAGGCCGTGATTGTGAATAAACAAATAATAATAATAATAATAATAATAATAATGTAAATATATAAATAAATTATTTAAAATATTATTATAGAAACTTAGTACAATTAGTAATATGCCTCAGACCTGCACTCACTCATTCTCATTACCAAATAATTAGAGATCAACATGGCATCTCAAAAGATTTTAATTTTTTTTTATTCCTCGTTATAAATAAAATAATTATTGTTCTTTATCCATTCAGTCGATGTCATTTGTTTAACCATTTCTAAATAAATTAATTCGCTACTGCTGAGCATTTACGAGTCATTAAAAAAAATAAATATTTATTTCATTTCAGGTGAATCCAGGTGTGGATTGCAATTGTTGGATCTTGGAAGTTAATCATGAGATTGTGATAGGCTTATGCGATGAAGTGATGACGTTGTGAAGTTGTGGTGATGTGATATGATGGTATGGTGTTATTATGATGTGATGATAGAATATTCCTCGTAGATGAGAAGACAAGTAATTTTTTGATAAATTGAATGCCGAGGAAGAATTAAAATTAATCCCCGATTTAATTAAAATAAATAACTCTTAATCTCTAATTAATCTCCAATTAATCTCCAACTTGGCAAGCAGTTGTCAGCTGTGATATCCGAGGATCAGGAATTAATAAAGAGTGGAATAATTATTTATGAGGCATTTATTTATGTGCCTTCCACTTTAAGAAATGATCATATATGTATATGTAAATGAGTATATATGTATATATATATATCTATTTATTTATTTCTATAATTTAATTATTTACATATTTCATTTATGATATATGAATATATATTTTGCTTAAATTTGAAGGAAAATAATTGTAAAGTAAAACAGCAGTAACATTGCTGTAACTTATATAACTTGATATAACCAGACCACTTGCAAGATTAAAATGACAATGATGATGATGATGATGATGATGATGATGACATTTATTTGGGATAACATAAAACATGATAACATAACTTATGCAACATGGTGGCCCTGATTTCGAGAGAGAAACTGCAAAAGTTTGTTCGTACATATTAATAGAACATGAATTAATTATTAAAATATAAATTAATTGCTAAAATTTAAATTTATTAAAATGTAAATTATTAAAATGTTAATTAGCATTTCAAGTCGATCGTCGGGTTTTTACGATGGCAAAATGAGCCTGGTAAAAGTTAAAGAAAAAACTTAAAAGCGTATGAACAAGTGATGAGCCATGTTTGTAACGGATGCATAGAAATGTATTGCAAAGGTAGAAATACATATTTGTGGATGGTTATTTATTTTAAAAATATCAGTTGCATCGGTTCAATCAGTTCTATCAGTTGTGTCAGTGACGACATTTTGAGTAAGACTCGTACAAACCATTGTAAATGTTTCATAGTTCTTCGAGCAAAGCATTTGTTCGTCGCTACAAGAATTTCGAGACAAAGGAAAAATAAATATGAAATTTTTAATAAATTCCATGCCGTGGAATTAATATAATTGTTCAAAAATTATTTCAAATTTTGAATTAAAAAGAACCGAAAAACTTCTCTTTGGCAATTGAAAAGTCTTGTTGGAAAATAATTGCCTCGCACTGGAACTTATTATTATTATTATTATTATTATTATTATTATTATTATTATTATTATTCTTATTATCATTATTGTTGTTGTTGTATCAGTATTATTATAACATTATCACTATAATAATAATAATGGCAGCCTAGGCAGTACTAAGCAGTAAACAAATACAACATGCCAGGCTGATGAAAACCGCTGTCCCCGTTGGATCGATCACGTGGTCGATGAGGAACAAAACGTGACTGGCTTCTTGTGTTTCCATTGATTGACAAATAATAACTGGAAAACCCCAGAATCTCTGAAGACATTCATTTCTGGCGGGAACCACGCATGTGAAGGACGCACATCAAAAGACTTGGTTTTTATTTTATGCCGAAATAAATTATTAATAATAAATTATAATAAATATTTCAGAGATTGAAAATCTCCAGCAACTTTATGATATTTCAAGCAGTTGATATTGCAAGCTTTAAATCAATCATTATGCGAGTATTTTGGATTTAAATTGCTTCAAATATCAGCTATTTTGAAATTGATTTCTCAGTTTTTAAAGTCTCCAAATGTTGACTGAAAGCAAATAAAAGGATATTGAAAATGCAAAATGAAATTCTTCAAGTGAACAATGAAGCATTTGTGATGGAAATTTAAAAAATATATTATGAACAAATAAATATATATATATATATATTGTATATATACAAATACATAAATAAATAAATATTGTAAAATATATTATTAACAAATAAATACAATAAATAAATATGGTATTCTCATCAAACATTTTAAGTAGAAAACTAGAATTTTCGTAAAAGTAGAAGTTTATTGCGCTTGTTTTGCATGACCATTTACCAATAATAAATATTTTTAAATACATATATTAAATAATATATAAAATACTAAATAATAAAAATGTACATTATATTAATATATTATTATAAATAATTTATTTATATTAATATAAATTAGTAAAATAATAATGCAACTGACAAGTGATATTAATGAGAAATCCATTAAATAAAGAAATTTGTTACCTTCCTTTTATGACTTACGCTAATTTATGGTGAACGTGTTCACGAGGTCCATAATGTTCATCGGGATTTAGGACCAGTGAAAGCTCTTATTTCAAATATTTTAAACATTGCTTTATGTTTAAACTGATAAATATTTAAATCGATAAACCATAAAGTCGGATTTATTTTTAATTAATTTAAATTGCGTGAAGAAAAGTTGCAAAGTTGTTCAATTTGTTTATGAGTTTGTAGGACATGGTTTGTATGAAAACAATGATTTGGAGTGACTTAACAGGGATTGAAAAGAAAGAACAAGAGGCTGCAATGTTGATCGAAGTAGTTTTAACAAAAAAAAAACCATTCATCATTCGTAAAGATTATTAAAGATTTATCAAATTAATAAATTAAATATATTGTGTAAATATAATTATATTGTACCAATTATTAGTTAAAAATAAATTATTATTTAATAAACACGTCACAATATCAAGAACCATTGAAGAGACGTCATCTTTATGACAGAGTTGATGAAACTCAGACAATCGTAAACAAACGTTTACTGAGCCAATCAAAACAGGGGACCACGAGGCAGACCCTTATTTGAGACACGATTTATAAACATCTGCTGATTTATAAAGACATTCAACAGGTAATTTAATTATATATTTGTTTTTTTTTTATTTGTTCATCTGTTTATTTATTTAATTAATTAATTAATTTATTTATTTATTAATAATATTTTCACGTAACTTCACGTAATTACCTCTAGCAGATGAGTTATACATGGTTTCTGTTTGTTTGAAAATATTCCTTCAACATGTGAGTTATAAATAACATGAAGGAGTGATCTATAAATAGCTTTATAAATACATAAATCTTTCGACCTCGTGACTTATAAACAGCTCGCGAGAGCACGTAGTTTGCCGTGTATCAGTCTTCAGTTTTTCTAATAAATAAATAAATAATTAAATTAAATAAATTCATAAATTATAATTATTAATAAATAATATTTATAGTAAGTTATGATATAAATTAATTATAATAGCTTTTCATATTAATTAAATAAATTATATAAATTATTGCATTATATTTTTCTAAATTATTTCTATAAAATTTTTACATAAATTATTTTAATAAATGATCCCCTGTCGCTGTTCAACCTTTGAAATCCTCCTCACCTTTCGAGGCAGGAATTTTTTCCGTGATTAATCACTTTTAATCAATGTTTTCCTGGGTTAAAACCTGATGAACCAAACTGGATGATGATGATGAAGATGATGATGACGATGACGATGATGACGACTATGATGATAATGTTGACGGTTCTGTTAAAGATTGCAATTCGCTTATTTTATTTTAATTCGATGTTTAGAATGATTGACGAGAGGAGACAAGGAATGGACGCCTTAAATAAAATATTTAAAAAAAAACAACTATTGTTTTAAATGTAAATATTTAATAATGTGAATTGTAGTTATATTGTTTTATATTTGCATAAATATTATTAATTACATTGCAGTACTTTTTGTACTTTGTTAGCATTTTTTAAATCGTCAGAAATTTCAATCTGATTAGTCGAGCTCAAATTTGATGCCACATTTACTGGTACATTTGTTTGTTCCTGGCCATCTTGTCACATATTGTCACATATTCGCAACGATCAAAATAACAATTTAAACGGTTAAATAAATTTTAATAAAAAAAATCGCATCTGCCCAAAGAACTCGCTGGATTCCCAAGAGTTTTTGGATGAATGAAAAGGAATCTTCGCGCTGAATTTGAGATTCATGAATCCATTCCAATGACGAGGAGACAAGAAATTCTGCATTCATCAGTTTTGATTCAGTTGATTGCTTGTAAAACAATAAATTAAAACAAAAAATAATAAATTAACAGATGCTCGAGTGAATGAATTAAGGATTATGTTAATGAGTTATTTAATAGAAATATTTAATTAAATCTCGGATCCTTGAGTGAACGAGTAAGTTAATCTTATTTTTAGTTGAACTGAAACATCTATTTTTAAATCAAGTCGTGAAATAAATTATTTTACATGAGGTACGTTATAATTTAATCAAATTAAAAGAAACGCGCTAGATAAATTTAAAATCAAATTATTGTGGCTCAAATTGCATTTTAGGTTTCAAAGACTTCCCTAAAATGTTTACATTAATAAATACCGACATTGATAAATTATTAACAAATTAAAAAAACATTTATATAAATGATATATTATAAATTATTAACGATTTAATAAATATTGGTTTAAATGTTGAATATTGAATGAATCGACATTTACCGAGATAAAATAATTACGATTGAAAAATAAATGCCATAATCAATGTTTGCACCGAGGATCAAGTACACGTGTTGTGTCGCATACTTGAGTACTTCTCAGGATTCGTGGTGAAAGGAATTTTCGAATATTAAATATTAAATTAAACATTTTATTATTTGATATTAGTATGAAATTATTTGATATAAATTTAAAGGTCACTAATTTAATATTTATGGTTGTTAATATTATGTTACATAATTACATAAGAATATATAATAAATATAAATATATTAATTTGTTATTTAGCATTTAAAGCATACGATGAGCAGTGTTATTACATTATTAGCATTTAACTATGAATACTAATTATTAACCCAATTCACAAAATGCTTAACTTCATTAATTATTAAAGCAATCACTGCGTCAACTATTAACTGATCGGCCTGTTATCTATTAAAGCAATCAAGCTTGTGACTATTAAAGTATTTGATTAATTTACTAATTAAAATCATTATTATTTTGTTTTTTTGTATTTTATATTTTTAAAATAGTTATTTTATAATTATGTAACAGTATAATATATTATATAATTAATTATTTAATAAAATATTTTGTAATCAATTAATCATTAAAGAAATGTTAACCTAGCACGAGGAGCACCAAGCAGAGTCTTCCACCTCCTGTTGCCACGGAAGGAAGAAGAATCGAAGACACGCATCGAACGAAGATGGATTTGAATACGATGCCAAAGGTCAAGACGAGCGTCGCGAACGAAACGAGACCAGCGACTATGAAGTTCAATTCCGGGTTCATCAGGTACAGCCAGAGGAATGTCAAAGCGGCAAACAGACTTCCTATCGTCATGGAAAGCGATATTCTTACGAGAAGGTTTTCGTTTGTCTTTTCGTTGAAGAGGAAGACGTTCGACTGATTGCTCGTCTCGCTGAGAAAGGCTGTCGCTTTTCTGGTCGACTTCCTCTCCGTTTGAGACGATTCCGTCGAGCCGCGAACGAAAGGAATCCTACGACCAGAGTCGTGGTTGAGTAGGTCGAAGCATTCCGCTGGGATCACTCGAAGCCCTTTCGCCTGGGATTCGTTCCTAGCGCTCCACTCGGAACAACTTTTGGCTTTCCGGTCGTCGAGACAACACGAACAACGAGAGCACAGGCGACACGGTCCGATACTGTTGTCGAAACCTGGATTTTCCGACACCACGGAGATTCTGGAATCTTCCAAGTTCGACTTGATGGCTCTCTCGAGGGTTTCGTTCTTCTCGGAATTTTCCAATCCGTGGAGTCGAGTCTCGTCGTTCGACCAGGGCTCCATGGCAACGCATTCGACGCTACTTCCGCTGCAATAGACGACGACATCGTTTGAGCACAGAGCAGATAATCTGGACTCGTCCTGCAGTTGGTAGGAGAATTCCGTTAAGTCCGGCTGGATGCTGGACATTGCTAGGCTGGATTAAGAAGGGGATAAAAAGTTATTTCCTTCGTTTTTCAATGCCTGTCTCGAAGCAAATTGAGGGAAAGTCTCTCGTCTATGAGGAGAGATGAGGTCGATTGGTGAGAGGAGTTTAAATCTATCAAGATTCTGTCACGTGATAAAGGCGCTCAATTAAGCCCGGAGGTTTATCGGCCGATTCTAACAAACCCGGGTGCTTTGTATGCTAATGGAGCTCTTTCGGTCGATGGATGGTCTTGGGATGTCTTAGTTTCTCACCTCTTGAAATTATCAAATCATCAAATTATCTTATCAAAGTCCATCTTTTAACTTTTAACGTCTGTCATGCTATGAACCACATCCATGCTAATTTATCAATTGCTGCCTGCTTCATTTGGAATGGAGTAGATTCGTGCATTCAGCACAGTAACTTTTTTTAAAATATGTTTCTTTAATTTTATTTATTTATTTATTTTGATTGCATTAAAATCATAAAGCGTAAAATTATAAGTTGATTACGACTAGCTTTATAATCTTTCTTTTTTGTTTTGGTAAAATGAAGACAATTGAAATAACATCTTTGGATCAACACCCTTTCATCCATCAATCAAAGGAGCTCTTGACATCAGCCAGAACTAATCCTCCAACGTAATCGATTTCGTAGGAAACTCCAGAATTTTATTTTCTATTTCAATGGCATTTGTAAAAGAAAATACATCGAAACGTTTATTCCAATACATTTACTAATTGGTTTACTATTACATGCAAACGTATTACTCGTACATAGACACTTCTGTAATTAACACGACTGATTGATTGATTTATTTAATGTAAATATTGCGAAAATTATTTCACTTTTACCCGGTCACCATGACAACCCTGTGTCCCTGCATTTCGTTTTGTTTTAAAAATATTCAAATTTAATTGTAAAAAATTGCGAAAAATAATGAGAGGCGAATGATTGCAAGACTCCTTCGTTCAAAAGAATGTTTTTAATACTAATTAATAATATATTTGAACAAACGTAGAACCTAATTAATAATTAATTAATCACTTAATTGGACCCTGTCGGCTAATTAATATTTAATCAGTTCCAATCGAACGTTCAAGACTCATTAATAACTGATTAGTTGAAATTGAATCTTTGCAACTAATTAAAATTCAGAAGATTCATTTCAGCAGGGAATGTGTGCAATAACCATGGAATAAATTTTCCTTCCTCAAATTCATTCAGGTCACCGGTGGGAACATCCATCCTCATCGTTTAATATAATATAATATAATATAATATAATATAATATAATATAATATAATATAATATAATATAATATAATATAATATAATATAATATAATATAATATAATATAATATAATATAATATAATATAATATAATATAATATAATATAAGCATAAAAATGCATTTGAGCCGCGTGCAACTTTCTATACGACGGTTAAAGTCTTAAAATGGCCATCATTTTGAAACTGCCGAATAACGTTTAACGCAGATAGCACACATTGGAAACTTTATTTCCTTCTGGGAGGAGATGTGACCTCAATATCTTAATTGCTATTGGTCGGGAAATCAGGTCGGTGCCATTTACTTATTGCTGTTCATAAATTTGTTTATTATAAATTTCCATTGTTATTCTCATCCGTTTCGATTGAATTCATCTGTGATCTGATGACGACGACGACGATGAGGATGATGGTGATGGTGATGATGTTGGTGGTGATGGATTAAATAAAGAAAAAAGCAAAAGTCAAACCTTTAAGTCAGAAGATCATCGATGTGTTTCAACAGACTGTGCATAGAGAATCATTGCCAGTCCAGAATTATGCCCCATAAAGTCCTTTAAAACAATTGAAGCATCGAATATTTTTTACCAATTTTTTTTTTAAAAGTTATTAAAAGCATTATTATTTAAAATTAATATAAAATAAATAATGTTGGAACTATAAATAAATGATATATTGAAAAAGTAAAAAGTAAAAATTCTTTGCAGAATAACAACGACCATCAACATGATGGAAGCAACATTAATGAACCAATGAGCATTTGAACCGACATGCAGAGTTGGGTGTACATTAATTTTGCAAATGAAAAATCAATAATTGGGCAATACACTCGTCCGTAAATTGACTTTCTCATTTGTTTGTCTGGCGTTTCGCTTAACAATCAGTCATCCACCTATCCGTCCCTCTATCCATCCATGCATCAATGCATGCTTGCATCCATTCATCCATCCGTCCGCCCGTCCATCCATCCATCCATCCGCATGCCCGCACGTCCATCCATCCATCCATTGTCACCCTTCCACCCACCAATCTATCGAAGCACCTCAAGTATGTAGGAGCGTATGAATTTCTTTGATTTATGCTCCATAATAGTACATTGCAACCCTCACAGGAGTATGAGACAAATTCTTGGAGCATCCAAAATCTCAACGGCATCCTTATTTATGCTCTCCAAGAGAACTCTGATAGCAGGGATACTGCATCATCCGAGTAGTGATACCGTATCATTCTGCCTGTCTGAGATGTAGTGGATAATAATAATAATAATAATAATAATAATAATAATAATAATAATAATAATAATAATAAAATGTAATAGCAATATGTGGCTATTAACGAGTCGTCAAATGTGTATTTAAGCAAACAACTGCTGATTAAATTCTGTGCAAATTATAACAAATTTCTTACTACTTACTTCTGAGTATTGTACAAGTGGCCAATGAAGATCAAACACAAAACACAAAACAGAATGCAAACGATGACGTAAACAATTGACGTCACAAACAACAAGTGGACGTTGACATCGCTAATAACACGTGTCAAAAGAAGAAGAGGAAGAAGAAGAGGAAGAGGAAGAAGAGATAAAGAAGAAAAAAAAATAGAGGCAGCAGAATCCACGTCGATCTCATCGGAGATGGAAATCACGGATCTTTCCAATCAACTCCTTCAAGTCCTCCTACTTCGTGAACCTCTCCTGGAAATTGATGGCAGGATAAAATATTCTATTGTGGCCCGATCGACGGATGGATGTCACCATTGTTACCACGCGTGTCATCGTCATCACCACCGACACCATCCGGGTTGTCGTCATCATCACGGCCTATCCGTCACGATCATGATCATAGTCGTCAATTTGGAAATGCTGATGACAAATGCATTTGCTCATTATGCAACTAATCTAAAGACAGGGACCCGCTTTTGAAGAGAGAAGAGAGGAACATAGGAATGAACATTGATAAATTGATAAATTGATAAATTGCTGAGGAAGGAGTCCACAAGGTTTCAAGAACACGAAGCTCAGAACATGGGGTTGGTCGTTTGGCAAAAACTATTTTTTTGTTTGATGGATGGATGGACCGAGGAACGGAGAATTTGATGAATGAATGAAGAACATTTGAATTGCAACTTCTTCATTAGAGCTTCTTTTTCTTTCCAGGAGCAGCACTTAACAATGCTCATCCATTTGCTGGGCAACTCTTCTTTCTTGAGCGGTGATTGCTGGTGTTGTAAGAACTTTTAGTGGGATGGATGGAACAATGGAATGTGCAATGATGGGGCGAATAAAGGAGTGGTTGGTTGGATGGATGGATGGATGGATGGATGGATGGATGGATGGATGGATGGATGGATGGATGGATGGATGGATGGATGGATGGATGGATGGATGGATGGATGGATGGATGGATGGATGGATGGATGGATGGATGGATGGATGGATGGATGGATGGATGGATGGATGGATGGATGGATGGATGGATGGATGGATGGATGGATGGATGGATGGATGGATGGATGGATGGATGGATGGATGGATGGATGGATGGATGGATGGATGGATGGATGGATGGATGGATGGATGGATGGATGGATGGATGGATGGATGGATGGATGGATGGATGGATGGATGGATGGATGGATGGATGGATGGATGGATGGATGGATGGATGGATGGATGGATGGATGGATGGATGGATGGATGGATGGATGGATGGATGGATGGATGGATGGATGGATGGATGGATGGATGGATGGATGGATGGATGGATGGATGGATGGATGGATGGATGGATGGATGGATGGATGGATGGATGGATGGATGGATGGATGGATGGATGGATAGATGGACAAGTAGGAGCGGACAAGGAGGAATAAATGAAAAAGTAAAAGGATGGAATGAAAGCGGAAGTGAAAGTCAAATCCTGCCTGACAGCTGCTGGACTCCAAATTGACAAAATGGAATTTCTTGCTTGAAACGAAGCAAATATCCTCGAACGTGGTGTCAAGTTGTCTTTTATTTTTAATTCCTTTTAATTTCATCGACCAATCATGGATCCTGAAGGATTCGTTTACATAAATTCTTTCTCAGCTCAGCAGATTTTTAATACATTAATTTTTAATGAATTAAATTAATTATTTGAATGAGTGAAAAAAATTTGTTCATTTATTTTTAATTTTCGAATTTACGCAAACCTTTTCGAATAAATTAATTTTTTTTTATTTAACACTTCAGCGTTAATGCATGGTGTGATCGTACAAACATGGAATGTTATTTACACACATAAGCTGTTATTTACAATCACAGGATGTTATTTACAATCACAGTATATTATTTACAATCACAGGATGTTATTTATAAATTTTCTAATTCGTTAAAAATTGTTAGGGACTTGGTTTTCTAACTCCTGATCCAACAATAACAACAAGAAAGATATCTTGTGAAGTCTTAATGCGGTTGGCATCTTAAACCAATTGAATGCATCCGTCAATTAAGTTAAATTAAATAAGTTAAATTATAATCACGTTCATTGCTCACGTTTTCCTCGCCTCTAAGACACGATCAGCTGATAAGGTCAAAGTTAACCAGATGATAAAGGTCAAAGTTAAAATCTCCAACAACTGTTGGAACTAATTGTTGAGTAATCAATTAGCCTCAATTCCCCAATTCCAATGACTTCAATTGATCGAGTCGCTTAATCGCTTGCTTAACAGTCGTTCATCCCATACTCCAACCTTCCAATTACCTCGGACCCGTAAAACCATGGCCGAGGAGTTGGGTAGTTTTGGGTGGCCGAGGTTGGGTAGTTTTGAGTGGCCGAGGTTGGGTAGTTTTGGGTGGCCGAGGGTCGCGAGGAGTTCTTTAGTGAAACTCACCTCAATTAATCCGAGGCATCAGTTTCCAGTGCAATGTCGCTTTATTCGACCATTCGGAAATATTGAGGCTTTAATAGAAAATAGTAAATTAATTTGATAAATTAATAAATTACTTAATTAAGTTTATTAATAAATTAGATTTCATAGATTAATAAATTAAATTCGTAAATTATTAGATTAATAAACTGATTATCTTCATTCGCTCTCAAGTTTTTCCTCTGTTTCATATTTACAAACAACTTAATATCGTTTTATTTGGTATTATTTTGCATAAATTCCTGTTTAAAACACGGTTTTATACTTTTTAAGGAATTCAATGAAATTGAAATTTAAGGCATCATTTGAATTTGAAATTGGACACTTAAGTGACAAAGTGGAGTCTGGGAGCGACTGATTGACTGATTGATTTATTGATTGATTGATTGATTGATTGATTGATTGATTGATTGATTGATTGATTGATTGATTGATTGATTGATTGATTGATTGATTGATTGATTGATTGATTGATTGATTGATTGATTGATTGATTGATTGATTGATTGATTGATTGATTGATTGATTGATTGATTGATTGATTGATTGATTGATTGATTGATTGATTGATTGATTGATTGATTGATTGATTGATTGATTGATTGATTGATTGATTGATTGATTGATTGATTGATTGATTGATTGATTGATTGATTGATTGATTGATTGATTAATTGATTGATTGATTGATTGATTCATTGATTCATTGATTGATTGATTGATTGATTGATTGATTGATTGATTGATTGATTGATTGATTGATTGATTGATTGATTGATTTATTGATTGATTGATTGATTGAATGTCTGAGCGAATGATTTCGCTTGATTTGACTGAGACATTGACTCGAATAAGTGACATTCAGACAAGCCAATCCGTTTCGCAAGCAACAGATGTTTTTGAATTAAAAAAAAACAACAACATACATTTATTAGGAAGGATTACTTCAACATATCACATGATATTGCAATTATTTTCATTGTAAGACATAATTTGTATTTTCAAACTTTTAACATTTGCTGACAATTATAATCATTTTTTAAAATTATAATCATTTTTTAAAATTATAATCCTTTTTTAAAATTATAATCATTTTTTAAAATTATAATCATTTTTTAAAAAAGGAAATCAGAAATCAGCAACAACAACGTCTTAGAAAGTTCAAATTTTAGTTAATTTAAACATATTTTCTCACCTTTAGAAACCTTCTAGGAAATAAAATGGCGGCACCTTCAAGGAATAAATGAAACAATAAATATTTACGTTCTTTAAATTTAATTTTTTACTCGCATTTTTATGCGGATTTAAAGTTTATTTTATTGTGCCTTTTCCTAACAAGACCGTTCGCTAATTTAGTTATTATTTATTATAATTACCTATTAATACTAATTAATAATAATAATAAAAAAACATTTAATCTAATAAAAACATTATAAATATTTTATGTTTATATGTAAAAAAATAACAACACTTCTTGACGTCAAGAGCAGGACATCCCTATCACGCTATTTGAATCAAAAGACTGTCATCATTAGGAAAAGGTCTCTGGAGCGATTTTATTCTGAATTTCTTGATTTTCTTTTTAAAATCTTCAATTTACGCGTTGATTCTTCGTCACGCCTGAGTGATATTTGAGTATTTCATCGTAACAAGGCTTTCTGAAGCCTTCCACGATTTGATAAACTGCTTTGCCATGCCAATGGAATTTCCGTCCGCTCTATTTTTATCTACAAGAGTCTGCGCATGCGCGTCTGTTATTTATTGACCACTCTTTTCATTCCTTTTTTCGACCCGTTCAGTCGTTCGGTTCTTCATTCGACTGATAAGTCGATGAACTAATGGAGAATAACTGCAAAACATTTGCAATTAATAATGGCGAACCAAGGAATAACATTAATAATATTAGGATTGAAAATCTTTATGATTAATGCTTTCCGTGAGTCACAATGGAAACGTGAAATAAGCAGAAAAGGATTTTAAGTCAATTTAACATGCTGCAGTTTTGAAATAAACATTTTTAGGTTTAATTTTGCTAAATGTAGCAATTATTTATTGCAAAGATAAATAATAAAATAAAAATTAATAATAACATTATAATTAATATTATATTACTATATTATATTCACTTATTTATAACAGTAATTATTGTTATTATTATTATTATTTCGTGTTTCATCGAGACAGGAGAAAGATTGCATCTATGTGAAGGTTGCATGAAGTTCGTTGATTTGGAAGGCAAAATCAATGAAGCGTGAAATATTCCACCCACGAGTATTGAGGGTGATTGAAACAATCGCTGTTTTCCAGGTGATTGAAGGCCTTCAATCAGTCACAAACCGCCATCAATCACACGGAAGGATGGATTTCTGAAGGTGACGTATGCGGCCTTAGTAGCAATGATAATGATGATGATGATGATGTTGACGATGACGATGATGATGATGATTATTATTAAGCCAATGGTGACATGTTCAATATATTTATGGCGTCAATTCATTTTCTCAATACCTGCCGAATATTATTTTCGATAATCACAATAATCGCCTTCATCATAATCATCATCATCATCACCACCATCATCATCATCCTAGTGAGAAAGTATATCATCTCAAAAACTCGATTATTTTCCAAACATGAATCATATCACTAAGGAAAAAGTACCGCCACCGTCACAGTCGTCGTCATCATTAACGTCATCGTCGTCGTCTTCGTCATCGTTGTCGTCATCACCATCATCGTCGTCGTCATCATCATCATCATCGTCGCAATAATCGTTGTTGCAGTCAATGTAAGGTTTATCAAAAAAGAATAAAATGAAAATAAAAGAAACAATACTTAATGCCTACTTAGCAGAAGTAGTTGCGAATTGGTTGCATCAATGAATTGCAAGCAGTTACCCCTTCATTCCGTCGTTCAGTCACTCAGACCCAATTAGAACCAAGGTCCCTTCATAAGTCCAGTAATGGATGGATGGATTTTAAGAAGACTGGATTTTAAGATGTTTTCATTACAACTTTAAAACTTAATCACCTCTTTCGGCTATGCGTTCCTGATGATGATGATGATGACTATGACGATGATGATGACGACGATGACGACGATGATGATAATAATTTCGATGATAGCAGATAAATAAATCGAATGAGACTTTAAAAGCCTATTTCAAGTTAATATCTTAATCATCGGAGTTAATTTTGTCGAAGTTCGGTTTTAAGCCCAGTAATTAATCAGAGCAGATCACTAATGGAAAAGCAAAAGGATTTCTGAATAATTAATCGTAACTAATTATGCATTAAGAATCAATTATTCATGATCCACTGTCCGATAGGCAGGTACAACAAGATTTATAGTGAACTGCGATTGTCCTTAACTTGCGGTTTATGATAATAAATTATTACAAATAGCAAATAAATAAATTAAATTTCCAATTCCAAAAATAAGTTTACCTTAAAAACTATTTCTACCTTAACCTAACATTACAATGAATTGATAATTAAACTTATTAATTAATTAATTTATTTATTTATTTACTTATTAATTTATTTATGGATTTCTTAGACGCATTTTTTTTGTTTCGCTGATCATATATAGTGCATGGACTAAAAATAATATTTCATCTCTATTCATTTGCTTCTTTTAACTCATTACTTAGCTTGGAAATCCAATTTCATACAATTGTTCCTCTAAAGTGAATTGATTGATTAATTAATTT
This sequence comes from Hirudinaria manillensis, assembly GCA_034509925.1. Classification (NCBI taxonomy): domain Eukaryota; kingdom Metazoa; phylum Annelida; class Clitellata; order Hirudinida; family Hirudinidae; genus Hirudinaria; species Hirudinaria manillensis. The sequence continues at coordinate 7,170,243 of CM067528.1, read as the reverse complement.
ATTTTCGACTTAATCACGTTTTCTTTTAATCTCAAATTAACCAGAGATTTGAGATTTGCCGTAATTTAAAAAAAAAAACACAAAACATTAATTCATTAATTTAATTTAAATAACAGAATTTTGAAAAAGAAATGGTTAATTTTAAAAAATGATTAATTAATGATTTATGATTAATTCCAGGCAATTTTAAGAATAAAAAATAAAATCGCTTTTAATTAACAGACTGACAGCACCTAAAGAAATCCACGTGTCGTATCTCTGTGCAGACACATTCGTACTTTTGATGACGTCAATGGCTTAAGTCAAGCATCAACGTCACCGAGTAATGATGACGTCATCGCTCCAACGTCGAATGACGAGTGGCAGTCATCAACGTGACGGATGTGACGTCACGATCTCCTCTCAGGTCGGTGTCTGGATCATACGCGGGTCTTATCTTGCAATCTTGTGATCCAATTGCCATTCATGCATGTTCATTTTTTTGTTCACGTGCATGATAATAATAATAATAATAATAATAATAATAATAATAATAATAATAATAATAATAATAATAATAATAATAATAATAATAATAATAATAATAATAATAATAATAATAATAATAATAATAATAATAATAATAATAATAATAATAATAATAATAATAATAATAATAATAATAATAATAATAATAATAAAACTATAAAGATTATTTTTACGACTAATTAATAATATTTTGTAGTATGTAATTTATAAATGAGAATTACTGAATAATAATAAATAAATTGTTGGTGATATTCATTTAAAATATCAAATTAATCAAACATTGCTAAAAGATCATTATCACAAACTCATCACTGGTCTGGTTGCAGTACTTTTAGGCTCATATGTTTTCTTCGATAATTGGTGAATAATTTTATTTAATATTTTCCATTTAATAAAATTTGAATATAATTAAATTAATTTAAAATTATTTTATTTATTTACAAAATTATTTGATGGAAATAAATTTTAAATAATTTATTATTTCCTAACAGAACAATAACATTCTATTGTTATAAATAAATAATTATATAATTCCAATAAAAGCAGTTAATTATTAATAATAAATTTATTCAGTTCACCATTCAAAGAATACCAACCTCAGTTTGGCAAAAAACTTGTGGAGGCTTCAAATTAAAACTTAAAAATCAATTTGCATAATAAATACATTGCTTGGATCTTGCTTCACTAGTTATAAACATAACTTTCTACTTTGGATAAGCGATATTAATATTAAATTATTAATCATTTATTAAATAATAATAATATTACATTACTAATAATTTATTAATTAATAATATTATATTATTAACAATTTTACTAGAAATTGCTAGAAAAGTCTATTCATGAAATATTGAAATGAACTTGTTCAATGCCGCGAATGAGAAGCAAAATCAAGCGAAAGTTGATGGTCCGTGCTTTTAAAAATGACATTCAGTGCTCGGCACGAGTTGCTGAGGAGTGAATGTTATATGTGCCTCTTGTCTAAGATGATGTCTAATTCGTGTTAATATGTATTAATGCGTGCTTTAAACGTTTTATCCTACACTAAATATTCATGAAATTAAGTTTATATTTTGCATTGCCACAAACATATCAGAAGAAATTGCTCAAAGGATAGCTAAAAGGAATTTCAAAATGTTTTTTTGCAAATACTACAAGAGTTCAATTAACTTTATAATGCATGCCAGACCCCTCAAAATGAGAATAATTCTTTTGGCGGCTAACAATGTTAGTTCAATATTTTTTTAAACAATTTATTAATAATTAATTTCAAGTAATTGAATCAAAGAGCGGTTTCGTGTGTATATTTTTGGAGCAATAATTGAAAGAATAAACAAGGCATTGAAAGTCCCCCTTTAAGAGAATATATTACGCGAAGCTTATCAATTATTCATATTGCAATCTGTGAAGGAAGATTTTCAACTTATGAGGTCACTTCCAGTACCTCTGGCTGAGCTGCTATTTTGAGATCGATTTGTAAATATCCTTTAGGATGTTTTCCTATTATTATTATTAAATAAAAAAAATTAGATAACATTGCATTCTTGACACTCATCTAAATACCTTTTGAGGATTCCCTATTCTGAAACTTGATAACCTCGGAAGGATCTAATTATTGTTTAACCAACCCTTCTCTGTCAAATTCCTCAAATTTATTGATTAAAATTATTTGTATTATTTTGAACACCTTCCTATTGGTCCTCTTCGCTTCTCAGTGGATAATAAATGAATTTCTTTAATCCGTGTACTTTCCATTAAACGTAGGCACTAAATATGAATGGTGAACAACAAGGAGATTTTCTGAATCTCTGCAACCTCGATTATCAACTCCACTCACTTTTTCCATGGTTCCTAGCGCTCCTACAACTGCTCGAAAGGCCTTAGAATTCATATTTCACAATTTGTTAATTTAAATGTACGAAATCCTTGTATTTGTCAGCTCTTTTAAGCGCCATGTTATTATCATCAGTTGAGGAAATGTCACTTCGGAAAACATTAATTTAGTGTGAATGACTCGCATAAAATAAAGATGTAATTAGAGATGAAACATTCGCTTATAAATTGTAATTGTAAATGTTTTATAACTTGCAACTAATTAATAATACATTGAAACATGTTTGCAAATATCAAATGAAACTCCACGTGTCAGCGATTAAGATGTATTCAGTGTTAGATTCTTGGTTGTTGCTGTGAAGTTGTCAAATTGTTTCTGTAAGTTTTTCATTGTTCCGAGTGATGTATTGAATTTAAAATTTTAATTTAATCCAAAAATTGAACGAAATTAGGTCCACATCTCTGCTGTCGTATATTCCACATGTTCATTTGCCAAGAAAAGGGCCAACATTACATTTCACAGTCGAAGGTAGCTGCTCCATGCATTCTTCTGACGTTTGAAAAGTCGTCATTCACATTCAATGATTTTACATATTTATTTATTTATTTTATTTAATTTTTATTTATTTATTTAAGATTGGACGTGACACTCTCCAACAAAGTATTTTTGAAAAATATTCTCCAGGTTTTAAGATACCCGCTTGGTATCCAATGCTTTGGAGTTGTTGCAATCAACCTCAATAATCAAAGAAATAACCGCCAAATTTTGGTAATAATTTTTTGTTAAATTCCGTTTTATAATTTTAAAGCATCTTCGTCCATCCCAGATGCTTCTAAACGTTCTCAGAAATCAGAAATGTCTTCAGAAACTGATTCAAATCGCGTGGATGCTAATTATTCATTTGATCTTTAATTTTCATGACATGTTACAAAATGTCGTCGCTTTAACCTGACATCTGAAGAATTTAAAAAAACAATTTCGGACAAATGGTGATTCTAAAATTTCCTTTCAAATTATTTGGAAATATTTTTCCAACATGTTTGAATCGTTGATATAATTAACCAATAGAAATAGCAAGAATCGCCGTTGATTATCTCATTATCTCATTTGGCGATTCATGGAACTCAATAGTTCCAATTCAATGAATAAGGCATCTGAGATTTAATAATGTCTTTCTAGGGATTTAATTATTAGTTACATTACATCTAGCCATGGTTAGGGTTAGATACCTCAAAGACTTTAAACCTGTCATTATTACCCATTTAGGTCTAATCAATACTTGATGAAATGGCCTAATTATTAGCAGAACCTCAAAAGTTGTCTAGTCATCATGAAATCAGTTCAAAGCCTAAAGATGTCAAATAACAACTGATAAAACTTTCTTTTTTATTCCTTAATTATTTTGTCTTAATATTTTATTTTAGTTTTTAGTCGCTTGAAGGAAAGGGTCGTTGTACCCTGTGGGTTATGAAAGAAGTTGATGAGATCTTTTTGCCATGTCGATTGAGACTGCCTTTAAAATGGCGCCGTGTCAGGGGCTGACGGAGAGTCAAACAAGACTGCAAATTCTTTGGACAGTACTATTATTAGTAATTTGAAATTTGGTTACAGCAATTAGAAAATCTGCAAAATCAATCGTCCATTATCCTGGCTAAAATCTTAGCCGATTTTTTTAAAATCCTAACAGCTGTCCCATAAAATGAGGACAATCTGATCAGTTGACACTATCTCCAATGAATAAAGCGCGACAAAATTGAAATAAGAAATTGTTTATTTGAGAAACTATTGCTATACAACGCTATTACTTGCAACATATTGTTTCATCGTATCCCACAGGAGTCTCCAGGTTGTTCCTATTACACGGTGGAAATGAAAGCCTCACGGTTTTAAAGAAGGAATCTTCGAAATTACACTTTCTCACATTTTTTAACTGTTCTTTCATAGGCATTTTATGGTTGGGACTTGGGCCAAGATCTTGGAAGCCCGAGATCAAAAGAGAACATGTTTTAGTTTTAAACTTTCTGATGATTATGTGATCTATGTGAGTTCTGTCTATCAGTGACTGGAATGCTCTCCAGCACACCTCCAACTGATGGGCAATATACCCAACAACTTCGTCGGCGTATTCATCGTCTTGCTGAATGTCGTTGCTACTGTCGTTAGGCGAAATAACAAGTCTCATGGATACGAAGGGCAATAATATTCCCATGACCAAATGAGTTTCTTTTCCTTTTTCGACAACTGCATAACAATGGCCTTTTTTCGTGACTTTATCGCAATAATGTTCGTCCAGACGTAAATGTTCGATTCCTCTTATGCCTAAGTACGCGTCACCTTTTGTTTCCGATCGAAAGAAAAATGATAACAAATTCTCCCAGTTGCCGTTAAGTCCTTGTATAAATCCCTTGACGACATCGTTACAATAAAAGGAGCAACAACGGTGCATTTCAAAGAGAGTCTGCCATTCTTGATCGCACTTTATAAATCTATTGATCGTCACGTACCTACCATAAGTTTGCCTGCACATAGGGCATCCTTTTCTGAAAATAAGAACACGTCACATGAATATTTGGCATTTGCGCTTAAAATGATGGAATAGAATGAAAGGCAATAATTACTCGATGGGGCATACTTTGACGCAATCTTCGCAAAACAAGTGACGGCATTTATCCAGTTTCGTTACAATTTTGAGATTCATCGACTCGAAACAAATTGGACAATCGCTTTCATCTCCTCCTTCCGGACATTCAAAGGGTGGTTTAATTCCGCGGCACAATTTGTCATTGCAGTAACTCATAACCTCAGTAGATCTTGATGCAATCTCATGTTCTTTGATGGAGGCGCTCTTCTTGTCACCCTTTCGTCTTCCCATTTCTTGTGTTTGAGATGAAAACCAATTTATAATATTCAATATTGTGCATCAAGAAGTTTCGTGCCTCAAGCATTTTCGAAGACAATACGTTTAGGTAAATGTGATGTTAAAAACATAAAATTTTATTAAAATTATATTGCTCGATTTGAATATGCAGTGGCGAAAGAGTAAGTAACTTACAAAATCTTTGAGCGCGGATCATCCTTTGCTATTTTTAATAGAAGCTCCTAAAATGAAGGAACAGCATTTTATTTGTCGCCGATTGTCACATCGTTGCGAACATAAGGAATTGATGGAATAGAATTCTAAATTAATTTTTATAATTTTATAGTTTCTATAAGGCCTTTACAGACGTATCTCTTATGAGTGAACTAATAATAATAGTTAGTCTGTCTAGGCAAGCTAGACAGAAATATACAAACAAAGGTACAGGAATGAATGACACAGCGATAGTTTAAAGTTCAAAAGTCGTTATGCAAAAACTTTAAAGTGTACCCTCTAGTGAAGTCTCAGACAGAACCATAGCTGTTGGTGAGTCTTGGTTGATGCACTGTGTCTTGTTATTTTGTTAATTTAATCATATCGTTTGTTAGCCATTAAGCAGCAGAATTAAATTAATTAAAACATCAATGAATACAAACATTTGTTTGCTTTCGAGTCTTTTCTACATTAAACAAAGATGTTTGTGTGATGTAATTCCGTGACATGACATTTGTTTCTTATTGTATTACAGGCTATTCTTAGATAAATCGCTTAATATGTTAAAATGAAGCGTTGAAACTAACTTTGTTTGAATCATTGTTCTTAGTGACTACCTTCAAAAGGAAAGCAAACAAAAAAAGCATTTAATAAATAATGAATGCATATAAAGACATGCAAAATAACAAATGCTAAGCCTCCCAAGGTTCATCAGTATTTACTAAAAGAGGATTTAAGAATTCAGACATACGCATATGTTTAATTCGTATTTAATCGCTGTTAATCATAAAGTTATAAAAATTTTTAGCTAAATCAGGAAATCCCGAAAATGCCTACCTTCCAAATGTTTGTTGTTGATGCTTTTTCAAAAGGACCTTTCACTGGTAATCCAGCAGCCGTCTGTTTGGTAAACAAAGAGGTTTGTTGAAGCTCATTAGTAATTGGATTAACTTTGAATATTTATGTATTATGTACTAATAATGATAATAATATATTCAATAATATTATTGAATGTTATTATCATTATCATTATTGTTAATGTTATTTTTATTTATTCTTTTTAATTCAAACTACATAACTGTATAACTGATAATATAATAACGATAATAACGGTTCCCAATTACTTTGTGATGTTTACAAACTTCTTATAAAGTTCTAAAGAACATAATAAATAAGAAAACTGTAAATCAAGAAAACAGTTTATTTATTCATTTACAATATGAATGATTAATTAAATAATCATTTTTTAAATTACATTTTTCTAAAATTTAAATTAGAAAAAACAATTCTCGTTATGATGAACATTACTTATTATCTTTATCGACCGTCCATGACAATTCACTTAATAAATTTATAAATAATAAAACGTGATTTAATTACTGAATACCATTATATATAATACCATTAAATATAACATTTTCTTATATTATATTACATTGGTTACTTCGATAATTTAGTTTTATTTCTTTGCAGAAATTAACTTACGAGGATCAACTGAAGATAGCATCAGAGATGAAACATTCAGAAACTGCTTTCATTCAACTTATCCATGAATCAGATTCCTACGATAAAAGTAGATATTTAGGATTAAAAATTAATTAACTTCACAAATAAATTTTTCATAATAAATCGTTCATTATTAGATTAGAAAATTAATTTTAATAATTTTCACCCTTACCCTTTCTTACTGGGTAAGGTTCTTAATGCTAAGGCTAAAGCAACTTCAAATATTCCATGAGACATTGATCATCAATTATTATTGGTAATCTTATATTTAGGTTTATATTTAGCTAATAATTCAAAAACCTTATTAATTAAACCGTTTATTAATTTAATAGTTTATATATTTTCCTAATTCCGTATTCAATCCAAGGTTCAGAATTCAACCTCAGGTGGTTCACGCCAACAACTGAAGTCTCTTTGTGTGGTCATGCAACGCTAGCTTCTGCAGCTGTACTTTTTAATTGCATCGGTTAACATGTGCTTTATACATTTCATACTGATGATGATGACGATAATGACGACGACGACGATGATAATTAGAAAGACTGGAAGGCTAAGAAAAGGCTTTACAAAAATATGGAGTGGATACTAAATTTCTGAGATCATCAAATGTGCAATACCATTATTAGAGATGGTAAAAGTAGTGAAATATTAACAAACCAAAATAAGTCACAATAATCTAATTGAAAAATTTAAATATTAATATTTACGAACAGGCAACCAATCGGATTCCTTAGAGTTCCACACCCTGAGTGGCCAATTATCAGCAAGCAGGGAATCATGTGACTCTGACGTCATCAGCCTGGATTTTCCTCTCAATCCCCCTGTGAAAGTTCAGGTGATAGTTTTAACTTTGCGCCTGCGAATTTATCTACAATTTTTATTGTCTTAAAATTATTTTTTGAAATGAATTATATATATTTTTTTAATTTGTCGTTAGCAATAAATAAGATTTAGGATGATTTTTGTAAATACTCTTTTTCATTTCAGATAACTGATGAAATCGATAACCTCTTGGAAGTTAGTTGTAATTTTTTAAGTATGCAAAATTAAATATAATCATGATAAGAAAAATTAATTTATAATTAATGTCAACAGCGCAGTTGCTAGCCACTGGTATATTTGGTATACCGGTATATGATATTGTTGTAGATATGAAGATAATTTATCATATATATTTAATATACGATTAATACATATTTAATAATTGTTAGTTGGTTATCGGAGACAAATCGACATCAGATGTTCAGTATTCAGAAGCAACTCGAAAGCTTCTCATCAGATTAGAAGATTCAAACTATCCGTGGGTTTCAAATATTCAATCCGTCTGTCAGTCAATCAATCAGTCATTATCACACTATACCATATTTTTGATTTGGAATGGATAATATAATTATTATTATAATTTATAATATAATAACATAATAATATAAATATAATGAAGTTTATAATAGAGTAAGCGGGCAATTCATTGACTTTCAAATATTAACAATTCCTTGTTCAAATTGTTTCCATAATTGTTAATTATTAACATTCAGCATTAAATTGTTTAATTTACTAAACATTCATTTTTAGGTCCTCTCTCCTCAGATCCATCTCTCCTGATTTCAGGAAGCTTCTAGAATGTAAGACCGACGTACGAGGGGTAATTGTGACTGTGATGAAGCCGCGAATGTCGAGCGATAGCGATTATGATGATGATGAGGATGATGATGATGATGGTGGTGATGATGAAGAGGAGAAAGAAGACGACGATGGCATTGATTTTTACTCGAGGTACTTTGCTCCTTGGCTTGGAATAGATGAAGATCCTGTCACAGGTGAATGTTGATGGAATTGTGATAAAGCAATACTTATTTACGATGCTTAATAATAAATAATATAAACTATATGCCTCTGGTGAACTCTTCATTATTGTACAGGTTCAGCACATACGGTATTAACGGCTTATTGGTCAAGTGTCCTTGGAAAAAAGAGTTTTAAGGGTAATAAATTTATTTTAAAAAATAATTTGTTTCGATAGGTTAACAGTCGGCCTTTTAAAAAACAACATAATTTAAATATTGATTGGTGACATTAAACTTTATTTCAGCAAAGCAATGTTCTGAAAGGACTGGTATTTTGTGGCTGAAAGTGAAAGATGAAAGATGTGAAATTATGGGGACATCTTTTGTAGTTCTTCAGGGATCATTTACATTTTGAATAAAAAATTTATGAAATATTACTCCGTTGAATCAAACTAAACAAAGCTTAAAAAAGCTTATGGCTTTATGCCATACTATGCAATATCTTTATAATGATATGTTAATCACAGTCGCACGAACCTTAAACCGTCATTTTTCGATGAGCATCTCGCTGTTTTCGTCCGGCTTATTTATGACTTTTGCTTAGCAAATATGAAACGATGTTTTGCATGTTTTGCGATCCTTATTCTTTTTTCCCGAAATAAAATAATAAAATGTGAAAACTTAGAATTTTGTCCGGTCGCTAAAGAATCAAATGAATGTGGAACAGATGTTAAGATTGATGTTAGTGAAGACAACCCTGATGACGGAGGATGGTTAGAAATGACACCAGTGAACTTTAAAAACAATATTGTGATTGATGTACGTAAAGTAATGCGCGAATATTGCCATTTCGAAACTGCTTGCAGTTGTATATTTTGTACAGGATTAATCGTCATTCAGCCTTAATACCTAACTATTTATACTATATCATTGATTGATTGAAAGGAATCTCTTATGAGTTATTCTACGAAGTTATTTTAAGATTGTTTAAGGTTTTTTAAGAACCTATTGGGATGAAATAGCATCAACATTATAAACAGGCACACAGATATCTCAAAAGTTGTTGCTACAAAAGGACCATGTAACATAGATGTGTTGGACTTTCTCTCCCAACAAGAATTTCTTCAAAAGTATTTTGATTCAGATTCTATTCAAACACTAAAGAGATTGCTTGTACATAATATTTCAATCATATCCATGTATGGCATAGTTTTATATGTAATTGCAGTGTCATCAAAACAAATTGGTTATTTAGAATTAAAGCATCGAATATTGTCAACTGTAAGCATTTGAGGACTTTTGAACAAGAATGAGAGGATTACATTAAAAAGATGCCAATTAATTATGAATAAACCAGTTTTAAATCTGATTAATTGAGAACTATTTTGTTTTGTTTATTAGCATTTATTTATTTATTGTTCTTAAATAAATTTTCATTTGTTTTATGTAGGTATGCTTATAAGAAGCCATTCATTGTTAAGAATCCAAATGATAACTCTGTTAGTTTTTTTTTTTAAGAATTTGTAAAAGGACAATTGACATGATAATAATGAATAATGAAAAATAATAATTATTTATTGGATATTGATGTAAAAGTTTGTGTATATTTGAATAATGTACTTATTTGTTTGGTAATCAAAGCAGAAAATGTTCAATTATTTTATGTTTCAATTATGGTCAATCATTTAATTCTTTAGGATGATGTGATGTTTAATTTTAAATGTGGTCTACCCACATATGCTCAAATTATGTAATAATAATTTATAATATAATATAAATTTAATTTAACCTATAAGAAACTATTTTGCAGCTTATAATTATGTCAAAAATGTTTAATTTTCCAGGTTGAGTCCTTTTTGTAAATTTCTCTTCTTGAATAATAATTTATACTAATTATAAATGATTTATTAATTTAATGTTTAAGAATTCACTGTCAATTAACAGGAGTTTAGAACGCACTCAAGAAAAGAAAACATGCTGAAAGAATTTGGGGGCAAAAAAATAAGATTAAGTTCTGCAAACACATATTCTTATCAAAAATGTTAATATATTAATTCAATTTTTATTGATAATTTTATTTTAATAAAACCTTTTTGAATAGAACAGGTTGTAGAAATGTAGTCATTACAATTTTAGGCTGTGAGGTTTGTTATGTGTTCAAGAAATTCTAAGCATTATAATGTATATTATACTATAATAACAGACTATGATAATACATAATGGTTACATCATCATCATCATCATCATCATCATCGTTGTCCTCACGTATTTGTCAGTGGATGTCACATTGGAACAATATGTCACCAAAATCATGAAACCTCAGAGCTTGGAAATGCCTGGAAATGGTAAATTTTAAGTTTTAAATAAGCATTTATTAAATTATTCACAAATTATATCATGCACTGTTTCTCAAATGATTTGCTTCTTTGGAAATTTCTCAGCCTTTCTTTTGGTTCAACCTGTATAGTAGGGTGCCAATGAAAAAAAATTTTTTTCGAAATTGTTTATTCCCGTTCCAGAAATTTGTTCCTTTTACATTTCTAAGGCTATATACAAAATTTTAGGTAAATAAAACGTCATTTAGAACTGTCTCAAGCATCTTGAACATCCCAATGCTTAAACATTGCGTATAAGTGCGGAAATTACATGTTGCGCACATTTTACATGGTTGACTTCGATATCAAGAAATATTTTAGGTTTTTTTTTAAATCTGTTTAATTTCGTACAACTTAACCTTCAAAATATTATAAAATAGCACAGACTTTCAACAAAAAATGCAAAAATTTTACTAATTTATTTATTTAATTATCTTTCCTTTTTAGTACCTTAAAGTGGTTATTGTTATTAAATATCATGTCATAAATGCTTAATATTTGTGCTCAACTTTACGATCAATCGAGGGAATGACATTGACCAGATATATTATTGATCTGCTAAGAAACCTTCTATTGGTTTGGTGACAACAACCACACTGAATGGGGAGAAGTGTTCTCTGCTTACCATCCACCGAACTTATACGTGCCAAATCTTACACCTGCTTACAGTTACGGAGTTGCAGGTCAGACTCTATGATGTTGGATATGATTAAATATAATTGAATACGATAAATACATGCTAATCAGTTTAAATATTGAATGATTAAATATAATTGAATATGATAAATACATGCTAATCAGTTTTTGTGGAATTATAAATTATGTTGGGAGCAATGGTTACAAAAATATGTTTAGCATCCTAGTTATTAACAATTTGTTCTGCTATCATCATCTTCATCATCTTCATCATCTCCCAGATGCAGGGACAGGAGTGCCATTCCACTTTCATGGACCTGGATTTTCTGAAGTCGTTTTTGGGAGCAAAGTGAGGATTGTGCATAAAATTCAGTAGAAATGAAGTGAGATGATGATGGTTGTGGTGGTTATGATTTTATTGGAAAAGTTTTTGAATTATTATGTAAAATATAAAATGAAAATTATTTTTACAAAATAAGACTGGATTTCCTAATCTTAACTCTAAGGGTTTGTTTGTTTTTCCACGAAGAGGATTTTTAACTTGTTGATGTTCAGAAGATCAATATATATATATATATATATATAGTCGTTGTCTGGTTATCGGAAGAAAGTATCTGGCAGGGACATCCGCTTGATCAACGGATGCGGCCCAGTCCCTGAGAGTCAGGATTCAGGGCCGAAACACTCGTAGAGGGGGCCACTCCTCTGAAGATCCCTGTCAGAACGCTCGCTCAAGAGTTTCTATCAATATCAATATATATATGTATATATAGAAGCTAGTTGGGATTTTGAAATGTACAAAAAATGTGAAAGCAATAATTTATTGGTTATTATTGCATTTAATTCATTAGAGGTGGTTCCTTTATCCTCCAAATGAGGCACCAGTTTTCAATCCAAACCTAACAACACTCCATTGGTTGGTCCAAGACTTTCCCAGACTCAATTCCAACGAGATGCCTTTTGAATGTACCATCGAGCCAGGACAGGTGATGATGATGATGATGATGATTATTATTATTATTATTATGTGACAAATATTATGTCTATGTGACGTGTTGTAATATTTTTCAATTTCTGACGTTCTGAGGTTAGTTTCAAAACTTGGGAATTAGGGGGAAAAGTTGAATTACTTTGGAATGTGGTATTGTGTGACTTAAAATTGAATCATTGAAAAAGACCATTGATAGCATGACTTTGCATTTTATATGTGTTTATTTTTTTAAATAAATCAAAGAAATTAAGCTTCATGTAATTGCATTCATTGTTTGTAAAGCTATTAATTATTCATAATTATGCAGGCTCTCTACTTTCCAGACCGGTGGTGGCATGCCACCCTGAATGTCATGCCTAGCGTCTTCATATCCACCTTCCTCGGATGAATCTCATGAATAATTAATTGTCCAGCTGACTAAGCATTCATGACCAATTATATTTGACCATTTGTAAGTTGGGATTACAGAGTCATTGTAGTTGGTAGTTTCACTGGAATGTATACCTTTAAGTAATGCACTCGATTCAACTCTGGCTCCAGAAATTAATGCATTCTGTATTTTGAACAAGTTATTTTGTTATTATTAATTGTAAACTGGTTGCAATTATTTTGGTTTTTTTATTTAAATTTCTAGTTTGATTTGTTCCTTTAACTGGTTCAATGTAAGACTTAAACAGGGAAGTTTCTTGAATCTTCTGAATTTTGAATTGTTGCTACAGAATAAGTCTCATTAAAGTTTTACAATGAATTTTAAAACTATGGTAAAATTTTAATGTACAAAATTGTCCAAAAATTAAAGTTTGAGGTTAAAAATTAAAGTTTAAGCTAGGTAGGAGATGCCATCATCACCAGTGATGATTTCAACAGCTGTCCATTAAGAACTACAGAACATGCAGAACAAAATATGAATGAGTCATCGTCAGAAGAATGGGACCCTGTTTTCCTTGGCATATTTCTTCATGGTTCTTATGATGTATTCCACTTGTGGATTTTCTGTGTTTTGGAGCATTTGCACCACATCTCTCAATGATTCCCTGAGTGATTATTACAATTAAGTTTTGTCAAAATCCAAGTTAATTATATTGCCAGAATAATAAGGTTGCAAAGTTGATTGCTGAGTTAATAGTCACATCTAAGCCCATGTTAGTTTAAAAATATTCTGCTACATGATAAGTCGTGATGATGTGACATGGAGTTGTAGTATCATAACCAAAAAGTAAGTGTTGAACAAGTGGTGAAACTCCTACTTTGGTTCGTGTCCTCCGATGATCATCTGGAAAGCCCCAACGCAGGCACCTCTTTTGCCCTCCCAGAACTCTGGGTTGGCATCCAGTCTTTCAAGGACATCAAAGGCTTTGGCAGAGTAGAAGAAGAGTCCCATCTGAAGTAAGTGATTGTTAGGATGTTAATTAACTGTAGCCATAAGATGCATAAGATGATCAGTAAGGATGAGAACAAATTGTTTTATTGTCGGGAATTGTTGCACAAAGTTTTTAAATTTTCAAATAACATTGTTGTAACAATGTTATTGACATGTTATTGACTGTGTTTGGCATAAAAGCAGATGTTTTTCCATTTGGAGAGACCTATGGAATGTATACATTACTGTGCATTTTTGTTGACAAAATGAATAAGTCTTTAAATGCTGTTCTCCAATAAACTTCAATAAATTAAAATTGAAATTAATCATTAATTAACAACTTTACACTTTTTAATTGATACATGATGATGATGATGATGAAGTATATAATCAATGAAGGCTGTTATGATGGACAAAAACAATTTTGAAACTTAATATTGACTTTTCTAAGTCAAACAATGTTAACAATAACAAACATAACATAAAATATAATTAACAATTGCCTTGTAACAGTCGTTGGCAATGACTTGGAGAAGGTTGTAAGATTCGGTGGATGATGACATCTTCAAGTAAAGTTCCCAGGCCATGCGTGGCTTCTTGTTCATAATGACTGCATTGCAATACGTGAAGTAATTAATTAAATAATATTGCTTTGTAAATTATTGTAATTTTAAAAACTTTTCACAAATCCTTAATGAAATGGAATTGATTGATTGATGAAGAAGAGAAAGAAGTGATGAGAAATTGTGGTGTTGTTTATTAAACAAAAAGGTTAATTAAATCACATTTGCATATGTTGATGATTGTTGATGATGGTACCAATAAAATTAAATTAATTAAATTGATTCTAGAATTAAAATAAAACAACTTCATGTAAAAGTAAACAATTACTTTAATAGTAACTAATACAATATAATTAATATAATATAAATATCATGAATTCAACTGAAAATATCTCACAGCATCTCGCGAGCCAGCTGAGATAAACATAGTCGTTCTTGAGTTTCTCACTTTGAATCAAAAGGAATGCCTGAATAAACAAAAATGAAGGTGATAGTGGCTCTGCAAATGACATGATGATGATGATGATGGTGATGGTGATAAATCCATCACCAGTAATTACGAATATCATCCAAGAATTAAGTATCAACATAACAAGCATTAACTCCATTAGCAATATCATAACATAATCAACATGAAATCATTAAAAACAGAAATAATGGTCATTCGTCATCAAATTGATAATGACAACAATAATAATAATCATCATCATCATTATCATCACCTCCTCTGCCTCCTTATACTTGCCCAGAGCAGCCTTGGTCTGTCCATACATAAAGTTGAATGTATCCTCATTGAAGAAGTAACTCTGAATTTTAAAAAACTTTTCATTTTTTAATTGATACATGATGATGACGACGACGATGGAGATGATGATGATGATGAAGACGATGATGATGATGATGACGATGGTGATGATGGAGATGATGAAGTACATAAACAATGAAGGCTAGTATGAATTATGATGGGCAAAGATTACTAGGAAACTTAATATTGTTTGACATTTCTAATTCATGCAATGTTACATCACAACATTACAAATATTTCCAATTTATGGCCAATAGCTTCCATCAAAAATCATTTTTGCTATCATAGGTTCAATCAGTTTCAATCACAGAATATGAATTGCACCTTGATTGAGTTCAGGTAAATCATGACTTCCTCAAATTGCCTCAACAAGAAGAACCTCATTGCCATGCATTGGCGACCGGGGATGGTGTCTGGACGAATAAAAATTATTTTCACAACTTAAATATTTATTAATTTAAATTATTAATAGAAATTGAAAATAAATAAATAAATTGTCGAGTAATAGTTTGACTCACCACATTCACTTGCTGAACTGCCGACCAAATCAAACAATTGATGTGCAGTCTTCAAATGGTCTTTCTAAATAGAATTATTATTATTATTATTAAATATTATTTATTAACACCAACTTTATTGCTAATTTATTATCATCTAATTAGTTCAAATTAATGCACAACATGCAACTCACTGATTGCTGTTCCTGACCAATGATGGCATTAACAATACCCTTCAATATGTAATCCTGTGGTGTCACTGGTTCTATGTCCTTCATCAGTTCATTGGCTTCTAGGATCTCATCTGATTGGTTGAAAGGCAGAGTTTATTTATTCATCAATGAATGAAATTAAAAAATAATTCGACACGGGTAATATCGGAAAATCATAAATTTAAATCAAATCCATTTTTTATTTCAGGTCTTGGCACAGAAACACTGGCACTTTATTCATCACTTGGCACAAATGAAGAACATGATTTTGAAACAAAAATATGTTGATCTTAGATCCAACCTTGTTTCAAATAGTGAATGACAAGGTTGAGTCTGGCTTCTGGGATCACGTCAACCAATGGCGGAAGAACTTGCAAAGCTCCCTGACCATTCCTGAACACTGCCTACATGTGGATATTAAAAATTCATCACCTTAATCAAAATACTTCATTAATTAATTTGCTTCCTACAAACAATATAGCAACACTATTTAATAATATTTATAATATTATATATTTATAATATTAATATATATTGTCCTTTTAGTCAAGTATTGTTACATTAAGCCTTTCATTTTGATAATTAAAGCTTTAAAAAGTAATTTAAAAATAACCTCACCAAGTTGTGCTTAACAAGATCTCTGGCATACGTAAAAGATGGGGAAGCCATATCCTGGAGTGCTTTTAATTCTGCCTTTTTTTAAAAGAATTCAAACAACAAATAAACTTCTTAGAAAGTAATAAAGTGTTAAGCATTACACGGATTTGTTGATTAACAAGTGCCATCACAAGATCGCAATAATTATAATAATAAAAGGTCTTGCTTGATTGTACAATGTACACTTATTAAAATTCATCAATGACTCACCTCAGCCAATTTTCCATTGTACATCCTGAACTGATTGCAAGCTTTTAGATTCAAGGCTGTGGCACTCTCAGGATGTTGGTTCAAATACAAGGAGAGATACTCCTGGATGGATGTTAAATCTTTAAACATTAACATTCATTATTCTACAAAATGGTCATTAAGGATGATACCATGTATTTATATCCCCAACTGTGTTTAATTGTTATCACGAATAATAAATTATAATCATAATTAATTGATTATTAATTGCTTTAATTAACACTTGAATTTAAATAATATCCTATGATAAATAATGCTATGTCATGGATCATTGTCCCTCACCTGTGAAACATCATAATAATCAAGCTTGTACGAGCAGAGGGCGATGTAAACATTCAGTGCAGAATAGGATCTAGATGACAAATGTATTAGTTTTATATAATTCATTTTAAGACACGAATTGAATACGAAATGCATTCACTGCAGATGCATTAAACATTCTTATTACGAGTTTAATACGTGTTACCATGCAAATCAAATTGCTTGTATTGTCATCTTCATCGTTACCATCACTCACTCATTATCTCTGATAATCCTTTTGTAAATATCAATGGCTTCTTGGAAATGATTTCTAAGGTAATGAATGGAAGCCAAGGAGAGTTGGTCCTCGATTGTGTTGTTCAGTGAACCGTGAAACTTCATCAGTCGCTCCTCGTCACCCAATTTATGTGACAAGTGAAACAACAAGCGATTCTGAAGAGGACTTTTTGGACCTGCAGCCATGTTTATAATTAAAATTGAATAATTAATTCTAAAACCGATATTATTTTTATTATTCTGAACCAATCAATGCACCACCTTTTTTACTTATTTCATCTGCTTCCTTGTACATCCCCAACATGAAATAACAACATCCAAGATAAGTCAATATGTTGGCATCTGATTTGGACTTTTTGGATAACTTTTCATAATCCTGCATGACATAACATCATATAAGACATCAGAAAATGTGCTCCCAATTTATTCAAAGATCTATAAACTATAAACCGATTGCCACATTGGTTTTGGAAAAAAATATTTAAGTGAATGTTTCAATATTTAATATAACAGACTGTTTGTATATTACAATAGGCATGCAAACTATGTACAAATATCAAATGACATGCAAACTTCATATCCATAACTTTATATGATATATCTGAGCATCCTCTTGTGTGCATCACTCTGCAGCTTTGTTAAGTTCATTTGTATTTTATAAACGTATTACCCAACTATCTCTCAATTAGAATGAATAACAAACATCAGATACCTCCATTGCTGTTTTATAGTCTCCAAGATGAAAGGCACAATAAGCTGTCCACATGTCATTCTCCAAACTGGTCTTGCCAGTGTTCTTGAAGAACTGTTAGGACAGATTTAATTGTTGAAAATAATTTGTATGTGATTTTATTTTAATTTCTAATATCCAAATTTCTATTTCCACTCTCA
The DNA here is from genome assembly GCA_034509925.1 of Hirudinaria manillensis. NCBI lineage: Eukaryota > Metazoa > Annelida > Clitellata > Hirudinida > Hirudinidae > Hirudinaria > Hirudinaria manillensis. The sequence continues at coordinate 7,151,748 of CM067528.1, read as the reverse complement.
TTATTTAAATCCCCATCACATGCTTCATAACATAATAAAATCAATGTCTTATCATTTTTATTAACCTCTAGCAGAGTCATCGCTCCCATATAATCTCTAGCCTTTATAAAATCCTCAAGGGAAGGCATCGATTTTTTATCTTTTTCTTTTGAATTTGAACCGGTACCATCTTTGTTGGCTGCTGGTTTATTTCTCGATAAAATCTGGAGAATGAATACAGAAATCTCAAACAAATGCTCCAAGTAAAATTTTTACAGTTATATGCGCACCATCTTTGAAAAATCAAACTATGCTGTGCAACCTAAACGTGTACTCAAGTGTCTGAAAAGTTAGGCGGTTGCCAAGCAGCTTGTGTCAATATTTAAATTTCACTGTAATAAACTTGCAAGTAATTAATTATATTTTACATCGATATAAACTAATTTAAATTTTAAAATGTATTATTAATATTATATTACATATTAGTATAATATTTACTCAAGTTCAACTTCAATTACAAATATTTCAATGTTTTGAACGATATTAAAAAAGTTTTGAAATTTGCTTTAATCGAGAGATATGTTTGTGTTATCTACGCTACAGGACACCGTTACAGTTGAAGCCAAATATTTTGGACAAAAGTTTACAAAAAGTATATTCGACGCATTGAACAAAAAATATGCTAACAAGGTTTTGCGACAAAACACTATTTGCCAACTTTGATTCTACTTTTAAAAGATGAAATATGTTTGTCGCCAATTAGGTTGTCCATGAGGTTGGATTGTGTATAACAGTATGGGATTTGACACACGTGGGAGATTCGATTTTATACCAAGGTGATGGAGCAGCTCATACAAAGGGTTTGTTGAGATTCCATGATTTGGCCACAAATCAAACATTTCGCAACGTTATTAAAATTCATTTGTGATTAAATACCTAGATTTTTTTACTCTGATTTTTTTATACTTAGTTATTAATTCAATAATGTTTGCAAGGAATTAAGATTGTAAGCTTAATAAAACCTAAATTTATGATTATTTAATCATAATATTAGCTGATTCAACCCATTTGTATTGCACTCCACTAATTAAAACAGCAAAGACTATGTATGATTAAATAAAATTAGGTACAACTTGAAATATATCATAAATGCTGCATTAAGCTGCACACGCTAGGTTATGTTTGGCTGGTTTAATGCTTGAATTACTTTCAAAATTTATCAATTAATCTAGTTCTAATTCTTTAATCATCAACAACTATTTCCTTATTAAATTAATTACTTATTTATTTTTTTGCAGTTGAATTCAGAATGGTAATCTTTCGTCCGTTTGTGGACGAGATTTTGAATGGCAGAGTCAGGAAGTCATCAATAGAAGGTGTTCATGGTGGGTTTCAAAAACACCTAATTAATATTAATTAACATTAATTTCTTTGTGGGGTATTTCAATGATAAGGTTATTGCAATTATTTTTGTGGGTTTATAGACCAACTACATAGTTTTAGTTCTATTTTGTTCGCTTGTAACTAACGATATGATAGGGAAATTATAGTGAATACCATATTTATTAATATCTCACTTCCAATATTTTTTAAAGGTTTTTCACAGCAATTTATATAATGAGTTTTTTATTTATTCTTTCTTATAATTTGTCAGTTACCATGGATTTCTTTGAGGATATCTTCATACCAGCTGATTGTCTGCCACAGCCATGCAGATTGTGAGTCATCATCACATTGTTCAGTTATTTGGACTTTTATTAAATATGTTAATGACCATCTTAAAGTAATTATTTGCTTGTGACTAACTCAATATGGACATATTAGTATTTACAATCAAATTCAATGTTGAGCCATTATTCTTGCCTGTCCAAAATCTACTTTAGATATAATTAATTAATTGAATTTCCTTATTTCAACATTTAATTTTAGATTTTTAGTATAAAATGCTTATTTAAGAATTTTATTAATTACTAAAAAGTGATCCATGAGCATCAGAGATGCTTGCCAAGAGTAGCTGGGTTTCAAACACGATATTTTATGACTGTGGCTGATTACCATTGTGTGCAGGAATATTGCCCATTTGGCCATTCTGTATAAACTAATGAAATACTTTTAGATTTGCGCTAATTACTTGATTAAATGTTACTTAATAAATAGTTTAAAATTGTTAACGAATTCTAGTATCGAATCAAGTCAGAAGTGGGTGTGGGAATATGAAGCAGAAGGTGCGAGGCACAACCTCCCCATCGACAGGGGTGGTGAAATCAGGTCAGAAAGATAACTTATTGTTATAATTTCATATAATTATTAAGCTTTACATCACAGATTAATTTTTGTGGTGAGTAAGGAATATTTCTTATCAATGGAGAGGCAATGTAGCCCCTGTATTTATATATAATACAATGTCAGTGATGAATTGTGATTGTGATAAAGATATCGATTGTTGACCTCTGGTATTTATATAATTATATTAATATATTAATCAGATTCAAAGTTACAGAAGAGGTATTTGTGGAGAAGATACCCACATCACATGACCCACCACCTCCCAGTCAACAGGCTGGTGCATCCTCTTTGGTGATAAAAACCGACCCAGAAAGTGATGACAATGTTCCTCCATACACCGTCTTGGTGGGTGTTTTATTTACAACTGCATATCTTTTTTAAAGGTGTTATTATTGAGATAAATGTCATATTTATGTGTAAATGTTATTCTTTTTAAATAGGGATCCATTGAAGAAGCAGGTCTAGGCATGCTGTCATGGTGGAATGGATCATAATCAATTTGATCATCACTATGTTTTGAATGACCGTTTTCATTAACTTAAATTTTAAGAAAGTGCCATATAATTGTTATTAAACAATTGAGAAACAACGTTTACGGTAATTTGTTCCTCAATAAAACTAATTATTGTTTTATTACAACGTGCCTGCAGGGATATTGTCGTTAATAATCATTATTCAAAAGGTTTAATTAAAAAGAAATTGGATACGAAGTTAGTTTTATGGTTAAGTACTTATTTGGTTTAGAGGTAACGTTAAAATCAAACATAGTCACCCGACTTTGCAGTTTTCTGCCTTAACCAAGAAGGCGGATGATGAGTCGCGGTGCAGAAATCGCTTGTAAAAGTTATTCGCGAGCAAAATGGAGGCCCGAGAGTGTTAAAAATATAGGAGATAAATATTCAAAATAAATAAACTTACAAAGTGCAGTTTTTTTTTCCGGCGCGGCATTTTATTTTAACATAATCGGCAAAATTTTAATATGATCTTCGTGCTCAGTAAGTTGTATTTTATAGTTAATTGCAATGTTTCAATCTCGCATTGCGAAACATACAATTAAAAAGTGTAGTCAATTAGAAATCTGACATTTGCGGCAAATTTACGATATGAAATTCTTTAGATTCGTTTTGAGAGTCTCGTGCATTTAGGGATTGTTCGTAGTTGCTTCGCTGAGCCGCTAGGTTTATTTGCAGTTTGTTTTTCTTCCCGAAGTAAGGATTAATTTTACGATTTGGTTAGAAGATTTAAATAATTTCTTGGAGCATAGGTATTGTTCCACCGTTAACCTAATGTTTAGCAAACAATCTGCATACTATAATGAAAATTTCACTGCTATGCTAACAGGAAAAGCAATAGTTGAGAAAAGGCTGTTGCAGTGATTGGGAATAATAATTGAATAGCATATTGAGAGTCTAATAACGTTGAAATGTTCCCTTAAACGCAGAGGAAATGTCTGATTCGCCTCATGTCAGCGACTTTCTAGTTGATAACCCTCAACACTTAATAAGAGAGTTTAAACCATTTGAAGATGGATTCGTGAAGTAAGTCAAGTATGAGAATATCAATTATTTTCTCCCATATTTGACTGTTCTCATCATATTGAGGGTCATTGAATTTTAAAAAAACGTTATTTGCCTCGTTTCCTCGAAGGATATTTCTAAGCTTTTAGGTATTGCATTTGTTTTGTTTAGTATTAAAAGGCATTAGCTAATAATCGTTTGACAGACCCGCCACTTCTGCCAGTGTGTCTCCTTTTCAGTCCACATCTAATGCAGAAATAGCGAATAAAGATTCTGATGGCAATAAAATCATCGGAGATGACCAGAACAATAGTGGAATCTTTAGGAGCACCTATGGCGAGTTCAAATCTTCTCCTACAACTCACCGAAGTGAAAAGATGCACGCTTTCTTTGGCCATCTAGAGTCCCAGTCATTTCAAGACAGACTCTTTCATTTGCCAAAAGACGTTACCCAGCGACCATTAAACCAACAGCACTCTCCTAAGATCCTATATGGAATGGATCCCACCGAACCCATCAGAATGCAGCTCAGCCGTAGCTTCTCTGAAAACAGGTCTCTCGTCAACTACTGCAAGATGAACAAGAAGAGTGACTCTCGTGACATATTGCAGGATGTTTCCAATTCACTCAAATTTGGAAACAGCTTCGGATTCTATTCCGGCGAGCAACAAATTAGCGCTTCTAGTAGCTTGACGTTTGGTGAACCTGGCAGCATGTTACGCGATGACAATAACCTCGGCAAGCAAATCAACACTCCGAACAGTCGCAACGAGACTTCATCGAAAGAAAATCTACCAGCGATGGAAATTACAGAAGTCTGCTGTCATCACCCGGACAAAAAAGGGTTCTTCTACTGCAGAGGATGCGAGATTGTTCTGTGCAGCGTTTGTCTCATGGAAGGATGCTGTGCCACACACGAATGCATCGACATCGCCACACTACACAACAGGCAGATGGAAAACCTCAAATCATGCGGAGTCAAGACAAAGACTCAGTTGGCAAAACTTCAAGAAGACGAAGTGATCATCGACAGACTTCAAATTCAGCTGAGGAAGCGATACGATGAAACTATCAAGAACGTGGAAAAGACTTACGCCGCCTTTATCCAGGTCAGACGAATGAATTAAGTGTCAGTCACATTTTAAGTATATAATATTAAATTATATTTAATTATTTCAATACAAATTTAAAATTAACTCTAAATCTCGAGGAATAAATGAATCGACCACTGAACTAATTAATTGGAAACAATGCAAACGTATTGAATGAACTTTCGAACTATGCAAGGCTCTCCACGAAAGAAAGGAAGACATATTTGCCGAGCTGGAAAAGAACTACACGACCAAGTTGACTCGCATTCAAGATGGCAAAAGCAGCGTCTCGGGAAACGTCAGCGAACTGAACGATGCCGAAGTCCTCATTGAAACCTTGGTTCCGCTGCCATTCAACTCGAAGCTGGTGCCGCTGAAGTTCGAGGTAGTTCAAAAAATTGACGAATTGGTCGGCTTTCGACTCGATCTCAAAGAACTTAACGATGCCGTGGCCAGTCTCAACTTCTACTCGAACCGTCAAAACATCAAGTCGACCATCAAGAATGCTTTTGGATTCATCGGTTCAGTGGCAATAGGTGAAAGAAATGATTTCTTCGAGACGAGGCACAGTCTATCAAATAGAAGCGTACCCGTTGAGCCCATAATTCTGAATCAAAAAAGCGCTTTTTACAACGAACCGATAGCCAAGCCGAATTCAGAAAACCAAGCTTTTCAACAATCCAATGAATCTGAAAGCAGGAAAATGATGTCCAGCTATCCATGTCTTCCGACCAGTCGTTCTTCTTATGCCGTCGGCGATGGATTGGTGCCTTCAAAGCAGTCCAAGTTCTTTGGAAATCCGCTGCAGTCAATTTCACCGTCAATCGAAGCCCCAAAAAGCGACTCTTGCTCCTCTCGATCTTCCCTCTACCAGGGTTCCAATTTCATGACTTCATCCTCCTACAATCTTGCAGTTGGAAACAATTTGAGTGGTTTGAGCTCTGAAGAGTTATCAAAGTAAGTGGAAGAAAATGTTTCTTTTTTTTTTAGAAAAGATGTTAAACGACCTCACCTCGTTTCACATTGTGATGGGTTTGCCGAGGCCAACTTACCAAATCAAACTTGCTAATTAGAATTATAAGTCGTCGGTTCATTTTTATGTTGTTTCTAAAAGAAAGTCAATATAGTTTTTTTTTTGCAAAAATAAATCTTAGTTGACGCAATTATCTGACGATTCATGATTGGTTCTGAAATTCAAACTCAACTTTATGATACAGATCCATTTACCCAACAGTCAATGTGGGTATGGAATTTCATCGCATAAAGATGGAATATCACTGCAAATTTGGAGAATTTGGAAGCGAACCTGGACAGTTTACGGAGCCGAGTGGAGTGGCCGTTGGCAGAGACAACGAGATTCTTGTTGCGGACGCCAATAACCATCGAATACAAGTTTGTTTTGAACATGACGACTTGGACATGATAATCATTATTCCCAGTTATGATTAGGATTATTAATAATAACCGTAATTTATATTCATTTTATCCTCCATTCAATTTGGACAACGATTTGTGATGTAGTATTATTGATATTTTCCCTTTTACGCGAGTGGTTATATCGTTTTAATCAGTAGAAAGTAATAATAATAGTAATAATAATATGTCATTTATATAGCGTCGTGCGCGTGAGCTTCATAATTAATTAGATAAAGGTCAATTGAAGAGGGCATAATTTGTAATATTATTAAATAATTATTTCTGCAAATTACATGAAATAAGTCAAATTTGATAAATCATAAATTTCAACTTATTCTGCTATTCTGTATTTTAGCCACTAACTTCTGCATTTAGGCCTTTGACTGCTCCGGGGCATTCAGAAGAATAATTGGACAAGATCTTTCAAGGTTGGGTCAGGAGGGCAAAGGCCAAAGTGAAGGCGACCTCGTTTACCCCAACAGGTTGGCTGTCAATAAAGCAACGGGGGACATTTACGTCACGGAACGCAGTCCCACCCATCAGGTTGGGTAGTATTGGAATTAATGTTAATGTAACCATAAAATTCATATTAATTTTAATTTAAAATTATTTTTATACCGAATTGACACTAACTATGCAAAGGTGACGAATGTTAACACCAACTATGTTTTGTTCTTGTGTAATTCATTTGACTCTTAATTTATCTGCGAATAATTTGTCTAACGTAATGTCGGGGATAAATCGAATGGATTTAAGTCAATTGGTACAACATCTAAGAGATATTGAGTTATTAACTTTGAAGTAAATCCAAACAGTGGTTGATCAATGATCGTGTAACAACTATTACTCTGTGCCCAAAAAAAGGTTCGTGTTTATGACGAAAGTGGTCGTTTCGTGAGAAAATTTGGAGCCCACGTCCTCCAACATCCGAGAGGAATTACTGTCGACAAGTTGGGTCGGATTGTAGTCATAGAATGCAAGGTTTTACATTCTTCAATACATTTTTTTATTTCAAAATCATATTTTTTTTTAAATTTCAAAATTGCTGTCTTGCAATGTAAATTTAATTGTTCAATATTATAAATTGTCCTTTATTTAATTTTTCCAGAATCTATTATTACTTTTTTCTGATTGTTTAATCAGTCAGTTACTTTCATTAAGATTCTAATTGTCAAGATTAAAATGAAATTAATTACTGTATTGCAATGAATACTTCGTAAATGTTTCCACGAAGATATTAATGAGATCAAGTAGAATGTAATGTCGTGCCACAGGTCATGAGGGTTGTAATCTTCAACTCTACTGGTTCAGTCCTCAACCGCTTCGTCATCGAGAAAAAGGTCAACTTCCCGAACGGGGTGGCCGTCAATGACCAGGAAGAAATCTTCATCAGCGACAACAGGCGACACGGAGTCGTCGTCTTCGACTACCAAGGTGCCTTTCTCAGGAACATCGGAGGCATCGGTGTGACCAATTACCCCATAGGCGTCGGCATCAATTCGGCCGGCGAAGTAGTCATAGCAGACAACCACAACAACTTTAATGTCACTCTTTTCAGCCAGGTTTGTTTTGCTTATTTAAATATTTATTAATTCATTTATTTATTTTAATTAAATTGATTAATTATTTTATTTATTGCTGTTAATGAAAGGTTACTTCTCATTTTCCTAGTTTGTTGCTTAACGTTGTAAATCAACATTGAGTTTATTACTTGAAGCGATTTTATAATTGTAAATGCAAAAGATACAAATGCCTTGATAATTTCTAACTGAGGTAAAATGACAACGTCCCTTCCAAGGCTCAATTACAACATACATGATGTAGTTATTGAATCAAAGCCTCGTATATTCTAAAAGTTCCATTGAATTGGCTATTGGATTTCAAATCATTTTTCTGCACTAATATAAATCCACTAGATGATATTGTTTGTAACATATTGAGCGGGATATTAATAACATTTATTATTTCAATGGTAATTTAAAATTTATTTTTATAGTTATTTGTTACAATTTGTACGAGGTATTAATAATAATTATTATAAGGCAAATAACAGTGGTAATAATACAACTACTTTTAACGATAACAAAGCTCTTGAATGTCCGTCGATCCACACCGTCAATTATTTTCTCTCCCGAAGGATGGCAAATTGATCAGAGCTTTGGAGAGCAGAGTGAAACACGCCCAATGCTTCGACACGGCGCTCATGGGTGACGGATCCATAGTCCTTTCCAGCAAGGACTTCAGGATCTATGTCTACCACTACGCCTCCTACCAGAGTCAAGCTACTGACGAATTCAATGTCGGAAAGTTCCTCTGATTTCGAGGATCAAAATCATTCGGCTGACCATCTTGTATAATTAAGGTACAATAATAGGAGCTATTAATTGTTAATTAGAAATGGATTAGATGTTAAGATTGTGTACAGTAGGACGACGGTGGATCTTTTAAGATCTCTTTCGGCATTTTTCTTCGGTAAGTAGCGGCTTCGAGCTCTTCGATTTTCTACTCGAAATTCTAATTTTGCTTCACTTTCCAATTTTCTTCTCTTGTGGAGTTTAAAAATTGTTTAAAATTCTGCCGGCAATTTTTATTCAATAGCATCGATAGGTTTTTGGACATTTTTATTCGCCTGAGTTCTGCCATAATTCACGAGTTGACAAAGGGTATGATTTGTCGAATCACTTTTCATTTATTGTTGTCAACACTTTGCTTTGTTGATGCATGCTAGTTTATTTCAAGATAAAATCCATCCGTTTTAGAAATTTTAGAAAACGCCTCAACTTATGATATTATAATAAACCTATAACCTTTATATCTTTTGCTGGAAATACGCTTGGAATTAACCACCAAGCCATTTTCAAGTTTTTTGAGCAAATCTTTCTAAAGATTCTTATTCTTATTTGCGAGCAAATTCCTGGTCTCATCCTAAAACAATTTCGTTGGGTTTGCAAATTCTGGACTTCTGGATTGGGCGTTATTCATTATAGGAAATTATTCCTTCACTTTTCGGTCAAACCATCTGGTAATGCATTGTTTTTTTTATTCCTCTTTAGTTTACAAAATAAACCGAAAATTTGTTAAATTTATCAGAAATTGAGTAATCATATGTAATCATCGATTTAATATTACAGCTCTGGAGTGCATAAGTCTAATGCGTACGAAACGCCATTAGTCAACATTGAACGACCTATCAAGATCCATTAAGAGTAAATATGCTTGGTAGACGAATTCTTGGAATTTCAATGGATTAATAAAATATTACGAATATATGGCAGCCAACAAATATAATATAAAGTAATTTGACAAACGGTCAGATAAAGAACTTCAGAAGTTATTGTGAATGTCAACATCGTGTTGTGCCTGGGTTTTAGTGGCACCAAAAGTAATAAGTTTGAAGGATCGGAGTCTCACAATGACACAATGGCACAATAACAGAGAAGTCTCGAAAGAGGAAATAACGGCATTGTTACTTTCGAGCTCGATTCCAAAAATAAATTGTTTGAAGCTTTGAGTTTGATTTGTTTTTATTTATTTATTTATTACAAATCTTATTTGTATAATTTTAAACACTAATCTTTAACACCGTAAAATTGTTACATTTAAAAGGCTTGCAAAAATGCATTTGTTTCAATGATAAGGTTGCCTGGCAAATCAACTTCCACTCTCTTCCATTACAACCATGTAACGAACGTTAACAAAATTTGGTCTCTTCTGCAAATTAGCCAAAGGGTTGCATTCCTTCAAGTCGCACCAGCTACTGACATGAATAGTTTATTATTTACATTATTTATTTATTATTCACTTATTCACAAAAAATATATTTGCAAAAGAGTTTTATTTAATTTCCAAATTAATTACTTTTCCAAGTATATTTAGTTCAATAATATTCAACCCATTAAATATAAAAAGCGGATTTTGAAACGACCAGTCAAAATGCTGTCAGTAGCGTTCTCCAAGCCGTTCCAATAGTTAGACGCCTTTTCCACTTTGGCCAGTGTTTGTGGAGGGTTCATGAATTTCATCTGGATGACAGCTACAGGGACGATGAAGACATCCGTACGCACGTCAAAATGATTTTGGTATCAAGTTTCCTACGAAACATTCGAAAGTTTGATGGAAAGTTGTCCGAAAAAATTGATCCATTGCTGCTTGATGACTGGGCAGACAAAAACGGAAACGCAGAAAAGAACTTCGGTTTACTATTCTATTACGAAACGTCCATGATCGCACGATCCAAAAAATTGACAAATCCAAGATCTTTTATGAATGCATGATTCGAGCAAGCCTACGGTCAGGCCTTGCCGGACGGGGTGCCGACATTACAATTACAAAGACTAAAAATTAGAAATTTCGAATATTAGAAATGATAAAAAGTTTTTAAATACTCTATTGAATAACGTGATTTTTACCTTTATAAACTTCTAATATTAATGTTAATGTTGAACGATTTCAAATGAAGGGAGTCACCCTTTGAAAAGTTGTCATAAAATCTTTCAGGATATACAATAGAATTCACTATTACAACTTTTTATTTTCGAGATAAAGAAAAAGTGCCAAACAATCGCATGACATGATGGAAGGTTAAAAATTTAAAAATAGCGTTTCTTTTACAATAACATCAAGTAAGAAGTAAACGATTATTTTTGGAATATCCAAAAGACCTTATTTTAAACTTCCTTCTTAAAATGTAATAAATAAGGAGAGAACTAATGTTGAAAGATGACTCCTCAAAGATTTTCTTTTTCTGAATATCTTCGAAAAGTCTCAAAATCTAGCAAGTAAGCGATAATTATTTATTAATAATTAATTAATTAGAATTATTAATAATAATCTTTAGGAATTGGAATTTTGGAAATGATTTCTTATTAAATTATTCATTGTACCTAAGGTCGCCATGTTTCCAACGTCAATGGATGCAAAAGACTCAAAAAGTGAAGCTCCAGTGGTTGTGATGCAGGTTCCTCACAATGTAAATACATTATTATTATTTACTATAATTGATTACCACTACAATTTATCAGTATAAATTCGATTATTATCGGCGAAGGCAATATTATTAGATATTATTCTAAGTGCAATCGGCAAGATCTGTTATTGGATACATTTACTATTTAATTGGATCAGGTGGCATTATGAATTCTTTTAAAGAGCAACAACATTATTTATTTATCTATTTATTTGTTCAATCATTCGTTCATTTGTTTATTTATTTATATAATTATTTATTCATTTATATTATTTATTTTTTTATTTTAGGAATCCAAAAAGCCTTCTTCTACAAAAAAGTACGTGATCATCGGAGTGACTTCAATCATTCTGCTCGGTCTTCTAGTGACAGGAATCTTGGTTGGGATGCACATCTTCACGCGGGAAATTGTGGAGGCAAGTAACAAGCTGCAAAAAGTAAACTAATTGAAAAATAATTGATTAATTAAATATTATAGTACACCATGAAACTGAATGGAGGACGCACCCAAGAAGTGACGAGTGATGTGACCAATAATGTGGTCACGAACCATGTTGTTGACCCGGATCACGAAGCTTGGATTGTCAGTGATTTCAACAAGGTTCCGAGCATTTTGCAAATTTTAATATCGCATTTGATTCCAGTTGTCAAATTTCAAACTACTATTGATCTAATTTTGATAAATTTTTTGAAACAGGATATTAAAGCTACTAAAACATCCAGGAAAGGTGTCACTAAATGCTACCTGACTCCTTTGAACAAAACAAATGCCATGCTACCTTCTGAAATTACCGTACCTGACAAAACCGAAAACATTGTACGAGTTTTGGTCCAAATTTTATTTTATTTTCAATTTATTTGACTGCATTTTGAATTTTAATAATTTGAAAGGACCCCAAATCATACTCATCCGTAATTTATCAAACTTCTGGAGAACCAATAACAGACATTTCTTTCTTAAGTAAAGAGGCAAGAGACATGTGCAAAGGTGTCCCAACCTATTGGATGTATCCTTCTTGCAATAAAGAACTAAAGCCTAATAATAGTAAGTGATGTGCCCGAATTCATTGATGGAAATTATTGCAATATTAATTTTCATTTACATAACACTAGGCACAGGACTAAAAAAACGCGAAGCTCCCTATTGGGTATACTACACAAAATATATTGACGGTGTCGAATACCCCTGCATCAACGGATGTTGCAAAACCGTGTGCGCATGTCAGATTGACTACACTTGGGAGGTGTACGGAGGAATGATATATTGCACTTGGGTGTCCCAGACATGTTGTACCGACACTAACTACTGCTACTACGAATCGTACTGCGAAGCCACTCAGTATCTTGAATGTAGTTCTGGAACATGTTAATGGCGTCCAACCTGACAACCTAATAACCAATGGGAGTGAATAACTTGAACTAATAAAAGGATTTAATGATGGTTGATTCGTAAAATTAGTCTCAAGGGGCTAACTCATTTTGTATCACAAACGTAGCAGGGATAATTTGTTTTTAAAAACTACTAATCCTATTGATGCAGAATAAAAGATTTTTTCTTCAAATTTTAAACCAGCGTGTTTTATTCAAAGTTTATAAAACAATAATTCAATATTATAAATTTAAATGTAGATTAATCTCATTAAATTGATTAATTTATATAAATTGAAAGATTGCAAGACTGTATTGGTATAGCATGAGACAAGAGTTTGAAATGTCAATTCAAGTGAAAGTGCTTAATTTTCTCCGATTTTGGTTGTCTGGTGCATGTCTAAACATGTGATGTTTCTAATGTACCCTAATCTTTTTTAAATTGGCCAGTGAGTTTAAAAACAGATAGATTGTGACTATCTATGGTTTGATGAAAACTGCGATGCCACGCTGTTAACAAATTATCTGTTATAGCCGAACAATCTGAGACAGAATTCAATGCCGTAGACTAAAGTGTCCAAACTTTTTTCACAGCACGTTATGTGCAGTAAAATATGCAAACTCATTTGGGCCACTCGATGTGAAGTTTTGCATATTGCCATACGTGGTATATTTAAGACATAAAATTCAAGCGTTGCTACAAATAGGCGTCTAAGTATTTCGTATTTTTCGACATATTCTTCGAGCCAAAAGGATTAGTAATCAGTGATTACATTTAATAAGTGCTGGGTTCTGTCTCATAAATCGAATGAACTAAATATAACAATGAAAGTGAGGCGAGTGGGATATAAATATAAAATTATATCAAAATATCAAAAATAAAACACGCTTTAACATTAATAACATTTTATCAATATTAATAACACTAACTAAAAAGAATACGAATAAAGTATGGTGTGTTGAATATTATCACTTGTTCTGCCACAAAGGTTTCATGTATGGTTCATATTCTGAAATATTTTTAAAATTTATTTTGGGCCAATAAAAATGGGCCGCGGGACACACACGCGACCAGTTTGGACACCCTGCTGTAGAAGTGTGGCAAATCGAGGTAATGATCTGCAGCAACGTCTTCCTAATGACCGAGGAATACATCAATGACCTTAGGACAACTTTCCAACGAAATATCACTTTCTTAAGCCAGAGCTAGGAATAAAAACTAATGATGAAATGGGCGTCTTCATTATCACATTGATTAATTAATTATTGTAATTAATCTTTATGACAGAGACAATTTGTCGGTAAACCTGAGCAGATAATATCAGCCAATTATCCGATTGTGAACCGATTAAATACCGAATGAAAGTACAAACTCGTCTAGAGTGAAGCATAGATTTTATTAAAAAGCAATAAAAATGTTAGAATGATTAGATGAATTGATGGATTAGAAAAATGTCGGTATTTTCAGTAAATTTCAATAAGATTTTCAAAAATAAATCATCCGTATAGAGGCCTTTCAATTATCAATGCAGACCATCAATTAGACTTCTTTCAACAATAGCCACTTGTGCAAACCAGGCCACGTGTAGTTTGGCAAAACTGATTAAAATAACATCTGTAAATTCCAGAAACGTAGCAACAAGACTGGTAGACCCAATAACAATACATTCGACCGTTGATCAGTTGCCATGTGTATTGAATCGAACAAGCGCATACTGTTTTACAACATCCATTGATGCAAGGGTAGGAGACTCCATTTACATTAACGTAGTAAAGATCCCAGTAAGGAGCTTCCCGCTTGGTCAAAGTGGTTTTTGCTATTTAAGTAAAAACATGAAGAAATAAATTTAAAAAATTAATAAATGGTTTCGGCCTCTATAATCTCTGTAAGACTAACTGTTGTTTGCGGGTTGGTCCTTGGCACAAGAAGGATACATCCAATAAGTTGAAACACCTTTGCACATGTCCCTAACTTCTTTGCTTAAGAAGGAAATATCAGTCACTGGATCGCCAGAGGTTTGATAAATCAATGAAGCATGTTCCTTAGGCTCCTTGAAGTTACAAACATAATTTGTCTTATATTCTACAGGAAAAGTTTAAAGTAAAATATCATTCCTACAGTCATGTCGTTCGTTTGATCGGGGACCGAAATTTCCGAAGGCAGTTGTGCATTTGATCTGTTTAGAGGTGTGAGATAGCAGTTGCTCATACCATTCTTAAGAATCTTCGTTGCCTTTATATCCTACATAATTCGAATATATTATCAAATAAAGATATCATTAATTAACAATTTAGGCAAATGTAATGTTCATACCTTGTTGAAATCACTGACGATCCAAGCTTCGTGCTGGCCATCCTTGACGTGGTATTTGACCACATTGCTGGCCACGTCATTCGTCACATCTTGCGTGCGTCCTCCACTGAGTTTCAAGGAGTACTAATAAACATTGCATTTGTCAATTAATATTTATAATAAATTATTATAAATTAATTACACTAAATAATATTTGCTATTATGAAATATATAATTATCGAGTGATGCCAGGGCCAAACTCGGCATATTGTTATACAGTGTTTATTGCAGAATTATTTATGTAATTTAATCATTATTTTAAAATAATCACTTTTAAGCTATAAATAAGCAAATATTATCTGTTTCAGATGCAGAAACCTCAATAATATCTTTCTGGGACTGCGCAAATATGTGCATTCCAACCAAGATCGCAGCAATCAGAAGGCCAACCAACGAAAAAGCAGTCACTCCAATGATGACATACTTCTTCGTGGGAGACATCTTTTTAGTTTCCTACAACGAGTTTAAATTGAAACTAAGTAATTTTTTCAGGTTAAAATAGCTCTATTTTTATTTCTTTAACAGTAATATTCTATGACTTTTATTTAAGCAAAACTCTTCTCTGCTTGTAGTTCAAGAAATGCATTACCTGAGGAGTCTGCATGACGACCATTGGATTAACACTTTCTTTTCCGTCGATCGTTGGGAGCATTTTATCTGTTTGAATACGAATTTATTTTTTAAAGATTAAGTAATCGAAAGATCTTATAGAATTTAGTTAATTTACCTTCCCGTAAGATTCTGTAAGCAACAATTCTCAGTGCAATGCATGACCAGATTTGTTGCACATTTATACTTTTTCGAGCAGGAAGTTTAGCTTTATTTTGCTATTATGTTTAAACTTCCTTCATGTAAATTTCTAAGAAAACTATTAATAAGTTTCATATTTTCAAATTTGATATTGCGTCGCAGATTCTCATATACTATCGTTTTAACACAGACATATTAAACAAATATTATGTGTGCCAACATCCTGATTTCTCATGATTTTAATTAAATGCCCTTAAGTAAAACTTTGGACCCGATTGACTTTCTGTTGAAGCATTCCAATTTCACTTTTTTTTAAATTCATTACGTTAATCGCCTAATCCAATTTGTTTGCTCCTAATATAATGATCTTAATTATCAAATATAATTGTAAGCCAAATATTGAAAGCGGAAAATTTTAAATCATTCGAGAGTTTAACACAGGTGTAATATCTACGGAAACTGTTCTCAAATACGGTCATTCAACACAAGCTTCAGAGTCCTTAGACAATACAATAGGATGTGCAGCAATAAATCACGAGACAATGGCATTTACAAATAAAGTGTTTACTTCACTTCAAATTCACAACATTTTTTAAATTCTGAGAAGTTTACTTCCTCTTCCAAATATTACCTGCAAAACAACGTCTTACTCATACACTTCCCGTTCAGATGTGTTATAAATTTGAGAGATCATTCACATCTCTTACATCAGCCTGCAGCTCAATTTTAAAACGGTTAGTCTTTAGTAATTAATTGCAATTTAATTTATGACAAAGGGGCATAATTCGTTTAATTGAACCTTAATAAATTTAATTAACCTTACTTAATGCAGGAATCATGCTGCCAACATTGGAAGAAAAAACAGCGGCCACTGAAAACCCCGTGGTGATTTTGCAGACTCCTCAGGTAATTAATTATGATCGATTTAATGAAAATGACACTAAAATTTGACAAATCCTTGAACTTAGATTTTTTTAGATTTTTAGATTTTCCTAGATTTAATTACATTAACAAACAAGATATGTTATTAAATCTATATTATTAGATCTTATTGAAAATAAATTATTCGGAATCTATAGGAAGCCAAGCCGAAATCGTCAACAAAGAAATATGTGATAATCGGAGTTGTTTCGTTTCTCCTCCTTGGTCTTTTACTGACAGGAATTTTGGTTGGAATGCACATGTTTTCACAGGAGTTGAAGGAAAATTTGGAGGTGACGATCAGAAATTCTTTTGTCCTTTCCGATTTATTTACGGCTTATCGCTAAATTCCATAAAAACTAGAAATATATTTTGCATACAAAAAAGTTGTGAATTAATTTTCAAAAACATTTACAAACAGTACACCTTGCAACTGAGCGGAGGCCGAACCCAAGACGTGACGAGTGATGTGAACAGTAACGTGGTAAAGTACCATGTCTCAGATAAGGATCATGAAGCTTGGATTGTCAGCGATTTCAACAAGGTTTCAAATTTTATTTTGTTTAGTGTTAATTTTATTTTATTAGTATTAATTATTAACGTTTACATTAACCCTTTGAGCCCTTTAGACATGCGAAATTTAGACCATTCTGCGTGATTAATATGAATGTAAACATTCCACAAGTGTTGCCAATTTGAAATATGTATTTTATTTTTTTAAATATATTACCTATGTTCTACTTCATTTTATAAAATATTTACTCAATATTTATTTAATAAACTAAATAAACTTTTCTATGCATTAAACAAAAAATATAAGATTAAATGCTAACGTACATTATCCAATAAAATAACATAAAGAATATATTTCGAATCGGCTACTCTGTTGCCAATCATATTAATTTGCGGAGTTCAGTTTACATTGAGGGTAGTATTGATGACAGCATCTTCTACGCTTTCGTTTATTTCCCTCCATCTGTAAACTGCTTGTCAGGGCTCGAAGGTTCAATTTTAATAATTAATCATGTAATACTTCCAACTTTTACCGATGTAGTTTAATTTATGGTGTTATTGTCTTACAAGTCATTTAGAACAACCAAATAAATTTATAAAATCGATGTTAAATTATCTCATGTTATCACTTGCAAGTAATTACCTTGGCACAATTCTGTTTTAGGATATAAAAGCAACGAAGATTCTTAAGAATGGTATGAGCAACTGCTACCTCACACCTTTAAACAGATCAAATGCTCAACTTCCTTCGGAAATTTCTGCTCCCGATCAAACGAAGGAAACAGCTGCAAGAATTGCATTAAATTTATAATAATTTAATTAATTAATATTATTAATAATAATAATTATAATAGTATTAATAACAATAAAGACTAGTGATAAGGTGATAGTAGTTGTAGTGGTACCAGTGATAAGAAAGGTTTCTATATTTCATTAATGACGAACTTATTTAACTCGTCCATATAGAGTGATATTGTGTAGTATTTTTATTTCAAGTTAATGCGAAATAATTGATTAAATAATTCTTTAATTCAAATGTCACTCAAATAGACTCCTTATAACAAATGTTTATATTTTTAGAATATAAATAATTAGATATAAATAAATGTCTTTGTAACTCCAAGGAGCCTACGGAACAAGTTTCATTGATTTATCAAACCTCTGGCGATCCAGTGACTGATATTTCCTTCTTAAGCAAAGAAGTTAGGGACATGTGCAAAGGTGTTTCAACTTATTGGATGTATCCTTCTTGTGCCAAGGACCAACCCGCAAACAACAGTTAGTCTTACAGAGATTATAGAGGCCGAAACCATTTATTAATTTTTTAAATTTATTTCTTTCTTTTTTTACTTAAATAGCAAAAACCACTTTGAACAAGCGGCAATTTTCATACCCCGGGTTAGAGTACATACATTTAATCATGCTGAGAAACAATGATTTTTACAATGGAGTCTACTACCCTTGCATCAATGGATGTTGTAAAAGAGTATGCGCTTGTTCGATTCAATACACATGGCAACTGGTCAACGGTCGAATGTATTGTTATTGGGTCTACCAATCTTGCTGCTACGTTTCTGGAATTTACAGATGTTATTTTAAACAGTTTTGCCAAACTACACCTGGCCTGGATTGCACAACTGGTTATTGTTGAAAATGGTCAATATCAGCCATTGGAAACGTCTTTAAAAAAAAATTAAATTGACGGTTTCATATTAAGATAACCTGAACTAATTCATTTACAAAACAATAGGCACAGGACTAAAAAACGCGAAACTCCCTATTGGGTTACTACACAAAATATATTGACTGTGTCGAATACCCCTGCATCAACGGATGTTGCAAAACCGTGTGCGCATGTCAGATTGACTACACTTGGAAGGTGTAGGGAGGAATGATATATTGCACTTGGGTGTCCCAGACGTGTTGTACCGACACTAACTACTGCTACCACGAATCGTACTGCGAGGCCACTCAGTATCTTGAATGTAGTTCTGGAACATGTTAATGGCATCCAACCTGACAACCTAATAACGAATAGGAGTGATTAACTTGAACTAATAAAAGGAATTAATGGTGGTTGACTCGTAAAATTAGTTTCAAGAGGCTAACTCATTTGTATCCCAAACTTAGCAGGGATAATTTGATTTTAAAAACTACTAATTCTATTGATGCAGAATAAAAGATTTTTTCTTCAAATTTTAAACCACCGTGTTTTATTCAAAGTTTATAAAACAATAATTCAATATTATAAATTAAAATGTAGATTAATCTCATTAAATTGATTAATTTAAATAAATTGATAGATTGCAAGACTGTATTGGTATAGCTTGAGACTATTGCGGACTAGGGCGGAAACAAAAAATATTAAAATAATAACTCGAACTATTTTAACAAAGCAATTTCTTAAACATAAAAAACTCAACAGAGACAAGAGTTTGAAATGGCAATTCAAGTGAAAGTGCTTAATTTTCTCCGATTTTGGTTGTCTGGTGCATGTCTAAACATGTGATGTTTCTAATGAACCCTAATCTTTTTAAATTGGCCAGTGAGTTTAAAAACAGATAGATTGTGACTATCTATGGTTTGATGAAAACTGCGATGCCACGCTGTTAACAAATTATCTGTTATAGCCGAACAATCTGAGACAGAATTCAATGCCGTAGACTAAAGTGTCCAAACTTTTTTCACAGCACGTTATGTGCAGTAAAATATGCAAACTCATTTGGGCCACTCGATGTGAAGTTTTGCATATTGCCATACGTGGTATATTTAAGACATAAAATTCAAGCGTTGCTACAAATAGGCGTCTAAGTATTTCGTATTTTTCGACATATTCTTCGAGCCAAAAGGATTAGTAATCAGTGATTACATTTAATAAGTGCTGGGTTCTGTCTCATAAATCGAATGAACTAAATATAACAATGAAAGTGAGGCGAGTGGGATATAAATATAAAATTATATCAAAATATCAAAAATAAAACACGCTTTAACATTAATAACATTTTATCAATATTAATAACACTAACTAAAAAGAATACGAATAAAGTATGGTGTGTTGAATATTATCACTTGTTCTGCCACAAAGGTTTCATGTATGGTTCATATTCTGAAATATTTTTAAAATTTATTTTGGGCCAATAAAAATGGGCCGCGGGACACACACGCGACCAGTTTGGACACCCTGCTGTAGAAGTGTGGCAAATCGAGGTAATGATCTGCAGCAACGTCTTCCTAATGACCGAGGAATACATCAATGACCTTAGGACAACTTTCCAACGAAATATCACTTTCTTAAGCCAGAGCTAGGAATAAAAACTAATGATGAAATGGGCGTCTTCATTATCACATTGATTAATTAATTATTGTAATTAATCTTTATGACAGAGACAATTTGTCGGTAAACCTGAGCAGATAATATCAGCCAATTATCCGATTGTGAACCGATTAAATACCTAATAAAAGTACAAACTCGTCTAGAGTGAAGCATAGATTTTATTAAAAAGCAATAAAAATGTTAGAATGATTAGATGAATTGATGGATTAGAAAAATGTCGGTATTTTCAGTAAATTTCAATAAGATTTTCAAAAATAAATCATCCGTATAGAGGCCTTTCAATTATCAATGCAGACCATCAATTAGACTTCTTTCAACAATAGCCACTTGTGCAAACCAGGCCACGTGTAGTTTGGCAAAACTGATTAAAATAACATCTGTAAATTCCAGAAACGTAGCAACAAGACTGGTAGACCCAATAACAATACATTCGACCGTTGATCAGTTGCCATGTGTATTGAATCGAACAAGCGCATACTGTTTTACAACATCCATTGATGCAAGGGTAGGAGACTCCATTTACATTAACGTAGTAAAGATCCCAGTAAGGAGCTTCCCGCTTGGTCAAAGTGGTTTTTGCTATTTAAGTAAAAACATGAAGAAATAAATTTAAAAAATTAATAAATGGTTTCGGCCTCTATAATCTCTGTAAGACTAACTGTTGTTTGCGGGTTGGTCCTTGGCACAAGAAGGATACATCCAATAAGTTGAAACACCTTTGCACATGTCCCTAACTTCTTTGCTTAAGAAGGAAATATCAGTCACTGGATCGCCAGAGGTTTGATAAATCAATGAAGCATGTTCCTTAGGCTCCTTGAAGTTACAAACATAATTTGTCTTATATTCTACAGGAAAAGTTTAAAGTAAAATATCATTCCTACAGTCATGTCGTTCGTTTGATCGGGGACCGAAATTTCCGAAGGCAGTTGTGCATTTGATCTGTTTAGAGGTGTGAGATAGCAGTTGCTCATACCATTCTTAAGAATCTTCGTTGCCTTTATATCCTACATAATTCGAAAATATTATCAAATAAAGATATCATTAATTAACAATTTAAGCAAATGTAATGTTCATACCTTGTTGAAATCACTGACGATCCAAGCTTCGTGCTGGCCATCCTTGACGTGGTATTTGACCACATTGCTGGCCACGTCATTCGTCACATCTTGCGTGCGTCCTCCACTGAGTTTCAAGGAGTACTAATAAACATTGCATTTGTCAATTAATATTTATAATAAATTATTATAAATTAATTACACTAAATAATATTTGCTATTATGAAATATATAATTATCGAGTGATGCCAGGGCCAAACTCGGCATATTGTTATACAGTGTTTATTGCAGAATTATTTATGTAATTTAATCATTATTTTAAAATAATCACTTTTAAGCTATAAATAAGCAAATATTATCTGTTTCAGATGCAGAAACCTCAATAATATCTTTCTGGGACTGCGCAAATATGTGCATTCCAACCAAGATCGCAGCAATCAGAAGGC
This sequence comes from Hirudinaria manillensis, assembly GCA_034509925.1. Taxonomy (NCBI): domain Eukaryota; kingdom Metazoa; phylum Annelida; class Clitellata; order Hirudinida; family Hirudinidae; genus Hirudinaria; species Hirudinaria manillensis. Next base: position 7,129,753 of record CM067528.1, on the reverse strand, counting down.
CAACCAACGAAAAAGCAGTCACTCCAATGATGACATACTTCTTCGTGGGAGACATCTTTTTAGTTTCCTACAACGAGTTTAAATTGAAACTAAGTAATTTTTTCAGGTTAAAATAGCTCTATTTTTATTTCTTTAACAGTAATATTCTATGACTTTTATTTAAGCAAAACTCTTCTCTGCTTGTAGTTCAAGAAATGCATTACCTGAGGAGTATGCATGACGACCATTGGATTAACACTTTCTTTTCCGTCGATCGTTGGGAGCATTTTATCTGTTTGAATACGAATTTATTTTTTAAAGATTAAGTATTCGAAAGATCGTATAGCATTTAGTTAATTTACCTTCCCGTAAGATTCTGTAAGCAACAATTCTCAGTGCTATGGACGACCAGATTTCTTGCACATTTATACTTTTTCGAGCAGGAAGTTTAGCTTTATTTTGCTATTATGTTTAAACTTCCTTCATGTAAATTTCTAAGAAAACTATTAATAAGTTTCATATTTTCAAATTTGATATTGCGTCGCAGATTCTCATGTACTATCGTTATAACACAGACACATTAATCAAATATTATGTGTGCCAACATCCTGATTTCTCATGATTTTAATTAAATGCCCTTAAGTAAAACTTTGGACCCGATTGACTTTCTGTTGAAGCATTCCAATTTCACTTTTTTTAAAATTCATTACGTTAATCGCCTAATCCAATTTGTTTGCTCCTAATATAATGATCTTAATTATCAAATATAATTGTAAGCCAAATATTGAAAGCGGAAAATTTTAAATCATTCGAGAGTTTAACACAGGTGTAATATCTACGGAAACTGTTCTCAAATACGGTCATTCAACACAAGCTTCAGAGTCCTTAGACAATACAATAGGATGTGCAGCAATAAATCACGAGACAATGGCATTTACAAATAAAGTGTTTACTTCACTTCAAATTCACAACATTTTTTAAATTCTGAGAAGTTTACTTCCTCTTCCAAATATTACCTGCAAAACAACGTCTTACTCATACACTTCCCGTTCAGATGTGTTATAAATTTGAGAGATCATTCACATCTCTTACATCAGCCTGCAGCTCAATTTTAAAACGGTTAGTCTTTAGTAATTAATTGCAATTTAATTTATGACAAAGGGCCATAATTCGTTTAATTGAACCTTAATAAATTTAATTAACCTTACTTAATGCAGGAATCATGCTGCCAACATTGGAAGAAAAAACAGCGGCCACTGAAAACCCCGTGGTGATTTTGCAGACTCCTCAGGTAATTAATTATGATCGATTTAATGAAAATGACACTAAAATTTGACAAATCTTTGAACTTAGATTTTTTTAGATTTTTAGATTTTCCTAGATTTAATTACATTAACAAACAAGATATGTCATTAAATCTATATTATCAGATCTTATTGAAAATAAATTATTCGGAATCTATAGGAAGCCAAGCCGAAATCGTCAACAAAGAAATATGTGATAATCGGAATTGTTTCGTTTCTCCTCCTTGGTCTTTTACTGACAGGAATTTTGGTTGGAATGCACATGTTTTCACAGGAGTTGAAGGAAAATTTGGAGGTGACGATCAGAAATTCTTTTGTCCTTTCCGATTTATTTACGGCTTATCGCTAAATTCCATAAAAACTAGAAATATATTTTGCATATAAAAAACGTTGTGAATGGATTTTCAAAAACATTTACAAACAGTACACATTGCAACTGAGCGGAGGCCGAACCCAAGACGTGACGAGTGATGTGAACAGTAACGTGGTAAAGTACCATGTCTCAGATAAGGATCATGAAGCTTGGATTGTCAGCGATTTCAACAAGGTGTCAAATTTTATTTAGTATCAATTTTATTTTATTTATTATCAATTTTATTTTATTTAGTATCAATTTTATTTTATTTAGTATCAATTTTATTTTATTTAGTGTCAATTTTATTTTATTTAGTATCAATTTTATTTTATTTAGTATCAATTTTATTTTATTAGTATTAATTATTAACCTTTACATTAACCCTTTGAGCTCTTCAGACATGCGAAAATTAGACCATTCTGCGTGATTAATATGTAAACTGCTGGTCAGGGCTCAAAGGGTCAATTTTAATAATTAATAATGTAATACTTCCCAATTTTTACCGATGTAGTTTAATTTATGGTGTTATTGTCTTATAAGTCATTTAGAACAACCAAATAAATTTATAAAATCGATGTTAAGTTATCTCATGTTATCACATGCAAATAATTAGCTTGGCACTATGTTGTTTTAGGATATAAAAGCAACGAAGATTCTTAAGAATGGTATGAGCAACTGTTACCTCACACCGTTAAACAGATCAAATGCTCAACTTCCTTCGGAAATTTCCGCTCCAGATCAAACGAAGGAAACAGCTGTAGGAATTGCATTTAATTTAATAATAATTTAATTAATAATAATAATAGTAATAACAATATCGACTAGTAATAAAGTGATAGTAGTTGTAGTGGTACCAGTGATAATAAAGGTTTTTATATTTCATTAGTGACGAACTTATTTAACTCGTTGAAATAGAGTGATTTTGGGTATTTTTTTTTTATTTTAAGGCAAGTTAATATGAAATAATTGATTTTGTAATTCTTTAATTCAAATGGCACTCAGATAGACTCCTTATAACAAATTTTTAATATTTTTAGAATATAAATAATTAGATATTAATAAATCTTTATAACTTCAAGGAGCCAACGGAACACGTTTCATTGATTTATCAAACCTCTGGCGATCCAGTGACTGATATTTCTTTCCTAAGCAAAGAAGTTAGGGACATGTGCAAAGGTGTTTCAACTTATTGGATGTATCCTTCTTGTGCCAAGGACCAACCCGCAAACAACAGTTAGTCTTACACAGATTATAGAGGCCGAAACCTTTTATTAATTTATTTCTTCGTGTTTTTACTTAAATAGCAAAAACCTCTTTGACTAAGCGGGAAGCTCCTTACTGGGTGCTTTACTACGTTAAAGTAAATGAAGTCTCATACCCTTGCATCAATGGATGTTGTAAAACAATTTGCGCTTGTTCGATTCAATACACATGGCAACTGGTCAACGGCCGAATGTATTGCTATTGGGTCTACCAATCTTGCTGCTACGTTTCTGGAATTTACAGATGTTATTTTAATCAGTTTTGCCAAACTACACCTGGCCTGGTTTGCACAAGTGGCTATTGTTGAAAATGGTCAATATCAGCCATTGGAAACGTCTTTAAAAAAGATTAATTTGACGGTTTCTTATTAATATAACCTGAACTAATTCCAACATGCTGCCTAATGACAATGTTATTAATCTATTTTGATTTTGTTAACTCGATGCTAACAGTTTTAAGAATAAACCATATCAGGAACATTGAAATCCACTATCGAATTCGAATTTTTCTCAAAAAAATTTGCAATATATGTGTAACATGTTCTAATGCACCGGAGAAGGCATTTGGCCTGATAAACAATGCGTCAGACCGGACTGGGGTACCGATTAGGCCTTATTTGGGTCGTATTTTGCTCACCGTTGCTAGGGACATCATCCCATGGGGCATGACCACAATATTAATTACAAAATTAATTTATGAAATGTCGTTTGGTGGTTAACGATTGAAAAAAGCTGCAGAAGAATCTTATTGTTGTTAGTGTTCTATCGTGATTAATTCGATTAATTTACTATATTAAAGGTAATGTTTGCGAATTTTAATGTTAAGTAGAATTTGTAATAAATAATATTAAATTGTTATCCGTGTCATCGCTCTGAAATCAAGTAAAATTGAAACATTCTTGCTTAGCAACGCCATTAAGCTGTCCAGGTATTCAGATGAGGCAGGTGCGATTGCAACTTGGAAATTAATTCTAAGTGGTTGGAATCATGTACGTAGCGCAGAATTGATACTAGTATTTCAATTCTTGTGCGCAACTTCATCACGTTGAATATACAAAATCAAAACAATTGAAAGCATTGGAAAAAAGTTAATTAAACAGTTTTAATAATTGATATTTGAGGAACGCACGCAATATCTAGCAGAGGATGTGTTGCCACAGAGTGCGTTCAACCTTATAAGCCTTGCTTTGTCGTAGCTCTTAGATACACTGTAGTCAGACACCGCAGCCAGACAATTGATTAATTCTGATTAGTATTTAAAAAGAGTGCTTCCTTAAATTTCTACTGCGCAACACGAAATTCGACGCCTTTCCTCACCAGGAGGCTTAACATTGAAATTGTCAGCTTATTCAGGTTTATCTCTTATGTTGTTAATTTGCTTTTCTCTTGATTTATATAATTCTCAGGTAATAGCCATTTGTTTATATATACTAAGTAATTAAGGATACAACAGTAAGAGATTATATTATGCGGTGCATCAATTTTATTAATATTAATAATTATTATTACTAATATTTGGCTTCCCACTCGCAGACACTAATGTGTTATTTGTGTCGTATTTAGAAAATGATTATGTAATAAGATAAAGTTATTTAATGGAAATTGTAAGTATCTGTTATTATATGAAGGAGATAAATAAATAAAATTTTGTATTGTACATTTACAGATCAAGCATGGTTTTCAAACTCACCAGCATAGATAAGGAGCCCATAATGGAAAGTCCACCAATAATCTATCAACCTGCGGTAACTTTATTAATAATGTTTTTATGCTGTTGTAGTTGGGTTTCGTTCACTTTATTAGCATTCACAACATTAACAAGAAGTTTTGTGTAATAAAATATCATAAGGTCTGATTTAAGGAAGAATATGCTTCCGCTATCATACCATAAACCATTTTCATGGTAATTTTAAACAATTTAATTAAAAAGAATAGATAAAATAACAACTAATTATTATGGTTGGCAGTTATTACTTACTAAATCGACTTACAAATAATTTTCCTTCAGCCCAAACCACCAAAGACAAAGAAATATTTGATCATCGGCTCATTCGTTCTCCTTTCAACTGCACTGATTGTCGTGGCAATTCTCGTTGGTATCTACATTTACACTGAAGCCCAAAAAGTCATCAAGGTTATTTTACTACACAATTTGCAGGATTCATTTATATTAGCAGCCTACCTTGGGGCACTGTTTCACTCAGTTTTGCATCTGGACGTTTCTGCATAATAATGTCAATTAATATCTTAATAAATATATTAATAAATAACTGCTTGATTCCTGTTACAGTTTACTTTGTTGCTGGATAAGGAAAGATCACAAGATGTGACCAGTGACAGTTCTAGCAACATTGTCCAATATTTTGTGAAGGATGGAAAAACTAAAGCCTGGATCGTTAATGATTTTAATACGGTTAATTAATTTAATCCTCGTATTTGTTCTTACAATGTAATTGTGTAAGCAATGAAAAACAAGATCCTCGAAATGTTTACAAACTTGTTGGAATAAAGACTGAAGAATTATTCAAAACGCTTAAGAATAAATGTCTTGGCTGCCCTACAGATAAATCAAATTAATAGTCTTTGCCATTGTAATTATAAAGTTTAAAGTGTAGACAACTCACTTATCCGAATTCCTAGGAAGTGTAGATGTTTTCATATGTGGGTTTACGATTGAACATTGTTTCAGGACATCAAAGTGACCAAAATAATGAGCGACGACGATCCCAGCTGCTACATTACTCCGCTCAACAGGAGCACGGATTTGGAACCAACTAAAATTACTAAACCTGGAGACGACAGCATTCATGTCAGTTGGTTATCATAATATTTTTTAACTCCAAACTAGCAGTTTCATGAGAGTTTCTTATATAATAACTAGGCAGGCGCTTTAACCGACTAATGTCTCGCTAAAGTTTATTTATTTATATAGATTAGGCAGTGACGTTACCATGGCAAGATGTCAGGATTTTCGAAAAAAGCTTATTTTTATATGATATAGTCGTGGCATATATATGAAACCTATATGTAAACATTCTTCTAATCGAACACTTTTATTTATATAAAAGATAGATGTGAACCCTGCGTCAGAATTATTTGTTATAAATTGATCACTTCACTTGATTGAGGATTTGATTATCGCATTTTCACGAAGTAAACACGCAGACGAATATAAAACGCAAGTGGCCATAACAAATGTTGCTTTCAAAATAAATTTTAAGGAACCATCGCAACACGATTCAGTCATTTATCGTATCTCCGGAGAGCCAGTCACGGACATTTCATTTCTGAACAAAGTCGCAAGAAGAGTTTGTGGTGATGTGCCAACTTATTGGATGTACCCAACATGTCCAAAGTCCTCTTCAAATCCTGATAAAAGTAATGGTTGCAACAATTTGAAAACTTTGAGTAATAATGACAAGAATGAATGGTACTGTTAATTAGTGTTAATCCTATAAAAAATTATCTTTTTTAATGAGATATAATGTTTAAGTATGTTCAAATAATCCAGGATTACATGTCCAAACCTGGGACCTTAAATACCTTTAAATACGCAAAACAATTTATTTAATTTCCGAAGCATTAAAAAGATTATATACAGATTATATGTAAAATCATTTGTACCGTATACAAAAATTAACGTTAAAATATATTAATACAAGATATTGTGTGATTTATTTAAAATTTATCTGGTAAAATTTGTAAATTTTAGTTGAGCTGGAAGAAGACAGATCCCCCTTTTACATGCTCTACTCAACCAATCAAGACGGTTCCAAATATCCTTGCATAAGCGGCTGTTGCAAAACAGTTTGCGCCTGTGACATCAAATATTCTTGGACGGTGAACGGAGATAAAATCATCTGCAACTGGATCACTCGACCATGCTGTGGAAACTCGGGCAAGTGCTTTTACAAAAGTTACTGCTCTGATGTCAAAGGTCTCAGCTGTGCCTCAAAATGCGCATGATAACCTTGGAGATTTCAATTTATGTGAGAGGAAACTGATATTATCTCTCCAGACGCACATTTTTCTTACTTTTTACATTCGTAAGTGTTTGTTTTGGTATATTCTGGATTTTAAGAGATTTCGTAAACTTGAAACAATCACCTGCATTTTGACTGAACTATGCTACATTAATCGTTTATTACTAATAAATTGTAGGCATTTACATTAAATACTGCGTAATATTCATCTGAAGCTTTGCTTTCGAGAAAACTTTCAACGCTGATTAACATTTATCGTGATTTATTTGAAAGAACTTGATCGATGGCGGATCTCCTTAATTCTTACATTGAATTTTTTCATACATTTTGCTCGGTCATGGCTCCTCCTGAAGTTAACCTTTTCTCCCTTTTCCAAATTTTGCCCAAATATATTCTGAGTCAGTCAATGATTGTAACCATAAATTTTGGAAATATATTAATAGATTTACCAAAGATTTAACAACGCTCCGTGCAGTAACAAAATAAATAATTGCCAAACGACATTTACAATCAAAAGGTAGACAAGAATCCACAATCGAACCCCTACATCTAAGACACCAAAAATAATGTATGCAGAATTAATTATGCATATAATTGCACGCGCAAGAAAACTAATGGCAAACAGAACTCTTTATTGAACAAACTTATTTGTATAACAACAGAAAAGTAACTTTCCAAAACGTCAAGAAAAACTGGTACAAAATCTTCGGAAACAAAGCACCCACATCGAAGCCCACCATAGTCAAATCGAAAACCAAAGCCTCTTAATGAATGTACAAATGCGACGTAACGCATACCTAATGTGCCCTAGATTTAGAAAATCGATTCTCTCAACTGAATTCCAAATTCAGGTAATTAGTGACAATATCTTTAACATATTTCAGAATATGTTCCTACATCAGATACATTTGGCACTGTTATGGACACCTCTGCCAAAGCGACTATAATACCAACAGGATGACAATGGTCGGAGATATTTAACTCTAAAATGTTAAAAACAAAAACTTTCATAAAGCCTGATATTTGCATCGGGAGATTCATCGTTCCTTAATGTCTTAATATGGTGTCATATTAATCAGTTAATACCCCCATTAATGTTGCATCACATAACATCACTAAAAAGTAATGTACCACCCAATATAAAAGATAAATAGAAGCATCAACTCTGATACTTAGTTTTTGGCTAAATTGCCTAAAATATGTATTTGAGAAAAAAGATTGAAACAGTCTTATGTAACAATTATTTCTTCCTCTGAATCTTTTTAGGTGGTTCAGGCATTTCTTCTTCTTCTTCTTCCTCTTCGTCATCCTCCTCTTCACTTTCATCATCATCGTCATCATCATCTTAAAGCATCAAATACAAATAATAAAATGAAACTTTAATGTATTTATGTGTTCGTATGTAATAATGTGATTAATTATAATATTTAAAGCCAGGATTACAAATCAAAAAGTCTTTACAAACCTTCACATTCCATCATGTCATCCTCCTCCTCTTCATCGTCGTCTTCATCATCATCATCATCTTCATCTTCCTCCTTCTCATCTTTCTTCGATTTCTTTGGCTGCACCTTGTCTGCCTGTTTCTTATTCTTGTCCTTCTTCTCTTTAGGCTTTTCCTCTTCTTCAACAACAACATCTCCCTCCTTAACTTCAGCAGGCACAGACAACAGTGTCTCTAACATGAGTTTCTCCCCTGCCAATTCGAATCCTTGAAACTCCTTCACTGCTTTTGCGACTTGCGAAGGTTTTTGGAAGATCACGAGGACATCCCTATAAATAACTTCACAATCAGCGATCGAAAGGATCGAAGAAATTTAACGAACGTCGCATACAAAAGCATTGCAGAAAACATTCAGAGAGTTTTAATCATCTTTTGATCGGATTTACCTGAGATCCGTTTTCTTTTGGCTCGGAATGATGATCGACTCCACGTCCTTGAAAAGACCTACCAGCGTCTTCTTACTGACGAATTTTGAAATGCCTCTGATGCAGAGGAGTCGGTCAAGAATCGAAAGAGCTGCAATAATTGAGCATCATTTGAAGTTTATATGTAAAAAGCCGTGATCTAAATTTTAAATCACTTTAAATTGGAACATTAATTTAGGAATTAACGTGAATAAAACTACTTTTTGTGTTGGCTCTCTTAACAGTCTTTGCATCCTTCTTCATGAAATCTGCAATGACTGCATCACCTTTGTAGGAACTGTGGTTCATCTTCTTGATGAGGTCTTTTGCGGTTTCGACCGAACCAACGTCGACCAAACCATGGCGACTGAGAGGAAATAAAATCAATGAAAATGAATTGGATGCAAATGTGCAATTTGATACGAATAGATAGTATGCTAAAAGATCTAAGTTTACATTATCATGCAGATGATAAAACAGAATTCTTATAGACAGTATTCATAATATAGCTTACTGTTTCAGTGTCTTTCTCACAAGTTTGACTGGAAATCCCAGAGATTCAACATAACCTTTCAATTCTTTTTCCTTCATCCCAAGAAACTTTCTGCAATTGACAAATACTGTTGTTTCCTCTGGAAGTGTATTAAAATTATAATTTTAAGTGATGTTGGTATTTTAAAAAAAGTAATATCGTCGTAAAAGCATACTGTCAATCTCAACGATTTCTTTAACTTCGTCATTTTTGCTTTTGCCCATTGTAAAATGTTATAAAACCTGTAAAACAAACATTAAAATTTAATCACTCCATTCGGTAAATTTAAAAGTCCTTTGCAGTCTTAAGATCATATTTGCAATAAGACTTCCAACTACATTTGAAAAATAAAACATTAACAAATATAATTATTAAATCCTGTTCATCATTTAGCATGCAGAAATACTCCAACACCAATTTAAAAACGCAATAACTACTAACAGCAATACATTCCTAATATTCCAAAACTAACCAACTTTTTTGAACTAATAACTCCGCGGCGTGGTAGCTTAATTCCGCCCTATCGGTATATTTGTTTATGTATTTACACTAGACACAAATATTTAAGCACATACAAATTTTAAATTTAAAAAAATTATATTGAATATGATTTTTATTTTAACATTTATAACTATAAAAATTAAAATAATTTTTAAATCATCGAATTTCACGATGAAAACACAATCTCCTTTATTAATTTATCTTTTCTCCTTTAATTTATTTTAGATACTATGTGTACCACTAAAGAGTTTCAAAATTTGTCTAACAATGCCTGGCCCCCACCTTGGCGCCAGCCCCCGTCAGGCCAGTCACAAAGAACAGAGAGTTAAAAAAAAGCGATCTCCTAGAATGCTTAACCGCTTTATGTTCAAACCTTTATATTCAAAAGCCAATTAATGTGACTATTATTTTAAAATTATAATAACAATTTCGTTCTTTATTGTTAGTATTATTATGCAATAATGCCATTGTTTCCGGTGCTAAATTAATTTTGGCTATAAAATTTTTAATTTGGGTGAACCAAACACTACCAAGTTCCGCTTGCTAACACGGATTTAAAAAGAAATTGTTAGAATTAATCCGCAGAACTTTCAAGAAGTACTAAATATTCATGTCAGAAAACAATATTTTAAGAAATGTTTGTTTCAGAACTTACGCTATTTAATAAGGAAACAAAACAACAAAAAAACGAGTTAAGATTTAAATTAAGAAATTTTATTAAATAAAACAATACCAAAGCATTTTCCAAGATTAAGTCTGTTTTTAATTTTTTTAAATTTAATGGAATTCATTGTGTTAAAGCCTTTCAATCTCTCGCTTCATAAGTAAAATGTCACCAATAGATCTTGAGACGTACAAAGTTAGGTAGTCCATAGAGTGGAATATTATAGCATCTCAAGAATATTGTCAAAGTTTAACCTCTGACTATTGCCATTGTTCCCCCAACGAAATTTTAAGTTTTCTCCTCTTATTTTGAAACCACACTGTAACCTGACGAGGATGTAGTTCGGTCACTTTTGCAATTTCATTCCTCCTTGTGTACTCTAGATTAGGGCATATTCTAAATTCATCCTCCAAAATATTTATTTGCCATTCCATGTATGGCATTCTATATACTTCGCTGGTTCTTTCGAACTTTTTGAAACGGAAAGATGGGATATTGCATGCCGGTTGATTTCCTTTTTTTACCTTGGAAAAAAATTGTTCCCCAATCGTATAATCTTTCTTGAGAGTCCTCCTTTCAAGGCCAGAATTAAAGTCGAGTTCATAAGCTCTGTTGATGGCCTTATGGATGCACTTTCCTTGCTGGACAGTGTTTCTTTTTGCAACGACAACAGCTAACGAAATGCCTCCAATATTTAGTACCACTCGTGTATCTTCAGCATGACCTTCCATACGAGAGCCTGTATCCATATCCTTCTCTGATTATTCGATCGTTTAATTTTTTTTTTAGTTTTTTAATAAATCTAAATCGTCCGAAGATTATCTTCTGTCCTAAAAATGTCCATCAACTTTCAAAAATAAAGATTCTAAATATTATAGTAAAATTAATTAATTTTTTAATTTAAATTAAATATTATATTGTATTTATATTGTAAAACTGCAAGTATTTCTTGGAGATATAAAGTAATAATATACTGTAAAAATTGTAATTAATTAAAAAAAATTTATTGTCCTTCACCAACTATTTATACTTTTTTTTATACCCATCTGCGTTTTTGTATCCGCGCCGTAGCATTATCATTTTACCGCAATTGATTTCTCAATTTTGGAAAAATTTGATCAATCAAATATAAAAAAACCTACCACAGATATTACTCGAATATCTGTATAAATCCTCAAAAATTAGACAACTGAAGCAATTTGAATTGGTTCGAAAATAAAGGCAAATGGAATTAACAGAGTCTGTTATCAAATCGCTTGTACCAACCAAAAGAGTTCTTGAAAATTCTGAAAAGATTGGCAGTGTTGACTTTTTTGAAACAGGGGAAATTCTGGCATCCAGCTGCAACGAAGACACCATAACCAGTCATAGCTGTCATAATGGGAATCAAGTGACTACACTGGGCAGCAAAAAATACGGTGCCGACCTGATAAGATTCACTCATGACGCCAACACAATTATATACAGTTCCACAAAAGTTGATGATGCTATCCGTCACTTATCCATTCATGACAACAAATACATCAGGTATTTTCAAGGACATACAAAGAAAGTCACATCACTTTGCATGTCTCCGACAGATAATACATTTCTGTCTGGTTCCTTGGACAATACAATTCGCTTGTGGGACTTTAGATTGCCTGAAAGCCACGGCACGTTGAAGTTAAATGGACATCCAGTGACATCTTTTGAACCAGAAGGTCTTATATTTGCTGCCGGTGTGAATTCGGAAGTCGTTAACTTATACGACTTAAGATCATTCGACAAAGGACCTTTTGAGACATTCAATTTTCAGAAGGAACACAACTGTAGTTGGACTGGTCTTAAGTTGAGTCCAGATGGAAGGATGATACTGATTTCGACTGATGGTCGAATCACTAGACTTGTCGATTCTTGCAGGGGAACATCAATGCATACATTAGTGGATCAGACAAACAACAGCCTTCCACTTGAAGCTTCGTTTAGTCCTGATTCTAAATTTGTCTTTAGAGGTTCAGTTAATGGCTCCATAAACTGCTGGAACACGGAAACAGGTGCGAACTTGGAAGGATTGAAAGATATCCACACTGGACCAGTACATTGCGTCCGATTCAACCCGAAATTCTTGATGTTAGTCTCATCTTCTTCTAGCTTGACGTTTTGGCTTCCAAACGAAACTCCTGCATAAAAGAGTGTTTCGTCATTTTCATTTTCCACAAATTGCAGGGTTTATAATCACAAATTTACATTTGTTAATAAATACTGTTAAGAAACAAATAAAAGACTAGACTGGTGCCTAAAAATCGATTATAGCACAATTGCTTCTAAAATGGAATCAGATAAGTTAAGCTAAATGGAAAGTAATTGAAAACATGGAAAGCATGCATTTTGCAGGGTTTCGACAAATTTGTCTAGAAGTTCATTCTTGGACCTATTTCGGAACATGAGCTCCCTTGATAATTCAAAGTCCTCTGATCCAGCCATACCTCCTTTTTTTTTTGAATAAACCTTTTTTTAAATATTTTTTTGATGCTTCTGCAAACTGTTACACATATCTTGCGATGGTAATTATCAAAGTTGTCTGGTATATTTTCAAGGCCCTTATCTCCAGATTGTCTAACCTTGCCATGCTCGAGCGCTAATCTGCACTGTTTTTTTTTAATTAGTCCACATCTACCAATGCTGCAGTTGCAATAGCTGATGTATTTCTTAATGCAACAATACAGGTTATACTAGCTAAAGCAATGCTTGACATGTACGATTTTTAAGGTTTTTATTTTTATTTTGCCTGAATTGCTACGAAACTTCTTCTTCAACTGAGTTCTTCAAATTCTTGAATAAAAAACGTTGGCAAAACTTTCAGGTGCAGTAATTTGTCTAATTGTCTTATTTCTTCTTCATATTTTATTTTTAGGTTAAGAATTAATAGATTTAATCGATTTAAATAGATTATAATTTAATAGATTAAGATTTTATTCTTCCACGAAAAATTACCATGAATTCTTATTTTATATTCTAATAGTCTTTTAATACGCTTAACCTCCATCTCATTCACAGGATTTGAAGATTCGCTTCAAGTTCAATACTTCAACACCAACTGTTTTTTTGGCAGTTTCGGTTTGCTCGATCAATGTCCAGCCTTGTTATGACATGCAATGCAAGTGTCATCCATGTTTGGATAGACATACTTGTGTGAGTTGTTTCATTTCAAGTTTTGGTGTCCTAGATTATGACACATTCTGCAAACATACCAGCCATCGATTGTAACATTGATCATTAATAGGATACATGTGTACAATTATGTGTGGTATTTCAAAATTTTAATTTGTGTGACTCGATGTCGAATCAGGGGAGAGATGTATTTTTATGAGAGAATGTTTATGAAAGACTTAAAGACATATTCATGGTAGCGAATTTTGTAAATGTGAATTATATTAAATTAGATGGCCCAAATTAAAGTCGAGATATTTCGCCAAATTTAATCGGAAATTGTTTTGCCAAAATAAAAATGTATTTATCTCTACTTAAACACTTGAAGCATAATTTAAAATAAATAATAACTCCATTGCATTTTTATTAATTGCTTCGGCGCCTATAAACGAAAGCGGAAGAAAGTTTATTTCTAAAGCAGGTCTTAGTAACAAAATAATTACACCGATCGCCAAAGAATTAAAGTTTTCTTAGAGAAACTGGACCACTGGAATCGACTTTGTTTTGTTGCGACAAGCAATGTGGATATAAAATCATTAAAATGGAGACATTTTCTCTGTTTCTGATAATTGGTCAGACATGTAAGTAATACTTTTTAAAAGCAATATATAAAATAACGCATCCAAATTAGCATATTCTAATGATGTGAAAAGTAAGTATTTTTAAGACATTGGAAGGCGGAGTTACAATATGTCGAAGTATTGTGCGTAATAAAATTAAATTTTTTTTCAGATTTAGCAATGCAAATCGATGCTGGAAGAATAATTTCAAATCATCTCACTGTGCGTGGTAATGAAACAATATTGAAGTGTAACGAAGAAGCTTATTATTGGAGGTACCAGGGAAGAGAAACATTTGAAATATTTGACGGTTACTCTGTTACTGAAAGCAGAAATAAGACTTTCGGAGTTATTGGTGCAAACAAGGAATTAATTATTTACGAGACGAGTTTCCAAGAAGCAGGCAAGTATGCGTGCTATGGGAGAAGTAAAAGTATTATATCTGAAATCAAAGTAATCGTTATTGGTGAGTTCGTATTATGAAGAAAATATCAATTTTTAAATTTTCAACAAACATTACATACGTTCAGATGGAAATATAACTTGCGAGCCATCACCCAACAAACCTGTAACGAATGTTCCCATCACTTTCAATTGTTCCTTCCACTATGAGGCTCGCAATTCGTGTCTGGTCACTCTTCGATTGCACGATGAACAGACCAACAGAGACTTTCCAGCACATGGCAACACATCAGGATATTTTAATGATTATCTGTGGTTGGTTCTGAGTGAAAGTGATGACCTTGGTCCAATCATGAAACTTTTGTTGAGAATTGTTTTCGATTGTCACGTGGATCAAGGATCATCGAAGGAGTCGATAATTTATGATACTGGCATCTCTTATAACTTATTTATTGATCCGCACCCAAGAATCTCCTTTTATGCAGCCCTGGCATGTGCGTGAACAACTATTTTATGTTAAGATTCGATGAGATAAACTAATTATTTTATAACTTAATATTAATCTATACTCAAGAATTTCCATTTATGCTCTACTACGCATGTTATTTATTTATTTATTTATTTATTTATTTATTATATTTTAAGTACTCTACGTTTTATTTAATTCATTTTTAAATTATAGTTTTCGGATAGTTTTTATGGAGGTAATGTTCTATTTAAATTGAATATTTTCAAGTCGAATAATGCTATTTTAAGTATATAAATGAATAATGAATTGCTGCTTCATCTACACATAATGTCGTTTTAATTCCCACAGATTCTGTTAGTGTGATAATACTTATCATTATTATTTTAACCTTGGCCATACTTGTCGGAAAATATCCGAAGAGACAGAATGATGTGGCTTCACAAATCAAGGGAAAAGGTAGACATTCAGAATGTATCAATGAAATGGTTTCAATTTCACTCTCAAATCAAATGCTCTACTAGAAAATGTACTAGAAATCTACTAGAAAATCTTTTATTCTTATGTAGATGTCGCCCCTTATTTAATTAAAATAACCAAATGATGAGCAGGTCATCATTTTTAGCAGACGACAATGGATTTGCCGGCGATGCCTCCGACTACGCAAACCTGGAGATGCAAAATGTGTCAGAGATTTATGAAATAATTCAATAACATCGAAACTGCTCAACCAGAACTAACACTTACAGGCACATGAACAATTCCAGTATTTTTGCAAGAGTTTGAATCTTTTCCCTTGCAATTTTCATATTCTGTCACCTGTTTAACTGCCTCTGACCAAGCGATTATTCGGGAATCTTTTTGTTTTAATTTTCGACTATTATTCGGTGTTTGATCCTATATTTAGATCCATATAAAATTGTCGATCAGTAGACATTATTAAATGAAAGACTCTTTACAAATACGAATTGAGATTAAATTAAGCGAAAACATATTGTAATAACCCGGGGTCCTCAAACTAATTATAGAAGGTCAGGTTTATTGAAAGTTGTCAGATGGCTTGGAAGATGTACAATGCTCAAATGTCTAAGTCTTGAAATCTGCTGTTTCTCTAACTCTCGCTCTGCTTTCCGAGATAAATCCATTTGTCGAGGTACATAACCAAAGAGTCTGAATAGTACCAATTAATTAATTATAAAATTATATTGCCACTAAATTTAATTAATTACTAAATTAATTAATCGGCAATATAATTTTAATTATTCTTCAATTTACTGGATCTAGGGATCCAACAATATGTTAAATTTATTTGTAACGAATGCATTTATAAGCAGAACACTTGCCATGATAATTCCGATAGTTATTTGTTTATTAAATAGTATTTAATAAAATCTTTCTCAGTTAAACATTTTCTTTTTGAAAGACTTCCTTGAAATATTCTTAACAAATAACTTTTATTTACAGTTCCTCGTTATCACTGGTCTTAACTTGTGACATTTTGTCGAATTTGCTGGCATATTTGGAGCTTTTTCAACTTTACTAATCGTTATAACCTTGAAGCGATGCATATTTAAAATATTAATAAAATAATGTGGAACTGACGAAATCAGTTTGAAATTCTTCCATTTACGGCACTGCTTCCAAGTCAAGTTTGTGGTACCGTCCTCGGGAGTACCGGAAAAGTTCAGGAGTTCATTTTTGTTATTTTTAATTTATTAATGGTATTTAATTATAATGAAAATGATCTTTATTGATTATTATTGTCAATCAGCTTTAAGATTTTCTATTGTTCACCCTAAATGTTTTGAATTTTGTCCTTTATTGGTGGTTGTTTTCGTACAAGTTTAAGAAAAGTTTTTGGGACATCAGAGGCAAATGATATGAACATTCAAGACTTTTGATCCATTTTTAAAGTGCAAGTGGAAAGAATCTTTAAGAATGGATTGAGGCTAAAACCTAATCATGGGCTTCAATACCACCCTTATCTACGGTTTAGGACGTTATCCTGCTGTTTTCCCTATGTATTTTTATTTTGTGTAACTTTATATACTGTATAAGATGTTGGACATTTTAAGCAAAAGGTTCCTAACAAATAATTAATTATGCAGTAAATCAAGTGACTTTTATATCAAAAAGATCAACTTTTCTGCCGATAATTTTGATCGTTCCATCAAGACTGTGACTTGAAATGAATGACGAAAGTGAACTCCCATTAAATAAAATATAAAGTATGGCTATTTTAGGTTTCTCTCAAAGATACAATGGATATCAGGATTTTATGATTTATGTGGTTGAAAATATTCAGAATATAGAGACAATTGAGAAACTTAAGGAACTTTCGATATTGTATTTAATTGTTAAAAGTGCTTTCAACCTTTTCATGAATTCTGGTTAATAATGTGAGATTGTACTTAAGTAATAAGTCATTCATAATTACATTGAATTGATGGAAAATTTATTTTAAGAAACGTCAGTGGCTGGGCTTTTTCAGTCCGTAAATGAATGATTTCTGTTGTCTGAAAATAGATGTTAAGCTCGTAACATACGTCTAGTAAATGTAATGACAATTAGTAAAAGATAAGTTGGAGACATGCACTTGACAACTCGTAGATCACAACGATAAACTTCAGATAACTTTAAGACAACCGAACAATGCTCGAAATTCCACACGAAATTCACAATTCAATCAAACTCAAAACAAACCTGCTTCCATCGAAACCAAAAAATGTGAATGTATGAAATCAAAACTCGCACTCATTTTGCGTGGGTCACAATGAATCGAAACAAAAACAACGCGGATAACGTCCTCTTGTAATATTCCGTCCATTTCGTAAAAGTGACATTAATTTGTCCGGTGACCTCAGGCACTTAATTGTTGTTAGAATTATGAGATTAGAATATCTCAACAATTGTATAAAATATAATTTTATTCGAGCAAACAATTCGTAAGTCACCCGATAACGAACAATTCGATTTTAAAAATCTATCAAAATTTGAATTTAAAAAAATTTAACCTCTGGTTGTCATAAAGACTTATTGTCTTTCTTATTCAATTCCCAGGGACTTTTTCACATTGCTAACAAAGAACCAAAGTTGCTAGTCTCACTTTCTGTTACACTTTAATTATTGTTCCATTAGCAGCAATTTGACAGGAGAGTCGAGTTAAAAATAAAAACTTTGAAAATTAGGATATGAAAATGACGAATCGCAATTGTTCAATTAACCAATGAGGAAATTAAGTTCATGGAACATCGCAGTAAAAACTGAGATCATTTGAAGTCTCCAGTTCGTAAGTAGCTCCATTTGATTCCATTCCATTTTCACTTCCAAGTTGTGAGTAAGTCGGCTCCAGTTCATGCGCATAAAATGATTCAGGTACCGTTGAATATGGAACACACAGGGAAGATTCAATTAAACTTTCAACAGCGTTTTCATCGAGTGCATGAGGTTGAGGCAAGACGTTTTCTGATTCTGGAAGTCGTGGTAGAGGTTTTTGATCTAAAAATACATTACAATTTCAATATATTGAGTATATCTTTTATCTTTTCAATGCTGAACAAGCAGCGCTAAGCTCGTAAGATCAAAGTTTATTATATATATTTTTTTAAAGTAATTCAAAAGTATGGTTACTTGGCAATATTGGTGGTTTTCTATTACATTTCCAAAATCGGAATGAGATAAATGTTATCACGAGAATTAATTGTATAGATCCAATACCTATAATAACGTCAAAATGGAATGTTATTTTATCTTCTTATTTCACCAGAAAATAATTATTCACGTACATGCTAGGGCTGCATATAAGGAGATTCTTGGGTGCGGATCAATAAATAAGTTATAAGAGATGCCAGTATCGTAAATTATCGACTCCTTCGATGATCCTTGATCCACGTGACAATCGAAAACAATTCTCAACAAAAGTTTCATGATTGGACCAAGGTCATCACTTTCACTCAGAACCAACCACAGATAATCATTAAAATATCCTGATGTGTTGCCATGTGCTGGAAAGTCTCTTTTGGTCTGTTCATCGTGCAATCGAAGAGTGACCAGACACGAATTGCGAGCCTCATAGTGGAAGGAACAATTGAAAGTGATGGGAACATTCGTTACAGGTTTGTTGGGTGATGGCTCGCAAGTTATATTTCCATCTGAACGTATGTAATGTTTGTTGAAAATTTAAAAATTCATATTTTCTTCATAATACGAACTCACCAATAACGATTACTTTGATTTCAGATATAATACTTTTACTTCTCCCATAGCACGCATACTTGCCTGCTTCTTGGAAACTCGTCTCGTAAATAATTAATTCCTTGTTTGCACCAATAACTCCAAAAGTTTTATTTCTGCTTTCAGTAACAGAGTAACCGTCAAATATTTCAAATGTTTCTCTTCCCTGGTACCTCCAATAATAAGCTTCTTCGTTACACTTCAATATTGTTTCATTACCATGCACAGTGAGATGATTTGAAATTATTTTTCCAGCATTGGCTTGTTTAACTAAATCTAAGTAGACATTAAATTTCTTTTATTTAAGATTATTAGTTATTCATTTTCTGATAAATACGTTCAAAATCTCGGAAATACACAAAACCCTTGTCTGAATTACCCTTAACTATCAGACTCGTGGCTATGTCAATAGATGATCAAAAGTCAACAGTAAAACGTTGAATAATTGCAAAATATTTCTGAACTAGAATAAAACGTGATAACAATTTTTGATGAAAAATTATGAAAGCAATTAAGTCACTATCGAGATATTCGACATAATCAATAAATTTGAAAAACTCACTTATGTGGATGTGAAGAAAAATCAAGACAAACGACCTCATTCTAGCAATAGTGGCCTTTAAAAAATTATTTGCGTTCTGTGGTTTTATAATTGTTTCTAGGTCGTAGCTTAGCTGCATTTCCGTTTTCTCTTTCATATTTCGATGTTTTCCAAATTGTCCCTTCGAAGAGGCTGTGAATGATCGATTCATGTTCTCCTCACCACCTAGTGTCTTTTACTGACATTATTTGTATAAACTTATTTAAAGATATAAATTCATACTATTTACATTAAGATTATTAGCTATTCGGCAACATCTCAAAGCTTATTTAATACCGTGCCAAAGTTACACTCACAAGTTACATGCATTACATTAAAAGCTACGGATTTAAAATTAATTTAACTTTCAAGTTTATGAGCAGTGACCCTCCTCTTGGTGCAGACTGGGCTGTGGACATAACTTTCACTTTATACTGTCATTGGCAGACAAAATAAACATCCTGCAATCATGCCAACGCTTGAGGGTAAACTGCACGTAATTTCATGAAATATGCATTTGTCTCTCGCAAAGTTGGGTTCATTAAAGAGTTTACGTGAATTCACTTTTAAACTAAAGTAACAAATGAGAAAGTTGTAACTTTTGCATCAATTAACACCTTTTATCATGTCCATTTCATAATGACTTACTAATTACCATGAATTAATTAAGTACTTTAAGAATAATGAGATACATGTCTACATATATTTAATACGGAGTATCTAATTTCAGAATTTTAGACTGCTTTTAGCGGATCGAATAACCATGAAAATTGAAAGAGTAACACTGTAAACAAACAACCACTTGTTATTTTATCACCTCAAATACTAACAAGTGCCACAGACAACTAGAGATTTGAAGCAACATCTCATTCTTTCTGTCCTTATATGATACTGTCGACTGGAATTGTTTTTACAAATTTCTATTTGATGTGTTGTTTATTAATTTCATGTATAACAGGTGTGGCTAATTTCCTTGCATTCCTTAAAGCAGATCACCGGTTAGCTAAATGTTAATTGTTTAATTTACGCTAAAAAAATATTTTAATAATTGCAATTTACAATTACTTGTTAATAAACTTGTTTAACATGTGCAGTGTGCACAGTGCATGATTTAATGAATTAATGAGTATATGAATTGTGGTCGATCACTCACAGTGTTTTTAACACATATAAGAAATTTCATAAAGTATTCACATCAAGCCAAAGATCTAAAAATCCTCCGAGCCGGATAATTTTAAGAAAAACTTTCCAATTTTAATTTGTATTTGAACGTCGTTTTGAATTATATTCACGCACAATTTAATAAGTGGCTGAGCAGATTAAAACTTTAATTGTAATGTTTCAAACGTTACTCTCTTCGGCTCAACCGAAAATTCTAACCTGGTAGATTACCAGCCTGCGTTCCAATACCTATCCATCTTCTCCAAAGGATCCACCACGGATCCACCATTGCATATGTTGTGGTGCTATATTTAATTTCATTTCGTTTTTAGCTGTTACGTGTCAGCTATACGTATGTGGATTCCCCATTCATGGTATTACTAATTCGGCTCAAAAGATACATTTAACGACTTCGTGCATGTATTAGAAAACCATAGTTATATGTAGAGGACATACACAAATCAAGAACAGAAATATTTTTAAAATCGCGGTCTTGATGTAGAAGTAAATTATAAGTTTTATATAAGATTTATAGGTAAATTCTATAGGACAGAAGGAAATAAGTCAAATTATATCGAGTGTTAAATTATACAGTATGAGTCCAGTGGATGTTTTCAATTTGCTAAGATAAAATATCAACATTACTGATCAGCCTCGACGGAAAGATAAAAACTAAAGTCAAAACTAAAAACAAATTTTATATGTATATATAAATACCACACCAATCTATCACACTATAATTTTGAAGACAACATCGGAGATTATGAAAAAATTCTTAATGCTATAAAGGAATTGTAATAAAGTTACTCACAAATAATTTTAATGTACGAATGTTTATTATACTAAATAAATATTATTAATAAATATTAAACAACAGATGGCACTGTCACTGATGAGATGTTGGAACAAAACGATCGGGAAAAATAAGCTTTTAGGATTTGCTCCGATTTGACCAGAAACGAATTTCTATGAAAATGATATTCTGCAGAGCGCATGCAGTCTCCTCTGGTGGCCACAAATCATCACCAGCAATTCCTTTCATTTTCATTCCACTCACGCGCAAAACTGAGGCGGAGAGAAAAGGCGAGTTTCGGGGAGGGTTGAAAGCGAGTGAAATACAGGGGAGAGGAGATTTGAGATTGTCGGACGGTTGAAGGAAATGTCTGAAACTCCTTGGAAAGCTATCGATCGCCACACCAGACGCGTTTCTAGATTCGAACCGGCGAGAGACGTTTTTGACTGCCGATGACTTTGCAGCGAGTCTGATGATTTGATGACAATTTGATGGAAACATTTTCACGCTTCAAATAATTCGAGATTTTTCTGACATCCGAGAAAATGTCGTTTCGACAGTTGATCAGCGAGCACATTGCAGAGGTCGTCTTTCTGCTCTTCAAGATCGGTGAGTCCATGTTAGATCCGAGCGTAAGACTTTACCTTTACGAGGGAGTCTGTCTTGAACTGTACGGATCGAAAAATATCACGGACAAATGCACCGCTCAAGCCCTAGCCTCTGCAATGGGAGACTCAGAGACGCGAGAAAGTGCTATCCAAGCGGCTGCTTCTAACTACTTGGTGGCTTACAAGTTTCTCATGAATGCACCGGCCCTGGTCCTTGGATTTTTCTGCGGCTCATGGAGTGATTCCATTGGTAGGAAAATTCCAGTCCTTCTGTCCCTCGTGGCCACGACGGCTGCCGTTCTTCTCTACACTTTGAGCATGTTCGTCGACGCAACTGGACGTGGCGTTCCTGCCATACCGTTAGTACTGGCTGGGGCACTTATCAGAGGTGGAGTCGGTCGTGCGGCCGTCATCACGATGGCTCTCTATAGCTTGGTCTGCGATCAGAGCTCTCGTCAGAACAGGACGAAAAAGATAGGAAGACTGCTTTCCATGTCCTACTTTGGGTATTTCATAGGATCTTTGATGGCAGGTGCGCTGCTCGAAATATACGGATTTGACATCATTTTCACTCTGGTTCTACTGGTGGATGTCGTCTGCATCGTTTTGGTCATCACCATCATGGACAAGGAAGAGCCGGTTGGCAGTATTTCCTCTTAATATAGATAACTAGCGTTCAATATTTTGTTGATCCATTTGATTTATATTTCATAATATTTTTGGTACTCCTTGATTTACAGAATTTTCTTATAATTCCTAATATTAGTTTGACAAAAAAGCAAGTATAATTGAACGGAAAAATAACTTTCGAAGTTTACATAGACCTCGTACCTTGACCTGGGTGACATTTTGTTAAATAATATTTTGGTTAGAAGATTTTATTTAGTTCAAAGGAAATCTAACCAATTAAGTAGTGTATGATCATATAAAATTAACTTGGATTTCGGTGAATTAATTGAAATTATCTAACAATTTTATGAAACCAAAATGCTCGCAAAACATAATTTTTGGGAGGACTTTTTGCCGACATTAAATCATACCAACAACGCATACTTCATCCTCAGCTAAAGATCCATAAAATTGCAGGTTGTGCTAAAATGTCATTTATTAAACACAGGCTGCATTTATTCCATCCATCATTTTTTTCCCGATCAGACTTTCTCTAGTCAAAGTATTATTAAATATGTTTAATATTAAAATATGTTTAAATGCCATTCTAGATGAAATATTTATTCACGTTTTCACTTAAAATACGTATAAATACAGAAAAAGGCACATCACGACAATTATTTAATACGTTGAAACCGAACTCAAATACTCCGCTACCATCATTTTCACAAGAAATTCTCATCTCTCTTGAGGTTGCGTGAAAAATGTTGAGCGCATAGAATTTGCATGGATTGATTATTCCCCAATGAAAAGCTTTACTTTGTCACAATCTTTTCAAGAAGAAAAAAACACCCCCAACTCCGATTGGAAGGATTAATCAGCCTTAAAATGTAACTAATTGTAAACAAGATGAATAATAACCTGTGAAACTTTCTGAAAACACAATCCTCGTGTTATCCTGGAATCCAATTCATAAATTATGAAACTGGAAAAATGCACTCCCTCGCGGCATTCGAACAAATTTGCCAAGCAGTACGGAAAAGCAAAGAAATTCCATTTCCTTGACTCCCCAAGGCAACGATTTCGCAATCCAGGATCTTTTCTAAAATTATGGATGGATGGAATAATTTTATGGACGGTGCTTTGTATTTACAAAAAAGTTAATATAATTAGCAGTATAATTATAGAACAATCAAACAATTTATTCGAAATAAACATTACAGATGTCGTACAATTAAGAATTTAGGTGAATTAAAAAGAAATAAAATAAATTGATAAAATTATTGAGTAATTATTAAAAAAAAAACATTATTATTCTCTACTATCATGTATTCTGCTTTTAGCAATTAATCCTAATTTTTATGGTGTTTCAAGGCCATGATGAACAATGAACAACGTTCACAATCATCATCATCATCATCATCATCAAATCTTCAAGAATTTATTGATTGACTTGAATTTCAAGTCACCTCACAGGGTTTCATTTTTCTTTGAATATTTACTTGAAGAGTGATGAGATCTTTCCCTGGTTGTACAGTACATAAATTTTTAGTAGTTTAATACATAACCAAGTTCTCTAACCGAATTATTATTAATTATTATTATTATAAAGAAAAATCGTTAGGCTAATGACGTGCAATATTGTCACGATGTCATGTTGATGTCGAGGTTATGCCAACAGTCTCATGAGGCCCAATCTGAAGGCACCCAGCAACCAGCAGATGATGGTTTGCATAACGGAGGATTGAAATCAGGAGCCCAGAGAATTGAAGTTCAACAGTCCTGGTTTGCAGAATGGTCGTCGAGAATGATGCCTTTCAAGTGGATCTACGTCATCAACTCCATACAGGTCGGCATGTGACTCATTTACTGCGGTTGGCTTTGAAAGAACATGTAGTAATAATAATAATAATAATAATAATAATAATAATAATAATAATAATAATAATAATAATAATAATAATAATAATAATAATAATAATAATAATAATAATAATAATAATAATAATAATAATAATAATAATAGTAATAGTAATATTATTAATAATAATAATAACAAAAATAATATTACTACTAGTAATAATAATAATAATAATCACTGGATGTATTCCATAACCTTCCATGTTTAAAATGATATAAATCCTTGCAAATGCGATAGGTAAATGTCGATGCAGATGGCACGTGGTGACACATATGACACAGGGAGTTACTTTGTACGACGTAATATTATTTCTATTATAATATTATGTGTATATTGGTTGTAAGTATTTATTTATTTATTTTTGTGATCAGGATATTTCATTTTGAACTAAACTATCAAGAGGATCATTATTAATTGGTCTGAATGAAATTGCAAACGTATCATGTAATGCTGTACTGACTGAGTGCGTAACATAAATCTTGAGATTTTAAAAATGGTCGAAGTTTGATGCTATGGGCGAAAATAAATTGTACTTGTGTGGCAGGTGTAGTTTTGAGGTAGTGGTACATGTGTGATAGTTGTACTTGTATGGTAGTTGTATTTGCATGACTTTGCTTTTCATGCAGATAAATCAGTCACATAAGGGGCAAATTGCCCAAGGTGGGAGGGGCGTTTGTCTCAACCCCTGGCCCTGCTAATGAATGAGTGCAATCTCATTCAATACCATTATTTATCGTGTGCACTACAGGGTGTTTTATCAACATTTTTTCGTTTTTTTTTTCAAACTGCAAAAGCTTTCAAGTGTAGTAGCTGAAGAAATTGTGATTGAAAACGTTTGAACTTTGAATGCACTTTTGGACAATGTCGATATTTTCGCAGATTAATTTTAAATTGTAAATATGTAAACAAAAATTTTAAACTTTCATATTTTTTTATTTTCCACTGCTTTTCAACAGTTACTTTTTAAAATTACGTAGTTAAATTTTTTTCTTTAACCTAACAGGTCTTGACTAGAAAAAGACACCACCGAACGAGACTGCACCTATTGGTTTTTATATTCACAGTTTTCGTTCATCAGACCTGCAAATCAGGAGAGATGGACGTGACCCTCTTGTTTGCCGAATCAGCTCCGTTGAGCTGGCGCAAGTCCATGTATGGCTACCTCTTGGCCACTGATTATGCCCTTCTCGGGGTGTCAGTCCTTATCCTACTACCACTGCTGATCAGGCTATTCCAGCTGAGCGACGCAAACTTGGTCTTATTCGGTTTGGCATTTCGAATCGCCAGACTATTTGCCCTTTCAATGAGCAGGTCGACGTTCGAAGTTTTTTTCTCTACTTTCATTGGATGCCCGAGTTCCATGATCGTGTCCTGCTGCAAGGCCAAAGTCAGCAAAATGGTCGGAGACAATGAAAGAGGCAAAGCATTTGCCTTGATGTCCTGTGCCGAGACCGTGGCCATTCTGGTGGGCAGTGTGATTTTTAGCGGGGTTTACAGGGCCACGAGAGATATATACCCGGGGATGGTTTTCATTTTTGAAGCGTTTTTCTTTCTTGCTTTTATCATCGTCATTTGGTTTGTGGGACAAGATATGAAAAAGGCCGCACAGTATGAAGAGGTTAACGAAATAGCAGTCGACAATTTAAGCGGAAAAGCAAACGACATTGTGAAAGAGTCTCAACAACCGATCACGGCTCCCAATCCAACCGACTTTTCCGTATCCGGCAATACCAGCAATAATCCGTTCTGCGGCGTAGGGGATAATTCAAAACCACAAGAATCTGGAATAACTAACCTTGGTGATCATCACAAGATGTTCAGTGAAACATTTCCCGGGTAGAATGTTTTAATCTATAATGTTCCCAAACGATCATGTCCATTCCAATTATATTTAAATGAACTTTTTTTAATTTAAAAATTTTTGAATTCGACGAATCATTTCTTGCATCTTGCGCATAGATATATGTAACGATTAGTGCTAATCCATTCCGATGTTGATCTTGAATAGCTCCAATCTTTCCGGCAAGCATAGGCATGTCGTGTACTTCTTATCGTTAAATAGAATCTTAATGACCCAGTTCCTTTGAACGTAAGAACATCAAACCAATTAAGGCTTATCTTTCACGAACAACACGCAATTCCAGTTTTGGCATTTCTGAAGTTTTCTTCAACATAAGTAATGATTTAAATATTTATTTTTCTACATTTTATCTTCGAATCTCGTTTTAGAATTCGCTGTTTAGGAATGTTACTGTTGTCGCTATTTTCGAGGCAAACTTTCACGTTTCTATCAATTGCTGTATTATGGACGCCGTTTCAGACCAGTGTAACGTGGTTTATTTTTCAATCCATGTTTGACAAATAAAGATTCATTGGAAACTAATTTCTGCAATATTTCCTCCATTTTAGCCTTCAATTCGTAATAATTACATGGGTTCACGTCTTCATTATCTTTAAGATAATACGCTTTTAAATTGAAAACGAAATGCGTTTATTAAATTTAGGAGAACATTTATGGTGATAATTGCGATGCTGTCCACTTACATGGAAAAACTCAGGAAATGAGCCAAACTGTTGTACTTGATTGAGTTGGAAAGAAAATTGAAAGAAATTTGGAGGGACAGATCGTCTCTATAATTTAAAAAAAATATTTCGAAAACAGTTTTTTCGAAGATTGCATCCTGCTCGTATCTTAAAATCAAATGGCAGTCCGCTCGGCAAACGTTTTAGACCGGTTGATAGCGATACTCGCAATGTCACTTCACAATAAAACTGATTTTATAATAAAATGATATTTAATGAGTTGCTGATTTATGCTCATTCAGGTATGGATTTGAACAAGCTATCGTTAGAGAGGAGAATCAAGATGAATTATTGGACGAAAAATGTGAAATAAAAAGAATGACGTTGATTCGGGAAGCCATAAAATTCAACAAAATATTATATTGATCATTCGCTAAAGTTTTTGGAAAACATAAATAAATAAATAAACAATATTTTTGTTGAATAATTGGATGAGCAGTGGTGCGTTTAATGCATTTAGTGCAGTTTGGTCAGTGATGTCTTGCAGTACAATCGTAACGTGACGAGAAGGGGTGGTGAGAGTCATCACAGAATATGGTGGGGTGGTGACGTCATCACAGGATGTGGTGAGGTGATGATGTCATCGCAGGATGTGGAAGGAATTCATTTTCCAAGTCTTCAGGGGACAGGACGAGTAATCTTCAGACGACCTGGAAACATTTGCATGAATGTAACCTTCGTGTGAGTTTGTAGCGATGTGCATTCAGGCGATTATGCACTCCGCTGGGCATCTACTGTGAAATCGTATTTCTATTGGTTGATTGGATGTTCAAATGAGATCAGTTGCAATGCTTCATTATTCTTTATTTTACCTGGCCCAATTTGATTGTTGTCGTAAAGATGTAATTAATTAATTAATTAATTAAATATTAAAACCGAAGAATTTTGAAATTACTATTTAACACTTTTTATTATTTTATTATTTTATTATTTAATATGTTGTCAATCAGAACGAGTTGTTATTAAACATTTCTAATCATTTTGATGCGTGCATTTCAAAAGCTTGGAATATGGCACTGTTTGAGCAATCGGATGTTTGGTGGCCAACATAACACAAAGGGACGGGCAATCGATGGGACATTTGTGTTGTTAATTCTTCATAATTAATAAATAATTAAGTAATTATCGAGTTATTAAGGTCACATTCTAATAATTGTATGGTTAGTTTTTTTGGTGATGGCAAATTATATTTTTTCCTTCCTTGACAAGATAAGCTTGGGAAAATATACTGGTCCCCTTGAGATACTCGCAAGATTACGGGTATATAATTTAATAAACCAATAATATTAGACTATTACTGACTATTACTACTAGTAACTGGATAACGGAGACGTTAAATCAGAAATCAAACCTAAAAATCGAAAACGTTCAACAAGAAAAAAAGCTGTAAAACTAATTTATTGAGTTTTGTTGTCAAAAACACTCCTTGCGGGTTTCGCAATGTTTCGTTTTACCCCACAGACTTGCTTCCATCAAGCTCGAAGTAAACATTGAGTTTTTATTTTCAATTTAGCAGGTTACTTACAACCCTCTCCTGTTATTTGTAATCATCTCCCGTTACTTGTAATCTTCCCCTGTTACTTGTAATACTCCCCTATTACTTGTAATCATACCCTGAACACCATTACCTAGCAAAGCTTAGTTTACTTTTAAGGAAGACTAAACTATACCGATCTTGAAGAAGAAATAAAACATGATGTGAGTAGAAAGAGTGAGAGAAGAAAAAGGCATTATTAGCGAATGAGTGGACGAAGCACTGAGCAAACACGAATGTTTCGATGCACATTTAGTCACCAAGTATTCCAATCAGATGCATCAGTTTGTTCGGCCTTGTTTGTCCAGAAAAGCCAGATGCCACACATTCAATGCATTTAGAGCTTTCCGTTGTCCGATTCCTGCCATTCAGTGTGCTTGCCTTATTCTGCTGATTTTGCAATTTATTTATATAATCTGCCGCTGGCAATTTCAGCAAATTTTAAATCGTAATATATCTTACGTATAATTACATTCAACAGATCAGGTGCATAATTTCTAGGGGTCATTGATTTATACCTGACTACTGCCTTTCTTGGAGTTACGCTGTTCTTAATTCATAATAAAATTATGAAATAATTTATTTCTTTAATATTTTGTATCAATATGCATAATAAACTTGTGTTTCTTAAAGGTTTTCCTTATAAATTATTTGGTTTGTTAGAATCAGAATAAAAGAATAATATTAGAAATGCACAAGTATTTATATTCTTAAATTCCACAAGGGGGCTTATGCGAACTCGATTGACTCGATTAATAGTCGATCTAACCCATGCTTAATGGCTCTGCACTTTAAGCAAATTACGTATTGCACAATATATACATTGTGTAAGTACCCGAGATGCAGAGCCTATTGCACCGGGTCCAAATGAGGGCAGATGGCCCCGATCACTTGGAAAAATTTGAAAAAGTTGGGGAAAATTAGATTCAAGAGTTGGAAAAATTTTTCCAAAATATGCAGAAAAAAATTGTTATATTCCTTATTCAATGTTTGGCAAACAAGGCCGACCAAACCGATGCATCTGATTTGGCGAATCAAAATTTGACGCTGTACAACAATTTGTTGTTTGTTCAACTGCCTCTTGCACGTAATCGGGTAACAGGTTCAAATCAGATAGTTCTATGGTAGAGAATACAATACAATATTTTTCTTGCATATTTTAGAAATATTTGCCAACTCTTAAATAATGTCAACACTGCACTTGCATGTAGCCAGGGATTGATTTTGGAGCGCACAACTACTTTTGTGGATTGTGGTCAAAGAAGTTTATTTGAGAAGCTGCAGAAATTATTGAATCCTGAACACAGGATTATTATTTAGTGGCGTGAAAAGTGACGTGTTCGTGCCAAGATCAAAAGTAGCTCTAAAAATGTTGTCTTTGCCAGCAACAATAGCACCTCGTGAGAGAAATTTCAGAAGTCTCTCTAACATTCAAACTGCTACACGGAACTTGTAGACAAAGGAGATGATATTTATTTGTTTATCTTTTATTTTAAAGCCTGTCTAGAAACGCGATTACCGACAACATTGTTGAAAATTCATAAGATGAAACTGCTATATGATATCTTGTGATATTATTTTTGTCATGCAATTACGGCTCATTTTGAATTTAATTTTTTTTAAATTATTATTTTCGTTGCAATAAATTCAATGCAATCTGGCCTTTTTGAGTAATTTAATATAACCAAAAGTTAAATAACTCCAAAAAGAATGCAAAAATATTTTTTTAAATCACCCAAAAATATGTTTTTTGTTTGCCTCTCTAGTTGTGAAAGAGAATAGTTCAATTTACCCTAACACACTCCGGATGGATCCGTGCGGGCACATGATATTAGTCTCGGGTTGCCCGGCCACATCCCGGCTTTCAGTCGCGGGTTGCCAAGGCTAATCCCAGCCGTTACGCATGGGCTACCCAGCCATATTCCGGCACCATTAACATCGCACATCTTGTCAATATTTCCCCGATAGATATGATTGAAATACAGTAAAACCTCTGAATTAGGGCGCCCGACTATATGGTAAAACGTGCCCTTAGGACCACTTTTTCTAGAAACCGATACAACTTGACCAGGAGCATGTCTGAAATGGTCCCGAAACTGCAAATAGGAATGTTTACTTTTCCAGAAAATTTTTTGAATGATATAAATATGTCAAATATTTCAGCATTTATCATGGAAAAGTATGTTTAATCTTTTATTTTGATTTGTTAGCTTTAATAATTAAAGCAATTAATAGATATAGAGTCATATAAGAAATAATGGTTTTCTTTCAAAAGATAATGAATGTACTTGAAAGTTTTGAATCGTTCAATAAAACAAATAGCATTAAGCTTTCATTCATGAATAGTGAAAGTGGTGATGTTCCATTAGAAGCTATTTTTGAACATCAAGGTTTTTATAAGCAAAGAGGGGTAGACAACGAAAGAGATAAAAGACAGAATCACAGTTTTGTTTGTAGCACTGGAGAGAAGTTAGAGCTACTATAAATGATTGGAGAGTCTAGAAATCAAGATGTTTCAAGAATTCCACATTGAGTAACATCATTTTTTTCAAACCAACAAATTCAGAACTGCTTTGAAAATTGTGGTTTTGGAAAAGACGTTTATGACGATATTTTGGAGATTGAAATTGAGGAGGAGGCATTGCAAAGTGTATTTGTCTCCAATCTTCCTGCTAGTGATCGACCGGGGCGACAATTTTAGCCGGGACCGGGGCCGGGTCCGGGGTAGGGGGAGCGGTTGCCGGGGGCAGCCGGGACCGGGGTTCAGGCGGGCCGGGGTTAGCCGGGGCCGGGGTTGAAGCCGGGGTTGGGGAGGCCATCTATAATAACGTTAACTAACGGTGCTTTTATTCTCTAAACATGTTGTAAACGTCAAATAATATATAAGTATGCTTATTATGTCAAAGAGATTCTGTAAAACCTGTAATAAAAAAAAATTTTCACAACGGCAACTTTTCCACGCTCCGTTGCGAAAACTTAGAAAAACATTAAATCGTTGATGGAATCTCATGAAAATCAAATCTTTTTGAATACTAATTGATTACTGTTTTGTGAAGGCCATAGTGATGAAAGTTAAACGGTAATTTTTTTAAAACTCATAGTTTTAAGGACATCATTCCAGGTTCCAGCCGATGATGTTTATTTAACTCCATCGAGTTAAGGAAACTTTCTCAGGCTCCTTTTGATGGGAGGGTGCCTGTATCTTGTTCAGGAACAGAGGAGGGTCATTCAAGCAAGGACAACGACCTGTTGGAAGAAGTATTGAGAGAAGAAGCTTCCGAAATTAAGGAAAGAAAGCACCCGAAGCAGAGAGGGAATTGGAGGCTTACCTTTCACAAAAGCGCATAAATAGAACGGATGACCCACTGGCCTACTGGAAAATTTACAGGAGCGAGTTACCAGGCTTGGCGAAGCTGGCAAGGATTTACCTAAGCCCACCTCCCAGTTCAAATGATAGTGAACGGGAGTTTAAAGTGGCACAGTCTATTCAAAAAGGGAGAATTAGACTGTTGCCCAAAAATGTTGAAACTTTAGTATTCATTAAGTATAACTTAAGAGCTCTATCGTACTCCACTAATTTGCCGGCTGTACCTGAGGACTTTAACTCTCCGAACGATATATTTTATGATTCGTCGTATGATGAATAAATTTTATTTAAGTTGACAAAGCTAAAAATTCGACTTTTGTTTACCCCCGGCTAAACCCCGGTTGAATTTAAGCCGGGGCGGGACCGGGGCCGGGGAATGTTAAAAAGCCGGGACCGGGGCCGGGGCCGGGACCCCGGTGGTAAAAAAGGCCGGGGTTCAGCCGGGTCCGGGGTCCCCGGTCGTTCACTACTTCCTGCAGATATGACCTTTCAGGAGTTCATTTCGATATCGAGAAGCTGTAGAGAGATGTCGGCAATTAATAACCCCGATTATCGCCATAAACTGCAAAGAAAAACAAAATTATATTATCTAAAAATTCGAAATAAAATTTAAAAACGAGTCCCTCAGGTACTAATGGTGCCGTAGGACATCGCAACAGCTGCATCCTTTATTCGGTCTACGAAGGAGTCTCTAAATATTAGAGACCCACGTTTGAATGTTGGTTGCTGTTGTGAACAACAAGCTTTCATCGATGATCAGAGAATTCCAGAGGAGGCGTTTCTGTCCATGTCTATGTCAATTATGTCTGTCCATTCCAAAACAACTACCGTCATGTTTATCCGAAATATTACTTTAAATTTAATATTCTTTTAAAACGATTTAAATGATTTGTAATATTAATTTTAACTAATTATCTTTGGATAGAAAATAAAATTAACGTTAAGTAAGGAATGAATGAAAAATGGCATGAATGAGCATCCTGTTACAAGCTAAAAAATTATGAGTTCTCTTGAATTGTCTGATGGAGTTGTTAACGATGATGTTCTGCTAGCATACTGCAAATTAGAAACTTGTAAAGGAATACCAATACATGCCGATCATGTAACCGACGTTGTAGATACTGAATGTCCAGTTTGTTATTCTTCGATCGATTCCGTAACAATAAAGATCATCAAGGAATGTTCACATTTCTTTTGTGAAGATTGTTTTCAGAGCTGTGATGTTCAGTAAGTGAAAATACATGTTTTTGAAATTCATATATAATAGAACATATAGAATAAGAAATAGAATATAATATGGAAAATCTTAATATATCGAATATATATATATTTATTTATTTACTTATTTATTTATATTTATATGTAGAATTGTTTATTAAATCATTAGAATCGCAATAAATACTGAAATTTTAAATGGCAGGAAAGGATGTCCTATGTGCAGACACCAATTCAAAGATCTACTAAGACTGAAGGGAAAGTTAGTTTGTCCAAATAGCTTTGAAACGGTGCTGGAGGACCACATATCGTGCTTATTCGGCGGATGCCCGGTTTTAAAGGAATACCTAAAAAAGCTTAATGATGAATGGAGAAAATTTGCATATTTTATATGTACAACGCAATCACCTGGAACATACTACCAGGGGATAAAAGGAATTAGACATTTGCGCTTCGATGACTTTAAAGGGCGGATATTGAACGAGAGCGCATGTCACATCACGTTTGAAACAATCGAAGGAAAAACACGAGTTGTGATCGGATGTTACCTCACTTGCATGTCCATTAGATTTATCATCTCAGAAGACGATTATCTTGACCTGGAAGTAAATAACGAATATGCAGATGAAGCGATCGGATATATGAATCAGCAGTTGGAAGCATGTTGGCGGATGTTTTCTAGACTCATAAGCAGAGGATCAATGGAACACATTTTCATACGTAAGTTCGGCAACGTAACATGTTCTCTCGCCTTAATTGGTTTTCATGATATTGGCTTGGACGAGACACATTTCGTTCCAATGAAGGAACAACTCGAAAATTTGGATACGTGCAATTTCGATAAGAATTGCTTCGAAAAAATCAGACGCTTATTTCCTCCTCTTGATAGGGAACGCTTGCTAGTCGAGTTACCTTATAAAGAACATGGTGTATGTTGTACAGCCTTAATTGACGATTAATAATTTCGTTAATAACGGTGGTGATAATAACGATGATGGTAATGACCAAGGTTTATAATCCCTCAGTGTTGTAGACAACTATTTTTGTGGTTGTATAGCAGCTTGTAAAATTTTTTGGTAAATAAAGTTAGCACTCCTAATTGTTCTTTCTTATTTAACTTATTTATTGGAAGCGATGGAAACGAAGTGTCTACGTTTGTCTGTAAAATCTGTGATTATCCTACCTTTTCCCTTTTCCTAGAATCCGCGCGATCGGGGGGGGGGAGGCGGGCGGGGGGTCTTGTAGCGGACTAGGACACGAAGACCACGTTCGAAGGGTTTTATTTACAGCATCATCCTAACAGGTTCTGGAAAATGTTGTCGTTGGAACTTTGATTTGAAATCCCGGCAGCTTCTTTACCTGACTGTCATAATGTTTAAGTTAAAAATAACACAACAGTCACCAAGTCAGCTAATGACTTTCAAAAACTAAAACACAATGCTTTCTAAAGATGTTTATCCTGGAGCAACCATTTTAAGCAGAGTAGTCTTATTGTATCAACAATTTTGACTAGAACACCAAAGAGGATTGCAATTGATACGAAATTTCAGTTCACTATAGTAACGTTAAAGAATAAAATAACTGCATTTCTCCCATGATGAATAAAATATTTGAAAATTTTATTAAATCAAGCTTTAAATAAGTTTGATAATGTCATTTAATAACGTCTTTACAAGATGATGATAATAATAATGCAAAAGAATCTTCAGACATAAAATAATTCCGGATCTTCCATGGGATTAAATCATTCCACATTCGTAATAATCAAGTAATTTGAAGTTTTCTTTTAGCAACTGTTATTCCTTGGATCGCCTCACTCTATCCAATTCTCTCTGAAGATCCCTCTGGAAGTTGTTATCGTCACGTGGTCTCCTTTCCACCCCGAATCTCTCTCGCTCTCCATCTTGCCTACGACCTCTTGATGATGATCGTCTCGATCTTCTGTGACGTTTTCTTTCCACGCTTTCCTCTGACCTTGATCTCGATCGACGCTTGTACTTTTTCCTCTCCTCACGGTTTCCTCTCTCTCTTGAACGAGACCTTGACCTTCTACTGGTTTCCTTTCTCCTTTCGCGCGAACTGCGACGTCGATCACGTGACCTTCTGCGACTTTCGCGGGACCTCGATCGAGACGTCGATGAACGAGTTTGAACGCTGCGAGAATATTCGTCCTCTCCAGCCAAACGTCTTTCAGGACTGGAGTGCTTTTTATATGGTTCTCTACATCTCCTCTCTTTGTCATAGGAGTCCTCCATACCTAATGTCTCTTTCCACGGATTGCCATGGGCCGCTAATCCCATCTGATCTTTGTACTGCTTCAATTTAGTCTCAATATCTTTTTGAATCGGTACCGGTATTCTTGGAAAGAGAGTTCCATACCAATCCAGATTGACCAAGAAACTCTCAGTCATGTTGCCTATGGTCATGCTGTTTCCTCCACCAGCCTTCGGATCAATTTCTTCTTCATCGTTCAGATATTCTTCAAACCATTCCCAAAACGTGGCCGGAGGTTGGGTATATCTAATGTACATGAGACCGAGACCCCTAATGTAGGGGGAATCCGTGTGAGTGCATAGGCCATTAACTTGATTTCTTGTCAATTTTAGAGTGAAGAGCTTGTACAGCAAACAATAAGCGCTAGAAACAATTCCGCCAGTACCAACTCCTCGAACTCCCCCACACATGCCCCTCTGTCCAGCAGTATTCCTGCTTCCCTTCTCCCATGGTTCAAGATGATCCACTCTGTTGTATATCTCATCTCTCACCTGATAATACGTTTTCAAATTATATAAATCATTCTTAAAGTATGGCGATGCTTGTATATTCGCGAGAATCAACGGATTTAAATTCATCGTTTTCTCATTTCCGTGTATTGGCAGGATATTGTTAGGAGCCATATCTTACGTCAGCGAATGATAAGTGTTTGTAATTTTCGAATAAATTCAAAAGCTTTAAAGATTTCAATTAAGTATTAGGCGCCCTCGCTTAATCCATTATCGACTATCGACAATTTTGACAAATTTTATTGCTAAAGACTCTGAATACAATACATATTTCTTAATTTTTTAATTTCATTAATTAATTTCTTGAATTTTATTTTGCCTGCGTAATTAAAACTAAATTACACAGCAAAGCTATTCTATCAATCAAATTAATTTAGATGCTTTTCAAATTTAAATAATTATATTAGGACAACTACCGTAGAATGTTTGACATATAAATTTCGACGTTAAATTTTACGCGTCTAAAAGTTTAGGTTGTATTAAGGTTGCAATTTAAAATAAAGATGACAATCGTCACCTTACGAATGAAGCGGCAGATTTCACGGGTTGCGAAAGATGGTTAAAGACTCAAATATGTGAGCCGTTCATAAAATGTCACATTATTTTATACCATTTCTAAGTTCCTTCCCTCGCGTCGATGTCATAAATCTCATGCCTTCCCCTAAAAGTATGCCTGAACTAAAAATCTAGCAACTGATCAAATTAAGATCTGAAAATCACTTAATTCCAATTCGTATAGCGCCAAATATTTGTAATCACATTGCGCGGAAAAAATATGGCACCAAACAAGAACCTTACTTTTTATCTGATGTGATGTCACACAACGGCTTATTCACCCTTCACAAACTGTTACAATTTAAGACCCCGTGGGCTTGGTGTACTTCACGGACATTTCGTGGTTCGTGCGGATGTTTTGTATCTAACCAATCATTATTTCAGACAACTAATTGAGACAAGAGATAAATTGAAATACTTCAAAAAGACTCCTTACTATTTTACAGTAAAATACTATATAATTCCCTGGATATAAAATAAACAAGGCTTTGCAAAATAGAAGTGATATGTTGACAAGGGAGTTCCATAATCTGTATTTCATATCAAGGCAAACAATGATTACAGCCAAATTCCAAAAGAATATGAGCTAAAAACACTAAAGTTTGGAAAAAAAATCAAATCTCAGTCATGGATGTATCTAGCATTTGAAAAATTAAAGTCAAAAAAAAAATAAGGAGAAAGAAACAATAACTTAATGTTTAAAAACTCATGTTCACCGCAGCAAAATGGAATACACTGTAAAAAAAAAATTGCACATAAAAACTTTATCCAATTTAATATGAAATTGTACAGAAATTAATACTTTTACCATAAAGGAAGGTGGTATTTATAAAGGCATTATGACTTCACTAGTCAAAGTAACCAGGCACCATGTTAAGTTTACTTATTACGCTAAATATACGAACTGCAGCACAATTAATAATCGTTACAACTCCATTCAACAATGAGCTTCTTATTCTAAAAGTGCCTGCAGCCCAAAACGATGATCTCAGTAAAAGTACTATCCGAATGTACTTCTTTTTGTCTCGTATAAAATGAAAAAGTTAAATACGTTAACAATGAAACGGCCTGACTTTAAACAACGCACCATGCAATTTAGCAGAAATAAGTCTGGAAAGTAAGTCAGCATTTCCAACCAAAACTTTAGAAAAAATTGAGATCAAAATGGTTTTAAAAAAGAGATCAAAGCATCAGGAATACAATAAATATGGCTGCCCAACTCTATGCAAACTTACATGACATTATTTGCAGCAAAATAAAAAAATATAACTTGAAATCTTTAAATAGTATTAAAATGTGAAAATGATTTTTAAAATGTAATATCATTTAATATACCATCACAAACCTAGTTCACTAATAAACTTTATACAAATATTTTCATATATATATCCTCAAAATTGCTGCCAAAGACAAGCAACATAAACAAACTTTTATTCTTAGTAACATGATTGGACAACAATCTAATGGCTTTCAGCTAAGTATTAAATTATTCATTAAGGCATGCCAATCCAACCTGATGATTGTAATAACTGACAGCTCCAACAAAAAGCCAAAAAAAAGAAAAAAACAAGAGCAAACGGACATTCTCATGACTCGGCGAGGTTCGCAAATAAGGCATTTCTGTGACTTCAGTTCTGACATGGAAGCAAAAAAACAGAAGAAATAAACTTAAACGAATTTCACCCTCTGCATTGCACTCGTTCGTTAGTTCCGGACCTCGGGACGAAATATTTTCACTCGTCGTCCGTCCTCGAACTTTGCGTGGCGTTCCTAGGTTTCTCCTGCACCATTTGCCTTTCGCTTTGCCACTTGGGAAGTTTCCGCCTCCTGGCGTTGGTGAACCAATAGTTGATCTGGTTCATGGAGAGTTTCGTCTGATTTAAGAAGCTTTCCTTCTCCTCGTCGCTGGGGTAAGGGTTGTCCTCGTGCTTTCTGAGCCACTCCTCCATGATGTTCACAGCCTGATTTAAGAATCATATTGTATTACTAGACAAGTAAATAAATGCAAAAGTATCAGACTTTATTAGATTATTGAATAGTCAAAGTAGTTATGTATTTATTTCAAATAATGTCAAAATAATATTTTTGAGCAAACACTGTCAATCACGACCTGTCAGTCATTTTTTACATAAAAATTTTTTAATTATCAAACACAAAAAATTCATTGTAATTTAAAAAAATGTGACTTCTGCATGTGTCAATTCCCAGAAGAATCAATTATAACTTGAAACCATACATTCATTAAACCTACTGACAGAAATTTCCAAATAAAATATTTTGGCCAAATGTGTAGTAAAATATTTTAAAGTCAAATTTGAAAATTGGTATAACTATAAAGACATTATTAAAAATAAGCAACTCATAACTAAAAATGAACTTATTCATCGATGTTAAGAAGATGATTATAACTAAAGCCTAAAAAAATAATTATAGCAATGGAAGTGAATATATCCTACCTCTTTTGGTAAAACTTTGTTCTTTCCTTTCTTCTCGACATCAATCTCTTGTTTTAAAATCATAGGATGGTTACCTCTGCCCATCCGTCTAGGCGACGATGGCAGGCTATGTATGCCCCTATCACCTTCCATCAAATACATAAGGTGCGGATGAGTGGCATTGGGGTTGGTCGGACCGCAATTCAC
Organism: Hirudinaria manillensis; assembly: GCA_034509925.1. NCBI lineage: Eukaryota > Metazoa > Annelida > Clitellata > Hirudinida > Hirudinidae > Hirudinaria > Hirudinaria manillensis. The sequence continues at coordinate 7,090,064 of CM067528.1, read as the reverse complement.
TCCGTAGGCCATGTGGTCGGGCAGAGGCATTACCTTCGATTCGAAATTTTCCATTTTCTCCATTTTAATGTGCCCGTAAGATTCCATTGACGATCTTGCAGGTCCATAAGGTTGGAAAGGCACGTACGGATCTGAATAACTATTGGACGGATAAGCCGATAAAAAGTTGCTGCCATTATAAGGAGGTTGTGCCATCGCTGCGTACTGGCTGTTGTAATTGTGCGTCGTGGGGTGGTAGCAGTTGCCGACAGGAATGTTTCTTGACTTGGCCGAAGGAGTCAAGGAATGATATTGATGTAACTCGTTATTTTGTGAAGGTGCCAAGGAATGATCTTGGTAGGCAGAGTAGATGTTATTGGGAGTATAGTATGTTGAGCTTCCCATGCCAACTGGAGAAGTGGGAGGTGCAGATAAGATGTGATTTCCTGTTGTTTGTGGAGGAGGCATAACTCCATGCCAATTATGAGCGTGGTTTCCTCCTGGACCGAGCTCATTCTGAAAAAGATGCAATAATAGAATTAATAGAAAAACTGTTTACAGTTTTGATAAAATGATGAGAATACCAGAATTTTATTTAAAAGCAAAATGAATTTAACAAAATGGATTATTTAAATTTAAACATGATCTGACATTCAGATATTCTGATTTTACTAACACCAATGGCCACATGCCCATTTGTTGAACACTTTATTGTAGCATAAAGTAGTGGATTTCAATGGGAAGACAGTTTGTGACATTCAACAGACTTGCAAAACAAACGTATATAGTCCAAATCATTCCCTTAAGGTAAAAATGCTTACAAACCGATTTAGACATGGCATCACACAGGTTGTTGATGTCTGGACCAGGTGGTTTTGATACCTGGACAAGAAACCCACCTCTCAGCTTCCTCTTTTTCATCTTCTCTGAAAGGCAATAAAAATTCAATAATAATGATAGAATTATGCAGGTTTGATGAAATACATTATGCATGTGATGACAACCATTTATCCACCCATACATAAGTCTAGCTAGATATAGCTATGCAAGGGTATCAGGAGAAAAATGATACATATTGTGATTTCAGGGATCAGAGTGTGAAATAGGCATATTTCTTAATCAGAAAATCAATAAATCAAAAGATTGAATCATATGTGACTAACTAACCTATGATCGTTGCATGAGCTTGCCTGGTAGCCTCTTTGACCTTAGCATCAACAGATGGGTCGATCTTCTTTACAGAGGGAGGAAATTTTTTCCTCGTATAGTATATATGAACAAGCTCATCAAAATGTTCTGGCAAATTATTAGGGAAGGAGAAGGGTTCAACAGCTTTATCAAAATTTGAATCGACAACAATCAAGTCCCTGAGGAGAGAAAACAGAGGGTGCTCTATAATCTCTTTGTTCTGCATAAACTCTGCAAGCTTCTGCGGGCCCTGACTGTGATACGAATCGATTGGATGTTCAGAGTCGGGCCTGTCCGAATGGGTGGCTTGGACATTGGCATTTCCCTGGTAACCTCCACGAGAGATCCAGTGCCTTGCTTGAGGGTTAATAGGGACTTGCTTCGGCACGTTTGACTCCGATGGATTGTCGAGGTTGTGGTAGGTTAGAGGGGTCTTGCGAGGGCTCATCGTGTATTTCGTATCATCAATGTAGCCAGGCCTTTCTGAGATTTCTGGACGGTTACTTCTGGTATCTGGTGCAGCAATTTCTGATACATTTAAGGATGTAGAGGGAGTTCTCTGTAATTGGTTAAAATCTGTCTGTAGCTTTGTTTTGCTTGGGGTTGAAGGATAGTTGTGCTGTTGAGGGCAATATCCATAACTGCCTGGATTTTGAATGCTATTATTTGGATAAGTGGGATTCATTGGACCTGCAGCATGCATGTACCCACTCTGACCAGAATGGTAATTGGATGCCATGTTGTTAGCACCAAACCTATAGTCAATTGCACTTCCGAAGTTGAATGAAAGTTTCTGTCTGTCAACTGGTTGGTTGATGTTGTTGTCTGGGTATTGGTCTACAGAGAACCTATATGGAACTGCAGGAGCTGCAAAACTGTGGTCAGCATTTGGGCCACATGAATTCCTGTCATACATGCTGCAACCTTCCAAATAGGCATAAGCCTCGCGTACACCCTCGATGATGTCACTGTAAGAGTTGATGGTTCTTGCTCTTTTGGCTGCATGTTTTATTCCAGGACTTGATGAGCAAGAACTTTCTAAATTTTTCTCTGTAGCTTTGACTTTCACGGGTCCACCACCCCCCTCGTCTGGTCTCCCTAATCCGCTTAGCTCAGCAGGTAGGGCTTCTTCTAGTTTTGTGGCACCTAAGATGGAAGAACACTCATTGGAAGAACCTCTGGTAGACTGAAACTCATTCAGAATCTCATCTTTAACACTTGATTCAGTTTTGACTCTTCCTTCTTCAAGACCTACTGCTGATTGTTGGGTTTGACAACTATTGGTTGTGCTGTGAACAATATTCTCATTGACAGATAAACCTGATTGGAGACTACCAGAAACTTTTTCTGGCTCACAACTTGAGCTGATAGTAGGTGATGCCACATTTTCATTGAATTCCTTAGTATAGTTTGAACTAAAGTTATTGTAAAGTTTGGAGTTTCTGTTCCTATCATATGAAGCCATCTGTTGCATATGATTGATTACAGGCTGACTATATTGCATTCCCATGGTGCTCCTTTTCAAGGCTTCATATTGATTAGAAATTGTTTCTGCAGTTTCATCAATTTGAGCATAAGGGAAAGGTTGATCAAGTTCTTCATTCTCCTTAATCTCCTTAAAGTCAGAGAAATTGTGAATTGGTAAATTTTCCTCATAGTGATCATACTGCATAATCTCTTGTTGTGTGAGGTCTAAGTAGATGGCATCCAGGACTGGATTGTTTCCAAAATATATGCTCTGATTATCGTAGGACATTTTGTGTGACGAATGTGCATAAAAATCTAGTTATCCTGCAAGTATATTAAATACAATTTAATATAATCAATGATACATATACTTGCGTGATGTTGTTATGATCTTAGATGAGATAGCCTCGAAAATGTTTTAAAAAAGTCGAGTTTCTTTCTCAAAGCAGTACTTTGTATTATGAATTTCGAGCAATTCAAATTTATCCAGATCGAATCACCTTGATGCACATAAGTGCAATAAATCCTTCGAATAAGGCACCCAATTTGCGGCAAGCCAATTTAGTTACAAAAAAAAACATTTATTCCGATACTGACTATATCCATGAACAAAAATTACAAAGTCACTTTTACGCGTTTTAAAAACTTTAAAAACCGCAGAAGTTAAAAAACAAGCCCTCACAGAAATTCAAATTTCGCAGCATTTAAATGTACTCTTTGTTTCAAATCTGGCCGTGATGCTTTGGCGCTTTCTAATTGATCACAGCAATAAAATGAGCTATTTAAACATAAAATATAAAATAAAATATAAATAAAAACAAACTAAATACTCCTAGCATTTTAAAAAATTTACCTAAACATGTCTTTAAAATATTTTAAAGTGATAACTTTACGTTTTAACTTAAAACAGTAAATTAAAAATAAGATATTGTAAATAAATTAACAAGAAATGTTATAACGATAAACATGTTCGTCGTGTGTAATCTTTCAGTTGTCACATAGCATTTATCAGGCGGCATTTCACTCAGAGTAATTTCGATTGCATACTTGGAGATTTTCCGCCACGTTTATTATTGAAGTCATTAAACTCTGGCTCATAATTGGAATCCATGTTCACTTCCTTTCAGTTTTTTATGCTCCTGCTTTTCTAGATGAAATACTGGCGAATTTGTCCAGGAAGCTTGGCTGAATTATGGAAACAAAGACCAAATCAGTGGGATTTATAGTGATTTATTTTGTTTTTGTGATCTCTCGCGCAGAGGCGAATCCGTACGATTCAGGTTATTTTTATTCTGAGTTGCACCACTTTAAGACTGCAAATTCATAACTAAACAATATCAAGACATCATCACAAAATTCATTCTGGTACTTTTCTGGTATTTATAGGTAACGCTCAAATATACGAAAAGTCGTTTCTGACGATCAGCATCGCATCTCTTGCCTGCATTTCACTAGTTATTGTACTTTGTTTGGGAATCAGGAATTTTTTCTCAAAGTTATGCCCTGATAATTCTTTCAAGGTATTTTTTATCATATAAATTTTGTTTATAATGGCAGACAATATTCTTGTGTTATGGCTTAGTTATCTTTGTAAAATCCATCGGTTTAGAAGTTTATTCTAAAATAAATTTTTTAATGGTCTCTCACTTAACCTAACACTAGAATTTTTTTGGGTTTATGCTCTATTGACTTGGCTGATTTGCTATTGACTCAAATTCAAATTTTAAATTAAGATTACAATCTTTGACCTTACCCATAGAATTTGTTCAGATGTCACAAAATTTTTGTGAATGTCACAATGAATTTGTAGTATAAGCACTGACTAATTGCATAGGGTATATGTAGAGTTGTCTAAAATGTTTTCTTAAAATTTTTTTTTTTCAATATTTATGTTCAGAAATTAAATTTGCACCTGGATATTATAATAGGGCTTCAAAAGTAATAGCAGGTTATGTCTCTTAAAAAAATCATGTTTAAGCTGTTTAATGTAAAAGTAAATTAACTCATTAATGACTTATTAAATACCTTGTCGTTTTAAGTGGTGAGAATGTTGCATCGGTCTAACAGACTAATTTAACTAATGATCTCTGCTAGACTGATTTGCTTTAAAAGCAAGCCAAGGTCAAAAGAACACTAATAGCCATTTACGTATTGCTGTCCAGGATCTTGAGAACGAGGATGCCTTCTTCAATGACATTGCTATTTCAACAGTCCCTGCATCTTTCCCGATGTACCCTCCAGTTGTAAACAGTTCTCGAGATGTTACCGCTGGTTACAATGTTGAGCAGGTCTACTTTGAACCATTGCCTGATCTCTCCCATAGAGGAAAAAGCAAGATGTCTGATTGGTCAAACACTGGTCAAGTCAGACCCAAAATAGCTCGAATGAGATTGGGGAGAACGGACAGCACTGTGGATGATGATTATCTTTTTGATGCTGAAACTAGGAAGGCCATTGAAAAGATCTTCAGTTGGTATATAATGTGACATTGATGGGAGTGGGAAATTATTAATAAAGATTTTGTAATTGAAATAGGATGTGATCTTTTGTTGTAATTTATCTATATCAGTGGTTTACAAGGAGAGGAGGACATTTTTTCAAATTTCTTAATTTTTCTCAGTAACAGTATTTTATTTTAAATTAAAAGTTTCAATCATAGTCCAGAAAAAGCCAAAAATCATAAAACTTTTAGTTGAAAGACAAATATAGTGCAAATTGTGGAGATGTAATGATGCCATTATCATGGAGAGGGATGGGTGTTGGAATGCCATTTCTCTGAAAGTGATTGCTGGAGAAGTGACAAGCAAAAGTCAACTTACAAATGACAATCTTTGGCATCTAACCTTGTCCCAACCCTTGGCAGACAAAGCCTGGTTCACAAATCCAGAAATCTGTGGAAAACCATTGAGACAAAGCCCCTATGTGCTTTTGAGTGTGATTTATCCAGGTACCTGAAAAACATTCCCCTTTTGACAATTTTTTTCTAGCCCATCTCTCTATCAATCAACGTGACAAATTTTTTGCAATAATTATTGCAGCATCCAATAATTATCTAATAATCACAAATGCTTAGTAATTGTACTGAGAATGACGTACTTGGTAGACTGCTACAAATTTATTGATTTTTGGCATCACATTTTTTGGCCACATCCTTGATTTTCAACTAGTTAAAGGTCTGTTTTTTCATCATTCATCTTTTCAGGAGGGGCAACTATTGCAGAATTTTATGACCTGATCTTAGTCCCTTATCTTTGCTTCTCATGAAAACTTATAAGGCCTCTCTTCTTCAGATCTCATCCATGATTTGCAACTTTATTAAATTTTAGTTCCATTAAAATGGCAAAGATGGACTTAAAGTTTTGGCCACTATATGTCCGGGACTTTTGGCACCACCTCTTAAATTCCAATTTTAATTCATTTGTATTATCTAGCCATTCTTCTTGTAATTGAAAGGATCTCTTTGCACTTGAAAATGGGTTTGAGTCCAGTCGTGAAGGTCCACCTCGTTTGTCTTTGCCTCTCATTATCCATGTTGAATGTCTCAAACATTTTATTATTCATGGAAAAAACTTTAAAATTCAAGTTGCAATCGATAAAGATAAAGCAAAATTTTAGAGTGAGCAATAGAAAATGGTAAAGCTAAGCTAATAAACATTATTTTAATCAAAAATAAGAACCATTAATAAAATTTACAAGTTTACTATTAATAGGAAAAATTAAGAAATTAAAAGAATATGTTGTCCTTCTCCCAAGCATCGCCCAGGGGGCACAGTGTCATGCAACCTTGGGAATCACTGATCTAGGTGAACATCCCTTCATTACCTAGATGTAAATTTGTATCACTAATCAACAGATACTAGTAGACAGACTTTTCCAAGAAGCCAGCTGCAGTACATTAAAGAGCTTGGAACAGGATGGTTTGGAAAAGTGGGTACAGACTTGAATTTAACTAGATATGGACAATAATTTCTATAGTGTTTCTAACACATCATTTAGTTGATTGTATCATATTATTATATGCTTCTTGGCATTGAATTCATTATTCAAGTCAGTTAAACCAATAAAAGACATCATTAAAGTTTTTATTAAATGAATTACATAAAAAATGTTGAACTATTATTTTCCATGTTGCATCTTATTTTCCCACAAATTTTCCTTATTGAAATAACATTAAACTCATTAAATACATTCATCATCAGTGCCAAGGCCTTATCATCTCACCCTACAACTTTGTAATTACTTCATGTTATCAGCAATGCATAATCAATTTTTGCTGAAAATTTTCTTGCTAACATTGGTGATCCAACTCTTCCTATACCATTGTTTGTCAACTCATTTCTTTCAATCCATCTATCTCAGGTATTGCAAGGGGAGGCACATGACATTCAGCCAGGTAAGAAAAAGACCAAGGTAATGATAATGATGCTCAAAGAAGGAGTATCAAATCTTGACAAGTCTTTCTTTCTTCAAGAGGCCTTTGCATATCGGTAATTAGCTGCGATATGTTATTATTGTTATTACAAATCAAGTTCTAATAAGATTTATTTTGGAAAAGAAAGATCTCAGGAATCTTTTAAAGCTCAAGTTGAGGAGGTGTTCATAATGCCCTTAGAGAATATAAGGAATTCTTCATAAAGGAACTTCTTCCATATTTCCAGCTATAAAAGATATCCTTTTCTTGTCTTTCCCTCACCTGGACTGGATCATCTAGTTGAGAATAAAAAATTAGGCTATAAGAGGAATGTCTGAGATTTTGGAAAAGATACATTGAGTATCTGGCTTATTTAAATGTACCATAGCTTTGAAAACATTGCAGAATCTTGAGAATAGTGCTCTTGTAAACTAAAGTTTAAGTGGTTGGTCATAGGCTTAATAGCTTTGTTCTTTCTTGGTTGTTGATATTGAAATTAATCTTATATCAATGTTGATAATGGTTAATGAGTAATTTAGTCAGGCAAAGGTTAATTCAATCTTTCTTCTTTGTTCCACAGTGAGATTGAAAATTCCAATGTACTCAAAGTTTTCTATCAATGTGTTGAAGCCACCCCTCTTCTCACCATTCTTGAATTTTGCCAGAATGTGAGTTTTTATCGATGTGATTGATGTAGCTGGTAATGTGAACAAATATGGAGCCATAAATTCCATCTTTAGGAATATTTTGACAGCATTTCGATATTAAAAGATTTTAAATCGATGTGAACAAATGTCTCTAGCTGGAATAATTAAATCATCTTCAACCCCCCCTCACCAGGGTGATCTGAAGAGCTTCATGTTGTCGCAGAAGAACAACTTGGATCAATTGACGCAACAGGGTGCCCAACTCAACATGCTCTGTGATATTGCTGCCGGTCTACAATGCTTGCACCAGCATAACTTTGTTCACAGGTGATTTACTTATTTGTGTATGAAAACTCTTGATGCATTTCAATGTTGGCATTGACCATGTGAGGGTTGCAAGAAACTTCTGCTCAGAGCTTATCAACAGAGGTCCTCAGAGGAAGTCCCCTTTCTTCAAATGTTTTGGCTCTTCGGAACTCCTTTCTCTTTCCCAGGGTAGGCCACATCCAGACGCTCCAATTGGTTTCCATTCCGGATCCATCTTTCAGCTGCGGGAGGCTCTCATCCGCCTCCTTTCGACATCCATTACTGCCAGGACTGGAGGGATCTTGAAAGCTCTCTATGGCTTCTTTACAGCCTACCTGAAACATTTCTACCTCGCCTTCGTGTGGTTCTCGGCGACCTTCTTTTGTACATCCCAAGTTTTTTTTTATCTGCTTGAGTCATGTGTTGGGGAGTTCTAAATAGCCAGTTAAACATGGATATTTCTGAGTGACATTTGTGAATATTTTGGATATCTTTTGTATTTCCAATATTTTGTTTGACTGCTACTGTATACATTTAATTACAATTTAGGGCTATGTCCTTCTAGCTTATTAATAATTTTTTAATTAGTTTTTTATGCATTTATACATTATTATTATTACATTAATGTGTTGGTCATGCCATCAGCATGATTATTTACCACATTGTGGTTTAAGTACTTAAATAATGCAACAATTTGCATTAATATCTTATCTAGCATATCATGCATATATAAGCTATCATTACAAAACATGTTTTTGAATATAATTTTGAACAAATATGTGTTGAAATATATTCTAGTAAATCCCCTGCCTCATTTCAGAGATCTTGCCATGAGGAATTGCCTGGTGACTTCTGATTTGGGCATCAAGATTGGTGACTATGGATTAGCAGAGCAAGTTTTTAAGGTGGGTTCAAGTCCTGAAGAGTCTGAGAGTGATAATTGAAGTTGAATAATTTAATTTAGTAGACAGACTACAGACAGACGGTTTAGGGTAGAAAGTTAATTAAAATAGAAATATAATAATTTAATTAAATTAATAATTTAATTGAAATATAAAGCATTAAAATACATGTTAAAGCAAAGTTGAGGACAAAATGATAAAAAAACATTATAAACATTAGCTTTGTTAAAAAATATCAAAATTAAAATTTTTAATTTTCCACCTGTAATTCTTTGTATTAAGAATAATAAATTATGTCAATTTTCATGGCAACATAACAACATTTAGAGGTAACCACGGCTTGTTAGAAAATGGAAAATGTTAATTTACATGAACTCTGATGTTCAGCACATATAATAAATGATAATTAATGAACTTTTACAAAAGAAAAAAAGATTTAACATCATTCTTTATTTCCTGAATCTTATTATGAGATCTTATTCTAGTATTAATGCACTTGTTAATTAGTCACCATTTGTATAATGATGGCATTATACCTGTAGGCATTCCATGGCAGTACAGATTGTTTATCCAACTTAATGATAGTTCCAGTCATAATTGGCTGATTTGCCAACAGATTTTTTTTCTGTAAAATTTATAAATATATTAATATAAATATATATAATAATATAAATATTATAAATATATATTTATACCTCATTTTTTATCTTTGAAGGGAAGAAGTGGTGTTTCTAATAAAATATAAATCTTTTATGGAACAAAAATTGTTATATAATGTGATTTAAATATTTGAAACAAGTTTTTTTTTATTGGGTTAATTTGAAAAAAAAGAAATTATAAAAAAATGTATGTTATATCTTAATTTAATTTTAATGTAGTAAGTAAATTATATAAAAAGTTAGGAAAAGTCTTTAATGATATGAATTTTTAAGGGGGAAAACTAGAAATGGATTTGAGAATTTTTAAAAAGATTTATTGTTGTAAAGAAATAAATGGTTAAAAGAATGTTTGAATGCATCCATGACATCCATGACAGTTATTTATATCTTTTCAATTGATTAAAGACTTCTCAGTGAAGTGTATTTTAACTAAACAAAAAAAAAACTCTTCAGTTGAGATTCAACTTCAATTCATATTTATATTTATATCTATTTTTAGTATTTGTTTTATATTTAATTATTAACCATTTTTAAAACTAATTATGCAACAGTTAATTATTATTTATATTAAGTACACGAGTTTTAATCCTACATACATATATGTGTGTATGTTGTCAGCACTATTTATCACATGCATTGGCCATTAATGATAAAGTGAAATTGAAGTTTTAATCTGTTTTGAAAGTAATTTGTTATCATTAAAGGAGGACTATTATCATGATCAGGAGGGGGTGGCAATACCCATTAGATGGATGGCACCAGAGACCCTTTGCATTTCGGATGTTTTGAGAGTCAACAGAACCAATGGGGAAGCCAACATTTGGTAGGTCACCATCACATCATCATCACCATCATCAACATCATCATCATCACTATTATTGGTTGTTATCTTCAATGCATTAGTACTTACATTATTTGCATTTATTTTATTTGTTACTAGTAGTGCCCAGCCACGCGTTGCTGTGGCTCAATATGATTTTTGAAAAAAGCGTATTTTTACATGATATAGTTGTGGCGTTTATATGAAACCTATATGCAAACACTCCCCTGATCGAGCACTATGTTGTGTCAAAATTTCAAAGCAATTGGTTAAGTACTTTCAGAGAACATTTGCATGTTACAAACACACATTGCGTTTTTATTTATATAGATAGATTGATCATTGCTATGCTGTTATGATGTTTTATGTTAATATCGTCGTCACGTGGTTAACTTAAGACTAGAGCGCCATCTCTTGTTAGTTGTCATCTTCTATTGCAAAGCTTCAAAAATTGTTCGTGTTATTACGTTTTTACTATAAATATCTCCAATGCATTCATGTGTTACAGTAGTCTGTGTTACATTAGTCATGTGGCAGCTTACATTGGAAATGTTGATATTGATTGATGTTGATATTGATTGTGAAGTGATATCTCGATGATGCTTTCATTCATGTGAGGCTAAGACAAAGGTATATGTTTTGTTGATATTGACCTGTGATGATGATGGTGGTTGTTGAATCATTTTATTGTTGGTTATTGTTCAGTAATTGTTTAAAAATGATTTTAATCTTAGTACTTAAATCATTAAATGTATTTATTATTAAGCAAAATGAATCCCTATTTTCAAGTTTATAATAAACAACTGTATAATAGAGTCAATAGAGGGCAGTCTTTGTTATAATCTGATTTCTGTACAACAGAAGTGTACAGTACTGTGTATACATTAGCAGTCTAAGAAGCAAAGTATTCATCCCCAATGTAATGTTTGTAATATTAGTGAGTCAATTCATCATTGACTTTGCATTTAATTTGCATGTAAGTTCTGATTATGGATAATGTATGTTCTTGAGACTATTGTATGAACACTTGCTTTTCTTAGGACATTTGGAGTGGTGATATGGGAATTGCTCAGGTGCGGTGACCTTCCCTATTCTGACCTCAACGACCTTCACGTCATCAGATTGGTGGCCAAGGAACGCGTTGTCAAGTTGTCTAAGCCCAACGTTGCCATTGACAACATCAGTCATCTGTAGGTGTTCAATACATTTTAGATAATCCTGTCTTAAATTTGGCTTCACTTAAAACTAGGATCTTACTTATTTGCAATTGCCATTTATAATACAAATGAAGTATTATACGATGAAGATACAAATTTATTTTGAAATGAAAACTATGAAAAATAATGGTGTTAATGTTTTGTTGCTATCTCTAATTTATTTCTTTTGCTTAGTTTTTTTTTTATGTCAAATAAGTTTGTTTCACTTTGAAAAAAAAAACAAACAAACGTTGATTGCCAATTACGATCATCAGTTGCGAAGTGATGGAAATGTGTTGGAGTTATGAACCCAGTGAAAGGCCAACAGTCAGAGAGCTGAGGATCATGCTCCTCCATCTGGTCTCAAACAAGCACCAGGCCCATCTTGATTTCTTTGAGGAAAAGTGGAACCAACTCAAACCCAAGCAAGTTTCGACCTCCGACAGTCAGGCTTCATTTTCCGATCTCCAAAAACCCGAAAACAGATGCAAGAATTTACAAGACGATCCTGGATCGATGGATACGTCACCTTCGAGGAAACCTTCCCCGTTTCGACATTCAAAGGGAACGGATGCCAATTCGTTCCCCATACTGGCACCGCTTGGCAAAGATAACGAAAAGACCCGGAACGAGGACTTAGAATCGGAAGCTTCTCGATTGACCGAAACAGAGGATGGCTTCGAGATATTGTCCGTCGGATCCCGCAGGAAGATGGAGGATGAGGATGGTATCGACAAAGGTGAATTCAGTTTCGTTCATTCAGAAGACGTTCGGGATGCCAAAGCCATGGCAGGCAAAGGCGAACTCAATAATTCAAAGGGCCGCTTCGAAGAGAATCTCGACCAATTGAGAAGTCCAGCTCGTCCAAATTTTGTCAATCTGTCGGGACCTGGAAGTGCATCTCAGCTGTCTGTAACGACAACCAGCGATTCCAGGAACCTCGTCGATGAATTTTCCCCTATGGCTCCTCTTTCTGACAGTTCACTGCTCAAAATGGACAAATACACGAACTACTTGTGCACTGCAGTGACCTCCATAGAGAACGACGATTCATTCTTCGAGGGGAGCAGAACAAAAAACTCCTCCGAAGTCTCCCTGCACGACAGCATGGGCAGCCTCAAGTAAATTTCCTCGCCGGAAAGATTCAGATGTTTTTGGTTTTATTTAATGGTCTCATTTACCGATCGTCCTGGTGATTATTAAGATGTGATGCCGACAACGATGATGCGGCCACCGACGCCATAATAATTTTGCCGTCAGGATGCTCGGCTCGGACACCGTGATGCTAAGCAGTAGTAAGAACAATAACAACGCTCTTCGTTTTTCTTTATTTATTTATTTATTTATTTTCAGGTGTGTTTCCCGCTTGAAATCATATCATGTTTATCATTCCACCAATGGCAACATGGATGTAATAAATTTTGCCTTTTTAAGATTTTTTTTCATTGGGTGCACCTCACAATTTTAAGAATCTTATCTGGTCTCCAACCAATGAGGTTGATAATCATAATTAAACATAGAAATTGCTCATCTTTTTGATAATTTTGCATATAATATCATTCATATTTATCATTGTGGTGACACCCCTTCGAAGTTATTTTCTTTCTGATCCCGAAATCATTGTCACAGACTGCTGTGGCAGCAGCTTTCTTGAAGAATTGAGTTTTGAATTCCTGTTGTTCTTTCAATATCTTTCCAGTTTATCTAACTTAATTATACACCGCACAATCAGCACACCCGGCCGTGATATTGATTGATGTCAATGCAATTTCTCAATTTAACAGAATCTAACTCAAGGCAGCTTTTGGATTTCATTGAAGGTCAGGAAAAACTAATTTAGTCTTTCAAGAGACATTTGCTGAAGCCGAGTGACGTGTTTAAGTAACACGATAACAAAAGGGCAGATGTAGGTGTACTCGCCCACCCCCAAAAATGGTCCAGCAAGAAAATTGATGATGATGATGATGATGATGACGATGGTAATGTCGTCTGACGTGAATCAGTCTGCATCTGAAAAATATGCAATGTGGCAAAGAAACAATATGCATCTATCAGGGGGGCGTTTTGCCAACCGTTTAAAAATCCATGCAAAATATTAATAAAGATAAATTGCAACGAGAAAGATAGGGTTCAGATATGGATGAAAGTGAAGCTGAAATCACATGGATTTGATAAACAAAATTGTCAGCATACATTGAGAAGGAGTGAGTTGCCATAAAAATTTGGATATAATTACAATTTAGGCCAAATTATAGCAATAGTTGTAATTTCAAATGATTGTAATTGGTAGGCATTTTCAGTGCAGGTTGTCCCTCCACACTGTTACCATGGCAACGACTCGTTGGCGTGTGTGATGAGGTGAAAATGAGCATCATGTTGATTGATTGTATTCCCGTGGCCACCTTGATGCCTTCCTCTGATCAAATTGGACTTTCATGAATGGAAAATTCTGGAGGTGGAGAATCAAAGTCCTTGAGATTGATCTGTTCTGTGGATGTATAAGGAGGTGCCTGGTGAGAATATGGAGGAGGGTGGAGCAAATAAGGAGGAGGCTTTGGCAGGTCGGACGGACTGTCCACCTGGTCCCAAACTGACTGCATGTATCTGGATTGGGGAAATGCACAAGAAAGTGAATAATTTGGATGGCCTCTTACTAATTATTAAAGAATTATAAAATTCCCTTCCAATTATATGATGAACAGATGATCACTTGACCGAACTGCATGAAGTGACAAAAATAATAATAATAATAATATAATAACAATAATTAACCCATACGGGCATAGCTTCCCCTGAGATGACAATAAAAAAATCAACCATTTAAGGTGGTGGTGTTCTCAATTCCACAACAGGTTTGCAATTTAAGGATTGTTTTAGTTAATTTCATTCTTGAAATATTGTCACAAAACGTTTGAGAAATATTCCTTGGAATCTTCAAACTGAATAATTATGGATCAAATGATTAAGAAGTGCAAATGCATTCATAAGTTTGAAAAAAATTGTGGATAAGCAACCAAGTTTTCTTTGGCACAAAATCCATTCAGATCAAAGAAATTATCTCAAATTTTCAAATGAAATTTGGAAAACCTAAGAGGCTATCAGAGAGCTTCAATTGCTGGAGAGCAATGCTAAAAATTCCACATATGGAAAGTCAGCCATAAAGATGGGAGCAGCAAGTGATGGATAGTCAAGATTAGAACATCTGATCTAAGACCCACAATGATGTTGCCTGTAATCAAGTTGGTTGAATCAAACCAACTGAACAACATTTTGATTCCTTGGGTGAACTTATTTCCTAATCGTATGACCCGAGTCATTTAAGTTAAATTTTAATTTAACAGTTCAGTGGAGATCTTACAATGGCCTTAAAACATTTTGGAGAAGTTTTTTGTTTGTGAAAATAAAAATATAATAAAAAACAATAACATGAAGATTAAATCCTTTAAACAAATAAAATAAAGATAATAAATTATAATAACTTCCCTGAAAGTGGCATTAGCACCTAATTTAATTTGACTAAAAAATAAATAATGATCGAGACTTCTTAATTTCTGACTAACAAAACCCAAAGAGGAAAACAACAGGGCACCTTGGAGGGCCGCGTCTCCTTCTGATCAACCTTCGGGTGACCACAAAGAACATGATGGCCACAGTACTGACCACAAGGACTGTCACTGCTACAGTTGTGGCAACTAGGAATGAAGGCTGCAAAGGGTTCTCAAAGTACTTCAAAGGTCCCCCTGAATGTGATTGAATATGGTTTAAATACAATCATTTAATCTCAATACATAGTTATAGACAATCTATTTCATATTTAGAAATTATTATAACAATTTGTTCAACTGTTTTCTGAATTCAGCAATGATATTGAGACATCCAATTTTGGACCAGCACTCCAACTAGAACTTATAAGTTATAAATAAACTCTTAGCATATGAATGATAAAATTCTAACATAAAACCATAGCTGATCATGCTAACATATTCTGTCCTGCTTTATTATCTATTGCTGTGTCAAATTTATAAATATTATATTTATGGTTCATAACATTATTTATCACCTGTTTTAGGACAATCAAATTCATCAGAAGAATCAAAACAATCCTTGAATCCATTGCAGACCAAAGACTGATCGATGCATGCAGTTCCAAAGTTGCACTTGAAGTGACAACCATTATTTTTGCTCTTAGAAGAAGTTTTTATAAGTAGTGGTGTGGTGCTCTTAGGGATAGCTATCAAACTGGAGAGGAAAGAGCTTGGGGATGACTTTACTTTGGGGCAGAGGCCAGAAGTGAAAGTTATGTTGTCAATGGCAATGGCTCCTTCAAAACCTTCTGTTTCTATTTGAATCTGTCAATGGCATTTAACACAATCAAGTTGTTCATTGCACCTAATTTAATCAACTAGTTAATTGCAGTTAACATAATCAAACAGTTCCTTGCAGCATCTGTTTTAGACATTCATCATCATTCAGAATCAATGGAAATGCAAACCCTGACATTCCCCTCAAACTGAGGTGTCTCAAATTCAACTGCTGCAATCTCCCAATTGTATCCAGTTTCAGGTGTCAGGATTGACAACTTATGAACCTTGCCATCATATTTCTTGCCAGAGACAAGGACTGAACTCTTGTTGGGAAATTTGGATGCAACTATGTAGGAGAACATCAGACAAGCCGTAGGAGATTTGAGGCTAACTGGGCTGCTGATCATTGAGGCCCGTTTTATGAGCGTGGCTACGGCAGCACTGTTTCGAGTGAGTTGCAAATCTAGGATGGCAACAAATACTTTTCTTACCTACTTTCACGATAATTCCACTTGCTATTGTTATTATCTAAATAGTATTAAAGCAGACACAAAATGCATCAATGCAATGATTAATCATTGTCATAACTCGACTTAGATAATCCTATCATTGTTAAAAAAGTTATATCATTGTTACTACCATGAGGATGGAAGAATGGAAGCATAGTCTCGAGCAATTTGAATCCATCTAAGAATTCCCAGGCACATGAATTTAATTCAAAAACACAAGAGATGTCCTCTGAAAATTTTCAAAATCATTGCCATCACTAGGACTCCTCAAGCTTCACAGTCACATCATAGCTATTAAGAGTAATAACCATATTTACCAAAGTATCTCCAACTTTATCTCGAAGTATATCTTTAACTCGAAGCAAACAATTAAAAATTTTAAATAGTTGAGAAAGTTTTAAGAAATTTTAGATTACTCACAGAAGTCATCATTAAATGCAATCATTAAGAAATCTTTACAATTAATAGGGCAATTATGCAAATCTTAACTGTATGGCTGCTAATGTCTGAATAAATCAACGCAAGACTTAAAAAAGATAATCTTTAATTTTCAAATAAAATTTATTGTTACTATGCTCTATGTAAACAAATAAATTTGTTTATTCAATAAAGAAAAAAAATCTATCCTTGTTTGCAACTAGTAGCAACTTGGAACTAGTGATGAATTGTCAAGTCGTACCATAGATGATTATTGCATTGAGTAGTGAAGGTCAAATAAAATACATATAAATATAACCAAAAAAACACAAGACTATGACAATCTAAGTGAAACTAAATTTTAATAAATTACCTTATTTATATATTTATTTATAATAATTATTTTGGAAGCAGCCATTATCAACACACCTCCAGAGCAGGATCCAGGTATTAATGAAATGTCATCGATGGATACGGAGGCACCAGTTTCTTGGGTAGACTCGAATGTTAACTGCAGATTAAACATCCACAACAATATTATGCAATACATTGTTTCTTGTCATATTGTCTTGTTTTAATAAGTAGCCATTTGCTATTAAAATGTCAGTTTTAATTAGTAATAACTAGCAATAACAAAAAAACTGATGACAATAAAAATGACTAATAACCATATTCTTAACCTCCATCATTTCTCATAAACATTTGTTAATCCAAAAAACTCACACTGATTGCAGATCCCCAATTTCTGCTGAGTTTGACCTCACCCGATTTCCATCCGTACCCGGTATCGTCTCGGTTATTCCAGATCACGTTCCCAGGACCCGAGGTGTAACTGGCTTTTGCTCTCACCTGAAAGCTATAGACCTGGCCATGAATGAAGTACCAAAATGCCAGGCACTTGATGGAATTGGATGGGTAAATGCCAATTTCAAACTGCAGAGTGGAAGTTTCACCCACTGATCTCATGACATGTCCTTCTGATGGAAAAGAAATAATGAAAAGGTGATGATGACAATTATGATATGCTCTATGATGATTATTTCAGATCTTATTCATGTGAAGTAGGCAAAGTATGATGACATTTATAATGATTATTCCAGATAGGTCTTGAAGGATATTGCTACAATAAAGTAGGACAAAATATGATATGAAAAATGTTTTATGGTTAAATACTGTTTGAATGGTTCTTGTTTCTGATGATGATATGATGAAAATAGTGCAGTTGCAGGCAAAAAATGGTAGGAACCTTGAGATAGGGTTGTGTGATCATAAGGAGGCACTATGATGGCCTGTTCATGGGTCCAATTAGTTGAAGGGACTTGGATTAAAATATCCTCAAATGATGAAATCTTGAATTTCACTTTTTCTGTGAAATACAAAACACAAGATTAACAAAAAACAAAGTTATCTTCACATAATATCCTTAAAAATTATTATTTTATAATCATTGCAACATTCACTGTCATCATCACTCCCTTCAATTACCATCATTGCCATCATCTTTTCTTAAATATTTCAATATACCTTGTCCCAAGCATCCAGCATGATACTGAGAAAGGTCAGATGCATCTTCACATAAGTTATTTTCCCCACATAATTCCTCCTTAGATACACACTTTTGGGGCGCAGTGAGGCAGGGAACTGATGTCTCCAGGTGACAAATGCGTCCGATGCCTGCTATTTAAATAACACGTGTCAATTTGTACGAAGTATTAGAATACTACTGTGCACTGCTTATAATATTACAACCTGTTAATATTCCATAGTGTCAACATATTATAAATATTTGCGAATGCCAAATATATTTGGACAATTTAAAATATTTTGTAAGTCATAAATTTATGCTACTTTTAGGTTCCCTAGTAATTTCAAGTGTGCTGTAGAAGCCAAGATTGGAACTGTAATCAGTACTCTTGAATGTCACAATATACTTGTTCCTACCATTCAGTGACACTGCAATTTTAAACAAGGGAGTTTATATCTTAACGAGTGAATTTATTAGTGAATATTTTACCACAGAATGGCTGGAAAATGCTGACATTAGAGGTTTCATCCCCATCTCTCCATCCATGTCCACAAAATTTTCCTACACCTTCAAAATCGAGCCAATCATCACTGCAGCCACTTGTCTGCTTCAACTGGAACCTGAATTATGTTAAAATGTATGGTCTTTGATATGATCTTTGTTCATTGTTCTTTTTTAG
This sequence comes from Hirudinaria manillensis, assembly GCA_034509925.1. Classification (NCBI taxonomy): domain Eukaryota; kingdom Metazoa; phylum Annelida; class Clitellata; order Hirudinida; family Hirudinidae; genus Hirudinaria; species Hirudinaria manillensis. The sequence continues at coordinate 7,071,055 of CM067528.1, read as the reverse complement.
TGATGGAAGTTTCAAATGATTTTATGATGTCATAAAATATACCAATGACATGGAAATACCTTTTACATCCTTACCCAAAAGTCATTGGACATTCAAAAGTAATTCATCACTTAAAAATTATATGACAATTCAATGCTTTATATTTAAAAATATCCTTATATTTGTAATGCAGAACTGTATGAGTAGCTAATTAATTATTATCGCATAGGCACCGACTAAAATTATTTATTAATTATTATTAATTTATTATCAATAAATTATGTTTAATTATCAGAAACTAAAGCAATTTTATCACTTAACTAAACAACCACCTAGAAAATGCTTTATGGTCCCATAAATTCTGTGCTTTATAATAATATTTAATAATTTTTTAAATTATTGAAATTATCGTATATGTATATATTATAATGATTTTCATCACAAAGCACATACTTGCTAAAGTAAAAGCAGAGATATGAAGATGGCACGACCCTCTCATCAATAAAGAATGAATATCTGCAATTCAAATTCTCCGTGTAGTTGAATGGAAAATTTGGAGAGGAAAACCGGGTTGATTGAGAAGCAAGGAATGTTTTATCACATTCTGTGTTGCCTGAAAAAAAGGGATGTGCCATGCGCTTTGGAAGATAATTCATTAAATAAGATGATTGTAATGTGCTATCAGTTAGTAATGCATTGAATCACAATTCCTTTGTCTCATTTAAGAAAAGTGTGCTCATTCATTCTTCAATGATTATTCATTTCATTAATTTTTAAGTTAGGTTACACATAAAAACAAACAGAAATTAATGTGTCCAGCAAAAGGATGATAAAGAGAAAAGTAGTTGTTTGCAGAGTTTGATTTTTCAAAATAACTAATTGAATTAGACTAACCAAAATTAGCATAACTTAATTCAAAAGACATAATTAAATTAGAAAATAAAAATTTGCATAAGTCACTTCAAAATAAGTAAAGCTCAGCCAAAATCCAATAAATTCTAGTCACGTCATTTTTTCTCACATCATCGAAATATCTTTTTACAAATTAAATCATTCCATTCTACAGAAAACATATCTTTGCTAACTCCGTGAATATGAAGACTGAGCAATGTGAGGGTTACTTGATAGAATTATCGCAATTACTGCAAAATTAAAATATTCCGGCATTTCGAAGCATCTTTATAGATCATTTGCAATACTCCATCTAAGTCCACCAATAGTCAGTCGTTGAACAGTTTCAAAATTCCCTTGATAAAGAAGTGCTGGTTGCACATCACCATCTTGTACCTTGTACCTTGGCAGGTGTGATACTTGATAGCCTCAGCCTGAAATCGAGTCAGCGGGGTATTTACGTTCGTAACAAAACATGAAATATTTTAAATTATGAAATATTTAAAGAGTTGGAGAGCTAAACGAACACAAATAACATAATCGTCAAATTTGATGGAACTGAAAAATCTGGAATCCTACGCAGAACTGTTGCTACGCCACCGATTTAGATGTCCAGACCGACAGAATATTGCATAGAATATAAATTTTTGAATGTATTAAAATCAAATCTTGAAATTAAAATTTGTATAAAAACCTTTTAATGTATCCTATCCTTTCATGGCAATTAACTCATGAACTTAATTTCCTATAGATTCATTTCCAAATAAAGGGGGAATATTTTTTATAATACTGATATATATATAGTATAACATCTCTAGCAATCTGATTATAATCTATATTCCTCTAGAATCTGGAACTAGATTTTGTCAGCTTATTTGTAAGCCCTATCCTTACCGTGCAATGTAGAAATAATCTTCCATTTACATAAATATTAGAATAGGCATAATTAAACTTAATTAAAATTTATAATAAAATTTGGGTTTTAATTAGTGAATAACAAAAACATTTATGACATCACTTCTCTCAACTTATAGCTCCTCCCTCATAATTATCTTCAAAACAATGTGATTCTCAGCCCGTTCTATTCGTCTTGGCTTTGCTTGAACGCCACTTAACGATTACATGTCAATTACCTCACTTTCTCTTTGACTTAAAACAAATATAATTATTGCCAACGAATATACAGATTTTTCTCAACAGACTTTCACACCTGCAAATTCATTTGACTTTATTAAGGACAAGATAAGGGGAAAGAAGCAGGATCAAGACACCACAAAATTAGTTCAAAGTTTAAGAATTATGTTTAAGTTTAAAAAGATGTTACCTACTATGAAATAACAAAAATCTTGACACTAATATTTTGATACTTTTACTGATAAGAATTCGAATCAGAATAAGTAGCAATTAAATTTTATTGCGAATTCAACTGGCCCAACTTGTAAGGAATTTTTTTTTTGTGTCTAATCAAACTAATTTTTTTTAGATTTTTTTCACTTTATCCACGACAGACGAGTTTTATGTTTTAGGCGGTAAAAAGTAATTTTTGTGCGTCGTTAAATTCTTTGACTGAACAAAATAGTCGGAGTAAATTTTTATGTCAATTAGTATAATAAATTGATAAAACGTTAAACTTTAAAATTCATATAGTTATTTTATTAAATATCGACATGATCGAGAGATTTTCAACCAAGGAGTCAATGGGTGGTTGTTGTGATGAATGCACCATTTTAAACGGGGATGGCTGCGGTATTCTACATCAACCTCCTTTCAATTCCATATTTGATTATGAGGGGTTTTTTTTGAAGAAATTGGTGGCACAACCGCATATTTGCATAAAAATGTTTTGATGAGTGTTTTTATTTAAGAATGAATTTCTTAATTTGTCATTTTTATTTTACATTTTCAATTATTCTACAAATTACAGAAGTATCACTGAAAGAGGCCTCGTAGTCCAAGCATTACAGCTTGAAGCAGGTACATATGGAATTTCAAAACAGATGAAACTGAGGATCAAATTTGAAAATTTCTTTAAAGAAGTAAAAGTAAAAAAACAATGAAAAATCACACAGCGATAGAAATGATGATGGAAAATATCTTAGTGCAGCATAATTTCTGCTGCAAAATGGTTTGACAGGCAATTTTGAGGATTTTGGTGACTCAAGACCTATGGAAAATTTAGTTTTAAAATTGAAATGAGTTTTTAGATAGCCTTCTGATTGGAAAATTGCAGTGGTTACTCCTATACACAAAAAAGGGACTACCACCATCCCTGGAAACTACAGATTTATTTCAATCACATAATCTTGTTGCCGTGTAATGGAAAGAATTATCAACAAATCACTTATGAATCATTTACGACATCAAATTAATAAACGGTGACCAGCGTGGGTTTGTTGATGGAAAAATCAACTATAACAGATATTCTCGAATGTACATAACAGTGGTCAGAAACACTCCAATGTAGGCAATCTATAGACACCATATATCTTGATTTTTAAAAGGCATTCGACTCGGTGTCTTAACAAAAACTTCTGAACAAATTATCTGCCTATGGCATCAAAAGCAATATTTTGCGGTGGCTCACAAATTTTCTGTCATTGAGGAGCCAAAGTCAATATGTAGGTGTAGTCAGTATGTAGGTGGAGTCTTATCAAATGTCACATCAGTCTGGCGTTCCCCAAGGCAGTATGCATAGTCTTACCCTCTTCTTTCTGCTCAACATGAACGATCTTTTCGAGCTCTTCCAAACATTGTTTGCAAGATCTTTACCGACTGTAAAACTCAATTGCTTCCCAACGCTGTCCCAAATCCAATTACAGTCTGCTCTCGATAAGGTGGTTCAGTGGAGCGACAAATTGCATTTGCAACTCGCACCTGACATTTATCAGGTTCTCTCAACCTCTTTTGAGGAAAGAAGGCAGATATTTCCAAACGTAATTAATAGCAAAGCCCTTCAAAGTGTCGACAAAATTAGGTATCACAGGAGTTCTCATGGATCCTTGCCAGAAGTTTGCACCCCACGGCGAGGCCATCGCTCACAAAGCTACTGCAGTCTCATGGATGATCAGAGCAACCTTTTCTACCGGGACCGGGATGTTCTTAAACTCGCCTTTCGCAATCTTGTGTATGCTTCACCAGTCTGGAATCCGCACCACAAATATGACTGAAAAAATCTCCCAAAAATTTACTAAGTCTACACTATTCCTTGAATCACATTCCTACACGACTGAAGCTTCTCCATCTCCCAACCCTTGAAAAACGCCGTCTTCTAACGGACCTCAAGTTATATTACAAAATACTAAACGGTTTGGTTGACTCCCCTGAAAAATCTCCTGAATGTCCATAATTCAAGTACAAGAGGCCACAATTTAAAACTCGGGTTTAGGAGTCAACGGATATCGTTAAATACTCTTTTTCGGCAGAATAATAAAACATCGGAATTCCCTTCCTTTTGAAATAGTAAACGCTGGAACACGCTCTCGTTTTACCGCACTCTCGTTTGGCCGAACTCGATTTATACAATTACCTAACGTTTATTTGATGGTTATGTTGTTATTTTTTATTTTTATGCATTTTATACAAACTCGTTTTAGCCCTTCAGTTTGGAAAATAAATAAAAGAAGGTGATTAAAACTAGAAGGAAAAAATATAGCTTAATTCATAGCTCAAATTGTGGACTAAAAACTTCCTGAAGATAAAAAAATAGAAGTCAAACATTTTGAAACAAATTAACATAAGTTTGAATAAGAAATTGTTCCATTTGCTGTTCCAGAAAATGCAAACTCATATGCAGTCCCACTAGGATATAGAGCAAAGAAATGCCTAGCCCACTAAGTAAGGGTGGAAAAAGCGAGTCATCAAATAGGTAACACTAATATTTTCATTTTCTGATTATAATTTGAGAGTTTAAAACAAACTTCGAGCCATTTGATGCTTTTTTTCGTTGAGGTTAAAGGCGTTGAACTAGTTCGAATATTAAAAAAAAATAACAATTGCATCATCAGTTCGTTGTTTATTGCACACAAATTTAAAATAAATAGTCAAAAGTTAAACACACAAACAGTTCCAGTATTTTTGCAACCCAACCGAAGAGGTGGTGCATTTTACAAGGAGGTGAGGTAAGTTGCAACACTTGCAGGGCCTCCTATTCAACGAGATATTGTGGTTTTAGTTTTTTTTTTTTTGAGATAGAGAGTTTTTATTAAATGCGAATTTGAAATTAAGATACAAAACTTAAACATAGTCCGCAATGATTTTAGTTTACTGCACTAACAAAAACTTGCGAAGACGAAATGTGTTGCATATAGCTCCGCTGTCCCCTAGATAATTCGGGCTGTGTAGAAGGATTACAACGTGAATATTTCAAATTTTCTATTGCTTTATATTATGCAATAAGTCAGTATTTGCGCAATGAATCAGTTTTTTTTTTTATAAAATATTAATCTTCGAACCTGCGATAATTTTTTTCGAACTTTAAACGAAACTGATGCGATCATGTGAATTATCGGGCGGCAAAGTTAGAATCTTTGCCGAGTTACTTTTAGGGATTTTAAACCGCCGCTCTGTATAAATACAGAATAGAGTATAAATACGACCGCAATTTTTCTGATGTCGCATTTGAAATGATCTTTTGGAGAGGAAGGGATACTTCTAGATAAAGTTGGAATTCCTGCAGTTGCCTTGACTTCAAATTAAATGAATTCTGTAGCGTTCTAATAATGATAGTTCTGCTAGACGTAGGCAAGAGAAAAGATGTTCCTTTGTTTTCCATATTTCCGTGAGTTAAACGTTTTTAATGTAATATTACATTTCGTAAATTATATTCTAATTTGTAAAAAAAGAGATGTTAAAAAGATGACCTTAAGCATGACCAAAGTTATCAGATCATATGCTCAATAATGCGATGTTGCATGTTAATATGCATTGTGCATTAGCTGTTAATTATTGCGGTGGAATTTATTTAGTTCTGCTTGCGTATGTCATTTTGGGTGGTTTAAAGGGGACAATACTATTAATGTATATTTATTTAAGGGCTGGTGATTTCTTGGATCGTAATATAACAAGAAAAACTATTTTGATAAGCCAGATTTTATGGAGTTTCTCCGAAATATTCTATCTGAACTAGTTCATGATTGTACGTGCGCAGTTGGGGAAAACAAGAAGTTATAATGCACTGATGATTATGGATGGAATGTTTAGTTAATGTCCACAAACGGAGTTTGATCTCAAAATAATGACATTTGGTGAAATTGCTTTTCTCTTTAGCAGAATTATCACCATTGGAATTCAACATATTAACTCAATATAAACTTTGTAGTAAATTTTGAACAGGAACTTTTTTGTCATCTTTACTAAATCTAGAGAATTTGTATTGAATTTTCTTGAAGTTCTTATGCTTAATGTCCAATATATGCACACAAAGAAATTGAAAATCACTTTAAAAATTACCCCATGAAGAAATAGAGTTAAGTTCCTACTTCATTAGTAATGATTTTAATTCTTAATTTGTTTGTCTGTTAAACATGTTGTGTCTAGTTTGACATTGATAGCAAATATTGTGAAAGTGGTGTAAGTTATCTTTCTGACATGATGAATGACTATGAATTTTTAGATAGAGAGTGCAATTATTTGTACCATTTCATGTAATAAGTGAATTTAATAATTAATTTAATAATTAGCATGGTTTCATTATGAAATTCAATTTACTATGTTATATTACATTTTATTTTATATACATTACATTGTATTATAACATATTATATTACATTTTATTATATTATATTATATTACATAACATTATATGTTATTGTTATTGCAACTAATATAATTTTCCTCTAGTTGCTAACATTATGTATCATGTTTTTTTGAAGTGATGCAGACATTATGTTGATGTAAAGCAGAAAGTTAAAAAATTAAAATGTTCAAGTCCATTTCAAACTGATTGCACTCGCTAGTACCCAGGCCTGACTTTTTCTTAACTGAGGTCTTATATTATAACCATTTATTTCAAAGGAAGTTAAGATTATTAGCCAATTTTAACTAAAGCCAGGTTCAAGAGGAAGATACCATGACCTAGTGTCAAGATTAGCCTTGACTCTGATTCGAAACCAATCAGAGTAAAGGCATCATCAATGAAGACTAATAAATAGTAGGATATGCAAATTTAATTTAAAATAAGGAGCTTTAATTAGTTCTGTTCAAAAAAAGAAATGCCTTGAAAGGCACACTACCATCATTAAATTGGTTACTGTTTCAATACTTTTGAGTTTCCAAATTAATGCCTCCCGACCGATGAAATTAAAGTTCTTAATTAGACAGCATTTTCGAAAGGAGTTCTGTTGTTCTGTTATTTACAAACCTACCTTGTGATCTTTGGACTACAAGTTCAACACTTGCATGATGGTGTCAAAGTAATGATAGAGGATGAAACATACTTCTATGTCTGTATGTGTCTGCATATATTTCAACTACATGTTCAACACCATGCATATCCCTTGATATTGGTGATGATGATGATGATGATTTCAATAATAAAATGAAATGGTGCTTCAAGGATAATTTTATTTCATGTTGGATGAATTGAGTCCATAACTTTTTGTTTAAAACAGTAACAAAGATGTGTGGATATGAAAAATGCAATGTACTACAAAATAAATCTGTAATGGCAAATCTGTGGTGAGAATGGCAATAGGGATAGTAAGCCAATAGTCAATGTTATAATGTCAACTAATAGTGATTTTATTATTAGTAGTATTATTATATTGATGATGATGGCTATAGTGACAAAACATAAATGCATATTATATGAATATTTGTTGACATATTATTCATTACTCACGGAAGTCTTGAATTTAAAAAAAAAAACAAGAAATTATTACCGCATTGCTTATAAAGAAGTGCTTTGGTTGATGTCCTTCTCTGTTTATGTTTGTTCTCTTATGTTTTCAAGACACCTACTACGTGATTATCCAATTATAATTGGTGGCTGAGAAACAGTTATTAAAGTTGTTTTTAATTATCAGTGATTAAATATTTGGATTTTTTTGAAAATATTGTGCTCTTTCAATAAAACTCTTATTAAAAATCTAATCTTTGTATTAAATAAAAGGATATTATTGATTAACGTTATGACCAAAATGTTGGTCGTCAATGTTGTAGTCATTTATAGACATCTTTGTGCCAATGCGGTTATCATTTAAATGATGTTGTTATCATTTGAACTCTTTTGTAATTTAGGAGCTCGGCACTTCCTCCAGGTGTTGGTATTGTTCATCCTTCTGGTGATATTTGAAGTTATATATATAACCTGGGGTGAGTCAATATTGATGAAGATGATGATAATAATCATGATGATGATGATCCATTGAATTCAAGATAGAAGATTCAAGATGTTATTTTTATCATCTCTGAAGTATTATTTAAAAATGATTTGTTACTAACTTCACGTTATTTCATTTCAGACAGAAAAGAAATTTCATTAGAACCTACTACATTAAGTTAGTCTAAACAATGTTGTTGTTGTTGTTTTAGTCATTAAAATTAGTATTAATTAGTATTAAAGTCTTGAGGCATTTGCCTTTATATAGTATTTATAACCCGGAATTCAGTGCGGATGATGTGTGTTCGTAAGAGTTGCTTTGGGGATGGTGTTGATGATGATGATCATCTTCAAATAATATTCTTTATTGAGTTTTTAAATTGTTTCTAACTAACTTGTGACAGAAGCTTGGCTTTTTCTATTTTACACATCTTAGTATATCTGCCAAAATCATTTTTGTTACCACCAATGTCACTAGATGTTCGCAAGCATGTCACCTGTAACATCAATCATCTACTCTACCTGGCAAAAGTGGAAAGGTCAAGTACAGGTCATAAAGAACTATTGCTATTCATCAATGATACATCAGCGTGAGCGCAACATAAATTCTGATGAATTATTTATTTTGTCAATAATTACTTGTTCTCTTAGAAATTGTATCACCTTTGAAACACTTATTAAAAATAATTTGTTAATATTTGTTACATTCAGTTCATGTATAAGTTCTGTTCATATAAATAATGTTTGTATTTAATACAAATTTTATTATGTGAACTATTTTGAAATCATGATATCGGTGATATGAATTTCTTTTGCAGGCGTGTTTTGAGTCCTGTGGATGATGCAGTTCATCTTGTATTGGTAGACTGTTAGTAACATCATTATGTTACGATGATGATGATGATGATGATGATGATGATGATGATGATGATGACGGTGATGGTGGTGGTGATTATGATGGTGATGGCAATTGATAGTCATAATGATAATGATAATAATAACAATAGCAACAAAAACAATATTAATATCAATAATTCTAGTTACAAACGAAGGAAATAGTTACTAAGGCAACTCTCACATATAAGAAATATAATATAGTAGCAAAATATAAAAACATGTTCAACTTTAATATTTTACCAGGGCGTATGGATTTATTTTTAAAGTATCAAGAAGTTGATAGTTTCCAATGTATTATTTATTATTTTACTATTTATTATATTTATTATTTCAATGTGTAAAAATTAAATTTTGTAGCTCTCAACATTTCCAACTACTCGATTGTGTCGTTTTTATTTATGGAACGTGAGTTAAATTTCTTTATACATTTTCATTTTTAATGTTCAGATTATTATTATTATTATTATTGTTATTATTATTATTATTATTATTATGTGTATTTGCTTCTTGAACAATCTTGATTCTTATTATTATTATTATTATTATTATTATTATTATTATAAACATGATAAAATTTCTATTGTTATGTTTGATATTTGTATATTATTACAGCCAATACTTCATTGACAGCGGAGGACGTGGTGGTACCAACCAACAAGTTCTTTATGTTGATAGCTGGCAAATTTACTGAGTTAGTTGTTGTCATCTTCATCGTCTTTGTCATGAACATAGATTGCGTATATTCATTACCTTATATTCATTATCTATATTACGTATTATATATATATATTACGTATATTCATTACCTTATATTCATTACCTATATTACATATTATATATATATATTACGTATATTCATTACCTTATATTCATTACCTATATTACATATTATATATATATATTACGTATATTCATTACCTTATATTCATGTACATTGCAAACTAATTCCCCTTTTCGCTTTGGTAGCGGTGACGTTCGAGTACTAATGATGGAGCTGATGCTATCTTTGATGGCGATTCATCAGCGATAACTATAATTTAGGTAATGATAATGATTCTGTAGTGGTGATGGTGACTATGATGATGGCCGGGCAATGTCATTAACGGAGGTGAATAGAGGCGGAATCCGTTGGAAGGTGGATTTAATTACTGCACTACACCTGGTTTTTAGGTAGCAAGCAGAATTATTGTAGGATTAGATTGATGCCGTCCTTCACAAAGGGTGGATTAATTGAAAGTACTGTTCATAATAGTAAGAGGTTAATAACGTTAATTAGAATAATCTTATTATTATTATTATTAGCTTGTCGTTAAAGTTATTGTATAATAATCAATATTAAAATAGTTACACGATGAAATGACTAGCAAAAGTCACTAAGCTAACTTTCCAAGATATTTAAATTTTCCTATTTAAATAAAATTTGAATTATTTTATGTTAAAATTCTATTATATTATTTTATATTTGTATATGATATTAGATTTAAATCATGCTGTCACATGCCAAACATCATTGTTACGTGCGTGTGCGCGCAGTAACCATAAAGATTTACGTGAACTTCACCAACGGTCAAAAATCAAAATGGATTGAAATGTTTTCTTTTTCTAGAATTTCTTGTGACAAATTTAGATTATTTAATTTTAAACGTGAATTATTTTAAGATTCAATGAGTCTAATATAATTATAATCCTTTTAAAAAAAAGCGCAACTTTTTGGCGTGCAGATTGGGTTACGTTCTTTCAAGCGGCGGTTATGTCTACGGTCGTTTCGAGTCGCTTTAGTCTAACATGGTTAGATGCCCAACTTGCATCGCCTTGGAGCGCCCTCAGGGAGGGGTGCTATACAAATGGGGATCAATTAAAATCAGACTTTGATCCCTCTTTAGGGTACGTAAGGGGAGGTTCTACAAATCAGTTAAATATAAATACACAGTACACTAAGTAAAACAGAGAAATTCATTGCAGGGACAGTGCAGTGCAATCTCTAAATGCCTCACTAAAACTATTTGCTTAGAAATTCTTACAAATGTATGCAAATCCAAATTATAACTGCAAATTGTTGTACACGAGTCCAGTTTATTGCTGTAGGAGGTCGTGTAAATTATTTGAAAAAAAGATTAATTTCGGGGAATATTATGCGGTAACTGGTGTATCTAATTTCTAGCCTTTTCACAACCAGCCAATAAACTCGAATATTAATCGGCTTTGATTTAGACGCTTCTAAGTATAATCGTGGCTCAAGTCACGTTTAATTAATAATCCGGTCTGCAGTACCAATGAGCAGTACTCGCTGCTTGATTTACTTTGGTGGATACCATTTGCCTGTGATATGCAAATAGCAGATTGTTTAAGAAGTGCTTTCACATCCCACGAGGATATGAAAGGAATTCAAAAATTCAAAAGGAAAGATACTCACGATAAGATACACATACAGCGCTCTTTATAGGGCACCGGCTAAAAGTATCGACGGTGTTTGTATCACGATGACGTCACTATGTTTGATATGGTTTATGCCCTTACATTGTTTATTGCACTGTCGGCAATTTTTATATAATTTATGTAGGGCTTAATTTTTATTAACAATCTTGGTTCTTCCCTAAATACGGCCCTGATTATTAAGTTGGTGCTACGGAATGTTATATTATATGATCTTTTGATTGCTGCAATTCTGGTTGCACATTATCACATTTGCTCATTTTTCAGTCAAATTTCCTGCTTGATTTACAAGATTAGATATACAATATTACATATGGTCTGCTTTCTAAAATATTAATCATATCTTTCTCAGCCAATCGGTCTTGAAGGAAATCTTAAAGTCAAACTTAAATTTGAGAATAAATTCTTCTGAACCTGGCGACATCCTGGTATCGGGCTTCAAATACAACTCTACGGAAACATTCATAGATCAGGTGTTCTAGATTATTTATCATGTTTTCTAGATTATTTCTAAATTGAATGCCTCATTTGACGGCTGATCAGGTTTGGAATAAAAATTTACTTTGATACTTTGACTTCATGTTCCCATGACAACCCAACGTCATGTTACGCCTTCAAATTTCCAGGTATCTTTAAAAGCCTATGGTTCCATCGCCGGTTGTGTCCAGCCACACGAAGGTTATCTTAAAGACAAAAGTCATGTTAATATTGTTTAATTAATAATTAAGATCCAAATTGTAATTTTTGTAACGTTATTATTTTTCTTATGATCTTGATTTGCATACAGGATTGACAACCTGCGAAGCCATTAATGGATGCGGTGCTAATCAAGTATTTTTCTACGTATCGGCAGGGTCTTCTCGATTAAAATCATCGGCCATCATCTGCTACAATAACAGCACGTCAGTGCCAATATATTATAGCTATTTGTTTATCACTAATGGTTGTAATATGAGCTCATAGTAAGCATTCTTCTGCTAAGGCATTTTATTAATCCTTCCTGTGCTTAAAAGCATATTAAATTAGAAACTACTGCGACCATTGAGATATATATTTGCATTTATTTACATTTATTGTTTAAAAACAACTTTAAACAAAAAAAATCAACGGTGCTTTTAAAGGGTACTTAACCCTGTTTAGTGTTCCGACTCGTGGGTAATTCAACGCTTACTAATCGTCGCAGTTTACTAATCGAAGCCATTTTACTCCTCATTAAATCGAGTCCCATGGTGCCAGAATCATGAGTTAATTGGTGGTCCTGATGCTCTTATATCTGCTGTTAATGCATCGTGAATTATAAATATCAATTGATCATTTTGTTGCTTACAGCTACATCGGTCCAAAGATTAAGGGTGGACGAGGGATGAATGTTCTCCTAATCGATGGTGAATAGCAACGATTAATTGTCAATAATGTTGGACACGTTCCTATTGTTTTTTCCAATTATTTTCTAAATTCTATTAAATAAGCCTTTAGTTTAACCTTTAAGCATTAGTTAAATCCATAGTTTACAAACTGCCATTTTTATGTCTTTATAAGATCCTTACCCTGCGCAGATTTTCTTTCCAAATAATAAGTACAATAATCTTCTCTAAGTTACTTCGTAACACCCACGATGCGATCTTTCATGTTCAAAATCCACCTTTAAACTTTTTTTTTTTAATTCATTATGGAATGGTCCAAGATTATTGTATCGTGTGTTTCTCTAGTGTGTATGAGAAACATATGATACAATAATCAATACAATAATCAATACACACCATTCAAATAATGTTTCCAATAATTACAACTTCTGCAGATGTTTCTCTTGCTTTGGAAGAAATCAGACATTTTGACACTTTCAAGGAAGGTTTGACTTCTTTTAATTCTCAGTTGAATTCTTTTCATTTGATTTGCTTCTGCAATTAACTAATTAATTAATAATTATTATTATTTAATTACTAATAATTTGTTAATTAATAACATAAAATAATTGCACATCGAGTACTCCCCGTTCCAAATTCTGAAGCTTTAAGCACCATTTTTTAAATCTGACCAACTACATAGAAAAAAAAGAACATAAATTAACTGCTAATAGATTTATTTAATGTAAATAATTGATTATTGATAATAAATATAATTATAATTATAAAAAGAGTAATGAGTATATAATAGATATTGTTGCACTGAATATTTGACTATTATGAATGATGATGATTATTATTATTTAAGGTGTTGCGTTCGATGATTACTTGCATTCAATCGGAGATCACAAGATCATCATCATCGCCTCTGAAGATGAATCTTCACAAAAGTCTCAGTGATGATATTCTAAACATTGCATGAAGTTATAATAATTAATTAATTAATTAAATTGTTATCATCAAATTATTGCTAGTAAATTAATATGTTATTGTGTTATGGTTTTGCAAATACATTTCATTGAAAATACTCAAATAAATGTTTGCATCATATTATTATCACATTGCTTACATGTTTATACATTATGTATATATATATATATATATATTTCATTAACAACAACAAAGGATACTTTGATAACAGTTTGTACATAAATACATTATATACATATACAGCCTGTTGGAAAGTTCAAAAGTCTTATTGGAAGAGGACTTTGGAAGCTCTGTGATAAAGAAGATGTCATTTTTGGACCATTTTGTCTTCTTGGGCCAAAGAGGTCTCCATTCTGGGTCTGCCATTGAGAAGGTTGTCGTGGCACCAAAATGTTTCATTTAAGCTAAAAAAAAAATAAATAAGCGTAATTAATGTTGCCATGGCATTAAAATATTTTTCACGAATAATAGAAAAATCCTTTCTTTAGAAAGTTCGTTTGTCAAATTACTTTCTCAATTCTTATTATTCACCTTTCGGCAAGTTTACTAAGAACACTATCAATAATAATTTAGTGATGACAACAGTAATCTTATTGGAATGTTTTCAATGAAATTATGATGAAATAAAATGACTTTAAACTGTTTCTTAAACACAACTTGTGTCTTGTGTGAACAGCATAGGAAACATTATATTGACAGACCTGTTCAGATTAAAGGATGCCTAACACCCGGTGTGGGAGGTTAGTCGTCGAAATTATAGTAATTGTTTGTTGACTTAATAAAACAATTTAATTTTAAGTCATTTTAATTATTATTTGAACAATGATAATTATGGATTTTTGGCAAAGATTCTGCACTATAGTATTTGGTTGAGGTAGTTTTATCGTCGTCGTTGTCATCGTCATCATCGTCATCATCATCATCATCGTCGTCATCATCGTCATCATCATCGGTGATGCCTTTCCATTATGGCTGATTGATTTTTCCTCACAAGAGCCATGCATTTGGGTAATTTCCAACTCAATTAAAAAATTTAATTTTCATTGAGATTAATAAATTGATAAATTAATTTTGCAAAAAAAATAACTTAAAACAATTTATGAATGTGCAGTCATAATGTTATTTTTCATTTCTTTAATTTAAACTCGTAATAGTAATTAAATATCATTTTAAAGTTTCACAAAATTCTGTTGAAGTTGGCATTCTCAGGGAACTACCTTTTCCTAAGACAAGGAAGGTTCACTCCTTCCGTCACTTCGACCCCAGAGACACGACGTGCCCCCGTTGTCCTCCTCATCACCTGCCAGTTGCCGTGGTAACGCGGTCACGGAACCAGAAGAAGCCCAGAGCATGCATTGGTCAAGAAATGTCAGTTTTTTTTTTAATGTTTTTTTTTTAAATAATGGGATTAGGAGTTAGGGTTAGGAGTCAGGATTAGGAATTAGGGTTAGGAGTTAGGGTTAAGAGTTAGGGTTAAGAGTCAGGGTTAGGAGTTAGAGTTAGGAGTTAGGGTTAGGGCTCGTGTTGTGCTTTTATATCGAACTAATTCACACTTAAGAGTAACACAAATTGGCAAATTTATTTTATTAATTTATCTTTTATTAATGATATTGGCTCAGGATTATGCAGATGATTGCATTCAGTCATTATATTGTTTTTCATGCAAATGCATCTGAAAGTGAAAGGAATAATCATCAGTTATGGTTACCACCGACAGCGGTTGACTCGCCAATTATTGACTTAAAAATGGCGGAGAGCCTTCTTGTGAATGAATTTAATAAAATATTATTCTTTTTGTGCATCAATGTCTTATGACATTATTAAATACTTGTAACTAAATATATATAAATCTATATAAATAAAAATGCAATGTGTGTTTTTATCACATTTGTATCCGTGTTCTCTGAAAGTACTTAACCAATTGCTTTGAAATTTTGACACAACATAGTGCTCGATTAGAGGAGTGTTTTTATATACGTTTCGTATATATATGCCACAACTATATCGTCTAAAAATACGCTTTTTTCGAAAATCCTACCATTTAGCTACCTCTAGTACTAAATATTTATATTGAAAATACATTTACATTGAATACTTGTAACTAAATATTTAGTATAATAAGTATCATTTTTTTAATTATAAATTAAATTATATATTAAATATCTATTTATTATCAGCATCAACCAAACACAACTGGGCAGGGGACTTAACCTTGTGGTTTATGACATCAGTGAGGAAAAGATCAATCTCATCCAGAACTTCGACACCTATGACCTTGGTTAGTTCCAGTTGTTGTTATTATTAAATTATTTTACTGTTATTTTTGTCCTCAATATATTTCAAATGCATTGAAATCTTAATTTTTAAATTTTAAGTAAAACTTTACAAAAAATTGTTACGTAGGTGAGTTTAAATTAATCGTTCATGTACTTTCAGAGGTATCCTGGAAAATTTTTAGAGAAAAATTATTGTCACATAATTTTCCATCACGAATAAAACTTAGTCACGCTAAATGCCTGATTAAAAACAATTATGTTTGTTTAATGGTTTGTTAAATGCGTTCAATTTTAAACTGCTTCTTTGCAGACGAGGGGAACATTTCGGAGGTATTGAAGGCTGTCAATATCCGAGACCTGGTCGTCATCTTCACTTTTGACGATGCCGTCAGGAGGTTTGAAAGACGCCAATAATGACGATGACGATGACGATGACGATGCTTACCAAAGTTTTGAATTGTTTGCATGTTGCAATCAGTTGTGTTTTGTTTTAAGGCTTTCATCACAAACGAGAAACACTTTGAAAGACTTTGGCAGCTTCTACATCGACCAGATCAAAATGAGGGAATCCTGGCTTCTCATTGGTCAGAGAAGAATTACAGGATACTCGCCTTATGAGAGGGTATTAATTATGATAAATTGAAAGCAATTAATTAATTAAAAGTAATTAATTGTAATTAATTGCCTATCTTTGGAGCATTTTTGTTGTCTGATTCACTGAACCATTCGGCACACTTCCTTGGTGTTGCGGAATGGTTTTTTGAGCACTACAGATGTTACTACAGATATTACTTGTTGCTTGTGGCAATTCAATATTGCCACCGTCTAAGCCGACCTGCTTCCAAGTAGCACATTTAGATTTAATAATTGCATCTGTTTTTGTAATCTTTAAATATCTTTTAGTTATACTTTGATGAAATATTTATCGTTTAATATCTCAAATTACCTTCCAAGAATTGAAAACCAGCACCAATTTGTAAAGTGTTTTGCAAAATTTATTTGAACAACCGTGTTAATCTAGTCCTTTTGAATTATTCATGGTGGCAATGATGATGATGATGATGATGATGTCATGTCATGACATAACATAATTGTTTGCGGGAATGAAAAATAATTGTACGTTAATTGTATTTTATAGTTGAATTTTGGTCAGTACAAAAGCCACAATTGGTCTGAACCTATCCATTTTAAAGGATGCATTCCTTACAGAAGTAATGTTCAAATATTGACTTAGATTCAATCATCATCATATTTTCCATACTGTAATGTATAATGTATAATTTTTATTCTCAAAAGTGTGGATGTGGGTTTTAAATAAATGATTACAGATGAAAGCAGCCAAAATAAACACATTGTTGCCAAGAAATTAATTAATTTATTTTTATTTATATTATTATAGATAATAATATATTATTATAAGTAATATTATTAAAAATAATAATAATAATAATAATATGTTATTATAAATTATAATATTATTATATTATAATAATTGTAATATTATTATATTATAATAATTATAATATAATAATATTATAATTATTATAATATAATAATATTATAATTATTATAATATAATAATATTATAATTATTATAATATAATAATATTATAATTATTATAATATAATTAGCATTTAATGAGTTAATGTTATTGTCATTACGTTATTAATAGTTACTGTTGACTGAGTTTGTGTTAAAATTTTTTTGAGTTTAAAGATTACGGAGTTGTAACTGCAGGAGTTAAGAGAACCAAAATTGTGTTATGTTAAGTACATTAATGGTCTCGCAACAATATTGTCAATTATCATTGCATCATTGGAGGTCAATTAATAAAATACTATTAATAATTATTAATACAACTAATAATAATAATAATAATAACATTTATTATTATTATTAATACAACTAATAAACCACTTGTTAATCCCTTATCATTGCTGTTTAGTCCCTTTGTTGCATTTTGATGAAACGGAAAAGTGTTTAACAAAAGTGTTTTGATTATCAAAGTTTTAACATGACTTCATATGGCATTATTGTATAAATAATTTAGTAGTTTTCATCCTGCTTCTAAGATAGAAATACATATCAGCATATCAATCAGCATGCCTATCAGCATAAATATCAGATGCAACATCTGAATGCAAATATTTACAACATACCTTGTAATGCAAATTACAAGTGCAGGTTGTAACCTATGGATTATGGTTTGGAAAATACAGTGCATTTATTAAAATACATTAAACCTTCTTTAATATTTTCTGTTCACTATTGACTTTTACCATTGAAGTCCCTGGTCTGTTCAAGCCTTTCTATTCTGAAACGGACAAAAATAGACTGTATTACTGCGACAAGCAAGAAAATCCTCTCTCAAAAAACCACTTCTGTTCAGGTGTTTCCTATTTGTTTGTTTGTCTGTTTGTTTGTTTGTTGTTGCATTTGGAAAGTATTTGTTCATAGTTGCTGGTGGTTTAAGCTGATATTTGTTGGTTATGATGTTATGATGTTAAGATGTTGGTTATGTTGTTAAGATGTTATTTGCAATACCTGCGTAAACGACATGAATTTTATTTCTTCTTCCACGATCTTTCAGACCTTAACAAGTGGCAACCATTACAATCATCCCTTCTCCAGAATCCCATGTTCAAGGACAGTCCTGTATTTTCTTTTCCAATAATTGTCTTTGCAAGTAAGATCTTGATTTTGTGTTTGGTTATTCATCACTTATGTTAAGTAATTAAATTAATGACGTTAGGTTGAATTGTGATGCATTAAGTTGTTGTAACTACTTGGATTCTATAGTTAGTTTTGAATGATCTGTGTAGTACTTAACTCAATCATAGCAGTAAATATGCTAAATAATAAGTATATAATAATAATAATAATAAATAATAATAAATTGTTGATTTTTTTTTTATTGCATTTTATGGAAATGATTAAATATTGCATAAATGTCGACTTTTATTGGCAGGCTCAGTTGAGTCTGTTGTTCAAATTCAACTGGAGAAGATCAGTATGATGTCTGGACTGAACCATGACAATGTTATGGTGGGCATCAAATGTTTAACTTTTTAATTTATGCTGCTATTCATATTGATTAATTAATTTCATCGAAGGGTTTTGGTTTTTATTTATTTATTTGTGCAAAATAATAACCAATAATAATCAGTAAAGTTTCTTTAAGTGCAATGATATTTATGGATCATAAGTTAATCTTTTTTCTCTCATTTTCTTAGGTTTTTTACGACCCACAAATAAAGAGTTACGAGACACTCATCAAATTATTTAGGTTCAAAGGAGTCACTCACAGCAAATCAGGTGAACCTCATCTTGACCGATCATATGTTTTCACATCATCTTCATGATGTCCAAATGTTCTGCTGCACTTTAATTAAATTACTTTTAATCTGATCTCCACTCCAATAATCTTTACTTTGAATAATTGAAAGCATGAAATAATAATAATAATACAAATTGTTTAACTGCCATATTTCCCAGAAAATGAGACAAGGTCTTACGATAATTTTTTCCTTCAAAAAACTCAGTAGGACTTATTTTCAAGGGATATCTCATATTTTCATTCATACCTTCCAAGGCCAAAACTTGGATGCAGTGCTTGCAGATTACTGCCTTCCATTATACAATTACGATCTAAATTGTGGCAAATTTTTATATTAAGTGGTTCAATTCTAATCAATGACATGACGAAAATACACAGAAGGAAATTAAAAAAATAATAATTAATTAATTATCTATATTGACAGAACAAATCAAAAAAAAAAGATTTGCAATGCTTTTGTTATTTTGGATGACTTTCCAACTTAATTCCATAATTACCATGAAAATTCATTCAAGCCTATTTTAGGGGAGACACAATATGAATTAACTAAATGGTGATCAGTCATTATTGTTCAACCATCATTGCAGGTCAAAACTGGTCTCTAACTGAGGACTTGTTGGCTTCCTTGCCAACCATTCCTGAAGTTCGCCATCTTTTTCTGGAAATTTATGTCATTTTAAAATTATCTATCATTAATTAAAATAATTTAGCCATAATTAATAATAATTAATTTACTATTAAAGAATATGACTTGATCACATCGTAATAAATATTCATATTTGTAATAAATCCAGAATGCCATAGTACTAGAAGAAGGTGTTCTTCCAACAACGCACTACCTGCAGTACCTGGCAGACCTGTATCCAGTGCTTTTGTCGGATACCAAGTTGTGCTACATTGGGGCTTACAACCACCATGGTTATTAAATTATTTTGTTTTTTATTATAATTATTTTCTTTATAACATTATTATTATTATTATTACATTCCTTTATATTTTTGACACCTCAACAAGATGCTTTCCACGAAATGCTTGCGATATCGATCAGTACCTTATTTTTTTTTGAAACTGATTACTTTGAATTCTGCTACATAACGATGATCTATTTGTTTGTTGAAGACATTGTTGCTAATTAACTTGTCTTTCCAGTAATTGAGCACTGATTAATGTGCCTCTTTGTTAAGTATTAGTATCATGTATTAAGATTTCTTTATTTTATTATTTTTCTTCACGCGTAGCTCATCATTTGTGAATTAATTAATTAATCATGCTGGAAACAATTACCATCTAATTTGCATAAATGCCATCATTAATTTCTATCTCTAATGCTATTATTATTAATTATATCTTATAATCTAACTTAATTATATCTTATAATCTAACTTAATTATATCTTCTATTCTAATTTTGGTTAAGAACAGAATTAAATTTAATCATATCCTCAGCATTCCTTGGCACAACATATTCTTCGAAGCTGAAGGCCTTCAGATCGACAGACACTCCTCCAAAGCTCAGTTATATGATCAAAACCGCTTGCCTGGAAATCAATGCCTTTAATAATAGGTAATCGATCATTAATAATATCTAATGAATTATTATATCTAATTAATTATCATTATTATTATTATATCTAATTAATTAAATACTTGTTCTTTGTTGATTATGCGATGGAGTTCTTGAATGATCGACTGATTTCGTGTCTAAATTTTATTTACCCTTTTCATTAATACATGGTAATTAATTATTAATACTAAATTATATTAATTAAATAATATTAATCATTATTAATCACTAATACAGCAGCAGATCGCCAGGAGGAGAAGTCATATTACCGGACGTGTCTTACGTAGCCCGGCATCCGCTGACCCCGGATCACCAGGGCAGCTCTCCCCTTGTCAGGTCTTACGTTCAGTAAGCAATGCTCTCAATGAAGGGCCCGATTGTTTGATTGCTGCTAATTAATTAATGTGATCTGTACCTTATTTATTGATTTATCTATTGATTGATTGATTGATTGATTGATTGATTGATTGATTGATTGATTGATTGATTGATTGATTGATTGATTGATTGATTGATTGATTGATTGATTGATTGATTGATTGATTGATTGATTGATTGATTGATTGATTGATTGATTGATTGATTGATTGATTGATTGATTGATTGATTGATTGATTGATTGATTGATTGATTGATTGATTGATTGATTGATTGATTGATTGATTGATTGATTGATTGATTGATTGATTGATTGATTGATTGATTGATTGATTGATTGATTGATTGATTGATTGATTAATTAATCAGAGGCAAAATAAAGCTGCCCGTCAACAAGAATCTTCTACACTCGGACTTTTACGACGAATTGCTCGTGAAACTCTTGAAAAAGGCATCGTTGTTAAAAAACTCAAGCCAAGAGTGCGATGCTCTTTTTTTAGAGAGGCAAGTTGATGATGGTGATGATGATGATGATGGTGACGATGATGATGATGGTGATGATGATGATGATGACGATGGCAATGATGATGACGATGATGATGGCAGTGTTGATGATGATTATTTAGCAAATTTTTAGTTCTTATGTTGACTATTAAAATTATTTTAAAAATCCAGGAAGAGCTTTGTTTCAATATTCAATCAGGAGTACGAGGATGACTATACAAATCTGACCAAGCACATGTCCTGCTTCATCGTTACAACCCAGAAAGACAATCACAACATCGTTGGAGTTTATAAGGGCGTCTTCAGGTAGGCTGCAGTAATGTCGGATGGAGTAATTTGTTATGTCCGAGTTTCATAGATACGTTAGGTCGTTAGATTATATTTATGGTTTCTTTGAATATTTGTCGCTTCATGGTGCCTCAAAATTGACTTAAAATAAATTAATAAACTCTCTAACATTGTTGAAATTAATGTTATAAATCAAATTATAAGTCGTAATTAATCGATTGTCAAATGATTCACAGAAATCTATTTCATCGTAGGTTCAGTCACAGGAACGTTCATGTCTTTTTGGTCGGCTCAAAGAGCATATTTCATAAAGTTCTTTAGGAGTTCTTGATTCCAGATGCCATTATTTTAATGGAAGGTCTTTGAATCTGCAATTTATGTAAGCATCGTTTATTTCAACTAATTTGCTTATAAATTACAACTTTATGTTGTCATTATTTTTGTTGCAATATTAATTTTGACATTGATTTTCATTAAATACTTACATCAATTGCCAAAGCACTTGCCAAGGCCACAGAAGTGATTTAATTTGTTTGTTGCTTAATTAATTAAGTAATTTGATCTAACATCATGTCATTATTACTATTATTACTATTATTATTATTATTATTATTATTATTATTATTATTATTATTATTAATAGTTTCTGATGGTAAAATGATTTTAGTTTTATTTCATTCTTGAAGCAATTTCATGGGCAGAAAGGGTGTCTTAACTGCTGGGCTTTTAGATGTCCATGCATTGAAAACCTGCCTGCATATCTGCCATGTGCCTTCGAATTTATGTTTATTGTATTGGCTTGCATTCATTATTTGGTATTTATTTGACTAAGTGTCTTAGTCTTTGTGCAACTATTTTTCTGAGCCATATCAAAATATGTCTCAAGCATGTGATCATGCTACTCCAGTGAAACTGTTCAACACATGGATATTGATGTTGTGATTTTTTTTTATAAGATTTCTTGACTCTTTGTCGATTTTTGTTGTTTATGTCCAACATCTACTGACATTAAACTAAGTTTGGCTGTGACGCTGATGTCGTAGATGATTTTTTTATTGCAATTGCATTTATTTAGTTTTTATTTCACGAGTTAATTATCAATTGTAAATTTTTGTCCATTCTGTGAATGTCCAACTTGTAAATAATCATCAACCGCTAGACTTGGTTGCCTGGTATTTGCTAAGATCTCACTTTAGAAAAATTAATAAAATGTTTAAAATGATGAACCGTTGTATTTTTAATCATTCCTTAAGACTGCACCAATGGTGGATTCGGTCATTATATCATATTAATTAACAAAATATTAGCCGAGTCACCGCAGTGTTTAACCCTATTACAATGTATTTCAACAACTCGTAGGCCACAATAATAACTTGTATTCGAAAACAGCGTAAATAATAGATCCAGAAACTAACAACTTGGAGAAGTAAACAGAACCACACTCGAAAACTCAGTCTAAGTCAAACGCACAAAAAGTCTTGAAATCAAAGAAAGTAAATGTACGAAATCAAAACTCGCGCAACAGAAAAGCTAATAAACAGCTTAAAATCATATCGCCAATTTTCATCCACATTCAATTTTAATTCAGATCTAGATTGACTCCTTCCTCCTCTTCCCAGACGATATCCGATCAATTGGTCCTTTTTAACTTTATAATACCATTGCGCTCGGCAGGATTATGGGTCAACTGAATCTCTGCACCTTCCAAGGACAATTTAAGGAGGTGGGGTTTAGTAGAAGACGCCAAATGCGGATTCTATGGCGGAACCATTCGACTATCGGTACTTGGCCACGATCATTGCATCATGTGCTCAGCAACTACAAATACAACCTTGCCCAAGGTTGGCATACGTGGCGACACAATCAGGTGCTACGAGAAGTGTGCGAGGCCACCAAAGCAGCGGTATCCAGAACAAACTCGCGCGCAATCTCCAAGCAACGGACAATTTACTTCCTGCGCGATTGCTTCGCACAGCTCTGCAGAAAGCGATGTAAAACGCCAAAAAAGGACATCCTTGCAAAGGCAAACGACTAGACAGTCGCAGCCGACTTAGAAGGAATGAGGCACTACCCCCAGATGTCGAATGCTATATCCTGATTTTCTTTTGCTACGATGAAAAATATGTCGTCCGGGTTTGTGGCCTTTCTTGTGTAAATCCAGTCTTCCATTGCTGAACGCGCCTTCTCCGTCGCAGTCAATTCTACCGCCTCCTGCGGGATACCCTAGGTCTCTATATCACAGGGTATTCCTTCCTGTGGGCCTAAAGCGTCTGCAGTTATTCACTACTACAATTCTTTGCCAGCAGACCTCTACGATGAATGGCATATTTGATGATGAATGAGCTTTTTACAAAAACAATTTTGTGATGAATTTATTCCCCACTGAAAACAACTCGACAAGCTAGTGCAATATTTTAGTTAATTTTAGGAAATTTATTTTATTTCCCAGCTAAACCTCGACATAAACTGGCTGAAGCCCTTTAGAACAAAAAAGCACATTCCCCGGTCAATCAATTTCCAGTTACGCTTGATGACAAGTTAAACACTGGACCAAATGGGATTTAGGACTCAATCCTTCCAACATCAACTTCCAACTCCCTGCAGATTCTCCGAAGCCCTTTTCGAGCACAATACTCAGATTATCTTCTGTAAGACCAATGTCATTATTTAATCTGTGTCTTTCCTTATTTTTAGATCTTTAAACTTAGCGTCACTTTACTGCTTAAAAAGTACAAATAATTGAAGTAAGCCTGCGTTATAAAATAATTCAAACATTTATTAAAGCAATGGTATTTAACAAGGCTTCATTTCTAGATAATGCTCAAATAAATAAATAAATAAATAGCTAAAAATGTCATTTAACAAGGTTAATTTCAAATTAAAGTTAGTTTAATTTTTTACTAAAAATTAAATTCTAAGAATTTGAACACAAGAAATTAGCCAGCTCTTTATTATTATTAAACAGTTTTCGCGGTTTGCACGAGCAGTTCATTCGCTTTGTGTTGGTTTGATCGTTTTACTCAAAGTTCTGTACTTAATATTATTGAATATTACATTAAATAGTTTCAACATATTTGAAGCGGCACGAAAATGCGGGCGTCATCTAGCCGACCTTCTGAAAATACTTTCGAGCTGAAACCGGCCGTAGTTGAAAGACAGTATGTCTTTAGACCTCCAAATAATAGGAGGTAAGACTTGTCAAAGATTTTTGTTACTTAGATTTTAATTTAGAAATGCCTAAATACCTTTATAGCATACCGTTTCAGCAAGCCTCCTTATCACTCCTATTACATTTCTTAAAAATCTTAGCTATTATTTCTACGTGCGGTTTTTCCATGCATCCACGTAAGAGTTGCGAACACGCCGTTCAATTTTGTCATAGGTTATTTAAGAAGTTATTGAACTTTTAATTGTTTGTGAATGCATTGAATAAATCATGTAAGCAGAAGTTCTGCAATCAGAACTGTGAACAAGATTTTTCCACTATATGTTCAAGTATTAGTCATCATGAATTCATGCATTTTTTTTTAAAAATTGCATTCAATTTAAAGTAAAGCCATTAACCTGATGCCTTGGTTGAAATTTTTGCTTGATCCCTCAATGTCTTGATGAAAAAGTTTTAAAAAAGCTTAAAAATTTATTCTGGCAAAAGATCTAAACATTGCGAATGTTTTCAGGACAGAAACTGCTAGTAATTATGCTGAGGAATTCAGAACAAGAGAACGTGAAGAATTTCAAAATGTGATTAAACCTTAGTTTTCAGTTGCAATGCTCCAACAAATATTTAAATATAACTTATATAAATTGAGTTTAACAGTTGTTTTTATTTGCAACCATTCATGTTGATTCTGAAAAGTTTCAGTGCCACAGCAGAGAAATGATTTAATCTCAAAATTTGGTCATTCTAACAAATATTATATATTCTTTCAAAAAGAATGTTAGCTACAGTGTTGTAAATAATGTTAATGAAGGTAATATTATTTATTATTATACCAACAAATTATATTCAACAAACCATAGGACAGAAGGCCTGCCATGGATGTTGTCAGCATCCAGTCCAGTGGGTTGGAGCAATTGGAGGCATTTTCAGATGTCAACTGTTCGAGGTCAGAGGTCATGATGGATTGCGATGATGAGATTGAGTTTGAAAATGAAGCCGAGGTGGCTGAGCTTTACCGGAGATACAACTTCAAGAGTCACTTTGATCCGAAGCTGACCATCACAGGCTTTAAGGATCAGGTGAGTCTTCATATCATAGTCAATGATTGGCTGGCTATAATAGTCTTTAAGCAGTTCTAATGCATTATTGTTGTAATAGTAATTAGCATTTAAAAAATAAGTTAAAAGTGAGATGAAAATTTGTGACAGAAAGTGATCTTTTTTGCAGATCTTGGAGATGGTGGAGTCTAAACAGGTCTCAATCATCCAGGGGGGTACAGGTTGCGGCAAAAGCACGCAGGTGTGTCAGTTCATCTTGGACGATGCCGTGTCTCGCGGCAGACGTTGCAACGTTGTCGTTACTCAACCGAGAAGGATTGCTGCCATCAGCGTTGCAAGGAGGGTTTGCTCAGAAAATGGTTGGCAAGTCGGATCAATCTGTGGCTATCAAGTGAGTGGGACTTTTGGTGATGTAGACACTGAGTATCTCTTTTGGTTCTATGGATGATTAACTAAGATATTCCTTACTTACATCATAAGAAGCTCAATAGGTCAGTTAAGTACAGATTTGTAATCCTTAATCATTTAGTTTATTATAATTAAATGTGATTAATATTAATTTCTTGCATTTTTGTTACCATTATATTTGCTGTCATCATCGTCGTCGTTGTCATCATCATCATCATCATCATCATTGCCATCACAGGTAGGACTGGATAAGGAAGCCAGCAGTGATACAAGGATCTTGTTCTGTACCATTGGAGTTTTCTTGCAGAAGTTAATAACAACAAAGAGGATGAGTGAGTTCACTCACATCATACTTGATGAGGTTGGTAGTGATTACCATCTTGTAGTCAATACTTCTGATACCGGTACTTGTGCTCTGCACATTTACCTCATTTTTTTATTAAGTTAGTTGTTAATTTTTTAAAATTTTATTTGAAGTAACATAACAGGAGTGAAACCAAAACTGTTACATTTTTGTGAAACAAAATATCTCACATTTCAAGATAAATTTATTTAGGTAACAAATATTCAAATATTCCAACAGAATGTGAATTTAAAATAATAGTAATAATATTAAATAATAATAATAACAGGGAATTTATAAGGCCCACTCGGCAACGGTTATATTGGTATGTAGGGTAGACTTAAGATCTTAAGTCTTAAGAATGGCAGTTAAAATGATGCATCAGCTGAGCTGGGAGCAATGTTCCATTGTTGGCCCATTTACTTCAAATAAATATATTGCAATATAATTAATAAATTATCAATTTATTTATTTATTTATCTAATGAAATTTAATCCAAGGTTCATGATAGAGGTCAAGATACAGACTTTTGCCTTTTTGTGGTTAGAAAACTCATGCGAACCATACCAACAAAGACCAAGGTTAGATGATGATGATGATGCTTACTGTAATATAGCCAATGAAGCAGATTAATTAGATCATTAAAGTGATTTAATTGGAATATATTAATAATGATATTATTAATAATTAATGATAATAATATGTAAAACTGCTAATAATAATTATACCCTCCTTATAAGCTGCCAAAAGGTTAGCATCAATGGTGTCTAAATTAAGTTAGTAAGGTGCCCAATTTAGAATTTCGTCTTTAAAAATTGGGACCATAATTGTAGGAGCTGGCAAAACATAATTATTATTATTATTTTCATGTATTATTATATTTATCACCATCATGATTGTAACATTTGATCCAGGTGATCCTAATGTCAGCCACGTTGGAGCTTCCCTTGTATCGTGATTACCTCAGGTTCAAAACCCAGACCGACGAAATCCAGGAGCCGTCCGTCATCAAGGTCGTCGGCAACACTTACGAAGTCACGGAGATGTACCTGGATGACTTGAATTTCAGCGGAGAGGTTGTTTACCACAAAAGTTTTTGTTTTGTTGTTGTTGTTTATTAAGATGGACGTCAAAGTTCGGCATTGAATTACTTTCCGTAGCTCCCCGAAAGGGACGATGAGCCACAGCTTCACAGATGTCTTATGAAGTTGGCAGTGAACCTCATTCTGTCTTTCACAGCTAATGAAAAACTGTGAGTCAGACGTGATTGACAGGAAGCAATTACGAACATATTGATTTAGTTGTTTACTTTGTCAATGATTTTGATGATGCATTTATGACTGGGTTTATGATTTGTTAGTAAATTAAACAATTGGTGTGTCCCTTTGCTTGAAGAATGCTTTGTATGGAGTATTATTATTATTATTATTATTATTATTATTATTATTATTATTATTATTATTATTATTATTATCAGTTATGTTTAATGTTATTAATTTGCTCCAATTTGATTTTAATCATCCCTTTATCAGGAAAAGTGCCTCAAAGAGGGGATCTGTACTTGTATTCTTACCAGGTGAGCAATTGCTGTTGAAGCGAGTTCTTTAAATAGTTATTTCGTCATTATTTCTGTGAATCAAGAGCATGAATAATGTCCAGGTTTAGAAGATATTGAGGACATGAAGATGATGCTTCAACCTTACGTTGAAGAGCATAGGTAAGCCTCTGCCATTATCATGCAAATGAAAGCAAATGTTTGATGTGCAATTTGATTTGTTTTTCTAAATTTTTTAATTTGACATTTGTAATTAAAATCTTATTATTCATGTTATCGCTAGCTTATTATTCAGCCTTCCGTGTTGTCAATGTTGACGAGCATCTCATAGGTTTGTTTTCTTTTAAAGGCTCGAGTTGAAGAGGCTCCATTCTGCCATTCCATCTGAGGAACAAGCCAATGTTTTTGCAGAGATGAAGGACAACCAGAGGAAGGTTGAACTTGTTTTGATGAACATATTTATTCTTTGGAAGTCTATAATTAGTTCCCGGAAGCTCGCTCGATTGGTTGCACAATAATTCGAATAACTGTAATGTTTTTGGCTTTTAAATAATTAACGGCCATTATTTTTCTTGTTTTGTAAAAGTTATGAGTTGTTTGTATGGGTAATGATCTTCGAGACCTTGAAAGTCAAAAGGTCAACCCCTTCCTTCTGTTATCGCCCGTCGCAGGTAATTCTGGCCACGAACATTGCCGAGAGCTCCATCACGGTGGCTGATGTTAAATATGGTAAGATGGTGATGTTGAAGAATTGGAAATGTTTAAATTATTTATAGGAAGGGTGATGCTTAATTATGGCTGGCACAATCCAATCATAGGCATAATTACATTTTGGTACTGAAATTAGAAAAAAAAGAGGCTCCTTGCCATGGTAAAATCAATATTTTGTTTCACTGGCAGTGATGATGATGGTGATGATGGCAATGACAATGATGTTTACTGATAATATTACAGTGATAGATTTCTGCCTGACAAAGAGCATGGTCTTCAATCTAAATAGTAATTATTCAAGCCTCAAGTTGCAATGGGCATCAAAAAGCAGTTGTGCTCAGAGAAAAGGTTGTTGTTGTTGAGAATGATTCAATTCTGACTTGTTCTCATTGTTCTTGTTTTGAATGTTTTAATCATATTTATAAATATTGTATGGCAAGGTTTAATTATTTGTGCTTTGAAATGTTCATCTATTTATAATGTAATGTCATTTATGTTTTTTATAAGTATTATTATTATATTAAATGTATTTTTTCTGGGTTTTTACCATCAGTATCATCATGTTGTCTTTCATACCAGTACAATCATTATCGTCGTTATCACCATATGAACAGGCAGAGCAGGGAGAGTGGCAGATGGCATAGTTTATCGTATGGTGGAGTATTGTTTCTTTGAGAGCCTGAAGGACTTTGACATTCCTGAGATGCTGGTGAGGTTGTTATTGGTTGAAATGTGCTGTCAATCATTTTAGCCACACCTAAGTGATTGATTGCTTAAAATGATCCCCACGTGACTTTGTGATTTAATTAATTTAAATAATTTTGTTCAAAATAATGACAATTTTAGTTCTGGAAGATGATGCCTGGCTCTTAGCAGTAAATTAGTCTTGTTAAGAAAACTCTTGGAGAGCACTACAATAAATAGATGATGATAATAGTCACTAATAACTATCCTACTAACTAATTAATAGTAAAATGGTTAATTAATATGGTTAATGATAACTGCCAACTTTCTCTTCACAGACGAGTCCTCTCGACCATGTGGTATTGAAATCGAAGCTGTTGGGTATGGGAAGTCCAAAGGAGGTCCTTGCACTGACCATCACCCCACCTGATCTCAGGAGCATTGAGAAGACTGTTCTCATCTTGAAAGAGGTGCACTGCCATTGTTAATGTTATTGTTATTATTGTTGATATTATTTTAATAGAGAAATTAGTGGTTGCTTTTATTTTATTGGTATCTTGTTATTGCTATGTAGCATCATCACCTGATTTACTATTGCTCATATCATTAACATCTTGTTGAAGATACTTGAAATGTGATGATGTTTACCATTATTTAAATACATTTTTGTCTTTGTTCTGTTTAAGTTATCATTTCAATGTTTTTATTGTGGAAATTTGGCACATTTAAGTTATTGCCTTTTGCTTCAGGAGGGGGCACTGAGTCCCCTGACAACCGACCTCCACGACGGGGAGTTGACCTTCATGGGGAGGGTGCTGGCAGGCCTGCCGGTGGACACCCACGTCGGCAAGCTCGTTCTGCTCGGGTATTCGGCAGGCCTGTTGGAAGAGACGATCCTGATCGGTTGTTTGATAATAAATCTGATATATGTTTGTTGTGACATCTGCTGTTTGTTATATGATATATGTTATATGAGATATATGTATATGATGTAATTAGCCCGTTCCTGTGATTTTGGAATTTAATAAGAAGGAGTTTACTGTTAAGCATTGCTGTGGCAGGAAAGTCTTTTAATGACAAGACTTGATTTGATTTATTTTGGGTATTAAAATGTTAATTTAACGTTCTGAGATGTACATTATTTTGTGAGAAAGTCACACGTCATATAATGAAGAAAATATGTCGTATATTATGATATATATGTATTATATATATTAAATCATCTTAAATTCTAAAGTGAAAAGATTTTTAAAAAAATGAATTTAAAAATATTTTACTGACTTGAACTTGATGAATTCTCGCAATACATTGTAGGTTCCCTTCATTCGGTTCCGAGCATCTTTGTGCATCCGAACCATTTGAGGCTTGAGGCTTACCAGTAAGTGACCCTGTGATGATGATTGCGAATTTGTGATCATGATTATGATCATTCTGGATGATGATGATGATCGTTCTTTATGACAGGAACAAGTTGAGATGGTCCAATAACACGATGAGTGACAGTTTGGCTTCCTACTTTGCTTATAAGGTTGCCCTTTATGGTTTAGTTTATTATGATGATTCAATTTAATGACGACGACAACGATGATGGTATCAGCCATTTTGATGATGATTACCCATGAAATGCCATGCCATGCCAAATTCTTACCTTTACTTGATGTATAAATTATATTATATATTATAACATGTTATAAAGTTAATTTTAGTGAGAATCATTACTGAGGTGACTTAAGTTAAACAAGTAATAATAAATAATGGTAAGTCTGGATGGTGTTAGTGTTAAACAGATGGCTGATCAAAACCTAGATCCATCAAGGAAGACTTAGAGACTCAGATGTTAAATGATAATAATTATCTAATAAATTAATTAATCGATAATAACAACGTGCCATCTGAAACCTGAGTTGAGCATCCATATTTGCATTCACAGTCCTGGGAGCACTTGAAGACCATAGAAAAGTTTGCATCACTTGGTGATGAGCAGCATTGGTGCAGAGGACATTTCCTTGAGTTGAAGAGACTCAGAGAGGTTAGTAATTGCTTTATAAAATTTAAACTATTTTCTTTATAAGCATATTGTATTTGGCAACAATTATTTTATATTTTATTGGAATATATCGATTATGAATGCTGTTGTAAAAGAAGTACTGCTAGGTGCAATAATAATAATAATAATAATAATAATAATAAAGTAATAGTAATAATAACAATAATAGAAATGTTAGTCCCATTTATTACTTGTCAAATGGTCTTAGTTCAATAATTAGAAAGATTAGATGATTGGTTAAATCATATAATTTTATTTTCAATAATTAATTTGTTGATTACTTACAATTGCA
Source organism: Hirudinaria manillensis (assembly GCA_034509925.1). Classification (NCBI taxonomy): domain Eukaryota; kingdom Metazoa; phylum Annelida; class Clitellata; order Hirudinida; family Hirudinidae; genus Hirudinaria; species Hirudinaria manillensis. The sequence goes on along the minus strand of CM067528.1, from coordinate 7,038,599 downwards.
ATTGATATTATTAATATAGTTGCAATTCTAATTAATGTAATTTGATGAAATTAGGTTAAAATTCTCTCTGAGGAGTTGAAGAGAAGATTGGAGAAGGATTTTCACATTTGCATCCCTCAACACTACAGGCCTCTTGATATGCAGGACACCAGGAATCAGTTCCTGTTAAAGGTCATCCTTACAATGAATATTCTCATGAATCAGGCTTAACATTTTATAGGGAAACATTGGAATTAACTGAAAGGGTTTAATGGATTTTCATCCAAAATGGATTAATATGATTTAGTTTTTTTTTTTTTAAAGAATTTCAAGTAATTAAACATTATAATCATTTTATTTAAATATTGCGACTGCTTTGTCGTCAGATTCTTCTCTGTGGAGCTTTCTATCCAAATTACTTCCTGTCGAGTTCCATTGATGAAAATCAGGCCCTTAGAAGCATGGGTGGTCACAACCACCTGAAGACAGTCATAGTTTGTTGATCTCAAGATTTATCTCCATATGTTATCATTATATTCTCCTGTAAAATCAATGGCTTTATCTTCAATACTTGTTTCATATTATTGGCTCTTTATGTTTCTTATCATTATTCTGTAGTTTCTTTGGTCATTGTAATATGGCATCTTAAGCCATATTATTGCTTGCCTTTTATGGTTAGTTGCATTGTGATATTATTATATTCCACCACTTGTTAATCATATTAGTAACACATGGATGTATGTATATATATACATAAATGATGAATTCATAAATTACCATACTACAAATATTAATAATTTTGGTCCATGTTTGCCCTTCTCATTGAATATGCTTGTCATTGTTGGTGTTTGTTTGTGCCTCGCAATGTTACAAGAATCGTGCGACCTTTGAAGGTCAAAGGTTTCCCTGATGGTGGGGTTCCATTCTACAAGAGGGAGTTGAGGGCCTTGTTTAGGAAGTGCGACCCAATGGGTGGAGAGCTGCAAATCCATGGGGATCACACGAGGTTTTTTCATTATTTTGATTTCTTTTTATTATATTTAATTTGGTGAAATTAACTGAAATTATGCATTTTCTGATCAATAAATCAAAAAGTTGAATCTCCTTGTTTTGTTTGTAGGGCTTATATTGAATTCAAAGGAAGCAATAACAACAGAAATTGCACGATGGCCGTTTGCTCGGCCCTCAAAATGAGGTAAAAACCTAAATTTTATATTGTTGTTATTATTATGAAAGAAAAAATTATTTTCTCCATTTGCTATATTCTTATGTGGAGAGTTTAAATGGCTTTGGGAAGTCATTGTCAAAACCATGAATGTTAGGATTGTTTTGTTTTGAGTCCATGAGTATTTGTATGTTTGTGTATTGCTTTGTTTGTTGTAGGATGCTGAAGATACCCATGGAGGTCAATGCAGATCCTTCTGAATCAGCATTGGAAGAGGAGGATGAGGAGGACGATGTCAAAGTTGTCGGAGGAGTTGCATCGGCAGAAGGAAGGTTTGACGCACTGATTAAGATCAATAGTTTTAATTTGTTTTGTTTGTCATTAATGGGGATGGTATAGTGCTGTTATTAATATTATAATTAATATTATAATTAATAATTTATTTTCTATTTTAGGCAGTAATTTTCAGTAACCCTTAGATTTTGAAACATTGATATTGAGATTTTGGACTAAGATTGATAAGAGATGTATCTCTTATCATATTATACAGTGCAATTTACTGCTGGCTCAAATCATGAAACTTCTGGTCACAATCCATCTTTCTTTGGTCATCATTATCATCACCATCAGAATCACGATCATTATAATAATTTTATTATAATTGGCTACAGAGCCAAGCAAGTGCCCTACCCACCATCAGAGATGAAAAAAATTGCCATCAATGTCACTGAGGTTAATCTGATTGATGATAGTGTGGTTGTTGTTGTGAATGTTGCTGCTGCTTTTGTTGTTGGTGTTGATGTTGCTAAGGTGCTATTGAAAGTAGTTAACTTTATGACTTTGTTATTCACAAAATTTGTAATCTTAGATCGGATTTGATTAAAATTTCAATTAACCATGACAGATTATTAACATTATAATTAGTATTTATTAGATAAAATAACAAGCAAATATTTAAATTAAAACTGGTAATTTTTATAATTAAATTAAGATTTGCAGATGATTCATTATTTATTCAAATTCATTAAAAAAATCAACCGATAACCTATTCGCACTTGCAGACGAGTTTAACTCTCATTTTCAGACGATCGATTGCGGCCATTTCTGGGGTGTTTATTGCGACAAGGAGTATGTGATGAGGACTGCACAGATGCACAGAAACATTCAGGAATGGCTGAAGAGGAATAGGGAAGCCTTGCTGAAGGTGTCATGATAATGATGTTGCTGCTTCCTATGACATGATAATGATGCTGTTTTTGCTGATATCATAGTGGATTAAGGCCATTAGTAATTACCATGTGTTTTTGGCAATCTCAGGAGATAATGGTTGGATCGTACTGTCTGGCTCCGTTCACAGATGAAGACAATGTCACAGAGTACTACAGAACCAAAATCATAAACAGAACTGTCAGGACAGCAAAGGTTATTGATTGAGATGCTTTTACTGATGGCAATGATCTCTTGATTGTCAATAGTGTGATTGCATATAAACATAACTATAAACATGTGCAACATAATCTCATAATTTAATCACTCAGCATTATTGGGCATATTATCATAATTTATTCATAACATGGTTTCATATCGTAAGGTTTTCTTTCTGGATTACGGGAACCAATCAGAAGTGGCCATAACTGAGCTGTACAAGTTGGACAACTCCTTCCTATCCAATCCCTTCCAGGTTAGGCTTTGATGATAGCATTGGCTTCAATTTTGGCATTTTTCTGCTTTATTATGGATTATGGCACGAATGTTTGAAAAAGTTACCTACTCTTTGTCACAACAAGTTTCCAGATGGCAGTATCTTAAATTCTCTTTAATTTATTTAACTTAATTCAATGGCTTTGACTTAATTAATCTCCATTGCTATCATCTTCATCAGGCAATGGAGTTCCAGTTAATCAACATAAAACCCTCCCAGCTGCTCAATTTCAGTAACCATTGGGTCACCGATGCAAAGAAGTATTTTGATGGCATCGTTAACGAGAAGGGTCCGTTCTTTTGCGAGGTATTTTCATATTTTTTGGAACTGAAGATTGTATTAAAAGATATCGGATTAATAGTTAATTTGTATTTAAGTTTTTTTACTTAAATTTATAATCTCATGGTTATGAAAATATTTTGCCTCTTAACAACTTCTCTATCCCCGTGGTAACCCATAACGTTTATCCCTCTTTTTTTGTGGAGACTCCATGGTTCACATGCACATCTCTGCTTTGGTCTTCACATTTAAACAATATTATTACTGTTTAAATTATTATTATATTATAATTGCAATCAATTATCAAGCTTATTCTTGTGCTCATGTTTCATTAAATTTCTTTCAAGGTTTTCTCAATTGTGGACAAAGTCATCAGGGTCAGGATGTGTCCTAAGAACAATCCTGATGAGGATGTGGGCAGGAAGCTCATTGAGAATGGATTTGCAGAACATTGTGAGGAAGATGCCATTTCTAAGGTGAAACTTTGAAAGTTTTTAAATGGAAACAATGAAATAGTTTTGTGGATCTCTTCTGATGACATTGTGGTGATGGTTTGAAATGATATGATATTAAATATGATATGATGTGATATGATATGATAAGAAATGATTGTGGCGAAGACAGACTTTAACTCCTTTAGGGATTTAAATCCAACAACTTTGGATTGGATGTGGATGTTTGGTTGTCTGCTTATTGTTGCATTGGATTTTTTTTCTCCAGCAAAACAATGCTTTGAGGATGTTTGCTTCTGATCAAACGCCACAAAAATCCAGGGAGCTTTTTGACGATGAAATGTTCAATCCTATGTTCAACAAACCAAGTTGCAGTCAAATGCAAACGTTGGAGGATGTTGTCAGATCGAAGAAGCTTTACAAGGCAAGACAGGTTTGGAGGATGAATCAATTAAACAAGGTTAGCGAGAGTTATTTTAGTGAATTGATATTTGTTTAAAAGCAGTTAATAGACGTCTGCTCGTTCTCGTGCGTCGTTGCAGGTCATCTTGTCTGGTCCGATGAGCTCTTACGAACTTTCCTTCAATCCTCTTCTGACTGCCATTGGGTTCGTAATTTATTTATTTATTTTTGGCATTTAAATCAAATTAATCATTTACCGACTTATTTACTCGCAAACCAACAGATCTTCCAAAGTGGAACGTGACAGCGTCAACAGCGTCGTGATCAGTTCCGACCCCACGAATCCCACTCCGCACTTGATGGTAGCGGCCTTCGTGGGGATTTCCCCAAATCGGAGTGGACTCATCATCAGGGAATCCACAGTTTTGCCTAAAATTAGGGGTCTCTCTTCTCTGGTGACTTTATTGTTTGCTCCCATGGCAGAGTACAGGTGTGTTGTTGGTCTATAGCAATGGACTTTGCTTATTAGGCTTGGGTTAAATGATAAAAGTTATTTGTGGTTTGAATGTATTTTTTTTAATTCCTTGGTGAAGTATCTGAAATTAAACAGTTATTTCTAACTAGTGGAAGTCATTCAGTATTATTGAATCATTTTGCATTGAATTTCTAAGATTTGAAGTTAATGTTACTCAGATGTTTGAATATTTAGTTTTTAAGGTGTTATAATTACTTAATTAATTTATAAGATGTTATAATTAATTCATTCTTGGACAGGACGAACAGAGACGTAACAAGATTTACTGGAGCCATATGCGGTCTCGGATGTCACAAGGACTCGAATAATAACGAGGCCGTCTTTGCTGAGAATGACCTTGAGTTGGCCTTTGACATGGACTTCACCTTCGAGGATCTGAAACAGGTTAGTCTGAATATTTATCAGACATGTATTAAATTGCTCTACTTTTAAGTATTATTATTATTATTTTTATAGATAAGTGTTGACCATCTTTGTTATGAAGAAGGCTAGAAACATTATCATTATGACCAGTACTTGAGGTTCCAATACTAGTACTTGCTACTCAATAGAATAGCTATTCAAGATAACCTTTGGTACTCTAGGCTCGAGTACTCGAAAGATGCACTGAAGTACAGATGTAATCAGATAGTCTAGTACTGGTACTAAAGTCTAATTATGAGTCCATAAACATGATTCATCACATTAAGTTACAGAGATGCTTTTTTTGCAAAAAATTGGTTTGAAAAATGCTTCCTGGTGGTTCTTAAATTGTTAATATTTCATATTTAACGATCGTTGCTAGAAAATGGTCATGAATAATATTAATGAATAATATTTCATTTTATTGTACTCGATTGTGTCTGTGCTAAAGTGAGTTGGCATCCTAGGACTTTGATAAAAAAGGCACTTAAAATATTTGCGGAATTGAAATTGAAATAAGAATTTCTTTACGTACAGATAAATGAGATCAGGGTGTCAATGAACATGGTCATCAGTCCTGACATGAATCTCTCTGGTTCTAATCTTCACAACGTCCAAAGCACGATTAGGAAAAGAATGTTTGAGTAGGCAGTCATATCATTGAACATACAAAGTGTACATAGTGTTGTTGCTTTCTTTTGTCAATTTACAATGATGATTTGTTCTAGCCTGATAATCCAAAAATGATTTCATTTTTTACAGCTTCTTCTGCAAGTCAAGAGAGCCCAGAGAGGCTGAGAATTTTTCATATCCTCTACTTTGGAATCGGGTTTGTGGCTAATCATGGATCATTTGTTCATTTTTCTCTTGATTAATAACCAATTTATTGGCCACTAAATGTGTTGTTATTTGTGTCAGTCTTGTTGAGAAATGCATGATTTGAAATTTCTCTATTTTTTCGTGTCACCCCCAAATCACATTAGGTCTCAAAGCAGGACATTTTGACCACCGTCGGAGAAAAGATTGATTTTTTTGTGCCCCATTGCGGCTTGACCCTGAGGGGTACAGGTGCAGAGCCACAGAATAGAAACGGGGCCGTACCTTTGAACTCGGAAAAGAAGAGGCTTGTTCATGAATATCTCTTGAAGCAGTTAAAAAGGTGAGCTTGTGTTTACATTGATAACGGATGTCGAATTTGATGAATTCAATGTTCTTAATCACAAGTTACCTTTCGTGTAGGGTTGAACAGGATGAGGTGTTCCATTGTCTCATCTGCAACGAGTCTCTCGTAGGAACCTCGAGACTTGCAATCCACCTCAGTCTCTATAGTCACCTTAGATCGCTCGACTGATCATGACTCAAAGCTTTTGTCATTTTATTTTGGAATTATCTGCATTTATTCATTAAATTAAATCTCTTAATTGTGAATTTTCATTACTTTTGCTTCTCTGAAAAGTTGCTTCTCTTGTTGTTTTTTTTTGTCTGAGTATTGGTGCTACTATCGAGTTAATATCCTACTATTTTAAACATTTTTGGCATCGTTTTATAATTTTACTCCTCTTATTGCGTTAATCCTTTGAATATTATTTATTATTATACAATTGCAAATGGATGCAATGGACAATAGCTTGTCGAACATTTCCATTGAGCTTTGCCAAACGTCCAGTTTTTTTTTTCTGAATTTTAAGTTGTTCACTAAATAATTTGTATTAATGGTGATATAGTGCTGCTATTTCCCTTCTTTCTGTTGATAATCTGTAGTAATCTTCAAGACAAAGGACCAATTCAAATAGAACTAAAAATTTGATAAACTTGTTTTAGTTATAGTATCACTGCATATCAGAATTGATTCCATCGACCTTTTGTGCTTGGGGTCCTCAATTTCCTTGGTCTGGCCAGCAATGGATGATAAGACTTCGAAGGTACAAACTCACTTGGAAAAAATATTTCAAGGCTGGATGGTTTTGGTCGATGCTGAGGCTTTACCAACAAATAAAACACGTCCAGAGTGTTTCCAAAGACGCAGAATCGATATCACACTCGATCTGGACCGCAAAGTAATTGAGGTAAACCTCTAAAATCAATGCTCCAACTGAGAGGAAGCGTCTTTGAAGAATGTCCGATGCAGAAAGAATTTGTTACAAAAGATATAACAGCCAAGTTAAGCCACGTGCTTAATCCAAAAGCTGCGGACGAAATTTACCTTGAAGAACAAAGATGTTTGCTACAATATCTGATCTAAATATGACTACCTGTAGCCTATTTCATCTTTGTTGTGCGTTTGAATTACCTACTCGGCGAATGTATCGGTTTTTTTTTTTGGACGGCAGCCTGGAGGACTGCAAGAAAGCTTTGTCGAATGAATCGTCGAACAAACTCTCGAGTTTCCATGGGGAATTCGAAAGAGGAATAACTGTATTATAGGAATATATCAATGTACAACGTTTTTTTTTTGGTTAAACAATGTGTACTTCACACAATAGTGATAGGGATTACTCATTTTAAAATGATAGTTCACCTAATACCACAGAAATTACTCATATTTTAGTACATTATGTAAAATAACATAAGTATTATTTATAACATTATACATTGTATACATTGTATATTGTATAAACTCTAATCGAATTACAATTGCTTTCTTAATCTGATACTCACTGCGTTTACATTCGATAAACTGGATAAATTTGCAAACTCTAAGGGGCATCAGTAAGCGTAAGTTTACCCTTGGGATAATTTCCCGTTTACTATTTGGTGCAATTATTATATTTATGAGATTGATTTATTATGAAAAAAAGATATTTTTTTGTACCAGATTTGCCAAGGTCAAGACAAGACAAATGAACGACTGTAATAAACAAAGTAATTGAAAATATATTCTATTACTATTTCAAGACAAAAACTTTTTATTTACTAATGTAAAGTAGAAATAGTATGTAACTGTGTAATCCACCTGATTTCCTAATCGTCGAATTCGTGTTGATAATGACAACATTCATCATTTGTGTAGCCAAATCTTACTAGGTACTGAGAGTAATCTATACGTGGTAATTTATATATTTCATTAAAGAAATAAGATTCATCAAAGTTGCATTTTTTCAAATTCTTAAGTTGCTCTTTCATTGGCACGAAGTGATGATATTCCTCTAGTGGTTCGTCATGAATTCCGCCGAGACACAATGTCACAGTATGAGTTTCGAATTTACGAATATATACTCGATATAACTGTGATCGATCCAAAAGTTTTGACACTGATTTCCAACAAGCCTCGATTTGAGTTATCAGGCATCCGACTGCGATATCTGCATATTCGTTGTCTACATCAATAGGAATATCATCTTCGTTAGCAGTGATCAGAAGCCTTATCGAAAAACACGGCATCATACAACAGCAAATAACTTGAATTTTGCCGCTTTCAGTTTTAAAGGTGGCGCAGATTCTATCCTTAGACAACAATCTTCCTGTATCTTCGTACTTTTTCAAATTCAAATGCTCAATTCCTTTTATACCATAAAACAAAAATTTTCCCGGATGTGACCGATTTATAAACATAAACAGGCGACACCAATTACCCTCAAGTTTAGATATATACTCCTTGGCATAAGGACACGTAATCTTATTTACGCAAAACATGTGATCAGACAGTTTAAGTTGATCCAAATTTAGAGGTTTCATGGCTCGATCAAAGTACCAAATCTTGGGAATGAAAATCCTGCACAATGGGCAACATTTATTGCTGAAATGTAAAAAGAATACAATTAAAAATTTTATTACGCATAAAGCGTTTAAGCCAACTAAATTGTCACTCACTCCAATCTCAATTCTTTTATACAAGGTTGACAAAAGATATGCAAACAGGGATGTAATATGGCACATTTGGTTCCCGCAAGCAATTCCATGCAAATGCTGCATTCTTCATCTGGGAATTCTTGAACATCCAGCTGACCGAAAACACCTTCGCATTCGTCAAGATCGCAGAAGTAACGCGTTAAAAATGGTTGAACATCGGTCCCATCTTTTATTTCTTCCTGTGCATTCATCATCTATCATTAAAGTTATTGAAATGAAAAATATGTATAAAAGCATGATTTTTACTCTAGAAATTGACTTCCAAAGATAAACAAAATTTACAATTTATTTTAAAACAATGTTAATTTTTAAAGATTTATTACAAGTGTTCAATAAAACATTTTGAGAAATTTATCCAATTACTAATTTAATAAATAATATGTTGTTTATAATTAAAAAGGATATCGCCTTATCAAATTTTCTCAGCTTTTGAATAGATGTCATCCCATATGCAGCGTAATCTTAGAACATGCCTGCCAACCCCGAATCTATCACCACTTTTAAATTTATTTACTCATTCAAATGCTTATAAAAATCACGTGTTTAAGTAGCTTTTGAATCCTCATCGAAATTAAATGACAGGACCGTAATAATTTGAACTATGGCCATTATAATATTCTTGTTTTGCCCCAATTATAATACTTGTACAGGTGGTCCACTAGAGAGAGACTATCCCTTTGGGTTACATTTCCTTCGGTTCATGATTCTTGATTTTGATTGATTGACTGAATAAATGAATGAAATTAGTTATTTAACTAGACCTTTCTGTTTTTGAGATTGATGATTTATTATTTAGTTCTCTTGAGTTTATCATTTGGGTAATGCCTAATATGTGGCACTAGGGTACCAAATAAAAAATTATTTTTCGAAATTGTTTATTCCCGTTCCAGAAATTTGTTCCTTTCACATTTCTAAGGCGATATACAAAATTTTAGGTAAATAAAACGTCAAATATCAAATATCTGCCAAATATCTGTTGACTTCCTCCCCGACAGAAGTGTAATTTGTTGCTGTTTAAAACAAAATAGTTACAGGCTATTTCCTGTCTATTGTATTGCTTATATTGGTCATAGGAACGTGTGCCAGAACTCTTGCCTTCTTTCAAAGCGACATCCACTCTTGACCTCATTGATGCCAAGATCCTTGTTTTCTGGACGACATTTTGCAATGCTCTTCAAACTTGCTTAAGCGATAAATTAAAAACAAAGACATCCCAGCTAACACAAACGAGTGGGCTCCAAAACTTGGGGCCCATGTGGATCCCAGATGACTTGAAGATGGGATCTCTGTGATATCCACAATCCCTATGTTGCCCCGCCGAATCCTACATGAATAATAAAGAACTATTTTCTAAAATTGTGTTTATTTACAATCATGTCGTTGTCCATTTTTCTTTCGAGCTTTTCAGCTTTTCTGTCATTATCGAATGTTCCGGGCATTTGTGAACCAATTTCTAAGTTCCAATTCCAAACCCTGCTTGGAAGCAGTTGCAGTGCTTGGGTTATTTCTTACTATTCCTGGAATACGTAACAAATGTAATCACTCCATAAAATTCCCAGACATGTAGCTTTTTTACTCAGCAAATCAAGACCACATCAAACAGCTGGCTAAATGATTTCTTGCCATTTTGCCCCTTAAAGCCTTGCAATTGTCTTGTTTTGTGTAAGTATCTCTTTCAATACCTAATTGTGATCTCTAGGGTGAGTCCAATATGAGCTACCAAAGCTGAAATCTAGAGTGCATATTCATAAGTAATTGAAGTTAACAATTTAAAGAATATAATCACACCTACCAACTGATTCGTCATGGATACATCACCAAGCAGTTCCCCCTATCTTAAATAGCCATTATCACTGATGGGAAGACTGAGGCACTCTGGAATATCAACAGAAGTTTGTGCCACTTCAAAGTTCTGCATTTGCAGCGTCATCATGTTTATTGACTGTCGTTTTTGAATACGTGTATTTACAAAGACTATGAACAGTATCCAGCGAGAAACGGAAGTGCCCGCCCACACTGCCCTGATATGTATGACATCTCCCTCCTGAGCCTTGACCTTAGTCAAACCCATATCTAATGAGTGGCCTGATTTGCCTGCCACATCGAGAGGTCATTGGGCCCATATCTTCATCTGGTACTGGAGGCTGGATGACTGTTGGGGTCCCTGTCTGCTGTGATTCTAAAGTTTCGGCCTGAGATAATGAGGGAAACTCCTGAAGCGGTGGCGTGTCTTCTGGGAGGGGCACCGCTTTCTGAGCCGAATTGCTTTCAAGGCTATCCCCAATGAATCCTGAGATGGGTTTGCTCTGGCCAGACCCAAGGATGTCTTTCTTTTGTTGGAAACAAGAACCGACGGTTTCTAACAAATTACCGGCCATCCGGGGTCCCGATTGCATACCTTCTCGGTCTCAAACAGGATTTTACCACTCCTTTCCTCCATCCATTCTCTACTCGAAATCTATCGATGTCCCAGGTTTCAAATCCCGGCGCTGTGTTGAATGACGGCTATCATGTGCTGATGTTGTCTTTTGCTGGCGCTGAGTCAGCTGCTTCTTTGCATTCTTAAAAACTTCTGGCAGAATCTTATTGTCCAGGACGGGGAGTGTGTCCCTCAACCTTCGGCTGAACAGAAGTTGTGCTGGAGAAGCATTGACTCCAGAGATTTGAGTATTTCTAAGGCTTAACAGAGCCAGATGTTGGTCTGTCCTTGCTTCCTCTGCCTTCTTCAAAACATTCTTTATTGTCTGAATGTGCCTTTCGACCAGGCCATTTGACTGAGGATTGCCCGGAGTACTGAATATCCATTGGAACCCCCATTCCACTGCAAAATCTCTACAACTTCCTGAGTTGAATGGCATGTTGTCTGAAATTATTGTTAGTGGAATGCCATGTCTGGAGAAAACTGATTTTAACTTGGAAATGATGCACGTGGCTGTCTTGTTTTCTAGGCGGACGACCTCCGGATATTTGCTAAAATAGTCCACCACCAGCAAATAGTCCGAGGAATTCAGTGTGAATATATCAATACCCACTTTTTGCCACGGTCCAACATGTGGCACGAGAGTTTCCTTCTTTGGCATGGAACAGTTATTCAGACACTGTGAGCATGACAACACATGTGTTTCACTATCACGATCCATTCCGGGCCAGTACAAACAGGTGCGGGCCAGATGCTTCATCTTGTCCATGCTCTGATGAGCCGCATGTAACTGAGAGAGAATACCAGGCCTTTCGATTGATGGTGGGACCACTCTCTCCTTCATCAACACCACTCCATCTGCAATTGTGGGATCTTGACGACAGTCCCAATGGTTGGGCTACCTGCGAAACATCCTTCTTCAGATGAGGCCATCCAGTTCGAATATAGCTGATGACTGCTGAGAGCTGCAGATCTAAAACAGTACCTTGTCGAAACTCATCAAGCTTTGATGGAGAAATACTTAAACTGTTAACTAATCTATGTACTGCCAGTGTCATTTCTGCCTCCAAATTTGAGGAGCCCTTGACAGAGTGTCAGGTATGTGCAGGTCCTTTCCTGGTACATATTTTACCACCAGACTGTAACGCAACAACTTCAGTAGCAACCTCTGAAGACGTGGAGAGGTGTCATGTATGGACTTTTTGAAAATTGACTCTAATGGTCGATGGTCGCTGTGAACAATTACTGTCTGTCCATAAATGTAGCTGTCAAACTTGCTACAGGCAAAAACAATGGCTAGCAACTCCTCTTCTAATTGAGCATAATTTTTCTCACAGTCTGTGAGGGAACGACTACTATAGGCAACTGGTCCATCTCTCTGAATGAGGCAAGCACCTAAGCCATAACTAGAAGCATCTGCCTGGAGCACAATGTCTTGCTTGGGATCGAAAAATTTTAAACAATTTTAAACATTTTTTGGCAGATTTGCAACAACATCCTTTATCTTTTCCAGAGCACTTGCATGTGTTGCTGACCATCGAAAAACAGAGCTCTTCTTCAACAATGACCGCAAAAACTCCGTATAATCTGCCAACTTTGGAACAAACTTCATGATGTAGGCAAGCATGCCCATCAGTCGTCTGAGATCTGCTAGACATGAAGGTGGTGGCATGTTGGTGATGGCCTTGACTTTTTCGGGATCAGCTTTAACACCCACTTGTGAGATGACGTGACCCATGTAACGAACTGAGTCTACTCTGAACTGAATCTTGTCAATGTTGAAACGAAAAAAGTTTTGACCCCAAATAGCTTCAACTTCACCAGTGTTTTCCTTAATTTCACTCGAGACAAATTTTTGAAATGAGCCGAAGTGATAGTGTTTAACTCCGCCCCTGTGTCGATTTTAAAATCTATTGCTGGTCCATTTTCTACTTGAAACACATACGACCATTTCAAAACTTTATTTGAATCACCAACCGAATCAAAAGAGTCAATGGCAAAGGTCTCTTGACCTTCTATGGTCGCAATGTTTTTAGCACGACAGTCCTTAGCAAAATGGTTCGCTTTCCCACATTTCCTGCAGGTGTTTCCTCTTGCTGGACATGATAACTGGTGGACTTGTTCATAGTTGAAGCACTGTTTTGAGGGCTGCTTAACTTTGCTAGGATGAGCCTGATTCAATTGATCCATTTGATTGGCAAGTTGCAGGTGGGATGATGCGAGGGATGTGAGTCTGCTGTTATCGACTAACAGGCGGTTCCTCTGAGAGTTCTCGAAGAGTACAGCAATCCTCTGGATATTCTATAGTGAGAAGTCTGCCTCGCTCATCATCCTGGACGTCCTTGTCTGGATATGTGAAAACAAACCTGTCATGGATCATGTCTTCTGTTGATTCTCTGTATTCACAGTTCTTAACATCGTGTCTCAAACGGTCCAGGAAATCGATGGAGAGTTCTCCTGGTCGTCTTGAGACTTCGTTGAAGACTAATCGTTCCACCAACACGTGCCTTCTAGGTGCGAATCTTTCTTCAAATCTGGCAAGGACACGTTCGTGACTGAATTTGTCCTCTGCGTTCGGCCAATCCATGTTGTAGTAAATGGTATTGGCATCGGCGGCATCACCCAGAGCGTGTAAAAGAAGTTCGATGTTCGATTAGTTGGCTACCTTCACCTAACATATAGTAAGTCTCGTAGGTGCTTCTCCAACGCCTCCAGGTCTCTGCGAGATTTGTAGAATTCACATATACGCTTGGTTGTAATCCGACGTTCAACGAAATTGCCGATTGCGCCATGTCGTGTTTGAATATGTTTATTTACAAAGACTTTGAACAGTATCCAGCGAGAAGTGAGCGAAAAACGGAAGTGCCCGCCCACGCTGCCCTGATATATATGACATTGACCTTTGCATTATTTTCCAGATCTCGTATAATTTGGCCATGTGATTTCTCACAATCTGAATTAATGTAGCATATCAAGAATGGAGAGAAATGTCATTGATATTCCAAAACGTCCTTTACTCACCATTTATGTTTGGTGAGAATGAGGAGGGTAATGAGAATGGTAATGTGGCGAAGAATGGAATAGTAGAGAATGAGGATGCAACAAGGATAGAACTGGTAGAAATGGACGAGATGACTGGGATGTAAAGGAAAAAGACGGATGAGACAATATGGATAGGAGAGTTAATGATGGTGGCAGTGGTTTCTCAACCACATGATCACATCTCTGAACAATTTAAAATTATGATTTCTTACGGATGAAGCTCGAAACTATGTCACATATATGACTTGCAAGATGACGCGTATGACAACAACATCCAAAGACAATATAAATATTTCATTTAAAACAACAAAATTAAATAAGTTTAATATGAAAATTAGTGAAAAAAACCCCCCAACTATCAGCATTGCTAACGTTAAAAAAAGTATCGATACCCTTATTTCAATATTAACAGCCATGCCTATCGATCTTTATTGGCCCGGTTTGGCTGAACGTTGCAAATTTACTTGTTGCAAACATAATCATATAAAAGTAATGATTATTTTTCCAAGCGCCTAATTCAGGTTCAGAAAAAATACACAATACAAATGCACAATAAATATAATTTTATTATGTTAAAGCATAGCTTCCTTGTACTGCACCACTTCCACCCTCTCAATCATCATCATCATCATCATCATCATCAAAATCATCACTGTCACTTTCATTTTCCTTATAATTCGTATAACTTTGTGCATCGATTTCACTGTCGTCATCATCATAGTAATCATAATAACTATCATCATCATCCGATATATCATCATCTGCTTCTTCTATAAGCATGCAGAGACATTCCATATCGGTGAAATCCCTAGCAACTTTAAACATTTGTAGATTTATGCGTGGGAATTTCGCTAATTGCATATCGAAGGAAAGTGGATCAAAATTGCATTGTTTTAGGTTCCTAATTTGTTCCTTAAATGGCATTTTGTGACGACAATCCGAATTAATTTCCTCAATTCCTCCGAGACACAAGGATACAGAATGAGTTTCAAATTTACGAATATATATTCGCACGAAATCTTTCCGGCTAAAAAGTTGTGGCATTACTTTCCAGCAAATGTTGATTTGATCTGTAAGGTGTCCAATAGCTGCATCTGCATATTCGTTATCTACCTCAACAGGAATATCATCTTCGTTGGCAGTGATAATGAGCCTAAATGATAAACTTGGTATCTGGCAACAGCACAAGACTTGAATCTTGCCAGTTTCAGTTTTGAGAGTGGCGCAGGATTTACTTTTGCTCAACAATCTTCCTCCATCTTCATAATTGTTTAAAGTCAGATGCTCCGTTCCTCTTACATCTGGATACAATTCGCCACTCAATTGCGTACTAGTTATGAATTTAAACAGTTTACACCAATCTCCCTGAAGTTTAGATATATACTCCTTGGCGTAAGGACACGACATTCCACTGGAGCAAAACATGTGTTCCATCGTTTTAAGAAGATCCAAATTCAGGGGTTTTCTGTTCTGATCAAAGCTCCATACAGTGCTAATGGGTGTTCTACATTGTGGACAGTCGATGTGGCTGAAATTTAAATAATTAACGATTATGTATTTGGTCTTAAGTCTGTAAGAACGTTGTAAGCAATAAAAGAAAATATCTAAGTGAATTAAACACTCAGACACCTGTCGGAAAATATTAAAATTTACTCACTTCACCCTCCATTCCCTAATGCAGGATTCGCAGAAAATATGCGAACAAGAAACTAGCATAGAATATTTAGAAGATTCCTTAAGCAATTCCATGCAAACATAGCATTCTAGATCTTCTGGCAATTCTTGATCAGCCGCCTGAACGAAGATCCCTTCACAAGTATCGACCTCGCAGAAATAGCGCATCAATATTGGCTCATCGACAGATCCATTCCTTGTTCCTTCCTGAGAGTTCATCTTCTATTGCGATACAAGGCTCTTGGTGGAAATATTTTGATTAGTAGTTGTTCAAGTTCTTCATACTAAATGCCATACGTCCTTTTCAAAAGATTTCAGTTAGATTTTTAAATATTTATTTGTTATTACTAATAAAAGTAGATTATATAAGTTTATTAATTTTGTTAAATATTCCAAAATAAATTGTCAAAAAAAGATATGATAGAAATATCCCAAAGTCAATTAATATTCAATATTATTGATATTACAAAACGAAAATGGTAGTTTCTTTGCCTTCAGGGTGACTACCTCAATTCAAATATCGGCTCCAGATCTAACGGTCCATAACATTATAATGTACATTAAAATATCGAATAAACTCAGAGAACAATTAGATTATCAATAAAAAAAAAACATTTTTGAAAATACACATTTGAATTTTGATGACGTGACACTTCAATGAGTTATTTTAACAGTTTTTTTTAAAGCTTTTTGAGTTTTTGAAAAACTGCTTCTAAGCTGCGAACATGGACTGATGAAGTTGAAGACGCCCTCTGACGAAGGAAAGCTGTCAAGATGCATTTGTGATGCTTTGTTGAACATCACTTCCTCAAACAATTGATTTCTTCGAGAAGTCCATTACTGTGTCATTCCATCACGTCATCGTTATCATGCCATCACCGTCTCATCGTCACTTCAATGAGTTATTTTAACAGTTTTTTTTAAAGCTAATTTACCAAGTCTACATTCAATTTTGACTTGAGGTTAGTTTTGTAATGCTAGAGTTAAAAGGGTTATATAGTAAAAATACTTTGACATAACTACTAAATTATTACGTAATTAATCAACATTTCAAGGTACATTTCAAATATTTTAACATCCATCCTGTCTTTCTCCAAATTATGTTAAAGCGACATTAATTGAACAATGAATTCAATAATAAATGCAGTTGAGTCTTATTTTCAATTAAGTATCATTTTGTTCATTTGAGGACTGTCTAACCATGTAATAGTTATTTCGGCTTATAACCCTGGGGATAAAAATCTCCCTTTCAGATTTCCGACCTATGAATTTTTGTACTAACAGTTCCCAGGTAGCTAAAAAGAAAATTATTGAAAAATTTGAGCAAACTTGTTGGAAAATTCTGTAATGGGAAGTGAGCTATTACTTTGAAACGAGCATGTCTAGATGAAACTTTAGTAGAAAATTACATCATAAATGCACAGAAATTTATGTGACCAATTGAACTGGTCTTGCACAGACTATCCTTACTAAACGTTAAGCTTTTAGATTAAAAAAAGTGTTATGGTTGTCTATCTTAATTACACTGGCACATCGAACAAGCCCCGACCAACTAATCTAAGTTTTCTCAGAATATGCTTCTGTCTTATTTTATTTAATGCCATTCTTCCATTTCAAAAGAAAACGTTAATATTTAGACTTCCAAATACAGTCAAATCTCGCTACTATGCCACTCCGCTACCAATCCACCCTCGCTATTATGTCAATTTTGCTCGGTCCCGACAAAATTCAATCTTCTTCTTCTATCTATCTATATAAATAAAAATGTAATGTGTGTTTTTAACATGCAAATGTTCTCTGAAAGTACTTGACCAATTGCTTTGAAATTTTGACACAACATACTGCTCGATTAGAGGAGTGTTTGTATATAGGTTTCATGTATATACCACAACTATATCATGTAAAAATACGCTTTTTTCGAAAATCTGGCCATCTTGCCATGAACGAAAAAAGGCGAATATTTAAATTTTTATTAAAATAATAAAATTAAATAATTTGATGACATTATTATATTAAATTTATCTTTGGTTTGTTTCCTCTAGAAACTGTATCAGCAAAATATCAAACGGCATTGTTTAATTGTAAAAATAAACATATTAGAAAATGTGTGCTTTTTCATTTCTTTGTAAATAAAAATTTAACTGTGTTTGCATTTAATCAATGTTATCTGAAAGTTCTTACCAATTGCTTTGAAATTTTGACACAACATAGTACTCGATTAGACGATTGTTTTTACGTAGGTTTCATATAAATGTCATTAAACGTTATTAATTCATTTTTGTTTGATTCCTACAGAAACTGTATCAGTAGAACCTCAAATTAAGCATGGTGAAATTTTAAAAATAAAATGTCGTTTTTTTGTCATTTTGAAACGAAATTATGCCAAGACCAAGAAGGCGAAATCAGAATTGCGGCCGAATATCTTGAATTTCACCAGGAAGAATATCTGAAGAAATTTGTTGAAAGGAATTCAAAGGACACGAAAGACCAGCTGATATGTCTTTTAAAGATATTGAAGAATTGAACACTAAATAGCAGATACCCCTGTGCGCAACCATCAGAGACCAAGGAAAGCAAATAAATGTTCTGCGACAAAACTTGAAAAAATTAAACAAATTCTCCGTCCATAAGCTTGAAGAAAGTAGAGAAGGAACAAAACAATGGAGCAGTTTGTTTCAAACCAAAGTTGAAACTCTCATAACTGATATAGGAAAAGTTCAGAGTTCAACAAAATTAACATTTATTAACACGAAATCTAAGATTGAAAACGCCGACGATAGCCAAAGGAAAAAAAGAACATAATTGGTCTCCACCACAGTTGCAGGATATGATGGATATTATTTATGCAAAGGAAGATCGACAGCAGATATAAGTAAATTAGCAGTAAAACAAATGCGAAATGGTTGATCTGACTTCAGGACGAATTTCATTGCCTCATAATTTCTGTATTTTCGTGACAAAAAGACAAAAGAAGAATTGATTGAAAAAGTACTTCGAAATATTCAAAGCATTAGAATCATGGGCAATTACATGTTGCGTTTTCTAGAATCGGGAAACCTGATAATGTCTGTATTTGTACAGAGAACGAACAACTAACCCCCAAGCATTGTGAAATTGTAAAAATAAACATCTTAGCAAATATGTGCTAAATTTCTTTCTTTTAAAATTAATTAAATTGAGCCACAGCAACGCGTGGCTGGGCACCGCTAGTATAAAATAAATTTACTATGCCACCCCCAACTCTTGCTAATATGCCACCAGGGTCCTGGCAATGTTTATCTAACCCAAGTTAAGGACATATTTCCAGTCAAGGGGGAAGTAATTAAGACATTACCTTGTATTTTAAGATTTGATCAGGTTAATACTTTCCCAGGATTGTTAGTGAGGAATGATTAAGGAAAATAATGGAACATTCCATGGAATTTTATTGGTGGAATGGGCAAAGTTGACTGGGAGTGTAAATAGGATGAGAGTGGATGTCGAGATTTTATGTGAGAATTGCGAGTTGGAGTGAAGATTAGTAAATGTCAGCTCAGAAACGCAAGCGAACGGTTGGCTGGACAATTTCAAGAAGATCCACATCACGTTCAAGAGAGTGCATTATGAAGCTGAAGCGATGGTGTGATCGGCTAAACAAAGAGATCTGCCGAAAGATGCGACGATTATGAGAGCTTTAGACTGTGCTGATGCGTAAGTTGAGAAAATAAAGCCATTTTTGTTTGATAAAATAAGGCCATTTTTACAAACCATCGTTACTATGCCACTCTCTCTACTATGCCACTTTTTCTCGGTCCCGCTCAGGAATCTAATAATGCGTTCTCGAGGGAAAATGACGATTACAAACCAAAAGTAAAGTCCAATTCGAATTCTTTAACTAATAAAATTATTCATAACTTTATACAAAAAAACATAGAACTCTAAAGCAACATCGAATTACCGTTAACCTCAAAACCATCTCTGCATGCCCGAAATATCACTCCTATCGCACCGAAACTAAGCAATTAAAAAATTAATTTTTAACCGGTAAATACATTTTTAACGGATAGTGCCAAACGATCTAAAAAGTAAAAAATAATTATAATATTTGTTAATAAATGCTAAAATTTATTACTTTATACTCAAAATAATAGGGACATTGATTTAAAGCCCACAGGAGGAAGCATGCTTAAGAAATTGCGTTAGCTTTCGCCGATGTCCATTAATTTAAAGTACAACTTTCAATTTAAATAAAGTTAAATTTTAACAATCACTAGAAACAAATTTAATTTGTTTAATTAAACAAATTTAATTAGTCATGTAAAACGCTAAAAAAAATCAGTAAGCAAATTTCCGATAAGAGAAGTTACTTTAACCATGCGGACCTAGTCAGAGACTACGATAACAAAAGTATAATTTGGTTTTTGAAGTATTTTATTACCTTGTATAAAAGAAATGCTTATTTTTCAACAGTTCTCAGAATAACCTGAGCACATCCATAGCTTGCTGATCAAAACGTTTTAAACTAATCATCGTCATCGTCATCGCTACCGCTATCTGGTGGTACACAACAATAACTATAGCGAAAGTAATTGCGCTTGACTTGACTCAGAGAGTAGTACATATGAGGAAATTTCTGAAATTGTTCTCTAAAACATTCGACAGGAAAATTACATTTTTTTAGTTCTTTAATTTGATCTTTCATTGGCTGTTTATGACATTGATTTATTTCGCGATTTTCAAATCCACTGAGAAGTAGCGAAATAGTAACATTTTCAAATTTTCGACAAAATATGTGATGGGAAATATTGTTGTCCATTAGCAATGGAAGGATTCTCCAACAGCTGTCGAGCTGAGTAACCAAATATCCCACGGCAGTGTCAGCATATTCGTTATCTGCTTCAACAGGAATATCATCTTCGTTGGCCATGATGACAAGTCTCATCGACATATTTGTTATCCTACAACAGAAAACGACTTGAATCTTATCTTCCTTCGTTTTGAGAGTTACTTGACAGTCAGTTAAGCTCATTAACCGTCCTTCTTCCTTGCATTCTTGTAAGTTCAAGAAATCTATTCCTGTAATACCAGGGAAGAACTTCTTGTATAAAGTAGAACGAATCATAAATTTGACGAGAAGCAGCCAATTTCCTTGTAGTTCCGCAAAGTAATTTGTAGCATAAAGGCACTTGAAGGAGTAATCGCAAGACAAATGATATTTCTCTTTAATGTCGTTGAAGTGTAAAGGTACCCCTCGATGAATGAAGGAAATTTCGTGTTTAATGCCCTCTCTGCACATCGGACAGCGTTTGTTTCTGAAAAGAATTTGTAGTTATCTTTTATATCTTATTGAATAATCTTATGTTTAAATTGGTTGAGAAATCAATTATCATAACTGAGAAATCTTCATAAATAGCGTAGAAATGAGAGAGCGATTTGACTTACTTTTCTGTCCAATCTTGTATGCAAGATTTGCAAAAAAGATGAGAACATGGTTGAATTATAACCACTGAAGATCCTTGCACAGACTCTAAGCAAATCGAGCAGTCCTCATAATCGTCATTGTCTTGAGTTTGGATGAGCACTCCTAGGCAAGCTTTGCTGTCACAAAAAGTTTGCACCCATCCATCTAAAACTTCTATTTCTTTGCTTGTACCTTCCTGCGAATTCATAATAACTCCGGAGCGATAGAGCTAATTCAAATACATTTACATGAATTACATTTACTTATTGATCTGTCGAAGAAAAATTGGTTTATTATCGAAGATTTAAATTACAAGAATAAATAAAAACGTTAATAAATGTTTGTGAACTCATATTACGAAAATATTTAAAATTTATAATAAAATAATTTAATAAAATTTATATGGGAAAGTGGAGTTATACGGCGTATTTTACGAAAAACTCCGTTAATCTTACATCCTGGAATATTTTGACATATTTTTTTAGAATTCTGTCTTCCTCCGAGGTACAGCACATTCTTTGGAAGCTTCGATGGTTAATTTTGCGGTCACCAAGCGGACCAATACTCACATGGCTTACATTGTTTTCACATGTTGTTCATATTGTTAGCCAGATATAATCAGCAGAACCCTTTAAACTTTAAATGGTACCACTTCTGATGGGCCCGATAGTATAAAAATGATTTGTTGATTCATTCTATTATATTGTTCAAGAAACGCGCCCACAACCATCACATTTTCATATGTCTAAGAAGAATTTTAAATTGTCTTCATAACTCCGACCCAGGAAAAAGGTCAAAGCAGCTGAATAACAACTTATAGACCTATCTCTCTGGCATGCACCTAATGCTGGAGAAAATCGTTAAAAACATTTTAGCTCGTTTATCTACTAAAATCTCATTAAAAAATCAGCAACATAGTTTTATTGGATCTAGATCTAAGCACAAAAAAATTGCTGATATTATTTACTTCGACTTCCAAACTATTGCAACAGATCCTCGCATATGATATTACAGACGAGCTTTTTTTCTGGCTTTCGTATTTTTTACATAACAGAACGCAAAGGCAGCGGAAAAGATGGGAGAGAGTTACGGCAGCAAAGAAGCATTCTATTCCTCTTCTTCATCAATAATGTGATAACCAACGTTACAAATGGCGTCAATGCAAAACCGCTTGGCGATGACATAAAACTGCATGCCTGCACTGATTCCATCTTCAGGATGCAATCTAACTCACCTTTTGGAGCGAAAGGTGGCAACTTAGACTAACAGCATATAAGCTTTCCACATGTGCTATTTGTAAAAAAGTACACACATGCACCTAAATATTTTAAAAAAATTAATTAAAAAAAACGTATACAAGTTCTCCTAACAAGAGATGATCTGGGATTGGAAAAGAGCTCAGCTACTAGCTTTGTCCATCACCTCCAAAAGTAGAATCATCAATGGGCATCGTGTCAAACCCATTCTGGAATATTGCTCGCAAGTTTGGAACTCACATCACAAATATCTAATACGTCGAAGTAATGCAGAGATAATTCTGCAATTCAAAAGCTATTAGATAGACTCAAACTCCTTGGATTCCATACACTTGAACATCGGCGCTCAATTTTAGATTTATGCCTTTTGTACAAAATTTTACATGGCTCCATTATAACGGATCTTATACTAAATATTCAAAATGTCCCAGAACGCGTGGTCACCTTTCACGCTGAGGTCTGATGCATGCAGAATTGATGTTGCAAATATCCTCTCCATTAATCTTACTGTAAAGGTTTGGAGCTTATTATCTTCCTGAGGAGGTAGTGTCAACTGGCACATCCTCTCGCTTAAGAAGTTTACTTTTGAAATTAATCTTCTAAAGTCGATCTGGACAGATTCATAACTATTTCAAACCAACTTTGAGAAACTTTTTTTTTGCTCGCGGTTGTCATTTCGTTCGCCCTCTACACGTTTTCTTAAAATTGTTTGGCGGACATATCAAAAACCGTTAAAGTGCTTTTCATGAAAACAAATAGATAAATACCAGGCTGGTTTGGTATTACAATACCTTGAAGCACTTTGATAATGCCTACTGACGAGGTTTGGGATCTTATTCCCATCCTAATGCAACATAATGTTCTTAAGTGTCAAAAATGGCCAACCAGATCTGATCATCTATGTATATATAACTTACATTCCAAGAGAATTTAGTCCAGAAAACCTATACCTCATTCATATTAATAAAAAAAACAGGCAAAAATTGTTAAATCTGATTAAATAAGAATTGGAACAATACTGACTAGAATGCTGCGGGAAAGGCGCCTACAGGCGATAAAAAAAGCACCCAAAGTATTTGTTCATGTCTTGTCAGTATACAGTTCTTAAAAATCCTGTTTGTGGATGTTGCGATTTGCGTTAGTACCGCCGTCGAGCGCGGAAAGATGGCATCGATTTGAGGAAGATAGTTTGTCTGCGACATTAGAAGACATTGGCCTGATCAAAGGACATAGCCCGGTATAGGCCAAATAGCATAGGCCGGAACGACCAGAGGGGATCCCTTCTGGTGCTTCTTCTACATAGTTTCAATCACCACCACAAATAACAGTAAATTAGGTTTAAGTAAAATTAATCACAAAGCAAATGTTTATTTAATTTTATTCAATTGTTTTTTCCCTTTCACAATCTCTTCGATCTTTACCCACTAATGTAATTTTCGCTGATGGCATTTAAAAATCAACATTATTTGTTCGCCATCGTCGTTATAATGTAACAATTGCGCACTCGTCTCAGTCAAAGTCGTCTTCGTCGTTATCTTTACCAACATCTACGTCTTCACCATTACCGCATCAACATGGGCATCTTCACCGTTGTTGTTATCAGCGTCATTACTTTCACTGTTATTGTTATCAACATTATTTTCACCGTCATCGCTATCATCGTCGTAATCGATTTTAGAATAGCGGCAGTAACATTTACTAAATCCATCTCTGACTTCATATATTTTGTAGTTTAATGGCGGAATTTTGAAAAATAGTTTGCTTTGATGAATTTCATCGAAATTAAACTGTTTAATATTTAGCAGTTGCTTCTTCATCGGTTTCTGATGATTATCATATAGTGGGACGTCCTCTCTTCCACCAAGATGCAATGTAGCGGTGTATCTGTCGAACTTACGTATGAAAATGTTTTTCAAATGCATACGATTGAGAATCTTTGGCAATACTCTCCAGCAAGCATCGATTTGATTCATCAAGTATCCGACAACCTCGTCGGCATATTCATTATCTGCCTCAACAGGAACATCATCCTCATTGGCCATAATAACGAGTCTTATTGTTAGACATGGAATCTGACAACAACACACGACTTTGATCTTGCCTTCTTTCGTTTTCAGAACGACTTGTGATTTATGAAGATTCAATATTCTTCCATCTTTTTCATAATTTTTCAAATTCAAAACTTCAACTCCTCTAATCCCAAAATATTTAATTTCATCTATTTGTGTAAGAGTTATGAAGTGCAGAAGACGCATCCAATTTCCTTCCATCGCCATCAAGTAACTTTTGGTAGCGGTATATGAACAATACAGGTGGTCATCTAACTTGATGTCGAATTTTAAGGGTTTTGCTGCCTGGTTAATATGCCAAGCTGTTTTCACGGAACTTCTACAGATAGCACAAACGCTGGAAATGAATTTAAGAATTCCCATTAGGAGAACCAAAATAAAAGTGAAAGTGGGTTATTTCAAACGAGAAAATTGCGCATAAAAGTATATGAAGATTTGTTAAAACCACTCACTCTCCCTTCCAATCATTTACGCACAATCTACAAAATATGTGTTTGCAAGGCTCGAATAAAGTTAGCTCCTGTCCTTCTAGCGATTCAAGGCAAATTGCACATTCTTCGTCAATTTCAGTTGGATCTACTTCTCTTAATGTTCCCTCACAATTTTTGCTGCTGCAGAAAATACGCATCCATCCTTCCGGATCCTCGATTTCATTTCTTGCTCCTCCCTCTCCACTCATGGCTGTTACACAGTTTTTATTGAAGTTATTTGAATGTTTCTGAAAAGCACTTGTAAACTGGCCATATACGAGTTCGACTTAAATTACCAAAGATTTTAAATTCGCAAAATATAAAACATATTTTTTTAATTTATCAAATAAGTAAATAAACTTTTAAGATTTGAGAATATAGATATACCATGGATGTATCAAGATTATTTTAACGGGGGGGGGGGGGAACTTTGGAACCTGGACTAATAGCACTTCAAGTTCTACATACAGTGCGCGCTATAAAGATAGGACAGGTTCTAGAATCACACGATTTCTATCTATATCTTTAAAATTACAGGTAAACTTTTGGAGCCCACTCGTTTGTGTAAGTAAAATTTTATTACAATTTCGAAAAATAATTTTTTATTTGGTACCCTAGTGCCACATATTAGGCATTACCCAAATGATAAACTCAAGAGAACTAAATAATAAATCATCAATCTCAAAAACAGAAAGGTCTAGTTAAATAACTAATTTCATTCATTTATTCAGTCAATCAATCAAAATCAAGAATCATGAACCGAAGGAAATGTAACCCAAAGGGATAGTCTCTCTCTTGTGGACCACCTGTACAAGTATTATAATTGGGGCAAAACAAGAATATTATAATGGCCATAGTTCAAATTATTACGGTCCTGTCATTTAATTTCGATGAGGATTCAAAAGCTACTTAAACACGTGATTTTTATAAGCATTTGAATGAGTAAAAAAATTTAAAAGTGGTGATAGATTCGGGGTTGGCAGGCATGTTCTAAGATTACGCTGCATATGGGATGACATCTATTCAAAAGCTGAGAAAATTTGATAAGGCGATATCCTTTTTAATTATAAACAACATATTATTTATTAAATTAGTAATTGGATAAATTTCTCAAAATGTTTTATTGAACACTTGTAATAAATCTTTAAAAATTAACATTGTTTTAAAATAAATTGTAAATTTTGTTTATCTTTGGAAGTCAATTTCTAGAGTAAAAATCATGCTTTTATACATATTTTTCATTTCAATAACTTTAATGATAGATGATGAATGCACAGGAAGAAATAAAAGATGGGACCGATGTTCAACCATTTTTAACGCGTTACTTCTGCGATCTTGACGAATGCGAAGGTGTTTTCGGTCAGCTGGATGTTCAAGAATTCCCAGATGAAGAATGCAGCATTTGCATGGAATTGCTTGCGGGAACCAAATGTGCCATATTACATCCCTGTTTGCATATCTTTTGTCAACCTTGTATAAAAGAATTGAGATTGGAGTGAGTGACAATTTAGTTGGCTTAAACGCTTTATGCGTAATAAAATTTTTAATTGTATTCTTTTTACATTTCAGCAATAAATGTTGCCCATTGTGCAGGATTTTCATTCCCAAGATTTGGTACTTTGATCGAGCCATGAAACCTCTAAATTTGGATCAACTTAAACTGTCTGATCACATGTTTTGCGTAAATAAGATTACGTGTCCTTATGCCAAGGAGTATATATCTAAACTTGAGGGTAATTGGTGTCGCCTGTTTATGTTTATAAATCGGTCACATCCGGGAAAATTTTTGTTTTATGGTATAAAAGGAATTGAGCATTTGAATTTGAAAAAGTACGAAGATACAGGAAGATTGTTGTCTAAGGATAGAATCTGCGCCACCTTTAAAACTGAAAGCGGCAAAATTCAAGTTATTTGCTGTTGTATGATGCCGTGTTTTTCGATAAGGCTTCTGATCACTGCTAACGAAGATGATATTCCTATTGATGTAGACAACGAATATGCAGATATCGCAGTCGGATGCCTGATAACTCAAATCGAGGCTTGTTGGAAATCAGTGTCAAAACTTTTGGATCGATCACAGTTACATCGAGTATATATTCGTAAATTCGAAACTCATACTGTGACATTGTGTCTCGGCGGAATTCATGACGAACCACTAGAGGAATATCATCACTTCGTGCCAATGAAAGAGCAACTTAAGAATTTGATAAAATGCAACTTTGATGAATCTTATTTCTTTAATGAAATATATAAATTACCACGTATAGATTACTCTCAGTACCTAGTAAGATTTGGCTACAGAAATGATGAATGTTGTCATTATCAACACGAAATCGACGATTAGGAAATCAGGTGGATTACACAGTTACATACTATTTCTACTTTACATTAGTAAATAAAAAGTTTTTGTCTTGAAATAGTAATAGAATATATTTTCAATTACTTTGTTTATTACAGTCGTTCATTTGTCACATATCTTGGCCTTGGCAAATCTGGTACAAAAAAATATCTTTTTTTCATAATAAATCAATCTCATAAATATAATAATTTCACCAAATAGTAAACGGGAAATTATCCCAAGGGTAAACTTACGCTTACTGATGCCCCTTAGAGTTTGTAAATTTATCCAGTTTATCGAATGTAAACGCAGTGAGTATCAGATTAAGAAAGCAATTGTAATTCGATTAGAGTTTTAAATATACAATGTATAATGTTATAAATAATACTTATGTTATTTTACATAATGTACTAAAATATGAGTAATTTCTGTGGTATTAGGTGAATTATCATTTTAAAATGAGTAATCCCTATCAGTATTGTGATAAGTCACATTGATTAACCAAAAAAACGTTGTACATTGATATATTCCTATAATACAGTTATTCCTCTTTCGAATTCCCCATGGAAACTCGAGAGTTTGCTCGACGATTCATTCGACAAAGCTTTCTTGCAGTCCTCCAGATTGCCGTCCGAAAAAAAACCTATACAGTCGCTGGATAGGTAAGTCAACAAAGATGATTGCACAACAAAGATGATTTCAGAAGAAAGTAATATATTTAGTGTTCAATAAATTTTGAATATTGATGAGAATCCAAGCTTTTGATGCTGTTTCTCGGAGTTTCCGCAAAGGAGCATGGGGTGTCTTCCGTTGTGGAAAAAAATTTTTATTACAGGTTTCACGATAGTTCATTAACATAATAAAATTCCTTCTATATTACTCCATGTCCTTGACATGTTCATAGAATAAAAAACCGATAGCTAACGTTATTAGAGATAGGTTTTATGAAAGCAACTTAAAGGATATTGAAAAAGGACAAATTCTTGCTTTTACAAACTTGAATTTGTCAATTTCTGAAATTTTTAGGAGGATGAATCGCTCTAGAAATGTTATTAGTCGTTTTTCAATTGATCCTCAAAGTTATGGAACAATTTGTTCCCAAGGAAGACTCAAAAAACTGGATGATCATCAGAGAAGAGTCATCCTTCGCAAAGTTTCCGAGGGGCTCAGTTCAACAAAGTACCAAAAAAACTTAAACTTAAACCTGAATGTCAGTAGATCGACAATAATGAGGTGTCTCCGTGGAAGCCTACTGACGGAAGCCTACAGGAAGCTCTGACTGAACTGGGTAAAGGAGATGGGTTTGGACACTAACTGGAACTCCATTCACTAACAGTCACTCCTTCATCATCATCATCATCATCATGACCACCAACACTACTACATGTATCATAATCATCTGCAACATCGCCGTAACAATCAGCGCTCAGAAACTATAAACTAGTTTATTAGGATTTGCCATGCTCTAATTTTGTTTTATGCTTCATTCACAACTCTTTGTACAATCACTGGAACTCCGTTATTTTTCAGAGGTTATTTTTTTCTTTTAAAAAGAAATTTAATTTAGGCGGTCCAGATGGATTCAAATATCATTGGCATGATGTCAGAAAAAAAAAAAAAAAATCATTTTTTTTTTAAATTTTGGAGGTGGCTCAGTGATGGTATTGGCTGACATTTCCTCTCGAGGTTCTCCCGAACTTGTGTTCTTAGAGGGGAAGCAAAACTCTGCCAAATATGTTTAAACATTGGACCATCATTTGTTTACATTATGTGACAAATTTGAAAATGAAAGAATCATCTTCCAGCATGACAATGCTCCTCTACAAACGACAAAATCAACCAAACTTTTAATCCAGACAAAGAATTTGGAGGTTTTCAAGTTGCCATCTCGCTCCCCAGACTTGAACCCCATCGAAAACGAGTGGAGATTCCTTCCAGGAAAATATATTGTAATGGCAAGCAATATTCCAGCGTTTAAGAGCTGAAAGACTATTTGGAAAAGGCCTGGAATGAGCTGGACGAAGACAGTCTAAACCTTTCCTGGATTCATTAAAAACAGAATTAAAGAAGTAATTATGATAAAAGGAGACATAACTCATTATTGACTTTCAAATAAATCTTAATTTGAAAGTTTAAATCTAATAAATTTGAAAATGTATGCTCCACAGAGTTCTTCGTTGATGTGAGCAATTTTGGGGATTTCCAGTGTTTTGGTAAATTCTTACAAAATATTTATTTCTGCACAATTTGATAAATCTTTAAATGTAACGTATTTTACTGTATCCTAAAAAAATGAACCGAATTTTTAAAAAATTGATATAATTCCACGATTGGGAATGTTGTCGTCAAATTATGCATTTGTCCTATCTTTATGACGCGCACTGTATATATTTAGATGATTAGTCATATATGATGGACTCTTAGAACATATTGCTGGTCCCAGACAAGGTATGAAGTGCGGATTTGGCAAAAGCATTTCCACAATTTTGTGTCAAAAAATGTTATATGTGAGCAAAATTGAGACTTTAAACAAATGCAAATGACGTATGTGACATGAAGATCAAGTTAGTGCGAAGTGGAAGTGATTTATCTTATGAACTGTAAATAATTTGAATTTTTAAGGATGGATTTTTTATGGGTGTAATGTTTTTATATGTTTAAACGTCGAGAACAGTTAATATATTTCAACTTTATTCATACGAATACAAGCAGCAAGTAACTCAACTGTGATCAACATAACAACAACTAAAAGTGAACGCTTATTCAACTAAGGCAGCAATGGGAATCATATTTTTTAATGTTCTTTGCTTTTTTTACATTAAAATACTGCAAACAAAACTCACAAAAATAAACCATAAAGAAAGGAATCATCCTAAGGGAGAAAAATTTCAGCTAACGGACGTCTTATTACTAAGCGTGAATGGTGATGTAAAAATACATAATTTTTTTTTTAGTAATATTTGAAATAACATAAAAAAACGACAGCAACTATTAAATTTATTGGATGGAAAACAACTTCAAAATGAGTTAAATTATAAGCAAGTATTTATCACATATCAGTTCCATCCCCTGAATTGCAATCACCTGGTTGGTGGTAACTGATGGAAAAGTCTTAAATTTCGAGAAATAAACACCATCTTACCTATACGTTAGGTAGTCAATCAATTCCGTTTATCACGTTCAATATTTAAATAAGTGCTGATAATACTTTTGATGATCGCCGACAGGAATCCTCAGAGATGTAGGTCAATCTACCAATGTTTCGGCCCTTGTAACCTCTGAGGTTCTTTGTAGTCGGGCCGCACCAGCTAATCAGGAGAGTGTTTCTGTTTGTCCTATCTTCAGAAATCTTGCCTTTCCTCTTATACCTTATTTTCTTTCCTCTACCACAACAATTCGCATCACTAGACTTTCTTATGTCCGCAGACCATATCTCTCGCAACCGAACCCGCATTCGAATTGCCTGAGCCGACTGATGATGATGTTTTCCAGAATCCGGGCATTTCGTATATGCCTGGAACAGTATTTCATTTTATTTTAAAATTAATTTTTATACTCATAAACAACATAAGCCAGTTCTCTTTTAAATTTTTTTATCACGTTTTTATAGACATTTGTAATAAATCATTAAAATAATCAATAATAAAATAAAATTGTAAATTTACTCTGTGTCGTTGGAGTTGAACCTATAGAAAATAATTGACAAATAAAGCATGTAAATAAAGCACAGCGAAAAGATTTATATTTCGCACCTCAATTACAGAAGATGACCTCTGCTGGAGAAATAATGAAAGGGGCCGATATTCAATCATCTTTAACGCGTTACTTCTGCGATCTTGACGAATGCGAAGGTGTTTTGATACAGGGGGATGTTCAGGAATTGCCAAAAGATCAAGAATGCAACATTTGCATGCAATTGCTTAATGGAACCAAATGCACCATATTATGTCCCTGTTTGCATATCTATTGTGAACCTTGTATAAAAGAATGGAGTTTAAAGTGAGTGACAATTTAATTGGCTTAAACACTATTCGCGTAATAAAATTTTTAACTGTATTCTTTTACATTTTAGCCACAAATTATGCCCAATGTGCAGGATTCCCATTGCCAAGATTTGGTACTTTGATCGAGCCATGAAACCTCTAAATTTGGATCAACTTAAACCGTCTGATCACATGTTTTGCTCATATAAGATTATGTGTCCTTATGCCAAGGAGTATATATCTAAACTTCAGGGTGATTGGCGTCGCTTATTTATGTTTATAAATCGTACTCAGGCGAAGAACCTGTATGGTGGTGTAAGTGGGATCAATCATTTAGATTTAAAAAAGTACGAAGATGAAGGAAGATTGTTGCATAAAGATACAATCTACGCCACTTTTAAGACTGAAAGCGACAAAATTCATGTCTTATGCAGTTGCAGAGTGAAAGCTTCTTCGATAAAGCTTCTAATCACTGCTAACGACGATGATATTCCTATTGATGTGGACAACGAATATGCAGATATCGCAGTCGGATACTTGACAGCTCAAATTAATGCTTGCTATAAATCATTATCAAAACTTTTGGATCGATCACAACTATATCGAATATTTATTCGAAAATTTGAAACACATACAGTATCCTTGTGTATCGCTGGAATTTGTGATTCTCCAGAAGACTTCACTCATTATACTCCAATGAAAAAACAACTTCGGCATTTGAAAAAATGCAACTTTGATGAATCTTATTTTTTAAGTCAAATAGGAAAGTTTCCACGTTTAGATTACAACTACAGAAATAGCTCTCAGTCCATAGAAGGAGATTGTTGCCACATGTCTGCAGAAAATGAGGACTGAATGACAATATTTAAAATTCCTTCGATGAAGGTGAATCGAAGAAGCCATGTCATTAAGAAAGCATTTCATTTCAAATCCTCAAATACTTTCACAAAATATATTTGTTATGCAAATAAATCTGTTAAATTTGGATATGGGAATGATTTCATAAGAGATATTGTTTCTGATAATGACAGCTAGTCCTCGTGTTTGTCTGTACCTGATGGCTAAATATTCTTTAAGTAAAAATAAATTATTACGGTTCGTTTTACAAAGGCAGGTCTCTGGTGAAGCAGAATATGCTAAAACTATATTCTTCTAAAAATAAATGAAATTCATCAAACTTGTTTATGTTATGACTCCAGATTATCAAGATCTAAACGGTTTATTAGAATCACCGCAACACGACACAGTACGATACGGACATGAGCGAAATTACAACGGAAAACGAGCGTGCCTCATCGCACGAGGTACACAAACCAAAGATACTTATAATCCTACAACCCCCCCCCCCCCCCCCCCCAAACGATTAGGTATTTCTTCCTCTGGGGATCCATTTCCAGCCTTCTCGGAGGTCGGCGGTTCCTTGTAGATCTTTTCTTTGGTGTTCGAGGTTGTACTGGCGGAATGACAGGTTCCACTTCGCACTCTGGGATTTCCTGTGGTTCCGGTGTGTGCGTGTTTCCTGCGGTTGCCTGGGATGTCCCACTTAGTGGCAGGAATGGCAAGTCGAAATGCTTCACACACCACCTTCAGTGAATCATCCTGCGCACGCTTCCTGAGCTAGTTCGCGTGGCGATGAAGCATTTTGCCGCTAGCCTCCACTAGGTAGACTTGACGTCCCAGTCTACGCTTGATCCATCCTTGTATCCACTTCGGGTGACTTGGGTCCTTGTAGTCTCTTACGAAGACTGCGTCTCCCTCGACGAACTCTCATTCGCCGGTGGACAAGTTTCCCGTCTTCCATCTCCTGATCAGCTCTTGGGAAATGTTTTATTGGTCTTTTGAGTTGGGAGTAACAGGGGAGTTCTCAACGGTCTCCGAAAGAGTTTCTCTGCCGGCGTCTTCAAATCTGTCATAGACGTACATGGCGTTGTCCGGTAAGTCAGTAGAAATTTCTGGAGCGCATCCTCCATCACCTCCGCCCCTGTAGCTTTTGTAGTGTACTTGTTTCTGTTTCACTCTATTTTCCGTTGTCTAATGCTATTACAAAATGTCTTGATGGTCATCGGATGACCCTTCATTTTGTTTAGAAAAAAAAAATGATCATCGGCAAGACAACTGTTTTTACAATCCGGTGAGGTCGTTCGATTTGCCCCCCCCCCCAACTTGATTGATTCCCCTATCCGTTGTTATTCAGTTGAGAATATGACCTCAAAAATTCAGGAAAAACCATCAAACATTTCTTTCGCAGTATTACAATAAAATATCTAAAATTGTGGCTAATAGGCGAACAGAGTCGCCTTATCACAATGCTATACGGCAGAGTATCTCAGTCTTTTTTTTTTAGAACACCTGAGCTCTACAAAATATGTGGCAACACACCATGACGCTTGATTCTAATTTAATATTTTTTTATCAGGTCCATAAAAATTTTTGTGACTATTTAATTAATTAAATTTTATATAAATCACTCATTCACTAAACAATCATTCATTCGTTCAATCATCAAATCATGGATCACTCCAGCCAATCAGCTACAACTCTCCATTTATTTCCTCCACCAAATCATCCGTCAGTTCTCTCGTCCTCAGTTCACTCAGTCATGTTGCTTAAACCCCTCCTCTTCGATCGCAAAATGTTTGTTATTACTATTATAGAATTCACTTTGGTCATATCTCTGCGACAGTCAAAATATAAATTAGTTCATTCAGTTGTTGCTAGAATGCCTGTATATGCAATCCCCTGCTAACTTTTCACAGTTCTTTCCCAAAATCAGAAGGGGACTCTCTGAGGACATCAAGATGACTTTCAAAACTCAAAATAATTTACACAATAACTAACAATGGAACACGATCAAGACTCAACTAATTCATAACTTAACATTTCTTAGTCCTCAAGTCAGTTTTTTTATCCCAATTTATTCATTACGATATTTCTGCCCTGAATTTGTTTTTTAACCTAGCCAAAATAAGGACTCACAGTTTGCTAGAATGCCTGTATTTAGTTTGAGAGCCTTGCTAGCTTTGCTGAACGGAAGTTTTGTAATTTTGTATTCATAATTATTTTAGAATAATTTATACAAGCAGAACTATTGTTTATATAATTTTTTTTTTAAATTCCCTACATAAACTTCGGGCAACACACCGATTAAGAACCTCTACACAAATTTTTAATGTGATTGAACTGTAAGCGCTAAAAACAGTAACATATTTAAACTTCAAAAAAACTCAATTTATTGTAAAATATCCGAGTTGAATATTTTCGAGGCACGGTTTTCTTCAAATGGCTGGTTATTTATAATAAATACTTAAAATACCAAACAATAAAATAAAATTTTATGCTTTATAAATTATTAAATTACTGTCTTTGGAGGTAAACCTAGTAAATCGTGCAAATTAAGAACTTCGAAAGGATCGATATTGCGCACTTTAATAAAAAAAAGATGAGCTCTGAGGAAAAAACAAGCAATGGAGTCGATAATCACCCAGGATGGATTCGCTACTTTTGCAACATTGACAGTTGCGAGGGAATCTTGGTTCAGGCGGGTGATCAAAAATTGCCAGATGACCTAGAATGTAATATCTGCATTGAATTGATTAAGGGAACGAAATATTCCTTAGTACTTCCTTGTTTGCATATCTTCTGTGAATGCTGTATGAAAGACTGGAGCATGAGGTAATTTGTACTTGAAAATACTTAAAAGAGGTCTTTGCTAAATCGTTGCTTAATGTAATGTAATGTATAAATTGTAATTCAAATTTCAGGCGCAGTGACTGTCCACACTGTAGGACTCCCATTAGTTTAGTATGGCGCTTTGATCAATATAAAAAGCCTCTAAATATGGATGACCTACAACCAGAGAAACACATGTTTTGCGAAAATATACTGCCGCCTTCATATGCCGGTGAATATATATCTAAGCTTCAGGGAGATTGGCGTCGTCTGTTTATGTTCATGGAGCGTACTCAATTGTATAAACGATATGAAGGCGTACGAGGAATCGATCATTTGAATTTTAAAAAGTATGAAGATGAAGGAAGATTGTTACAAAAAGATAAATCCTACGCCACCTTTAAAACTGAAAGCGGCAAAATTCAGGTTGTTTGCTCTTGTATGATGCCATGTTTTTCGATAAGACTTCTGATAACCTCGAAAGAAGACGATATTCCTATTGAGGTAGACAACGAATATGCTGATGCCGTTGTTGGATATCTGACAAATCAAATCGATGCTTGCTGGAAAATACTGCCACAACTGTTTAACCGCGCTCAGTTAGTACGCTTATATATTCGTAAATTCGAAACACATACAGTATCCTTGTTTATCGGTGGAAACGATTATTTTACAGATCGCTCATATCACAATACACCAATGAAGGAACAACTTAAAAATTTGAAATCGTGCAATTTTGATGAATCTTATTTTGATACGCAGTATGCTAAATTCCCTCACCTAAATGCCAGAAAGTTCTCTGTTCCGATGAAATATGCTGTTCTAAGAATCTGTCCTTGTCTATCACATGAACTTAATAATGAAAAGAAAGACCCTCTTGGTGAAAAATATGAAGACGAATATCCCTCTGACACTGATAGTAACGATGAGATTGACAATGAAGATATTAACACCGACGATGAAAGCACTGATGAAGAACAATTTGTTGATATTATTAGTGCTAGTGATAGTGACAGAGATGGCGAAGAGGAACATTTTACTGACAGTAATGATTAAGACGAATTTGTAGTCGCACCGATGTTATAGATTGAGATGGCATACGTTAGCGGGTAAATCATAATATTTGTTCAATAAACTCTTCTAACAGTGCATCTTACCAGGCTTCACCGTCCATCCCAATTAGCCTCAATATGTTTACAACAATTTTATTATGAATAATACAACTGAACTCAAATAATAAGATTTTAAATATTTTGAGAAGTTGTGTTTGTTTGTTTGTTTTTTTTCATATAGTACTCCTTTGTTTATTAAAGCAACAAATTACAAATCCCTACCGAAAATGGGAAATCATCCAAAGATAAAAAATCTCCCGAAAGCGTATTATAGGGGTTAGGATGACAGTTTGAGAACCTTTTAAGCAAAAACATTTCCATAAAAAAATTGATTGGTAGTTCTACTTATATTCCACTTTCATCGGATAATGAAAATTTGTAAAAATAATAATAATGTTATATTATAGTAATAATAAATTTATCATAATGAAAATAAAATGTAATATAAAGATTTATAAGTTATATTGATTTTAGCAGAGATACAACAAAGAATATACGAATGTTGAGTAAGGACGAGCTCAAATTAAATTTCATATTATAAATATTAGAAAATTTCTTTCTTATAAAATTAATCAGATTGAGCAACAGGAACGCGTGGCTGGGCACCGCTAGTAGATATTGTTGGATCCCTAGATCCAGTAAATTGAAGAATAATTAAAATTATATTGCCGATTAATTAATTTAGTAATTAATTAAATTTAGTGGCATTATAATTTTATAATTAATTAATTGGTACTATTCAGACTCTTTGGTTATGTACCTCGACAAATGGATTTATCTCGGAAAGCAGAGCGAGAGTTAGAGAAACAGCAGATTTCAAGACTTAATCATTTGAGCATTCTACATCTTCCAAGGCATCTGACAACTTTCAATAAACCTGACCTTCTATAATTAGTTTGAGGACCCCGGGTTATTACAATATATAAATAAGCAATATATTGGAAGTACAGTTTGTATATGATGTGCGCGTTGTAAAGATAGGACAGATAGATGGATATCTTTAAAATTATCGTTAAATGGACGTCAGAATGCTGTTTGTAGCGATCACAAGAAAGTAATTTCAGTCAAATCTCGCTACTATGCCACCCTAGCAATTCTGTCACTTTTGCTCGGTCCCGACAAA
Source organism: Hirudinaria manillensis (assembly GCA_034509925.1). Classification (NCBI taxonomy): domain Eukaryota; kingdom Metazoa; phylum Annelida; class Clitellata; order Hirudinida; family Hirudinidae; genus Hirudinaria; species Hirudinaria manillensis. The sequence goes on along the minus strand of CM067528.1, from coordinate 7,001,239 downwards.
ATTCAATCTATATAAATAAAAATGCAATGTGTGTTTGTAACATGCAAATGTTCTCTGAAAGTACTTGACCAATTGCTTTGAAATTTTGACACAACATACTGCTCGATTAGAGGAGTGTTTGTATATAGGATTCATGTATATGCCACAACTATATCATGTAAAAATACGCTTGTTTCGAAAATCCGGCCATCTTGCCATGAACGAAAAAAAGCGAACATTAAAATAATAAAATTAAATAATTTTATGACATTATTATATTAAATTTATCTTTGGTTTGTTTCCTCTAGAAACTGTATCAGCAAAATATCAAACGGCATTGTTTAATTGTAAAAATAAACATATTAGAAAATGTGTGCTTTTTCATTTCTTTGTAAATAAAAATTTAACTGTGTTTGCACTTAATCAATGTTATCTGAAATTTTGACACAACATAGTACTCGATTAGACGATTGTTTTTATATAGGTTTCATATAAATATCATTAAACGTTATTAATTCATTTTTGTTTGATTCCTACAGAAACTGTATCAGTAGAACCTCAAATTAAGCATGGTGAAATTTTAAAAATAAAATGTCGTTTTTTTGTCATTTTGAAACGAAATTATGCCAAGACCAAGAAGGCGAAATCAGAATTGCGGCCGAATATCTTGAATTTCACCAGGAAGAATATCTGAAGAAATTTGTTGAAAGGAATTCAAAGGACACGAAAGACCAGCTGAAATGTCTTTTAAAGATATTGAAGAATTGAACGCTATATAGCAGATACCCCTGTGCGCAACCATCAGAGACCAAGGAAAGCAAATAAATGTTCTGCGACAAAACTTGAAAAAATTAAAATTCTCCGTCCATAAACTGGAAGAAAGTAGAGAAGGAACAAAACAATGGAGCAGTTTGTTTCAAACCAAAGTTGAAACTCTCATAACTGATATAGGAAAAGTTCAGAGTTCAACAAAATTAACATTTATTAACACGAAATCTAAGATTGAAAACGCCGACGATAGCCAAAGGAAAAAAAGAACATAATTGGTCTCCACCACAGTTGCAGGATATGATGGATATTATTTATGCAAAGGAAGATCGACAGCAGATATAAGTAAATTAGCAGTAAAACAAATGCGAAATGGTTGATCTGACTTCAGGAAGAATTTCATTGCCTCATAATTTCTGTATTTTCGTGACAAAAAGACAAAAGAAGAATTGATTGAAAAAGTACTTCGAAATATTCAAAGCATAAGAATTATGGGCAATTACATGTTGCGTTCTCTAGAATCGGGAAACCTGATAATGTCTGTATTTGTACAGAGAACGAACAACTAACCCTCAAGCAATGTGAAATTGTAAAAATAAACATCTTAGCAAATATGTGCTAAATTTCTTTCTTTTAAAATTAATTAAATTGAGCCACAGCAACGCGTGGCTGGGCACCGCTAGTACAAAATAAATTTACTCTGCCGCTCCCAACCTTCGCTACTATGCCTGACAATGTTTATCTAACCCATGAAGTTAAGGACATATTTCTAGTAGGGGGAAGTAATTAAGAGACATTACCTTGTATTTTAAGATTTGATCAGGTTAATACTTTCCCAGGACGTTTTGGTGAGGGATGTCAACATCACGTTCAGGACATAATATAATCGCATAATTATATTACATAATAATATGATTTATTATTATTAATATAATTTGACGTAGATTCATAGTCTTTTGGGACGCAGGTCCACGCAGAATTATTTGTTAATAAACGGGCTTACGCACACGAACTAGACTAGCAATCGCTTGGACTATACGTCGCGATTCGAAAACATAACATGGCGCAGTCGACGAAAGTCTCGGATCTCAAGGCATCTGGCGATAGCTCCTTTATCTTGCCACCGCCACCTCCGTTGGAATTGGACTCGATCAATTTAGCGGAAGCGTGGAGACGATGGAAGAGCGGGTATGATACCTTTTACAGACTACGAAAAGGTGATCAGCTCCCAGAGGACAAAAGGATGTCTCTTCTCCTCCAAGCTCTCGGAGCTGGAGCGGTGTCGGTCTATTACGACATGGATTTCGACAAGGAAGATGACAAGTTCTTACATGACGCCGTCTTACAGAGATTCGCAGAGAAATGCTCCCCAAGGAGACACGTTTTGGTGGAAAGAAACAATTTTTACCAAATTGTCCGCAAAGCAGGGGAATCCACGTTTGACTTTGTGGAAAGAGTAAAAAAGGCCGCCAGGAATTGTGAGTTTGGCGATCAAACAACCAACATGATTAGAGACAAACTCACTCTGACATACCCAGATCAAAACGTCAGGCAACGAATGATAGCTGAGGAAGATAGCTCTTTGGACAACATGATGAAAGTGGCACTCATGTTTGAGTCGATCCAAACTAATTGTGACATGATCGACAGTAGCAGAGATATCTGGAGACTCACAAAGCCCATATTGATGAAGCAGGAGGAAAAAGAATGTCGGAATTGTGGCCAACGTCATGGGTCAAGATGTCCAGCCAAAGGGAGGGTGTGCAGAAGGTGTGGTAAAGGCAACCACTTCGAGAGGGTCTGCCGTGCCAGGACAATCAGCAGTCTAGAAAGTCAAAGGCATACTTTTGTAATAGACTCCTTAGAATGTCAACCCTTAAAAGGACCAAAGCGGTCGTGCGCCTCCCAAGTACACTGTGGAAACTGTGGGAGAAGGCATCCACCAAAGAAATGCCCAGCGTTTGGCAAGCAGTGCTCATCCTGTGGCAAACAAAATCATTATGTAAAATGTTGCAGAACCTCACAAGCTGGAAAGCAATTGCAACAGGTTCAGGAAAAGTCCAAGAAAAATCATGACCTGTACCACTCAACGCAGCATCGAGTCCTCAGTCCTGGTACTAGAGTGAGATTCAGGACTGACAGTGGGTGGAGGAAAGGAGAAGTAAAGGCTAACGAGAGATCATGGAGGTACAGAGTGGCGACAGATAGCGGTCAAGAGTTCATCCGGAATAGAAGATTCATATTTCCGACGCAAAAAGCAATGGATTCATTTTCCACCAGCAAATCGCACAAACACAGATCAGGAACATACCTCAGTAACACCAGAGCTGCAAGATTACAACATCTTCCGATGAATGATCCCCGAATGCGGAAATTAAAACTACTATGGAAGGATTGTGAAACCCTCAGCCCGTTACGCTTTCAAGTGAAAAAGCTTGGGTGGGAGATGTAATATAATCGCATAATTATATTACATAATAATATGATTTATTATTATTAATATAATTTGACGTAGATTCATAGTCTTTTGGGACGCAGGTCCACGCAGAATTATTTGTTAATAAACGGGCTTACGCACACGAACTAGACTAGCAATCGCTTGGACTATACGTCGCGATTCGAAAACATAACAGTGCAGGGTGAAGCTGAAGCAAGTCTGGCGAGATGCAAGCGTGCAATCGGCTAGACAGCGAGATCTGCCGTAAGGAGATGTGACAGTCAACGATTATGAGAGCTTTAGTGCTGATTCGTAAATTGAGAAATTGAAGCCTTTTTTATTTGATAAAATAAGGCCATTTTTACAATCCATCGTTACTAAGCCACTCTCGCTACTGCCACTTTTGTTCGGTCCCGGCGGTTGGCACAGTAACGAGACTTGACAGTATTTAAATTCAAGTGGCCAGTTGAAGTTTGAGATGAAAAGACGAGCTCCACTGAATGATCGTCACAAGGACAAACGTCTGCCATGGGCCAAAATAGATGGTAAATTATAATGAAACGTGGGAGAGTGATTTTCTTAGATAGGAAAACGTGGATGGACCAGATGGTTATAAATATTGCTGGTATGACTTAAGAAAAGAAAAATATTTTTTAAGCAGAAAACATGGAGAAGGTTTTGTCATAGTCTGGAAAGGAAATAATTTAGTATTCAATAAAATTTGAATATTGATGAGAATCTACCAAAAAACGCTTTTGGTGTTGTTTCTCAGAGTTTCAGCAATGGAGCATGGGATCTCTGCTGTGGAAACTTTTTTTTATTATAATTTTCACAAAGGTTCATCAACATAATAAGGTTCCTTATATATTACCTGATGCCGGTAACGTGTATATAGAATAAAATACCAATAGCTAACGTTATTATAGATGGGTTAAGGAAAGCAACTTAATGATATTAAAAAGGACAAATTCTTGCTCTTAAAGACGAATTTATCAATTTTTGAAATTTCTAGAAGGTTGAATCGCTGTAGAAATGTTATTAGTCGTTTTTTAAGCGATCCTCAAAGTTATGGAACAATTTGTTCCCCTGGAAGAACGAAAAAACTCGATGAACATCATTCCAGAGAAGAGTCCTCCTTCACGAAGCTTTCAAGGGGCTCAGTTCAACAAATTTAAAATAGCTTAAAACTGAATACTATTAATAGGAAAATCGATAAAATTCATTATTGACTTTCACATAAATCATAATTTAAATCCAATAAATTTGAAAATTTATTGTCGTCAAAATATCCTCCTATCCTATCTTTATGACGCGCTCTGTACATGATGCTGCACATGATAAATTTTGACAATGCCCTTAGGTACCTTAGAAACCAAGTACTGAATATATTGAAAATATATGAATTACACATACCTTTGATATAGATCAAAAACAGAAGCAAGGACCGCAGAGCGGTACGCCAAATTTAACCTGCTCCAACGATGCTTAATCAGAATTTGAGACCAACTGACTTCTCTTTTTTTAGTAACTTTCATTCAGCAACTCACCAAGGGTTTGTAAATTTAGCCAGATTATTGAATGCGAATGCAGTGAGTTTCAGATTATAAAAGCAATGACAATTCAAATAGATTCAACTTGATACTTGGAATTGACATTAGTCGACTTTGTTGCCGCTAACTCCAGAACCTACCGCTTCAAATCATCTCCAAACTTTGGCCATTCTACGTCATTAACGCGTTCTCGGTTACATTATGCGAAGTTTGTAGTCTGTCTTCTTTCATTCACGAACTGACGTCTCTGAAACTGTTTCGAATGTGTGGAGAAACTAAAACAATCTCTAGAGAGATATACGTGATCACAATAACGTACATTTAATTCAAATTACTTTTTAGTGATTGGGTAATAATAGTGTATATAATATTATTTTAATAAGTACGCTTCTTTGTTAATTGCAGGTCCAGCGAAAAATGATTTCCATACTCGCTGGATTGCAAAGAACGCGGCTTATTTCGACATGACCTGTTTTTAGCAGAATGTCTCCCCTTAGAGCTATTTGAGCCGGACATTCCATGAAGAAATGCCAGATATTTTCGTTAGTCTGAGGGTATACCTGGTATTTTTTGTATACCGGGTAATAGATTAAAATGGCTAATCAATTCCTTCCTTTTCGCACAATGGCCCTGGTTTCTGCAAGGGACTGAGTTGTCACGAAGGCACTGGTAGGCAGAGGGATCGACGGTACATCCATACTTTCCACCCTTGGGCCGTTGCGGTGGGCACCTTTGCTCGTCCGGCTGAGGCGGTCCTCCAAATCTGCTCAGGCTGAGAGTCCCAGATTTGGGCGGGTTGAACAATGACTTTTAAAAGGGTCCTTGAATAAACCCGTTCTTGCTATGCATTTATCATACTTACTTTTTCAGCTCGCCAAATAGATGCTGCCCGCTTCTTGTTTTGCTTCTCCATTGCTGAAGCAAACTCCACTGAGAAATATCATTATCTGCTTTGAATTTGTTTTTTTTAATCTCGCCAAAACGAGGATTCAGTTTGATTTCCTAACGTGCTTTTCCGAAACGGAAGTTGTGCAGTTTTGTATTTAAAACTATTTTAGAATAATTTATACAAACAGGATTATTATTTATACAATTTTTTTTAAATTCCATACGCAAACTTAGGGCAACACACCGATTAAAAACCTCTCTGTATACACCTTTTTAATATGGTTGCACAGTAGGTGCTAAAAACAGTAACATATTTAAACTTTAAAAACTCAATTTATTGTGAAAATGTCAGTGTTGAATGTTTTCGATGCACGGTTTTCTTCAAATGGCGGTTATTTATAATAAATACTTAAAATACCAAACAATAAAATAAAATTTTATGCTTTATAAATTATTAAATTACTGTCTTTGGAGGTTAACCTAGTAAATCGTGCAAATTAAGAACTTCGAAAGGATCGATATTGCGCACTTCAATAAAAAAAAGATGAGCTCTGAGGAAAAAACAAGCAATGGAGTCGATAATCACCCAGGATGGATTCGCTACTTTTGCAACATTGACAGTTGCGAGGGAATCTTGGTTCAGGCGGGTGATCAAGAGTTGCCAGATGACCTAGAATGTAATATTTGTATTGAATTGCTTATGGGAACGAAATATTCTTTGGTGCTTCCTTGTTTGCATATCTTCTGTGAATGCTGTATGAAAGACTGGAGCATGAGGTAATTTGTACTTGAAAATACTTAAAAGAGGTCTTTGCTAAATCGTTGCTTAATGTAATGTATAAATTGTAATTCAAATTTCAGGCGCAGTGACTGTCCACTGTGTGGGACTCCCATGAGTTTAGTATGGCGCTTTGATCAATATAAAAAGCCTCTAAATATGGATGACCTACAACCAGAGAAACACATGTTTTGCGAAAGCCTACGTCCATCTTCTTATGCCGGAGAGTATATATCTAAACTTCAGGGAGATTGGTGTCGTCTGTTTATGTTCATGGAGCGTACTCAATTGTATAAACGATATGAAGGCGTACGAGGAATCGATCATTTGAATTTTAAAAAGTATGAAGATGAAGGAAGATTGTTACAAAAAGATAAATCCTACGCCACCTTTAAAACTGAAAGCGGCAAAATTCAGGTTGTTTGCTCTTGTATGATGCCATGTTTTTCGATAAGACTTCTGATAACCTCGAAAGAAGACGATATTCCTATTGAGGTAGACAACGAATATGCAGATGCCGTTGTTGGATATCTGACAAATCAAATCGATGCTTGCTGGAAAATACTGCCACAACTGTTTAACCGCGCTCAGTTAGTACGTTTATATATTCGTAAATTCGAAAATCATACAGTATCCTTGTTTATCGGAGGAAACGATGATTGTGGAAATCGCTCATATCACAATACACCAATGAAGGAACAACTTAAAAATTTGAAATCGTGCAATTTTGATGAATCTTATTTTGATACGCAGTATGCTAAATTCCCTTACCTAAATGCCAGAAAGTTCTGTGTTCCGAGGAATTACGCTTCTCTTAGAATCTGTCCTTGTCTATCAAATGAACTTAATAATGAAAAGAAAGACCCTCTTGGTGAAAAATATGAAGACGAATATCCCTCTGACACTGATAGTAACGATGAGAATGATAATGAAGATATTAACACCGACGACGAAAGCACTGGTGAAGAAGAATTTGTTGATATTATTAGTTCTAATGATAGTAACAGAGATGGCGAAGAGGAACATTTCACTGACAGTAATGATTAAGACGAATTTGATAAAGAATCGAACACTAAGGAAAAAAAGAACATAATTGGTCTCCACCACAGTTGCAGGATATGATGGATATTATTTATGCATAGGAAGATCGACAGCAGATATAAGTAAATTAGCAGTAAAACAAATGCGAAATGGTTGATCTGACTTCAGGAAAAATTTCATTGCCTCATAATTTCTGTATTTTCGTGACAAAAAGACAAAAGAAGAATTGATTGAAAAAGTACTTCGAAATATTCAAAGCATTAGAATCATGGGCAATTACATGTTGAGGTTTCTTGAATCGGGAAACCTGATAATGTCTGTATTTGTACAGAGAAGGGAACAACTAACCCTCAAGCATTGTAAAATTGTAAAAATAAACATCTTAGCAAATATGTGCTAAATTTCTTTCTTTTAAAATTAACTAAATTGAGCCACAGCAACGCGTGGCTGGGCACCGCTAGTATAAAAATAATATTAAAGCAACAAATTAATAAAATGTAATATAAAGATTTATAAGTTATATTGATTTTAGCGGAGATACAACAAAGAATATACGGATGTTGAGTAAGGACGAGTTCAAATAAAATTTCATATTATAAATATTAGAAAGAAGCTCTTTCTTATAAAATTAATCAAATTGAGCAACAGCAACGCGTGGCTGGGCACCGCTAGTAGATATATAAATGAGCAATATATTGGAAGTACAGTTTGTATATGATGTGCGCGTTGTAAAGATAGGACAGGTTTGCGAATCACGATTTATCTCCCTATCTTTAAAATTATCGTTAAATGGACGTCAAAATGCTGTTTGTAGCGATCACAAGAAAGTAATTTCAGTGAAATCTCGCTACTATGCCACCCTAGCAATTCTGTCACTTTAGCTCGGTCCCGACAAAATTCAATACAAAATAAATTTACTCTGCCACTCCCAACCCTCGCTACTGTGCCTGACAATGTTTATCTAACCCATGCAGTTAAGGACATATTTCTAGTAGGGGGAAGTAATTAAGAGACATTACCTTGTATTTTAAGATTTGATCAAGTTAATACTTTCCCAGGACTTTTTGGTGAGGGATGACAACATCACGTTCAGGACAGTGCAGGGTGAAGCTAAAGCAAGTCTGGCGACATGCAAGCGTGCAATCGGCTAGACAGCGAGATCTGCCGTAAGGAGATGTGACAGTCAACGATTATGAGAGCTTTAGTGCTGATTCGTAAATTGAGAAATTGAAGTCTTTTTTATTTGATAAAATAAGGCCATTTTTACAATCCATCGTTACTATGCTCAGCGAATTCAGCGAGTGGGAAGGGTCAAATGTCGTGGTTTGCTACTAATTCGGTTTTTTCTGGTGTTTTTTTTTAAAAACACTCGATAACAGTTATATTGTTTGACTCGTCGTCGTTTTTCGCTTCTTATCGGTGTTTAAATTTTCGAGACAAGTGATTGTTTTGCATGGCCTTCGTTTGTTCCATTGTTTAGTACTCACGACACTCCCCTGTAAAATGTCATGAAAGAACATAAAATGCGAGGAATTCGAAGAGGCCACAATTGATTTAGCTGACAAAATCAAGGCAAAGATTTTGAAGTCTATAAGGGAGTTGATCAGAGAGGAGATGCCTGGACTGGTTAAATCCGCGGTCAAAGAGGAAATGAATGCATTGATTGGAAGGGTGAGCAAGCTCAGCGAGGAAAACAATCGCCTAAAGGCGAGGATAGACGCAGTCGAAACCCAGCTGAGAGCCAACAATCTGGTATTCCACGGAATACCTTATGCTTCTTTGGCCGAGGTGGTCGCTACTTCCTCAGGCGAGAAGCCAAGTCGGGAACAAGGTATGAATCGAAGAGACACAGTCCGGGCAGTTATCAATTGCTGCAAGTCAAAACTCGGCGTAGACATTTCAGAGAGCGACATTCACTCTGGGTACAGGATCCCCAGCAAAAGTGGACCTCGTCCAATAGTTGTCACCTTCGCTTCAAAGATGGTCAGAGACAGAGTATTTGCTCTGAGAAAATCCCTGCATAAAGACAGATCGTCAAAGATTTACATCAACGAGCACTTAACCAAGTCAAACTCAGAGATCTTTGCCAAAGCCAGGAGACTTGTAAAGGATAAAAAGTTATCATCGACGTGGACATGGAGTGGTCAAGTTTACTTCAAGAGAAGTGAAAACTCAGGGCCAACTCGAGTTAACAACCTCATGGATTTGGAGAAATACTAACCTCATCTGGTCGATGTCTGTAGTTTATTTTTCTTTTCCTCTCATCTTGGGGTTTTTGTTTCTAGAAGATTTATTTTCAGTTTCATTCGTCTCCATTATTAACCCCGGCAATTTAGACTATGTTTCAACAGTTTTGGATGATATAAGTAAGTCTTATAATGCATTCTTTGTCTGGAAAGACTGTAGATTCATCAACAAGTACCAAGAAAGTATGAAAAATGGCGGATTTTGATTTTTCTTCATCTGACCCGGATGCATACTTGCCGGAGTTTTACGAGGTTTCAAGTTATGTCACAACCAAAGATATGGCCCAAATATGTAAATCAGACTTTTCTTTGATGCATATTAACTGCAGAAGCATCTCAAATAAACTCCAGGAAGTGGAATTGTTGTTGTCTTCTTGTCATGCAGAGATCCTGGGTGTCAGTGAAACATGGCTGAAAGACAGTGATCCTGTACCTGCTATTAATGGTTACAAATTTGTTTCGAAAAACAGGGATCGGAGCCTAGGCGTTGGCTTTTTTCTCCAAGACAACATTAAATTTAATCTCATTGACACGAGTGACTGGAAATTTGAAAGTTTTGAATATCTTCTAATTTCAATCAGCCAACGCAGCGGAGAGAACATTGTTGTAGCCATTATCTATCGCCTACCTGGAAACAGCTTAAAATTTTTTAACAAAGAATTTCAGAATTCCTTTCTTACACGATCAAAGACAACAGTAAGGCAATAGTAATGGGCGACTTTAACATTAACCTATTAGCAATTGAAAGCAGTCAACCCACCAATGAATTTTTAAACATCCTCCACTCTTTTCTCATGATGCCTGCATTCCTCAAACCCACAAGAATTGGACCCTCATCTGCCACTCTTATAGACAATATCTTCACAAATATCTCCCTCAGCAAATGCTTTCCCAAAATAGTTATTGATGACATTTCGGATCACCTCCCTCTCTACATCAATATTAAACTGCATGAGATTGTAAAAATAGTGGAGCCCCCAGTGCTGCGTAGAAGACAGGATAAACAAGCTAAACTGAAATTTAAAGAAAGCTTGACTGCGGAGGATTGGTCCGATGTGACCATAGAGTGTGAATTCCAAAATATATCTCACGCCTATCAACTTTTTATATCGAAATATCAAAATCTATATAATCATTGTTTTCCTTTGGAAATCGTCGGCTCTCGATCAGGAATGAAAAGACAGGAATGGATGACCCCCGCTCTCCTAAAATCTTGTAAAGTAAAAAGAAATCTGTACAAGACATATCTAAAGAATCCAACTCCAGAAAATAAAATCAAATTCTCAAATTATAGAAACAGATTCAAAACTATCAAGCAGGCCATAATTCGTCAACACTTCTCATCAAGATTCCAGAGTCATCAAGGAAATCCAAAGGGTACTTGGAATATCATAAAAAGTATTTTGTCTAGAGGGAGCAAACCAGCTGCAGCTCCCGACATATTTTACTCGGACGACGGGTGCGAAATAAACTCTCCAATTGCAATAGCCGAAAAATTCAACAAATATTTTTCCGATCTTGGACCAAACTTGGCAAAGAAAATCATTCCTTCATCCAAGTCCTTCGATAAATTCCTCACGAGATCTTCCACCCCCACAATGTTTTTTTTCCCTATTTCGGCAGATGAGATCATTCAAATAGTCAAAGAATTGAAGACCTCCCATAGCTGTGGTCTTGATGGTGTTGATCCTTGCATTGCTGGTGAATTCATCTCATTGATCTCGGACACCCTCAGCTCTCTAATTAATTGTATTTTGTTAACGGGGAATGTTCCTGATGACTTAAAATTGGCCAAAGTGATTCCATTGCATAAATCTGGTGATTTGAACAAGATCTGCAATTACAGACCTATCTCAATCCTGCCATATTTTTCTAAAATTTTTGAAAAGGCAGTATTTCGTCGAGTGGAAATCTTCTTATCAAAGTTCAGTCTCCTTAACAACAAACAATTCGGATTTCGAAAAAATGACTCTACATATATGCCTTTGTTATTACTTTATTCCAGAATCGCTGACGCTCTAGACCGTGGTGAGTTCACAATTGGTGTGTTTCTTGATCTATCTAAACCATTTGACACCATAAATCATGAGATAATTTTGTCAAAACTATTATTATGGCTTGCGTGGCTGCGTTTTGAAATGGTTTGCCAGTTATTTGGCGGGTCGTAAACAATTGACAGAATTTAATGGGTCTAGATCGTTGTTCAGTGACGTAACTTGTGGTGTTCCTCAAGGTTTTATTCTTGGTCCTTTACTCTTTATCATTTATATTAACGACCTACACAATTCCTCATCATTGCTTTCATTTTTGTTATTTGCGGATGATACTAATGTATTTGCCTCTGGCAAAAATCTTAATGAATTGATTATTACCATTAATAGGGAGTTAACTAATGTTGACATATGGTTTCGCGCCAATAAGTTATCTTTAAATATTGAAAAAACAAACTTTATGCTGTTTTGTTCAAAAAACAAGGATAGAACTTATATCATTCAACCCAGCATTAACAACCTTCAGATTAAACATGTTACGTCCACCAAATTCCTCGGCAATATTATCGATGAGAAATTAAACTGGTCTTTCCACATCAATTATGTTGCCACCAAAATTTCAAAAAAACATTGGAGTCATATCAAAAATCAGTTCATTTATTGATAGAAAAATTCTTACTATGCTGTACTATTCATTAATCTATCCCTATCTCATCTATTGTATCTCATCTTGGGCATCTAGCTATCCCTCTAAACTCACCCATCTACTCACTCTTCAAAAAAGAATAATCCGGATTATGTTTCGCCTCCATCCACGTGCTCACAAAAAGGACTTCTTCATCTCAAATGGTTTTTTGAATATTTATCAGATCAATAAATTCCAAACTTGCCTCTTCATGTATAATTATGAACATAACTTGTTGCCTTCTGCCTTTAGTAATATGCTTTCCAAATCCTCAGATATCCACTCTTACAATCTTAGATCATCCAATCAATTTAGATCTGAATATTCCCGTACCACCTTCAAAAAATTCTCCATATGTTGTAAAGATCCATTTTTGTTCTCTTCTCTGCCATTATCCCTTACTTCTTTAAACAGTTCCTCTCTATTTAAATCCCTTCTTAAAAAAACACATTCTCTCCAGTTGTTGAACCGCACATTTCCTCATCACTTCATCATTCATCATTCCTTTCGTTATCCTTGGTCTTCTGTCACAGCACCTCCCTGGTTAATCTATATCTCTCATTATCAGGTGTTCGTTGTTCCCATCGTGTTTACCTCATTTCTTAGTGTTGTCATTAATTTTCACATATCGTTAGCAACAGAAGTTTTGTCATCAAAATCTCAGTTTATCATTTATGTAAAGACCCTTTCATACGTCCCTTCAACTTTGTCAATATGAATTAGCCTATCCCCTAGACGGGAATTAAATTCCCTTGGGATAAACCATTGATGAATTTGTGATTTCTTTTGGGCATGATTTGTTTATATTTCAAAATTTTTTTTTTGAGTAAACGAATTCACTAACACTGTAAAACACACACTGTATGCCACTTTTGCTCGGTCCCGACGGGTGGCACAGTAACGAGACTTGACTTTATTTGAATTCAAGTGGCCAGTTGAAGTTTGAGATGAGAAGACGAGCTCCACTGAATGATCGTCACAAGGACAAACGTCTCCCATGGGTCAAATAGATGGTAAATTATAATGAAAAGTGGGAGAGTGATTTTCTTAGATAGGAAAACGTGGATTGACCAGATGGTTATAAATATTGCTGGTATGACTTAAGAAAAGAAAAATATTTTTTAAACACGGAGAAGGGTTTGTCAAAGTCTGGAGAGGAGGTAATTATTTAGTATTCAATAAAATTTGAATATTCAGAGAATCCACCAAGAAACGCTTTTGATGTTGTTCCTCTGATTTTCAGCAATGGAGCATGGGATCTCTGTTGTGGAAACTTTTTTTATTATAGTTTTCACAAAAGTTCATAAACATAATAAGATTCGCTGTAGAAATGTTATTAGTCGTTTTTTAAGTGACCCTCAAAACCCTGGAACAATTTGTCCCCTGGAAGAGCGAAAAAACTCGATGAACGTCATTCCAGAGAAGAGTCATTCTTCGCGAAGCTTCCAAGGTGCTCAGTTCAACAAACTTTAAAATAGCTTAAAACTGAATGGCAACCCGACAATAATGAGGTGTCCCCGTAGAATTGGTTTTCTAAGGTTTGTTAAGCGTCATCATCTGCTCCTTTTGTAGTTATAACTATTTTAGAATAATTTATACAAACAGGTCTATTGTTTATGTATTTTTTTTTAAAATTCCGTACGTAAACTTAGGGCAACACACTGATTAATAACCTCTCTGCATACATCTTTTCTCAAGTGGTTGAAATTTTGTTGATGTGTAAGCGCTAAAAACAGTAAGATATTTAAACTTTAAAAACTCAATTTATTGTAATATGTCCGTGTTGAATGTTTGCGATGCACGGTTTTCTTCAAATGGCTGGTTATTTATAATAAATACTTAAAATACCTAACAATAAAATAAAATTTTATGCTTTATAAATTATTAAATTACTGTCTTTGGAGGTGTACCTAGTAAATCGTGCAAATTAAGAACTTCGAAAGGATCGATATTGCGCACTTCAATAACAAAAGATGAGCTCTGAGGAAAAAACAAGGAATGGAGTCGATATTCAACCAAGATGGATTCGCTACTTTTGCAACATTGACAGTTGCGAGGGAATCTTGGTTCAGGCGGGTGATCAAGAGTTGCCAGATGACCTAGAATGTAATATTTGTATTGAATTGCTTAAGGGAACGAAATATTCTTTAGTGCTTCCTTGTTTGCATATCTTCTGTGAATGCTGTATGAAAGACTGGAGCATGAGGTAATTTGTACTTGAAAATACTTAAAAGAGGTCTTTGATAAATCATTGCTTAATGTAATGTATAAATTGTAATTCAAATTTTAGGCGCAGTGACTGTCCACTGTGTAGGACTCCCTTCAGTTTAGTGTGGCGCTTTGATCAATATAAAAAGCCCCTGAATATGGATGACCTAAAACCGGAAAAACACATCTTTTGCGAAAATATACTGCCGCCTTCATATGCCGGTGAATATATATCTAAGCTTCAGGGAGATTGGCGTCGTCTGTTTAGGTTCATGGAGCGTGCTCAAATCTACTATAAACGTCATGAAGGAGTGCTAGGAACCGAGCATTTGAATTTAAAAAAGTATGAAGATGAAGGAAGATTGTTACAAAAGGATAAATCCTACGCAACTTTTAAAACTGAAAGCGGCAAAATTCAGGTTGTTTGCTGTTGTATGATACCATGTTTATCGATAAGACTTCTGATCACTGCGAACGAAGACGATATTCCTATTGAGGTAGACAACGAATATGCAGATACCGTTGTTGGATATCTATCAAATCAAATCGAGGCTTGCTGGAAAGTACTGCCACAACTTTTTAACCGCACTCAATTAATACGCTTATATATTCGTAAATTTGAAACTCATACAGTGTCTTTGTATATTGGGGGAAATGATGATGTTGGAGAGAATGGAAAACACAATGTTATAATGAAGGAACAACTTAGTAATTTGAAACCTTACAATTTCGATGAATCTTTTTGCGACAAGCAGTTAGCAAAATTTCCAAGATTAAATGCAGCAGTGTGCAAAGTTGCGTACAACTACTCTTACTATAAGGGCTGTCCTTGTTTTCCACAAGAGGAGAATTATGATTCTGGAGAAGAGGAAAATTACACTGACAATGATAGTGACAATGAATTTGATAATGATGATAGTGTCACCGATGACGGAAGCAGTGATGATGAAGATTGAGATGTCATACCTTAGCGAGTAAATCATAACATTTGTTCAATAATCTTATCTGTCAGGGCATCTTACCACACTTCACCTTCACGTCCATCCAAGTTAGCTTCAATGTGTTTCATTTATCTATAATAAATTTATTATGAAAGTTAAAACTGAACTCAACGAATAAGGTTTTATATATTTTTGAGAACTTGTGTGCATGTTTTTTTAACAACTTTCTCCACTATTTATTATAACACGCAACATATTAAATCTGAACCAAAAAAGAGAATTAATCCAAAGATGAAATAACTTCCACTAGTTAAGCGTATTATAAGGATTAGGATAACAATTAGAGCCTTTTAAGTAAAATAACCTCAATAAAAAAAACGATGATAATTATAATTCTACACTACTTTTCATCGGATGATGAAAATTTGTAATCGACGAGTTATTATGATGTTTTAATGCTTATTAAAGCTTATACCTTTGAAGGCTGATATTATTTCGCAGAATGTCAGCATCGATTTTAGGTTCCATTCAAGCAACAAAACGCAAAGTGATAATCTAAGTGATCATACTTTTTGAACAAATTATATATTGTATATACGCGTATATCAAAAAATTAATCTGCGCCAACGGTTCTAGGAAAATTCATCGCTGGAAAATTCATCGCCGGAAAATTCAGCCCGGAAAATTCATAGAACGGAAAATTCATCGATCGGAAAATTCACCGCACGGAAAAATCATCGCAGGAAAATTCATCGCGCGTTCAATCTTATTCTATAAACGATTGTCAAAATTTTAAAATCCAAATTTTATTGAATACTATCTAATTACTTTCTTGTGATCTTCAAATCACGCTTTCGGATATATATACAGTAGGTCTCTTCTGAAACAAAATTCTTCATTTGCTACTGTTAATATTTGTTATTGGACGACCTCACCGGCGTAGCCGAAAACCACCCCGATTTCCACATCATCTCTGGAATTGCTATGAGGATGGTTTGACAGCTTCGCCTAAAACTAACAATTCCTTCAACGAGCCTGTTGGAGCAAGTCATCCATCCATATGGAAATTTATCGAAGTCCTGAGGAAGGAACAGGCCCTTAATGAGGGCAAGTTCGAGCAACATATAGCAGGGACCAACGCAACAGTACCGAAGAAATGTTATCGAGATACCTCTCTCAGACTACAAAATGTAATAAAAGACTACGGGAAAAGGAACATCATCGACTATTTGAGGGGCTTAGCTTATAATTTTAATTATTAAATAAAATCTTTAAATGTGTATGTGTATGTCTTTTTCTCTTCAAAATGGTCGTCCTCGTCTAGTAAACCTAAATTAGTAACCGTTTAAAATTTTCGGTGAATTTTCCGATACATGAATTTTCCCTTCGGTGAATTTTCCGTTCTATGAATCTTCCGGGTTGAATTTTCCGGCGATGAATTTTCCAGCGATGAATTTTCCGGATACCGCGCCAACGATGCTTAATCAGAATTTGAAACCAACTGACTTTCCTTTTTTAAGTAACTTTCATTCAGCAACTCACTAATGCCTCGTAGGGTTTGTAAATTTGACTAGATTATTGAATGCGAATGCAGTGAGTTTCAGATTATGAAAGCAATGGCAATTAAATTAGAATCAACTTGATGCTTGGAATTGACATTAGGCGACTTTGTTGAGTTTAAGCAAGTTGAGTAGTTACAAGCCCAAATTAAATTACAATAGTTTAAATATGGATAGATAAATGAATAATACAATGTAATTACTGTTTTTATATTTATATAACGACGTATGCGATAAATTAAGCCAATATTTTTGGAGATCTTTGCCGCTATGTACTGAATATGTTGTTTGAATGACAGATGCTGGTCTATAATGACGCCGAGAAATCTACAAGATTCAACCCTAGATATAGAAGAATTACTAATATAAATGATATGATCGTCCAAGACGAATTTTTTCCTTGCTTTATGAAAAAACATGTATACTGTTTTTTTAGTGTTGAGAGACAACAGGTTTGCCCTAAACCATTCTGCCAACTTCTCAAGTTCAGTATTCATGGTAGAGTAGAGTTCAGTAATATTATTTCCAGACAGAAAAACAGTTGTGTCGTCTGCGAACAGTAAGCACTCAAGACGATCCGAGGAGTTACACAAGTCATTGATATAAATCAGAAACAATATGTTTAATTTATTTATAATAAATTTATTATGAAAGTTAAAACTGAACTCATCGACGAAGGTTTTATATATTTTTGAGAACATATTTTTTTTATAACTTTCTCCATTATTTATTATAACACTCAACATATTACAAATCTGAACCATAAAAAGGAGAATTAATTCAACGATTAATAAACTTCCGCTAGTCATACGTATTATACGGATTAGGATAACAATTAGAGCCTTTTAAGTAAAATATTCTCAATAAAAAAAACGACGATAATTATACCTCTATACTACTTTTCATCGGATGATGAAGATTTGTAGCTTTAGTTTAATATCGTAGAATGCCTTTGCTAGATCCAAAATTATTCCGTTAGTTGATTGACCCTGATCCAATCTGTAGATGATTTCTGGCTGAAGAAGTGACATTGGAATTAAAGTAGAATGGTTTTGACGAGAGCCAAATTGAAATAAAACTTGAATGCCTTTCCAGAAATGAAACCGTTCTATTACAAAATGTAATTTTCGAAGAATTTAAAAAAAAAATATGCAAGAACGGGTATGCTTTTATTGAAACACTTGCGATGATTTTTTTTTTCAATAAAATATTTTTTGGCACATTCAATAACTTAAAATTAATCAATGTTCTGATAATAAATTAAAAAACTGGTTGGCTTAGAATATAATGCTTAATTCTTAATACTATAGTAAGCTAATTTAAAATATTATTGGCTTTTTAATTAAAAGTTTGATTATTAAATATAATTTGTATAGGGTACTTTAAAAAATTAACAGTCTTTTGACCTTACAATATCTTATAAGTAACAAAAGTTTTGTTGCACAACATGCTTACCACGTGCGCAATTTTGTCTGAGGTATTATGTGTTGCAGTAGTCTACAAGGAATTTCTAATTGGCTGCAATCTCGTGGAGATATCTTGTAAAGTTTTTACTTGTAATTTTCACAATAATACACTATATAAAAAGACTTCGCTTCTAAGTTATCACCGGCTTGAAGGGTAAAGCATTGTGACATTGCAAATTCATTTGTTAAATCACTGCACACTTGCAATCTCTTGGTTTTGAGAGGTGAAACCAATAACTTGGTTGCGAAGAGGTTGTTTCATTTCTCATATCCAGGAAATAAACAATGGTACAACTATTATCCCTTTACGATCTTGGCCTGCCACCCTTGGAGGCATTGGTGCTTTTCTCATTGAATTACTGGATTTTATCTCGCTTCAGACGAAGTAAGCTACTGAAAAAAGTTGATAAATCTTCAACTGTTGTTGAGGGTTCTGGATGTATTAAAGAGGGAAATGTGACAGAAGCATTTCTTGTTGAAAGGACTGATGATTCAGATTTGTTAGATTTATCGGGGAAGGAATTTTCTGAAGAGGGACTCTGTTTTGAACATGAAACAATGCTAAAAAATAATTCACCTTCTTGCTCAGATGTGAATTACATGTCTATTGGCATTATTACTGATAAAGAGGGACAAACAGACATAATATCCACAGCAGAAGATACTGTAAAATTTGTCAAAAGTCTTCCAGAAGCTGAGAGATTTGTTTCACAAAGCAAAGAAATGCACAAAGTTCATCACGACATAGAATGCCAACAAGTCTTGTCCAGAGCCAATGGATCTCCCTTAGGCTGTAAAAGTATGGTACAACTTTTAGGGACTGGTCTAAATTTTCAATCATTGGAGTTGGATATGCCTGTACCCATAGGCATTAACAATGTTGAAGTTCTTAATACAGCCATGGCATTGGATTTAATCCTTCCTGGAAGCCAATCTTGCTCGTCCAGTATTGTGGAAGAGAATGAGGCATCTCTTGAAGAAAACATCTCCATCACTTGGATGGATTGCAAGAAATCTGAAAAACAGAACTCATCAAGCAATGGGGAAGTTTTTGTTGATGAGGAGGTGATTAGAAAGTTTGAAAATGCCAAAGAGGCCCAAGCGGAGGTGTCATGTGATTTAACTAAAGGTTCATCAATAGATTTTGATGATAAAGACCACAAAATCCTTGCAGGTTAGAAATGATTACACATACCTATGCCTTCCTTTAAATGTGATTTGTAAATATTTGTGAAATTTAGAAATTAAATGGACATTATTTTAATTAAGGTGTTTTCTTTTGTGGAGACGTGACAAAAAGTGAATCTGAAGCAAAGTATGCTGAAGAAAATGAAGATGCCAAGTCTCAACTCAGCGGAGGAACTAATGAAGTAGGCAGAATATCTATAACTAATATAATTAATGTGATATCCAATTGACACAGTGCTTTGCATCCTAAATTATTGTGGTGATGCATTCATTACTACTACCATTCCAATATTACATTACTAAAGTTTTGTTTACGAGTTGAAGGAAGATTTGTGATCTTTCTTTCACTTTTAGCATTTATAATCACATATGTAGATCATGAACCACATTGCATGCTGTCTTTTCCAATATGAGAAGCAAGCGAACATGATTTTCTTTATGAGAGGCACAACCTTGTCTGTGGAATTCTGTACATTTGATGGTTTCATGTTCAAGTTTATGCCATACTGCCGGTGCATTTCAAAATTCTTGTGATTCATCTTGCTATGGAATCTAAGGCTGGATTGAATAATCTAGTCTCTGAATTGTTGAGCTTTCTGATGTTATTGTAGGAGGAGAGCCCTTCCTTTGCAAAATTAGACCAGAGTTCTTTTGGGCCTATGGATAGTTAACTAATCCCTCAAGGTACTAGATAACTAAGCCCTTTAACTAACACATTACATATGAGGAAGTGCGTAATGGATTTCATGATTGTTTTGTATTAAAGCAAATAAAAACATAAATATCAATTAAGATTTGTTTTTATTTACCATTTTTACTTGCAATTAGTCTGACACCAAGATTTAGACTTATTCCAAAATTCTTTTACTAAATTATAATAAATTTCAGTTAAAACTATAAATTTTTAATGAATAATACCTGTGGTGGATATTAATCAAAGGAGTAGTAGTTATTTGTATATTGCCAAATTGACTAACACTAACAGATACATTGATATACTAAAATTATGATAATATTATAATAAATAATTCACAATTGAAAAGTGCAATAACTTGTATGCCTAAGTAACACAGAATCTTAACA
Source organism: Hirudinaria manillensis (assembly GCA_034509925.1). Taxonomy (NCBI): domain Eukaryota; kingdom Metazoa; phylum Annelida; class Clitellata; order Hirudinida; family Hirudinidae; genus Hirudinaria; species Hirudinaria manillensis. The sequence goes on along the minus strand of CM067528.1, from coordinate 6,980,431 downwards.
TACGTAATGACATATGTTTCAGTGAATATCTTGCAATTTTTAATGAAATCAGGTGATGATGCTAGTTACTAAGCTGTGCAATTTTAAGAGTTTTTTTTTTAAAGCAAATAACAAAGATAGAATAACGATAATAATAAGCTTGTAAAGCTCCAAAACACTTGCATAAAAACATTTATCAGCCTCCTAATAAAACCAATTATATATTCTCCATTATTTCATTAATTGCTGGCAACCAAATCCCAATATGTGTTGATTAATCAACAATGACATTGACGATGCAGACGTCTGAGGACAGCGGAGTGGACAATGTCGAGAGGATTCAGAATCTTCGAAAGAGACAGCAGTCCTTAAGTAAGAGCGAGTCGGGAGACTCGGACTCGTGCGTCGGCTCGACCCTTGTCTCTGCTTCCGAAAATGGTAAACCATTAGGGTACCTTGTTGTAGCACTCTCTGTTCTATTTGTATGAATGATGAGCCACCTTCTCTAAGAAATAACTTATGTGCTATTTCATCCTATGTCTCTAGTGAATGTAAAACAATTTCTTTAAAAGATGTCACTGAGCTAGAAGAGATTCTGCAAGATCCAGGGGATTATAAATGTAAAAATGGTTGGCATTCAAAAGTCATTTTCAAATAATCCTGCAAAATGCTTTCATACAACATTTACTTTTAGCAGAAACTCATTTGGAGGTTGCCTGTGAAAAACAGGTTGCCATTGTTGAGGTGAACTTCTAATCTTTTATTTTTAAATCAATCACAAATTTGATCATTTGTAGATAATTTGATTAACATCACTTATTATTTTTAATTAATTATGTATTTATTATACAATATTGTACTGCTGGAAAAGTTGCAAGACATTAATGATCTGATAGACACCAGTCATAAAGTTATTTGATAATATTTTGTATTAAGAATCAAACTTAATAGGACAAATATTAATGATTTCAAATAGAACAATAAAGCCTTTTTTTTACCAAAAAACAGAACTTTTATACCAAAATATAGATTAAAGGTGATACATTAATACCATTGAATATTTCTACAATATATATTCTTTATTAAGTCATAATTATTATTTATTAGGTCATAACTTAATCAAATCATTAAATTATGTAATATATAAGTCACACAATTTACAATGAAAATAGCTTCTGGGGAGCTGTGTTAGATAAAAGAGAATTGATTAGCTTAATAACATAAAATTAATTTTAAAAATTAGAAATTATGTAAGTCCACAAATAAAGTCTTTCTTGAACAATATTTCTACTCTTATGTTGCATCACTACTATCACTACTAATGAGACATTTGTATAATTGAGAAATTTATTGCATGCTTAAGCATCATTCCTGGTCTTGTTTATTAGAAACATTTGGGGATTTAATTTATTTTGCTTACCAATTGTGAAAAGTGCAAGGTAGAGCTTGCATTGAGTTTATTTGTTTCTCAACTTTGAGAATACTTTGTCTGACTTGAAGAACTGTCTAGTAAATCACATTGACACTAATATTGCTGTGATATTAATGTATTTCTTTAAGTTGTAAATGATTATTTTCAATTCCTACTCAGTTGTCTTTATTTGGAATGTCTGAAATTGAAATTTATGATATTCATTTGAAAATCATTTGACAGCCTGTCACGTTTTCAAATGAAAAATATGCGTTCAATCTTTTGTTAAACAGAATCAATTTATGGAGGCTTACACATCATTTCTCTTCCCCCGACATCTATCTGGTCTCCTAATTGGCAAAAATGGTTCCTTTGTCAAAGCTTTGCATCGTGAGACTGGTGCAACACTCTCCGTGCTACCATATAACAACCATCTGGTTGCTGTTACTGTTGTGGCTCTTTCCTGTGATGAAGTTCTGAATGGTTTGACTTCCCTCAGAGAAAAGTTTTCAAATTGTATCGACGTGGATTTTGACACGGTATTGGAGGAGTCTTGCGATGTGACTGGTGGGTGTTGATGTTTATTTTAAATTTAATTTGTTAACAAGTTGTAACAACCTCTCCTATCAATTACACAATTAGTTCACATAGTTAATGCTGTAATGATATATATGTAAATTGAGCAGCCAGGAAGAAGTCAATTGGGGAAGAGTACGTGACAAAATACACTCACGTTTCTGAAAAATATCTTTTCCCTACCGACCTGGTGGGCATGTTGATCGGCAAAAATGGCAGTGCCATTGACGAGGTCTCAATAAATGCTGGAGTTGAAATCAATGTGGATGCCATCAACGAAGAGCAGCACTTGCTAACAATTACAGGTAAGAATTTATGGAATTTCTTCTATTACTTTAGACCACAAAGCATCAGGAATATTCCTAAGGTATGACTATCATTTCAAGGATTGCCTGATAGAATCGAGTCTGCCAAGAAGATGATAAAGGCCAACTTCCCTTCTGAGGAGTTTCCGCAATTGGACTTGAATGATCCTTTGCCCCAACCTCAGTTCAAAAGACTCAGAATTGACAAAAGCATGGTAAATATTTTTGATAAGTCAATGCCTTCCAACATTCCACATGTTACGTTGCATGGTTTCCTTTTAGTGGATGATGCCCAGTGACTCCCTGGAATTGGTCAAAGTGACGAGCATCGTTTCTGCAGACCATTTCTTCATCCAGCGCATCATGTTGCCATCTTATGGCCACCTCAAATCGTTTTGTCTCAGCCTAAACCACTCTTATTCCTGTGGCCTCAAGGATGCACTACCGCAGCCAATAAGAAGTGGGTTTTCTTCTTTTTCAGAGTTGTACTTATTTCGTTCGTATTAAAAAGCCAACTTTCACTGGGTGATGGTAATTTTTATGGACTGGTATTTACAGTCTTTGAATTTCTAACTGTTTGCATCGATTTTTCCAGTGAATACTTTGTGTGTCGTGGAGCTGAATGGGAGCTTTTACAGGGGTATAACGACCAGCTGTAGGAGAAACGATTGTACAATCCTCTTTGCAGACTTTGGTGGCCAAAAAACATACAAGAATAGTGACGTCTATGTGATAAGGTTGCATATCTATATAAAAACATCTTTTTAGTTTTTATTTGAGATTATAAGCATTTGTTGCACATTAGCATTAATGCATTGATTAAATGCCTTTCTTTCTATGTTGGATAGGTCATATTTATGTATTTATTCCCAGGAACGAGTTTGTGAGCTATACCTTCCAGGCCGTGGAATGCTTTCTGGATGGTGTCGAACCATTGGACGGAGTCCAATTCTCAGCCGAGTCCTTGAAATACATGCAGAAGGAGATTGGCAACAAGGAGGTCCTCATGAAAGCGCTCTACACAGACCACGCAGGAAGGACGCAGGTTCAGATTTTTGGATCCACCGAAAATGGGGAGGAGGTGAGATCACGTCATTTGCACTCCTATTTTAACCAATTGAAATATGTAAGTTATTTCAATTTGTTTTTATGCTTTGCAGGTGAACTTGGCCAAAAAGGCTTCCAGTGAAAACATTGTCTTGTACGTACCAAGCTGCGAACATTGATTGAGATATGCGTGGTGTACATAATCCTTTCATTTTCACTTGCCGAGTTCCACCAATTACGTTGTATATTGAACTGTTTGAGTATTTTTTTGTCCAAACTTAAATGTTTCATTATCTTGGGATAAAAGCTCTTATATTAGCTTGAAGTGATTCCAAGGCCAGGAGTTACAGAGATAATGGCTTGGTGTGTCTTTGCTTAGTGTAATTATCGCGGTTTTAAAGTGGTTTTTAATTTTTTATGCGATCTCGTATCACATAAGTGTTCTTAGTATATTTGTCAGAGATTTTTTACGATGGCATATGCAAGCATAGACTTCGAGAACTACGAATTCGTGTTACGGATAATCTTTTTTGTTCTTTGGCATCGTGACGTCATGCGGTTTATATTTTGAAGAGCGTTTGGTTTAACATCGTAGTGGGCCAGAATGAAAGAGTGGTCAGGAAACCGGATGATATAATTTCGTTCTGGATTCCTGAGACTGTCTGAAGGAATGCGTTAAATTTGTTTTAATAGCTGTCCGCGTTTTTTACGGAGCGGATATGAATATAGTCTGCAAGATCACCGCTATCTTCCACCTGTTTATCATTTGCAGGAAGGTAGTCGGACAAGGTAAGTGTAAATTTGGGTTGAATGACTAATGGCTCGTAGGTCGTCGTTGTTTGGCATCGGTATAAAATAGGGTCTTTAATTTCTTTCTTATCCCTGGAGTGTTACGGAATGAGATTATTTGAGCTTTGAAGTAGTTGGCATTGGTGCCCTTGGTTTGTAACGGCGGGTTCGAAAGATGTTACATTAAGACTTGAACTAGGTCGAAAGGCGACGAATTGCGAAGTAAGGTGGCAGTTTATGCCGCGAACGAGTGCAGTCCTTCATTGTTTATTTATTTTTTTTTTTGAATAAGGTTTTTGGTCGCAAAGAAATCTCTTTGAATCAACAGTAGTGTAATTAGTGCAGTACATATACTGCCTTTTAACTTATTCCATAAAGTCATAGCTTATTTACTCGAAACAAAGAATAATGAGATTAAGTGTGATCACTGAAGAAATTAAGCTTCAAAAAATAAATAAAGGTTAACTCTTGCTGATTGACATTTCTAATGACCTTGGGTTTAGTCGGTGGCGTACCAAGGGGAGATTCTTCCCCTGCAGAATTTGTCGGGGGCTGCACTTTGAGGAGTTAAATTTGATTTATAAAGTCACAAATTTTATATACTAAATTGACTTTTTAAAGTTGCAATATAGTAGCGTAAGCTAAGCGTAAGTATAGTAAGCACTAAGAGTGCTTACATGCACAATTAGTTCAACCTGACTATTTACAAAAATCAAAACGCAGACCCTTCTTTTCAGATCTGATGCGACTCAACTGGCAATTCAATTCGTCGCATCATTAATAAATAATTTTAAAAATATAAATATATAAATATTTAAAATATAACTTGCTTTTGTGTAGAATTCAACTGAATGAATGCATTGATTTAGTATGAATATAGAAATGTTTTAGATGGACGCAAATAATACATTATCTATCCATAATACAGTGGTCGTCAGTGTTATCTATAAGCGGGAAAAGATTTTTCGATATAACATTTTGCACATTAGTACTTACAAAATTGAATCTACTCCCGATAAATGTGAAAATTAAAAATTATGTTTTATAAGTATGAAATATAATATATGTCAATATTATAAAAATCGCATGTAAAAAAATTATTTTTTAATTTTGCAAGCTAGTTAGAGGCCGACCATAAAGTACTACCCTACTGAGTACCACGCTATTTTCACCTATTTTTAACCCCCTTCCTCCTGTCACACTCTTGTCACAAATCGCAAACCTTACCCCAAAGTATGTCGCACGATCAAACTAGAAATTGGCAATTACGTATTATAAATTTATGTGTGTTACGTTTTCATCCAAAAGTCACAAGTCATTGTCAAATTTCAGCCCATTCGGACATCGAGAATTGTAAGAGAAAATTCGATTGCGAGATTTGAACCTTCACACACCAAATTAAATAAAAGCATGTAGGAAGTGTTGAAATCTCATAAAATTTAATTCACTGACCACCTTCTGTGTTAGGGCCCTTAGCCGAGGAAAATTGTCGAAACTTTCTCAGCAAGGCTCTTTATTGTGACTTCTGAAATTAACATCACAAAACCTGATGGCCAATTCTTTTAATCTTTTACCTTTTTAATCGCTTAACTATACGACTCAATGAAATCAAGTTTGATTTGATTTCTTTATTTTTTTTCTTGGCTTATTCATCAAATAAGTGACAACAATTTGAGCTCAGGTGTCTGAAAGCGTTATTTCACGAGAAGGTAATGGCAACATCATATTCGATATCCGGCCTGCACCGCAATGGAGCTCCCTCCGTTATGATGACCTAAGTAGGCGCTATACAAATGGCGATCGGTTAAGGAGGGTAACACATCTCATCGACATTTGTAAGGCACTCAAAAGATTGAAAGCAACACAATGGCCTTCATGGAACAAAAAAAAAAGTAGCGATGACTACCAGAAGATGTCCGAAGGGGAAATTGTCTCCTCTAAGATGGGCAACAAATTTAAAAAAAGTGCTAATCGATTTTGTGATGGTTATCATACATAACAATACTTCCATTTTGCTGACTCATGTATGTTCAGGTTTCTGCTTGAAATATAAGCTTTAGTGAAATAATAAAAAAAATTCTTTCTTAAATGCTTACCATTGTTAGATATTAGGACATAAATAATTTATAAAATCAGCTTTTTGAAAGATTTAATTGTGTGATAAAAGTTTTTTTCCTCTATGCCTGCTTGTGAATATGATTTATCCAAAAGATAAAGATAGATTTTCTTTCCATGCAAACATTAAAATGACACGAGCTTTTTATATTTATTTTCAGAAGAATGCAAAAGCGTTCTGCACGTATTTGTTATCTACGATGAATCAGTCTGCAAAACTGAAGATCCATGCGAGGAGTTTAAGCAGCAGATAGAATTAATGAAGACTATCACCTTGAATCCACAATTTCGTACTTTTTCGCAAGTACTTACCTGTCTCAACTCAGGAGCGTATACAAGATACGTGATAAGAAAATTTCAGTTAGTATAAGTGACGATGGATTGAATAACATGAATGGCTCTTGCTTTAAACAATAAATATACCTGTAGAAACGTGATGACATTTAATAAATTAAACTAAGCATATCACTCATAATATTGTAACAGACTAAATATGTATACTTAAGGATTTATTCGTTTCGAAAGTTTAGCAAATGTTAAAAATAAGTTAAAGTAATGATTAATAACTATGAATTTGAACGAATGCTTACCAATGATAATTATACGAATATGTATTATACATAATGTTGAAGTTGTGCTTTCTTTCAATTTGTTCAAATTTCCCGCCGAGTACTAGGGTAGTCAAACGAAATAGAAACAAAAATTTTTTTTCTTTTAATTTTTACACCTGTAAATATATTCTACGTTAAGATGTTTCTGATTCTGCTAAAAAATTGATATATGTTAATTTAGTGGCAAGTCACTCGTTATATAATAAGGAAAACTAGCAAAAAAAATCTATATTTGTTCAATTATTTTAATTTTTAATAAATTGAGATTTATTTTTTAACTAATTATTTAATTCTTCTATCCCTCCTTTTTTAATTATTTCATGCTTCCACCTTCACGTCATAATATTTCAATGACCATTAAAGCAAAATTTGAATGTGAACATAAGTCTATATCAAAATCTCTTTGATGCTTCTCAAAGAGTTTCAAGGGTAAGCGTGGTCTTTCTTCAAGCATAGAAAACGTGATTCTATTATAGTGGTCATAAAGTTTTAATGCTATAATAAAATTCAGTAAATAAGGAATGATGTTATTTTATTTTATGAAGGTTTATGAGTTTTGATTTATTTTTCCAAGACGGAAGAAGTTGATGAGTGGAAAAATAAAAAAAATCGGTTTTGTTTTTTTTTTATTGGGACTACCTGTACTACTGAGTACATCAAAATTTTGTAGAAGGTCTAATATGAGTCTTAGGCTTCGTCAACTGCAAAGCATGATCAATTCCAATACCAAGAGTACACTGAAATAGCACAATACGAATTCAACCATACATACCATGTACTTATTGAATAATATATACTTTGATTTCACGGTTACAGCGGTATTAACCTTTGTAGACATAGAATGATACGTATTGATTAGGATAATATTTAAAGATAATGGTTGGACTTATTGTTTAAATTCAAACAATGAAGGAGGCTGAATATAAATGAGATCCTTGATGCTGCCGTTAAAGATTATATTATGTCTCCATCCAATCTTGCCGGGGCACTGGCTCTGATTTTGTCAGAAATCTATAGACACGGAATTTATAACGAAGGAGGCAACCAAATAAACTGGATTTTGATTTTAACCGGCACGGAATTTCAGGTTTTTGTCTTTCGATTGCCTATTAAAGAGTTAATGATTTTTTATGCAATTGATCCGCAACACAGAATACGGAAATCGTTCAAGAGTTGCTGGCCGAAATCTTTAAGTTTTCTGGATTTATATTCGCAGTTGGCGTTGGAAATAATGTTCAAGAAAATGTCTTGAAAAATATTTCGTCTATGCCGCAAGAGGTGCATATGGATTTATTCATTTGATCGTTCGGTTCCAGTTCTTTTGTTTTTATAATACTTTTTTGTCTATCTATTTTATAAATCGATCTATACCATTCTATGCTTTGCCTCTTCATTCGACCTGTGTTTGTAAACTCAAGAGCATACAATTTTGTTAATTAAACAATAAAGCAAGGAGGAAAATAGAAAAAAATTAAATTTGTGGGCAGGTAAATCCCTTTAAACCTTTGAGGATTTAGCGGATCACTGCAACATTGAAGCTCTCCTGTCTCATCATCACCCCATTTCAAATATTTGCTTCAAACAGCATTACACGTTAAATGAATTTCCAAAATTGAGCACAATTGACAAATGACAGCATATTAATAAATGCAATTTTAGATTTTTAAGTCAATCGACCCCAGAATTAAGCATACAACATAAATTGTGTATAACAAAAGTTATAATCACCCACTTCTTTTGGCACTGCTCACAAAAAAGAAAGCCAAATTAGGTGCAAAAAAGTAAATTATGACGTTACATAATTTCTCATCATCGATATGTCAACTTATCTGATAGCGTTTGAGAAATGACTCCGAATTAAATCAAATAACACTTTTTATGTTTTCTTATGATTGCAATTCACTTCCTAAAATTCATTTATGCAAAACCCATAAATACAGTCTTTTTTCACAATCTGCTCTTAAATTATTTCAATTCATCGTCCAAGACTGTATTCTTTTATCTTTATGTATCAAAAACCAAATGATGCCCATTTTATCTCCACTATAATTAAAAAAAATCATATCAGTTATATTTATTGCGCTTAATGGTACATAATGTATAAACTGCCTTATATAATCGCTTATTCTTCAAGTTAATATTATTTCCTGGTAGGGCATACTTCGATCTGGGGAAACTTTTGCTTACGAAGAAATTTAAGGATTTTAAATTATTTTATCAATCTAGTAACTCTTTTAATAGTCGTGATGTGCTACAAGTCATTGTTGTTTCATAAAATAATGTACAATTCTCTTAAACTGTTTCTCACAAGTTTGTGTACTTGTGTTGACCTAATAGCGACTTCATTACTAATCACAAACCCACTAATATATACATGAAAATATTGAAGTGAAAATATCGATTTGCACAAGATAATAATTAAATGTTTTCTTTAAAAACAGATAAATGAAAATTATTTAACGGAAATGAATCCTGATATTATCAATAATGTCATCGAGGGGCAATTCGATTCAATTTGTGGCAACGAAACCCCAGACGAACATAAAGGTTAATAATTCATTATCTAACTAATCTATATAAAAAAATAAACGTTTAATTAACTTCTATATAATTAATAATATGCTAATTAATTCAATTTAGCTAATAAATTAATTTTAATCATTTATAGTTAATGCGCAAAATTATGTGATTACTTCATTTTTTAATAGTTTTAGTATTAATTTGTATTAGTATTTATCTGTTAAGTTGTATTTTAACCTTCTTAAAGGTTGTCTTCCCAGGAATTACTTAAATACTTCTAGTAATGAATAAAATATTAACAAGCAACTCTATTGGCAATAAACAAGTGTGTCATAAGTAGGCGGGAATTGCCATCGTGATACAATAATAATCAGAGAGAAGAATTTTGATATCAGACTATGTAAGTCAAGCCTCACCTTGAATATGCATGTCTGCATGAAAACCGTGCCTTAAGAAGGATTTTTAAACTTTACAGAAAGCTTAGACAAGAACAAAGAAATCCGTAAGATGTAATGATTTAAATTATCAGAAGATGTTAATAAGGACCAAAAGGGGTCAATAAAAATAAATCGCACAGGGGGAAACCTCATTAAAACATGGAAATTAATTACAGATTAAGTAGATGTGGATACAAAGATGCTAAGGGACATCCACATAAAATGTTTGAGGAATAGAAGGGAAGCTAAATCTTGGAACAAGCTCAAAGTACATGCAGTGGAGACAATATACGAAGATTAAAATTGCTTTAGAGTTTGCAGGCTATCAAATGAGAAGCCAAGAAGAGATTTTTCTATATAGGAGGCACTTCTTAAAAGCCACTTTAAGATGCTAAGTTCGATTAAAGAAAGTTGAGTTAACTCACATTGGTTACAACCATTTTCTTTTTACAGATCAGGATACCGGAAAAGCAGTAAGTGCAGGTGATCATGCCAATGTTTTATCAACGAAGGATGAGACGGAATCCACAACCGATCCAGATGACGATGATACTTTTAGTGCACAAGGCGACCTAACTGAATACATAGATGAAATCAATACTTCTCCCCTTTTCGAGGTCACCCGATCTCTTTTAGAGGGAGAGACCTTGGGACCTTTCGGGAGCATACATAAATTACTTGGAATGTTACTTCTGCTCTTACTGATATTATTACTAATATTTGGAGCTGTTTATTGTGAGTCAACGTTACCGAATAAAATATTTCAAACTACATTCATTAATCTTCTCTTTTTAGGGTTTTCTAGCAAGAACAAAGTGCCACCCGAAGAGGAGCCGCCAGAACAAGAGGATGAGGAAGAGGAAATTCCTGATTCACCACAACTTGACATCACTCCTTCACGAAGCAGAGTTTAACGAAGAAACTTAATTGGGTTTTGTGAAATTCAGACATATTCATCTCGAATGTTATTGTCAAATAAAGTTTTTAGTCAAAAACAAATTAATTTGAAGACACCTTTGATGCTACTATTTATATGATATTTTATTTTTTAACGGTCTTCACACCATTTATTTTTCTGACTAAACAATCAGAAGATCAAATAAACCAAGGACCTTCCTCCTAATATTTCGATTCCCTCAAAAATGCGTACGTCCACAGTTATTGTTAAATAAAAGCATGTAATAAAAATACAATTTAAAAATTGTTCGGTTCTTTCAACGTCAATTTAATTAAAGTTTCTTCTTAATGGCGGAATAAGAGTGAAACGAATGTCTTTAATGGCCCGAAATAATTCTGATTGAATTCGAGTTGACCAAATGCTGGTTCAGCCTTTAGGGCTGAGTTCTTTTTATATCTAAATTAATAACAATAATAATCATTCAGGTTGATTATAGTGGCGTATGTCCTTGTGGACCTCAAGACCAGTGAGGGGAAGCCGATTGATAAACCTACACTGTTGTTCCTTCAAATGTTTCAATGCTTTTCCATTTGGAAGCATTTTCTAGAATGATGTTTTTTTAAATAAAATTTTCAAATTTATTTATCCATTTATCCTTCATTCTCATTCCGAATATACCATCAATATCCTTATCCATTTTACTATTCTGTTGATGATTCTTTGAATACCAACTCGTTGCAATCTCTCAGTCATCTTGCCCTAAACTTATTTGTAAGTAATGTTTACAAAACGTTAGACATCTTTAAATGTTACTTTTGGCACTCTAGTTTGCTGTTAAGATTAATTGAAACTTTGCATATCCTATTACGTGTTAAAATTTCACAACTTAAATTTAGATTTAACTGAAGAATTATGCTGAAGGAGAAGCTCAATATTTTAAAACATATTTTTTAACATGCTTTTTTAAATAAAATGCTCCCACGTATCACTTTCACATTAATTAATTAATGATGTTTTCACATTATCATTAACGGAAGAACTAATTTTCAATTAATTATTAAAGGAAGACCCATAACAGACATAAAAGCAAGAACATGCATCAGGGAGGCTTTACGTGAAGAATATTCAAGAAAGCACGGGAAACAAGATTTGCATTTGGATCTCCATCTGAGGATGGTTTGTGGTTTGTTAGTTCCCAGATAAAGTAAAAAGTTTGAGAAGAATTCTACAAAAGCAAATTGAAATTTTTTCGAAAATTATGGGGTTTCGGTTAATTATAACCGTGTAACTGTCATAATATAAAATCCATGTCAAAATCTAGAACAGGACCAAACGGAAATCTTAACCAAAGTGAAATTGAAAACCTCCAATTCAATTGTGTAAATCGTCTCCTACTTGAGTTTCAAAGTTTCAGAAATTTAAAATCGCTTTTTTCAAAAATGAATCAAATGTTTTAAGTTTTTGTAAATTTTACTTAACTTTCATTTTATTTAGTTTAGACAAATGTGAGAAAATTAATTTATAAAAATAAAATGAAATTTATTAGAAAGATGAAAGTGGTGTAGCATTAAAAATATTTTAATTTGTAATTAAGATTAAAATAGATAAATTCACCATGTTTTGACAATAGAAATTAAAAGAATGTATTATTTCTAAAACCTAATATTTTTAGTGCTGACGTCAGCATTATTTGGTTTAACAGCCGGCCCAACATTTACATCATTAAACAAAATATTTTTTCAAAATTTCATTTCATTAAATGGAAACTTAATGAAGTTGTAACTCCGATTTAATCTATTTTCTTACCTCAAGTGTATGTTCACAAATTATTTATGAAAATATAAAAACATGTTTTGGATCCTTCCATTTTTATTAATTTTTCGGTTGAAGTCCTCGAACGGTTAGCGAATTTGAGCCTTTTAAAATCATTTCTAAATGCTAATCGCTATAGATTATTTTCACATTTAAAATAAATCATTTTTATATCGTGTCTGTTGTTGTCCTGATCATGAAAGCGTTTTCAGATTGTATGTCGAACTGAAGTGATATTATGAATGACATTACATTAGCCGCAGGGCTTTCATTGCGCATTTCATGGTATAAATTTATGTATAATTCTTAAATAGTTTCAATAATCAAAACACAATCAATTCGATGATAAGCAGCATAAAGGTCAAATTGATATATCAAATCGTAACTTAATTGTTTCTTATTAATACTAATTAATTAGCTGATATCTCCTGAATTATTTTCCCTTCAGCCTCATGCAGCGGGATCATGAAAACAATTTTTGTTTACGATGAATATGTTTGCGATGAAAAGACTGTTTGTAAAAACTTATTGAAACAACTTGATTTTGCAAAAGCTTTTTATGAAGCTGATAATATGACTGATTACTTCAATCCATTTGCTGTCTTAAATTCAGGATACCATCTAAGACAAGTTGTTAAATTTTATACGTGAGTGATTATTACTCGCCTGGGATTGAAGAATGGGGATTATATAAAATGAATGAATTTCATAAATCATCCCAAATCAATATTGACTCTGAAAATATGTGTGCGTTGTACGAAAAAATATATTTTATTCGGAAACTATTAAAATATTATATTCATTCCAATAAGTTAAGAGTTGAGTGACGCTGATACTTTGTCCTTGTCGTTACAACCTGGTATTACTGAAAGTTAAAAATAAGAGTTACTATTAAAATCTCTTTAATTATCACAAAGGAGGGGCAAATTTAATGAAAAAATACATGATGGCATTAAGGATTACTTCTGGTCTCCGCAAAATCTCATCAGTACGTTGGGTTTAATGTTGCCTTTGGTATTTAGAAATGGCTATCATTCACCAAAACCACGATCTGTCATCGTTATTTTCACAAACACTGACGAGCAGGTTGTAATTTTGTTCGAACAAATCATTTCGAATAATTTGTTAAATTAATTATCTTTAAATAAAGAGTCAATTTAAAACGAAATTTCGATGTCAGAAATATGATTGGGAGATTATTAAGTGGATGCTTGAAAATGTGTCCTATGCAAATGGACAAGTGTACGCCGTTGGTATGGGAAAGAATATTCAAGAGGAGGTTCTGAAAAGTTTGTCTTCTGAGCCTCAGAAAGTAATACACCTCGGCTTTTAAAAAAATTTAAAAGATGATCCGTTAAGCATCAGTTAACAGGATTTTATTATTAATATCAACAGAAATAACAATGCATGTTTAACTTGTTTTTGTTTTCTATTTTGACAGATAAATGAAAATTACTTCTTAAAATTTAACAAAAGCGTTCTGCTCCAAGTCTTGAGGAAAGAAAGACTAGAAAGTCTCTATTGCCCAACATTATTCAGTAAGGATCGTGAGAATACCGAAGGTAGAGAATATATAACTACTTAGCATTTGCAATTGTCTACCTCTCTTTATCTATTGTTGCCGCAAACAACTCTGATTCTCGATTAAAGTATTTATTTCCTACTCGGAAACAATATTCTATCGAACCGTCGACGATAACTGCGCGTAAAACAAAGTTCCATCACCGAAACTTCTAGAATGTTCTACCTTATTTATACTCTCTCAGCCCCTCCTCGCTTCTCAACAGGAATGGCTGTAACACTCCCCCCCCCCCAGCTTAATGTCTTAGTTTATACATGAGACATTAACTACACATGACAATAAATGAATGTCAACTTTCAAATGTTAGATACTGTTAGCTTCTAATAGAAGAATCAGTTTGGTTATTGGACGCTCCTTGAGCTTGTGTGGACTTGAGGGAACGAAGAGAGTGACTCTTCTTACTAATCCATCAGATCCTGGGTGTACACTAACAACCCTTGCCATAGACCAGTCATTGCGAAGCTCCGCTTCGTCTTTCATTAATACAATATCTCCTTCTTGGAAATTCCTTTTGGACTTAGTGTTCTTGCTTCTGATTTGCAAAGATGACAGATATTCCCTTTTCCACCTGAACCAGAATTCATTTGCTAGATGTTGTACCTTTCTCCATCTTCTACGACTATAAACATCTGCTGCTACAAATTTACCTGGTGGTGCCATAACAAGCCTTGACTTCGTAGTCAACAGAGCATTCGGTGTTAGTGGAATTAAACTTTCTGGATCGTGAATCGTCTCCACTGTCAATGGTCTAGAATTGACTGTTGTTTCCACTTCAGCCATTAATGTTCGGAATGACTCATCAAGCTTTCTTTGATATTGTTTACTAATGGACTTCAATATAGCTCTGATTGTTCTTATCTGTCTTTCCCAAATGCCTCCCATGTGACTAGCAAATGGTGGGTTCTTCTTGAAAACTATATAATCAGCATTATGATTCAGCAAGAACTGACTGATCATTTCAGTATCCATTTCTTCTAAAGCCTCTTTAAGTTCGGTTTCTGCACCAACAAAATTTGTGCCATTGTCTGATCTAAGTTGTCTTATATTTCCTCTTCTTGCAATAAATCTTCTTAATGCATTTATGAATGAACTGGTATCTAATGAATTAGCTGTCTCTATATGAATTGCTCTAGATGCCAAACATGTAAATATACAGCCATAACGCTTTACTTGACTTCGTCGTTCTTGAACAATAAATGGACCAAAATAATCGACTCCACAATACGTAAATGGTGGCGCTTCTTCGAATCTATCTTCAGGTAGATCGGCCATTTTTTGTTCACCCAATTTACCTCTCAATGCTCTGCATTGTAAACACTTGTATATCAGTCTTCTTATCAGAGAATTACCCTTTATAATCCATATGCCACGTTGTCTGACCTCGTTCAACGTAAATCCTCTTCCAGAATTATATACTTTCTCGTGACACGATTGCAATACCATATCTGTAATCGCTCCTTGCTTTGGTAGGACTACAGGAAACTTAACTTCATCATTTAAGCTTGACGCCTTTAATCGTCCTCCAATTCTAATTAATTCATCTTTGTCTAAGAAAACATCAAATTTATACAATAGTGATGATTTCACAATTTTCTTATTATGTTTCAGACTCATCAATTCTTTATTGAATCTATCTGCTTGTGCAATTTTGAAAAGAGTTTTCTCTGATTCAATCAACTCTTCAACCTTTAACGTACCACTTCTGACAACTTTACGTCTTGTATTACAAATGAATCGTAAACAATAGGCTATTACTCTCTTGACTTTGTTCCACTTGGAAATTCTTGCAATCAATGATGCTTTAGGAGTGATTTCAACTAATTGAGTTGTTCTAACTGCTTGAACTTCTGGATCATCTTCTAGAACATCAAACAAATTTTCATTGAACTGTTCTGTTAATTCTCTCCAAAGAAACTCTGGTCCTTGGAACCATCTGTGTCTTTCAGTAACTTTGTCGCAAGCTAATCCTCTTGAGGCATCATCAGCTGGATTATCCTTTGTTTCTACGTATTTCCAATTGCTAATGTCAGTAATTTCTGAGATGATCTGAATTCTATTAGCAACAAAGATGTGAAATCATTGATTCTTGTTTCTACTCTAACTTAAAACAACTTTGCTATCAGTCCAGAAAACTTCTGAATCAATAGACATATCTAATTCCTTTTTAATCATTCTCCCTACTTTGGCAGAGATTGTAGCCGCTGTTAACTCCAGTCTTGGAATTGTGATGAATTTCTTGGGAGCGACTCTAGATTTGCCCATAACAAGCGAGCAATGAATTTCTTCCTTTTTATTTACTGATCTTATGTAACTGCATTGTCCATAACCATGTGAACTAGCGTCAGAAAAATGATGCAAACTAACTGATACAACATTTCCAAAGTTAATTGGCTTGAAACATCTTGGCAAACCGATTTCTTTCAATTGCAACAGTTGATGTTTCCATTTTTCCTATTGCATTATTATTTCTTGTGACAATGGTTCATCCCAATCTACTTCTTGTAAACAACATTGTCTGAGAATTCTTCTACCAGGAAGCAGAAATGGACTTGCTAAACCCATTGGATCATAAATTGAGCTGATTGTTGATAACATTCCTCTCCTTGTCAGTGCTTTATTCACGAACTCAATTCTAAAACTAATGGAATCATTTACTAATTGCCACTGAACTCCAAGCGCTCTTTCAATTGTTGTTGATCCTTGAGATAGCTGAACAACAAGCTCTTTATCTGTTTTACATCTTTCATCTATTGCACTGATGACTTCCTTGTTATTTGAATTGAATTTCCTCAAATCAAATCCTCCAGCCTTGCACATCTCTATTAAAGATAAGGCTAATTCCTTTGCTTCATTGATGGTTTCTACAGACTTTAGATTTGACAAAATGTCTTGATTCGATGGTTCATTAAAGTCAGAATTATATAACTGTAACATCATCTCATTTAACTGAGTTTCTTTAACTTCAACTGTTGGACCACAACAAACTACTTCTTTGTGGGTTGAGGTATTGTCTAAATTTATCAATGGACCACATATGGACCAACCGAATCCAGTGTGCATATTATAAGGACCACCTTGTTGACTAGGTATGATTTCAATAGGTTGCAATGCCTTTGGACAATTTGAACCAAGCAACATTTCAACTTTCATGTTTGGATCTGGATTTGGAATCTTACCTGCTAATTTCTTCAAATAAGACCAGTTATCAAATATTGCAGATGTTGGTATCTCACTGTTACTAAACGGAAGAACTTCTTTGGTAAATACCTTTGGTAATTTCAATTTCACACCAGAATCTAATGAAGTTACCATTAAGCCTTTAATCACATTTGTTTTTTCTTTAACTTCTCCTGTGATTGTTCTAATGGAAATTTCTGATGAAGTGCTCTTGCATTGAAGTTGCTTGAACAATCTTTCTGTGATGAAACAAGCAGAGCTCAAATTATCTAGAGCAGCATAAACTTCTTCAACTTTGGAATGATCTGATTCATGATATACTTTGACTTTAAATACATTGATTGCCATGCAATCATTTGAAGATATGTTACTCTTAGCAACAATTGGATTCAATGAACTTTCTTTCATTTCAACTGAAGCTGATCTTTGCACATTAACATCATTGCAAAAATTATAATTGTGCATTAATGTAGGATGTGAACCTTTACAAACTTGGCATATCTTCTTTCTTTTACAATTTTCAGCCAAATGATATCTTCCAAAACAAGCAAAACACAATTTGTTATCTCGAAGAAACCTTTTATGATCCTTCAATGAGAGACTCTTAAATTGATTGCACTGATCCAAGTAATGATCATTACTGTTGCAATTTACACATTTTGACTTGACTTTATTATTGTCATCTAATGATACATTTGTAGCTCTGATTTTGAATTGAGACTTTCTACGAGACATTTCTTCTTTGGTTTCATGAACATCTCTAACTTTAACTGCATGTAGATGTTGAACTGAGAACATTGGATGGTTCAATATCTTGCTTTGTTGTTCAATAAATGCAACTAACTGGTTGAAATTTATTCTCTTTCCAGTTTCTTCATAATTAATAACTTCCTTTACCCAAGCTGTTTGCATGTAAACTGGGAGTTTAATGACTATTCTTTGCATGTAGAAAGAAGTATTCAAATCAGTTAAGTACTTCAGTGACTTCATGGCATACTTGCATTTTTTCAAGAATGCTACAAATTCTTGCATACCTTTAGCATCATGCAATTTAAGGATGGGCCAATTTTCTATCTTATCAATGTAAGCCATTGCAATAATTGTTGGATCACCATACATCTTAGATCATTCGAACTTTGCAGACAAATAATTTCTTTCAGTTGGATTTGAAATGAACCCACTCACCAAATTATTAGGTTCTCCTTTTGTATATTGTCTCAAATAAAATAACTTCTTTTTTGGATCATCAGTTACAGATTCAATGGTTGATTCAAACCATACTAACCAATCATGATATGTAAGAGGATCTCCATCAAATGAGAACATTTCAATCTTTCGTAATTGCATCAATTGCATACATTCACTGAGACAATCACATCTCTTTGCGTCTAATGACACGCCTTTGTTTGAATAATAATTGTCACCTTGTGTATATCTTCTGTAATCTCTAAACACAGATTCAGAATGCACTCTTGGTCGATTGATAATAGATGACAACCTAGGTACTGATGGAATGAATGAAGATGGGTCTCCCATTAGATCATCATCATTTTCAGCAATTTGTTCTTCATGCTCTGAAGAAGGTTCTAGTTCTGCTTGAAGCATTGATTTATCTTTTTCATAAGCAAGTTCAAGCTCCTTCACCTTGAAATAAATTTCTTGTCTTCAAGACAATCTCTTTGCATTCTTCTCACAAACAGAATTTCTCGAATGTGAAGATGCTTTGCTTCTTCTTGAAGCATTAGAAACTTGTGATGCACTTTCTAGTCTATCATCAGTTTCTATAGCAGCAACAATTGCTTCTCCTTTGTGGGCGAAATTTTCGTTTTCCATACTGCACAGTTAACATCAACTGGACTCAGAATCTCGAAATTGTTTCTTGCAACTCACAATAACCACAACACAGTGATTCGATAACGTATTCTCTACAGACACGAACTTTCGTATTTTACTGCAGAATACGCGAACTTTGTTTTACTTGAATATGTTGCCGCAAACAACTCTGATTCTCGATTAAAGTATTTATTTCCTACTCGGAAACAATATTCTATCGAACCGTCGACGATAACTGCGCGTAAAACAAAGTTCCATCACCGAAACTTCTAGAATGTTCTACCTATTTATACTCTCTCAGCCCCTTCCCGCTTCTCAACAGGAATGGCTGTAACATCTATTCTATATAAATAAAAATAGGAATGTTTTTATTTAGGTTTCAGATATATGCCACAACTATATCATGTAAAAACATGCTTTTTCGAAAATCCTGCAATCTTGCCACAATAACGTCACTTCCTGTTATAACTTCAGAACATCGAGATCTACACGGTTTATTAGGATCAACGCAATACGACACAACACGACACAGTACGATACGAACACGAGCGGAATTAAAACGGAAAACGAGCGTGCCTCGTCGCACGAGGTGCACAAAACCAAAGATACGTATAATCCCACAACACCTCCCCCCTAAACGATTAGGTATTTCTTCCTCTGGGGATCCATCTCCAGCCTTCTCGGAGGTCGGCGGTTCCTTGCGGATCTTTTCTTTGGTGTCCGAGGTTGCACTGGTGGAATGACATGCTCCACTTCGCACTCTTGAATTTCCTGTAGTTCCGGCGTGTGTGTGTTTTCTGCGGTTGTCTGGGATGTCCCACTTAGTGGCAGGAATGGCAAGTCAAATGCCTCACACATCACCTTCAGTGAATCATCCTGCGCACGCTTCCTGAGCTGGTTCGCGTGGCGATGGAGCATTTTGCCGCTTGCCTCCACTAGGTAGACCTGACGTCCCAGTCTACGCTTCACCCATCCCTGTATCCACTTCGGGTGACTTGGGTTCTTGTAGTCTCTTACGAAGACTGCGTCTCCCTCGGCGAACTCTCTCATTCGTCGGTGGACAGGTTTCCTTTCTTTCATCTCCTGATCCGCTCTTGGGAGATGTTTTACTGGACTTTTGAGTTGGAGGTCACTCAGGGGAGTTCTCAAAGGTCTCCCTAGGAGTTTCTCTGCCGGCGTCTTCAAATCCGTCAAAGACGTTCATGGCGTTGTCCGGTAAGTCAGCAGAAATTTCTGAAGCGCATCCTCCATCACCTCCTCCCCCTGCAGCTTTTGTAGTGTACGCTTGAATGTGTCCACAAAACGCTCAGCTTGTCCATTGCAGTGAGGTTGGTAGGGCGGTGACTTGACGTGTTGCATTCCATTCCTCTGACAGAACTCTTGGAACTCCTTGGACGTGAACTGTGTCCCATTGTCCGAAACTATCACTTTTGGGTATCTCTGCTGCGCAAAAATCCTACCCAGTTCTCTGATTGTGGCAGTGGATGTTGAAGTCCTCATCTTAATAACTTCAGGCCACTTGGAGAAGGCGTCCACCACGATTAAGAACATCACTCCTTCAATCGGGCCGGCAAAGTCAATACGGACCCTCTCCCAGGCACAATCTGGTTTCGGCCATGGCGTCAGTTTGTTCCTGACAGGCATCTTTGCAGCCAACTGGCATGAACTGCAAAGTCTCACTCTGTCTTCGATGTCCCTGTCAATTCCTTGCCAGTAAACATGCAGTCGAGCTAGCATTTTCATTCTAGTTGTCCCAGGATGTCCCTCGTGCAGCATCTTCAAAATTCGGCCTTGCAGGGCTGATGGGATCACGGCTCGTGTTCCCATGAAGATTGCACCTTCATGGACTGTCAGGTCTTTAGAACGGCTGTGGAAGGAGTGCAGAGTCGATCCAGCCCGGAAACTAGGCCATCTACTCGTTCTTACACTTTCAACAACCAATTTTAGCTCGGAATCTTCCTCAGTCATCCTCTGAATATCCTCCTTTGTGACTGGCAAGTTTCGGATGACATCACTCTGAACTGCCTTGACATCCCTTTCGATCTTCGCAATGACGATGTCTTCATCTTCTGGCAGCTTCTTCGTAGCGATGAGACGGGACAACGCATCGGCTTGACCAAAGTGAGTGGATCGCCTATACTCGATGACAAAATCATACGCAAGCAAGACGAGTTCCCATCGTTGGAGCCGATTTGCTGAATGAGCTGATATACCAACCTTGGATCCGAAGATCGACAACAGTGGCTTATGATCAGTCAGCAACAGGAAGCTTCTGCCGTATATGTAGCGATGAAATTTTCTTACCGCAAATACTAAGTCCAGAGCTTCTTTCTCGATCTGTCCGTAGTTCTTCTCTGCCTTGGTGAGAGATCTACTGGCGTTTGCGATCGCCTTCTCCGTGCCGTTCGGGAAGCGATGAGAGATGACAGCTCCCACTCCATAGTCACACGCGTCCGCAGCAACGACGATGTCCAGTGCAGGGTCGAAGTGCGTCAACAACAGATCAGACTGCAACACTACCTTGAGCTTGTCAAGAACTCTCTGGTGTTCAGCAGTCCACACGAATTTGTCTTCTCTTTCCAGATTGTCCAGGAGGCCTCTCATTGAACGCATATCTGGCACAAAAACCGAGTAGTAGCTTATCATACCTAAGAACGATTTCAGCTGCTTTTGGTCCTTAGGCGCTGGCATTCCGACAATTGCTTGTATTTTCTCGGGATCTGGTCGACGGCCATCTTTTGAAACCACGTGTCCCAAGAAGTTGATTTCAGGTTTTGCGAAGGAGCACTTCTCCATTCTGACGCGGAAACCATAATCTGCAATTCTTTCAAACAAAGCCTGGACGTTATTGTTGTGCTCTAGAATTGTTGATCCTGTCACGATGACATCATCTAGATATGCCGCACAGCCATTAAGTCCTGTGATCATTCGATCCATGGCTTCTTGGAAAATGCCAGGTGCGCATTTGACTCCGAAGGGTAAACGCTGGTACTGGAACAGGCCCTTGTGTGTATTTATCGTCACCAGTTCCTTCGAGTCATCTTCGACTTCCATCTGCAAGTACGCATCTGCGAAGTCGATCTGGGTAAACCATTCGCCTTGGTTTAGACGAACGAAGATTTCGTCGGGTGTTGGCAGAGGGTGACGGTGCATCTCGAGTGCTTCGTTTAATCCTGTCTTGAGATCAGCACAGATACGGACTGATCCGTTCTTCTTGGCCACTACAACAATTGGGGCAGCCCAATTGCTATAATCCACTTTCTTCAAGACTCCTTGTTGCACTAGACGCTCCAGCTCTGTGTTGACTGCTTCCTCCCGAGCGAACGGAATCTTCCTCTGTCGGCAAAAGGTCGGACGAACTCCCTGTGCTCGAGTCTTGCATTTGCCCAACTCCTCTTCGAAAACATCCGGGCACCTTTCAGTCAAACTCTTGGCAAGTTGTCTCCCTTCTTCTTCTGGCTTCTGCTCAATTTTGCAGCAGATGGCATTGAAGGCTTTCTGTAGAGGTGGCAGCTGATTCATCCACTCGATGCCCAACAGTTGATCTACGTTTTCAGCCACATAGCAGCGACCGTGGCCTGAAAATCCTCCGCAGGTGAATTTAACATCAAATTGGCCCAGGATCTCAATCGGCGTTCCATTTGCAGCTCCCAGTGAAGTCGTCGTTTCTTCCAGAGATGGCGAACCTATCTGCTCCCATGCGTCTCTGCTTATGATAGTGACGTCTGCACCAGAGTCCAATTGATCTGACCTTGGTTTCTCCGAAGCTAACTTCAGCGTACCTGCGATTGGTCCTGAGGTCTGTGTTGATCTTTCTGACTCGCCCCTTGAATTTCGATTCCTTTCTGTGGCAGTACTTCTGTGGGCAATCCTTCTTGAAATGCGACAAGGATCCACAGATGAAGGAGGCACCCTTGGACGATTCTCGAGGATTTTCTTTGCTAGGGAAAATATGTCGAGACTTCTTCCTATGGTGGCCTCTTCGTACTGCATTCACAGCCTGCATGTCGTCTACCATGTCGGTGTCCTTCCCCAGACTGACAAGGTTCTCACACTCATTTACCATGTCTTGTAGAGTGCATCCTTCCTGCTTCTCCAGCTTCGACACGAGTGCGCCTGTCTTGTCTGCATCCGATAACTGCATTGCGTGATCTCCTGCTTCAAACCGTTCCATCCACTTGGATGGGGGCGCCCCGGACTCAGGATCATAACTGGATTGAGTTACCTGTCCCCTGACCTCCGGGGGTAGATCTGATTTTCTGTCTGACGCTATGGCTTCTTTATACTGAGGTTTCAGGGACTGGAGCAATTGCAGCAGTGCCTCTTCCCATCGACGGTACTCCTCGTCTCGGCGGAGATCTTTCTCACGACGGCGAATTTTTTCCTCGCGACGTCGAGTTTCCTCCTCCTCACGACGGCGAGTTTCTTCCTCGCGACGGCGAGTATCTTGCTCGCGGCGTTCATCGTCGTGTCGTCGATTTTCTTCCATGAACATCGTCATCATGGTCAGAAATTTATCCTCAGTAGCCATCCTCGTCGCCAAATATGTTATAACTTCAGAAGATCGAGATCTACACGGTTTATTAGGATCAACGCAATACGACACAACACGACACAGTACGATACGAACACGAGCGGAATCAAAATGGAAAACGAGCGTGCCTCGTCGCACGAGGTGCACAAAACCAAAGATACGTATAATCCCACAACACTTCCTAATGATAAATGAACTTTAGCGAGACATTAAAAAGCTTAAACTAACACCAAACACTCTAAAATCATACTTTGTAGCATAAAATGCTCTACACTTAAGCATAGATATTTTAGTCAGCTCTCAGCTTAATTCTCGCAACTCTACAACAACTCGGTCTCTATTCTCTACAACAAAACGGTCTTCAATCCTAAAAATCAGGCGTCCGTCCTTATTTTATAATGTATATCTATTAGGATGGTAAATTGGATTTTTTTAAATTTTCATGATTAGAACCCGTTAATCGATGACCAAATACAATAGCTAATTGAAACTGTTTATGAAAATTGAAGATTATTTAGATTTGGGAAAGGTTTAAAATTTCGAAATTTATCAGTTTGAAGACTCTACTTCATGTTCCTTTAATTTATAAACATATTTTATTAATATATGTTATGAAATCTACAAAAATGAATGCTACAAAAGCGTTAGTCTTGAAACTGAAAACTTTGAAACTTTAACAACCTCGCGCAACCTTTGAATCATCTTCAATTTTCATAAAAATTCACTCTGCTTTTTATAATCTATGTGCCCATCGATTGACGTTTTCTAATAGAGAAAATTGAATAAAAAGAATTACTTAATAAAACTAAATGAATTATAATTACAAATCTTTAGCGAAAGTAGAGCTAACCAATGTTAATTAATACAGAACTACAATGTTAATTAGTACAGGAAATCACACTTTTGTATTCCAATTTACGAATTAAAAATTCACTCTGCTTTTTATTACCTATATGCCCATCGATTGACGTTTTCTAATCGATAAAATTAAAAAAAAAAAGAATGGATAGAAAGATGCTAAGGGACATCCACATAAAATGTTTGAGGAATAGAAGGGAAGCTAAATCCTGGAACAAGCTCAAAGTACATGCAGTGGAGACAATATACGAAGATTAAAATTGCCTTAGAGTCTGAAGGCTATCGAATGAGAAGCCAAGAAGAGATTTTACTATATAGGAGGCAGTTCTTAAAAGCCACTTTAAGATGTTAAGTTCGATTAAAGTAAGTTGAGTTAACTCACATTGGTTACAACCATTTTCTTTTTACAGATCAGGGTACCGGAAAAACAGTAAGTGCGGGTGATCATGTCGATGGTTTATCAACGAAGGATGAGACGGAATCCACAACCAATCCAAATGACTATGTTACTTTTAGTACACATGGCGACGTCCTTGAATACATAGAAAAAATCAATACTTCTCCCCTTTTCGAGGTCACCCGATCTCTTTTAGAGGGAGGTTACATGGGACCTTTCGGGAGCATATATAATTTACTTGGAATGTTACTTCTGCTCTTACTAATATTATTACTATTATTTGGAGCTGTTTATTGTGAGTCAACGTTACCGAATACAATATTTCAAATTACAATCATTAAACTTTTCTTTTTAGCTTGTGCTAGCATGTGTAAAGTGCCATCCGAAGAGGAGCCGCCAGAAGAAGAGGATGAGGAAGAGTAAATTCCTGATTCACCACAACTTAACATCACTCCTTCACGAAGCAGAGTTTAACGAAGAAACTTAATTGGGTTTTGTGAAATTCAGACATATTCATCTCGAATGTTATTGTCAAATAAAGTTTTTATTCAAAAACAAATTAATTTGAAGACACCTTTGATGCTACTATTTATATGATATTTTATTTTTTAACGGTCTTCACACCATTTATTTTTCTGACTAAACAATCAGAAGATCAAATAAACTAAGGACCTTCCTCCTAATATTTCGATTCCCTCAAAAATGCGTACGTCCACAGTTATTGTTAAATAAAAGCATGTAATAAAAATACAATTTAAAAATTGTTCGGTTCTTTTCAAGGTCAATTTAATTAAAGTTTCTTCTTAATGGCGGAATAAGAGTGAAACGAATGTCTTTAATGGCCCGAAATAATTCTGACTGAATTCGAGTTGACCAAATGCTGGTTCAGCCTTTAGGGCTGAGTTCTTTTTATATCTAAATTAATAACAATAATAATCATTCAGGTTGATTATAGTGGCGTATGTCCTTGTGGACCTCAAGGCCAGTGAGGGGAAGCCGATTGATAAACCTACACTGTTGTTCCTTCAAATGGTGGTGGTGGTGGTGGTAGTAGTGATGGTGGTAGTGGTGGTGATGGTGGTGGTGACGAGGACGACGACGATGATGACGACGACGACGATGACGATAAGGCAGACCATTGCCTGAAAGTGACTTACCATCCTCCTCTGTTTTCACGATGACAACGTCCGAGAGCGGACCCTCACCGGTTTCAATGCTTTTCAATTTGGAAGCATTTTCTAGAATGATGTTTCGTTGAAATAAAATTTTCAAATTTATTTATCCATTTATCCTTCATTCTCATTCCAAATATACCATCAATATCCTTCTCCATTTTACTATTCTGTTTGATGATTCTTTGAGGACCAACTCGTTGCAATCTCTCAGTCATCTTGCCCTAAACTTATTTGTAAGTAATGTTTACAAAACGTTAGACATCTTTAAATGTTACTTTTGGCACTCTAGTTTGCTGTTAAGATTAATTGAAACTTTGCATATCCTATTACGTGTTAAAATTTCAAAACTTAAATTTAGATTTAACTGAAGAATTATGCTGAAGGAGAAGCTCAATATTTTAAAACATATTTTTTAACATGCTTTTTTAAATAAAATGCTCCCACGTATCACTTTCACATTAATTAATTAATGATGTTTTCACATTATCATTAACGGAAGAACTAATTTTCAATTAATTATTAAAGGAAGACCCATAACAGACATAAAAGCAAGAATATGCATCAGGGAGTCTTTACGTGAAGAATATTCAAGAAAGCACGGGAAACAAGATTTGCATTTGGATCTCCATCTGAGGATGGTTTGTGGTTTGTTAGTTCCCAGATAAAGTAAAAAGTTTGAGAAGAATTCTACAAAAGCAAATTGAAATTTTTTCGAAAATTATGGGGTTTCGGTTAATTATAACCGTGTAACTGTCATAATATAAAATCCATGTCAAAATCTAGAACAGGACCAAACGGAAATCTTAACCAAAGTGAAATTGAAAACCTCCAATTCAATTGTGTAAATCGTCTCCTACTTGAGTTTCAAAGTTTCAGAAATTTAAAATCGCTTTTTTCAAAAATGAATCAAATGTTTTAAGTTTTTGTAAATTTTACTTAACTTTCATTTTATTAGGTTTAGACAAATGTGAGAAAATTAATTTATAAAAATAAAATGAAATTTATTAGAAAGATGAAAGTGGTGTAGCATTAAAAATATTTTAATTTGTAATTAAGTTTAAAATAGATAAATTCAACATGTTTTGACAATAGAAATTAAAAGAATGTATTATTTCTAAAACCTAATATTTTTAGTGCTGACGTCAGCATTATTTGGTTTAACAGCCGGCCCAACATTTACATCATTAAACAAAATATTTTTTCAAAATTTCATTTCATTAAATGGAAACTTAATGAAGTTGTAACTCCGATTTAATCTATTTTCTTACCTCAAGTGTATGTTCACAAATTATTTATGAAATTTAAAAACATGTTTTGGATCCTTCCATTTTTATTAATTTTTCGGTTGAAGTCCTCGAACGGTTAGCGAATTTGAGCCTTTTAAAATCATTTCTAAATGCTAATCGCTATAGATTATTTTCACATTTAAAATAAATCATTTTTATATCGTGTCTGTTGTTGTCCTGATCATGAAAGCGTTTTCAGATTGTATGTCGAACTGAAGTGATATTATGAATGACATTACATTAGCCGCAGGGCTTTCATTGCGCATTTCATGGTATAAATTTATGTATAATTCTTAAATAGTTTCAATAATCAAAACACAATCAATTCGATGATAAGCATCGTAAAGGTCAAACTGGACATCGAAGGGAGTGGCGTGGTTGTGCGTGCCGATGACGTTCTCGCGTCTTAGCTTGAATAACTCAGTTTATAATAATAAATTCGATAAACAAAATATACGGTTGGATTCGTCTTCTTTTGCTGATTATTTTGGTGAGCTTATTTCCGAATTCTGTTGCTTGGTTCGATTTCGTACTTGGACCCAATACTGACTACGAAGCAATCCTATTCTCACAACATGTCTCGCAAAACTGTGAAAACCGAGGAACTTGGTGTGGACGGCGATGAGTTGGCTGAGAAAGTGAAAGCCAAATTAATACCCAGTATCGAAAAAATGATGAGAGAAATCATTAAACAGGAAGTTTCAAACCTGGTTTCCGAGGCTGTCAAAAATGAATTGAGGTCTATGACGGA
Organism: Hirudinaria manillensis; assembly: GCA_034509925.1. Taxonomy (NCBI): domain Eukaryota; kingdom Metazoa; phylum Annelida; class Clitellata; order Hirudinida; family Hirudinidae; genus Hirudinaria; species Hirudinaria manillensis. The sequence goes on along the minus strand of CM067528.1, from coordinate 6,952,338 downwards.
AGGATTCAACAAACTAGTTGAAGAAAACCGAAGTCTAAAAATCAGAGTTGATAGTCTTGAAATGCAATCCAGATCAAATAACCTCGTGATACATGGATTGCCAGAAGCGTCATATGCTGAGGCAGCTACGACCTCTGAGGACGCTGGAGGGGTTGTAATCAAGTCACCCAGACAGGACACAATCCGTGCTGTAATAGATTGTTGCAGGTCGGGAATGAAACTTGACGTCACCAGCAATGATATTGTCAACTGTTATAGAATACCTGGCAGTAAGGGTCCCCGTCCTATCGTTGTGACATTCTCAGGTAAAGGAGTCCGTGATAAGGTGTATGCAGCAAAAAAAGCACTCCGTGGAGCACGCGGCAACTCTCAAGTCTTCGTCAATGAACATCTCACAAAGAGAAACTCAGAGATATTTGCAAAAGGAAGGAAACTGCTTAGGGAGAAAAAAATTGCAGCAGTCTGGACATGGAATGGTTCAGTATACCTCAGGAGAGCTGAATCTTCGAGGCCCGTTCGAATACAGGACTTGGACGGGCTGGAGAAGCTGGTCTAAGACAAGAAATGTTATGTTTTCCCCCATGAAGATGGCTTCTGTTTCGGATTTTGATTTTAATAAAGAAGACTCAGCTTTTCAATTAGAGGATATTGACCCAGATTATAATTTTATAAATAAGGAACTCACATTCATATATAACACCTGAAGATTTTGCTGGGCTGCCAAAAATTCCAAATGATATCTCTTTTCTCCATATAAATTGTAGAAGTTTACCAAACAAAATACACGACATCAATATACTGAATAATAGGATAAAAGCCAAAATAATTGCAGTGACTGAAACCTGGTTGAATGATAGTAATTGTGATTCCATTTGTATCCCTGGCTACTCGTTTATTGCAACAAGTCGATCTGAAAGGAGGGGTGGAGGAGTTGGACTTTTTATTCATCAGGATATTGTGTTTTCCTTAATAAAACGTCATTCTGCTGCTGCGACCTTTGAAAGCATGTTCGTGAATTTGAGGTTACTCAACACTGCGGTTACACTCGGTGTCATATACCGACCTCCTAAAAGCCACTTACAACATTTTAGTGAGGAGCTCAAAGTCACGCTTGACCAGATTAAAAAAATGGAGATTGTGTGTTGTTGGGTGATTTCAATTTGGACGTAACAAGTGATTCCACCCCTGTACAGGAGTTTTTGACGACATTATCAAGTCATTGCCTACACCCCAAAATTGATCAACCAACAAGAATAACATCAAAGAGCGCGACCGTTATCGATAACATCTTCACGAACGTATTCGACAGAAACAGTTTTTCAAAAATTATAGTAGACGACATTTCGGATCATCTTCCCATCTACTTCTCCTTCAGTGCTGGTGTTCTCAATTACCACAGATCAATTTCTTCACCTATTAGAGTGCATACGGCGGAAAGCATTGTTAGATTTACTGAAGAAATTGAGGGAATGGATTGGTCTGAAATTTTGCGTTACTGCAAGACTCTGGAGGTTTCTAGAGCATACCAATCCTTTATTAATGTGTACTATGAAGTATACAACAAATGTTTTCATATTGTTCCTCATCGCACAAAATATTATCGTTTCAAAAAACCCTGGATGACTCCGGGGCTTCTAAAATCATGCAAAAAAAAAAAAACAATCTCTATAAAAAGTTTTTGAAAGATCCCTCAACTGAAAATAAATCAAAATTCATTGGATACAGGAATAGATTCAAAAGCGTCAAGGACGAAACCATCAAACGTTACTACTCAGAAAAATTCACTGAATACTCAAACAACATCAGGAAAACGTGGGACTTGTTAAAGCTGCTATTAGGTCGAGAAAGGTATCAACCCCCTGACGGTCAGCCACTAACCACACCAAGCGAAATTGCGAAGTCGTTCAATGAATACTTTGCTTCAATTGGTACAAAACTTGCCCAAAAAATAACACCAGGCAGTACTTTTTACAAGCAGTATCTCGGAAATCCTGTTTCTCAATCTATGTAACTAAATGACGTTACTCCTGAAGAAATTATTCAAATATCAAAAACTCTTAAGCAATCCCACAGCTCCGGCTATGATCAGATTGATCCAGCCCTTGCGAGACTGTCAATACCTGGGATTGCCCAGATCATCGCGGCACTTATCAACTGCTCGTTCCGCTCCGGTATCTTCCCCGATGACTTAAAAATTGCCAAAGTTATCCCACTGCATAAATCAGACTCCAAGGAAAACATCGCTAATTATCGTACTTATTCTTCCGTACTTCTCCAAATATTTTGAGAAAGCAATATATAACAGAACAATTTCTTTCCTTGAAAAACATTCCATTATAAAAAATAATCAATTCGGATTTCGACAAAACCATTCAACATACATGCCAATCGCACTTCTCCAAACGAAAATCTCTCACAGATTGGACCAAGGTCAATCTACTATTGGAGTGTTTCTGGATCTTGCCAAGGCCTTTGATACAGTCAATCATGATATTCTCCTGGAAAAACTTCATCATTATGGTATCCGAGGCAGATGTTTTTCTTGGTTTGAAAGTTATTTAAAAAACCGGAGTCAGATGGTCTCATTTGCAAATCAAACATCGTCGTTGGGTGCTGTTAACCTGGGTGTTCCACAGGGTTCAGTCTTGGGGCCACTATTGTTTCTGATTTATATCAATGACTTGTGTAACTCCTCGGATCGTCTTGAGTGCTTACTGTTCGCAGACGACACAACTGTTTTTCTGTCTGGAAATAATATTACTGAACTCTACTCTACCATGAATACTGAACTTGAGAAGTTGGCAGAATGGTTTAGGGCAAACCTGTTGTCTCTCAACACTAAAAAAACAGTATACATGTTTTTTCATAAAGCAAGGAAAAAATTCGTCTTGGACGATCATACCATTTATATTAGTAATTCTTCTATATCTAGGGTTGAATCTTGTAGATTTCTCGGCGTCATTATAGACCAGCATCTGTCATTCAAACAACATATTCAGTACATAGCGGCAAAGATCTCCAAAAATATTGGCTTAATTTATCGCATACGTCGTTATATAAATATAAAAACAGTAATTACATTGTATACAACAGTATTATTCATTTATCTATCCATATTTAAACTATTGTAATTTAATTTGGGCTTGTAACTACTCAACTTGCTTAAAACCCTTACTTAATCTTCAGAAAAAATTCTTACGTGTTGCCCTTTGTTTGCCATATAATTCTCATACCGATTATGCATTTACAAATTTAAACATACTTAAAATTCATCAAATTAATAATTTCCATTTGGCCATTCTCATGTATAAAGTAGATCATCACATGCTGCCTCGTCTTTTCGATAGCTTGTTTTCAAAAATATCCTCCTTACACAAATACTCTGTTCGAACGTCTAATAATTATAGACCGACTTTTGCTAAATCTGTCACTGGCTCTCGTTCTATTGTCTGTATGGGACCAAAAATTTACTCTGCTGTCCCGCTTAATATTACCAACATTTCTAATCTTTATGCTTATAAGAAAGCATTAAAACATTTCATTATTAACTCTATCGGATTAATTTAACTACATGTTATTGTACTATATTTATTGTTTAAAAACATGCACCTTCTGATTAATGGAACCATTTAATTATATACCATCATTCCTAATTTTTTGTGTTAACTTTTCTGCTTATTGTGTTTCATGGGTCAGTCTACTAGCGGAAGCATGTGCTTCCTTAAGGCTGGCCCTTTGAGTTTTATTTTTTTTGCTGCTCTTTTCAGTTTTTTTGTGTTAAATGAGGGAATTAGTATAATAATAAAACTCGTACCTGAAAAAAAAAATATATCAAATCGTAACTTAATTGTTTCTTATTAATACTAATTAATTAGCTGATATCTCCTGAATTATTTTCCCTTCAGCCTCATGCAGCGGGATCATGAAAACAATTTTTGTTTACGATGAATATGTTTGCGATGAAAAGTTTATTTGTGATGAGTTCTTGAAACAACTTGATTTTGCAAAAGCTTTTAATGAAGCTGATAATATGACTGATTTATTCAATCCAATTGCTGTCTTAAATTCAGGATACCATCTGAGACAAGTTGTTAAATTTTATACGTGAGTGATTATTACTCGCTTGACTCGATTAGGAGAATTGAAGAATGGGGATTATATAAAATGAATGAATTTCATAAATCATCCCAAATCAATATTGACTCTGAAAATATGTGTGCGTTGTACGAAAAAATATATTTTATTGGGAAACTATTAAAATATTATTTTCATTCCAATAATTTAAGAGTTGAGTGCCGCTGATACTTTATCCTCGTCGTTACAACCTGGTATTACTGAAAGTTAAAAATAAGAGTTACTATTAGATAATCTCTTTAATTATCACAAAGGAGGAGCCAATTTAATGAAAAAATACATGATGGCATTAATGATTACTTCTGGTCTCCGCAAAATCTCATCAGTACGTTGGGTTTAATGTTGCCTTTGGTATTTAGAAATGGCTATCATTCACCAAAACCACGATCTGTCATCGTTATTTTCACAAGCACGAACGAGCAGGTTGTAATTTTATTCGAAGAAATCATTTCGAATAATTTATTAAATTAATTATCTTTAAATAAAGAGTCAATTTAATACGAAATTTCGATGTCAGAAATATGATTGGGAGACTATTAAGTTGATGCTTGAAAATGTGTCCTATGCAAATGGACAAGTGTACGCCGTTGGTATGGGAAAGAATATTCAAGAGGAGGTTCTGAAAAGTTTGTCTTCTGAGCCTCAGAAAGTAATACACCTCGGCTTTAAAAAAAATTTGAAAGATGATCCGTTAAGCATCAGTTAACAGGATTTTATTATTAATATCAACAGAAATAACAATGCATGTTTAACTTGTTTTTGTTTTCTATTTTGACAGAGAAATGAAAATTACTTCTTAAAATTTAACAAAAGCGTTCTGCTCCAAGTCTTGAGGAAAGAAAGACTAGAAAGTCTCTATTGCCCAACATTATTCAGTAAGGATCGTGAGAATACCGAAGGTAGAGAATATATAACTACTTAGCATTTGCAATTGTCTACCTCTCTTTATCTATTCTATATAAATAAAAATGCAATGTGTGTTTGTATCATGTAAATGTTCTCTGAAAGTACTTAAACAATTGCTTTGAAATTTTGACACATAGTGCTGGATTAGAGGAATATTTTTATTTAGGTTTCAGATATACGCCACAACTATATCATGTAAAAATATGCTTTTTTCGAAAATCCTGCCATAGCCACAATAACGTCACTTCCTAATGATAAATGAACTTTAGCGAGACATTAAAAAGCTTAAACTAACACCAAACACTCTAAAATCATACTTTGTAGCATAAAATGCTCTACACTTAAGCATAGATATTTTAGTCAGCTCTCAGCTTAATTCTCGCAACTCTACAACAACTCGGTCTATATTCTCTACAACAAAACAGTCTTCAATCCTAAAAATCAGGCCTCCGTCCTTATTTTTTAATGTATATATATTAGGATGGTAAATTGGATTTTTTTAAATTTTCATGATTAGAACCCGTTAATCGATGACCAAATGCAATAGCTAATTGAAACTGTTTATGAAAATTGAAGATTATTTAGAGGTTGCGAAAGGTTTAAACTCTCAGCTTAATTCTCTCAACTCTATAACAAATCGGTCTCTATTCTCTACAACAAAACAGTCTTCAATCCTGTTCTGGTGGAGCACCAATAGGAGTGAGGCGCAATCCTATTGTATGGGACCGCTATAAATAGCCTCGCGGCTATTCCGTTTTCGCTCTTTGTCTCTCGATGTCGTAATAGTGTGGATAGTGAATAAAGCTACTTAAAACGTTGTCTTAGACTATTTATCATTCGATTAAACGATATAACAAATCCTAAAAATCAGGCGTCCATCCTTATATACATTCCACCACAACCACAAGAAATCAAGTCATCATCTACCGAAGGTTCTAGTCTAGTTTACTGCGCATGACACAAATATAATAATATATTTTATTGTATATCGATTAGGATGGTAAATTGGATTTTTTTTAATTTTCATGATTAGAACCCGTTAATCGATGACCAAATACAATAGCTAATTGAAACTGTTTATGAAAATTGAAGATTATTTAGAGGTTGCGAAAGGTTTAAAATTTCCAAATTTATCAGTTTGAAGACTCTACTTCATGTTCCTTTAATTTATAAACATATTTTATTAATATATTTTAATAACCCGGGGTCCTCAAACTAATTATAGAAGGACAGGTTTATTGAAAGTTGTCAGATGTCTTGGAATATGTACAATTCTCAAATGTCTAAGTCTTGAAATCTGCTGTTTCTCTAACTATCGCTCCCTTTTCCGAGATAAATCTATTTGTCGAGATTCATAACCAAAGACTTTAATCAATCATCAAATTATATTGCCAATAAATTAATAAATTACTAAATTAATTAATCGGCAATATAATTTTAATTATTCTCCAATTTATTGGATCTAAGGATCCAACAATATGTTATGAAATTAACTGATAGAAGCCCTAACTAAAGCTCTTTTAGCCCATCTAAATGAATGGAGACAGTGTTCTGAAGATTACGTTCGTTACATAGTGACCTGATATTTTGTACGGCTTCTAGTAAGAGAAATGGACTCATTTAAAGAATTTATTCCGTAATTTATGCCACAAATTTATCTAAAAGCCAGGAATTCAAGTTTCAGCAGCTTTAGAAGCATCTGCAATTGATTTGCATCTTGTCTAAAAGATAAGAGTCCTGGTATGAACGGACAGCTTGGGCATAATTTATTCGAGATTCGTGGTTCTCTTACAAAAAGTGGATTTGATGAACTATGGGGCCACTGTTGTCTGAAATGTTATAACTTTGATATATCAGGCAAGGATACAGCGGATATAATCTTTAGAGTCAGAAAGGTTCGTCAAAACTATTCCCATCAAGTGATGACGCCAAATAAGAAAGATTTTGTTCGAGAGCCCTCTCAACCAAAACGCAATCCATATAAATGGCACCAATACTTGCTGTTGTGTCAAAGCTTAAACCCTCGAGCTTCTGAGAAAGATTCTATTCATTTAGATATGCTACAAAAGCGTTAGTCTTGAAACTGAAAACTTTGAAACTTTAACAACCTCGCGCAACCTTTGAATCATCTTCAATTTTCATAAAAATTCACTCTGCTTTTTATTATCTATGTGCCCATCGATTGACGTTTTCTAATAGAGAAAATTAAATAAAAAGAATTACTTAATAAAACTAAATGAATTATAATTACAAATCTTTAGCGAAAGTAGAGCTAACCAATGTTAATTAATACAGGACTACAATGTTAATTAGTACAGGAAATCACACTTTTGTATTCCAATTTACGAATTAAAAATGCTTCCAGCCGTTAAAAGAAACACAGAAACTTCAACGATTTTCAGTTCAGATGATTCGAGCTTCGAAATAACAAGTAAAGAAAGAATGCTATCGGCTACCACCAGCAACAGCTGGCAAAATTCATCGATTTTCAGTTCAGATAATTCGAGCTTCGAAATAACATCTAAAGAAAGAATGCTGATGGCTACCACCAACAACAGCAGGCAAAATTCAACGATTTTCACTTCAGATAATTCGAGCTTCGAAATAACAACTAAAGAAAGAATGCTGATGGCTACCACCAACGACAGCTGGAAAAATTTGATCGCAGAACGTAATAAACTTGAGCCTAATTTGCAAACAAGTGTTTGGGTCAAAATTAAAAGATCAGCGAGGATATACGGAAAGTATTTTATGATCGGAAGTCTCGTGGGGTCAATAGGAGCAATGGCGCCATACTGTGAGTGCATAATTTCATTTAAACGAATGACATACATTTTAAATAAATAAGTGCTTGATTAAAGTTTAAAAATATTCAGGGCCTAATTATGACTGCAAAAGTATTTTTGTGACAGGGTCATTTTGCCAAAATGAAGCGCCACGAAAATTGAACAAATAAACAAAATGTAATCATTAGAACTGGAACAACATCAGAGTTTTAATCATATAAACCATACGGTATTTTCAGGAGCTTTCGTAAGATGTGCTACCTAGAAAGATGTGTATGGCATAACTTTTCAAATTTATTAGAATAAAATCTTTAAATTATAATTTATAATTTTATTTTTATCAAAGCCATATATTTAATTTATAGCCCTTTTATAACAATTAACTAGCGATTAACCAGAACTCATAATTTAGAAGAGGATACAAATTCTTTTCATAGAACTACTTTGATACTTTGTTGAAAATGGTTCACTCAATTTTAAAGAATTGGCATGTAGTATGTGAGAAAATCATTTTTGGAAAATTTCGACAAATTGCAAAAACAAAATATCCCCACAATAATCGCAAGTTTATCCATAAACCTCGTTTCCATATTGTTGTAACCTAGGGGTCTGATGAATTATTTAACGTAAGGATAACTTCATTGGAATAAACTAATGGCAAAGATGTTTAGAAGATCTGATCGATTGTTTGTCTTGATCGGGACTGCCTAATGACTCGAATCGCTAGATACGACTTCGATATAAAAGATTCTGAATATTAACTAAACTTAATTAATTAATTATTTCATTAATTAATTAATGTCAGGGATCCAACAATATTAATACATATTGTAATCAAAAGAAATTTGTCATTCAAGTGATTAAGGCGCTGATTTTAATGAAATAAGGAGTCCAAATCCTTTCTACGATGAACCAATGCTTAAATTAGTAATTACTGGTATAAATATAGGAATATGCTCCTTAAACAATATTTCATTTTAGACGGAAAATAAATTTTCGATTTGCCATTTTAACATTGCACCAGAACCGAAGATCTCAAGACATTCGTTTGATCTAACAACCATTTGGATTTGCTAGATTCAGTGATTTGTTTTTTACAACTATTTTTGAATTGTGGAACACAAATTTCATCCTTGCTCGAGTTGTCCTTCTGATTCCTTTAATAAATGCTACGATTCACTTTTACTTTGGCTGATTGTGTTTTTAGTTTTTCCAACGCCGCGATTGGAAAGTAAGTATCGTGACGTAAAAGAGAGTCTTGTGTTGATCCGGATGATGCTCTCGGGAAGGGGAGAATGGCATACTATAGGGAAGGGTCCGCCCTAGGTGGCATGTGCAAGGATGGCGGAAGGGGTTACAAATATAAAATTCAAAAAATCTGAAATTCTACAAGAAAATGAGTTTAATGAGCTTATTATTCAAACACTTTAATACATTGTTTGGGCAATGTAATCATAATATAAAATTAGATCTTTGATTCTAGTCCCATAAAAAAATGTAATTTTAGGGCTTTACGGACTTTTGGAGGACCTATTGTCGTCGGGAAGTGGTTCACTACTGGACATGGAATCAGTTTTATGAAGGTACCTGCCCAATATAATGACCTTATAGTGGATTAATAACAATAATAATAATCGTTAATAAACTTGGAAGTGGCCAACTCAACAGACCACGGTAGCGAAAAGATGTTTTTAATCGTTCTAAGATGGTTTTAATCTTGGTCATAACCTTTAATCATAACCAACACTTCTTGGTGGTCACATATTTTCTGCAGAATCTATGGCCATCTTTATAGTCCACTAGTGAACCCCTAGCCCTAGCCAAGGGACCTGAGCTCACCATGCTCACTGAGCTAAAATTGTGACCAGCAAATAACTATATTAATCAGTTACTGCGGGACGCGTGCTGAGCATCAAGCAAGACCTGCAACGACCATCGCCTTCCATCTTATTTGAAGAAATACTACAAAAGCAAATTGAAAACAAAGTCGAACAGACTTAAAAGATCCGTCAGCAAATCAAAACTCGCAGTTGGACAAAAACTGGAGATTTGGATCAGTAGCAAAAATCACCATCTTCTGAGAACCATCGCATACATAAAAAACTTATCTACTTTATTTATGATTTGAACTTCTTTTGGAATAACTACGTACTATATTACGTATCTATGTCTGCGCTGAAATTTCCTTCGATGAATTTTCCGGATAACCGGCAGACTGAAATTTTTAGGAAACTATGGATTTTAGTTAAAATACAACTAATACGTCGTAACCATTTGTAACTGCAATAATTACAGCCAACATTTCTTAACCGTGCAACTGTCATAATATAAAACCCGTGCCAAAATTTAGAACAGGGCCAAACATAGATAAGGGAAATTAAAAAACCTCCAATTCAATTCAGTTTTTAAATCTTCTACTTGCGTTTCAAAGTTTCAGAAATTTAAAATCGACTTTCCTTTCAAAAATGAATCAAAGTTGTAAGATTTTTAAGTTTTTTAAAACTTTAGTTATCCTTCGTTTTATTTATTTTAGACGTGGGAAAATGAAATTATCAAATAAAATGAAATTGTATCTGTAATTACGATACAAATAGATAAATTCAACATGTTTTGACAATAGAAATTAAAAAAATGTATTTTTTCTAAAACCTAATATTTTTGGTGCTGACGTCAGATTTATTTGGATTAACAGCCGGCCCAACATTTACATCATTAAACTAAATATTTTTTCAAAATTTCATTTCATTAAATGAAAACTTAATGAAGCTGTAACTCCGATTTAATCTATTTTCTTACCTCAAGTGTATGTTCACAAATTATTTATGAAAATATAAAAACATGTTTTGGATCCTTCCATTTTTATTAATTTTTCGGTTGAAGTCCTCGAACGGTTAGCGAATTTGAGCCTTTTTAAATCATTTATAAATGCTAATCGCTATAGATTATATTTGTTTGAATTACTCATGAAGTGCACAATAAAATTATTTAAAGTAGCCAGCAAAATGTTACTGTTTTAAACTCTTGTACGAGCTACCTAGCAGAGATCCTCGCCATCCGTGACCAAACGCTTCCGTTCACGATGAAAGCACGTGTCGGAGTGACTGCCTTGGACCTCGAAGGAATTATGTCATAGACCGATCTTATTATGAAAGCCAAAAGAGGAGATTTTGTCCAAATGTTTTTCCATGTGATGGATCTTTGGATGATATCTTTACAGATTGTCCATTGACTTTTCTGGCTTTGTTGCACTGCCAGAGCGATTCTTTCGGTCTTCATCTCCCTCCTTCTTTCCTGAATTATCATGGCTGCTTTGGTCTACGCATGAGCTATGGACCATCTTAAAAAGTGGTTCCATCTGACTCCGTGACAGTCTACCAGAAGGAGTACTCTTTTCTCTACGAAGGCTTGGACCTCCCAATTTCTTCAATATACGTGCATAAGATAAATTTTAGAAATTTTATTGATCAAAACATAAACAAGTCGATGATTATCGCCATAAAGGTCAAACTGATATGTTAAATCGTAACGTAATTGTTTCTTATTAATATTAATTCCCCAATTCCCTTCAGCATCATGCAGCGGGATCATGAAAACAATTTTTGTTTACGATGAATATGTTTGCGATGAGAAGGTTGTTTGTAAAGAGTTCTTGAAACAAATTAATTTTGCAAAAACATTTCAAGCAGCCGATAACTTGACTGATTATTCCAATCCATTTGCTGTCATAAGTTCAGGATACCACATGAGACAAGTTCTTAAATTTTATACGTGAGTGATTATCACTCGCTTGGGAATGAAGTTGGGGAGTGGGGGAAAGTGGTATCCCAAATAATTTGTTAAGGACGGCATTATAAATCATTTAATTAACAAACTGTGTTATGCTTATCTATGTCTATCTTTCGCTTGAACGATCGATCCAAAAATAGAGGAAAAGAATCAAATGCATCTGCAGAAACCGTCCAAAATTAAAACATTGTGGGAAGCTTAAAGCAAAAATGCTAATGAGGATTGAGAAAACGCGCTTCGAGCAGGATGTTTCTCAAAATGGAAAAAATTGACCTTTAGAGACCTTTTAAGAAAACCGTCATAAATTGAAGAGGATCCTGATCAACGCAAACCACGAGAAAAATCAGAAATCATAGGAGAGGAAAATGATGGGTTAGGGTTAGGGTTAGTATAAATTCTATATAATATAATTCGTTATATGCGTAATATGACTTGAGCGTCGCACAATAATGCATGTAATTCTATGGAAATATACCTCCTTCTGGCACAATATGAACAGGAATAATGACTGCCACATCATCAGATTATTGCGATGGAAATATCAAATTATCTATATTTATTACCAAAACTAAAGGAAATATTTTGAATATGAATCGAAGGCCAGTGACTCGTTCAAATGTTGAAACAAAAATTGATTTTAAACAATTGAAATAATAAGCACTGAATGCACAAAAAAAATAGATACTGAATATAAAATAATAATAAGTACTGAAATAGCTTAGTAATAATGAACCTCCGCTATGATACAACAAACAATTTACATTAGTATACTAAACTGTCAGTTGCGGTTCGATTGAGGGTTAATGGAGACTTTTGTTAGGTAACCCCGCATTCCTCCACTTTCCTCTACATAAAACGAATGATTTTCTTAGATTTGAATAATTCCCATTCAATAATAACTCTACACAATACTTCTGCTTTGCATGGCAGAAAATTAAACGTTTTAATGAAAAACTAATAAAATATTAGTTATAAGGAACTACTGAAAGTTGAAAATAAAAATTATTGTTAGATAATCTCTTAAATTATTAAAAAGCATGGACCACATTGAGGAAAAACTAAACGACTCCATTAAAGATTATTTCTGGTCTCCTCAAAACATCACCAATACGTTGGGTTTAATATTGAATTTGGTATTTAGAAATGGCTATCGTCCACCAAAAGCACGATCTGCCATCGTTATTTTCACAAGCACTAACGAAAAGGTTGTAATTTCATTCGAACAAATCATTTCCATTAATTTATTAAATTAATTATCTTTAAATAAAGAGTCATTTTAATACGAAATTTCGATATCAGAAATATGATTGGGGATTGATTCAGATGTTGATGTATATGATAGAAAGACAAAATGTACAGATATTTGCTGTTGGCACGGGAACGAATATTCAAGAAGAGGTTTTGAAAAAGTTGTCCTCTGAGCCTCAGAAAGTAATATACTTCTGCTTTTAAGAAAATTTGAAAGATGACTTTAAATTAATACCAAACGAATTTTCTATTTCTACTTTGACAGAGAAATGAAAACTACTTCTTAAAATTTAACCAAAAAATTCTGCTCCAAGCATTAAGAAGAGCAAAACTAGAAAGTCTCTATTGCTTGCCTGTGGACTACACCCTAGGTGATGATTTATTTCATTGTTTTATTTACTTTCTTGGAATCATCAATCACAAATAAATAAAGTAAGCCAGAAATAGTGACAAATATTTATGGCATAGTCTACATTGCTGCCTCTCCCTTACCTCCAGTACGGATCCGTGACATTTTTAAAGATGATAGTACTCAACATTTATAATAATATATACGTCTTTATTCACACAAACGAGGCTTAATTACACCACTTAAAGCAGAACAGTGCAAACAAGAAAAATTCTCTACGATTCGGATTCTTGCAAACCACTATGTCTATAATCAAATTTAATTCCTTAATTGACCGGAGCCTGAAACCGTTCTTAAAACCGTGTTTAAATAAATATCTGTCTCATGTGTTATAGTTTCATTTTGTTTCATGCAAAGAGTTCTTTATGACAGACTCTGCATTCATTACAAATTAAGTACTTTTTTACGTACTGGTACTGTACCCATACTTGAGTTTATATTGCGTAAATACTGTAATGGATAACTTATAAAAGGTGGAGGTGCAAGACATATATTTAAAATTACAGTTGTCACGTTATTTATTACTTGTTCAATTAACAATCAGTGGACACGGTTTAGAATAAATAACGGTAAAAATCAAATTCTTCAAGTTGAGAATATCGGCGGAATCCTATGCCTATATTATCAATATATAAATTTTGTTATGACATCCTTACTAGAGATCCTGCTTTATGCAAACCCGACAAATAGTCCGCGCACAAAAAACTTACTTAATTTTATATTAATAAGTTATGAATACTTTTACAAATATATCTTATTGCAATAACAATCCAACGTTAAGTATATAATCAAACTTTGAAACGACCACGCAAATGTCATCAAAAGTGTTTTCTCAGTTTAATTAGTTGGATGCCTTGTCCACCTTGGACAACGTAATTTGTTGTATGGAATGGACCAAGCTACCCGGTTATTATATTATCACATAAAGGCACGGGCGAACCCCTCGCCTAACACAAATTACTTAAGTAAACAAAAAGCAAAACCCTCTACATATCAAACAAACAATAAAACAACCAGTCACATCAAATATTTACAATCCCCAAAAAAATCATCCAATAACATTTTGAAGATGTCCAGGTTTGGAGCACCGACAACCGACCGAGGAAGATCATTCCACTCTTGGACAACTCTATTGCTGAAAAAAAACTTCCTCAAATCCCTGTGAGCAATGTTTGTTGATAGTTTCCAATCATGGCCCCTCGTTCTCTCCTCTGGGCAAAACATAAGCCTAGGGCATAGGAATTCTGGTGCAGTTCCTCTGATGATATTGAACATCAATATCAAATCAGCCCTTTTTCGTCTGTACACCAGGGAGGGCAGTTTCAAAATTTTTAATCTATAAGTATATTCTAAGTCTTTGCATGATTTGCACATATGGGTGAATCTATGCTGCACACTTTCTAAAGTATCCACCAGGCCCTTTCTGTATGGATTCCATACCTGCACAGCATATTCCAGATGTGATCTCACTAGGGCCTTGTATACTGAAACCAAAGCATCTTCTGACAGATGCTTGAAGTTTCTATAAATGACTCCCAACATCTGGTTAGCCCTATTGACTCTCTGCAAAATATGCTCCTTAAATCCCAGTTTCGAGTCCAAGATGATTCCAAGATCTGATATTTTGTCTACCTTGGGTATCAAGTGAAGAGTTCCCTCTGTGTCTGTTACTGTGTACTCGTAATCTGCCTGGTGAGTTCCAAATTTCATACAGCAGCATTTATCCCAGTTGACTTTCATGCCCCACACATTATACCAATTGATGACCCTGCTTATATCATTTTGCAATAGATAACTGTCTCCTGGTCCCAGCATTTTATAAATTTTAGCATCGTCTGCAAACAAAAAGATGTTGCTACAGACATTGTATATGTCATTAATGTAAATGATAAAGAGAACTGGCCCCAGGACACTGCCCTGCGGCACACCACTGGTAACTGGGTATAGTTCAGAGGAAGCTCCATTCACCACAACCCTAAATGATCTCTGTGTTAAATAATTTTTAATCCACTGAATCAAAGCCGGGTGAACTCCATATCTTTCCAATTTGAACAACAACTTGCAATGTGATATTTTGTCAAAGGCCTTCTCCAAATCAGTGTACACTACATCTATTTCAGTGCCCTTATCAACAGCTTCAGTAACAACATCCAAAAATCTTAGTAACTGCAATGTAGTTGATCGGCCCGGAATGAAACCAAACTGGCCCGGACAGAACAACCCATTACTCAGAAAGTAATCCATTAAGTGATCCTTGATGAGGGACTCTAGAATTTTACAACAAATTGAGGTCAAGGCGATTGGTCTATAATTTCTTACATCATTTTTGTACCCCTTCTTGTGTAGGGGGACTATGTTACTGATCTTCCAGTCTTCAAAAACTGTGGCAGTATCCAGAGACCCCCCAAAGATTTTACACAAATATTCTGCAATCTCATATCTAGTTTCCCTCAAAATTCTGGTATGAACACCGTCAGGGCCTGCTGATTTGTATATGTTCAAGTGGCTTAACTTTTTTGCTACCATAAAAGTATCAACTTTAAGCTTGGCCATTCCCTCTGCTGGAACTTTTGGTTGGAAAACTTCATTTATTTGATGCTGTTCCTCAGACTCGTACACCGAAGAAAAAAACTTTGCAAATAAATCTGCTTTTTCCTTGTCTCCAGTGATCTCTCTACCATCTTCAACCAGAGTGGCAATTTTGCTTCTACTTGATGTTCTCTTATTAACATAACTCCAGAATAATTTGGGATTTTTTCTGCACTCCATTGCGATGCGATTCTGACTTTCAACAATCAAGTTCCTAGAGAGTACCCTCACCTTTTCTCTCACCTGGTTAAAATCAGTTTTAACATCTTCTCCATGTCTGTATAACTTTCTCCATAGCTGATGTTTCTTCTTGATCAAGTTTTTCAGCTCCTCTGTCATTTTAAATCTGAACTTTTTTCTTTCTGTTTTCAAGGGCACATATTGCTGAGCTGACGACACCAATGAATCTCGAAAGAAACACCAATCTGTGACCAATGAATCCTCCGACGTCGGCAGCCTCTCGAAAATCTCCCTCAAAGATGATTTCATTTCTTCGTAATTGCCTAGTTCAAAACAAAATTTTTTTCGGACATCTTCTGCGGTTGCATGCTTGATAAAAGTCCCGAATGTTATGACATCATGATCACTGTTTCCTAGGGGAGGTCTGTGTCTTACGTCATATATCAGTTCTTTATCTGTTATAACTAAATCTAAGATATGAGGAGTCTCTTTTATTCTTCTTCTTGTAGGTTCAATCACGTGTTGTATCAAATGTTTGTCCCTAATGAATTCCAAAAATATGCTCTCGATGCTATCTTCACTCCCGGCGCATGAGTAATTAATCCAGTTGATTTGCGGCAAATTGAAATCACCCATCAACAGATGATCTCCCTTTTGCAGAAAGAAATCCTTAATCAGCAAAATAAAATTGTCATTATTTTTCAATGCACAGTTAGGACTTCTGTACACAACCAGGATATTTACAATGGAACCGGAGATAAACAACTTCAAGCACAAAAATTCCTCAAATGCAGAGTCAAAACTAACTTCAGACATAGACAAACTTTCTTTATAATAAAGCAGTATACCTCTTTTACCCTTTGCTGCAAAACCTGACGAAGCCATTTGATAACCCGTCAACTGGAACTCTGACAATTGACAAGAATACTTGAAATTTTTTGGATTGATCTCGGTCAAGATTATCAATTCTGGAACCACTTCCAACGTATTTACATAAATCTTGAGTTCAGAAAATTTATTGGGCAGGGAGTCAACATTGCTATAAAATACTGAGATATCCTTGACTGTTTTGTTTCTTTTTGAACCTTTCACATCTAAAAATTTTGCTTCCTATATGCAACCACATGAAATTCTCCAGGCTGACCTCTAACAACAAAATTCCATTTGGAAACATCGTCTCTAGCTGTGATTTCTTTTTTCTTTTCTTCCAGTAATTTATTTCTCTCGTCCCTGTCACCTTTGGACAGATCATGAGATATTATGACTTTCTTGAAAGATTCACTTTTTCTTAATTTAAATGCAGAATCCAGGATCAAATTTCTGCTGAAGAGATTATCTAATTTAATCAACAGTGGTCTTGGTTTTGTAGCTTCTCCTCTCTTGCCTAATCTAAAGCAATCCCTAATTTCTTTGTCCATGCTGTTGTCTGTAATCTCCTTGATGATCCTCAGCACTTCTTCCTTGTCTTTAGCTTTTGAATTGGCCTCATTCTCATTCAGATTAAACAGAACCAGGTTATTTCTCCTCAGCTGCCTGTCGTTATTTACTGCAATTGTTGAATTGTTGTTATGACTCGGTATTGCAGAAAACCGGGAACAGCTTTAAATTCGAACGGGTGGACCTGTTCCATTCAAATAATTTATTTGATCAATGGACGATATTTCATCACAACCAACAATGAATTATCGGTAATCCCAATAAAAGGGGAGGTAACTTAAGGTCACTATTGTAACGGATGACCACGATTCAATAAACTCAAATATTCCTTGCTCTTACATCTGATTAATCTCTTTATACAGGTTAACCTGGAAATAACTAAATAAAAAAAAACGTTATAACAGCTAAAAATTAAAATGATAACCAGAAATAAATTCTTAGGGATCTGCAAAGTATTTAAATATTCCTGCAAAAATAGGTATTGCATTATAAACGGCAGCGACATTTTTGTTAATCTGCAATGTTATTTCGAATGTCTGAAAATCTGAATGCCATTTTTTTTCTTATTTCAAGGCGATATGCCGAATGATATAACCGCGGAAGTCTCGACAAGTATGAATACATTTAATATTTAATAATAATAATAATAAATTGATTAATTCAAAACTCAACAATCAACTGCAAAATTGGTTTGAATTTCATCTCTACTTTTTTTGAACATAGACAAAGTTAATCCACGTTAAGTCAGGAAATCAAAGTTAAGGCATAATAGTTATATATGTTTATAGCTGTATATACATCTTATATGTATATCATATCATATATATTTTGGATGAATCCTATGTATATGTTGTCAAAAATGTATGTTGGTCCGTAAAACTATTCAGTGCGCGTCATATTTAGGACAGGTGCATAATTTGACGTCATCATTCCAAGTAGTGGAATTTTGTAAACCCTTTTTATGGGATATATTAAAATACGTTACATTTACAGAATTGTCAAATTTATTGTGCAGAAATAGATATTTTGTGATAATTTAGCAAAACACTGGAAATCCCCGAAATTGCACACATCAACGAAGAATACTGTTGAGCATAAATTTTCAAATTTATTAGATTTAAATTATTAAAGTGATTTATACGAAAGTCAACAATGAGTTATGACTCATTTCTTCATAATGAATCTAGGAAAGGCTTTAGGCTGTCTTCGTCCAGCTCTCTCTAGGCCTTTTCCAAAGAGTTTTTCAGCTCTTGAATGATGGAATATTGCTTGCCATTATATTATATATATCAATATATTTTCATGGCAAACAACTCTCACACGTTTTTGATGCTGTTCAAGTCCGGGGGCGAGATACCACTTGAGTACCTCCAAATTCCTTTTCTCTAAAAAAAATTTAGTTGATCTTGCCGTGTTTAGAGGGGCTGGAAGATAACCCTTTCAAATCCAAATTTGTTACATAATGAAAAAAATGATGGTACAGATTTGAACATTTTTAGTAGAGTTTTGCTTACCCTCTAAGAAATAAGTCTTTGTACTACATTAAAGGAAAAATGCTTCCTGGTTCCCCATAAATCTCTGTAATGTTGTGACAATTTTTTCTAAAATTGCTTTACATAATACATATGCATAATACGCAATGCATGATTATTTAGAAATTAAATGTTGTGCACAAGCTGTAAACGTCTGGGGAAGTGGGGAAAATGAAAAACCCCACTAACATTTCATCCTTGGAGTTGAAATTAAAGAAATCATATACCACTTAAAATATGTGCGACATTAAATGAGATATTTGATATTTACCCCACATTATCTATTTCCCTACATCAAGACATAATTAATAAGTATTCATTAAAGTGCTGCATGTATGTGTTACAAAATGTATTCAGTGAATAAACTGTTCGTTGGTTTTCAAAGGGCATGAAACTTCTAATTCCACTGAAATATCAACTCAAATACCAACAGCGACATCAACAACAAAAACATCAGTAACAAGTGAGACATACTTTCAGTTTATAATTGTTCATGTAATTTTATTATATATAATTATATTTCAAATAATAAATGCCCAAATCAAAAGAATATATAATGAAAACATCGCCTACAAAAATTCAAGCTCTTGCATAATCAATTTAAAAGTCACAATATGCTTGGTTAACATTAAATAAAGACCAACGTACTCATCTAAATTTCCTTTGTTAAATAATAATCGCTCGTTTGCAGTTTATCGATTCAGTTAGTAATGAAAGAAGAGCTTAACTTTCCATTTCTTAAGAAGAATATTCTTTTTGTTTCCGCAACATCTCGGGCATTTGCCTGATAATATGTCGCTTTTGCCGCCTCGTCCACAACTTGTAGGACTTGATTATGTCGCCATATAAACCATTCGCGAGAAAGGGCTTGCATACATGATGAAAGCACGTGTCGGACTTCGTGACATTCTACCTGAAGGTGTACTCTTTTCTCCTCAAAGGCTGGGATTTTCCAATTTCTTCCTGAGCTTTCAATTTCTGCCAGCCGAACCATTTTCTTGTACATCAATTTATTTTCCATCTCTTCCACACACTGAAGGCATATTTCATAGGTGGTTAGCGGCCACAGCCCGTAACAAAACGAACTTCAGAATCCAGACTTTTAATCTGCCATGATATCGTCCCAGCGTTTCAATCAAATATCAATATACGTGCATTTCATAAGATAAATTTTATAAATTTTATTGATCAAAACATAAACGAGTCAATGATTATCGCCATAAAGGTCAAACTGATATATTAAATCGGAACGTAATTGTTTCTTATTAATATTAATTAATTAGATGATATCTCCCCAATTAATTCCCTTCAGCCTCATGCAGCAGGATCATGAAAACAATTTTTGTTTACGATGAATATGTTTGTGATGAAAAGGTTGTTTGTAAAGAGTTCTTGAAACAAATTAATTTTGCAAAAGCATTTCAAGCAGCCGATAACTTGACTGATTATTCCAATCCATTTGCTGTCATAAGTTCAGGATACCACATGAGACAAGTTCTTAAATTTTATACGTGAGTGATTATCACTCGCTTGGGAATGAAGTTGGGGAGTGGGGGAAAGTGGAATAATATTGGTATCCCAGATAATTTGTTAAGGACGGCATTATAAAACATTTGATTAGCAAACTTTGTTACGCTTATCTATGTCTCTCTTTCGCTTGGATGATCGATCCAGAAGTAGAGGAAAAGAATCAAATGTATCTGCAGAAGCCGTCCAAAACTAAAACATTGTGTGAAGCTTAAAGCAAAAATGCAAATGAGGATTGAGAAAACGCGCTTCGAGCAAGATGTTTCTCAAAATGGAAAAAATTGACCTTTAGAGACGTTTAAAGAAAACCGTCATAAATTGAAGAGGATCCTGATCAACGCGAACCACGAAAAAAATCAGAAATCATAGCAGAGGAAATTGATGGAACATGCATTTTTTGCCGTGGCCTCTTCTCTATTTTCTCAGAAATCAGGATGGTGAAACTTGAATTACGTGTGATGATTATCGAAAATGGGCACACCTGCAGAGTGCCAGAACGTGAACAAATAGGCCATGTTCACATTTACTCATAAAACATTATGTAAAGCATAATTTAGATTCAGCCTTTCTTCGCAAATAAGGTTTGATTATATTAAATTCTATATACTGTAATCCGTATTATGCGTAATAAGACTTGAGCGTCACACAATAATGCATTTATTTCTATGGAAATATACCTCCTTCTGGCGTAATATGAACAGGAACAATGACTGCCACATCATCAGATTATTACGATGGAAATAACGAATTATCTATATTTATTACTAAAACTAATGGAAAAATTTTGAATGTGAGGCTAATAGAAACAAAGGCCAGTGACTCGTTCAAAAATTGATTTTAAAGGCCAGTGACTCGTTCAAAAATTGATTTTAAAGGCCAGTGACTCGTTCAAAAATTGATTTTAAAGGCCAGTGACTCGTTCAAAAATTGATTTTAAACTATTGAAATAATAAGCACTGAATGCAAAAAAAATAGGTACTGAATATAAAATAATAATAAGTACTGAAATAGCTTAGTAATAATGAACCTCCGCTATGATACAACAAACAATTTACATTAGTATACTAAACTGTCAGTTGCGCTCGATTGAGGGTTAATGGAGACTTTTGTTAGGTAATCCCGCATTCCTCCACTTTCCTCTACATAAAACGAATGATTTTCTTAGATTTGAATAATTCCCATTCAATAATAACTCTACACAATACTTCTGCTTTGCATGGCAGAAAATTAAACGTTTTAATGAAAAACTAATAAAATATTAGTTATAAGGAACTACTGAAACTTGGAATTACTGAAAGTTGAAAATAAAAATTATTTAATCTCTTAAATTATTAAAAAGCATGGACCATATTGAGGAAAAACTAAACGACTCCATTAAAGATTATTTCTGGTCTCCTCAAAATATCACCAATACGTTGGGTTTAATATTGAATTTGGTATTTAGAAATGGCTATCGTCCACCAAAAGCACGATCTGCCATCGTTATTTTCACAAGCACTAACGAAAAGGTTGTAATTTCATTCGAACAAATCATTTCCATTAATTTATTAAATTAATTATCTTTAAATAAAGAGTCATTTTAATACGAAATTTCGATATCAGAAATATGATTGGGGATTGATTCAGATGTTGATGTATATGATCGAAAGACAAAATGTACAGATATATGCTGTTGGCACGGGAACGAATATTCAAGAAGAGGTTTTGAAAAAGTTGTCCTCTGAGCCTCAGAAAGTAATATACTTCTGCTTTTAAGAAAATTTGAAAGATGACTTTAAATTAATACCAAACGAATTTTCTATTTCTACTTTGACAGAGAAATGAAAACTACTTCTTAAAATTTAACCAAAAAATTCTGCTCCAAGCATTAAGAAGAGAAAAACTAGAAAGTCTCTATTGCTTGCCTGTGGACTACACCCTAGGTGATGATTTATTTCATTGTTTTATTTACTTTCTTGGAATCATCAATCACAAATAAATAAAGTAAGCCAGAAATAGTGACAAATATTTATGGCATAGTCTACATTGCTGCCTCTCCCTTACCTCCAGTACGGATCCGTGACATTTTTAAAGATGATAGTACTCAACATTTATAATAATATATACGTCTTTATTCACACAAACGAGACTTAATTACAACACATAAAGCACGATTAAATAAACTCAAATATTCCTTGCTCTTACATCTGATTAATCTCTTTATACAGGTTAACCTGGAAATAACTAAATAAAAAAACGTTATAAAAGCTAAAAATTAAAATGATAACCAGAAATAAATTCTTAGGATCTGCAAAGTATTTAAAAATTCCTGCAAAAATAGGTGTTGCATTATAAACGGCAGCGACATTTTTGTTAATCTGCAATGTTATTTCGAATGTCTGAAAATCTGAATGCCATTTATTTTCTTATTTCAAGGCGATATGCCGAATGATATAACCGCGGAAATCTCGACAAGTATGAATGCATTTAATATTTAATAATAATAATAATAAATTTATTAATTCAAAACTCAACAATCAACTGCAAAATTGGTTTGAATTTCATCTCTACTTTTTTTGAACATAGACAAAGTTAATCCACGTTAAGTCAGGAAATCAAAGTTAAGGCATAATAGTTATATATGTTTATAGCTGTATATACATCTTATATGTATATCATATCATATATATTTTGGATGAACCCTGTGTATATGTTGTCAAATATGTATGTTGGTACGTAAGTCTTTATACTACATTAAAGGAAAAATGCTTCCCGCTTCCCCATAAATATCTGTAATGTGTACTTGGTTTGCTCCAGAGAGCTATTAACAGGATGAATGAGTGTTAGCATTAATAATAGTCGATAGTGATTCTGTCAAATTATGGCACTTTCTGCTAAAATTGCTTTACATAATACATATGCATAATACGCAATGCATGATTATTTTTAAATTAAATGTTGTGATAAACGTCTGGGGAAGTGTAGTAGGAAGTGGGCAAAATGAAAAACCCCACTAACATTTCATCCTTGGAGTTGAAATTAAAGAAATCATATGCCACTTAAAATATTTGCGACATTGAATGAGATATTTGATATTTACCCCACATTATCTCATTCCCCAACATCAAGACATAATTAATAAGTATTCATTAAGGTGCTGCATGTATGTGTTACAAAATGTATTCAGTGAATAAACTGTTCGTTGGTTTTCAAAGGGCATGAAACCTCTAATTCCACTGAAATATCATCTCATATACCAACAGCGACATCAACAACAAAAACATCAGTAACAAGTGAGACATACTTTCAGTTTATATGTGTTCATGTAATTTTATTATATATAATTATATTTCAAATAATAAATGCCCAATTCAAAAGATCATATAACATCGCCTACAAAAATTCAAGCTCTTGCATAATCAATTTAAAAGTCACAATATGCTTGGTTAACATTAAATAAAGACCAACGTACTGTGATAACCCGGGGTCCTCAAACTAATTATAGAAGGTCAGGTTTATTGAAAGTGTTCAGATGGCTTGGAATATGTACAATGCTCAAATGTCTAAGTCTTGAAATCTGCTGTTTCTCTAACTCTCGCTCTGCTTTTCGAGATAAATCTATTTGTCTAGATTCATAACCAAAGACTCTGAATAGTACCAATAAATTAATTCTCAAATTATATTGCCACTCAATTTAATTAATTACTAAATTAATTAATCAGCAATATAATTTTAATTATTCTTCAATTATCTGGATCAGGGATCCAACAGTACTTATCTAAATTTCCTTTGTTAAATAATAATAACTCGTGTGCAGTTTATCGATTCAGTTAGTAATGAAAGAAAAGCTTAACTTTCCATTTCTTAAGAAGAATATTCTTTTTGTTTCCGCAACTTCTCGTCTGGCAATCTGTCGTTTTTTCAATAATTACAGCCATCAATTCTTAACCGTGAAACTGTCATAATAAAAAAACCCGTGCCAAAATTTAGAACAGGGCCAAACAGAGATAAGGGAAATTAAAAAACCTCCAATTCAATTGTTTTTAAATCTTCTACTTGCGTTTCAAAGTTTCAGAAATTTAAAATCGACTTTCCTTTCAAAAATGAATCAAGGTTTTAAGTTTTTTTAAACTTTAGTTATCTTTCGTTTTATTTATTTTAGACAAATGTGAGAAAATGAAATTATCAAATAAAATGAAATTGTATCTGTAATTAAGATTAAAATAGATAAATTCAAGGTGTTTTGGGAATAATAATTTAAAAAATGTATTTTTTCTAAAACCTAATATTTTTAGTGCTGACGTCAGCATTATTTGGATTAACAGCCGGCCCAACATTTACATCATTAAACTAAATATTTTTTCAAAATTTCATTTCATTAAATGGAAACTTAATGAAGTTGTAACTCCGATTTAATCTATTTTCTTACCTCAAGTGTATGTTCACAAATTATTTATGAAAATATTAAAACATGTTTTGGATCCTTCCATTTTTATTAATTTTTCGGTTGAAGTCCTCGAACGGTTAGCGAATTTGAGTGTTTTGATATAATTTCTAATTGCTAATTATATTGTTTATATTCATTTGTAGTATTAATGAAGTGCACAATGAAATTATTTAATGTAGCCAGCATAATGTTATTGTTTGAAACTTTTATACGAACTTTCTAGCAGAGATCTTCAGATGATCGGCCCCCTCTAAGTTTTTCATGTGTTTTGGCCCTGAATCCTGACGTTCTCGGAGGCTGGGCCACATCCGGTGATCAAGCGAATGTCCCTGCTTGTTTTTTTTTTTTACAACAACAACATTACACCAACTTTCCTTCTGAAGATTCAGTTTTCCGACAAACAACTCGTACTTGTACCAATATTCACGTAAAATCCGCGAGGGCTCCGAAATTCCGACAAGGTCGCTTACATCAATTTGGTGTTAATGCCTCCGGGGTGTGTCTTTCATGGCCTTATTATGGTGTCCCTGTTTTGGTGGATTGTTCAGGAACGACTTGTCCCGCATTGCCTGAAGGCTTACCTGCAATCCTTCGTGGTCCAAATCCAGTGCGAAGCCGATGCTGCGGTCTCGGCTATATTCTGGACAAGTTGCTTTGTTTGTCTGAAAGACCTATTCCCCTGAGAATGTCTTGCCTCTTTTCTGTATCACCTGGTAATAGTGTCTCTCTCCCTATAGGTCTGCCGTAATTGTCCAATATTTGGCTATTGACGGCAAGACCGTCCTTTAGGTCAAGTGTTATTGAAATACTTTGTTGAGCCCATTCTTAAGAAGAATATTCTTAAGTTATATTATTTTGTTTCCGCAACGTCTCGGGCATTTGTCTGGCAATATCTCGCTTCTGCCGCCTCGACCACAACTTGCAGGACTTGATTATGTCGCCATATACACCATCCGCTAGAAAGGGATTGCATACATGATGAAAGCACGTGTCGGAATGACTATCTTTGACCTCGAAGGATAGATCGATCTTATTATATAAATGCCAAAAGAGGAGACTTTGTCCAAATGTTTTTCCATGTGATGGAACATTGGATTGTCCATTGACCCTGATGGCTTTGTAGCACTGCCAGAGCGATTCTTTCAATCTTCATCTCCCTCCTTCTTTCCTGAATTATCATGGCTGCTTTGGTCTACACATGGGCTATGGATCATCTTGAGAAGTGGTTACTTCCGACTTCGTGACATTCTACCTGAAGGTGTACTCTTTTCTCCTCAAAGGCTGGGATTTTCCAATTTCTTCCTGAGCTTTCAATTTCTGCCAGCCGAACCATTTTCTTGTACATCAATTTATTTTCCATCTCTTCCACACACTGAAGGCATATTTCATAGGTGGTTAGCGGCCACAGCCCGTAACAAAACGAACTTCAGAATCCAGACTTTTAATCTGCCATGATATCGTCCCAGCGTTTCAATCAAATATCAATATACGTGCATTTCATAAGATAAATTTTATTGATCAAAACATAAACGAGTCAATGATTATCGCCATAAAGGTCAAACTGATATATTAAATCGGAACGTAATTGTTTCTTATTAATATTAATTAATTAGATGATATCTCCCCAATTAATTCCCTTCAGCTTCATGCAGCGGGATCATGAAAACAATTTTTGTTTACGATGAATATGTTTGCGATGAGAAGGTTGTTTGTAAAGAGTTCTTGAAACAAATTAATTTTGCAAAAGCATTTCAAGCAGCCGATAACTTGACTGATTATTCCAATCCATTTGCTGTCATAAGTTCAGGATACCACATGAGACAAGTTCTTAAATTTTATACGTGAGTGATTATCACTCGCTTGGGAATGAAGTTGGGGAGTGGGGGAAAGTGGAATAATATTGGTATCCCAAATAATTTGTTAAGGACGGCATTATAAATCATTTAATTAACAAACTGTGTTATGCTTATCTATGTCTATCTTTCGCTTGAACGATCGATCCAAAAATAGAGGAAAAGAATCAAATGTATCTGCAGAAGCCGTCCAAAACTAAAACATTGTGGGAAGCTTAAAGCAAAAATGCTAATGAGGATTGAGAAAACGCGCTTCGAGCAGGATGTTTATCAAAATGGAAAAAATTGACCTTTAGAGACCTTTTAAGAAAACCGTCATAAATTGAAGAGGATCCTGATCAACGCGAACCACGAGAAAAATCAGAAATCATAGGAGAGGAAAATGATGGGTTAGGGTTAGGGTTAGTATAAATTCTATATAATATAATTCGTTATATGCGTAATATGACTTGAGCGTCGCACAATAATGCATGTAATTCTATGGAAATATACCTCCTTCTGGCACAATATGAACAGGAACAATGACTGCCACATCATCAGATTATTGCGATGGAAATATCAAATTATCTATATTTATTACCAAAACTAAAGGAAGTATTTTGAATATGAATCGAAGGCCAGTGACTCGTTCAAATGTTGAAACAAAAATTGATTTTAAACAATTGAAATAATAAGCACTGAATGCACAAAAAAATAGGTACTGAATATAAAATAATAATAATAAGTACTGAAATAGCTTAGTAATAATGAACCTCCGCTATGATACAACAAACAATTTACATTAGTATACTAAACTGTCAGTTGCGCTCGATTGAGGGTTAATGGAGACTTTTGTTAGGTAACCCCGCATTCCTCCACTTTCCTCTACATAAAACGAATGATTTTCTTAGATTTGAATAATTCCCATTCAATAATAACTCTACACAATACTTCTGCTTTGCATGGCAGAAAATTAAACGTTTTAATGAAAAACTAATAAAATATTAGTTATAAGGAACTACTGAAAGTTGAAAATAAAAATTATTGTTAGATAATCTCTTAAATTATTAAAAAGCATGGACCACATTGAGGAAAAACTAAACGACTCCATTAAAGATTATTTCTGGTCTCCTCAAAACATCACCAATACGTTGGGTTTAATATTGAATTTGGTATTTAGAAATGGCTATCGTCCACCAAAAGCACGATCTGCCATCGTTATTTTCACAAGCACTAACGAAAAGGTTGTAATTTCATTCGAACAAATCATTTCCATTAATTTATTAAATTAATTATCTTTAAATAAAGAGTCATTTTAATACGAAATTTCGATATCAGAAATATGATTGGGGATTGATTCAGATGTTGATGAATACGATAGAAAGACAAAATGTACAGATATTTGCTGTTGGCACAGGAACGAATATTCAAGAAGAGGTTTTGAAAAAGTTGTCCTCTGAGCCTCAGAAAGTAATATACTTCTGCTTTTAAGAAAATTTGAAAGATGACTTTAAATTAATACCAAACGAATTTTCTATTTCTACTTTGACAGAGAAATGAAAACTACTTCTTAAAATTTAACCAAAAAATTCTGCTCCAAGCATTAAGAAGAGCAAAACTAGAAAGTCTCTATTGCTTGCCTGTGGACTACACCCTAGGTGATGATTTATTTCATTGTTTTATTTACTTTCTTGGAATCATCAATCACAAATAAATAAAATAAGCCAGAACTAGTGACAAATATTTATGGCATAGTCTACATTGCTGCCTCTCCCTTACCTCCAGTAAGGATCCGTGACATTTTTAAAGATGATAGTACTCA
Source organism: Hirudinaria manillensis (assembly GCA_034509925.1). Taxonomy (NCBI): domain Eukaryota; kingdom Metazoa; phylum Annelida; class Clitellata; order Hirudinida; family Hirudinidae; genus Hirudinaria; species Hirudinaria manillensis. The sequence goes on along the minus strand of CM067528.1, from coordinate 6,923,724 downwards.
ACATTTATAATAATATATACGTCTTTATTCACACAAACGAGACTTAATTACAACACATAAAGCAGAACAGTTCAAACAAGAAAAATTCTCTACGATTCGGATTCTTGCAAACCACTATGTCTATAATCAAATTTAATTCCTTAATTGACCGGAGCCTGAAACCGTTCTTAAAACCGTGTTTAAATAAATATCTGTCTCATGTGTTATAGTTTCATTTTGTTTCATGCAAAGAGTTCTTTATGACAGACTCTGCATTAAGTACAAATTAAGTACTTTCTATGTACTGGTACTGTACCCATATTTGAGTTTATTTTGGGTAAATACTGTGATGGATAGCTTATAAAAGGTGTAGGTGCAAGACATATATTTAAAATTACAGTTGTCACGTTATTTATTACTTGTTCAATTAACAATCAGTGGACACAGTTTAGAATAAATAACGGTAAAAATCAAATTCTTCAAGTTGAGAATATCGGCGGAATCCTATGCCTATATTATCAATATATAAATTTTGTTGTGACATCCTTACTAGAGATCCTGCTTTATGCAGACCCGACAAATAGTCCGCGCACAAAATAGTCCCGGCATAAAAATCAGTCACAAAAAACTTACTTAATTTTATAATAATAAGTTATGAATACTTTTACAAATATATCTTATTGCAATAACAATCCAACGTTAAGTATATAATCATACTTTGAAACGACCACGCAAATGTCATCAAAAGTGTTTTCTCAGTTTAATTAGTTGGATGCCTTGTCCACCTTGGACAACGTAATTTGTTGTATGGAATGGGCCAAGCTACCCGGTTATTTTATTTATTTATTTATTTATTCAAACTGAAGGGCCCAATAGGACCACTAACACAGTTTTCGATTTCCAATTCGAGCAAGGACAAATTGCAATGACAGTATGAGTCAAGGTGGCGATAATGACTACAATGAGAGTTAGTTATATGTAAGATATTTGCTAAGATCAAAGTCTCTTATAAGTGCATTGAATCTAGAAACGGTTGTAGCATTAATAAAATCAGGTGGTAATGAGTTCCAGGGTTTAACAATCCTATTGCTAAAAGAATATTTGACGACGTCGGTTGAAAATTTGCATTGCTTTAGCTTGAGATTGTGACCCCTTGTGCCGCGATAACTTTGAAGAACCAGGAAGTGTTTCAGGGGAGAGTCTACAAAACCCTTCAGCAGTTTGAAGCAGAAGGTCAAGTCGGCCAGGAGGCGGCGCTTTTCCAAGGTGGGGAGATTGAGGAGTTCGAGTCTGTCCATATATGAATATGATGCAACGGAAGGTATTGATTTAGTGATTTTTTTCTGAACCTTTTCAATTCTGTCAATGAGAAATATATGGTGGGGATTCCAGGCTGGTGAACTATAATCGAGGATGGGTCTGACGTAAGTGCAGAAGGCAAGCTTTAAAATTTCCTGGTCTTTGGCAGAAAAAGACTTCCTGATCATCCAAGAGATTTTGGCAGCTTTGTGAGTGATGGCTTCAATATGAGTAACAAACTTCAGGTTAGGACCCATTACGACTCCGAGATCTCTAATCATGTCCACGCTTTGAAGGGCCTGACCGTTGATGGAGTATTTTCGGAGCTCGCCTGCTTCCTTTCTGCGGCCGGCTATAGTGAGAATCTGGCATTTATCGGGTGCGAGTTGCAACTGCCATGTATTACTCCATTGTGCGACCTTATCAAGAGCTGATTGTAACTGTGTTTGTGAAGACGTTGGGAGGCAATAGAGCTTAACATCGTCTGCAAATAGTTTGCAGACAATATTAGTATCTTTAAACAGATTTGGGAGGTCATTAATGTATAGTGAAAAGAGAGTAGGTCCAAGTACACTGCCCTGGGGGACGCCGCTGGTGACACAGGCCGTATCTGATAGAATTCCACCGATATTGACACGTTGGCTCCTCAATGATAGGAAGTCGGTGAGCCATCCTATAATGTTGCCACTGATGCCGTAATGAGGTAGTTTGCTTAGGAGTTTGTAGTGTGATACTGAGTCAAAAGCCTTTTTGAAGTCGAGATATGCAACATTGACTGTCCCACTGACTGTCCTGACTGTTCCACTGACTGTCCCGATTGGAGAGCTTCCGACCACTGTTGCATGCATTCAAGAAGATTTGTAACAGTAGATCTGCCTCTGACAAATCCGTGCTGATCCTTGCTTATTAATTTGTGGTGCAGTAAATGATGCATAATTGATTTGTTGATGATCCTCTCCATTACACGACAACAAGTTGATGTGATCGAAATAGGTCTGTAGTTTTCAGGGAGAACAGTAGGTCCTTTCTTATGTATAGGAGTAACCAACGCAATTTTCCATTCCGCAGGTAATCTTTGATCTTTAAGGGAAATATCAAATATGTGGGCAAGTGGCAAAGCCAGAAATGTTGCACATCGCTTTATAAAGATGTTAGGTATTCCATCTGGACCTGACGATAGTGAAGAGTCAAGGCTTAACAACATCAATCGCACTATATCTGGTGTGAATCTAATTTCCCCAATTTCTGTTTGCTTTTGAAGAGAAAATTCAGGGTTCTTTCCATCATCAGTTGTAAAAACTGAGGAAAAGTAGTAGTTGAAGATGTCACCTATTTCTGATGGGTCACTAGTCAGGGCACCGGAGGGATGGGCGATCTCGGATATGACGGCACGGGTATGAAGCTTACTATTAACATATCTGTGGAACCTTCCAAAATTTTTGCTCCTAAGTAAATTAAGTTCCAATGAAGCATAGTGTTGCTTGATGGATTTGCTACAAGTTTTGGCAAAGCTGTAGTATCTGGTTCTATCATCAATACTTCGTCCACTCCTCCAGACCTTCCATAGCTTAGATTTTTTATCGAGCAGTTTGTTGATAAAATGAGGATGTCCGTTTTTGCGTTTTCGATCACAGAAAGGAAATTTAGGGATGAACATGCTTATGACTTGATCAATTTGTTTTTTGAACTCTTTCCAACAGCAGTCCACATTTGGACAGAATTGAAATAGTTCCAGTCAATATATGAGAGATATTCATTAATCAGCATGTAGTTTCCTTTCCTGAAGTTGGGAGATGAAGATGATGGTTGGTGATATAAAGGTTTGCAGAGAATGTTTGTCTTGAAAGAAACAACATTGTGATCACTTGTTGAGATAGGACAAAGTGTTTCAATTTCTGATATGAACTGGGAGTCATTTGACAAGACAAGATCAAGGATGTTGTCATGACGTGTGGCAGATGTTACAAACTGATGTAACCCATAGTCATTGAAAAAGTCAAAAAACATTCTGTAGATATTGTTATTTGGTACTGCATGATAAGTCCAATTGAAGGCAGGGAGATTGAAATCTCCGAGTAAGCAGACGGTGTGTTTGATTGAACAAAGATGATAAAAACACTTGATGCTCTCATTGGCGTAGCTCTCGGCCTCCACGTCAAAACCTCCGTAACGATAGTAGAGTATTATTCTGCACATAGAATGACTTGTTGACAGGTCAACACAAACAAGTTCGATATTGGAAAACTCATTCGGAATCTTAACTACTCGATATGAAAAACAGTTTCTGATAATTAGCATGACTCCACCCCCTTTTGTGTCTCTGTCCCACCTAATCGCATGGTAGCCATTGGGACAAAACAATGAGTTGGGGGAGTCAGGATTAAGCCATGTTTCTGTGCAACAAAAAATATCAGGATCCTCTGAGTTCAAAAACAGAAACACTTCATTAAACTTATTGTTGCAACTTCTGAGATTTGTTAAAAAAACATTTGCATGTCAGATGTCGTTCATCGAAAGGGCTTTGTAGGAGCCACAGGTTGATCTCGAGAAGCTGAGCGTCTTCCAACCCTCCGAAGATATGCTTGTTCTGATTGCAAACGTGTCAAGTCACGATTGAAAAACACTTTCCTCAGCTCAGGGTCAGGTGAAGATCTAAGTACCCGAGATGAAGATAGGATTGAATCAACACAACTTTTGCTTTCAAAAGTGACACAGAGCTTGGAAGTAGGACCTCTGTCTCTACCCAATCTCCTGGTCTTAATCACTCGAGGCTTGACAGTCAGATTTTGTTCACAGAATTCCTCGAATATTATGGAGTCATTTGTGTCAGGTCTTTGTGTAAGTCCTGAGACAATGACATTAGTTGACCTCCGTTCAATGTCACTCTTCTCCTTCTCGAAGTCTAATAAGGCTTTGGTCGTTGATTTTGCAATAGCGTCAATATCTGCAGTTGCATTCAAATTGTTGTCCTTAATAGTCTCAAGTTTCGATAACAACGGTGTGAGAGTGGTTGTTAGGTAGTCTGTGAACGACTTAGTGACTTGCATCAACATATTCTGAAACATTGCTGTCATATTTTCAGTCAACTTGGTCATACATTCGCTGAGTTTCTCATTGAAACTAGTCATTAATTTGTCATTCATCTGCAGCATTTTGTCGAACATAGTTTCTGAAAAGTCGCCCAGGACTTCTTTCGGGAAGTCTTCCGATGTAGACGTTTTTGTTGACCTAGGCATAGCGAAAAAGATGCCCGACAATATAGAAACAGAAAAAAACTGAACTTAAGACCCAGAAACGAAATTTGAGATAGTTAAATCGTTCAAAAGTTCGAGAGTGAAATCAAAACATCCGCTCTTATCGCCCACATGACTCGGTATTGCAGTAAAACCCGGAACAGCTTTAAATTCGAACGGGTGGACCTGTTCCATTCAAATAATTTATTTGATCAATGGACGATATTTCATCACAACCAACAATGAATTATCGGTAATCCCAATAAAAGGGGAGGTAACTTAAGGTCACTATTGTAACGGATGACCACGATTCAATAAACTCAAATATTCCTTGCTCTTACATCTGATTAATCTCTTTATACAGGTTAACCTGGAAATAACTAAATAAAAAAAAACGTTATAAAAGCTAAAAATTAAAATGATAACCAGAAATAAATTCTTAGGGATCTGCAAAGTATTTAAATATTCCTGCAAAAATAGGTGTTGCATTATAAACGGCAGCGACATTTTTGTTAATCTGCAATGTTATTTCGAATGTCTGAAAATCTGAATGCCATTTTTTTTTCTTATTTCAAGGCGATATGCCGAATGATATAACTGTGGAAGTCTCGACAAGTATGAATACATTTAATATTTAATAATAATAATAATAATAAATTTATTAATTCAAAACTCAACAATCAACTGCAAAATTGGTTTGAATTTCATCCTTGTGTTTTGAACATAGACGAAGTTAATCCACGTCAGGAAATCAAAGTGAAGGCACAATAGTTATACATGTTTATATATCTTGTATATATATCATATCATATATATCTTGGATGAACCCTGTGTATATGTTGTCAAATATGTATGTTGGTACGTAAGTCTTTATACTACATTAAAGGAAAAATGCTTCCCGCTTCCCCATAAATATCTGTAATGTGTACTTGGTTTGCTCCAGAGAGCTATTAACAGGATGAATGAGTGTTAGCATTAATAATAGTCGATAGTGATTCTGTCAAATTATGGCACTTTCTGCTAAAATTGCTTTACATAATACATATGCATAATACGCAATGCATGATTATTTTTAAATTAAATGTTGTGATAAACGTCTGGGGAAGTGTAGTAGGAAGTGGGCAAAATGAAAAACCCCACTAACATTTCATCCTTGGAGTTGAAATTAAAGAAATCATATGCCACTTAAAATATGTGCGACATTAAATGAGATATTTGATATTTACCCCACATTATCTCATTCCCCCACATCAAGACATACTTAATAAGTATTCATTAAGGTGCTGCATGTATGTGTTACAAAATGTATTCAGTGAATAAACTGTTCGTTGGTTTTCAAAGGGCATGAAACTTCTAATTCCACTGAAATATCAACTCATATACCAACAGCGACATCAACAACAAAAACATCAGTAACAAGTGAGACATACTTTCAGTTTATATGTGTTCATGTAATTTTATTATATATAATTATATTTCAAATAATAAATGCCCAATTCAAAAGAACATATAATGAGAACATCGCCTACAAAATTCAAGCTCTTGTATAATCAATTTAAAAGTCACAATATTCTTGGTTTACATTAAATAAAGACCAACATACTTTGTTAAATAATAATTACTCGTGTGCAGTTTATCGATTCAGTTAGTAATGAAAGAAAAACTTAACTTTCCATTTAACTATCAAATTAATGAGCATTTGAATTTACCCATTTTGAAGAGTTGGAGGCAGGTGGTGGAAATTTATGTACCGTGATCATTTTTTTACCTTGATTAGTAATCTTCATTTATCTATGATTTAAATAACATTTGAATTTTTTGCAAGTCAATTCGTCCTTTGTCGATATATGGAACATATAACCTCTTTCACGTTTGGGTTGCGATGGGACGACAGACATGTTTAAATTAATTTAAAATATGTAGAAATAAATTCTAATCCAAATCTATCCACATTATATTATCTATACTGCCATCGTGCATGTGACCATTTTCAAGTCAGAGAAGAATCTAATATCGCAGCTCTCTAGAATGATTTATAGAGTTTGCCAGCATTAATTAAGAATAGCATAGGAAAGCATAATTCTGTATTCCATCAAGTCTAATTTTACAATATAATGTAATAACCCGGGGTCCTCAAACTAATTATGGTAGGTCAGGTTTATTGAAAGTATTCGGATGGCTTGGAAGATATTCAAGGCCCTATTGCCTAAGTCTTTTCAGCTGCTAATTCTCACTTTTCCTTGCCCCATTTCCCGATTTGCTGAGCTGCATAATCAGACCTAACCGAAGACTCCGTATAGTAGCCCTAATTTTATATCGCCATATAATTTTAAATAATTCTTTGGGTCATATAATTTTAGGGTTATAACAATAATATACAAACTGCAAATTTTTTCAGCCATTGAGAGAAGCACAGACACTCCAACGATTTTCAGTACAGAAAATTCTAGTTTCGAAGCAACAACGATAAAAATGACAACCAACAATAGCTGGGATTATTTTACTGCAGAAATAAATGAACTTCGACCTAATTTGCAATCAAATGTTTGGATCAGAATTAAAAGATCAGCGAGGATATACGGAAAGTATTTAATGATCGGAAGTCTCATGGGATCAATAGGAGCAATGGCGCCATACTGTGAATGCCTAATTTCATATTAGGAATTTTACGAATAACATGCATTTTGATAAAATAAATAAGTGCCTGAAAGAAATTTAAATATTTATTCATGATTTCATTTTAATTGCAAAAATATTTTTGACAGGGACATTTTGCCAAAGCCAACCTCCACCAAATACACATAAAGTAATCGTTAGAACTGGAACAAACATCTGAGGTTTTGTCATATAAAACACTGTTACTTTCGGAGGAGTAACAATTGCTAGCTAATTTATCAGAAAGAGATTTGAAATAAATCTTGAAATTTCTTTGAATACAAATTTAAAATTATGTTTTGTATGAAACAATTTTTTTTAATTCACAACCTTTTAATAACAATTAAACAGGACTCAGAATTTTGAAGCGGTTCCAAGCTCTTCTCATCGATTTCCTAAAATAATTTTGTTAAAAACATCTTTCGCTCTGGGAACACTGGTTTGACTGCCCAAAAAATCGTTCTAGCAATCAGATCACATACGTCTGTAATGAGGTTCAAATCAGGGAATCATTTCAGAAATCAAGAACTTTTCCTCAAAGTTTTTGTAAGTCCTTGAAAATGGCCGCACCATTTTATAATAATCATTTAATGGAATTTAATAGAAGCAAATAATTCTTCAGCTCTTCAATGCATTTTGATATGAAAGGAAATACTAGTCAAGACCATCACTGAAACTGTTTATCCTCAAAAGCCCTGCAGGAAAAACTTGTCTTGCGGTAAAAAAAAATACATAAGCAATTGCTTTTCAACCAACAGAAAAAAATTCCTCATAGCCTAATTAAATCGGATTTTTTGCGAACCTCTGTTAGACGTGCTTTCTGAGGATCCTGGTTGATCTTCTGAAGACCGATTAAAGTGAATTATGACAAAACTAAATGCTAACTTTGAGGGTAACATTCCAAAGATTTGAGGCTCTGATATTAATGGAAATGAAGAATTCCAATTCTTTCTATGATTAATCATCGCTTAAAATGGTTACTAGTACAAATATAAGAATATGCTCCTTAAGCAAGATTCCATTTTTAGAAAGTTTCAAGAAAATAAATTTTCGATTTGTCGTTTTCGTAATGTATATTGAGAACCAAAGGTCTCAAACTCTTTGAAATATTCGATATAATAACCATTTGGATTTACTAGGATAAGTGATTTGTTTTCTGGTCACAAATTTCATCTTCGTTCGAATATCTTCTGAATATCTTATTAAATGCCGTAGTTCACTTTTGTTTTGACGGATTGTTTTATTGATGTTTATCGCATATTCTTAACGCATCATTAAATTGTTTAAAAGACAACAAGGGTGAAGGATTTCACTACCTTATTAAATACTGTATTTATTTTATGCAAAATGATGTGGACTATTTCCTTTTTAGTAGTTTTTCAAACGGCGCAATTGGAAAGTAAGTATCATGACGTAAAAGAGAGTCTTGTGTTGTTTCGGATGGTGCTTTCAGGGAAGGGGAGAATGGCATGCCATAGGGAGGGGTCCGCCCTGGGTTGCATGTGCCAGGGCATTTCGAGGGGTTATAAATATAAAAGTTGAAACAATCTGAAATTTCAACAAAATGAGTTTCAAGTTGCAATGTGGTTTTTAACTCTTATAGTTCAACCACGTCAACACATTGTATAAGCAATGTAATCAAGCAACAGTTTTTGACTAAAATAGCCTAAAATTAGATCTTTGATGAAAATAAATATTTTGATGGATTTTTTAGTCAGTATATCATCATCAATTTATCATTTACCAATATTTTGGATCTTTAAAATGTAATTTCACGTGAAACATGGGTTAATAAATAAAACGAAATAATTAAATATATTTATTCAATTGAGAATTAGAAGCTAGAAGCGATTTCATTAAAAGCATCCTAAAGCCAGTAAAATTCTCCAAATTCACCAAATGAACCGTTCATTAGCGATGGTAAACCATATATTCAGAAGTTATGAGATGGAAAGAGTCTCGAATTACTTAGGAAGAACTGTTCTCAGAAAGTCACAGTACACAGACAGAGCCAATAATTCCAGAAAGCGATGTAATGTATAGCCAACTTGCTAAAGCAATCGATCGGAATCGTAAATATGTAATAGTTGGTGGGATTACCCTGACCTTGGTTTGCATCATGATTCCTTACTGCAAGTTCATTGCATTTATCACTTGATGTTTTAGAATTTAACGATTAGCACACATTTTAGGGATGTTTTGTAGAGAAGATTCTGGAAGCGACTAGTGCCGAAACTGCACTTCAATAAGATGATCAATATCTTGCATAACATCGATTGTATCACATTATTCGACTTATAACTTAACTCGTATCATCACACGTACATAATTATTATCTTACATAACATTGGTTTCATAATCATAGAATCAACTCAATAGTCTGGTAGCAAATGTAATTTTTCATTGAAAATCACTGAACGATATCGACTCGAAATTTTGAATAAATCCGATAGCTGGAGGACTGTCTTCTAATGCCGTGAAAAATCATTTTTGACTTTTAAAGGGTGGAACTTGAAATGCTCCAGGATGTGAAAAGTGACGAATGAGTTTCTCATTTCGACGATTCAATCAATTCCAGAATTCAAGCAAATGTTGAGTTTGCACTTTAACTGCTAGGTGTTTGTCAATCAAGTGGACGACCATAATGATGTCATTTTTTTTTATTTCATTTGGTTCCAGTTTTGCAACGATCTCGACAAGTAAAAACAAGTTGTCTCAATATTTGTTCCAGGGATGAGCGATTATTTTCGATAAATACCAACAAGATAAGCTCTAGTAGTTGATGGCTATGTAAATTTCATAATTTAATTAAATTATGCCTAGCATATTTTTATATTCAAGTTATGATGTCACAAATTAGTCTCAATTTTACTTTCAATTTACTTTTAATCTCCAATTAATACTCATGTGACGTATACAAACACCCTCTTGAAGCAATGGGACGTATTTACATGTTTAAACTTTCGAATTGCTAACATGTTGCGTCAGAAACTAACAAATAGAACAAGAATTTTCACGATTCTTCCCGCTCTGGGCCTTCAAATTTCTCTTTCAAAGAAACAACATGTCGTGGATTATCTTGTTTTATTTAATTTATTTAGTAAATTCATCACAGGGTAAGCCACAATGTTCTGCAATCAGAACGTAATAAGAAATACATATGATGCAACAGATACAGTAGATTTAGAATTCTTAAGGCTCTGCTCGAAACAGGCATCTTAGACATTAGACAAATACTCTGTGATATCTGCAACATAGGTAGCAACATAAACTAGTTTCACGTTTGGGTTATTAAAAATCAATCTTGTGAAAAATGTGCGGATTATTTAAAAAATAGTGGAAACTCTAATGAATAAAGGACTATATTTTGTAAAAAAAAATCGGGAACATTTTCTAATTAATTTAAAAACGATTAAGGTTGATTTTAAGATCCGTCCAGGAGGTTTCGACATGAGATAGTTAGATTAATGAATTCCTCTTGAAAAGACCTTTCCAAAAATGTATAACTTATACTTTTAAACCATATGGGACATGAATAAAATGTTATAAAAGCAGTTTACATTTGCATAAAAGATACTAATTCAATATTGAAATATTCATTATCGGCAGAGTTAATGAAAATACAATAATTAAGACCCTTTAATCAACATAAAATAAATTTTGTTTGCAAGAGATATTATAAATAATTATTACAAAAGTTACAAAACAAATTTAACATTCTCCCATTCTTTATCATCTTCTCCAACACAATGCTCGTGTATCCACACTTCGCCCCACAAACCCTCTTTGTTGCTTATGCAATACAAACATGAGTCGATCATATTGGAGAACATATTCAAAATTTGTAATCTGGTTCCTACTTCTTGAGGATCAAAAGGATCCATGGGGTCACTATCACTGCACATATTCTTTGTGAAAAAAGACTTTGCACAAATTCAATAACAAATATTCCACAGTCATGACCGTCACTTTGCTTGAAGTGTGGTTTGGAGCACACATCGAAGGTAAGCCACTCTTCGGCTGCCTTCCAATGAGGCATTATTGAAACTAGAAATTCATTGAATTTCATGGTTTCATCAACATTTAATGCCTCATCTAAGCAGTCAGATTCATAACGAGGGAATTCTTCAAGATAATCGAGCTGAGTCAGGCATAAAATCCATTTTGAGGTGTTTTACTTAAAACCCTCAAATTGTTCATTTTATTGAAATGGGAAGTCCCCTTCTCCTGCCTGTGCTCCAATTGATCTTTAGGCATTGACCACCCTTTACAATATGCCTTCAGCAAATTCAGCTCAGATATTTTTCCCATGTCTCTCATGGACATTTTAGTTTCAGTCACAATCTTTGAGGAGGTATTTCGGAGCTTTTGGATTAAAAGTATAAGTTAAACATTTTTGGAAAGGTCTCTTCAAGGAGAACCTAACACTCTCGTTTCGAAACCTCCTGGATGGACCATTTAGCCAAATTAGCCTTAATTGTTTTTTCATTAACTAGAAAATGTTCCCAATTTTTTAGATCTCCGAAAAACATATTCCAACATTCATTAGAGTGTCTACTTTTTTAAAAATAATCCAAATATTTTTATCTCAAGCAGTTGATTTTTAATAAACCCAAATGTGAAACTAGGTTATGTTGCTACCTGCATAGTAGATATCACAATCGTTAGACAAATTTGTTAATCAATTCTTGATTACAAAGCACGTTCTTTTTAAAAGACTTGCTTGGATGCTGTAATTGGTAAACGTTGTTTTTAGCAATTCCTATGCAATTTTCTGTCATCTATGATGAATCCTCGTGCTCTGAGGGAACCTGCGATGAACTCCAAAAGCAGATTACATATACGGAAGAAGCCATCAAGTACCTCAATGAAGAAACACGCAATTATGTACACGTCATAAGTTCGGGGTTGTATACGAGATATCTCATCAAACCACAGGAGTTGGCAACTGCTGCAATTTTAATATTTAATATTACCAAACCTCGAAAAATTTTAATTTACAATGGCATAGACGTTTGACTGTAATATGATGTATAGTAAAACTATTATGAAGGACAGCTAACAACCAAAGCCTCTAATTTTACTGTTTAGAATTCTAAGACTTATATAGCAGTTTGTTGACCAAAAAAAATCATTTAAAGGCGATTAATAATGAGAAATTATGACATTTTAGTTGTCATGGACAATAATTGAAGATTGATATAGAAAGATGTATAATAAGAAATGTGTTTCAACAACTCCATGAGCTTGGAAACGTTGTCGCAAACAAAAATCATGGAAAGACATTTTTTATAAAAACAATCTTTGGAAGAAAATTAAAATCAATGTAAAGCCAACATTGGAAAATTTCCATGCATTGTTGCTTCACAGTCCAAGTAGAAAGTAAACAAATGACGAATGAGTCATTTGTCATACTTTTGAAATATGATCTTTGAAGGTGCAGTGGATACTTAACAAAGAGTTACATTTTGGAAAGCAAAAGATACTGCTATTAATAATTATAGGTTTATAATGTAATGTCAATTTAATTTAGTACAGAGCAAACTTTAAACAACTTTCAGATGATTTGAAATATGATAAGATATGCTTAAACAGCAAAGACAGAATAAAGATTTATAAAAAGATCAAACATTTGCAGAGAAATTGATGCCAATTAGATCTTAAATGGCTTAATATAAACATGACCTCTACAGAGTTGATCATATGTTATTTTTAATATAAAATATTATAATGCAACAACATTTTAAAGTTTAGAAACATGCTTTTTGTTTCAAGTAACAAGTCTGCTATCCTGGATTCAGCAACAGCAGATTTTATATATTCATCATCTTACACCAGTGATGCCTTGGCCATGCTGATATGCAATTCATATAGGTATTTTGATGGAATCCTTAAAAACGTCGTCGTGGTTTTTGTCAACACCAACGACCAGGTTTCTTTAAACATTTCTTCAAATGCAAATGGTAATGCATGCCATAAGCTAATAAACATTAATAATTAACGCATTAATTTAAATGCATTCCAACATCGAATCAAACATTCTTAGAATGTCAATAAATGCATTTATTACTCCATATCACGTACACGCCTGACTGTTGATGATTAGAGTGAACTTGTGGCTGTATGTTATTCACGTATCCGTTAACGAGCTATAAATATCAGGAGCGGGCTTGCAATGGATATGCTAATGTCCCCCTTGCCGTCCCAATAAGTATTCATAATTTCGTAAATTGTAAACATTCGTTAATGCTGGCCTGAGGGTAATCTATGCAATTCTATGCATTTCTTGTTAAATGTTATTGTTCACCCAATCACCCACCAACTCACTTATCCACCCAAGTAAATATTTTTAAATCCATCCCTTTACATTTTAAGAGACAGTCGGAAGAAGAAATGATTAAATATCTGATAGGAGAGCTCACCTATAAGAAAGGGCAAGTGTATGCAATAGCTACTGGAATGGGAAGCACTGAACCAGTTTTGAAATTGTTTGCTTCCAAACCTGCAAAAGTATAATTATTTTACAATATATAATTGCTTTTTCTATTTACGTCAATTAAAACCATCAAAAAAAAAAGATCAACATTCTTGAAGCAGTGGCATCCTCTCCACAATTATATTAGGTATTAATATTTGGGCCATCTACAATATATACAAACTTCATTTTGTTAAATTATTAAGCAAATGCTTATTTTTAACAGAGAGATGTGAATTATTTCCTGACTTATGACTCCAACACCATGATTGAAATATTGAAAGCAGAAAGAAAAAAACTGACTACTAAAAGTAATATTTTAAATTATTTATACGAATTATTTGTCCGTCTTCCTAAGTCCATCTAAGTAATTTTGATTAATTAATGCTTTGCATCAACATTGTTTCAAGGAACATTACAAGAACTTTTAACCTTGCTTCCAACCATCCCAGGGGATACTATTCCAATCCTAAAATGAAACTCAGAATTTAAACACTGGTATAAAATATTGTAATACAAAGAATGTTGCAGGGGTATTAGCATGGATGATGTGAAGTGTTAAATATTTTCGAGAAATATTGTCCAATATTTTAACATTAAATAAAATCTCGCACTACAACAATGTCCTTCATTAATTTTAAAACATTCGTCCATGTTATGTGGTATTATCACTTTATCTCCGATATTCTATTCCCGATATGCATTAGACCATTATTACCTCTGAGCTACAAATTATACATTTGCATCTGCTGAATAAGAATTATTTATACTATGCAAAAATGGCCAAAATATTAATACCTAATATAATCGAAGAAGTTGCCTACTATAAATATCTATAATATCATTTGTATTTTGTCATCTTAAGATATGCTGGAGTGTGGGTCAGCGTCCTAAATCATGATCGCCAGATTGCCTATGGTGATCTTCATTGACATGCAACCATGTATTAAACTATTAACAAATCTGAAGGTCACATCGAAACAGATGTCTCAACATTTCACCTATTTTCTCACTCTTAACTTCTGGGAAAGATGCATAATCAGCTTGGTCTTTGACGAAACTAATTGAAGTGTTAATGATGAACGTCGCAAAAAGGGTGCAGACCTCTTGCACTCTCAATTCATTTAAAAATACATCCTTGGCGCAATATCATCAAAAGGTTCATCGTAATCCATGTATAGATTATAATATGGAACGTATTGCTGAATGACTCTTTAAAACTTGCAAATAAAAATAAGTTTTATCAAAAAAGGATATGACATGTTATGCTCTTAAAATGCCACGTTGAAATCTTTTCTTGAAGAAGTTGAGACAACAACAACAAGAGCAACAACAAGAGCAACAACAAGAGCAACAACAACAACAACAGCAACGACAACGACAACAACAGCAACAACAACAACAGCAGCAACAACAACAACCTCAACAACTGCTACCACAATTCAAGCTTCAAAAGCAAGTAAGAAATATTTGATTAGCTTCATTGCAAAACTTTAAGATGATTTCTATTTTAATTACACTTATTAATTTCATTAAAATTTAATTTTACTGATCACAGCAAATTGATCTTTGCATGACTAATTAATTAGAAAAGAGGGTTTTCAAACCGTTGCTTTGAACATTCACAAACTAAAAATTTTAATTAATTATCAAGCATTAAAGTTTTAAATTTAATTTAATTAATCAATCAATCCATAAATCTATTATCATTTTTAATGTTATTTATCAGCAATTTTGTTTTATTTTTTCCATTACGATGAAACATTACAGCACTTTAACCAGTACCTAAAAGGACAAACTCATTGAACTCATTTAACTAAATTCAGTTACTAATTTTACCAAATTAAATTTTATTATTATTATATTATTAAATATGAATATTAACTGCCGAACGAAGCATTTCCAAACTGTTTGATATTGTTAAATCATTGCATTAAAGTCATTAAAAGACTAGAAATATTAATTTAGAAATGATTGTCTTATGAAAATGGACTTCAGCCACATTTAAGTTTTGTTACTTTTTAAATTCATAACTGGAGAA
This sequence comes from Hirudinaria manillensis, assembly GCA_034509925.1. Taxonomy (NCBI): domain Eukaryota; kingdom Metazoa; phylum Annelida; class Clitellata; order Hirudinida; family Hirudinidae; genus Hirudinaria; species Hirudinaria manillensis. Next base: position 6,908,042 of record CM067528.1, on the reverse strand, counting down.
TGACCGCATTTCCGCGCATTTCATCGACCGACACACGTAATGTAGTTTAATTTTATCAATTCATAACTTGGAATTGAATCTGAAAGCCAAATAGGAAACTAATTCTTTGTTTCACTTGTGCAGAAGAAACAATTTCAACCATGACGACAGCAAAGACAAGTATATCGATTTATATATTTTATATTATTATACTATATAATAACTCTATAATTATACTATGTAATATAACTCTTAATGATCTAATTACTATTAGATTAGTTAACAATCCGATAATAAATAAATCAACGGGCATAATTCAAAGCACAACTATCTGTCTCATCAATAGACGTTGCCACATTAATTAACATTAATGAATTTATTTCTCGAAGCCTATTTCTATGGCTTTAAGCATTAAGGATTAAATGTGATACAATTTTATGATTGAAGTTTTAGACATGGTGATTGCTACCGTTTTAATATATAAGTTATAGGATGCACGATGCTCTTGGGACACCAACTTTTTAATTTAACCAGCCTTTCAAAATGTAATTAATTTCAAATACATTGTGTTATATCCGTGGTAATGCTTAATTAAGAGATAAGTTGGTGTATTAAGTGTGTCTACTTTATTTCAAAATAAGTATTACAAGCTCTAACAATATTCATAAAAAAGACTATGAATACTATTATTACTAAACACTAAATATTTTATAAATAATAAATTTATAATATTATTTATATATACTTCGGCCCATAACACATTGAAAATAGCAAGCTTATGAACATAAACGCATACATAATTGGAATAAACACAATTTTCTCTAATCAAATTCATGTTTTCAGAACAGACGACTTATCAGGACACTTTACCCCTTCATCCGTCAAGTGATTAAAAAGCAGAATTTTAATATTTTAAATAATTTCTTAAAACCACATTTCTTAGAAATTATTTACAATTACATTAACCAGTGCACGGATCGATGACACTTTTGCCGAAATTTTTCTATCGGTAACTTGAACGAATGTTTTAGGTTTAACTTCAGGCACATCGACTTCTAAAAAGACCGTTCCAAAGGAATCAACAGAGAATAAAGACATTAAAACATTCAAAAAGAGCACTACTTTCTTACACGAAGAGCATGCAGACAATTTTTCAAATGACACACGTTTAGCAGATCCAGATATGTTAATGCCAATCAGAACATTGAGTTATTCCGATATGATGATGAGAAAATACAGGCATCATCGCAAGAACTTGCTAGTTGCAATCTCTGGAATTCTGATTTGCATCATGGTTCCATATTGTGAGCATAAAACAATCTACTCAAAACATAAATTCCAAATAATTCATGAATTCAAATCCATATTTAATATAATCAATAACCTCTGACAGGGATAATCTGTAACAACGCTTCAGAAAATGAGGAAGAGTTCCTATGAATTGTCATACAGAATTCCTTCTTCAGAATATCAATCAGTTCGTGCCATTAAGTCTCCAAATTTTAAAGCAAAACTCGTCGAATTTTCATTAATTTTAGATATTTGCAAAAACAAAGAAATTCGCCAGATAGTCGATCATGTCAGAAAAAGTGCAAATTAAATGAGAGCTCTGGTATTTTTCTCACTTGAAAATGAAATAAATTAAATTAATTAAATCAAACTTAAATTTAAATAATTATGAAGTGAAACCTTACAATAACTACAGTTTATCAACTTATTTAACGTTGAGATTAAATTACGTCTTCCATAATATCCAATTGAGGTTAAGCCTTTTGAAACGATATTTGAATCGGAAAGTCTGTGGCTGCGGTTGAATGTGCTGCTTGGTTTTCCTGCTTCACTCAAAGCACTGAATAGCCGATGTAAATCCTTCATCAAGCTCAGATTTAGCGAAAAGAAAACATAAATTTTGTGATTTGATCATTCGATGATTGTAAAAAGTGAATTCGTCTTTTGACAGTTCTACAATGCACTGGCAAGTTCATTTACCTCATCAGCACCAACCACTAACCAGATAGGTTTCTAACAATTTCATTTAACTTTTCCAATTTTCCTGTTTCTTTAGAAACGATGGGTTTGGCTAATTATATCCGATTGATCCTTCGCTTCAATTCCGATCACTTAAAACCAAGTTTTTATTTTCGGTATCAACTCATTTTGCGGTAATTGTGTTAAATTGTGAAAAAGAAATGCTTCACTTAAGTAAATATAAATTATAAAAATCGATCGAATTATCTTAAACTTTACATATTACTTATTAACAATGCCATAACCATGCTTTAAAAATAGATTTAGACTTGCGAGAACCTTTATTAAAAATTGTTTAACTTTATAATAGAAAGCTGAAACTTTGGTAGGTCTCCTTACCGTCGGAAATGGTAAACTCAGACATCGACCCACGTTTTATTGCTCTAATACGCAAGTTTGATTTCAATAATTTTTTAACTCATACCTGATTGACTTTGTTGTTTTTTGTGCACACATTGAACAAACTTGGGTTAGTGGTCCAAGCGGCCCTTGCGGCATACATTAAAGCCATGGCTATCCGCGGAGCAGACGAAGGGGTAATTCATAGCACATATTTTGTAAGTGTTACAAACAACTAGTTGCAACTCCAATATCTTGGAGACCTCTTTGGCAATCCGTAACTGGACCGCAGTCTGCCATTTTAATATCCATGGTATAAAGATGATAGCGTAGTTTGTGAAGTGCCTAAAATTTTCATTTGGACCACGGCAAATCGGAGGAAATCACCGAAATTTTTGGAATGCCAGGGATCGGTTACCCTCAGCGTTTATACAATATTTCCTCAATACTGTATTTTTATTCTAGTTGTTTTGGCTTGCATGATATTTATTGTTAAAATCTCGTTTAGTTAAAGTGATTGAATGATATGATAAAATTATTATTTATTTATTTATTTATTTAAAATATTCATTAAAAATAAAATCATTGAGTTGTGGAACAAAACTTTATTTACAGAATTTCAATTTGACATTTTAAAATATTTTTTAAAAAAGACAACGATGAAGAATAGAAGACTAGACTAACGCCTGGAAGCCAATTTCTTTTCTTTGGCTCTATTATTCTGAAACCAAACTTTTACTTGTTGGGTGCATAAATTTGTCAACTGCGCCAATTCCTTTTTTCTGTTTTTGTCCAGATTTGGATTCTTCCTAAACTCTTTAATGAGATAGTCTTTTTGCCAGGCTTCGTAAGGCTGTCGATAACAGTCATCTGTTCTAATCCTTCGTCTTCTCTTAGGAGACGAACCTCTATCCTCATAATTCCAACTCCCACTAGAAGATTCACTGGAGCGCTTAACGCCGGATGTTCGCGTCAAGCTAGTATGTTGATAGACTTGAGAATTTGAATCTGATGAGTTGGACGTTTGCGGAAGGCTAAACTGAGGAACCGTAGGAATATTATTTATATTAAGATGATGAGGTACTAAGTGAGCAAGAGAAGTTTGATTTGGGGTCGTTGGCATCCCGTGCGTAACATTCTGTTTGGGTTCATTGATTGTTCGAGGAGCATCGTACATCACATTTGATTGATCGTGACAGATCTCCGACTCATATAAATTAGAAATTTGGGGAGTTACGATTGGTAAAGGTTTGTACGTATTTCTGCTCATTTCGAAGGCCTGATTGATAATGGGATCGGTCACTATTCCTTGAACGATGTTCTTCTTTTTGACCACAACGATACTTAAGGTGATGTCCTCCCATTTGAGTTTTATACTATTTCCTTGATTCTCGTTTATATTAAGTGGATAATCGATATTTTTAATTTCTTTAAATGCATCTTGCGAATTTGAACAATAACCAGTCGTTAGTTCATTTGAGCATTCTACAAATTGTTCAATAGGTTGGAAAGTGTTCGAATGGATAAAACTGGATTGTTCCATTTTATTTTCCTCACCACCTGCTATAATACGTATCGTTTCCAGTTCTAGGGGTATTTCCTTAGGTTCCAGAGTTTGATAAACACTTCCTTCCTGTGTGTAGACGATCTGCAGAGTCTCAATAACATCTACATTTTCAACGTTATCCAAATTAGCTTGGAAACATTCACGTTCAACTCCTCGATTTTCTTCGATTAGTTCCAGAGGAATGTCACCACCATCCGCATTTTGGCACTCCACTTTATCAGTGACGATTTCTTCATCCGCGTCCATATTTTCGAGATTTCCGCTTTCTGCGTTGTTCCAATCTCCATCGGTAAAGAAATCCAAACTTTCAATCTCTCTAATTGCTTCAAGAGAAGAAAGATTATCATCATTCTCGGTTAAATTTATCTCTGGAGCTTCATTTTCTTCTGCTTCTAAATCGTTTGGAGAGATTCCGTCGAAAGCTTTGGAAATCAAATCCTCGTTATCGAAATCACAATCGCTCAGTGACGAATCACTATCTTCGCCAAATAAATGTGACATTATTTCTCATATATTAAGAGCTTCAATATGATTTTGCACAATTTGCCGTTAATTAGATACTTCTGATTAATTGATTTATTTTCTTGTAATTCCTCTTCGGAAATAAAAGATTCTGAAATAAATTATAATTATTTATTTTTTTATTAATTTTAAAATTTTATTATTTGTTAGCTCGGTTTAAATAATTAATAAGCTGATTATAATACAATTAATATTAAAATGTTAATTCATTTAATTAAATCATTCTAACTCAATATATTTTGCAGTTCGTTAGTTGCGCGTTACCCGTATTTTATAAGATTATTAATAGTAATTTTTATTATTCTATTCCTTACACGCTTTTTAATTAGCGTAAACTCTTTACAGATAAAGGTTGAAATTGTATCAATTTTAGTTTGTGCAAAATTTTTCTCAAAGTATATATTAATAAATTATAAACCATTGTTCATTTATTCGGGCGTTTCTTAAAGGAGCAAGGATTTAATATGCGTGACTAGGCAATCAAAAGACGACAAATTTAATTTTTATTTTTATTGTGTATTTATTATAATGAATATTATAATTATAACGAATAATTTATTGAAAGAAGCAAAACAAAATATTGCAAAGAATATATTTTCATTAGCATTTCTTACTATACATTTTCAGTTACATTTATTACTAAAAGGCTATATATTTTAAGATTAAACGAAATCATAAGCCGCAGTTTAAGCCAGGCGTTTGACAAATCGTTTGTTTTAATTAATGATATTTACTTTTCGAGCGCAAAATAGATGACTATTCGACTTTAAATGATGTGTTGTAAATAGGATAATAATGTTGATTCTCAGCATCATTCGGTGTCAAAAGCTTGATAAATCTTGAAAAAAAAAGTCTACTGGCGGCATTCAGCGCTACATGTTAAATAATCATTTGTTCGCATAAAAATTATATCCCAGTTATAAAGGGCATTCAGGGAATAGAATGCGAAATCCAGAGAACCCACTTCAACCAGGAAAATAGCAAAGAATTGTGGACCGAAAAATTTTGATACTTCGGCTGTAAAATTCAAATTGAAGATTCGTAATTGAATGTATTTTTACGAGTTAAATTAACAGATTCTATTTGTCCTCCAATAGGCAGCTGGATTCTTGAGAATAGTCATTCAGTACTAAATGATGATCTTGTTACCCATATCTTAGAAGTTTATGAGTTATGCAAAATATTTCTTTATAGATACTATATCAATTAACTCTCAAAAAAAAAAATAAATAAGGGTAAATTTAGTAATACATTTGTTTAAATAACGACAGAAAGAAGAGTGAAAAGCTCGCGATTTTCAAAACCACTTCTCCCGAACAGAACAACAAGTTCATGAATATTTAGTACTGATTACGTATTTTCCACGATCCTTAAGCTTTATCAGTGATTGTTTCTTATGGATCATAAGTAGGCAAATAAAATTATGTTTAATAAATACATAATCAAATGGATTTTTAATTAATAAGTATTTTTTTCATCAATATTTTCGAAATAATAACTTTGCAATATATTGTTTTGAATATTATGAAATGGATAATCGTTTATCGTCCGCTACTTTCTTCTAGGTCGTTTCGGTAAATCGCCTCGGGAGTAATTATCCAGCATGGCATCCATGATATCCAACTACGCTAAACATATAGCTAAACTAAGTGCCAAAATATTTGGAGAAGTTTCACGACCGACGCCAATAGGGGCGATGAGGGTTGTGCAAATTTTTGAAGAAAAGCCTGTTCACAAACGACCGGAATTTTACGATTACTATCCAAAACATGTTGAAATCACTTCACTCATGAAGAGAGTTCGTTTCCTCGGTCTTTTCAGGTTGGCTACTTGCGAACTAAGTTTTAAATTAAATATAGTCATCATTAAACATTTCAAAAAAAACATTTATATATTATGTTGTTAATTGATGTCGTAATTGGAAGACACAACTCCGTGCATTTTGCAGGGACGAGCATCAAGATTTTAAAGATGAAATGAAGAGGTTGAGGGCACTCCGTGGAAAAGTAAAGCCCAAGAAGGGAGAAGGCAAAAGGAAGCAGAAGTGATCAGACTGTCATCTATTAATTAATTAATTTACATTAAGTATGAATTCATACCGATAGAAAAATCTTGTGGCAAAATTTTGTCATGTTTGCTTTGTCAGTTTCAAACGAAATGGGATTGAAAGTTTGAGAAATAGGAGTCTGCTACTAATAAGTTCAACAGGTAATTGGATTGGCGAATATCTTTTCAATCCATTAGGATTTGTTTGGAACAATAACCTATGTTCTTCACCTGGACTTTAATGACAATTTGGAAGGTGGTACAAATATAGCACTCCTGAAACTCATGTGCTACATAAATGACTTATTATTATTATAATGTTCGTTGCATTGCAATATTTTCCTGATAGTCAGTGAAAGAATCTGCCTTTGATGGTCTTCTTTGCTGCCTTGAGAGTTGAAATATTCTGTTTTTAGAAAATATTCAAGTTGATGGTGTCTAGGCTGCAATCAATTGAATGCTTTCATTCTGCTACCCGTGCTTCTGAATTATTAGTTCCAAGATCCTTGTTATAATCAAATAATCCCGAGTTTGAATATTCTTTGCATGTTCATACATTGTTTTAAGGTCAGAGGATCTGAATATCTACAGATTAGTTTGATGTCTTGACTGAAAAGCTTTTTTGTGAAAAGATTGAGATTGTTGCACATGTTTGCTTCCTTATTGTTTTGTGAAATTTGTTCTGAGGAATATACTAAATAATATTTTGATATTTTAACTTTGTTGATCCACTTATGATATATCCAAAGAAATGGAAGTCTGATACTATTGAATTGGTTGTTAAGTGATTTCATATTAGGCATTTATTATGAAAATGAGGAATTTGACTTGTTATCCTCCTTCCAATTTATTTTCTTAAGTCTTTTCTAGAAGCTCCAATTACTTTTCTTTTATTTTCTTATCTTTCTTGCATATCACAGGTAATTATATTTTTAATTTTTTTTTTGTGAGACGAAGGGCAGGCGAGTCTTAGCACTTAAGCAGGAAGTGAAAAAGGAAATGGTGTGAAATCATTGACAAAACAAAGGAGAAGAGATTTAAAGAAAGCTAAAAATAGTTTTAATAAATAACATAAATACATGCACGACAGAAATAAGAGATGGAATTAAACTTAATCAGCAGTGGTCATGAACTTGGACAGATCGGGGTTAATCGCACTTTGCGTTTCAGGAGAACTACTGATGCCATTTCAATTATTATCCAATAATTTTGGTTGGATCCTGAGGACTCTCAGAAACTTGTTGCTGAGGACATCTGTTTGGTTGTTCCAATGATTTGTTTGTAAATGCAGTTAACATCTTTGGCCTTGAGGAAATGAGGGAGGGGTGTTGAATCCTTTAATGATTTTGCCATGTGGTGCATGCTTAGAAACGGTCGAATTACCGTTGTTGCAGTGATGCGATGTTACATTTCCTAGAACGTTCTGGATAAACTCCTCCAAAATTGATCTGTTCAGCGGAAGGATTTTTATTTTGATGGGATTTGTGTATATATTTGGACTTGATGGTGTCTGCCCATGTGGTGTCTAACATTGTCTCAAAGTTAGTTGATCAATTATTTCTAAAAGTCTTTGTTTGAGTAATTTATATTCTTTCAAGTTGGACGAATACAACGATTTGAGTTTTGAGATTATCACGCCTCTACTATTATTGACCAACGAATAATTTGGGTTCATATCGGACCCTTGTCATACCTAGCGAATAGTTATTAAATTAATTTATTAACAGAGATTATTAATTAACCAATTCCATTATGGTATCATTAATTTAGCAACTTTTCGAGAGAACAAAAATTCCTGCACGTTTCATTTCAGTTTTTCTGTTCCACAACATGGATTGATGGCTGGCCTTACAAGTTCTATGCTTTTCAGTTATTGGCTTCTTTTTCCCAACCATCCCACGTTCTTCGATGGTTTTCATGAGATTTTAGCGTTTTAAAAGATTCAGTTACACTTTGTAAACATTTTACAAGTAGTTAAACTACTAGACGTTGTGAATAAATAATACAATATATCCATATGTTAATTTCAGTCGAGTACTCTAAGATCGCAAACTACAAATGGATGTTTCTCATCCCCACCGAGAATTTACCGATGATGCAAAAAAAATTGAGAAAATTTGACATTAAGACTTGTCCATCTTCTCAAACTTTAGGCATGTCCTGGGATTTCGCACAACAAATGGACACGAAATTCCATCTTTTCGAAAAACGTATACGTGAATTAATAATAATAATATTAACAATAATAATAATTCAGTATATTAAAGCGGCGTATGTCCGGTGGACTTCAAGGCCACTGAGGGGAGCGAGGGCGAATTACACTTAGCGAAATTAAATGAAGTTAAAAAATACAGAATGTGACGTCATCTCTTGAAATGGATCATCTTCTAAAGATAAAACTTTATTTTGCACTTCACAAGAATGTTTTTCTCACGTTACATCAGATCTATGTTTTGGGTCCCTTTTGAGTCCCTTTTAGGTTGGAAGGAACATTTCACGTTTAGCAATATCGTACTCTCAAGGTCACATTATTAACGTTACTAGTAATTAATTATTTATAATATTATTACAAAAAATAATTAATACTTAAATAAATATTAATCTATATCTAAACGTCCATTTAAATGAGTCAATTCTATGTCATTATTAATATTTTGATTTTATATCATTTATATTTTATATCGACGATCTATGCAATAGTGCGTATTTTTATATCAAGGTTATTAAACACAATTTTCAATTGATAATTACGACAAACAAATAATTGCAACAATGTGATTATCGTTTCTAATTGGTCGCGTTTCAACTTGCGTTCCTTTGTTTCGACGGAAAGAAGCCATTATTTAGATCCATTTCTGCATCTTTTGTCAGGATTGTTTGCCAAAGTGAATGTCTTGTGGCTGCTGAAATTTCAACTGAAAACCTATCCATACTTGGGAAAACCCATTTCTGGTGTTGCCACAGAACCGTGTGTAATGGTTAAGTCCCCTACCCATTATCGACCTAAAATCTATTGTTGGAACACAAATGGTTCTTCCAATCTTTTGAAAAAGCTTTTAACTTTTAAGAATTTTTTTTATTCAAAATTTTCTCAAAGATTGTTTAATATACCTGTTTACACTGCTAGGGAGACAGAAAGAAGAAGGAAAGAAATAAAGAAAGAAAGACATAGTCTCTTTAACTAATGAATCTGTAATAATTTGGTTTTTAAATCTGCGTGTCTAAGAAATGCATGTTGTTTAGACTCACATAGACCACCTTACAGTAAACAACGTGAAATCACAACCTGATGTCATCGAATGATTGCACAATTTCATTTAAAAGAATTGAATCAAAACAAACTATTCCTGAAGCGATTAAAAATTATGATAATAGGTGTAAATTTATTTTATTAATAACAAAAATCTGACTTTAAATGTTGTTATTATTGCTGTTTCCTTGAAATGATTGCCAAGTTTCCATCCAAGACATCGTTTAATGTAACTTAAGATAAACAAAATCCTTTATCAGTGATTAAAAATGATTAAAAATGTTTAAACGACCATTAAATTAAAAATAAAAACAACATTAATTCAGTTCAATGTCGGCTTCGAAGTTGATAAATTTTCGACATTGTAAATAACTGAATAATCAATAAATTGTTAACTTAATCTACCAAATCCTAGAATATTCGTACCACTTAACAGGCATTTAAGAGTTGTAAGTCCAGATGGATTTTTTGCATACGATCAATGCAGACGGTGTGTAGCACTTAGCAATGTGATTCACTGAAGAATTCTTTCAACGCCACAACGTTACATCGTTAGCCTTATCTCGGTTCCTTCCCTAAATTCGGTGATATACCGCTACTAAAAGAACATCCTCGGCGGAGTCACGTGTCTAATAATCACTTCGTCGGTCGACTTGTGGCTTTGGATTATCAAACGATACGCGTTCCTAACTGAACGTCGAACACTTTTGAAGACATTTTGAAGACATTTCGGCGCATCGGCTGCGATGAGAAATCCTTTTGTTCTCGTGGCCTGTGTTGCCTGCCTTGTTGGGTCGATAGTTCGTGGATACTCGGATGATGAAGGTGAGTGATCTGCCGATGGCAACGATGACGATGACCTTATCATATTTCCAACTGCGAGATTCCAACATAATATGCTTTTCAATTGCACATTTGTTCGAAGGCTGTAATTAAAAATTTCTTCTTTGTTTTGAGCCTTTTGTTTGAGCATGTTTTGTTACGAGAAATTTTCAATTTCTATAAAAAATAATTCAACGTGTACTCTGTAAAAAGAAAGAATGGCCGTTGCGACGAAAGAATTCTTTGTGAGAATGTTCTGTTTTTAACCAATTTTTTATCTTCATGGAAAATGATGTTGCCAACCGTTCATCATCCTAACCCAGCCAAGGTGATGGTCTGAAAAAATGTTTCCTTTCTCGTTTCTCACGACTGAACCGAACACAATACTCTGCAGGAAAAAAAAACATACAAGAAGCAGAAAGCCGGAGAACGATTCCCTTCTCACTCATTCACTCACTCAATCACTCTCTTCATCATTCTCTCCAATCCTCCTCAGTTTGTAATTTGTTACTTTTTTTCTTGTTACACGCGCGGGAAGGCTTTCCTTCACGATTGCAGAATGTTCAATCACCCAACAAGGAGATGATTGAAACAAGGAGAGGGTCGAAAAAAATATCGAGTATGAGTGGGACGGATTGATTGATGGTAAAGTGGAGCTCGGTAAATTGGCTTCAAGTTCTTGAACTGTGCGTGTTTGTTCTTCTGATTTACTTCCTCAGTCACTAATGCACCTAAGGAATGCTTGGCTACCAACAAAATCCTGGATGCAGTGTAAGACTGGATGACCATCTTTGTTCTTGATCATGAATTATAAACTGTGACCGTCAACTATGCACATCAACCATGCATATCAAGCATACATCAATCTTGCACATCAGCCATGCACACCAACCATGCATATCAACCATGCACACCAACCATGCATATCAACCATGCACACCAACCATGCATATCAACTAAGCATATGAACCATGCACGTGAAACTATGCACATTAATTATAATTGTCGTAAACCAAGTAAGTCAGACAAGCGACTTTTCTTTGTATTACCGAGTTACTCGGCGTCATCTCTGGGTTTATTAAATACTTGTATGTATTACTGATTGATTGATGCTGATCAACTTCAGATCGACACTTCTGAAGACAATTAGATAAAAATTAATTAATTTAAAAGAACATCAATTAATAGCATCAGCCAAAAATGAAGCTCTTCCTCACATTTAATATAATAAATAATTTAATTAAGAAAATGTTAATTCATATTTTCATCTCCTGTGAATGACCAAAAGCATGTCTTCAGAAGCATGCACAGACGTTCATCAAAATGTAAAGAAATTATTTATTAACAATCAATTTACATTTACAATCCACACATGGACGTAATCTATTACTTAACCTAAATGTTATTAACTTAATATTATTAACTAATAACAGGTCTCCCTGGTCATTGTGGAGCGCATTCTAGTATCACCCAAAACTGTATTTTTTTTTAAATCATTTATAATATTTTAATTTCATTTGAAATGTAAAGAGAATATAAAATAGACTTAAATTGTTATATTTTCAACACTTAAAATTAATTTCTCCTCATTTGAGGATTGTAAATTGGATGGCAATGCATTTGACTCAAAGCACTGACATCGTCATGACATATTTGTTCTGAAATGAAATACTTTTGCTAAAAAAATTGTAAATTATTTTAAATCGACACACATGGATTTACATTCGCTATTTCTTTGCAACCTCCGACAAGAATACTCAGTGGAGATTCTTTGTTCTTTGCGAATCAATTGAAATTAAAATTTCCATCAGTTCGTGTATTTCCTGGTTGAAGTTCTTGAATGATTTGCCTTCGAAATGAGGAGACGAAGGTAACATCATCAAACTTCTCGCTGAAAAGTGAACGTCACCTCTATTAATATCATGGTGTCATTATAGAGATTTATTACGCACAATTAATACACTTAAACAAGAGTCCGTTAAATCGAGTCCTCAAATTGCACAAATGAAAATCTCCGGTAAATTACAAGTAATTGCAATTTTAATTACAAGTCTGTAAGGAATTACAATTGTTACACGTAAATTATGCTTCCTTATTGCACAAAAGCATCGATTATTACCTAGTCGACCCCTCCTCGTGTTTTCAATGAATAAGAAAAATCATCGCTTACAGACATGCAAAGCAGAGCAGACAAATAAGAAAAGTCTGTGGACTTTTATTAGTAGGGAGAAGAATTGAAAAGACGATTGTGAATTGTAATTAATTAAATTAAACTTTAAATTTACAGCCATTAATAAGGACAATAACATGAATTGGTACGAAAAACTAATTATTTTTATACCTGGAAAATCCATTTTCAAAGTGCTCTTTGATAAATAACATGAATCATGATGATTATGCCGTGATTATGCCGTAATATTGAGTCTTACTTTGAATGTTTAACGATATTCTTGATACTTTTCGTTTATTTTTGAAATTATGTTTAATAATACTGATTGATATTGGTCGATGTTGGTTGACGTTGATTGATATTGATTGATAATGATGGAGGAGGACAAAAGAAGTGAACAACAAAGATGTTTTAAATTTCATGGTGTCAGCGAACGTTCCTTTCTATTCCATCCATCCATCTTCAGAAATTTATTAATAATAAAACATTTAAACGTGCAATGCTGAATGAGGAACACCTTGTTATTTATTGAAACGTTGAACTAACAAGTTGTCATAACGAGAAAATAAATAAAAACAAATAAAAATAAATTAAACTTAAAAATAAATAAATAAAATAATCATCGACAAAAAAATCAGGTCTTTTAAGCTGATTGATATTTCCATAAAAAGAACATCTTAACGCTTAAAGAAGCTGAAAAATTAGTAAAAACACAAGAATTTGGAGAAGAGAAAAATGTAAATCTTATCAGAAAAGTGAGGTCGAACTAACAAGTTGTTACCAACAAGTTGATAACAACGAGTTGTTACTATGGAGTTGTTGGGAACTTTGTTGACAACATTTTACTAAAAGCTTTTAAATGAATCCTCTAATTCTAATTCTCGAAGACCACCTCTCAGGGATTCAAATGTTCAAGATAACTGAAGTTACAGCGTTAAAATGCCCTTGATAAATCAATGACTTTATACGTGTTATTATTTCTTGAGTTATTATTATTATTATTATTATTATTATTATTATTATTATTATTATTATTATTATTATTATTATTATTATTATTATTATTATTGAGGTATTAAATAAATTGCTTAAAAATCCTAGTACTTGTAACATCATGGTATTTAAGTAATATACATAGTCCAAATATCGCCAACAGGGTGTTGACATAGTGATAAAATAAGCAGATCGTCGTCATCATCATCACCACTACCTATGTGAAAGATAACATCGTATTTCTCGTAAACCTTGTGATATGATGATATTATCATTTTACTTTGTTATTTTATTTACATAGAATCCGTATTTGTTGAGTCCAAAGTCGTTCTAATCTTTGATTCTTGTTGATAAGATGAATCATCGAGTTTCAAATCTCGTTTAGGGAGACCACCAACGTAGAGGTGGTTTTAAATTTCGCCTATATTTCATAATTTCAATTTATTTGTGTAATTTAAAACTATTTAATTGGAGGAAATAATAATTGCAATAAATAACATGAACTGGGCTAACAAACGCCTTTCATACGCCCCTTCAACTTTGTCAATATGAATTAGCCTATCCCCTAGACGGGAATTAAATTCCCTTGGGATAAACCATTGATGAATTTGTGATTTTTTTTTTTGGGCATGATCTGTGTATATTTCAAATTTTTTTTTTGAATAAACGAATTCATAACCGTAACCGTAAAAAAACCTAACAGCGAAGGAAGAATAAGTGAGGTTGGAAAATTCCAGAACGAGGTTCCTAGGGTCATCAAAAGGTTGTTAAAGACTTTTTTTAAAAATAATAATAATAATAGTAGTAGTAATTATTAATAATAGCTATTAATAATTCTGAAATGAATCTGAACTGAAATGATAACGTAACAAGGGTTAAAAACAAAAACGTGGAACAATGAAAATTAATGCAAGAAACGACGTTTGGCAAGCATTCAAAGGTATCCAGGTGTTCATTAATGAATCACCTGTTCAGACTGCGAGTGGCTTTTCTCGAAGTACTTTTACTTTTGTACCCGATGTTCGAAGTAATTCGTCTTCATTGAAGGGCAAAAAAACGACTAAGTGTTCTGCACCAATTATTTTTGTGTCCGTTACTTTGCTTTCGTTTTTCTCGCCGACTTTGTTGTCGTCGTTGTCGCTTGTGTTACTGTTGTTGTCGTCGTTGGTGTTGCTGCTGGTGTTGTTGCTGTTGTTGTCAATTGAGCCGTAGCCCGCCTCGTACGTTCTAATGTCAGCGTTTCATCCATTTCACTGACACATACACATAATAAATATACATACATGTATACATGTATATTACACATAATAAATATACATACATGTATACATGTATATTACAGATAATAAATATACATATATGCAATAGGTTCATCACGGTGATTTGCTGATTTTGGTAGGGAATCTCCCCGCCCCACGAAATAGCAAGGAATGAAACGATATTTCTGATGTTTCATCCATGAAAAGTTTTTTTTTTCCAATTTACGAGAAATAAATGTGAAAAAAATGTTTACGTTTGAATTTTTGTCGTAGGATGAGGGAAATAATTTTGTTCCTCGTTCTGGAATAATGATGATGAGAGGGTTTCAAGAAGAGTGAAAATGCAATCGAACGATGATTACGATGATGACGACGATGATGATGCGGCAGCCATGTTGCGATGGATGGAGGACAACGGTTGAAGATTGGCGATGATCGGCCACCGATGATAATGATGATGACAACGACGACAATGATGAGGATGATGACGACGACGTCCATTTTATGTTCCAATCTTCCTGATGAAGCAAATGATGAGTACTGAGGATGGAACTTCCTGGCGCAATTTGGACGGATGGATGAAATGATGGAGGTTTGCATGGATTCACAATGTTATCGTCGAGATGTATTCACGTGGGAAGTAAATAAGGCACTCATCTTTCCCTTCAAACGTCCATTCACAATTCACTCATTCACTCGTTTGCCGTCTGTTTGTTGCTGTATTTGGATCTGTGATGGTGGCGATGACGACGACGATCATAACTTTGATACTCAAACAAGAAACTCATTCATTACTATCTCAATGCGTTATCTCACTCACTCACTCACTCACTCACTCACTCACTCACTCACTCACTCACTCACTCACTCACTCACTCACTCACTCACTCACTCACTCACTCACTCACTCACTCACTCACTCACTCACTCACTCACTCACTCACTCACTCACTCACTCACTCACTCACTCACTCACTCACTCACTCACTCACTCACTCACTCACTCACTCACTCACTCACTCACTCACTCACTCACTCACTCACTCACTCACTCACTCACTCACTCACTCACTCACTCACTCACTCACTCACTCACTCACTCACTCACTCACTCACTCACTCACTCACTCACTCACTCACTCCCTCACTCCCTCACTCACTCACTCCCTCACTCACTCACTCACTCACTCACTCACTCACTCACTCACTCACTCACTCACTCACTCACTCACTCACTCACTCACTCACTCACTCACTCACTCACTCACTCACTCACTCACTCACTCACTCACTCACTCACTCACTCACTCACTCACTCACTCACTCACTCACTCACTCACTCACTCACTCACTCACTCACTCACTCACTCACTCACTCACTCACTCACTCACTCACTCACTCACTCACTCACTCACTCACTCACTCACTCACTCACTCACTCACTCACTCACTCACCCACTCACTCACTCACTCACTCATCACTCACTCACTCACTCACTCACTCACTCACTCACTCACTCACTCACTCACTCACTCACTCACTCACTCACTCACTCACTGACTCACTCACTCACTCACTCACTCACTCACTCACTCACTCACTCACTCACTCACTCACTCACTCACTCACTCACTCACTCACTCACTCACTCACTCACTCACTCACTCACTCACTCACTCACTCACTCACTCACTCACTCACTCACTCACTCACTCACTCACTCACTCACTCACTCACTCACTCACTCACTCACTCACTCACTCACTCACTCACTCACTCACTCACTCACTCACTCACTCACTCACTCACTCACTCACTCACTCACTCACTCACTCACTCACTCACTCACTCACTCACTCACTCACTCACTCACTCACTCACTCACTCACTCACTCACTCACTCACTCACTCACTCACTCACTCACTCACTCACTCACTCACTCACTCACTCACTCACTCACTCACTCACTCACTCACTCACTCACTCACTCACTCACTCACTCACTCACTCACTCACTCACTCACTCACTCACTCACTCACTCACTCACTCACTCACTCACTCACTCACTCACTCACTCACTCACTCACTCACTCACTCACTCACTCACCTTTCTCACCTCCAGCAGAATTGGCATTCACATTCATCCGTTAGCAATCTCATGGGAGTCAACACACAGATGCAATTAACCCATTCACTCTTCCCTTTCAAGAGCACACACTCAACTCTGCACAAGAACACACACACACCGTTCGAACACGTCTAGTCTAGCCAAAGATACAAGTTAAGCATCGTAGTAAGACTATCGCATTTTTTGTTATTAATTCCATATTTTTTATTTGTGTTATTTCACGAGAGTGAAGGAATGTATGAATGCATCGATACAATCTGTCCATCCATCCATCCACCCCCTTACAACATCAAGTGGATCGAATGTTTTATTGGAGTCCCAGCTTTCCAGATAAAATACCAATCCCTGACAGGAACCACGTGATTTAGGAAATGGAGAGGTGGACGCGAAGAGGAGCGAAATTTCTTTGCTGTGAAGGATGAAGAAGAAGAAGAACATGAAGGATATGATGACGATGGCGATGATTATGATGACGATGGCGATGATTATGTTGAAGATGATGATGATGATGATGATGAGGAGGAGGAGGAGGAGAAGAAGGAGGGAACCAAACAAGACAGTAATCATCGTCCAGTTCATGACATCCAAGTGAACGATCTCCTACGTCCAATCCTTAAGCAACCGATTTTTGATGTAAAACGCTGTAAACAGTCACGTCGTTGGCATAGGAGATCTAGGAGTGAATGGAGTTGAAAACGTCGCTCTAAGTCGGAAGGAAAAGTTAAAATAAACTGGAGAATGCTCTTTTGCTTCCAGAAATGCATAAAGAAATATCTTAAAAGCGTTGCCGGGGAAGGAAAAACAGATCTTGTCAAGAACGCATGATTTACAGTGCATTGGTTCGCAAACCATGGTTTTATAATAATTAACTAATTAATTGATTAATTAATGTAAAGTAGAGTTTAATCAATGCAAATTATTAATGCTAGCGAGGTGGGTGTAATGATGTATCCTAGCATTCAACCGCGTAGTCCTGATTCACGCCATTCGGTCACGCGACTTTTGCAGTCTTTCTTGTCTTTCACCTGGATTGGTTCTCTTAGGAAAGGATGGCTTTCATTACTATTTCATGACGATGCTTATTGATTATGACAATTAAGGATTAAGGATAATAATAACAATAATAATAATAATAATAATAATAATAATAATAATAATAATAATAATAATAATAATAATAATAATAATAATAACAATAATAATAATAATAATAATAATAATAATAATAATAATAATAATAATAATAATAATAATAATAATAATAATAATAATAATAATAATAATAATAATAATAATAATAATAATAATAATAATAATAATAATAATAATAATAATAATAATAATAATAATAATAATAATAATAATAATAATAATAATAATAATAATAATAATAATAATAATAATAATAATAATAATAATAATAAAGTTTAAATGTTAATAATAACAAGGTTAAATAACTAATTTAAATTTTATTTTCTTGAAAGTTTGAAGAGCAACATTTGAATTCATTATTATGAAGGTTTTCTTTTTTAGAATTTCATAGCTTCGTGCTACAGAATTATGACAACGATGTCATTGGTGACGATGCTACCGGTGATGACGATGATGGTGACGACGACGACGACGGGGGCGGTGTCGATGATGTTGGATCTAATCAAGCGGTCAATCACAAAGAACGAAGATGCTCTCAAGACGTTTTCTGTAATGGAAATTCGATGAGAAGAGAAAGTTGCAAGAATAATATCACGTGATGTACGCGGTGTGCACGATGGAAGAGTGGATGGAGGACGATAGAAATAACGAAAGAGTGGAAGAAAGGCTGATGAATGCGCAGAACGAATGACAAACGCGCGGATGAAAGAAGGAATGAACAAAGGAATCGCAGAACTAGGCTGATGCCGGCCAGATAATGACAACAACACTAACAACTGACTTGGTCCTTGGTAGGAGGATGTACTGATGGTGAATGAATGAATGAATGAATTGTATCCAATAATGGATATAGAAACGAACGCATGGATAACAAAATTGCTGGTGGAATAAAATAAATAAATAAATTAATTAATTAATTAATCAAGAGATGGCTTAGGAATGAGCCATTGAACGTTGAGAGCAGAACAAAGAAGAAATCGTTTCCACGAGAGGCTGGACACCTGTCACCCTTTGGACACGAGATTTCTATTCAATTACACCTCATCACCTTCCTTCATTTCTCCTTCAGTCCATCCGTCGAAAGTTGTTGAACTTGATTGAAGCACGCGGGTTGATCAGTTTAAGGGCTCTTATTTGAAACTCTGATTGAGAATTTGTGTGAATGGATGCTTTGATGTATGCTTGGATGTATACATGGATATATACCTTGATATATGCTTGGATGTATGCTTGGATGTATGCTTGGATGTATGCTTGGATGTATGCTTGGATGTATGCTTGGATGTATGCATGGATATATTCATGGATGAAAGCATTGGTGTATGCATGGATATATTCTTGGATGAAAGCATTGGTGTATGCATGGATATATTCTTGGATGTATGCATGGATATATACCTTGATATATGCTTGGATGTATGCTTGGATGTATGCTTGGATGTATACCTTGATATATACCTTGATATATGCATGGATGTTTGCTTGGATGAAGGCATTGGTGTATGCGTGGATGTATGCTATAAAAGCGATGTAAATACTGCAAGCATGTCCAATTAAGTGAAACAAACAACATCATATTTTACTTGCATTACCTGAAAAATATTCATAAAAATAAATTAAACTTCAAATAACATCAAACGAGCCCATTTTAATTATTAATCAATTTATTACTAATTAATGTTATTTATTTATTTATTATTAATAATAAGACAAAATGATAGCAAATAATATAATCTCATTGTGTCCTTATCCGGTCCTTCCAAAAGCCGTTTGCTTTGTTGATCGATTTCGTGGTCAGTGTTTGCCTCAAATTTACTTTCGCTTTTATCTTTGCCCGCTCGTCCATTCCTCAGATCTTTTGGCGCCAGTCCACCCATCCGTCCGTCCGCCCGTCCGCCCGTCCGTCCTTAAGGTGATCCCTAAGAGCACCCACCTATCATTCAGTTAATCGAAATCCCAATGAGATGATGTTCTTTGTTTACATATTTTTCAATCACGAACCTCGTTCTTGGAAACCTCCCGTGAATAAGGAGCGGAGACGAAGTAATCTAATCTAATATAATATTGTTTGTTTTTCTTTTTGCAGATAATAAATTTAAAAATTTATCGAATGCAATGATTAACGGACAGTGCTGAAATGAGGACAGTTGGTTGATTGATGCTCCAATAAAGTACCGTGTGATGGTGTTTAGACTGCTTTTTATAGATGGCCTTGACTTTTTAAATGTGCTCGAGAAACCAGAAAACAAAAAAAATCATGAATATTTATTGACCGTTAAATAATTGATTGCTCGTTCATCCATCCGTCAGTCCCTTCATCTATCCATCCTTCCACCCGTCCATCCATCCATCCATCCGTCCGTCCGTCCGTCTATCCGTCTATCCGTCCATCCATCCATTCATCATTCTACGCATGTATTCATTCATCGCTTGACTCATTCATTCATTCATTGGATCAGTGACCTCTGAAGATTGATTGACCTCGTTTCCTTGGTAATAAACCCGGAAGTGGATTTCAAAACTCAGAGATGAGGATGTGTTTCTATCACTATCGTTGTCGTCATTAATAATGGGTAATTATTTGTATTATTCATTAAAAATACTTGTAAATCATTGGAAAAGATTACGCACCTCGAATCAATTTGGTGCCTGAAATTTTAATTAACATTCGACGTGAGAGACTCCTAAACGTATGTTGTTTATTAAAAATACTTGATAAGGTCTGTGGTAAGTGGCGCCTTGTTTAAAATTTTTTAATTTTTACCCACAAAAGCTTAAGTCATCACAAATGAAATGCAACGATTTAATGACTTAATAAATCATTAACAAAATAAAAATGTAAACTATTAAAAACTAATTTGAAGAAGTAATTCATTCATTTAATGTTATTAATGACAAATTATAAATTAATATTATTAATGATAAATCCTGAATTAATATTATTAATGAAAATTATAAAAGAAGCAAAAACACTGTATGAAATCCAAAAATTAAAAGTAAAAATCACAGAAAATTTACAGAAAATTGCAAAAGAAAAAATAATGTAAGTAAGAATCTTGAGAGTTTAAGAACAGAACCGCTGTTTGCACAGCTGTTGTTAAGTGGATATGCTTCAGGAATTTCTACTCTTTCCTTATCATCATCTCTACGTTCAAAGGCCAAGGTGATGATAATGATGACGACGACGACGATGATGATGATGACGATGACGACGACGATGACGACGTGATTCATGCGGCTCACCTCTTAAACCCCGAAGAATGTTGCTGTTTCAGGTCGTGCTTAAAAACTTTCTGTTGAAACAGAAACACGTTGCAAGCAAAATAACAAAAAATAACAAAAAATATTTTACACTTTTCTTTTGAAAAAACAATTATTTCCAGCGTTTATTCTACGTCCTTAAGGTTATATTGTACTTGATCCTCACAAGGATGTGACGTAAACTTTTGCTTAAGTAAATCGTTACGTTGACCTTGTAACGTGCATAAATATGTTTGTGATTTATAAAGACTGATATCCATTTCAGAAATGACCTTTGAAAGAGTAGAAATTATAAATGGAACATTTATTTATTTATTAATGTTATTAACAATTGCACAAACGGATGATATGCAAAGGACATCTAATACAATTCGGACGTTAGAATAAATGAAATTCAAAACATAACAAAACACTTTATTTTGTGATTGCATTAAATGCTCTGAAAGTATTTGAATGTAGAATTGAGAGTAATGATGACGACGACGACGATGGCAATTATGATGATGACGATGATGACGACGACGATGACGGTTATGATGATGACGATAACGGTGATGATGATGACGGTGATGATGATGACGGTGATGATGATGATGATGATGATGATGGCGGTGACGATGACGACGACGAATACGAAGACGCTAGTTGTAACATTTGCTTCTTGTTTCAGTCTCTGCTTTTTTAAGCTTCTAGAAATCATTCCTTTCTTGGCAACCACTCCGACTTTACTTATATCATATATTTGCTTCATAATTTGTTAATTTCTATAATTATAATTATTTGTATAATATAATATAATATAATATAATATAATATAATATAATATGATATGATATGATATGATATGATATGATATGATATGATATGATATGATATGATATGATATGATATGATATGATATGATATGATATGATATGATATGATATGATATGATATGATATGATATGATATGATATGATATGATATGATATGATATGATATGATATGATATGATATGATATGATATGATATGATATGATATGATATGATATGATATGATATGATATGATATGATATGATATGATATGATATGATATGATATGATATGATATGATATGATATGATATGATATGATATGATATGATATGATATGATATGATATGATATGATATGATATGATATGATATGATATGATATGATATGATATGATATGATATGATATGATATGATATGATATAATATAATATAATATAATATAATATAATATAATATAATATAATATAATATAATATAATATAATATAATTTATATAATTGTATATATATACATATTCACTGATCTTGTGACGTCATAGTCAATGTCTTGGAAAATGATGCATCTTTTTGGACGAAAAATTTCGAACAAAAAAAATCTCTTTTGTTGCAAAAGTTTTTGAAGCGTTGAACTTGAAAGTATTGGAGTCGATTTCGTGCTGTGAATGAAGCGATGTCACTTGGATTGATGATGATAATGGTAATGATAACGATAACTATATTGATAACGATAATGATAATGATAAGAATAATGATATCGACAATGATAACGGTAATGATAATAAAAGAACGTGGTTGAAGCGAAAACAAATGATACAGTTTGAAAGTCTTGACGTTGAAGAGAAGATGACTGAGACTAAGGTATGTATAACGTCATGTATTTGAAAGTTTTGTATTTGTTATAGAAATTAAAATTTGAAGACGAAATTCACTTTTCGATCGCATTTGGCATTTCACGGACAATTGCAATTTATTTCAGGCGTTCCGAACATCGACCGAGTAAATCGACAAATCCTAAAAAATCTTCGATTAATTGACTTTTCAAATTGTTTTAATGCAGAAAACGTGGCCGGATTTTTTGGGAATGTAAATCGATAAAGTATCGAAATAAGGTAGATTAATATTGAATAAATAAGAGAAAAGATTATAGGACTGGGCTGGGTTGGGCAAACGTTTTGGTCCGAGGGTTTGGAGGTTTACACGTGCTCCTCGTATGACAAAAAACAATTCTATGATCATCTCATGATGACAGTTTCCCCAACGTTGACAGTTATTTTTCAATGCACGTCTTTCTGAGTAATAAATAACGTATGTTTTACTGTAAAAAAAATTAAATAAAAAAAAAAGAAAATAAACTTTAAAGACAATTGTTTCGACATTTAAATTAATTATTGCCATTAATTCCCAAAATAAAAAAAAAAATCATTGTTTCTCTGAAATGTTTCACGAAAAGCACACGTCCAAAGGACCGATAAATTGTGACCCACGATGACGTCACAAAAAGGTCAACAATGCGAACGAAGGCCAAGAAAATCCGGGGTCATAGGTCACGGGTTAAACACCATTCCATTGGATGGCCTCTGGTCATGATTTGTGTGTCAAAAGAGTACTTTCAATTCTTGTTAATCCCACGTAAATGCCTGAACGATGTCCTTTGGTATTGACATTTGTTTTAATTTACACAATAAGTTATTTTTTTTGATAAAATAAAACAAACTATTACAAAATTTATTTTAAAAAAATTGAAGCCAATAAAATGCAATTAGTTAGAAAATTAAAAATATTTCAACAATAATCAGATTAGAGCTTTAAATAATTCAATTAATTAACCGCTTTTAACGTAATTTTATGGAATTGAAACTGAAATTATTCGAAATTAACTGGAATTCTATCCACCTGAACGCCAAACTTCGGTGATTGATGTTCAAACTGCTCTCATTTTTCTGAGCTGAAAAAGATGTTTTTCTCCAAAAATTGATTCGTCAAATTACGTATTTTCATTAATTAAATTAATTAATTAATTAAATTTATTTTATTTATTTGTTTTCTATAAAAAGGATTTGTAAATACTCTAGTAAAATACTTCATTTACTACATGTAAATAACACATCTAACAATGATTAATAAAAGATGTTTTATGTTCTCTTGGGGTTAACTTTCATACTAACAATATCCATTCACCGACCGTTCCATCCACAAATCCACTCATCATTCATCCTTCCATCCATCCATTCATAATTCATCTTTCCATTCATCCTTCCATCCATCCATTCATAATTCATCCTTCCATCCATCCACTCATCATTCACCCTTCCATCCATCCATCCATCCATTCATAATTCATCCTTCCATTCATCCACTCATCATTCACCCTTCCATCCATCCATCCATCCTTCCACCAACATAAGCATCCATCTAAGCCACCGTTTTAGTCTCTTTTTATCGACCAATTTGTCAGTGGCAAGTTCAGAATTGAAGCATTTATTTCTCTGAAATGCTTCTTTTTACGAGGCCAGGAATTATTTCATGGTCTCCAACGAAAATAACTTATGCTTTTTCAGCTTAAGTGCTGTTTTTAAGCCGAGTAAAAAGCGGTTTTAGTGGCATTCCTAATGAATGTAAACGTTGCTATGTGTCAGTTGAATTGGAAAATAACATTATATCGTAATATAAAATATTAAAATAATAAATAATAAAATACTTTGTATATCGTCTTAATGGGTCCTAACCATTAAATTATAAATAATTCATAATATTATAATATTTACAATTACAAAGAAGATCGATAATCCAAGATTAACTTTAATTTGTCAACAATATATTATTATTATTATTATTATTATTATTCTTTATTATTATTATTATTTTATTATTAACAAAGAGTCACTCAATTTGCTGAATTGATGATGTTGCTGCCGAGGAATTGAATGTCGAAAGAGAAATAAACATGGATCTCCTGCTCCGTGGGATTTCAAATAAATTAAGTGTTCACCTTTAAAATAAACATTGCAACGCATTTGTACCATGATTATATACAATTGAAAATTGAAATTATATTATAATTTCGAATATTATATCTAATAATAATAATAATAATAATAACAACAACATTAATGTTAATTTTTTTATATGGTATTCATTCGTGCTTCATTAATAAACATTTTAATGAATATTTATAATTTTAAATATAATTAAACGCAACATGTTGCATAATGCATTAAGCACGATTAACTTTTGTGGATCCACCAAGAAGTCACCAAATAAATTGATCCTCACTCGGGATGCACAACAACTCCATTTGCACGAAATATTGAAACAAAAAAACAAAAAACAGGGAAATCCAGAAGAATAATATTATCACATTAATAAGATAATTATTATTATTATTAACATATTATTATCAACATTCCCAAAAACAAATGACCAAGATTATTAATATTTTAATATTTTAAATTTATTAAATACGTGATAAAACTTTATTTAAACCCCACAAACCGAATTAGACTCGACAAAGATACAATGAGATGTATTACATTATTGCGTGTATTAAATTATTAATTCATGTATTTCATTATCATATTATTATTAGATTATCACATTATTACACGTATTACATCCACACTCGTCGTTCACAAAGAAAATGATGAACGAACTGTAATCAACAACAAAATCTTCACCTTTTCCATCTCCTTCATTTATAATCCTTCAATATGTATTCGAGCTTCATTCGTTTTCCACTCATCCATCTATCCAAATCCCCCCATCCACCCACTCATCCACCCACTCATCCACCCACCCATCCACCCTTAGTAAGATGAGATGTTCTCACGCAAGAGAATGATTGTAGGAAGATTAATGTATCAGAATATTGTTTGTTCACAGCCTCCTTGGGGGACATATCGAACCAGGCATCACGACTAGACACGGCATGTGATGTCATTACTATCGTCATCGTCATCATCATCATCATCGTCCTAATAGGTCCTAGCAGGACCATCATCACCATCATCGTCGGCGGGTCATTGTTGTCTTCGACGTCATCAAGTTACTGCCTTTACGTCAATGATCATCATCATCATCGTCGTCATCGTCGTCGTCATCATCATCATCACCGCTATGAAAGTTGGAAGTGGCAAAAAAATGAATATTTGTTTTTAAACTTGTTCGTTAATCGGGTTGCTGTTTCCTTACATACACTTCTGTCGTCGATATTTTTATGTCTGCATTTACGATTAATTTTCTTTTTTATGAAGTATCCATTAAAATTACATAATTTGCTTTTTATTATTTATATTTCTAAAACCATTTCTAATCATTACCAAACATCAAACTCTTCCAATTCATGTGAATATTCAAAAGATCAAGGAATCCAATAGAGACGTTTGGGTATGTGTATTAGAATAGATACAATTTATTTATAAATAATTAAATAGAATAAATATTTATTTTAAATAAATATAAATAACTAAATAAAACTTAATAAATAACTAAATAACTTAAATAAAATTATTTTATTTATATATTTATATTTTATTTATATTTATATAAGCTGAGGAACTGAAGGACAATCATTGAAATTACATCACCGTCAAAAAGTCATTAGGTGCATTCAGTTTACAAGTTCAATGTGCCCTGTAGCAAGACGTTAATAATTTAACTATTAATATTTTTTTTTTCGAAATTGTATTTACTTGCATTTATTATTTTATTATTATTAATATTATTTTTAAAAATTAATTTTAATTTTTTTAAAACAACACCTGAGTATCTGCCTCTAGGGTCAACATCGAAGGTAGAATGAGCTAGGGGTCTTTGACCCGTCTCCCGACCCGATATAATCGCTGACCTGGTGACTCGTTGGCCCGGTTGTATTTTAGGTCAACGTGTCTTTCAATTGCAAAAGGCTCAACTAAAAATTAAAAGTCAATTAATTATCTTTTAGAGCACAAAATGGTTAAAATGTTCCACGCGGCTAATGTCAGCCTCATATAATTAATACACCTTTCCATCGTATTAAGTCGTTCAAACGTGACCACGTGAGATTCGATGGGGACATCAAAGACATTGATTGCATCGATCCGAACGCACAGATCATTTTACAAAGTCATCAGATTTTGAACTTTTTTGACTTTGTTTTCGTGGTCTTACGTCCGAATTAAAAGCATATAACCATAAGATATAGTTTATCCCTACAACTATTAGACGATGCTCCGTGGTGACTCATTTGATTTGCCTTCTGAATCTCCGTATCTCTGAGACATGTGCTCTCGTACAGGAGTTACAACTGGTTTTGTTAGGCTCGATTTGTTCGTGTCATCAGCCTTTTCTGGAATGTAATCAATCTAATCCTGATAAATTTAATGAATTCAAATGTTGAATGACATTCGAACGTTGGGTTCAGTTGAAAAACATTTCCGACTTTTCAGATCATTCAGTTTTCTAAATATTCTTTCTGTTCCTGTTAAAACCGATGTTGCAAATCAAAAGCGAATTTAAAATCCATCCACCCCCCCCCCACAAAAAAGTTAAAGAAACCTCAGCAGAGAGCAAAACATATTCTCTGTAAATATCTTTACACGATGTTCTGACCCAAATTACCAAGTAAATTCTACTAAAATTTATTGAATTTCATCCCCAAAATCGTGGAGTGCTGATTTAAAAAAAACCAAGTGAGATGGAAAATTCCAGTCTTTCCTCTGATCCTCGTCATCCTCCAATTGATTTCCAGTTCTTTCGTTCTCTAATTTGTTTTTGCATTTACTTCTGTTTCCTTCGGAAAGACATGGATTTAAACTAATTTAACTAAAAAAATTCATTCCTTCAAATAAAGTTGTCGGCATTTTTAAAATAAGTTCGTTGTAATTAAGTTTTTAAATTTCATTGAAGCAGGTCACCAGGGCATCTTCACTGTCGACGTTTGCCTTGAACTCTTGCACCTCGAGGATGTCGTTGTTCATTTTTCTAGCTCTCAACTTTTTCAGAAGAACTAACAAAAGCCCTTTAAATTTTAATTTGACTTTTCCAACACCTGTCGAAAGTATAGATTTTGTTTTGCCTCCAAAGTCTTACATTTTTGAAACCCAATATTGCCTTTGCGGTGATAATATATTGTAATAATATTGTGAATCTTAATCTAATTTGTTGTCTATGCAATGTATGTGCCAAACAAAATATAATAAATTATTTAACCAGGATTTATACTTTATTCTCGAATAAATTGGAACATTTTTTTTTATTTTCTGCCAATTTTCAAATAACATTTCTTTGGATATTTATTTATTTATTTAATTCTTTCAAGTTTTTCTGAATTTTCTTTCAATTGGTTTTACTTGGTCTTTAATTGGCTCAACCAAAGTCACCAACCAACGTCATCCTGATGCCAATCTTCAGTCCTCCGCTGCCCCCGTCTGCGGTTTTTAAACCGTTTTTGTGACCAGTTTGAATTATCGTCTGAGAAACTTTTTGAGACGATCCCCGTCGAATTTGTTTTAAAAACTTGATTTTCACTAAAAATGAAAGCAAATGAGAAGTTTGTAAACTTTAATCAGCAATTGGCATCTTTTGTTCCTCTCCCTGAAACTTTTGAAGATTATTTTAGGTTGGCAACGGAGTCATTATTACATAATTATTATTATTGTGTTTAGGTTGGCAACGGAGTCATTATTACATAATTATTATTATTGTGTTATATATTATAATAATTGTTATATAATATAATAATATTTAATATAACATTTATTATATAATAAAATAATTTTATTATTATTAAGTGTTATTATAAATTGCGTAAGATTGATAAATTATTATTAATATATTATTGTACATGTATCTAATTAAATCATATATCGTATATAATTAATAAAATAATAATTGCATAATTAAGTGATAATAAGATTAATTCATAAAACTTGAAAAGCCACATAATTAGAAAAATGAACAAACAGTTTTTTAGATTTGAAAATAAGGATTTGGATAAAGGCTCTTTTGTTTTATGATCAACACCATTAGTATAATTAACGATGGTTTTATTATTATTTTGTTCTTTTATTTTCTCGGCCTCACACCCAAAACACAAAAAACAATATTCCGACGGCCTCTCCAAAGTTTAGTGTCCGCACTAGGGCCCGAGATCACCCTGGACATTCGGTCAGAAGGTGAAATCACGATCGAACGCGCCGAGTAACGTCAACTGCCAATGTCATTGAGAATTCGCAGTCCGAGAAAGTGCGATTGCCCTCGGAAGTGGGCACCTGTGAGCCCTCCAGATTTTGTAACTGTGACTGAGGACCGAGAGCACAACGTACATTAAACTCGTCTTCGAAGCGATTATTATTATTATTATTATTATCGTTGTTGCCGACGTAACATTATTGTGGTCGCTGTAATGTTATTTGCTACATATTACTATTATGAATGTGTAATAATTTAAATGTTTATTAATAATAACAATAATAATAATAATAATAATAATAATAATAATAATAATAATAATAATAATAATAATAATAATAATAATAATAATAATAATAATAATAATAATAATAATAATAATAATAATAATAATAATTTAACCATTACTATTAATGCTGTTGTCAATATGAAAATACATTATTTTGATGATCCTCTCGCAAGATATTCATTTGTCATCCACCTTTTCAGTCACTCATTCAATTTCATTCAATGGCATTTAAATGATGCATCGCAGAATTGGCTCTGTGAGGGAAGCCATTTTAATTCACGGAACTTTTCATAATAATAATATATTCACATTTTCTAATATCTTACACAATCTAATTATACCTTATATAATATTCATTGATTATAATAATGTAATCACCTATTCTAACACAATCTAATTATATTTTACACAATATTCATTATAATAAAAATATAATAATATATTGTAGTTCCTTTTATAATCTAATTATATTTTATGCAATATTTGTTGATTATAATGATATAATCATAAATATATGATATTGTTGGATCCCTAGATCCAATAAATTGAATAATATTTAAAATTATATTGCCGATTAATTATTTTAATAATTAATTAAATTTAGTGGCAATATAATTTGAGAATTAAATTGGTGCTATTCAGACTCTTTGGTTATGTACCTTTGACAAATGGATTTATATCGGAAAGTAGAGCGAGAGTAATAGAAACAGCAGATTTCAAGACTTAATCAATTAAGCATTTTACATCTTCCAAGCCATCTGACAACTTTCAATAAACCTGCCCTTCTATAATTAGTTTGAGGACCCCGGGTTATTACATTGGTGTCAGGAGTGGGATTTAGAGTTAAAGGGTATCCAAAAGTAACTAAAGTAGAAGCTTGTTTAGTTGAAAAGTGAACGATGCCGAAGTACTTGGATGAATTGTACGTGCCTCGATTGAGACAAGAATTGAGAGAGCGTGGCCTGGATTGGAAAGGCACGAAAGCTGAGATACGAGAGCGACTTGGGACATGGCTGACAGAGAATGGCCATGACCCAGAGGAATACGAATTCGAGAATCCATCCCATAAAAAGATGGATGAATTTCTTGATTTTATGAAAAAGTCCGTAGATGAGATGAGGGAATGTATTAGGACTATTAGGGGTGATTTGAAAAACAGAGCGGTTCCATGCCAGGATGTCTCGTTGGCTTCGGGTGAAGACTCTGCCGAGAAGAGTCCTGTTGGTTCTTTTGAGGAGAGCAAAGTGGTGCTTCCATCTTGCGAAGAACAAGGAGAGGAACTCTGCAAAAAGGTTACCAACGAGGAACAAATCATGTCCGTTGTTCCAGGTACCGTTTCTGGCAGCGTTGGGATGGAGTCATTAGAGGGCACATCCAACCACAGTGCGTGTGTGTCTCCAGAAGCTCTGTGCGTGATGGCAGACTTAGGGAACTCGACGTTGGAGCCCATAGAGTTACCAGATCAGGTCGAGTCGTCAGCAGGGCCCAGAGAGCTCACGGAGGTTTTAGTGGAGCAAGTGGGGCTTTCGGAGGAGCCTGTGGGATTGCCGGTGGATCATGTGGAGTTGTTGGTGCAGCTCGAGGAGTTACTGATGAGTCACGTGGAGTTGCCGGTGGAGCACACGGATTTGATGGTGGAACAAGTAGAGTCTACAGAACAGCCCATGGATTTACCAGCGGATGTTTCGGCTCCATTGGAAATAACAGAAGGGAGTGCTCGGGATTTCAGGAGAGTGCCTAGCATGGAAAGTGGAGCAGGTGATCCTGAGGAGAGTCTGGGATCTGGCGACATCGTGGAGCAGGAGAGTGTGCATAGAAATGGCGATGTTCCGCGGCTGAAACTTGCGGGACGCAGAAGTAAAAGGGAGGAGACAGAAATCCCAGAAGATGACAAAGCAAATGGATCTGGGATTTGCAGCCATGAGATTGTTGGAAGATCGGATCCTATTCCGAGAGTAAAAATGAAAATGGGAATAGATGTCTGTTCGGGACGAACAGATTTAAGGAGGGGGCAGTGTTGGATCCCTAGATCCAATAAATTGAATAATATTTAAAATTATATTGCCGATTAATTATTTTAATAATTAATTAAATTTAGTGGCAATATAATTTGAGAATTAAATTGGTGCTATTCAGACTCTTTGGTTATGTACCTTTGACAAATGGATTTATATCGGAAAGTAGAGCGAGAGTAATAGAAACAGCAGATTTCAAGACTTAATCAATTAAGCATTTTACATCTTCCAAGCCATCTGACAACTTTCAATAAACCTGCCCTTCTATAATTAGTTTGAGGACCCCGGGTTATTACAATATAATAATACCGTTATCTTATACAATCTTATTATATTTAATATAATTTTCTTTCAATTCCTGTCATGTATTTCAGGGCAATTCCTTCATCGTGTTTAAATCTTCTGCCATGACTTTTCTCTGAAACTGCTTTAAAACTTTCCACGCAACCTAATGGCTTCGTCGAGATCTTGCCTCGGTCATTAGGATGTTAATAAAAAATGTTAAAAATAAAAAAAATAATAAAAAATTATATCAATAAATTATTTATTTATTATAATGAATGTTCAAATGACATTTATTTTGAGACGTCACTTCGAATTATTGTCAAACATTTTAATTCTAAATGATTTATAAAACGTTTCAGTTATTGTTAACACAATTTTGAATCATTTCTGGACAAATTCGTCCAATGAAAGTCAATCAATCAAGGGCTTAACCCTGCGATAACATTAATAACATAAAGTAATATTTTGTTTACTGTAATTGATTATTAACTATTGCTTCATAACTAACAACTCCATCAGATTGAACGATGCTGTTGTATGGTCTTACTATTAAGTATTAACCGCCATAATTGAAATATTTCTAACGAAAGAAAACATTTGAAAGAAATATTTTTGCATTATTAACAAATAAAACAATCAAATAACAGCATTTTTTTCTTATTTCTTTGAAACGAAATAAAAAATTTAAATTATTCAAATTGATATTCAATGTTTTCACAAAACACGCATAAAACTAATAATCATTCCATCGAAAGGATCTATTAACTCAATGGATTTAATATTGTTTTTTAAGCATTTTTATTTTAAAGCGACAATTAATTAACGGACTTCAATCTTAGAATCTCTCATCAGAAGGTTTGATTGGCATAAAACATGGAAGCTTAAATTATTCAAAAGGCGAAGGAAAACACTTTCAGTTTCACTTTGGACTTTAACTTCCAGGGAAATGTCGAATTAAACTGAATTGGATTTCAGGATTTAAGAGTAAAAGCACGTGGTTCCAGTGGGTTTTGTCGAGTTTTGCTCAGTAATTTCGGTTATTATTCGTTATTTGTCTTTGCGTTGGTGTGCCTTTCTGCACATTTACCTACGTTTTTTTTTCGGAGGTAATGAAATTCTTTGACAAAAGCATTCACGGAAAACTCATTCGATTGAAGTTCATTGTGGAGCTTTTAAATTTAAAACATTTCTCGACCTAATAAAGAAGTAAACAATGTTAATTTACTAACTCGTCCATCCATCCATCCATCCATTCTTTAACTCACTCACTTTAAGGTTGACCAGTCATAAGCGTATATTTTTCTTCGAGAAATAATTTCTGATATTCCGGGATCGAAAGGAAAACAGATCTTTCAATTGCTTTTCCAATGGTCATCTATGCATCAACAAACCATTCATTCGACCATGCATCACTTTTAACCGCATTCCCCTATAATTATCGTCATCATCATCATCATCATCATAGTCATCGCTATCATTATCATCATCCAGGCCAGCACCTGGTCTCAAGGCATCTTTTTCTTAGATCTTTCACAGCTCAGTGGTGTGTAAAATTGCACACACCCCCGCGGTTTTTCATCATCATCATCGTCGTCGTCGTCGTCGTCATCATCATCATCATCATCGTCGTCGTCGTCGTCATAACCTTAATCGTCCGTTCATTTCGAGCATCAATTTGTCAGCATTTAAATCATTCTTGCATCTTCGTCATCAGCAAATTGCTTGCGGTATGAATGTGTCCGACGCCCAAAAGTCATCGTCGTTGTCGTCATCAGCTCTATAATGATCATTATCAAGGGCAGCAATCCAAATATATGGCGAGACATTAATAAAATCACGCTTAATTTTGCTAAAAGTTAAAACAAATAATTTACTTTTAGATTTCTACGCTTCCAGTCCATTGCACAGATACCCTTACAGAGCCGATTGTTAGTGAATTGATATAATTGCTATATTAATTAATTGATATATTTGTTGCTATAATACAATTTAATTCTCAATTTAATATATTTGTTACATCTTCCCATTATTAAGCCATTCTCAGTAGTTGAAATACATCAAAAGCACTTTAACATTGTCATTTCTAACGCTGAACATGAACGAGCAAAGTACTCAACGGATTAACAAGCAACATGTGTTAAACGAACATCAATCAACAAATAATTAATAAGGCGCTAATAATTAGCACGTCACACCAGTACGTCAAAGTTGTTAAAGTGATGTTAAACCTCTTAGCCCCTGTCAAGATCACAATCACACCGAACGACCAAAAAGTCCTCCACCGTGGAACTGTCAGCTTCTTCTGCGAAGCCGTAGGCAGTCCCAGGCCGGATATCCATTGGACCAAGAATGGTGAAGTCATGTCAGACGACAGGGTAAAGGTCCAAGTTCAAGGGACGGGTCTAAGGTCGGTGCTCAGATTGGAATCGGTGGAGTACGATGATGGTGACGTGGAATGCATCGCAACGAATGATTTCGGAAAGGATTCTTCCAAAGCCAAGCTCTTTATCCACGAGCCTGATAAAGGTAAGCTTTGATTGGCTTGAAGCTTGTTGTGTCTGGTGTTGTGGTTGGCTGGCGCCGGTGTTTATTTGTTGAGACGATTGTTTTGATTGGAGGCCTTTGGTGTTTATTCGTTTTGATAATTATTTTGATTGGTTGCTTTGATGGTTCTTAGTTGCTACGGTCCTTTCAACTGATACTATTCAATATTTGGCGATTGATAAATGCTTAAAGTTTTAAACAACTTTAAAAATAGGAAATTACAATTTCATTTAATTACTTAACTTCGTAAAAAGTACCGCGGACGCTAAAATAACGAAATGCCATAAAACTTTGACTAAAAATCTCTGTGAAAGAAATGTCCGCAACTGCCTAATATGACTTCCTTCCGATGATACTTGAAGGTTGAAGATTGAAATTGATTTTTAAAAGCACTACTAAATAATTGTAATTATTATTTAACATTTCTTTAACATTAAACAAATAAATAAATGCGCGGAAACAACGAAACAACGATTGATCGTTAAATCTAAAATTTAATCTGAGGAAAAAGAAAGAAATCCCACGAGATTGTGATTCCTCTTGAGAACTAAAAAAACATAAAAACTCTGAAATCCCTCGAAGCCTTAAATTCCAAAAGCATGCGTTCAACCACGAAACGATTTCCATCTTTTTCTAATGGTGTCATTGGACGCCCAGATGGAAACCAATGAACGGTGAGGTCATCGATCACGTGAGCACGTC
Source organism: Hirudinaria manillensis (assembly GCA_034509925.1). NCBI lineage: Eukaryota > Metazoa > Annelida > Clitellata > Hirudinida > Hirudinidae > Hirudinaria > Hirudinaria manillensis. Next base: position 6,872,726 of record CM067528.1, on the reverse strand, counting down.
CCTTCATTTCATTGCTCGAGGCATTCCGGCCTTGACATTCGAATGAGATTTTAATGGCCTAAAAAGAGGAAATAAAAAATGGAATCCGCAGTTGATTGTTTGGTTTTTTTTTAATTATTTTAAATTATTTTTGTAATGAATTCACGAGGAAGAAATAAGTGAACATGATTTATTTTGGATGTCAAAACGCGTGTTTGTTGTTTAAAAGCGTGATTAAAGATTTTTTGTAGAAGAAATTCTGTGACGAATTAATTGCATTAATTGCAATAATAAAATTAATTAATAATAAAATGACAATCACAAATGATGTTAGAAATTTGCTTCCTCTCTCGTGATGCCAGAGTAACGTTTTGGCGCCTAATTATTTTTCAAATCGATTCAACCCTTCACACAAAGAAATATCTGTATCGTTATATTTAATAATAATAATAATAATAATAATAATAATAATAATAATAATAATAATAATAATAATAATAATAATAATAATAATAATAATAATAATAATAATAATAATAATAATAATAATAATAATAATAATAATAATAATAATAATAATAATAATAATAATAATAATAATAATAATAAATAATAATAATAATAATAATAATAATAATAATAATAATAATAATAATAATAATAATAATAATAATAATAATAATAATAATAATAATAATAATAATAATAATAATAATAATAATAATAATAATAATAATAATAATAATAATAATAATAATAATAATAATAAGATCGACTTGACAGACGCCAAAACAATGGGCATCAGAACGGCAAAACAACTGTACAAAACAGTTGACGGATATGGACTGCAATCATTTTCAAACGCCATTGGTCCAAGCGAATGGCTAATCGATGGAATTAACAGAATGACGTCAGATCAATGGATCAACTGCGTGAAGGTTAGAGCCGCGGTCCTGCACAACAGATTGCGGGAATCGAGGTACAAGATGTATTTGAGCACTCTCTGCACTGCTGGATGCCGGACTGAGGAGTCGCTGGGCCATATCATACAGCGGTGCCATGTTACCGATGGTCCTAGACATGTTAGACACAACTCCATTTTGGCCATGATAGGAAGCAAACTTGAGAAGATGGGGTTTACTACCAGCATCGAACCCAGAATCCCGACGATAGAAGGAACAAAAATTCCTGATTTGTGCGCATGGAAAGGCTCCACATACGTCGTGTGTGACGTGGCAGTGGCATCGGATATTGCCGACTTGAATAAAATACATGCCTCAAAAGTCGCAAAGTATGACCTTCCGGGAATCCACCAATGGATGAAGGAAAATAATCCGATGCCAGAACAACGGAGTCAGAAAGGTACCATCACCGCCCTGGTCTTGAACTGGAGAGGAGCAATAGCAGAAGAGTCTTGGAGGGTTTGGAGAAGATTTGGGGTCTCGAGGAGGTTCCTCATGTGGACCTCCATAAAAACAATGCAGGAGACCCATAAGATTTGGCGAACTTTTAAAAATAACGCCTGGAGAAGAAGAAAAAAGAAGTTGAATTGAATGACATTTGTGAATGTACAATGACTCGTAAGATCGACTTGAAAGTTCCTTTTTTTGAATGGTCTGACGGGATTTCCCAGACCCATTGGCGGACCTAAAATTATTGAAGCGGATTATGAATTGTATGAATTGATTGCTTTCTGTGAGTTTTTGGCTGGGCTAATAAAAGGAAAAAAAAAAAAAATAATAATATTATTAATAATAATAATAATAATAATAATAACAATAATAATAATAAACAAGAAAGACCCTGACAACCTACGGAATGCACCATCCCAGAGCTGATGTAGAGAGACTTTACATTAAAAGGAAATAGGGCGGTAGAGGACTCCTTGAAATCTGGACATCATACCAACAAGCAATATTAGGTCTCTCAGAATACATAGAAAAAGATAATAGCCAACTCATCCAACTAGTTAAGCTGAATGACGATCTCAAAAAGAAACACTCGATGACAAGTCAAGCAAATAAAATTCGAAATAAATATAGGATGGAGATTTGCACTGACACAAAAAGCACTGATGAACTTAAGAAAAGAATAGAGAAAGAAAAGCTGGAAAACATCAAGAGTAAACCCCTGCATGGACAATTTTTTAGAAACATGGAAAAACCAAGGGTTAACAGAGAAGTGACTGTTTCGTGGCTCAGCAGAAGTGGGATGAAAGGAGAAACAGAAAGTCTCATCATTGCTGCCCAGGATCAAGTTCTGACGACAAGGTATTACCAAAAAAACATCCTGAAACAAAATGTTACAAGCACATGCAGGCTCTGCCATAAGTCAATAGAAAGTATTAGTCATGTTATTTCAGGATGTCAGGTGCTAGCCCCAACAGAATATACTGAAAGGCATGACAAAGTGGCATCTTATGTCCACTGGAAAATTTGCAGGAATTTGGACATCGAAGTAAATGAAAAGTATTACTTACACGTACCTGAGCCAGTTATTAGCAAAGAGGAAAATACATTAATGTGGGATCAAGGAGTGCTGACAGACAGAAAAATTCCAGCTAATAGACCGGATATTATATTGTTAAACAGAAAAGATAAACAGTGCCTGCTAATTGAGATATCCATTCCTGATGACGAAAATGTCCTAAAGAAAATAAATGAAAAAATCCTCAAATACAGGGATTTACAGATTGAGATCGCCAGAATGTGGAAGGTAAAAGTCAAAACAGTACCAATCGTAATGGGAGCCTTAGGGACAACTTCCGAAACTCTCCAAAAAGAACTTGACGAACTGCCTGGAAAAGCAAGCCAATATGAAATCCAAAGAATTGCCTTGCACGGAACAGCTCATATACTTAGAAGAATTTTAGGATGATAATTATTTTGTTTTAAATATAACAATTATTTCGTTTGACAAGGATGATTTAGTTAAGTTATTATGTTTTTTTTTGTTGCGATTGATGTGATGTTTGAGATGTGGCTTCCTTTGGGCTCTAGTTGAGACCTGGCGCCACAGAGTTTTCGGCTATTGCTTGCAATAGCTTGTGAATAAACGAATAATAATAATAATAATAATAATAATAATAATCATAATAATCATAATCATAATAATAATCATAATAATAATAATCATAATCATAATAATCATCATCATCATCATCATAATAATCATAATAATAACATCAGCTAACAGGAGAATGAATAACATTAACCAATTAAACATGTACGGGATTAATATTAATTTTATTATAAATTTTATATCAGTTCACATGCAGTTATTTATTGCACCGATTTTCCGAAAATCACAAAATTATTCCTGATGGGATGTGATGGGACTGCGACATAAAAAGCACTTTCGAGTCCATCGTCGTGTGTACAAAATGGTGGTTCAAGTATTTTTTAATGTATTTTTAAATATGTCTTAAAATGCATTCGTAAATATGATTTTAAATGCATTTTTTTAGATATATTGTTAAAATTGTAATTTCAAATGTATTTTCAAATATTGGTGACAGCAGATACTTGGCGTTGAAATTCTTCACTTGTTACAAACAGACAAAAGAAAACAGAAAAAAAGATTAACAGAAAGTACACACAAACATGTTTGAATATACTTTGTGTATACGTCTTTAGGAAGCTCAGATCGCCGAATTAGAGATATAATTAAGTTTTAATTCACCGAATATTCTTAATTATTTTCTAATCAAAGAGAGAGAAATGTTACAGGAATTTAATTAAATTTAAAAGTAAAAATCAGTAAAAAGTTTCAGTTGACCTTTGAACTCCTTCATTGCGAGAAAATTCTGATATAATTTCGAAAGTTATGCGCAAATAGAGTTAATAGTAAGATTTACTTTTCAGGTATATCATCATCACCATGATCGATGTCGTCGTCATGGTGATGAATATGATGATAATAATAATTAATATTTTTTAATATTTAATATTTAACATTTTAATTATTATTATCATCATCATCATCACCATGATCGATGTCGTCGTCATGGTGATGAATGTCAATTTTAGCGGTGCGACGTGTAACTCAGTGATTCGCATTTGATCGATCCACGTGACATCCGAGGTCACAAGAAGTTCAAAGTTCGAAGTTCAAAGGGAGATTAATTGAATCTGTTCCCGTGGTGACCGTCTACGTCGATGAAAATGACGATGGGTTCGGTTCACCAAAATGAATGATGATGATGACGACGACGATCATAATTTTCTGTTACCAATATGATGATCATCATGGATGACGATAACGATAGTACCGCTGGCAGAATTTATCTACTAGCAACCATTATCAATGCTACCATAGATTCAAAATTAATATTATTTACAATAGAAGTATCAAGCATCATCTCAACTTCCTCATTGCTATCACCACCATCATCAACATCATCATCATCATCGCCGTCATTTATCTTTTATCGCTACTTTGAATGGACATCGTTAATCCAATCGTTTTCAACGTTTTACAACTTCCATCAGCAATCAGCAATCCCCACCTTCGCCAGTATCATTACCACAGCTATCATCATCACCATAAGAGTCGTCATCATCGTCATCATCATCATCATCATCATAATCATCATCATCAGCACCAGCACCATCGGACTCGTGAGTAATAACAACTCTCCAATTACAACTGCCGTGGCTTCTCTCGTTACAAATTTCCGTTCTTTTCGTCGTAGCAACGTCTTAGTGAGATGTCGATGCCGACGACGACGACGACGGTTGTGATGATGACGACGACGACGACGATAAAAATGATGGTGATGACGACGACGAAGGCAATGGCAACCACGAGGATGATGACGACGAAGATGGCCATTTCAGAAATCTGTAAAATTAAAAATAAAGATTATCACGGCCGTCACGAAATGAAGCAGATAATGATTTCATGACATTAAAATAATTTTGCGGCCAATTTTCATGATTAACAGAGGGTCGAATTACGAAGAAATTCAAGACTTTTTAAAAATCAAATTAACGACATTTTATAAAATTGCATTTATTCTCAATATTTACCAAATATATATTTATAATTATTTTAAGCCGATGCGTAACGATTATGGAACTTCCGCTCATCGAAACGTACAAGCACCATCATTACCATCACCTGATACTAGGCCGTCACCATCATCATCATCATCACACCTGACATATTTATGGCCGCCGTGTCCACGTGATTATCTCCCTCCAGCATGACGTCATCAATCACCTGCTGCTACCAGGTCTATTAACTGCGCTGGTCATATTTTGAGGACTTTCGTCGTCGTCATCACCGTCGTCATCATCATCGTCATCGTCATCGTCGTCGTCATCATCATCATCATCGTCATCGTCGTCGTCATCATCATCATCATCGTCATCGTCGTCGTCATCATCATCATCATCATCATCATCGTCGTCGTCGTCGTCGTCAACAAGATCATCCCCATCGTCATCATATCCAGTATTATATAAAAATACTAAGGTTTAAAACATGCAATAATTAAATTGTTTTAGAAATAAAATAAAATTTGCAATAGACTTGTCAAGTAATAATAAAATTAATTATTATTTTAATAATTATTGAATAAATAAATAAATTCGAATTCATCCAAGTAACTCGGAAGAACCGACGGAAATTTGCCGAAAAGAATTAGATGGAAATCTAATCATTCGTTCAAAATTCGATTTGCAAAGAATCAGATTCGTTCACAAAGACTTCAATTTCTTATTTTTCCATTAATTTTTGAAAAAACAAAACATTTCCAACGTTAATAATAATAATAATAATAATAATAATAATAATAATAATAATAATAATAATAATAATAATAATAATAATAATAATAATAATAATAATAATAATAATAATAATAATAATAATAATAATAATAATAATAATAATAATAATAATAATAATAATAATAATAATAATAATAATAATAATAATAATAATAATAATAATAATAATAATAATAATAATAATAATAATAATAATAATAATAATAATAATAATAATAATAAAATAATAGATATAAGTTGAATAATCAATAAAAGGATTGTAATAACTTTAAACGGAATGTAATTGAATGAACCAAACAAGGTTATTATTGTTTCTAAAAATCGATTGTCATGAATATTAATCAGTCCAATAAATATCCATGAATATTCATAGCTCCACCGGGCTACCCGCGGATAGAGTTGGCACCGGAGATGAAGTCAGTGGACCGTGGAAAGAAGGTGCTTTTGCAGTGCTCGGCTGTTGGTCTTCAACCGATAAAGTACTTGTGGATCAAGAATCATTTTCCTGTCAACAGCAGTGATAATAGAATTCATTCAATGCCCAGTGGTTCGTCTGATAACAAAGATTATATTGTGATTATGAATATAGCATTAATGTAATTGTGATAACATTAATTATATTATGATATAATATTAATATAAATGTGATAATATTAGTTATGTTATGATATATTGTTAATATTATAATTGTAATAACATCAACTATAATATATACTATATTTTATATATACATTATATTATGAAAATTATGATATTGACATAATATTGAAATCTTTACATTATGATAATCATGGTAACTGTGTAATGTTGTGATAACAACAATTACAACAATTATCCAATAAATCTATTAAGTTAGTGAAGCTATGAATATGTAATTTCTAATCGGCATTTATTTATTTATTCATTTATTTATTTATTTTCTTTTAAAGTGAAATATTTTCATCTAAAAAGTTAATTAACTTTCCAACAGCAACTGATTACCTGATACTAACACATGGCCATTGGTGCCATGGTCACCAATAATTCCTAATAATTATTTCCTAATTAATTCTTAAGCCCTTACAAGTAATATTTGTAAGCCATCGTTTCAACAAGGCTGTGAAGATTTTAGTAATATTCCGTAAAATATCTTTAATTATCCTATTTATATTCCCTAAAATATCCTTAAATATCCGAGTAAATACCCTTAAAAACACACAAAATCTATTTCTAAGTCTTAGTCGCTTAACAGACTCAAACCAGCACATATTTTGCAATTATCCATTAATCTTAATTAATTTACTTATGAATTTTTAATGCTTCAATTTCATACATTAATCATTAATTATTACTGATTAATTACTCATGGTATTTATTTTGTTTTTAATTATATTGTTTTATTATTTCTGAATTTCTTGACTTAACATCTTTAAGAGGAGCATTTCCAGAAGAGCGTCTTTTAGGAAAATTAAATATTATTACTAATAAATTAATATTTAAACTGAAATGCATAGTAAGTACAACTTATATACATGAATTAAACAAATTAACATAATTTATGTAGACTGTAATTTGATAAAATTTCAATCAGATAAATGCAGGATAGCATTTTCAGCGGAGCCTGAAATATGCAAATGAATGTGATATGCAAATGAGATATGCAAATGAGGCATTAACTTATCGTGGACTTGTTTTATCTTCGTCTGAAATTATAAAGTCTTGCGCTTTCCATCAAGTTTGAAATTGGAGGTGTTTTATAAATAATAATTATAAAGAATTAATAATTATAAAGAATTAATAATTATAAATAATTAATAATTATAAATAATTAATAATTATAAATAATTAATAATTATAAATAATTAATAATTATAAATAATTAATAATTATAAATAATTAATAATTATAAATAATTAATAATTATAAATAATTAATAATTATAAATAATTAATAATTATAAATAATTAATAATTGTAAATAATTATAAATAAATAATAATTATAAATAATTAATAATCATAAAGAATTATAAAGGTTTCATTTTATTTTAATAATCCAATAAATAGATTTAAATATTTTATCGCATTTAAATGCCCGCCATTTCTCTCTGAGAATAAACAAAAAAAAAGCGATTGTTTAATAATTAACAACAAAATGGATCCCTTTTAATCTCACAGTTTACGATTGATTGGATTCAATCCTTTGGTTCAAAAGTATTTAAAAGATTTAATGTTGAAATAATTGATGGAAAGGTACTCTGGAAATTCACAACGCTCAGCCAAGCGATGAAGGTTCGTACGAATGCATTGCAGAGAACATCTACGGAGTTGCTTATTCAAGGGTGGCGGCCCTCTTTGTCAAAGGTTGGTCGTCATCATCATCATCATCATCATCAACATCATCGTCGTCGTCATCTTCATCGCCTTCAGCGTCATCATTATCATCATCAGATTCATGTATCGAAATTCACCATAATCCTTTCACCATTCCTCAAAATCCATCAACTTGGAAATGGAATTTTTCATATTTTTTCCATTTTTGAAAATTTATTAATTTTTAATTTAAAAATATATTGCCGACGGTTTTGAATTATGGTTTCAGTTTCCATTTTGAAATCAATTTATTTTATTTTATTTATTTTTTTTTTCAATCGAGCAGAAAATAATTCTTTAAATCGATTTCAAAATCTTAGAAATGATGAATTATTTTGCTGCTTTAACAATAACAACAAAACATTAACAACAACAACATCAACAACAACAACGACAACAACAACAACATCAACAACAACAACATGAAAAACAAAATAACTTGATATCAGCAATATATTATCATCAACTGATCAACACAGTTTGTAACACTTTGTCAATGATATTCATTGGCTTAAACATCAACACGTGCTTTAAATGTGGGTCACCGTTGAACCAATCATAAGATGAACGACATAAATAATTCCAGTGGGACTTACTGTTGAAAATAATCATGAGTCACCCAAATAGACGAATCGAATTTATTCCACCTATTCATCCATCCATCAATCCATCAATCCATCCATCAATTCACCCATCCATCGGTCCATCTCTTCGTCCGTCCGTCCCTCCGCCCGACCATCCATCTATACGTCCGTTCGTACGTCCATTCATCACGGAAACTAACCGACCAACCATCTGCTCATTCATTTCACCATCCAGCTATCTATGAAATTACAGGAGGATTATGGTAATAAATGTCGAGTAAATAAATGCACGTCTTGAGACATTCATCATCTCCGTGGCGTGAGGAGGTGCCAAGCAGTGATTAATTGCGGGGATTTGTAAACTCTTTGACCTCCATCGTTGTCGTCTTCATCATCACCATCGTCATCATAATCGTCGTCGTCTTTCTTGTGTTAACGATGTTGTTCTTGATTTTTGTTTAATTTTTTGTTCAGAAAAGGCTGTTAACTCTGGATCCATAGTCTGGCCAAAACATGAGAACGCATCTAACATATTTTAGGATAACAAACAAATGAATAAATAAATAAATAAACATATTTTATGTTAAAAATAAGGCAAATTATAAACTAAACAAAGCAACATTTGCAAGTAATTTTTATTCGTAAAACTTGAAAAGTCTCAATAATTATTACGAATAATTAACTGTCATTAATTATTTTATCGACTAATAATTATCGGTTGTAAACGATTCCAGATTCCTTCGCCCCTTTCAGCATGCACACCTGTGCGAATGGCTTAAAAACATTACAAGATGAGGTGGCTTAGTAACTCCGTAGGGCCTTCAATAATTCACGTGACATGATCACGTGATCTCGATTGCCAATAAATCTCAAATCGCGGAGCCAAGTTGTCATTAAGTGGTCTACTGAGAGGTGTTATTCACGTGCTGGAAACAATGCAAGATATTGTATATTGTATAGAATATACAATTAGTATGGGATATACATTATATGAATATACTTTGTATGGGATATATGTTGTATACACCTTGTATGGAATATACATTTTGTAGAATATACATTGCATGCAATTTACATTCTGTGGAATATATATTGTATGAAATATACGTTGCACGGAATATACCTGATTTAAGCAAAAGCATGCAGAGCATACTTGCATGTTGAAAGTGCTTTTCAAGAATTTCCAGGATGCCGTTCGTTGAACATTCGTTTCCAGACCCCTGCTGCTATTTTGGCTCAGTTTCCAGGAAAATTGGTTTTTAGACTCGGAATCTTTTCATTCGAAAAGCTGTCGGTTCTGAGGAGATGAAAGTTTAAGTACTGAGTAAATGGACTAATCAAGAGTTGAAGGAATGCGTGGAAGCACGAATAAATGAATAAATGAATGAATGAATGAACGAGTGAACGAATGAATGAATGAAGGAATGAATGAAGGAATGAATGAATGAATGAATAGAAAAGGATTGAAGAGCTTCAAAGATAAAGATTGCTATAAAGTCAACAAATGTGGCTTGGATCTGCGAAATAAACGATTTATTTCAGCGATTTCATTTCCTTCTGAGTTACTTTCCCCGCAGTTATTATTATTATTATCATTATTATTGTTATTATTATTAATATTATTATTATTATTATTTTGATTTCATTTTTACATATATTCCCTGACAGACCACCCAAAAATTACCAGAAAGCATTTGGCCAGCGAATCAAATGAATAAAGTTGTTTTTTTTTTGAGTTTATGAGTTTATTAAGGTATCAAGGCAACTGAAAGAACAAATAGCAAATTGAACATGTACAATATTAAACAAACAATTATGTACATAACACAATGAAACAAATGAACTTAAAATACAAAATAAAGTCATAGCTTGCGCTTCCTTAAGACTGACCCTGGAAATCATAAGATATATAATGCAACCATATAAACTCAAACAACTGAGGCATCTCTCACTAGATGTGACTTATACAATTTTTTAAACAACAAGAACAATAACTCAAAAGGACATGAATGTAAACAAGTTAACTCCCTAATTGAATCTGGTATTGAGGTATATAATCTGGGACCATAACACTGTATAGAAAATAATTTCAAAGTAGATTTAGCAAAAGTAGGACTGTATTCGTGAGTGTTACGTAAGAAATAAGAAGGATTGTTATAATTATTGCTTGTTATGAAAAAGTCAGAAAATATTTTAGGAATAGAATTGAAGTGATAAGCAAACATAAAAAGGGCAGTTTGTAAGTCATGAATTTGCGTTACACTTAGCAGATTATTGTTTGTAAAGGCAGAAACAGTTGATGACAGAGGCGGCAGCAGGAAAATGATACACACGATATTTTGTAATAATGATAACTGATGTAAGTGTGTCCTGTATTGTAAGTTGACTGCTTAATTTAACATGAAAATTACTTCTTCACTTCAACCCAAGGTTTCCATGGTTTCCATGTTTTCCATGGTTTCAACTTCATATTACAAACTTCGCTCGGAATATCAGCATATTTATCCAGCACGTATCAATACGTTACCTACCACGTATCAATAGATTGAATCGCTGCGCAGTATGAAGAGCCAATGGTGTTTGTCCTGCAAGTGGACTGACTGCTCGGAATTCGATAGATTTTGATTGACTCCTGATAATTACTTTATTTATTTTTCAATATCAAATTAAAGTTTGAAATCCATGTGAGGAAACTCCCCGACACTTCAAATCTCAATAAACTTCCCCATCCAGGGACATCCCATTACAGCACTTTTAAGCATTTATACTTTCACAGATGTTAACTTATTTTTTACAACTGGTCAATGAATAAATGTCCTAACCGGGAATCGAACGCTGAACCAACTGACTGAGCGGCTTTGGATAAGGCAATAATGATGCTCACGTCAGGACAAGACGTGTGTCTGATTTGCAACCAACTGTGCAATTAAACAACTACAAGCGCTGAACACCAAGAATGATGTTTATGCCTACTTTTCCCTCTCGGTACTTTCATTGACCAATCCTTCCTTCCATTCGTTCATTAATCTTGAATTGAATTCACTCAATTGCTCCTTCGTCGTCTCCCCTTCCGTCCATCCATCTATCCGTCCATCTGTCCATCTGTCCATCCGTCATCCGTCTATCCGTCCATCTGTCCATCCGTCATCCATCCGTCCATCCACCTATCCATCCCTATCGAGATGGGAACATGAAACCTGTAAACAAGAATAAAATCCGATGTTCCATGTAATTTCATGGCTTCAAACTCGTGCTGTGCAGAAATGGAACTTTACGCTCATCGCAAGCAGGACGACGTTGCTGACATTAAACTTTGGATTATAAAGAAAGAAAAATTATCTGACATTTGATAATTTATTTATTAATGTGTTTATTTTAACTTTTAAATAATTCATTTGCTAACAATGAGTTCAGTTTATGATGTGATTAAAGATTCGTTGAAAATTATTTTTTGCATTAAAATGCTTAAAGGATGAAATTAAACCAACAGTTTTATGTTTATGTATCACTCCATCAGAACGACAAACATGCAAAAATACAAACATACAAAATGTTTGAAACCTTTTTTAAAGAAACGCTTTTACCCCTTTCAGTTGTTTTGCTCCAAGTTGTGCTTTGGTCAAATCCATGGCCTCGTGATGATGACGACGATGATGATGATGTTAAGGATGACGGTGGCTTTGAAATCCACCAATTACAAATAAGCAATTTTAAATTCATTAAAATTAAAAAAAATGGAAAAATTCAAAATTAATTCTTGAAAATATAATTACATTTCTCATCAACATCATCATCATCATCATCAGCTTTGATGACGTCATCAGTCACTACCCCATCATCTTAGATCTAGCGATCCACTCACAAGTCTTTGTCTTCTCAAGAACTAGGTCACATTAATTATGCTAATTCATTTAATTTACTTATATTTAATTTTTTTTCTTTTGCTCATCCATCCATCCATCCATCCATCCATCCATCCATCCATCCATCCAACCCGAGGAAATATTTTGAAAACTTTTGTTTTTAAAGCTATTCAAAGTTGAATTTATTGAGAATTATTTCCAATTTATTGCATCAAAAATACTGAACATGGTCGTAAATAAAGCACGAAACGGAACATTTAGACCAATAATAATTTAATTTTAAGCAATAATTAACGAATTATTTTTTTATTCAATTTAATTCAATAAGTTCTGATTGGACGAGACTCAAGACATTCGAGACATGAAAAATTATTTAATGCTATTTTATGGAATAAATGTCAATTAATGAATTAATTTAAGTCTGGTTCCAGAGTGGTTGCCAATGATATCTCGTTTATTTATTGCTTGTAAGACTTTATACATTTCGAGGCTTGAAATAGTTTTCAGTTGTTTCTTGTTTATATTGGAATCAACTCCAACAAGTAATTAAATTGCATTAAATTCTTCATTAAATATCTGCCTTTTGTGAATTGCTTCAACATCTTTTGCCGAGCACTTTCGATGCCCCGGGAGATTTTTTTAAATTATAATAAAATATGACATTATAATTGATTAATTAATTAATTAACTAATTATGTAAAATTATAATATGACGAATAAGTAAAATATTACAATTATAATAAAATATTATTCTACATTATTCTTGAGTTTTTAGCAGGAGTCCCTCGACATGTACGAGTTTGAAAAATCGTTAAAAACATTGAAATGGAAAGAAATGTGAGATCCTAATAATGGATGAAACGTCAGGAAAAGATAGAAACACGACACGCTTGAACAACTCCGTGTCTCCGTCGATGATTCAACGAAGCGGAAAAACATTCCTCCCTCTCCCCGTGTTGCTTTCTTAAAATATTAACGGGGTTCTGCTTCAATGCATCCTCTATTTTTACTGGGAGGATTTTCATGACATTATTATTATTATTATTATTATTATTATTATTATTATTATTATTATTATTATTATTATTATTATTATTATTATTATTATTATTATTACTACTACTACTATTATTATTATTATTATTATTATTATTATTATTATTATTATTATTATTATTATTATTATTATTATTATTATTATTATTATTATTATTATTATTACTATTAATAATATTCTGTTAACTAACAAAAGAAGATGATGAATGCATCCATTAATATAAGAGACTTCTTCCCGGATTCACTCCATCCATCCAAACGAACACCTGCTGGAGTTCACCACGAGCTCTCGTGAAAAAAACCTTTTGTTTTGCTTTCGTTGGTTGCCATTGGTTACCGATCTATGCTTAGTCTTATAATAATGATAATATAATAATATTATATATTTATAATGTAATGGAATAATTATTTAAAATTATTAATTGGAATAATAAATCACGGCAATGTCATTCAAGAATCGACAATGGCATTATCACCCCTCCATGAATTCGTATGAATCAATTCCATTTTATCACTTGATCATCTTTGCATCAACAAACGCCACGTAAAGCATCGAATCATGAAATCACCTCTCAGAACTTTAAAAAAAAAATAAATAAAACTACTTTGATAAAAGAAAAAACTTCCAACAGTCAGACGCACTCCACCGATGGTAGTCGTCGATCCGGAAATGGTGGAAATCAATCCAGGTGCTTCGGTCAACCTCACCTGTTCGGGTCAGGGATCGCCCCTACCGGCGGTGAAGTGGTTCCACGAGGGTCGTGAATTGGAAGCCCATCCGGACGATGCGTTCCACCCCGAGAAATTGGTCCTCCGCCTGGAGAGAGTTTTGGAACCTGCCGTGTTCAGATGCGTCGGAACATCGGAGATTGGAAACGTTGAAAAGAATGCCACGGTGAATCTGAAAGGTCGGTTGATTATAGAGAGGTCAATGATTGATTATCGAGAGGTCAATGATTGATTATTCATGTTGAGAGTTGAAGGGCATCAACCAAATGAATTAATAAGTTAAAGTCCATAAAGTGGACTCGAAAGATGCGCTTCTTAGACTACGATATCCATCTTCTTCAGCAAATAGAAAGTTACTTGAATTAGTCGATGATTAAAAACTGGTTTTAATTTAATTAATCGTTAATTGTTGATAATTTAATTAATTAAATACTTAAATTAATTAATGATTTCAAGTGAACAATGTATTTGTTACTTGGTAAAAATAAATAAATAAATAAATAATTTAAATATTCTTATAAAGTCATCAAAGCATTTAATAAAAAATATTGACTTTCTCTGAAAATATAAAAATATAAAAATATAAAAAAATAAAAATATAAAAATATAAAAATATAAAAATATAAGTTTCCTTAATGAGAATATCGTGATGTTTTGAACTTTTAGTGCATTTGTTAAATGGAATGAAGGGGCTTTTAGCAGCTTCAGAACAAATTACTTTCACTTAAAACTGTTTTTTTACATGAAAATGTTTTTAATATTTGTTGTTATATTTTTATAAATGTATTTGTTATAATATTTGCTGTAATGTTTTTATAATAGTATTTATTAAAATATTTGTTGTTATATTTTTATAAAAGTATTTGTTATAATAATTGTTGTAACATTCTTTTTTAATAATATTCGTCATCACATTTTACATCAGCGATTTCTCTAACAATTACACTTCAAATGGTACGTAAATTGCAGCAAATTTCCAATTCTTTGAAGCTCCAATAGAACGAATAATCTTCATTAATTTTTTTTTTTTACAAAAATACGAAGAAATGTGATCAAATAAACATTAATTATGGATTAATTATTTCTATTAACCACGACTTCCACCCAATGACTGAGAACTCAGATATCATCATCGTCGTCATCATCATCATCATCGTCGTCATCATCATCAACATTATTATTGCTTCATCGTTGATGTTAAAAATGTTTCTTTGTGTTTCGATGACTCACGTCTTCCCGAGCGCCCCTGGTCCCTGAATAAATGAATTTCTAATTAGATATTCATGAATAATTAATTGGACTAGAATACTCTCTCGGTTCCACTTATTGAGACCAATCAGACCATAAAGGCCATGTTTATTCATTCACTTCTTTTATGCAGGTTCAAATGGCTTAAAAAATAAAAAAAAAGGCTCATTGAATGGAATTAATATAATTAATGTCAATTAATAATTAATAATTTAAGATAAAATTATTAAATAAAAATCTAAAGAAAATAATGTGATGTTAAATATAAATTCGTTGAAATTCGAATTTAATTCGACAATTAATCCCATCCTGTTTCTACCGAAACAGCCGTCTCGAGTCCACCAATCAATATCGTCCTCCAAGATGTCACTTCCTCTTCCGTCCGCCTGTCCTGGTTGCCAGGCAACGTCATGGATGCCGTCGATCACTACCTCATCCGGTACAAGCCGAGGTACCAAGATGGCGGATCCGAAAGCGAACGGGTGTCCTACGAAAACATGGCGGACGTGACGTCACTTCAGCCCTACACCCACTACGAGTTCAAGGTCGTGGCCGTCAACGACATTGGCCAAAGTGAACCCAGTGAACCCGTTTATGCTACCACAGGGGAGCTCGGTGGGTGTCCGAGGAATTGCTATGTTGTTAATGTTAATTTATCAAGTTTACCATTGGTTGCGGGTCAATTTAATTATTAACTAATTGTTAATGTTTATTTATTTTCTTATTTGAAAGAAAAACTATGCTTTCCAAAGAAATGACCACTCGATGTTAATAAAATCTTTTATTTATTGTCTTAATTATTCTAATATCCATAATAAATTCCATTATTTATTTTCCCAATTAGTCCTTTTATTGACGGAAAAGTTGCAGCAATAATTTCACGTCAATAATTTCTGGATGATTGAACTGAAACTAGGCTCATAAAATCGTAATAAAAGCCAATGAAAGGAAAAATCGTCGTCGTCGTCATCAGCAACGCCTTGCATTTGCAGCTCCGTCATCACCGCCGGAGAATATTCGACCCAAGTGCACCAGTCCGGGTTCAATAACGGTTCGATGGGAGCCTCCAAAGTCCCCCAATGGAGTCATTTTGGTTGGTTTCATCCTCTTCATTCGCTCCTCGTTGCAATCTCAAGGGACGAGTTTTGGAGAGAAATTGCTACTTTTCCAATATTTCCTGTTAATAACATTTTCCAGCAATTTCAATGAAATTCCTGTATTTCGTATTTAATTTTAAAATTTATTTATTTTTTTGCAACAACCACTTGCTCTGATATTTGTTGTTATCGTTAGAGAGATCGTCACTCTAGGCCAAAATAAGATTCTCTTATTCATATAAACTCAATGCTTCCTAGTCTTCCTCTTCATCGTTTTCAAATCTTTTCGATCAAATCTTCGTCGTTTGCAAACACGTCTCCACGAGTTGAGATTTCAATTTCCGATTGTCAGGGCTACAAAGTTCTGTACTTCCAAGACGTTCATTCAGAAGTTCCGATGCGTCTGTGGACGGTTCATTCGGTTGAAAACATCATCATCACAACCATCAACAACCTCCTTGAGAACAAAAAGTACCTGCTCAGCGTACTAGCCTACAACAGCGTCGGCGATGGACCGCCGTCGCAACCTGTAGCCGTCCTCGTCAAACCCGAAGGTATGTACCGTGGATGGATGGATGGATGGATGGACGGACGGACGGACGGACAGATGGATGGATGGATGGATGGATGGACGGACGGACGGGTGGATGGATGGATGGATGGATGGATGGATGGATGGATGGATGGATGGATGGATGGATGGATTGATGGATGGATGGATGGATGGATGGATGGATGGATGGATGGATGGATGGATGGATGGATGGATGGATGGATGGATGGATGGATGGATGGATGGATGGATGGATGGATGGATGGATGGATTGACGGACGGACGGATGGAAGAAATGTTGAAAAAAAGAAACATAAAAACAAATGTTGGTTTTAATTTTACAAAGATGGTGGTTAAGGTTCATATTTTAAAGACTTTCAAAGGATTTCATCCGCTAATTGGAATCTTGTTTGGATATAATTATTTAATAAAAAATCATGTTATATAAAATTGCAACAATGCAATAATAATATTTTAATCCTTATCAGCAATAGTAATAATAATAATAATAATAGTAATAATAATAATAGTAATAATAATATTAGTAATAATAATAATAATAATAATAATAATAATAATAATAATAATAATAATAATAATAATAATTGTTCATAAATAGATAATTGCAAAAATAATTTCAGTGCGAATATTTATTTCACGTCAGAAATTATTTACTCTCCCAAGTTTTAAGTGCCTCGAACGAATTTGATGCATTGTTTTGACCTGAGCACACAGCTGTTCTTGTTCGGTCAGTCACAAATAATTACGAATTAAAGTAAAATATTTTCAAAATTAAGTGAACATTTTCTTCGAAATAATTCACGAAATTCATTTTCAGAATTTGACACAGGAGGGATATTCGATTGTGAGTAGCATTTTAATTTTCAATTTATTATCCATAATAAGTAATTTTATTACTTAAAACCAGTTAAATAATTTTGTCATTTTGTTAATAAAGTCTAAATAAATAGAAATATGGATTATAATTAAATGTTAAGAAACGATCAATTTTGCAGACGTTCTTGGTGAGTTTTCGTCTGAACGGATGTGCGGCCATGTTTTGAAGTTGCCATGAATTAATGAACAACAATGTTGTTGCTTGTTTGTTTTAATTACATTGTATTGTAATTTTTTACAAAACGTTTGTATTAAATTACAAATTGTAAACAAACTTTTGTTTGTTTGTTTACAATGATTACAATGTAATTAATTTATTATTAACTTCATTTACGTAGGCCAATTGTGTTCGTGAACCATTTGGTCCGTGAAAATATTCCAATAAATAAAATATTCCAATAAATAAAATATTCCAATAAATAAAATATTCCAATAATAATAAATTGTTTTGGAATATTATATAATAATAATAATAAATTGTTTTGGAATATTTTCGATCTTTTAAAGACTCCTCATTTTTTTTAATTTTACGCTTTAAATCGTAATATTTACAAACACATATATAATTATATGATGATGAGAAGTTATAAGTTACATGTTGATTTGTTTGATTTTAATTTTAGTTGTTTTTATTTACAAACATTTTAATTAGTTAAATGTTTAACTCATAATATCCGTCTACAATAATATGTACTGATAAATTTATAATCAGCCATCTATTTTTAGAGATCAATAATTAATTTAAATTATTTTTGTAATAAATAATAATATATTTAAATTAAGAATCACGTAATTAATGCATAAGGCAATTTTCTAGAAACTATGTTTACTATTAAACCTATTATGCTAAGAATTTGTGAATCATTATTTATGAACAGAACCAAATTATTTCTTAATGGTTGCTCGTAAATATTCATGAAGGATGTTGTGATCGATTTTAAGAGGTTTTAGTTAAATTGAATTTATTTTATAATTTAAGAAAAGAATTAAAATCCATAGACGAAATTAAATCATCGAGTTGTATTTCAGTTAATTATCTGCTTATTACATTGAAACCCGTCAGGACGTGAAAGCTTAACTTTATATAATTATTTACCTTTATATAAATAATAATAAAATTATAATAATAAAATAATAAATAAATTGTTGCAAGCTAATAACTTTGAATGGTTATGAATTTGTCAGGCCACCTACAACGATTTTAACTTTTAAGAAAAAGCACAAAAACATGGTCAACGTTCATTTCTTGTCAAAGATTTTAAAATAATTTATAATTTAAACTGTCATTTCTTCGGCTTGTTTGTCATCATTATCAACTTTATAGTCCTGATAATTATCATGTGAATATATTATCATATGAATATATTATTAAATGAATATATTATCGTGTGAATATATTATCATATGAATATATTATCATATGATTATATATAATACCATAAATTATTATTGTTATAAATGAATTTTTCCAGGGGTTCTTGATTTTCATGTTTTCGAAAAAAACTGATAAAGAGGTTTTCATTTCATAAACAACGCCTGAGCTTTAACAGTTGTTGTTGGTGGCTGTGATGTTGATGATGATGACGACTATGATGATGACGATGCCGATGGCGACGATGTTGATGATGACGACGACGATGATGATGATGACGACTATGATGATGATGACGATGCCGATGGCGACGATGTTGATGATGACGACGACGATGATGATGATGATGATGATGACCACTAGAGCGACATCTAAGACTCTCGAAAGGTCAAAAAGGATTAAATCATCTTCAAATGGAGGCAACGTGAAAGAAAACGCCAGCATTCATTTCCATCATTTTGTGGAAAAATATTATTTTTTGCATTTATAAATTCTTTCTATTTTATGTGCATTTTATAAGGAAATAATTTAAATTATTTTTAAAATAATCTTTGATATATTTAAAATCATGTCTTCAGAAGGGCCTTAATTTCGATGCAATTAAAAACATCTGAAAATATTTTATTTTATTTGTTACAATTTTTAAAAAAATTATTGATATTAATATTTTTAAATATATAAAATGATTTCAGCGAATTTCTCATCAAATGATTTATTATTATCAAATGAAATATTATTATTATTATTATTATTATTAAAAACCTTTAAGAATTAAATTTCATTTAAAATATCTTAATCAGAAAATCTTACCTGGATTGTTACTTTCCAAGAAAAAAAAATTCGCCAAAAAGTCGAGATCTTTCTTGAAGCGTTATTTGATATTAAAATAGATTTTCGTGTTTTCGGGGATTTAAAACATTTTATAAAATAATATTTATAAAATAATATTTTATATCCCAGATTAATTATTTCGTCATAAAAGGCGGAAAAATAAATTAATTTGGTTTTCAAAAAGCAAATTAAGATTAACAAGATTGAAATGTTTATTTCTTAATATCTTATTTTAGATGCAGTTATGAACTTTTAAAATGCGCACGAAAAGAATTGAATAAATATTTTTTAATTTTTTAAATATATTTAATTAAGTGATGAAAAAATTTAATCTACAGTAAAACTTGCCTATGGGAACAGTTAGGTTTTGAACGAAAATATGTTCTTTTTATCGGGAATTAAACTTCAAAAAACGTCTCTATGGTTTCTAATTCAAAGGTTTTAGTATATTTCAACATTATTTAAATAAAATATTAACAAAAGATAACAAATATTTAACAAATAATGAACAAATACCCCCAAAAATACCTCTAATAATATGACCGGTCCTCGGAGCTTACTCTGCTGCCATGTTTGGTGCCATCAATAGAAGTAAATAAAAGATTAAAAATAGACTTTTTAATTGCAGTGCCCCACCAACCAATGAACTTCCAGGGCGATGCCATCAACCCAAATTCCATCCAATTAAAATGGGATTCTGCAGTCAACGTCACAGGTTTATCGTTTTGTAATTATCTGACCTGTTTCTAATTATCTGACCTGTATCTATTTCAGGAATTAAGGAAATTATTTCATTGCTTGTTTCAGATTATGTTTTACTTAGCATTATTTTTGAGAAATAAACCTTTAAAAAATAATAATAATATTTATATTTACATAATAACAACGGCATTAGGGTTACTTAATTAACAAATAATAACAACAAACACTTAATGCCACACAATAACAATAACAAGGATGACAATAATAACATTATTATAGCATTATAATTATAGCAATTGATTATTAATTAATTAAATAATTAATTAATAATTCAATTTTACTAAACGACCACCAAAAGGCTACGAGTTGTACTTCAACGATTCGAGGCTCAGGAAAAGCAATATGAAACCAGTGACAGCCTCATCTCGTCTGTTCCTATTGGAGGACCTCTCACCGGGCACCACGTACCACCTCAGGTTGGTGGCCAAGTCCTTGGGTGGTGAAAACTTCAGCACTCCGACCATCCAAGTGACGACTCCCAATTACGGTCAGTTAACTTAAATAATGTTTTATCAGGCCAAACGAATTTCTAAAATTATCATTGCTGTTATTCATATTATTATGTCTAACAGTTTTATTATTCAAATTATTATTATTATTATTATTATTAAAATTATTATTATTATTATTATTATTATTATTATTATTATTATTATTATTATTATTATTATTATTATTATTATTATTATTATTATTATTATTATTATTATTATTAATCTGTCAGTTAATTAAACTACATTTAAACAATAAAATTACATCTCGCCTAAACATCTTCAATGTGCATTTACCGGATAACTTTGTGTTATTTGTTAGAATTAATTTTAAATAAATCTTAAATTTTAAGATTTAATATTTTAATTTAACAAATTCAAATCATCAGAACCTGGCGAACCTCGTAAATTGAGGGTCGATGTTTTGAATTCAACTACGATTTCAATCCAATGGAAGTCGCCGTTAAATCAATATGGAATCATCAGAGGATACAAGGTTAATGATATGTTAATTAATTAATTTATTTATTTATTAAATTATTAATTTATTAATTTATTTCTTTATTTAATTATTTATTTGTTTAGTATTTATTGGAATCTTCAAAGGATACGATATAACGTTTACAATCAGCTGCATTAACTCGTAATATTTTTAACAGAATGCGTTGTTGTAAGGTTTCTTTTATGAGGTATATTTATGTATATAAATGAAATTGTGTAATTTGAAATACAAATTATATATTTTTAACTTTATGCGATAAATAATATTTGCATGATTATATCATTTATTTAATTTGAATTATTTCGTGGCAGACCACAATTGCATCCTCAGGGGATTTCTATTATATTTTGTTTTAATTTTGCTGGCAATTAGAAATTAATTAATTTTTATTTAATTTCCACCAAAATACGTCATTGCAATTCACTTCACCGTTGATTATGACATTAAATAAATTAACTTTCATCAGATGTTTTAAGATATCAACTGCAAACGATTTTACAAAATATAGATTTTAATCAGCAAAATAATATCGAAAATCCGGGCATTTACCTGCTTAATGAAATAAAATAATAAAAATTAATTCCAAGCATTCGAAAAAGAAATCTTGGCTTTTGAAAGCGACTTTTGCCTCTGAAATCATTTCCAAAGATTTCATCTGCTCATCGTTTTCAGGACAAAATCCGCTTAAAAAAAAAAGTAAAACCAAGATTTTGAAGCAGAATTCGATAAGAAAATGTTCCTTCCACTCGAAATAATTACTTGCCTCTGATGGTCATCGATGAAATATTGCTTTTCGAGTTGTTGAAAGCACGTTTCGCATTTGTTTAATTAATTATGATATTAATAAATATTTGAAAATATTGGAACAAGTTATTTGCTTTGTTGATGGAAATCCTATTCATCACTTGAGACTTGTTTTTCTGGGAAATCAAAAAAGGAAGATAATATTTTTATGTTTTATTGAATCATTTGCCAATTATTTGATAGTTGATCGAACATGGAGAATTTGTAGTAATTGTGGAACAAAATAATAACAATAATTAATAATAATGATAATAATAATAATAATAATAACAATAACAGCAACTATTACAACATTAGCAACAACATATCGAACTGATACTCGAATCCTACTTATAACGACTCTCAGGTCTACTACACCCAGTTGAACGAAAAGGAAGCACAAGTCGAAGGACCAACTGTCAAGGACGTTGGAAGCAACATGGAAACCACGATTTCCGGTCTGAAAGCGGACACGACGTACCAAATACAAGTCGTCGCTTACACAGAAAAAGGCGAAGGTGCCCTCAGCAAGTCGAAGAGAATCAAAACCAAGGGTTCCAGTGAGTTTCGAATGAAAGATTGCTTCTTAAAAATGAAATTCATTTTTGATTTTATTTTAAATTCAAAATTCCTGCAATTATTAAAATTTCACAAAAATTAGTCGAAAAAGTCAAACTACGATTAATCTTCCGCATTTCTCTTCCAATTATTTTTTTCTATTACACTCCTAAACTAATTTTAATAAATATCTAAAATGATAAATTTAAATAATTAATAATAATAAGTTAATAAATATTAACTTAAATCCACCAATCCAATATCAGTTCCCTCTCCCCCACGCAACGTCCACGTGGCACTGATGGAGGACGGAGCTGCTTACGTGACCTGGCAACCTCCGAGGTCGAGTCACGGCAAGGTCGAAGGTTATAAGGTCACGTACTCGATCATCGGAGAGAGTTACGTTGAAGAGAGAAGGCTGGAGGAAGAGAAGACTCAGTACAAAACGGGCTCCTTGCGTAAGTACAAAAGAACTTATTTGCTTAAGTACAAGTTCTAATAAATACTGTACAGAACATTATGTTTTCATGGGGATTTATAATTTTAGTTACATTAATAGTAACTGATAATTATATTATTTGTTTCTATTTATTTAATGATCTCTTGAAGTAAAAGACTCTTTCTGTTTCAATCAGATTCGTTGTTGTTGTTGTTGCAAGATGACGTCTTTTGTTCTTCCATTGAGATTATTTCTAAACATGAATTATTTTTTAATAATTACTTAACAATTAACATAATTCGCCATAATTCAAATTAAAACAAGTTTTATTAAAAATAAAAGAAATTCCAACAAATAATAGAAAAAGGTGCCCAGTACGAGTTCAGGGTCTTCGCGAGGAACGGCATCGACTTTGGAGAACCCGCCATCTACGTCATCAAGACAAATGAAGGAAGTGTGTACCAAGTGACCTTCACATATTAAATGTTAAATAATAATTATTTTGTTAATTATATCTAGTCTTAATTTCAATCCGCGTTGTTTATGACTTAATGCGGTGGGTTTTAACAAAGAGGCGATTGATTTGCGATTGAAGTTATCATTGACGATTTACCACAGAACCAGTCGGTCCACCTCTGAATCTGACGGCCATCGGTCAAACAGCTTCAAGTCTGAGACTCCACTGGGAACCTCCCC
This sequence comes from Hirudinaria manillensis, assembly GCA_034509925.1. Lineage (NCBI taxonomy): Eukaryota > Metazoa > Annelida > Clitellata > Hirudinida > Hirudinidae > Hirudinaria > Hirudinaria manillensis. The sequence continues at coordinate 6,848,141 of CM067528.1, read as the reverse complement.
ATAAACACGAAAGAAACGGTGAAATCATCCAATACGAAGTCCTCCACCACAAGAGAACCAGCCACGACAATTCAAAGATGAACACCTCGGCCACTTCGGTCGTCGTCGAAGGATTGGAATCTAACACCGATTACCACTTTCAGGTCAGAGCCTACACGTCCAAAGGGAGTGGACCTTGGACCATTATGCTGCCCTACAGGACCTTTGGTAAAGGTTTGACAACTTTTTATTCGTTCATTTACTTCGTCTTCGAATATTTAATTCAAATTTATTATTTAAATTGGCACCTTGGTTACGATTTTATCTTTTACGTTTTTCATTCAGCATTTTGATTGTTAATTGCATAATTACAAAGATATTGTTGGATCCCTAGATCCAATAAATTGAAGAATAATTAAAATTATATTGCCGATTAATTAATTTAATAATTAATTAAATTTAGTGGCAATATAATTTGAGAATTAATTGGTGCTATTCAGACTCTTTGGTTATGTACCTTGACAAATGGATTTATCTCGGAAAGAGAGCGAGAATTAGAGAACAGCAGATTTCAAGACTTAGACATTTGAAGCATCGTGCATCTTCCAAGCCATCTGACAACTTTCAATAAACCTGACCTTCTATAATTAGTTTGAGGACCCCGGGTTATTACATTGGTGTCAGGAGTGGGATTTAGAGTTAAAGGGTGTCCAAAAGTAACTAAGGTAGAAGCTTGTTTAATTGAAAAGTGAAGGATGCCGAAGTACTTGGATGAATTGAACGTGCCTCGATTGAGACAAGAATTGAGAGAGCGTGGCCTAGATTCGACAGGCACGAAAGCTGAGATACGGGAGCGACTTGGGGCATGGCTGACAGAGAATGGCCATGACCCGGAGGAATACGAATTCGTGTCTGAATATCGTAAGTTGCTGAGAGAGTTAGCAGAGGATTTGAGGGAGTGTATTAGGAGTATTAGGGGTGATTTGAAAAACACAACGGTTCCGTGTCAGGATGCCTCTCTGATTTCGGGTGGAAACTCTGCCGAGAAGAGTCCTGTTGGTTCTTTTGAGGAGAGCAAAGTGGTGCTTCCATCTTGCGAAGAACAAGGAGAGGAACTCTGCAAAAAGGTTACCAACGAAGAGCAAATCATGTCCGTTGTTCCAGGTACAGTTTCTGGCAGCATTGGGATGGAGTCATTCGAAGACACATCCGACCGCAGTGCATGCGTGTCTCCAGAAGTGCTGTGCGTGATGGCGGACTCAGAGGACTCGCCGTTGGAGCCCATAGAGTTACCAGATCAGGTCGAGTCGTCAGCAGGGCCCAGAGAGCTCACGGAGGTTTTAGTGGAGCAAGTGGAACTTTCGGAGGAGCCTGTGGGATTGCCGGTGGATCATGTGGAGTTGTTGCTGCAGCCCGAGGAGTTACTGATGAGTCACGTGGAGTTGCCGGTGGAGCGCACGGATTTGATGGTGGAACAAGTAGAGTCTACAGAACAGCCCATGGATTTACCAGCGGATGTTTCGGCTCCATTGGAAATAACAGAAGGGAGTGCTCGGGATTTCGGGAGAGTGCCTAGCAAGGAAAATGGAGCAGGTGATCCTGTAGAGAGTCTGAGATCTGGCGACTTGGTGGAGCAGGAGGTTGAGCATAGAAATGGCGATGTTCCGCGACTGAAACTTGCGGGACGCAGAAGTAAAAGGGGGGAAACAGAAATCCCAGAAGATGGCAAATCAAATGGATCTGGGATTTGCAGCCATGAGATTGTTGGAAGATCGGATCCTATTCCTAGAGTAAAAATGAAAATGGGAATAGATGTCTGTTCGGGACGAACAGATTTAAGGAGGGGCAGTGTTGGATCCCTAGATCCAATAAATTGAAGAATAATTAAAATTATATTGCCGATTAATTAATTTAATAATTAATTAAATTTAGTGGCAATATAATTTGAGAATTAATTGGTGCTATTCAGACTCTTTGGTTATGTACCTTGACAAATGGATTTATCTCGGAAAGAGAGCGAGAATTAGAGAACAGCAGATTTCAAGACTTAGACATTTGAAGCATCGTGCATCTTCCAAGCCATCTGACAACTTTCAATAAACCTGACCTTCTATAATTAGTTTGAGGACCCCGGGTTATTACAATATCAATATTAAGTTTATATGCTGTCGTAACAAATCATTAAAAATTCATTTAATAAAATATGATTGTTAATGATGACTTCAGTTGTTTATAAATAAAACATTAGCGAATCATCAATTGCTCCATCAGCATCCAGCATCCCACCACCAAACAACGTGGTAGCAAACAGATTGAGTCCAACATCCATGGAGTTGACATGGGAACCGCCATCTTTCCCCGGCAGAGACATTTCCAAGTATCAAGTCTTCTACAGCATGTTTGCAATGGCAGATGTCGAAACTTGGAGCAAGTAATGGTCGATTAACTCTCGAATAAAAACGAATTCAAAAGCTAATATTTGTTGAATTAATAAAATAAATAATTATATTAAGCAAAGAAACTAAATTTGCATCAAATAAATGATTCACCAGTTTTTCAAACTTCGTTGAAATCTAAACTCCTCTCATTCTAATTTGTCAGATGTTTTTAATTCGGCCTTTCAAATAATAATAACAAAAAACACTTTCTATTGTTAGAAAATATTTCACATATTAAAATACTAATGAATATTCACGGTCTACTAATGAGACGCTTAAAATTCAGGACTGAAACCCTTTACACGAAAGAAGTATTGGACAACTTGGAACCTCATTCAGTTTACGCCTTCAGAGTTCGTTTGGTGTCCGCTGATGGAAGGATTGGCAACTTGTCCGATACCGTGTACTCCAACAGGGCTGAACAGGGTTGCTTTGCACATGAATAATTAATTTATCAACTTAATTACCACGTCGTGAATGCTAATAAACTTCTTCAATCATTTTCTAGATTGACATAGTAATAATAAGGGATTTAATATGCAAAGAATTGATTTATAATAACAATACAATCACAATAACAATAATAATAATAATAATAATAATAATAACAATAATAATAATAATAATAATAATAATAATAAGTTGTTAATAATAATTTATTTTACGAATAATTTATGAATGCAATCCTCTCAGACTATCCTGACGCAGTACAAGACTTTCGTGTGAAGTCTCAATCGTCAAGATTCGTCACTTTGGAATGGAAACCACCAAGAAAACCTGGGGTTTACAAGTACAAGGTTCAAATATTAAATATGTTTACAAATTATTCGTAGATATTTATTAATTATTATTAATAAAATATGTTAACGAATCAATTAATCAGTTTTTTATTATTAATATTAATATCAAATCAATATTCGCAAATAAGTGATACACTGATGAGATGAAATATGAAATACTGATGAATGAATAAAGAATAAATTTTTATAAATGAATATAAAAAATAATTTTATTATATAACAATGTATTCATGTTTTTTGGTCATTTCTTAAAACAACTAAATAAAATAAAAGATTTTAAAAATGTAGCAAAATGTGGATAGCGGAAATGATAAATTAATTACAATAATGTTCAAATAATAGAAGAAGTTTATTTTAAATTAATTTAAATATAAATGAATTTAAATATAAATTAATTAAATGTAAATGAATGATAATTATTTTGGTTCAAATATTCATTGGAACGTAAACTTATATATTTCAAGCGCCATATTTAAAACATAAGAGTCAAAGTGCAAAAACTATTTATTTTAATTAATGACAAAACATTTTTAAAAAAATTGACGATTAATTTTAATTTAACTTTAACTTGAAAAAATATAGAAAAATCAACATTTGTAATCTCCAATTTGGGAAACTTTTACTCAAGTTCACTGTATGTGGATACATAGATACATAGTTTATAATCACCTATTTATTTATTTGTTTGTTTGTTTATTTATTTATTTAATTATTGAATTATTGTTATTTAACAGAATAAATATTTAGTGATTAATAAGTAATTAATAAGTAATGACGCAACAGGTGGAATACGAAGGCAGGAAAACATACAAGAACGCACACGGAATCGAAGACGTACTTTTGGATCAACTGAAGGAAGTGACAGTTTCTAAGGAGGATTCATCGGTACACATCGGCGGTTTGACACCCAACACTCTCTACAACATCACCATCTCTTCGAAATTCATCGATGGCAAAACAGGACCTCCGATTTATCTCAGGGCAGAAACTTACGGCGATTGTGAGCGCTTTAATTCGCCTTTTGTGTTCCTGTTGTGTTCTTGTTGGCGCTATCTGGTGACCAGTTGTGCTTTTTATCGGATTAAAAATTCTTTACATGAATAATATAATAATTCATTGATATTTGAATGTTCTTGTTTACTCAAATTTCTATTTTAGTTTAAATATGTTCTATTTAACATATAATTCAGTGAATCATTATTCATACAATTCAGTAATCTCAATGAAGGTAAGAATTAAGTGGACCCATGCGGGAGTAATAATTAATTATTTAATTTACCATAATAATAATTAATTTAATCATTAACGAAAGGACATCGATTATTAAATTACTAATTACAACTAAATCAAACAACGATCCACAGCTCCCCCGCCATTCGAACCTCCTCGTCTGCTTCACGTGTTGTCGGATTCTGTTGTCATGTTGAGACTTTACTCTGCATCCGAGAAACACGGTCCAGTGTCCCACTATCACGTGGTGGTCGTCAAGGAAACTGGAGACAAGAAGGAACCTGATCATTATCAACCTGAAGAGGTCAATTGAATTATATCTTTTAATTCTAACCTTCAAATTGTCTGATTTTATAGTAATTTAATTAAATTAATAATAATAAAACTATTTCTATGTTAATTTGCTCCCAAATTATTTATAAATTAATTAGCAAAAAGTAATATTAATTTATAAAAAAAAATACTAATTAAAAACAATAAATGGCGTCGTAGTTAAAGAGCCACAAAGGAGGTCCTGACAAGTTGAGGTCATCTTGGATCGCAGCCATCTTTGAGAAAAACATGCCGAGTGAAATGAGAATTGGTGACGGTTCGAAAATAGGAACAGGAAGCATCAGCAACAAACCCCTGTCACCTGATTCTGCCTACAAAATCTTTGTCAGGACTTTCGTTACGACAACAGTCAGTGGCAGGAATATCTTTGTTTTGTTTTTTTTTAAGATTTTATTTAATTTATGAGAAAATAATTTAACTTCATTGAATTAATAATTTGCTTTTCTTATATTGTTTAGATATTTGTCATGTTCATCCTCTTCGTTGGCGTCGTCGACAATATTTTGTATATATTGTAATGCACATCGTGATATTATGGCTAATATCAGCATCTAGAAACTGATCTGAGTTTAAACAAAAAAATCAACATATGATTAAATAAGCCTTAAAATAAATATAAAATTAAAAAGTAAAATGGAAAATAAATTCTACAGAAGTACACCTCGAGTCCATTCTCAGCTCCGATATCCACGAATCCGCAGCTGATGGCAGGACTGAACGTTCCATCCTTCCAAACTGGAAAGCATTCCGTCGACCTCCTGTACATCGTGGCACCCATTTGTGCTGCTGTCGTCCTCATCCTCCTCTGCATCCTCCTCACTCTGTTCATCAGGTGCTCTCGATCGATCAATAACATATAAATAAATAAATAAATAATTCAATCAATCAATCAATCAATCAATCAATCAATCAATCAATCAATCAATCAATCAATCAATCAATCAATCAATCAATCAATCAATCAATCAATCAATCAATCAATCAATCAATTAATCAATCAATTAATCAATCAATTAATCAATCAATCAATCAATCAATCAATTAATCAATCAATCAATCAATTAATCAATCAATTAATCAATCAAATTTTGTTATCAACGAATATGTTCTTGTCAGAGATTTGCTTTTAGAGAAGTTTATTAACTGTAAGCGTGTGTAGTTTTTAATTACATGTCCACGTAAATATTGTTATTTATTCGATATCCACTATTAAAGTGAATAATAATAATAATAATAATAATAATAATAATAATAATAATAATAATAATAATAATAATAATAATAATAATAATAATAATAATAAAACAAAACTCAGACGCCGGCAACCTGGTCACATGAAAGAGGAAACCTGCACAGAGGTCAGCAAAGTTCTCCTATCGACGGGTTGTGAAATTGCAAACAACGATCCTGTCGAGTTGAGGAGGTTGCACTTTCTGACGCCAGGTGGAGTCCTTGAATGGAACTACATGTTGATGATTTACATGTTAAGAATAGTGTGATAAGTAGAGCAGAATAACTTGATTTTAATTCATAATTTGTAAATAAGTTTAAATATTTAAAAAATATAAAATATTTCAAATAAGTATATATTGTTGGTAAATAATTGATTATTAACTTCACATGTTCATTGAAAAAAAATTGAAAGCAATTAAATATTTGATGAATTAAACAATTACTAATTAATAAAACATTTAATATTCAAAAGTTTATTTATTTTATTAAACATTTAAAATTAAAAATGTTTATTTTTTTTTAATTAACCATTTAATATTTAAATTCTTTCCACGCACCACAGCCATGTCCAGTCATCCACCGACCACCCTCACTGATTTTCCATCTCACGTTGAGAGGCTCAAAGCAAATGGAGGACATTTGTTTTCATTAGTGGGGAATTAATTATATTATATTAATTTAATATTTCATTTAAATTGAAAATAACAAAAATAACAGACTGGATATTAAATTCAATTACTTTGTAATATCATTTTAAAATAATTCCCATTAATTATGTAACTTTTCAACAAATATAAAAGAATTAATTAATTTATTCATCACTTGATTGATTAAATTAACTCTTACTAATGAAATTATTAATTAATCAACTTAATTACCGATTAATTGATCAAATAAATTATCGATAAATTAATTAAATTATCAAATGATTGATTAATTAATTAATTTAGGAGTACGAATCCATTGATCCATCACAGCAGTTCACGTGGGATGCTTCGAATCTGGAGTGCAACAAACACAAGAATCGTTACGCAAACGTCGTTGCTTACGACGGGTCAAGGGTCACCATCAGGTTCATATGCAACCAAATCATTTCATCATTTCCTTCAAGAAATCAATAAATTTAACGTATCATTAATTATGAATTATTATAATTAATTTGCATTTTAAGCATTCATATTTAAGCTATTTATTTGTTTAAAGGTTAAAATTAATCATTTCTTTAAACGTCTGCTAAGGAGACGTGAAAGTAAAAGTTTGATTTTCTAAAAGGTCCATAGATGGAATTGCTGGAAGCGATTACATCAACGCCAACTTTATGGATGGATACAGGAGACCAAATGCTTACATCGCCACACAAGTACACTTCGTTACTATTCATTATTAATTGCTGCTCATATCTTAGTAATGTTAATAGTATATCGATAGTTATCTAAAGAGTCTTAACTTAGTGCAAACAGATTATTAATTATTCATGCAAATTATTGAAAGGATTAGATTCTAATTTTTCGTTTAATTAATTAATTAATATTACTTAATTATTTATTTACATTTAATAACAAAAATAACATAAACAGGGCAACATAAACAACATTTAATTATGATATTAGTAAATAAATTAATAAATAAATTCCATTAATGAAATGAATTTTTAAAAGTCTAACATTTTGAATTGTAAGGGACCTCTGCCTGAAACATTTGGAGATTTTTGGAGGTTGATGTGGGAACAACACAGTAACACCATCGTCATGATAACCAAACTTGAAGAAAGAAACAGGGTCTCAATTTTCATTTGCGAATTCAACATTTACATTAAGTAATGTAATATAATAATAATATTATAGAATATAATAACATACATTAATATATATTAATATTATAGAATGTAATAATATGTATATAATAAACTAAATATAATAAGTATGCTAAAATAAATATAATATATATATTAAAATAAATGTAACCTTAACCTTAAGATGATGCCATGCGATAAGCAATTCATAATTTTTTAAATTTTTTTTTTTTTAATTCGAATTTTAATGGTAAATATTTCCAGGGGAGAGTAAATTTAAAAGTTGCATTATTTAATTAATTAAATTGTGCAAAATAAAATTAATCAACATGGAATAAATAAAACAGATTCTCATTTCAGAAATAAAACTGACCAAAATAACAACAGTGTCATGTTCTTCCAATAAATAGATACAAAAATTGATTCCAATGAATAAATTAATAAATTAATTTCAATGAATAAATTAATTTGCAGGTGAAGTGCAACAGGTATTGGCCTCTTAAAGGAACGGAAGTTCACGGTGACATTGAAATCACGTTGATTGAAATGGTTGAATTGAGTCATTACATCATCAGGACCTTCAGTATTGCCAAGGTTTGCAATTACCCTTTGCTATTTTATCATTATTATTATTATTATTATTATTATTATTATTATTATTATTATTATTATTATTATTATTATTATTATTGTTACTTTTATTTTCATATCATTTGTTATGTTAAACTATTAATGACTTAACTGATGATTGAAAACTGGCTCTACTAGAACTTTAAAAAGGATTTAAAACTAGTAATCAAAATTAATCTAACATTAGTTTAATTAATAATTAATATTACCAATAATATCAACAGTTTACTGTAGAAAGATAATAATATAAATTAATTAATTAATAATAAAAATACTAACTTTAAACTTGAATGGCAGCTGAGCATGGACAACGGCGTAGAAACAGTCGAGGAGAAGAGAGAAATCAGACACTTCCAGTACATCTCGTGGCCTGACCACGGAGTGCCTGACAATGCCGTGTCTTTCCTGATGTTCATCAAAAGGATCAAATCCTTTCCATCCGTTGGACCCGTTGTTGTTCATTGCAGGTCTCCATCTGTTGTTTATTATAAATTATTAATTAATTTATTTATTATTATCTATTATTATTAATATATTGTTATTATTAATTTACTTACTGTGCTTATAATTGTAATTATAATCTTTTATTAATACGTTCTTAATGCAAGTCAATGCGATAATAGCATTATTAGAGTTGTCTAAATCATTTTTTTCCAATTAAATGCTTGTATTTTAAATAAAATAAACATATCCCAAATAAAAATTAATAAAATGTCAACTTATAACAATTGTTTAGCGCTGGCGTTGGCAGAACGGGCGTTTACATCGTCGTTGATTCGATGATCGAAAGAACGAAACACGAAAGAACGATCGATGTTTACGGTCACGTGACTTGTCTGAGGGCTCAGAGGAATTACATGGTGCAAACGGAAGATCAGTAAGATGTTTCTCTGTTTCTCTGTTGTTTGTTGATCTTCAACTTCGTTAATTAAACATCGATAAATAAATACTAATTAATATTCAATTAAAATATTCGCTTTAAATTATGTCTTTAAATTATCAACCTTGACCTTGCGATTGAAATAACAAGCCCTGCAACCATTTGATTGGCAATTGAAAAATTCCCCACCAGGTACACGTTCATTCACGATGCATTGTTGGAGTTCATTCAGTCGGAGGTCACCGAAGTTCCAGCGAGGAGTTTGTATTCACACGTTCAGAATCTTTCCAGGAAGTGCCAAGCGGAAGAGGGCGCGGTCGATGACATGACCTTCATGCAGTTGGAGTTCAAGGTCGAATTTGTCGCTATCTCGATTTAGCTTTTGCTAAGTAGTTTCTAAATTAATTCATTTTTCTTTGGTAATGAATTTAAAAGAATCATTGGACAAATATCAAATAATAACAAAACCTTTGAAATTCTTAAAAATTTAATGGGAATTTTTGTTATTATTACTAATATTATTAATATTGTTATTATTATTATTTCTGAACGCAGAAGTTAAACCTGATAAGGTTCAACAATCTGAAGTCCATCAGTGCTTTACTGCCTTGCAACAGACACAAGAACAGATTCAGCAACATCCTTCCATGTAAGTTTTATCTCATTTTATAAGGTTGTATTAATAAAGATATTAACAAACTATGATAAAAATTTTAATAATAATAATAATAATAATAATAATAATAATAATAACAATAGTAATAATGTAATAATTGTTATAATTCCTATATTGTTTGGAAAAAGTATGAAATTAGGAATTATATTGTTATCATTAACGAACTATTAATCAATTAATTTATTCGTAAATGCAGATGAATCATCCAGGGTTTTCTTGATGCCCATCAGAGGAGTTGAAGGATCTGATTACATTAACGCCAATTTTGTTGACGTGAGAAATTAATATTATTTTTGATTTAATTTTATATTTGTCAAAATTACATCCAAAAAAGCAACGCACAATAGAAAAGCTTAAGCAACTATTTTTGTTTTCTCAAGAAGACCAGATTACTGTAATACCTATAATTTTTAAAATTAGTATTTGGAATTAATTAAATTGTTTATTATTATTATTATTATTTCTTAACATCGTTTACGATTAAAACTTAAGATAAATTAATAAACAATTAATTATAAATATTACGTAATTCTAAAAGTTTAGAAAGATTATTTAAGATGGATTTTAACACTTTCAATAATTTATTCTCAGCTATTTACGGGTTATTTTTTTTTTTAATTACATAAAATTATTAAAAAATTAAATCAATTCAATTGACCATTCAATATAGGGCTACAAGCAGAAGTCAGCCTACATAGCAACCCAGGGTCCCCTGATGGAAACAGCGGAAGATTTTTGGAGGATGGTTTGGGAGCACAATTCAAACATCATCGTCGTACTTGCTAAACTCAGAGAACTAGGAAAGGTTTTGTGATTGTTTCGAATTTAATTATAATATTTTCGTTTATCAATCACTAAATAATTTATTTATTTATTTAGTAATTCCAGTTTATTTTGCTCGATTAAAGTTTTAATTTGGTTAAAATAAAGTTAATTAATTTTGTCGAATTTTGATAAAATTAAGAAGCAGCTATTTTAAGATCAGAAATTCCTGTGATATTTGTGTTTATTTTGCCATATTTTGGTAACCATTGTGATTGTTTAACATGATTTAATATTAGAATAATTCCCTTGATTTCAATGAAATAAAACAAACTATTTGTAGATTTTAGTAATAATTAATCAATACTTTTGGAATTTTTAAATCCAGGAAAAGTATTATCAGTACTGGCCCTGTGATAGATCTGCCAGGTACCAATACTACGTTGTTGATCCAATGGCAGAGTACAACATGCCTCAGTACATACTCAGAGAGTTCAAAGTTACGGATGCCAGGGTACATTTTATTAATGAATTAATTTAAATATCGTACCTAAATAAAGATTTGAAATACGACTTCATTTCCTCCTTAAGCAAATAATTCTAAGTAATTTGAATGGTACAAGTTTATGGTACACTCAATTATTAAATAATTGTTGTATCTTAAATTACTTGCTATATAATTAAAGACTACTTAATAACGTATTGTAGAAGTTAACGACATAAAAAATAAATAAAATATATTTAAAATATAAACAACATTTGGTTGTGTTTTATTTATTGAACTGCATCCATTATGTATCTAAAGACACCTGCTGATTTCAGGATGGCCAATCGAGAACCGTGAGACAATTTCAATTCACAGATTGGCCAGAACAAGGCGTCCCCAAATCAGGCGAGGGATTCATTGATTTTATTGGCCAAGTTCACAAGACCAAAGAACAATTTGGACAAGAAGGACCAATCACAGTGCATTGCAGGTGGAATAATATTACTATGGCTATGCGCTTTAGAGAAGCCAGATGTAAAACGATTTGTTATGAAGTTGTAACGAATAAAAGCAACGAATGTTATTAATTTGCATCTATTAAATAGTTATTTATTTGTTAATTAATTATTAATTAGTAACTAATGTGACCCACACCTGTTGCAGTTCGGGCGCTGGTCGCACCGGGGTTTTCTTGACTCTCGGTTTTACGTTGGAAAGAATGAGAGGCGAAGGAGTTGTTGACATGTTCTTTGCTGTTAAACTCCTCAGAACTCAGCGATCATTTCTTGTACAAACAGAGGTTTACCTGAATTTTTCAATAAATTGTTTTTCAATTTCAAACTTTCTAACCAATGTTAAGCACGTAGTTATCGTGATTATCACGATTATTATTATTATAATTCAGATACTCATAGCCAGATAATAGTTTGCATAATAACTTATGATATATATATTTTATATTATATATAACTTATTATATAAATAATATATATAATATTTGTAGTTAACGCTTCATAAATATCGTGTTGCCATGCAAATGCATTACGATACTATCATCGCATCAATAAAACACAGCTTATTTTCAGATTTTGCATCTGTTATTAATTTGAGGTATTTATTAAAATATTTAAAAATCCATTTTAGGAACAATATGCCTTCTGCTACAGAGCAGCATTGGAATACTTGGGATCCTTCGATCACTATGCAAGCTGAATTCTCTCCTATTTATTATTCATTGTTAAAAACAATACCAATTTGTATCTACTTTTTAATGTATTACAATCTTATAAAGGCTATTTTTTAATGTTGTCAAATATTACTCTCTATTATTACGAATTATTACCTATTATTCGAAGGATTTAGTTAAGTATTCTTAGTTGAAAATTCTCAAGAATACTTCAAGTAACCGCTTAATGAATGACTTGAGCATTTAAAAGCAGATTTTATGTTTCAGTATTTGTTGAGTCTCTTGTTAATCTCTTGTATCCAATCAATGTAGACCTCTGTACTGCATTTACGAAAAATGTACTGCATTTACGATAAATGTACAAGCATTTGCACTGCTTTTGTATCGATGTATTTCATGACTGAACTTTGAAAAAACTGTGCGATGTTATCATCTTTACGAAGTCAAGAGATCTGTTATCGTTTAAACAAATTTTCCCAAATTCATCAATTAATTTACAATTTGTTGATTTTTTTATAATTGTAAATAAGTTTAAAACATCACAAGTCTTAAATCACCAAAAAACATTTTGTCCGTGCTTCGCAATTTTTAAAATCTGCTTTTAACAGAGAAACAAGAAAATGCTTCCCATAATTTCAGTGCCGCCGTAATTATTACCAATGTAATTATTACCATGACGTGTGAATCTAACAATATAAAACTCGAAACGTCAGTGAATTGGAACGAATATCAAAATCAACACAGTGTAAAAAAAAAAGGTCTATTCTCCGAGAGCGGATTTTCAACATAATTTCAGTTTTGTCAATTATGATTAGTAATGTTACTGTTTCGATCTTTGTTGTTATATTATTAATCGTAATTTTTATTTATTAATAATAGGAATTATAATATATTATTAGATTATTTTTATTATTTACTAATTAATAATTATTTTTTTAGTAAATAAATTTTTGAATTGTATTCAGAATCTTTTCCGCTCTTCATTTCATTACCTGAATAAGGCGTTCTAATGAAATCAAAATCATAAAGTTTCGAACGACATCATTACACACAAAAACCAAACACAGAAACTGCAAAATGGGTTTTAATGACATGGAATCGTTTGGCAAGATTTATGAAATCATCGGCGATACGAAAGCCGTTGAATGCAGGACAATAAACACCGTCGTCAACAGATGGACGAATGTCGAATTCACAATCACGGCACTACCTTTATATCCTGAATATAGATTCAGAAAGGCACAGCAAGAGTTGGCCGCCCTGATCGTCTGTTCGTCTCACTCGAACGTCATACACCTCGAAGACTTTTATTGCGATAGAAGTTACCTCTACACCATCACGGAGAAGATGAATTATACATCGCTGAAAGATTACGTACAGCTCAATAAACCGATTACAGAGCAACTTGCTGCAAGAATCGTAAAAGGAGTGACAGAAGCCTTGTGTCATCTCCACCTATGTGGCCTCGCCCACAGAAACTTGAAATTTGAAAACATATTTCTCTCCGATGACGAAAAACTTCCCGTGAAACTGGGCGGATTTGAAATGGTGGTGAGGAACGGGGAAAAGCTCCGCGAAAATAATGACGACATGCTCTCGAACTTTCTGAAAGCTCCATCTTACGTAGCCCCAGAGGTTGCTAAGAGTTTCTTCAGAATCAGAGGTTTGTACGGCACTCAATGCGACATGTGGAATCTGGGAGCGATCATGTTCGAACTTCTCGTTGGAAAGAGGCCGTTCACAAATTCTGGAAATTGTTCATGTTGCACCACGGATTCTTGCTATCTCTGTCTAAGTACAGTTTTTCAAAAAGTAATAGAAGGAAGTTTCGATCTGCCGATAGAGTGGTATTATATTTCCCTCGAGGCCAGGGACCTCATTTCAAAGCTTCTGGAAACTGATCCAGTCAAAAGGTACACTCCTGAAAAAGTATTGCAACATCCGTGGATCAAGATGTTTGTTACGACGTTCGAAGAAAAGTACGTCTTCACCGACAAAGTGCTTGGCCAGGGAATGAGCGGATGCGTGACGACTGTTATAGAAAAGTCTACGAGAAAAGAATTCGCATTAAAAACCATCGACACGACGAAAGGCTCTTACCTCGCGTTGCAGGAAAAGAAAATACTCAATTTAGTTCTCGGCCACGATAATTTCGTACAATTGAGAGACTGCTACATGGATACCACATGTGCCCGTTTCGTTCTGGAGAAGATAAACAACGGGTCGTTGTGCGATCGATTGGCCACCATGGGACCATTGGATGAAAGAGACGCAGCCAAAATCATACGAGATGTAGCGATGGCCTTGCAATTTCTTCATAAGTTGAACGTAGCGCACAGAGATGTTAAACCAGAAAACATTTTGTTTTCAGAAGAGAACAGCTTGGCTGTGAAACTCGTAGACTTTGGATTGAGCGCTATGAGTCTAAAGGGAAATGGCAGCAAAGTATTTTCTTATGCAGCTGGAACTGAATCATACATGGCACCAGAGGTGGAGAAGTGGTATTTGAATCAAAATATTCCTTATAGCTATCAATGTGATATGTGGAGCCTTGGAGTTGTCATGGTAGAAATATTAACTGGCACGATGCCATTTAGAGTTGATATAAGCCCTGACATTTCAGACTACGAAAGTTATCGATTCCATCTTGCAATTGCAATTTGTAGAGGAAAATACTCTTTGACGGATGTTTCAGAGGAAGCCAAAGATCTCGTGTCCAAGTTGTTGACCACTGACCCGGACATGCGTTATACGGCCAAACAGGTACTAGAACACGACTGGATTCTGAACAACATTTAAAGTTTCTAAGTATTGATATATTCAATCAAGATATGTTTACTTGGTTAAATAAAATTTTATGGATTTTAAAGTGTTTGTAAGTTCTTTGAAGTTCAAGTAAAATAGATGGATTATTTTTTAATGTTACTATTACTTGTTATCTTTATACAAATTTAATACCCACTTCTTAGATTACGCTTCACTTTGAAGAATTCTTGAGATATTTGCGTATTGTTATCATTTTAAAGGTTGATTAGTGTCACGTTGCCAAAAATAATTGGCAGATCTTGACAACAATCGATTTCAATTGGTAGGATTTATATTTAATACGGTAATATATATAGAATTTGTACTTTTGCAAACAAGAAGTTGAAGAGGAAATTGTCCTGCCGCTTACCATTAAAAAAAAGAATTTAATATACAATCACAAATACTTAGAGGCTTAGATATTATCGCAGAGAGTGCACAGAAAATACATCCCCTTTTGGTAGGATTCTGATTCCCGCTGGAAGAAGCAGTCTTTATGACTTCGATCGCAACCAACAGGAGTTTGACGCCAGGCAAATAAAATATATAGAATTATATATAATATTAATTATAAGTGCACAGTTACACTTGGAAGAGTTTGACTCTCGCCTCTGTGAGAGCATTGGGCCTGGTTTTCCATCTTTGTTGATTGTCGGGAGATGGCAGTACGTCCTAATGCCGAGCGGGCAAGAAAGGCCAGTGTGAATGGAGACGTTGTCCACATTTTCTGAGAAATTCGGTAGGGCCGCTCCTAAGGCTCTGTCGGATTCTTGAAAGTGATGCTCGATAGTCACTTTATTCGAATAACTCACTGGAAAAGGTGACTGACATGGATCTTTGCTTCAAACTAGACCAAAAGAATTCTCCATCCTGAGTCTTGATTTCTTTAGGTCCATTGCGATGCATCATTTAATGTTGTTAACCCAATAATTTTGTATTTACCAATGATCGGAGGACTTAAAAGCATGGGATCTGTCTCTACATTACATAAGTTGCTAATAAGTTAAGATTACGTCTTTACATGTTAAAATTGCAAGCCATGAAGTTGCTTTAGTATTTAAAATTTTTATTTTGTGGTTTCACCATTGTGTTTAACAAATCTAAATGCAGACTAGTGCACATAACCTATCAACAGTCGTTTAAATTTGTTTTAATAAATTATATTTTTATTCATAAATTATTATTATTATTACATTGGTACAATAAATTTTTATTATTTCACCAAAAACGGTCAGAATATTAAAATTATTTTAAATTATATTGGTTATTCGAGAGCATTTATTATCTTCCAAAAGTGATGCTAATTAATAGTTTGTAACGATCATATGCAACAAAACTGAACAGATCAATCCATAAAAATGATTTCAAGCAAGGAGGAAACAGGAGATGTTGAGGTCACGAGTTTCTGCACCTCAAAGCATTGTTATGGAATCCAACTGAAAGTATCGCCTCAGGACATCGGGAAGGAATCTGAATGCCCTATTTGTTATGAATCAACTAGTTCGGGTAAAACGGCAAGGTTCGACAATTGTCTGCATGCTTTTTGTATGAAATGTGCGCTTGAAAAAGATGGGTAAGTTTTTGAGCTTCTTCCTGTCGAGTTATGTGATTCGAAAAGTTTATTAAAACATTTTATAATTTCAGAAATGAATGCCCCATGTGCAGGACAAAGCACGACAATGTGTTTACCTTTAATAGGTGGATAACATCTAAAATTGATGCGAATAATTTATTGAAAATTCATAGAGGATGCAATTTTAATGAAATAACCTTATCTAAAAAGTATCTGATGGACCTCGATGAAAATTGGATATCTTTGGTAAATTTTATGTTTGAGGCGGCGTTAAATACTAATCCAAAAAAATACAAAGACGTGACAGGAATCGAAGATTTGAACTTCAGCAAGCATGAAGTTGAAAGTAGGCTTCTAGAGAAGGGAGAATGTCTTGCTCTTTATAAAACTTCAGGGGAAATGACTCAAGTTTGCATCTGCTGTATTTTACCCTACATGTCCATAAGACTGCTCCTATCACCTAACGAAGACATCGATATTGGGGAAGATAATAACTATGCCGACGACGTTGTTAGATGTATTAATATCCAGTTGAAGGCTTGTTGGCAGGCATTTTCAAAACTTGTTAACAAAGACTCGATAGATCATCTGTTCGTGCGCAAGTTTGAGAATGTGACCTGCTACCTACTACTAAGCGGCTTGAACAATTTTCCTTTAAGATGCTATGAAGCAGCCCCTATGGAGAAGGAGCTCGGTAGCCTAAAGAAACACAACTTTAATGAGTTTCGGTTTGAAGGAATAAGGAGTGCATTTCCCGGCTTAAAGAGGAATAAAGGAGACCCTTATTTAGGATGCATTTATTCCGGAGTTACCAAAGATGTGGAAAGTGAGACTGAGAGTGATTATGATGATGATAGTGATGAGGATTATGATGATGATAGTGATGAGGATTATGATAACAATGGGGAAGGAAATAATGAAGGTGTGGCTGACAAAGATTGCCGCAAGACACAAAACGAAGAGGTTAAAGACGACGTTGAAACAGAAATTCACGAAGATTCGGAAGATGAAACGCATATAGTAGATGAAGCGGACAATGATGACACATATTATTGCAAATTTTCTCCAGAAGATTTAAGGCGAAATATGGAGCTACTAAAACTACGTTGGGGGAATAGAAAAAAATGAGTTAAAAAAGATTTAGTTAAATAAGACACAGAAATTGAATAACAAAACTTGAGTAATAAAATTTCGGAAATTGCATAGAGCAGAATGGCTTTATTATTTGCGTTTATTGCCGGGTTTAAGGGATGGAGGAAAGCAGGTAGTGGCAAGAATCGTTTGTGAAGTATTTGCAACCTGCATAGCAAGGAAGTTCTCGGACAGGTACGCGTAGCGTGTATTTCAGCCCACCGGGGCTTAGACCAAATTTGTCTCCCCCTTATTTCGCTATTTAAATCTAAAATAACTTTTAGGCAAGAATAAATTTGTTATTGTGTTATTATACATGGTACAAATAAAGAAGTCATTGTATATGTAGCTATGTCGGTGTTTTTTTTTTATGATTAAGAAAAAGGTGCCTCAGAGGTGGGCACCCCAACACCCCCTGCTACGCAACATCACCGCAAGGCAGGCCCCACCCCACCCCCTTTTTTTAAAATAAAGCATACATTTATGACTTTAATATAAATTCGTGTATTGCAATTAATCTATGTTATTACCGCAAAAGCCGGCCAATGATCTTAACCATAGTCCTGTAGGACTTTTTGGAGGGAAACACAATATTAACAACAATAAATTTAATGTCATTTTATTTTCTATAGAGTTGCTAAATTTCGATGGTAAAAATTTAAGCAATTGTTACATAATGAAAATTTAAATAATTAACATGCTGCAATGAATGTATTAGCTAATTCAAAAAAGACTGGCATAGCTAACTTAAGCTTCATAACCTGCACAATGTAAATATAGAGTAGGCTTTGTTGGTAAGTGGGTTGGATTTCCTAATGAAGTGCTCTTTGCTTGATGGGATTTTAAGAATTAAACGAATTCTGGAAAGTTATGCCTAAGTCCTGCTATAGAAAGTATTTTTTTCGTGATCAGTGTTTTCAAATATATAATTATGATGCCAGCTCAGAGCTGGCTTAGACCGCCCAAATTCAATTTTCAAAGCTTCAGATTTTTTCCGTCGAGGGATCCTCGCATGCAGGCAAAATAGATCAGAATAAACTGATAAGAATATTAGTAAGCATTTTCATGATTATTTGCTTTACATAACATCTTAAAGGAGCCTCGCAATTCGTTTATCGATTTTCGGGTTCGTCGTTGAGATCGTATTTGCTTTTGTGTTTACATTTTGTTTTCCGTAAGACATTCCATGGATCTGTAGCTGTCCTCTGTTATTGAGTTTGAGGTCGCAATTATTTCAATTATCTAAAATGGAAAAGGACAGGATGAAGCTCAAGAAACCAGTCTCGAGCATTGTTAGTGGACGATTTATTAGTGAATGATTATAGCTCGTTGATTGATTTGTCGGTTTTACAAATGAAAACTAAATTGTAAACAATTTGGATGAATTGTGGCGATGAAATATTGCTTATATAACTATAAGTAATAACTGAAAGCTATTTGTTATTTCTATTTGTGCTTGTGAGCCTGCTTATATCTTCTGCAATCTTACTTTTGATTCATTACCCAATTATTGCACTCTAAAAAAACTTGCATTTCTATTACCTTAATAAATTTATAAATAAAAACATTTCTATTAAGGCTATGAAATCTAGATTATTTTCTATAAGTTACAAATCTTTTGCTAAGTTTATATTTGACAGTTAATTGGCTTTTTGTTAATTATTAATATTATATTCTGCAATTTCGATTGAGTCTCAAAATCACATTATTTAAATTCATGTAAAACACCTAAAACAAATTTCATTTAGTAATAAAATTATTTTTTAAAATGTTTTCCAAAGATTGGCACTCACATTGATTATTAATTGTCAAGACGAACAAATAGTTATTAATTTGATAGAAGCAAACTTAGTGAGGATTGTCAACCTTTTTATTTGTAAATTAATAATAGTAATAATTATAATAATACACTTTCAAGGAGTGAATTCCATCAAAACCAAGATGAAATTGATAATTAATAACTAATAATGAAACAGTTAATAATAATTGGTCAGTCCCATAATCACAATCATAACATCGAGATTATTGACCCACTGTAGAAGGACAAGTTCAATTCCCTGGTGACCGGGGAAAGGAAGAAGAAAAACCCTAGGTATCAGTACGGGACGCTGGAGAACCTGGAACAACTCCACAACTTTCAGGATACCATCAACAGACTCTCAGAACAGGAGATCAACTCGAAATTCGAGCAGATGTTGGTTAGTGACGAGTCCCTTCGAAAATGTCTTTTAATAGTTTAAGAGCATAGTTATTAAGAATATTATTCAATAATTGGTCTCACTGAGTTTATCATAAGTTCATTCATTCTATTGAAGCTGTTAATCAATCTAACTAATGTAAATGTGGCAATTAATGTGTTGTTACTTAGAGCTTAGCTCAGTGTGCTAACTGAGCTAGATTAATAGCAATAATTTCAACACTACAATATTAATAATAGCGATAATAGTTCATTAATTTATTAGGATGACATGAACCTTGTTGAAGAGAAAAAAGATCCATTGAGGAAAAGGTCACTTGCTCAGAAGAAGAGCATGCTTGCCATGCAATTCAAGGGCATGCAGGTAGACTTGATGTGGTGAATATGATGATGATCTTGATGATGGCTATAGTAAGAATTTGGAGATAACGTTATATGATATAGTGCTGACATTTTTTATGCAATTTGCAATTTATTAGTCAACTTAATTGTGATTCTGAGCCAAGAAGCACCATAGTGAACTTGTTATTTCACTATAATTTGGAAGAATATCGTGTTTGATACATTGATCATTTGCACTGAAACTAGTGAATTAGTGATGAAAATGGTCATCGCAAAGATTGACTGTTAGTGGCGCCCCCGCCATCTCCACGTTTGACGTAAACAGTTCTGACCTTTTGACCCCAGAGCCACGGCAAGATCGAAACGGTCGAAGGTTTCCTCGAGGAACTGAGGCGGGCGGATTTGAAGGGGGAGGACAAGTACCTCGCCGTCTCCTCGCTCAGGGTGGCTCTCACCAACAATCCGGTCAGGTGGGTGGATTGATTGAGGTGGTTTATGAACTTGGGGAATACCACTTAAAGGTATTGTACATATAATAATAACAATAAAATTAAATCGCTTAACCTGTAATGGTAATTGTAATAAGTAATAAGTAATAGGTTCTCTTTCATGCAGTTGGGTCATTGGCTTTCTGAAGAAGCAAGGATTGAATGCCATACTGAAGTGCCTAACATATGATGAGTGAGTCATTATTAGCATCATTCGCGGGGTCGATATCATGACTTCGATGCAGAGGAATGTCAATTAAAATTAAAATCCTTTACATGTCAATTTACAATTATTCTTAAAGTGAATCCAATGACACAAAAAGTGGTTTGTAATCAGATTACTAATTAGCATTCGAAAGCCTGACGATCACGGGGATTATAAACGCCTATTGGATTACAGCATGACCTGAATTGGAATTCTATCTCCTTCGAGCATATATTAATTCATTTCTTTTCCCAAAAATTGTTTGTTAATTCCACCATTTTCTGGTTCATTCAGCACGTCAGAAAGAAGGACCACGTTGGAGTGCATCAAATGTCTTCGGGCACTTTCCAACAACAAGGTAAATGTTGTTGTTGTTGTTGTTGTTGCTGCTATTTGTGCGGCCAATTTACGTTGCACTGTTGATTGTTATTGTGACTTATAATGTAATTAATTAGAAATTACTTTCATGTTTTGCCTGTTAATCTCTCTTTCCTATCAATAGCAAGAAGTCGATCAAAACATTTTGAATGTATTAACAACATTTGACAATAAGTGACAAGTTGAAGGACATAACATGTACTTGATCTGTAGATTTAAAAAGTAGTTTAAGATGACCATCTTCATTAAGTACAAATATTTCTTGAATTTCCAATTTCTTTCAATCCACTAACACTCTTTTGTAATGCAGTCTTTTAGCCAAAAATCAAAAATTAATAATTTTATTTAACCAAATAAAATATTTAAATTAATTCCCCTTTAGTATGGCCTCATGCAATTAAAGAGCAACAGGGAGGCAATAATTGCCCTGGCCAGGTGCATCGACCTCAGGGATCCCCAAAGTATGCTCGAAGCTCTCAAACTCCTGGCGGCCATTTGCCTCGTGCCACCAAACGGGTGAGAATTCTCATTTCCTTCTTCTTTTTTCCTTCTCGTCGTCGGTAAAGACGAGTGACGGGCTCCTAACTTCCCCTCCAGGCACGACGTCGTGTTGGAGGCCATGACGGTGTGGGGCGAGTCCGGGAACAGGGAGAGGTTCGCGTCCGTCGTAGGGGGTCTCAACTGCAATGACGTTCAAGTGAAGGTCTGCACGTGTTTTTATTTTGTCACGAAATATTTTATTATTCTAATATTAACATATTAGCATTGCTAATATTATTAATACTATTAACATCGATTATTATTTCGACCAGGTCGCCTGCTTGCAATTGATAAACGCAACCATCAGCAACTCGGACGACCTCGACTTTCGACTCCACCTGAGGAACGAATTCATGAGGAACGGACTCGTTGACCTGTTGGAGGTAAAATTGTTGTCGTCACTTTGCAGCCGTTTGTTTTGATTGGTTCTCATGTTTTTAATTGCAACTTTGCACCTTCAAGTGTTTAATTCATGCATGAAATCACTTCCTTTGTTTATCTGTCTCCCAAAGTTTTTGATTATTAATCACCTTCTTTGTATCTTCCAGTGCATGGGAGGTGATTTGTTGTTAACAAAAACACCTCGTTTAGCAAGCAATGCTACATTTTTGATAAAAATTTCCCTGAATATCAAACAAGGTCTTTGTGATAGCCAAATAGAACTATTTGACCATCTCTGAATATCGTCTCATCTCTGATTGGACAGCCTCTCGAGCAATGTCCAAATGAGGAGGTGGCGACCCAGATGAAGATATTTTTAGACCAAAAGGAAGAAGATGCGGAGGAGTTCGGTCATCGCTACGAGAACGTCCGCATATTCATGGAGTCGGTGACTTTGTTGTGATTTGTTGCTGATTGATTGCCTTCTTGGTGATCATAAATAAGCAGTTAACAAGCAGCCCGATGCTCATTTTAACGCAACAGCTTATTATTATTATTATATTATTTGTTTATATTATTATTATTATTATTATTATTTGTTCAAAAGATGCTTTAAGTCGTTAATAACCAAAAAGTTACAACTCTTGGATATTTATTAAGTTTCAATGATTGTTATTCAGTCAGATGTCATAGATTATTATTATATGTTTATTTTATTATGATATATTATTATTATTATTATTTAAACCTCTTTTCTTGTAACTCCACCCATCAGTGACCCAAGGGAATGTTTTGAACTCCTGTACAATTCCACTTTGAACACACCTTGTGAGACTTACTTCCTTTCAATACTTCAGCACCTCATTGCCATCAGAGAAGATGTCTTTGCCAGGTAAGTTCTTTTTGCAGATAAAATATAATTAAAAATTAATAAATATAAATTAATGTTATAGAACCTATCTTCTGTTCTTATTACTTGTTATTGTTTTAATCATTTATTTTTATTTGTTAATTTGTTGCTTAACAGGAAGTCATTGTTATTGATATGAAAATAAGGCTTTATCAATTTGTTATCGTAAAATATAAAACCAGGTTACGAAATGTATCAACAATTATCATAAACAATTACAACAGGCCCCTGTATTACCAACTGATAGAGGAGTGTATCACTCAGATAGTTCTGCACAGAAATGGTTTTGATCCTGACTTCAGGTACCACAGGAGATTCCAAGTCGATGTTGAGCCCCTCCTTGGTTGGTTCGATGGTTCTTGGATGCAACAGTACTGCTTAATTACTTAATATTAATTATGTTAATTATTTGTGTTAGTTATTATGTTAGTCATGTTGATTCATAAAATGACGACAGACCGATGCGTCCTGTGCTTCATTCTCGTTTCAAAACATCGTCGTCCCTGCAGGAAAATTGTCGGAGGAGGCGTCGGAGGACGGCGGGGGCACCGGGCCTCGTCACTTTCGCCACAAACTCGACGAGGCCATCACGGCCAAGCAGGAGTTCGAGGCCAAGGTCGCGACCCTCGAGGAAAAGGTCAAGGCCTACGAGGCCGAGATCAAGAATCTCAGGGCGAAGGTTTGCTTTCGTGGATTCTTGAATGTCGAGTGTTGACATCAAAGCACAATATCAGCATGATGACATCATCAGGAGAAACAATGAACGATGGAAACGATGAATTAGCTTGATTTTGTTGAGTTTCAAATGGATTAGTGTTCTTCAAAGAGATATAATTACTTTTTGTTATAATTACTTTATGATATAATTACTTTTTGATGTAATTACTTTTTGTGATGTAAAGATCATTTGTTTTTAATTGATCACTGCTTTTTGACGTTGAAGTTATTGATTTTAATTACAAAACAAAAAATATAACATTTCTTAAAGATCTCACAAGACATTGGTTCCACCATCGAATCATCCCTTGTAGTTCCACCCCCACCCCTACCTCCCGGCCAATCGGGTGGCATCGTTCCTCCGCCTCCTCCACTGCCTGGTGGTTCCATACCACCGCCTCCTCCCGGGTCGATTCCACCACCTCCGTTGGGAGTCCCATTTGTTCCGTCTGCGATAAAATTACCGAGTTTTATTAAACCAAAGAAGAAGTACAATCCCAGTACTCAGATGAAGAGGGCCAATTGGACGAAGGTTGGTAGTGGCAATGATGGTGATGATGATGATGATGGAAAAGTGGTATGTTAAATGTGGTATGTTTGAAATGAATGATGATAATTATTTTGCCTTAAAAGTGTGAGTTATGATAGTGATCCGATATTGTATGAAATGAGTAGGAGTTTGATCAATAAATGGCAGTTTTAAACAGTAAATGCTATGAAATGTTGATGATGATGATGATGATTGTGGTGATGATGATGATGATTGTGGTGATGATGATGATGATTGTGGTGATGATGATGATGATTATAACCATGTGGTGATTATAACCATGTGGTGATTATAACCATGTGGTGATTATAACCATGTGATGATTATAACCATGACATTTGCATTAGCATTGTTAAGGTTTTAAATTGTCAGGTTGCAATTATTTGGTGATCATGGTTTTCAGAATAATTATAATATAGTTATTATCAGAATAATTGGTATAATTGTGCCTGTGAATTCCTGCAGCAGTTGTGATGACGTGTGTCTGTGCTTTGCATCAGCTCTCTTGCCACTTGATATTGAAGGCTTTGATTGCATTTGTTTGTTTACTTATTTATTGTTGTTATTATTATTAATATTATTATTATTATTATTATTATTATTACTAAATAATTCATTAACCTTCCCTGACTACCTAACGTAACTTTTAACTGATTTGTTGCAATTTCTCTTTCCAAATTATTCAACAGGACTGCTTAATCCTCAGAAGTTCTTTCAATTGAATTCATTTTGTTTCCCAGATAAATCTTCAAACCTTGGACAAGAACAGTTTTTGGTGCCTCACAAACGAAGACAAATTCGCTTCTGAGGATCTCTTCAATGATCTCATCAACAACTTTTCATTCAAGGCTCTGGGTTTGTTGTTTGCTTGTAGTTTTCTAAATTTCTAACTTCACAGTCTCGTAGACTGTTAGCAAACGAATAGAATCTACCCACCGTGCAGAACTTGATAAATGCAGTGAAAATGTAGCGAACAGGACAAAACCATGTTTCTTTGTGAGCTTTTGGTGCCTGGTTGGGTCTTGGATTTTCAGCTTTTCGTGTACTTTTTTGGGCACATTTTGAATGTCAATGATTCAGTTTTGTGTCAGTTGATGTTGACTCGAATAAATTAGTAACAGGTGCCCCTCGATGGTTAACACTGACATCTTAGTCATCAGTTAACAAATTGTTGTTCTCACGAAATATCTTGGCTGGGTATTACCAAAAATTTAAAAAAAAAATTACATTTGGTTTATTCCAATAATTAATTAATTTATTTATTTAATTAATTTAATTTAATTAAACATTAATGATAACAAGTTCTTACTAGTAATAGTTGCAGCATCAGTTGCATTGGTATTGGATGAAATTATTAATTGCTAACATTCATAATTTTAATAATTTTTCCACTTTCACCGTTCAGCTAAACCTGAGTCTGCAAACGACCTTGACAAATCCTCGAAGAAGGTCAAAGAGTTGAAGGTCCTCGATGCAAGGGCAGGACAGAATTTGTGTGAGAATTCATTTACTTTGTAGATTTAAACATTTATTATATTTTATTATATTATATTATATTTTATTCATTATATACCCCATTCGAATTCAATTCTATTTTATAGGTTGTTTAAAAATTTAAAAGTTTCTTTGTCGTCCATTGCAGCCATCCTGCTGGGCTCCGTGAAGGTGCCCTTCGAGGAAATCAAGAGGAGGATCCTGGAGGTCGACGAGGAGGGACTGACCTTGCCCTTCGTCGAACAGCTCGTGAAACTCCTCCCCACCCAAGACCTCCTCAACAAACTCCACGAACTCGAAGACAAGTTCGGGGAGCTTTCGGAACCCGAGCAGTTCGGGGTGGTGGTGAGTCGGGAAGGGTCGATCGGTGCATCGTTCTTTTCGTTCGCGGCCGACGATCGGTTGACTTTTTAAAATCGATTTGTTTGACTTGTTTATTTTTTTATTTATTTTTAATGATTTTTGAGTCTATAAATAAATTAATAAATTACTCCCATCTCAGTTGTCGAGCATAAAGAGAGTTATCCCCAGATTGTCTTCCATGTCTTTCAAGATGACCTACGGCGAACTCGTGTCGGAGGTCAAGCCGGTCAGTCGGGAGTCTTTAATATAATAATAATATTTTTATTAATTAATTAATTGATTGATTTGAAATAATTTTAACGTCTTAAATTTTTACAAGTTATGTTTATTATTCATTGGCAATCATGGATTGCAAGCAAAAAAACAATGTCATAGAATTTAGAACAATTGACATCAACCTCGTTGAAATATTTCTTGCTTGACAATACCATCTTCGAATGCAATGCACAGGACATTGTTGCACCAACTGTGGCCATGGAGGAGGTGAAACAGAGTAGGAAGTTCGGGGAGATTTTGGAGGTTGTGTTGTTGGTCGGAAACTTCATGAACGCGGGTTCGAGGAACGAGCAGACGGTCGGGTTCGAGATGAACTTCATGCCGAAGGTGATGACCTGCGATTGGCCCACGCAGCGACCATTTATTCATTACAATTATTATTTTTATTATTATTATTATATTATTTAAATAAAAATAAAAGTTAAAAACCTTTAACAATAAAACGAGAAGATAGGCTATCATTCTGAGATTAATTTACTTTTAAATTAAATTCAGTGCAATTAAATCCAATTCCTTTGTTTGATCAGCTGGAAATATTATTGCCACCAATAATTATTAACATGTAATTATTTACATCCTTGTAATTAATTTATATTTAAATTAAATTAGAATTAATTCACTTTAATTCAATCCAATTCCTCCATTTGATCAGCTGATCAACACGAAATCCACGGACAACAGCAGAACCCTGATGCACTTCATGGTCGAATACCTGGAAAAGAGGCACCCGAATCTCCTCAACTTCCCTGACGAACTCATCCACGTCGAGAAGGCGGCGAGAGGTGCGACGTGATGATGCGATCGAGCGCGTCGATGTCCATATGTAGTGCCTATGATATGATTAATTGTACAAGGGTGGCTTGGCAGTGATTTACTGACACTGATGATGATGATGATGATGATGACTTAGACAACAGTGGTAGTTATTATTTTCAACTGATTGTACTGATTACAGTTTCAGAAGAATCTCTGCAGAAGAATATGACGTACATGAACAAGTGTCTTAAGCAGCTTGAGATCGATATCAAGAACACAAACAACGACAAAACAACACCACCCAACGACAGATTTGTTCAAGTCATGACTATATCCTTTTGTGGTTTGATGGTGGTGATGATGATGATGGTGGTGGTGGTGATGATGATGCAATTTAATTTTCAATTTATTTTGTTTGTTACACAATAACATCATTAATGAGTTATATGTACATGCTTGCAATGCTCTGAGGAGGTTATTTGTAAACATTATTTTGTAAACATTTATTTGTAAACATATTATCAGCATAATTATTTAATGTCTGTCTGCGATGCACGTTCATCAATAAGTCGATAAACATCCGCACAACACCTTTTCCTTGACGACCGACTCCACCCGTTCTTGAAAGAAGCCAGGGACCAATATTCGATACTGGAAGGAATGCACAAGAAGATGATGTCCTCGTACGAGTCCGTGTCCAAGTACTTCTGCTTCGATCCCAAGAAGTACACCATGGAAGAGTTCTTTGGAGATATCAAGCTCTTTATTGACCACTTTGAGGTTGGTGGTGGTGGTGGTGATGATGATGATGGTGGAGGTGGTGTTGGTGATGATGATGATGATGTGCATTGCTTGTGTTCAAAATTTTTTGAATACTTTTTTCTTTGAAAAGTTTTCAAAAAATTTGAGTTGTTGACTTTTGACTGGACCTCTTGAAAAACAAGCTGTGACTTTCCTGTCACAATTGGTGTTGAATATGATGTTGTTATGTTGTTATGATGTGCCAAGTGCTAGAGAGAGATGATTGACACTCATTTTAAGTCATGTTATGACGTCAACATGATAATGATGACGTAGCTTAGCAAAGCTGTAATACATTTGAATGACTTTTAAAATAATTATCATTAAATTATGAACGTTGCTTTATTAAATATGTAAATTAATGGGTGAATTATGAATTCATGAAGCATTCGAGGAGGGACCTGCAAAGAATGAGGGAAGCTGAGGAGAAGCAGTTGAGAGCCAAGGAAGCACTTGTTGTCAGGGAGAGGGAAAGGGCAGAAAAGATGGCCAGGAAGAAGCTACTCATTGACATGAATGGGGGTTGGTTGATGATGATGTGGTGGTGCTGGTGATGATGATGTGGTGGTGGTGGTGATGATGATGATGATGTGGTGGTGATGATGATGACGAAGATGTTTTGGGAGAGGAATGATCGTCTCACTCTTGCGATGATCGTGACGATTAACTCGGATTAACTTTAATTCCGACAGCTGACGACCAGGAGGGAGTGATGGACAATTTGTTGGAGGCCCTCAAGACCGGAACCGCTTTCCACATCACCAGGGAGAGGAAAGAAGCCAAGAAGAGGACGCCGCGAGTCGCAGGAGGTCGGTCGTTTTGTCTTTTAAGATGTGCTAACGTATTCGCGTTGCATCGGTCGGGTCGTGCTAATTTACGATTCTCAGTCCGTCGTTATTAAAGATGTGTTGACGCATGCAAAATTATAACGAAGGTGCTTCTCGGATTTGTTAGAATCGGACTCGGAGAGCATTAAATGGTGTTTGCAAGGTTATTTAAAAGTTGATGCTCGTTCTTTGAAACTGGTATAAATTCCAGCAGTGATCGTGTTCTCGAACCGATCGACCCCCGGGAATGCTCCCCGGCGAATTGGCACATCTGCGCATAGAAACGTCCTCACAACACTTCGTTATGTTATTGATAACAACATAGTGTTATTATATATATAATAACACTCGAAAGATTAGCTAATTGAAATCATAATTGAATGTAAATTTTAAATTATTTTCGATGAAGACCTGAGGAGAAAGAATTGGGTTAGAATTAAAATTGGATCAGAAAGTTGTTAAATTGCTGGTGGAAGTCGTGCTTTGCATTTGTGTTGTTGTGGAGGGAAATTCAAATTAATAATTCATTTTGCTTTGTTTTGATTGTTTGCTTAAATTGTGTTACTAATCTTTTATTATATATTTATTTATTTATTTATTTATTTATTTAATTATTTGTTTATTTATTTATTTATTTATTTATGTAT
Organism: Hirudinaria manillensis; assembly: GCA_034509925.1. Lineage (NCBI taxonomy): Eukaryota > Metazoa > Annelida > Clitellata > Hirudinida > Hirudinidae > Hirudinaria > Hirudinaria manillensis. Next base: position 6,818,334 of record CM067528.1, on the reverse strand, counting down.
TTATTTATTTATTCAGTTACCTGCAGTTGTCCTTTAATTTATTTTTTAATATCAGCTATTTATTCATAAATTATTATCTTTTTAAGCATTTTATGAAGTTGCTTGTAAGGTGTTGAAGGTATGGTATTTGAACCTCTGCTGGATCTTGAAAACTGCTTTTGAAAATTTTGCAATAATTTATTGGATAGTAAATTTATTGCAATATTTGCAAAATTATTAACAAAGTAGAAAAATTTAGTGCATTCCAGCAGATGGCAAAATATAAGAAAATGTTCAGTTGTGGAATGACGTTAGATGCCTCACATGCTTATGGTGCCATGTTGTTATTATTATTATTATTATTATTTATAATAATACTTGTAGGAGTACTTGTTTGTACTTTATTGGGATTTGTACTTGGACCTTCAGTATTTGGTCTCAGTTTGTCTAGTTGCTGGAAATTGACCCATTTCATTTGATGACAATGATGATGATGATGATGGTGGTGGTGATGATGATGATTTTATATAACTTTGTCTCAATCAATCAATTGAGTCAAAATCAAGTTCTAAAATCACTGGAAATTATTCAGTTGTCATGCCACATCATAGTTGATGTTCCATGAAGATGCTTGATGCTAATGTCCTGCAATTGTCATTAATTATTTAAATGATCTGACAGCAGTAATCTAACATAACATAATATTTTAATGTAATTCCTTTGATCATCTCTGACATGAATATTCATGGCTTCCAGCTGAAAGGAGAGCCCAATTGGCTAGATCGAGATCGCGTCAGAACGTGCTGAGTCCCGAGAGTCCCGACAAACAGCAGCCGAGGAAAGCCAGGACGAAGATCTTCGAGGCGTCGCACGACAAGGGGGGAAGGGAACGCGCCGTCGACTTTTCTTTTCCTTTCGGGCTTCCCCCGTCGGGGCACCGCCGGGTCGACGGCAGGGCTTTCGTCGAGCCGAGCGGCGCGGATCATTTCGAAGGTTTGCAAAGGACTACGTTCGGAACTTCCGAAGACGAATCGAAAAAGAACTTCGCGTCTCCGTCGTCTTCTCGCGACGCTCCGTCGTCTTCCGACGCTCCTGGAATGTCGGAGGCGCGAATGCTGCTCGAGAAGTTGAGAGCGCTCTGACGTAAATTCGAAATGTAAATCGTTTTGTTTTTGTATATTCGTCGTTCGTAATCGTCCGAAACGAGGTCGCGTCCGACCTGCTCGTCACATGTCCAGGGGGGAGGAGTCGACCCGATTAATTCAAGCATTCCTTGATGGTGGAGATTTGTTGTTGCTCATTCAATTGATTCTCTCGCAATTCATTCGATGACAGGTTTATTATTATCATGGTTTTATTATACCTTCATTGGCTTCATGGATTTTAGTAGCCAGTGATATTGATGATGATGATTTTAGCAATGATTTTATCTTATGAGTTGATTTGATGCTCAAGATGTTAAGTGTTAAGTTAGAAGTACTTTGCAAGGATTTCAAAAAATAATTTCTAGTAAATAAATGTACAGTTTTTTTTGAATAACTGACATAATAACATTAAAAATTAATGAATAATTTGGTTTTAAATGATTATTCAGTTCTTATATTCTCAGAGTTTTGTTCTCATAAAACATTAAGTTCTTACATTTTAATTTGTCTCCTGGAATAATTTGTTTGAACCAAGATTCCTTTATTTTCTTGCAATTTTTTTTTAATTCAATGAATAACAAATTCTGCCCACTAAACAGACTTAATATGTCCGTGCTCACGTATGAATGTGTGTGTGTGTGTGTTTGCGTGCCTAGTGAACTGATGATGATGATGATGCTTGCAACAATTTTTGGAATGCGTTCAGATTTCTAAAGCAGCTATGGCATGATTTTTGCTTAAACACAAAGTTGTAATATTGCTATATATAAATATATTATATTAATACTGCGATTTAGTGTGATACCAATTTCAACCAATATTTTGGGATACTTTGTTTTGTTTTGTTTCTTTTTTAAGCGTTCATTGATCATTTTAGACGTGGTTTTAGAAATAAATTTATTTTTGTATTTTCAATCATAAATAGAAGCATTGACTCGAATAAAATGTTATTCTGAACTGGCATTCATCAGTTGTGATTAATACTATAAATAGTGTTCAATTCTTAGTATATACATAATTTTTGATACTGAGTGTATACTTAATTAATTATTAGTACTAAGTATGTACTTAATTAATTATTATTGTATCGTGCACAACGTAACCGATGTTGTGATGAAACGCGTTAACGTAGCAGATGGCTCTAGCGATTGTAATTTTTATGACTTTTGAATAAATGCATGAAAATCGCTTTAGGAATGATAAGTTCCTGCATAAAAGCAAAGCTAATCGAAATTGGTGTAACAATTTTAAATAAAATAATTAATCTAATTTCCAATGGCCATTGGCCAGATTGTGTTACGGTTGGCCAGATAACGTACGGCTACTAAAAGGACCCTACGAATAAATTGTTAAATGTGGTATCGTTTGAAATCCACGGTTTTGAAATTGTATTATTTACAATATTGTATCGTCACGCACAAACTTTGAATAATATTCGTCGTCGTTATCAGCTTCGTTCACACCTTCATCCGAAGATTCTTCTAAAGGGATTTTTGTTGTAATCCTTTTCTTTACTTTGTTGTTATTAACCTCAGTGACGTCATCGTCCTCGGTGACGTCATCTACTTCAGTATCGTCATCATAATCGTCATCGTCCTCTTCTCTGATATCTTCACGTTCGCAAATTCCTTCAGAAAGGCACGTCAATGTCGGATCGCGGTGGAAGAGGTTGTTTCTCTTTAATACGGGAAATGCGAGTCTCATTCTGGGAAAATGAGTTGCGTTGAAATTGATCGTCTTTAGACTGCTAAGTGACTCTTTCATAGGAACTTTGTGAACTGCTTCAATTTTACGGTCGTCAATGCCGGACAGCAACAACGAGCAGGTCACATTCTTAAACTTGCGAACCAGTAAATGATCCAAAGAGTCTTTGTTGACGAGTCTTGCAAACGCCTCCCAGCAAGTCTCCAGTTGTGCAGTTATAAATCCGACAGCTTCATCTGCGTAACCGTTATCTTCCTCAACGTCTGTATCTTCATTGGGCGACAGCAGAAGTCTTAAGGACATACAGGGTAAATGGCAGGCGAACAAAGCCTGCGTTTTGTTGTCTGGAGTTTTCAAGACGGCATGAGATTTTCCCTGCTCCACCAACCTGCCTTCATCTTCGTAGCGATCCAAATTTAAGGAATCAATTCCTTTGATTCCTTTGTAGTCACGTGGATTTTGTCCCGTTCTGTGTATAAATTCTAACAGAGACAGCCATTCCCCGTTGAGTTCCTTCAAATATTCTCTTGAAGCGGGGTTTATATTATTGAAGATGCACAGCCTGTGGTTCTCCGTAAAAGGATTCCAATCGATTTCAGATACTACTGCACGACTCAACACGACTCTTTTATCGTAACTCTTCATACATTTTAAGCATTCACTCCTAGAGAGATAAGTGTTTGTTTATTATTTCTATTAATTAATAATATTATTAAAATTATAAACTTATATAAGTTCAAATCACTGGAATTGCAATGAAATGGTGCAAAAATTACCCTTGAGAATCTTCGACGCATAAATTGCAAAACATGTGTTCACAATTGCTGAGTCTCGCGACCTTTTCTAATTTCAACGGTTCATAGCAAATGCTACATTCAGATTCATCGTTGATTACCAGAGGCGACACCATTATTGGAGATCCAAAGCACAATTTGGACCTGCAAAAAGTCATCACCTCCACCTTCTGACCATCTTCCCCTTCCTTATTTGGACACATTTTCAGATCAATCTACGCAAATGTAAAGTCTTAATTGGTATATACGAAGTACGTTCGAATTTTATGGAAGCACATGTTACACTCGACATTTCGAAAGATCAGATTTGAGAATTTTTAGATAAGTTTTAAAGTTTATTATATTGCTTTTAAAATTTTATATTCATTTAAAATTAGACTCTGGAACGTTTCTTTAATAAAAAAAAAACCGATTAATGAAATACATTCGATTTGAGATGCTCTACGATACCATGTAGTTGTAAAGGCATCAGTTTTGTACTGTTTACTGACTGATTAAATAAAATAAATCTTAATAAATGTACCGGTCACAGTTCATAATTATTGTCTATTATTATTATATATTTATTATTACATGTTTATTGTTCATAAAAGATGCCAAAAGTGGTTAACTTTTAAACATTCCTTTCCACTTGTCCGAAAATGTTCGTTTTTGACTCTATCCCAAATTACAGATCTTTCGACAGATGTCTTGCAAAACCGAAATTATTCAATTTTTTTAATCACGACAAAATATTTAATTCGAATTGAGTTTATTATTTTTCTTAATATCTAATTATCCCAGGATTGGTCCTTTTAATTTTAAGAACTAGTCGTATATTGATATTATTATCTATTGATGTTAGACTACTGCATATAATGTACATTATAGATTGCCACGACTGACCTGGACTAAGCAAGATACACCTGTACTTAGAACACCTGTAATTCCAATCAGTGGCTTCATGGAAGCCCGAGACAGTGATGACCATGTGATTTAAAAAAAAAAAATTCTTAAATCGAAACTTACTTTGTGGGTCTTTTTGGCAGATTTAATCAATGGAGAGTCAAATTGAACGAATATTTTAAAGTCTTCGTTCCAAAGAAGTTGAATCCCCTCCTTGCTAGTTCAGATTAATTCCCATGAAGGACTAAATCATACTCTCTGTTGAAAAACTTATTCATTGGTAATTTGCCATTTTGAATCATAAAAGATTCAAAGGATTATGATAAAATACGGGTAGAGCTTCAAATTTTCCTGCTGGAAAACGATTAAAAGGAAATATTCCATGAACTCAATGAACTCTTGACGTCATCAATGCCTTCTACGATCTTCACTTTGGCTCTTTTATGTTTATTTATTTTTTTTATTTGTTTCATTTGCATTAGAAATAACATTGTTTTTTTTTTATCATGAAAATCTATGCGAACCTAAAAGAATAACAAAGTTAATGCCAAATGTGTATTGGCCACTGATCCGCTTTACAAATTAACTATTATTATTATTACCATTTAATTATTTATTATAATGCAATACATTAACGTTTAATTTTCATGATGATTTTTCAAAACAAAATTTGAAATATTGCATGACTATCATTTTCAGATTTTCCAAAATACATCAAAATAAAATTGAAACATTCTTTCATAAATTCTTGAAACACTTAAAGTGAATTAACAAAATGAATTTTTGTAAAATACCTTGAAATGAAACAATTTCATGAGCAATGCACATCAGGAGCGGACCACAAGACCGATTGGACTAAAGTTAAGGACCCTAAATAGGAACCCAACATTTATTCATGTCAAAAACTTACTTTGGCTCAGGCGGGGATTTGTCTCGAGCCCAGGTCGAGTGAAAAATCTTGTTCGCACCACGACTTCAAATGAATTAATCAACTTCTCATCCCTCAGGACAATTGAAAGCGAACAAACATCGGAGACTGAGGAAGTCCGATCTTTTAATGCAATACTCGCAACAATTACTACTAATTTAAATTTAAACAAATAACTTCATTTCCTGCAACATCTACTACGCCATAATATTTAACTAAACACTAAATTTTATAAAAAATTAAATTAGCTCTTAAATAATTAAATTCAATTTAGCCATTAAACAAATTTGTAGGCAAAGCATTTCAATTCTTTTTCATTTTCAGAATCACGTACTAAAAGCTATCCGTACATTTTGCACTGAAGTTGGTCTCAGTATTACGATGACGATGATGATAACGACGATGATGACGATGATGTTGAGACCACTGCTTATATGATAAACAATCTCCAAGTTGTCCAAATTCGTGAGAAAACAAGAAGAGTTTTTTCTTCAGCAAATGTCAGGTTTTTAAAGAACACCTTTTTCATTTTTCCACCAGCGGATATTGGAATGGAATCATCATCATCATCATCACGACAGGCCAGATTTGAATTTTGAATGTCTACCTGGATTTCCGCGGGTCCTGACTTGCTTTCACTATCTTCCCACTGCGCTCCCACAATTATTATTATAACCACCCATAAACTATCATTATTATTATAACCACCCATAAACTATCATTATTATTATAACTACCCATAAACTACTATATATATCATTATTATTATAACCACCCATAAACTATCATTATTATTATTATAATAACCGCCCATACACAATTAGTATTATTATTTTAGCCACCAATCCCTGTTCCTTTGCCTCTCAGCCCCTTCTAGCGCGGACCATGACCCCTCGCCAAATTCCTAAACATTTTGAAGCCACCAAAGGGTTCGCTGATTGTCCTTATTTTGTATGTTTCTATGATTAAAAGAAGTTGCAATGGAGTTATAATTAATTGTTTATGTGATAAGATATTCTAAATTTTACCGTTGTTTATTGCATATATATCTATCATATTGCATATTAATAAATTATATTACATACGCAATATATTAATATACATATTACATATATAATATATTAATCAATTAAAAATTAATTAACAGCTCAAGATCAAAATGTGTCGCACAACTATTTCAACATGATGTTGTATGACCTAATGTTATGTGATTCTTGGACTTTTGATTTACGATAAATAAATAAATAAATTGATTTAAAAAGTGAATTAAATGTAATAAAAACCCACGCAGATGGGCATTGGAAGCAGTCACGTGATCATCATTCGATCGGACTGCACGATAGTGACACACTGACACGTAAACTGCACGAGGGTTGGTAAGGGAATGGAAAATTTCAGAGATGACGTCATACTTATTTTTAGACCTCATTAGCATATTTTTGTTTATCGAGAACAAACAATAAGGTTAGCAGATGTCATAATAACAATAAAAACACTTTATGATTACCAATACATCATCAGGAACGAAAATGGTGAAAACCTTGTCATTATGAAGACGATGACGACGATGACGACGATGACGACGATGACGACGATGATGACGATGACGACGATGACGACGATGATGACGATGATGGTGATGAGGAATCGATGACCCAATTCAGTCTTCAAAAGGATATTTCAACAGCTCGAAATGAAGATCCACGACCACCACAGTCGGACTTGTATTGAATCTTATTGACGAGTATCGACACATTTCTAAATAAAACCTCATCGTTATGTCGTTCAGCCATGCAAGATATTTAGTTAAAAGTTGGGGTTCGATGGAGTTTTAAAATTAATATTTAAAATATCGTTTTTAAGGAAGCATTCCTCTTATTATAAAGTTGCAAACTGGGCTGTTATTAATCGTTATTTACTCAAAAATAGTGCAAAACAAGCCAAACCTTTCTGGACTCCTTTGAATTCCAAGGAATTTATTAATGTAAATCCTAAGAAACCAAAGATTGAAAGCACGGATTCTTTTAGAACTTTGTAAGATTGATTAGAAATTCAATTGAAAAGCTTGGGTTGACCAAAAGACAACGAAAGCAGTTTGAAGAACTTCAAGGAGTTCTTTTTAATTGAATCATTTCTTTAAAGAAGTCATTGAAAATAAATGGAACAACTATTTTTTATTAAGATTTTCTTTGAATGCGTTTTAGAAAATTATTAAAGATTTTATACGCTTATATGATAGTATAGGAATGCATTACTTTTATTTGTATGATGTTTTCATGGTAACACGGATATTAATATGAAATATTAGGGATTTTAAATTAAAAGACACATTTCACAAAAACATCCGTTACTTGAATAAACGTTTATTGCATTAAAACTTGCATAAATGTTGCATAAATTGTATTTGCCCTGAATGACCTCACAGTTTATCACCGCACAGTAATTAAAGTTTCCACGATGTACAAACGAAGGTGTTATACCATTTTGTACCTTGCTGTACCAAGTTGTACTATGTTGTATCAAATTGTACCGTGGTGTACTACGTTGTACGAAAACAACATCAAGAATCGAAACAAAAGTTCTGCAAATGAAGACCAACTGAACAGACGTTGTCTACAAAAGCAGAAAATTAAAAAAATTAAAACCAAGAAAATGTTGATTAATTGGCAACGACGTAGGAGTCCATCCTTCTCAATAGGGCTTTATAAAATTACCTTGAGATTGGTTATTATTATTATTATTGTTGTTATTATTATTATTATTGTTATTGTTATTTTTGTTATTATTATTATTATTATTATTATTATTATTATTATTATTATTATTATTATTATTATTATTATTATTATTATTATTATTATTATTATTTATCTTCATTAAGTAAACAATTTAAATATAGAAAGGTTTTCTTTAATATTTCCCTCAGAAAGGAGTGTTGGAACCACTGAGCTAGAATTGCATCCTCAGACTTTTTAATGAATCTGTTAATGAATTGGCATTTCACTTGCTTTTGGAAATTTTAAGTTCTTTAATTTCAGGGCTTTAATTTCAAACCAGCTTTTGTAGACCACCTTAAAAGAGGAACTTGAAATCTTCTGCGAGTTGTTCGTTGTTAACGCGTTGGATTGAAATAATTGAAAATAAATAATTAAAAATAACATTCTAAATGACAATTAATGATTAGAACATTCATGTTAATTTCCACATTTACACAATTAATGATTAGAAAATTGATGTAAATTTCCACATCCATTGTGGCCATCTCAAGTGATTCAGTATTTCTTGAGAAGAAGGATATAAATGCAGACATTATATTTGTATTCATTATATTTATAAAATCATCAATTATCTGCTCATTAAAAATTGGTGCCGCTTCGTACGTGTGAATGAATAATTTGGAAATTTCCATTTCTTTATTTTCAGCGGAATGCACAATCGGGAGGTCAAGGAGTGCGGATTGAGGCAAATTTATAAAAAAAAAATAAATTGATGACAACAATAAGTCCTTTGTTCATGACTCAGCAAAACTCATCGCAAGTAACCATTTAAATATTCAATGCTTGACTACATAACTACATATCATAACCTGTTCATGAATTATGCGAGCGTAACATAAAAATTAATTTGAAATGTCTTATTATTTAGTATTATTTATTAATAATTTAAAATTATTAATCACAGTATGTAATATATACAAACATATATTTAATATATTACATATGTATATATACAAACCTAACTACATAAGTCCTTTGATGGGTGATTGTAACAAAAAAAAATAACTTTCATTAATAAAAAAATATATGTTTATGTTCTAATTTATAATTTCTATTTTATATAATTTCTACATTTTATGGTCGAATGAAGGAATTTAATGCCGAAATGTTATCAATGGATAATGAGTTAAATTGTATTGTAAAATGAAACGTAGTTTAAAAATTCATTTGATTAAAATGAACAACCTGAGTTCAGTTACGATAACAGACGAATAGATAATAGACGAACATTCATGAGAAGTCCCGAATAAGTGGTAAATAAATGATAATAATTTATTTATTAAAACTATAAAACTCAATCTTTTTAAATTAGCTTTGAGCCTCACAGCACCAGACCGAGTCTCATTGGAAAGATCATTGTTATGTTGGCAAACTGGTTAGCATGCAAACATGTTTGGGTCGATTGAAAAATTTCCAGGAGATATTCAATTCAATATGGCAGACGCGAAGATCCGGAAGCAGATCACAGCTTACATGTAGCTGTAGATTTAATGATTATTTAAAATAAAAATAATAAATTAAAAATAAAATTGTCTGCAAAATTTATTTTTTTAATGCTTTATGTAAAAAATTATATTATATTTCTATTATATTATAATTTATTTAATAAATTATATAATATTATGTTATAGATATTACATATTATAGATTTAAAAAATCATTTCCTCTAAAATATTTGATAATAAATTTAAACAATCCTTTCTTTTCCAAATATTTTATCACTTGGTCGCAAGATCCAAAGCTATTTTTTGCCAGGGATGATTCATCAAAAGCTTTTATGGTGATGATGATGATGTTAGTGATGATCATGATGAATATCATGGCGGCTTGGGTGGTAATGATAACGATGACATTAGGCTTGCTCTGATTACCAAATCAAGAGAGATTAAATTCTGACACCTAGTGAGCGATAATGGAATTTAGTATTTTTTTAAAATAACTTCCAACCAATCCATCGTAGTCGTGCAATTAAATAAATTAATAAAAGTAAAATATACATAATGAGGCGTCATTCTCCTGGTTGACATCACCATCGTCGTCGTCTTCGTCGTCATCATCAGAGCATCCGGGCTTTTTGTTGAAATTGCGTCTCGAGCGAGCAAAAGCAGTGGAAATTTCCTATACTTGTTCGTAGTTTGGACGGCAGGTTCCCTCGGGTGCGTGTGCACGTGAGAAGTTCTTAATAGCCTCTCGTTCCTTTGTCTGTGAGTCTCCTTGTAGCTCTGCTTGTAGCTCTGTTTGTGGCTCTGCTTGTAGCTCTTTTTGTAGCTCTGCTTGTGGTTCTGCTTGTGACTGAGTATGGCTGCGGCCATATCTGTGCATATTTAATTATGGTTTTGAGGTTATACTCAACACGATTTCTTTTTCTGCCGTCTCGACACGCCTGATTTGACCATGCAATATGTGTATGAGTCGATGTATTTTAAAATATGTTAATAATTTACAAATAATAATAATAATAAGGTTATTATTAGAGGGAATTTTAGGGACAGCCTTCTGATGTCTTCAATAAAATTGATAGCATAAATATAATAATGCAATGCATTAATAAGTTAAATAATTCTCACAAATCAAAATGTTTAACTTCGATTCTTGCTAAATGATTCTGCCACGTGTATTCTTGCTGTTATCATCGCTTGTATCGTGGCTTGCATCCTTGAATCCCTGTTGATCTGCCTGCAGCCATGGGGCACTTTCCAATGAACCCCGAAGAATTTGTGCTCGGCTTAAAAAAAATAGCTGCGTGCATTAATTTAGATATTATTCAGCATTCATTAGTCACGGATTTTTTCAGCACGACAATCAGTCATTCTCACTTTTTGGCGGGAAACGAGGCAGACCTGCAACGTTCGAGTCGTTGATGGAAACGAGTGATTGCAAGTCCTGGTGGTGATGAGGAAGACGACGAGGAGGATGGCATGTTTATGGGACACGTTTTCATTGTTTTGGCTTTAATGACAGAAGACTTTTAGACATTTTCTCTGACCACTCTCTCATCGTGTCATCTTTCTTTTTGTCCGTCAGTCCATCAATCCATCTATCTATCTATCATGTCAACGATCACATAGCTTCTGATATTTCTCAATTTCTCCACCTGCAACTTATGAATGTAATTATGTAATAATTAAGCGATAATTTTCATTATTATGTTTTTGTCAAGGTATTTATTTTTATTATTATGTTTTATTTTGCTTTATTTTTTTTTTTCGTGAATCGAAGCCAAGAATTGAATGGCAGAGAGCGGAAAGTGCTGATTGACAGCTAACGTTGCTGTCAAGACCTCAGAGATGAAAATGATTTCATCATGAAAATATGAAGTTCCATAATATAATATAATATAATATAATATAATATAATATAATATAATATAATATAATATAATATAATATAATATAATATAATATAATATAATATAATATAATATAATATAATATAATATAATATAATATAATATAATATAATATAATATAATATAATATAATATAATATAATATAATATAATATAATATAATATAATATAATATAATATAATATAATATAATATAATATAATATAATATAATATAATATAATATAATATAATATCATATCATATCATATCATATCATATCATATAATATAATATCAAAAAATGTGCCTCCATGTTGGATGCCTCGTGACGTCACGATTCTTTATTACCACTTGGACAACAAAGTCTATTTCAAGAGTAAAACTGTTTTCGATGATGTGATGATGTCGATTGTGAGGAGGACGAAGATGAGTATGAATATGAAGATGATTGATTGTGATAGCTATACGATTGAAGATGATGATGATGATGATGATGATGGCGATGACGATGACGACGACGACGATGATGATGATGACAGCGAGACAAACCGTTTAACTAGCTTTGAAATTTTGACGCAGAAAGGAAATAGAATCCTCAAGGATTGAAAACAATTATTTATGATGAACATCAAGAAGAGAATTTCTTGGTTCACAAATCATCTAACTGGTAGTAGGCCATCTTGAGTTAAGCCGAGAAGTAACCAAAAATTTATTAATTTATCTACGCATGAATGAGTATTGAACAAGACTTAAGAGATAAGATTACTAACCGGAACCTAGGTGAAAGTATGAAGTGTGATTGGTAATTTTGGATTGTCACAGGGCTATTGATTGTTATAGTTGTTACGGCACGTGTTGCTGTTAATTGGGTTGGGTTAATTCTTATTCACCTGCTTTGTTTGTTGCTTTAAACTTGTATGTTCATTAAAAGCATAATGGAGTTTAAAAAAATGAAAAGTACATGTATGATCATTTCAATGATTACGTCAGACAGCATGGCTTTAAACTTAAAGATATAGAATATGTTTTTAAGATTATGTTTTATGAAAGACTTTGTTTAAATCTTTCCGATGACCTCTGACAGTGCAATCAATGAAGCAAACGAGAAATCCTTAATTGGTCTGTGAAGATCGCTAATGTTATTCCCGAGAAAGTGAATCACGAGCAGAGAAAACTTGGGCCTAACAAAATTAAAATTAAAATTGATATTTGTAAATTAAGGAAAATATGGACATAGATGTTCGACCGTAGTACATTAATCAACTTTATTTTAACAATGAGACTTCTTAGGTTGAAGTTCAAAAGGTTAAGTAATATCACCAAAGCTACTTTCTTTGGTTTCGGAAAGTAATGAATATTAGATTGGCAGCGGTTAAATTCATTTAAAAAATTTATTTCTGAATCACGAATTTGAAATTCATTTCTTTAGTGAGTATTAAAAAGATAAATTCAATCCAAGGGATCCTTCTTTATGACATTCTCGATCCTGTTTGTGATGATATATCGATACAATATTATTAAATTGTTTAAATCGAATTATATTTGTTTTAATTGTGGGATTAATGTTAGCTTTACAACTATGATAATATGAATACCATGATAATTATATTAGGATAATGTTATTATTGTTATCGTTATGATCATTATCATTACTAATATTAATATTATCGATGTTGTTGTCGTGGCTATTACTGTAGAACAAAATATTGTGTAATGGGAAATTGCAAAAATAATAACTTTCTGCTTCATCCGTCATTTGCGTTGATAACAAGAAATTATGGCTCATCAGGAAGTGAACAATTATTATGGAAAACTACCCGCTTGGAAGGACATCAGGACTAAGCATTTTACTTTTTTAAAACCGAACTTCATCGAAAATAATTATGCATTGCTTGACATTATGTTTTCCGATCATTTGTGTTGCTTTCAATTTTCGATTCACTTTTAAATTTGATATTAGTTCGAGAATAGGACCTTGAAGATGATAAAAATTGTCGAAACAATCATCAGTCTCTACCTACCTCCATCTCAAACAATGAATTTCCCACAATGGAAAGAAAGTTCCTTTTGAGTTTAGTCCGGTACAATTAAGTGAAAACTAATTCAAAAATATCTCTAAAAAAAAAAAACTTGGTAAATAATACTAAATACAAATTATACAAGTTTTACAATAAAATATATTAATATATTTATTATTAAAAATTATTAATAAAGTTTTTTTTACCATTTATTAAACCAAGAATTTAAACTATTTAACGGCGAGGAGATTGCATTTCACGAACGATAACAGCCATTACAAATTAATCAATCGTACGATGTTACGCTCGTCGTCCAGAATATCATTTATTAAATTTAAATATTAATATATTTTCCATGATCTTATACCATTTTTTTATTTAATATATAATATTTCTCAATCTAATGGTGTCATGTTGTGACTTCGCGAACTCGTTCTCAGCGTCATGGAAATTTCCCCGCAGAAAAATGATAGAATTTGTACCGAAAGTGCTTTTCGAACGAATTATATATATAAAAAAAATATTTAAAATAAGAAATTAAATAAACTTTTACAGAGGCTTTGTAGTTTTGGAATTTCTTTTCAATTTTATATAGTACGACGCCATGTTGAAACACCTTTACGTTTGTGTGGCTTTTGGGTTTCCAAATTACGAGATTCGAAATATCCTCGTAATATTTACTTTTCTTTATATCTTATCGAATTTTGTTTCGCGGGATTACCTTCGTGATGTGGTTGCAAAGTGTTTATATTTTGCAGACGACTTTAAGGCCGCCGTTGCGTCTTTAGGCAGAGATTCGAAAATATTTCAATTAGTTTATTTAAAGGCTTGGATTTACAAGATGATAATGATAGTAAGATAGATTGATTGAAATATTTCTAGCTGTAATCCATAATTGAGTTTAATATCTCGTGAAAGAGTTAAATCTACAGACTTGTCTGCCGACCGATGCTTTTCTGCTAACATTCGGAAAGCTTATTGGTTAGTGTCGTGATACACTTGTTTTCTTTCGTGGCGTTATGCTTTAAATATCTGAAATATTAGTCGTATTAGTCTAACCGTTAGTGCTATATTTTCTTTAAAAATGTCTGCTGTCCTCCATGTAAATGTCATTTTTCGAAACAAAAAAAGTTGTTGCCGACCTTCAAGCAGTGCTGACTTTCGATATAATTGAGTTGTTTATTGATATTCTCTCCATATTTTAGAAGCAAAGGTTAGCATTCGTAACGGGTTCATAATCTATTCGAAATACATTATCCAATTTGAACTTCATCTTCTATTTGATATGCTCTCTCGTGTATCAGAGTCACATAAAACAGTTAAAAATTTTATGAGCCTTATTAACTTTGTTTAGGTATAATTTCCTATCAGTAACCAAAGTAGTGATTATCATTTCATTTCTAAGGGATGTTATTATTAACTAGCCATGCGTTCGATAAAGTAATCTTTCTTTTTTTTACATTTCTAACGGATAATAATGAATAGAGTGACTCTTTAATTAATTATTTTTAAATTAAATTTCTTGTTTTTAATTTTATTTTTTTGCAGACATGTCACATTTATTTAATACTAATAATATTGTAATATTAATGTAATATTATTATTATTATATCTTGTAAATGCCATCAGTTGATCTGAAGAAGCCTACTAAGTAGGACGCGAAGACACTTGTTTTACGTTCTGACATTTCGATTAGTAAAAACCTATGCCGAGTGCAGATCGATGACAGTTTGTATGCATTGCATGTTTGTATGTTTGTATGTGTGTATGCATTACCTGTACCACCTTTCAATAGGTAAATAATAGCCATAGTAATAGTCAGTTCAACGTAGCTGCTGATTGATGACTGATCGCATACATTTTATATTCGTAACACTTGAAAGATAAAATTATCTCAAATAAAGAACTAACTTATGCAAACATTGATTTAAAAGATATAAAAAAATACGTTCCTTTTAAGAGCTTTAAATGATTGGATGAAATAAAATCTAGAAAACGTATCGCTTTGCACAACAACAGGACAATAAGGACCGACAATTGACATAATTTCTGTTATTTGACCCTCCAAAGTGGTGGATCATTACCACAGGACGTGAGTAATTTCAGGTTGCAGCAGAATTTCCAAAAGCAGGAAGACCCTGCTAACTGCCGATTATCTGTGGAAAATCTTTGAAAAATATTTACTATTGAGGAACACTCGGAACGATGTGTAGAACTTGATAGAATTGAGAATGGCACACCATTTTAGAAAAAATTAATAGACGATTACATCTACTTATACATTTCCAGCGATGAATATAGCCTTTCAAAATGATCCCGTTGGTGTGAGCGCACACGCATACCTTAAAACGAACGTGTGGGGATACTTATATAAACCGCATTGATGATCAGACAACACAGACTTTCTGAAGTGGATTGTCTGGTTCCGAGATTTGGAAATTTTTAGAATTTTAAAAATCATTGTTTGTCTCGCGAGTAATCCTGGGTATAGAAGCCGTTTATTTGCTTCTCAATACTTCAGAACATATTTGTTTGATATATCATAATACTTATTATTAAAGTCATTGACGATTATTTCTAACTGGATAGTTTAAAAACATTTTAAAGAAGAAAATCACAAACTTACTACAGACATTTCTAAAGTGTTCTTTGACTTTAAGCAATCAATAGCAAGAGTGTCAACTTTGAACGCTGACCACTGACTCGATTACATTAAAGAAATCATTAACCGATCATCAGATAATGACAAAGGCCAATCCTAGAGAACTCGTTCGAAGATTGAGTTCGTCGATTGCTTCTGTGAGCCTCAAGAAGAGGGACAGTTGGGTTGGAAAGTTTGACTTTCTCCTGTCCTGCATTGGATACGCTGTCGGACTCGGTACTATTTGGAGATTTCCTTACGTCTGCTACAGGAATGGCGGAGGTTGGTTGGTGTTTCGTTACTCGTGTTTCGTCGAGTATCGCGTTTTGCCACCTCGAGGTTTTTAAGTGTTAACATTCTTGTCTTTATTCCTAAAATGTTTTTTCTTTCGCTAAAGAGAAATTATCTAATTTATCTAAGTTTTTGTTTAATTTACTTTCTTCAAAATAATATTTGTATGTAAAATAATGGTGCTTCAATGTCGTTCCACAAATGAATTCGTTACCACGTGGAACAGATATCGCTCATCAGAAATTGCATTTAAGTGCAAAGATAAGTTAAATAATTGTTTTTAAATTTATTAATTGTTAAGAGGAGGAAGTAAAATTGAACGCGTCGTGTGGTCCCTCTGGTGTCGACCTTATTTCATTAGGTGTGTTTAGTGTTCGTACGTGGATGTGTGAATGTTTGTGTGTACGCGTGCACAAATATTACCCACGCGCTCTCACGGCCGGACATTCCGGCGTAATATACACATTTTGACTGACTCGCCTCTAATTTCGAAGACCACTTTGAGATGATAATTATTATTATAATAACAATAAATATTATTCATTTAATAACCATTTCGGTCGATGATAAATTATGGATAAATTCTAATTGATTATTGTGAATAAATCGTGCTTTATTTTGAATTAATTCGTTCTCTGAACCTAAGCTTTTAGCTGAGGGCTTGAACAGTTTCATCTTAATTATTATTTCTTATATTAAAAGTAATTTTATTTTTAGCAGCACTAATGGAAACTTTAATCGCACATAATCCTATTTATTACGGTTAATTGTGCAAATAGCATTGATTGGCATGAATTATTTGAATGTTTAACAATTGATTGAATCTTATTTGCTTCCTGGAATCCAATTTCAGCAAAATTCGAATCGAATTAGAAGCACCTTCTTAGCATCTTCTTTGTCTTAATGTTACTCTTAAGAATAATGTTAGTCGACTTATAAATACTTATAATTTATGAATCATTTCCATTGCAATTAACAGGAGCCTTCTTGATCCCATACGTCATCTACATGCTGTTGCTGGGAATGCCCCTCGTCATCATGGAGATGGGCTTCGGACAATTTGCCAGCCTCAGTCCAATCTCTATTTGGAGGTTGTCCCCAGTATTCAAAGGTGGGCTCTTTGGCGAAGTGATTGTTCATATATCAGATTTTTTATTTGACTTTCACCTTTCATATATTTTATATATCTTTCAATATACACATATATATATATATATATATATATATATATTATTCTATACAACGATTCTTGACACTGAATAAGGTAGAAATGAGTTTCATAAAAATAAAGAAAGAAGGGAAGCACAAGTTTACATTGAGTGACTTTTTGTGTTAAAAAAATAAACTTTTGTCCTTATTTACTTTTATCTTAAACTTGGCAGCTTCACTTGTGGGGGGTTGAAAAAATATTTTTTAGAGATTTCTTGATAAATATGGAAATAATATTCCGCAAAATTCAGAAAATAACTTCTGGAGCACTTCAACGTTTAATCATTTTATCATTATTTTCTCTTATTCATAGACAATCCTCCAGTGCAAAATTACTTTGTGCCTAAAAATAGCCAAGTGAAATGGTGGCTTGGACTTAAATAAGCACAATTAGTCAAGAATTATTATTGTTGTATCTCTCATAAATCTTCTCTCCGTCTTTATTAATGTTGTTTTTGTTGTTGCTGATATATTCTAGGATACCCTAATATTTATGTAACGCCTGCAATCAGGGTACCACGGGCTGGATTGTGACGTTGACTGTTGCAATAGTTCGAGCAAAACTGAGATTCTTAATTGCACCAAATAATTGAATAACTTTCAATAGCAGTTATTTTATGAAAGCGGAGCATCCCAAGATAAGCCGGAAGGAGTAATTAGTATGCAGACATTAATTATAATAATTAAGCAAGTTGTGTTAATAACAATCGAACAATGTGCTCAAGTATTTAGTCAATGCGTCCCTCAATGAAATGTTTCAAAGTGGGACTTAAAAGCGATTCTTGACATCACGGTGCACTTCAAATTCATTAAACGAAGTATTATTTTAAAAAAGTACATTAAAGTCAATGATATTATTTGATTTCTTTTTAATTTATTAAAATAATAATAATAGTAATAATAAAAAACTATTACTTAAATCAGTATTTTTCTGAAACACTGTTCATACATTATTGTTGATATTCTTACATTCATTTTGTGTACAAGAATTTAATGAATTAAAACCGTAACCCTAAATAAATCTTGGTTTAAATCATAAGTCATCTGTGATGTACCAACTATTTTTTTTTGCCTGGGGCATTCGTTCACCCCTCCTGGTAAGCCACTGTAAATTTATATCATTAGTGCTCAGTTGTATCGTGCCTAGTCTGGTAAGACCATAGTTGTGAGAGTATTTTTGGAGTTCGGTAGTTATCAGATTCCCAATATAACCTTTGCATTTTTTTGTCCCATTAAACGCATGGTTTTATTGCTGCTGTTGCTATTGTTGCTGTTGTTGTTGTTGTTGTTGTTAGTACTGCTGGTGCTGTTGTCGTCGACGTTATTAATATTTTTTTTTATTACATTCAGTCAGTTATTTAGGTTCAAATTTTCAGGTAACTTTATTATTTTCTAATTATTTATTCAATCAGTTATATTTAATTAATTATTGAAGTATAATAATATTGGCACAATATTGACAAGGAGGGCTTTTACGTTTTATATCTTTTGATGACCCACCTCCCAAATAAATGAAAATTTTTTTAAAATACTTTCATTGGCTTCTTTTTTAAAGTCTCTAAAGGGATGATTGCCAAGGCAACGTTGTGATACTCATGCGATACTTGTATGTGTACTTTTGAAAAACTTACCTCATTTCATGCATAAAAAGAAATTCTTTGTTCGATGAAATCTATGGCCTCATCAATGTTTTACTTGCAGCTATCTTTAAAGGGTTGTTTATTTTCAAATAAAAATATATCATATATGAATTAGTATACTAAGATAATATACTAATAATATTAAATTATTAAATAAATAATAATAATGTATATTAATATATTGAGAAAATATAAACATTACCATTATGATGGCCTGTTATGAATGCCGGACCGATATTTCATCCACAAAAAGAAATAAAAAGTACATCTTAAAATTATATTAATATATTATAATTTATGTATTAAAATGTATAATTTATGTATTAATATATTGTAATTTACATATTAATATATTGTAATTTCTCGATTCGTTGAATAACAAACTTAATTATCGTTTTGGCTGTTTCCGACAAAATTATTTTTATTTAAGATTTTGTTCTATGGAAATATATACGCATATCTTTAATATATTATAATAAATAAAATCAGAAATATACTACGGTATAATTCTTTGTCTATTAAGGTAGGAGTAATGCTCCAAAGTACAATGTATGTTGTGAATGCCTGCATTTGAAATTTATATTATTATCGTTATATTAATGAGATGAAATTAATTGATCTCAACCCGCATATTCAACTTTTGAGTGCCCTTATGAGTCCCGGAGATATAAGAGGGCACTGCTAAGCGATCTCTATCCGCGTGTCGTCCCCGTCCGAGAGCGCTCCAAAGCAACGCACTCCTAGGTGTCGAACACGACAAATAACGTCTGATTGCCATTACTGTCGCAAGCAGGAACGCTACTTATTCGGCCACCTGCACCACGCAATCAAGGGTTGTTTTCCAAAGGGATGTTGTTGTTTAGTGACTTGAGCGTCTACTCGCATTCGATGCTTTTTTTTTATCAGATGGAGTCCGAAGCAGTACTGCCTCAATAGGAGATTACACATCTCGGCATAAGTAATATGTGAATATATTTAGTTAAAGCAGGTGTCTTGGATAATTGCATTCTTTTCATCCACCGACTAATTGCTGAGTACGAGATTCTATAAATTCAGTTTGTCCAATAATAATAATAATAATAATAATAATAGTAATAATAATTTAATAAAGAATCAATAATCATTCATTATTAGCTATTTTAATGCTCAGGATAAATAAAAGCAACTTCAAAAGCTGTTGTAAATAACAAGTACTCTTTATATAAATAGGTGTCGGCTTAGGGATGGTCATAGTATCCGGTATAACCTGTGTTTACTACAACGTCATCATCGCTTGGACTCTCTACTATTTTTACCACTCTTTTTCGTGGACTCTTCCGTGGAAAACCTGCGAGAACCCCTGGAATACACCATCCTGCGTTACCAGATGGAAGGACGATAATACGAGCGGTGTTATCAATGTGTCCAATATCTCTAACCCTAGGACCGCCAGTGAAGAATTTTGGAGGTTCGATTGTTTTTTGGTCGTTTGTTACAAGGAATGTTAGCCAAGTCACGGGCATTAGCCAACTTATTGGTTATATTTTTTTTTTGCGTTCATTCATTGACCTTATCTGTAACCCTGACCCATAACTGGGAAAAAAAGTTGACCGGCGAAATTTGCTCCTAGGTCGTTGGCTTTTGCCTGTGACTTATCCAAGGTAGGGATGTCACAGTTAGTTGACTGGTCAAAAGGGAACTCTGTGTATAACTACGAATAAATTGCCTGATAAATGCTCCGTTAATTGCTGAAAGTTTCGTTTTAATTTATTTTTATCAACTTCTTGCTGTTTCTTAGGAACAATTTCAATTTCTTTTCGGGTGATTCATGATCTAGCTTCGAAGCGCAGATTCATTTTAGCTTGTTTTTCCTTAAGAATTTCAGGGCCTTTCATGTCAATTTAATAGAATAATATATTAAAATTAGGCTAATCGCGCAAAAACAATACAATAATGTGTTATTGACACAACAGCCGCATCAGCCGAGATGGGATAAGACCATGAGATGTTGTCCAAGGTTGCAATCCAGTAAATAAGTGGCCTGTCAGTGAGAGATATATTGAGAAAGAATGAGGCAAACATGGGGCATGATAAAGTATGACGTTCAGAAGTAACTGAAACGATGTTTAGAGATTCGGCAAATGCTTTCACACCGACCACCTCCACTACAAGAGCTTATCTTCTGCCTATCTGCTTGCTTCTTGCGCATTTTGTTTGAATGCCACGAAACGCATATAACCAATTAATTATCGAATAATTAACAAATTTAAAAAATATAAAATTTAATTAAACGAATTATTTGAGAAAATTGCCAAATAAATTCATGGTTTATTGCATCGAATAAAGATTTTATTTTGAACCGGTCTCAATAAATGCTGTAAAAAGTATCCTTTGTTTTGCTAATGATATTATTCTGCCTTAAACAGCTGTTAAACCTAGAAAGATATGCTCTTTCTTTGTCTTTTCTGCGTAAACAGTGAGCTGAGAAAAATATTAATTAATTATTAATTTATCAAGCTTTAAAAAATTATAAATATGTAAAAATATAAATGCTTTATATTTTTGTTTTAGAATATTTGAATATTTAATTTTTCAGTAACTTACTCAGTTGGACAAAAATATGCTTAAGGGACAATTATTTTATTATTAACATGTCAGAAAGCATAGTTGATGACCTTATTTATCTCAACTGACCACTGACCTGGTGGAAACCTATCGAATTCCATGATGAATGATCTGTTGTGATGTAATCCATAAATAATCCAGTGGTAGCATTCATTGTTCAAAGTTTTTAAGTAGAAGCATATAACCCTCATCGCCAGCTGAAGCATCCTGTCCCAAGGCCATGATTTCAAATGAATTTCTTCACATGCATAACTTACTTCTTAACAACATACACGTAACAAAATGCTAAAACTTTTCTTCAAAGAGTTCCATTAAAGTATTTTTTAGATGAAATTCGAATTAGTTTTCCACGAATTGTCAATCTTTTGAGCTGCTAATAAAATGTATTTTACAATTCTTCTTCTTAAAATGTTTCTTTTAATAATGTTTTCCATTGTTCAATGTGGCCAATGAAACAATGATTGATAATATTGTAATAACCCGGGGTCCTCAAACTAATTATAGAAGGTCAGGTTTATTGAAAGTTGTCAGAGGCTTGGAAGATGCACGATGCTTCAAAAGTCTAAGTCTTGAAATCTGCTGTTCTCTAATTCTCGCTCTACTTTCCGAGATAAATCCATTTGTCAAGGTACATAACCAAAGAGTCTGAATAGCACCAATTAATTCTCAAATTATATTGCCACTAAATTTAATTAATTATTAAATTAATTAATCGGCAATATAATTTTAATTATTCTTCAATTTATTGGATCTAGGGATCCAACAATATTTACTAAGAACTTGTTTTGAGCGACAGATTTTCATGATACGAAAGAGTGGAACTGCTTTGTTTTTAGCTGAATTCACAATACTGAGATTTCAGATTAATAATAATTGATTCAAAATGCTAAGATTAATAACGCTCAAATAATAATTGCTAAAAAAATGGGCTTAATTAAAATTTAGCAATTTTGAAACCTAAAAGTCTTCTCATATCATCGGCAACCTGAGTATCATTCTAAGATTTTAAAATCGCTGTTTAAATTGCTCGGCGTCAATTTGGAAATCCATTTTTTAAAACTAAAGTTCCAATTTAATCGTGGAATTAAATAATTAATAAAATGAATCGCAAAATGTAAATCGAAAGTTCAGGTTGTGAATTCTTCGATTAATTCTGATTATTTTAATTGAAGCTGAAAGTTAAGTCAGTAAATGGTTTTATAATGAATTTCAACTTATTTAACATTTTAAACCCATTTTAATGTTTTCAGGATAAAAAATCATATTTCGTGCAATTTTAAGATAAATCCTTAAATTATTATTTTTTTAATTAGTTCCATTAAAGACTTGAATTTGTGTTTTCAAAATTTTCTTAATTTTCAAAAATTTTCTTAATTCGAAATTTATTAATGTTTCTTTCTTTACAGGTTTTAATTGCTTAATTATTTTCTATTAAATTATATTAGATTTTAATTTAATTAAATAGAAGTCGTTTTAAATTATTCTCGGTAATGAAACAACTGGTTGACTATAAGAGTTATTTGTTATAAATACTTGTGAAATAATTTTTAATAAAATCTTATAATATAATGCAGTATTTAATCAGTTTAAGTCGTAAACTTGAAAATATCGATTGTAATTTCAGTTACAAGGTACTGAACATATCACCTGGTATTGACGAACCAGGATCACCCCAATGGCCGTTGGCTTTCTGTTTACTCATAGCCTGGATATTCATATTCCTCTGTCTGTACAGAGGTGTCAAAACCTCTGGCAAGGTGACCTGATGAGCTTTAATTAATTACTAATTTATTTTTATTTTAATAATTAATTTTAATTTTAATCATTAATTTATTTAATTGGTTAATCAATTATTCAGTTTATGTCCAGTTTATTTGAAACTTTCTGGTAATGACGTTATTTGCTTTAAATGATAGATTAATTGCTATTCTTGTTACCTCCATGACAGTCATCATCATCATTATCATCACCACCATGACCTATTTAGTTGTCGTTAGTATAATCATGTTTATGTTTATGTTGATGAATTTGTGATTTTCTTTCTCGTCCAATTAAAATATGAACTCATTCCCGATTAACATGTAGCAACAACATGCAATGTTACTTCCTGTAAATAGTTTCACTCGATAATATAATGTGATATAATATAAAACAATATAATATAATATATAATATATTAGATAATATAATATAATGTTTTCTTTCAATTTACAGACCGAATTTATGTAAATGATTTCATTCAATCACTCAGGTAGTGTACGTGACAGCCACCCTTCCTTACGTACTTTTACTCATCTTCATCATCAAAGGTCTCACCATGGAGGGTGCAATCGATGGAATCAAGTTCTACGTTGTACCCAAGTGGCACCATCTTCTTAGATTCCAGGTAAAAAAAATCACTTTCACTTTTCATCTTCTTTTTATTTACCAAAATAATAATATGTAATAATAATATTATTGTTATTAATTATGGATGTTATTATTAATATTATTATTTAATTATTATAACTTATTGTTTTGAAAGGATTTTATTAAAAGATTCATCGCTGACTGAAATACTTAATGGTCTTTGATTTCTCATTTTAATTTAACTTAAGCTGAGCATTGTCAATGTATCACTCATGTTTCTTGATTAAAACATTTTAAACTACTTTTTACACAATATTCAATTTATTTCAATTGCATGCATTTATCTGCAGATAATGAATAAGATATTTGTTTACTTAATCACTGGTAAAATGTAAACATGTATTGCGTAGAAGATGTCGTTATGGAATTCTGAGCGAAATTTAAGAATATTTCTTAATTAATTATTCAATCAAATATGATTTAAGGTCATGAATAAGATTGTTCACGTGTCCGGATACAGAAATACCTAACCGAGAATTGGTTTCTGTTCTTCTCTTTCTTCTTCTTAATATTATTCTTATTATTATTGTTATTATTTATATTATTATTGTTATTATTTCTTATTATTGTTTGATATTATTAAATTTATTTGATATTAAATTATTAAAGTAATTATTCTGAATATCTGATTAATGTTTCTTTGTGTTTACGTATCTCTTATCAGTCAATAGTCAAACCGAAGCAGTGTTTTAGATCAGTTGCTTAAGTCAATAGTGTAGTTGGTTCTGCTGCCCACTCATTCATTATGATGATGATGACGATTATAATCATTATGACGATGATGATGACGACAACGATGATGATGTGATGGAGGCGATGACGGTTAAACAATGTGACAATAATGCCACAAACGAGATGAAGGTTTTGATCATGATACCAATATTGGTAAATGTGAATTATATAGCAAGGTCCTTCAAAACAATTTGTCATTATTTGCTGGTATAGTTGAATTTATGTTTGCAGTAGGAAATTGTTTGTTTAACGATTTATTTTAACTTAGTCTGACGTTAAACGAACGAATACCAGGTCACATGAGCTTCGTTTCATTTGATTTTCATTTTTTTGTTTCCAAAAAATCTATTTCTTATCAAGCATTTGCAATGTCAGTGATTTTGAAAATATTTTGTCGATTTCTGTCAATTGTTTCTTATTAATTGATCTTATTGACCTTATTATGCATTTAATCTCTTAAATGTTCAAATACAAAATATAAACTCATCAATTTTATATTATATGTAACACCATATTGAGCAATAAGGATTAGTTATGAAAGTATGGAAGTTGTATGAAAGTACAAGAAACTGTTGTTGGTCTAGTTAAAAAGCTGTCATACTAAATAATATCGTCATCAGTCAAACGAAAGCGAAACCGAGTAATGTAGTCAAAGTGTCTTAAAACATTTAATTCTTGCAATTGTTGGATGTGAAAATTAATCAGATAATTGCATTAGTTCAGCCTCCCCAGAAAGAATTTGGAGACATCTTGGAATGCATAATTGATCGATTGTTAGTGTATTTCAATGAGAGGTTGTATTCAAATGAATCAAGTTACTACTGGAGATGCATATTAATTTGTCATGTGCCTTGTAAGATTCGATTCAATTGTTAATGTGCCTTGTTTGTTTATTGTTGAAAAATATCTTATTTCAAGCCATAATCATCTTATTACGAATGGAATGAAATTATTAAGCACTCTGGCTATGTACTTGAACCCTATTGGCTGCACATCAAGTGTTCAAACACTTGGCAAGCCTATTATTTATCTTTCTTTAGAGCCAATATTAGAAATATTTCACTCGATGAATTATATCGAAACCATTTTTTCAAATAATTTTAATTTTTCTTTACAAATAGTTTAATTATTATCAAGCAATCATTAATGAATATTACAACTATTTATTCGACCTGTTTTCTTTATCCAGCCGTGGGCAGAAGCAGCCCAGCAAATGTTCTACAGCATGGGCGTGGCTTGGGGAGCCTGGATAACCATGGCCAGTTACAATAAATTTAATAACAATTTCTACAGGTGACCTCGTTATCATTATTTCTGTCAATCTTATTATCAATGTTTCTGTCATCGTTTCTCTTATTATATGTTTGCATCTGTACTATTGTTAGTTTTAATCTCCAAAAGGTTATACCCTGAAATGCGAGTTTAAGCAATTACTTCAATTTTTAAAGACTAATAATAAAAATAATATTTATTTCATATATTGTAATATTAGATTATAGTAGCGAATGTATTTATTTGTTATTCCTCTGTCATTGACCAATAAGGTATTACTTTCAGGCTTCAATGTGTATGACTAGCTATTTGGTTATTAAAGGAAAATATTAATCATAATATTTTCATAATAATTAAGTAATTAAGTGCGGGTTAGGGTTGGGTTACTTATATGGTGGATGTTAACATCATTCAAAGCATTGTCATTGATAATAAATGATAAGTAATATTAAATCGGTTTAACATTTATGCGCCATTAGACGTTAATGTTTATCATTTCATTTCAGAGACGCCGTAATCGTTTCATTGATCGATACTCTGACGGCCTTCCTGTCAGGTAAATAAATATTTATTTATTCGTGTATTAAAATTATTTTAGTTTTTAATTGTAACTTAATGAATATGGCCGCAACTTTGAACCTATTATAAAGAAAGGATATAGTTACAAAGTAATAGTTGATTCCTTTACTGAAAGGTGGCTTCTCTCCATCTCAGGGATTTATTTATTGAACCCAACATTTCGAGAATCATTTACCGCACCAGCAGAGTCCAAATATGGACGATTTGACCTTGATATATCGTAATAGCACGAAATAACATCCGCACATTAAATTGAAATCATCGAATAAAATTTATTTTTATATAAATTCAAAAACACGTAACGACCGGGAGATGACAAGTGTTGAATGATTATGTAACTGAACTTCTCGCACAAATAGATAGAACCAACCAAACATCGCCCATAACGATTGAGACAAGCTTTCTTCAGTTTTGAAACTCCTCTGTAAAGTATTCAAAAGAAAGCAGGTCATCCACATTTTTAGTGTAGGATGGGGTTTGGATGTCCAATAGTTCCAATTCATAATGAATGCCAATGGGAATAACGTAACAAATGACGTGCAGAGAAGAACAGCTGATCAAAAACGTGGACAATAAAATTTAAAAACATGGAAATGTCATTGACAATCAATTTAAGCCTTTTAAGTCATTTTATTGATGTAGGCTTCGTCATCTTCTCGACCATTGGTTACATGGCCAGGCAGACGGGTCTCAAGGTAGAAGATGTCGTCGTGCAAGGTCGTAGAAATTATGATTATGATTATGTAAATTACGTGATAATTTTAATCATTTATTCATTGCTTTTATGCTTGAGGAATAGATAAGCGCAGCCTGAAATAAATTCTTGTAACGTTAATCAGATTGTAATCAAACACGACTTAAGTATCTCGTTTTAATTAACAATCTTATTTTAATATTTACGAATATAATAACATAATAATATATTGATTGATTAATTAATTGATATCAGGTAATTCCTGTAACCGTAAGTTACTGAATACTGTACAGCTCGTTAGCACACATCTTCCTTTCTCGATCATTCATTTCCCGAGATTAATGTCTCGACAACATGTTGAGGCCATTCCTTGTCTTTGCTGATCTCAACGATGGAAGTGATTTGCATCTTCAAGATGATGGCGATGATGATGATGATCACGATGATGGTGTTGGTGACGACGGTGATGATGATAGTAATGGTGTCGACGACGATGATGATGGTGTTTCTTGCTCCTAATGTATTCCTGTTCTGATTTGTAATGGAGTAAACTTTGGCAGAGCATTGAAATGAGGATTAATGTTAATTACTGAATTAAGGGCAGGGCTACTGAATTAATATTAAATATTAAATATCAATATTAACTCCAAGTTAACATGCCATGACTTTTTTATAACAACTTTCAGGGCCAGGTTTGGTATTCATCGTCCTTCCGGAAGCCATTTCTTCGATGCCCTTTGCACCCGGCTGGGCTGTCCTCTTCTTCGTCTTCATCTTCTTTGTCGGGGTCGACAGCCAAGTTGGTGGTGGTGGTGGTAGCGCTGATGATGATGATGGTAATGATGATGATAACGACGATGACGATGATGATAACGGCAAGGGTGTTGGTTTGTTGACTAAATTACTAAATGAAATTATTTCAAATTGAGGATGAGGAAGAAGAATTCGTGATTGATTTCATTGATGATGGTGATGATGATATTATTACGTGCATTGGTCATAAATATGAATTTGTAATTATAAGAAAGCCCATAATGATGACAACTATTGTTGTTTCTGCAACAGTTCGGTATGTTTGAGACTGTCCTAAGTGGAATATTCGATGAGTTTCCAGTCTTAGCGAGAAGGAAGTACATCTTCACCGGCTTCCTGTGCTTCATTGAACTCATGTTTGGACTAGCGTGTGTTACCAGGGTCTGTCATTTTGAGATTAAATGTTATTTTTTTTATATATTAGAGATTTTAATTGACTTTCACCAATTTTTATTAGGTGAATATTAAATGAGGAAATTCAAAATAATTTGAAAAACATTTCGTTAGAGGTTCAAATCTGTTAGTGAAGAAAGCGTTGCTATTTTTATTTCAAGGGTGGTATTTACTTTTTCCAAATTCTGGATTGGTATTGTTCAACGTTCTCTCTGATGATTCTGTCGTTGTTGGAGTGCATTGCTATAGCCTGGGTTTACGGTGGGTTCAAATAATTCTTTATTTCAATTACTTTTGTCACGTTTTGTTTCTTATTAAAAGCATTTTGCTTGGTATGTAGATGATTCAATTGTCAAAAGATGATTAATTATCAAAGAAATGCAAAAAAAATAGGGCTCGCGTAATGTAATTATAAAGTTAGTAGTTGTTATTGTAACTTGAAGTCATACCACAGATGAGTAATCATCAAATCTTGAATCTGTCTCATGACACGTTGACTCAATGGGTTGTATCTGTGTATGTCTGTGGTGGTAATAGCCATCATTTCAGCATCCATCACGGCTGTTGGATATCTAATAGTCTAAGGTGCTCGATCGGGTTTCTAAGTGGATGGAGATGCATTGTCAATGAGAAGTTTGATTAGTTTATTTCATTCTAACTTCGCTTCATCACTCAGGTTGCTCGAATTTTTATCAAGACATGACTCTCATGCTGGGCTGGACACCGACGAAATGGTGGTGCTACTGTTGGAGATTCATCACCCCCACACTCATATTGGTACGAACCTTTTCGTTACTTCAAATCAGGACAACAGATCATCTGATTGCCAATATCATTTATTACTGATGTTGCTAAGATCCATAAGGTCCATAGAAGGACGTCTTTTGTACGATTCTAGTTGAAGACAAACAATTTTAAACATTGCAAAAATTAAAGGCCACTTCAAAAGTACTAACTTAATGAAACGATCAGTTTCTATTACTATTTTTAAACATTAAATTTTAAACTTATTAATCTTTAAATATTAATTTATTTCCTTACTGGATATGTTTTTTGATCGCTTTTATTCCTCAGCGTGACCAGATTATTTTCCAATCTTCACAATAGTCTAGATGCAGCGATAATAACAAAAACAACAACAATAATAATAATAATAATAATAATAATTTTAGTTAATATTATTATACATAAAGTGAAGGTTATTTAATTTATTGCCTTCACTACATGAAATAGAACCATGAATAACAAGCACAGAAGTATTATTAGATGCAACTATGTCATAGCTGTACTGGTAATTGCCAATATCGCTTCCTTAGTTCCTGTTCATAACGAACGTCGTTATGCATACTCCCGTGTCATATGGAAAGTACAAGTACCCGACCTGGGCAATTTTACTCGGCCTTGTCTTCTCGCTCAGCTCCATTATCCCTATACCAGTCATTGCCATATGCCAATTAGTTAAAGTCAAAGGATCTCTTCTGGAGGTTAGAATAATTATTCAATGAATCTAATAGAATGAATTGTAAGTCAATCCCTTTATTTACTTATTAGTTAGTTATTTGTTTGTTTATTTATCTATCTGTTTATTATTTATTTATTTTTAATTATTTTTTTAAACGACGTGATTATGGTGATCGATCCAAACAGAGATTGAAAGAAGTTTCTAAACCAACGAGAGACTGGGGACCAGCAGATCGCGCGAGGATCGACAGCCTCAGACTCAACAAGTCCTCCAAGATTGCAGCTGAAATAATTGAAATCAGTTCGGACACTGCCAATCTCAAGGATACCGCAGCCGATGCTAAAGAAACGGCTTGAAACAATAGTAACTAAAATAGCAACAACAACAACAACAATAATAATAATAATAATAATAATAATAATAACAGCAACAACAAAGAAGTCCTTCACGTATTCCTCCTCTTTTATTTTTCTGTTGTTTTGATGTATTGTTTGTGTTGTTGTTATTGTTTGTGATTTTACCTCTTCTTTCCAAAGAAGTGTCGATGTTTCAGTCATGCGAGGATTAGTTCTCGTGTCGTCGTCGTCGTCGTTGTTGTTGTTGCTTTCTGGAGGTTTGAATACTTCGTTAGTCGACTGTTTACTCGGTGATGTCGTGTTGTTGTAGTCGTCGTTATTGTAAGCACTTGCTTTTCACAATGCAGGCAGGAGTAATAATACTTGTTGTTGGATCATGATCGATAGCCTAATTTCATCCTAACGCGTTCACGAGTCTTTGAAGTTTATTTCTACTTTTTTTTTTTTAATTGAACAAAATAAACTAGCCAAGATCTATCTTTCTAGTTGTTAGATTCTGTTCAAATGTTCGCTTGTTTTCTCACCGAACTCATGTTTGGACTAGCGTGTGTTACCAGGGTCTGTCATTTTGAGATTAAATGTTATTTTTTTTATATATTAGAGATTTTAATTGACTTTCACCAATTTTTATTAGGTGAATATTAAATGAGGAAATTCAAAATAATTTGAAAAACATTTCGTTAGAGGTTCAAATCTGTTAGTGAAGAAAGCGTTGCTATTTTTATTTCAAGGGTGGTATTTACTTTTTCCAAATTCTGGATTGGTATTGTTCAACGTTCTCTCTGATGATTCTGTCGTTGTTGGAGTGCATTGCTATAGCCTGGGTTTACGGTGGGTTCAAATAATTCTTTATTTCAATTACTTTTGTCACGTTTTGTTTCTTATTAAAAGCATTTTGCTTGGTATGTAGATGATTCAATTGTCAAAAGATGATTAATTATCAAAGAAATGCAAAAAAAATAGGGCTCGCGTAATGTAATTATAAAGTTAGTAGTTGTTATTGTAACTTGAAGTCATACCACAGATGAGTAATCATCAAATCTTGAATCTGTCTCATGACACGTTGACTCAATGGGTTGTATCTGTGTATGTCTGTGGTGGTAATAGCCATCATTTCAGCATCCATCACGGCTGTTGGATATCTAATAGTCTAAGGTGCTCGATCGGGTTTCTAAGTGGATGGAGATGCATTGTCAATGAGAAGTTTGATTAGTTTATTTCATTCTAACTTCGCTTCATCACTCAGGTTGCTCGAATTTTTATCAAGACATGACTCTCATGCTGGGCTGGACACCGACGAAATGGTGGTGCTACTGTTGGAGATTCATCACCCCCACACTCATATTGGTACGAACCTTTTCGTTACTTCAAATCAGGACAACAGATCATCTGATTGCCAATATCATTTATTACTGATGTTGCTAAGATCCATAAGGTCCATAGAAGGACGTCTTTTGTACGATTCTAGTTGAAGACAAACAATTTTAAACATTGCAAAAATTAAAGGCCACTTCAAAAGTACTAACTTAATGAAACGATCAGTTTCTATTACTATTTTTAAACATTAAATTTTAAACTTATTAATCTTTAAATATTAATTTATTTCCTTACTGGATATGTTTTTTGATCGCTTTTATTCCTCAGCGTGACCAGATTATTTTCCAATCTTCACAATAGTCTAGATGCAGCGATAATAACAAAAACAACAACAATAATAATAATAATAATAATAATAATAATTTTAGTTAATATTATTATACATAAAGTGAAGGTTATTTAATTTATTGCCTTCACTACATGAAATAGAACCATGAATAACAAGCACAGAAGTATTATTAGATGCAACTATGTCATAGCTGTACTGGTAATTGCCAATATCGCTTCCTTAGTTCCTGTTCATAACGAACGTCGTTATGCATACTCCCGTGTCATATGGAAAGTACAAGTACCCGACCTGGGCAATTTTACTCGGCCTTGTCTTCTCGCTCAGCTCCATTATCCCTATACCAGTCATTGCCATATGCCAATTAGTTAAAGTCAAAGGATCTCTTCTGGAGGTTAGAATAATTATTCAATGAATCTAATAGAATGAATTGTAAGTCA
Source organism: Hirudinaria manillensis (assembly GCA_034509925.1). Taxonomy (NCBI): domain Eukaryota; kingdom Metazoa; phylum Annelida; class Clitellata; order Hirudinida; family Hirudinidae; genus Hirudinaria; species Hirudinaria manillensis. The sequence goes on along the minus strand of CM067528.1, from coordinate 6,785,577 downwards.
ATCCCTTTATTTACTTATTAGTTAGTTATTTGTTTGTTTATTTATCTATCTGTTTATTATTTATTTATTTTTAATTATTTTTTTAAACGACGTGATTATGGTGATCGATCCAAACAGAGATTGAAAGAAGTTTCTAAACCAACGAGAGACTGGGGACCAGCAGATCGCGCGAGGATCGACAGCCTCAGACTCAACAAGTCCTCCAAGATTGCAGCTGAAATAATTGAAATCAGTTCGGACACTGCCAATCTCAAGGATACCGCAGCCGATGCTAAAGAAACGGCTTGAAACAATAGTAACTAAAATAGCAACAACAACAACAACAATAATAATAATAATAATAATAATAATAATAATAACAGCAACAACAAAGAAGTCCTTCACGTATTCCTCCTCTTTTATTTTTCTGTTGTTTTGATGTATTGTTTGTGTTGTTGTTATTGTTTGTGATTTTACCTCTTCTTTCCAAAGAAGTGTCGATGTTTCAGTCATGCGAGGATTAGTTCTCGTGTCGTCGTCGTCGTCGTTGTTGTTGTTGCTTTCTGGAGGTTTGAATACTTCGTTAGTCGACTGTTTACTCGGTGATGTCGTGTTGTTGTAGTCGTCGTTATTGTAAGCACTTGCTTTTCACAATGCAGGCAGGAGTAATAATACTTGTTGTTGGATCATGATCGATAGCCTAATTTCATCCTAACGCGTTCACGAGTCTTTGAAGTTTATTTCTACTTTTTTTTTTTTAATTGAACAAAATAAACTAGCCAAGATCTATCTTTCTAGTTGTTAGATTCTGTTCAAATGTTCGCTTGTTTTCTCACCGAACGAGTTATTCGACCATGTGAACTTTAGGCAAAGTTCTGAGTCACCTGATCGTCAACACATTTTCAGCTTGGAACGTCACATTTTCTTAGGTTCAATAAAGACATTCAGTGATTGGAATCTTCAATCGTGTTGTCGTCAGCCTAAACAATGTTAGGATGATTTTGCAAAGTTTTATGTAAGATAAAAGTTCAGTTAGACTATATGGAATGCAGATATGGAACCCCTTTATGTGAGACTTAATTGATTAGGAACACTGCAAATGGGCGTCAATAATCAACTGGTAGCGAGCACGAGTGAAAGACTATACACAGGAATAATGTCCTTTGGTTTACAAATGGATAAATTCAAACCAACTAAATGAATGTTAAAGGGAAAATATTTTTCTCTATCATGGAACGAGGCTCACGGAGTTCGTGATGTCTAATCAGTACAAGGACATTTCAGTTCAAAAGGAATAATTTAACGGGTTCATGATGAGGTTTTCAACAAAGACGTACACTGCACTGTGGGTGCCTGTAGAAGTTGGAATAGCTATGGGGTGTACTATGTCTGAGGCCGCAGAAGCGACTTCATTCTGGATCTGGCACTTAACGAGGCAGGAGAAGTCTTAAAAAGTGTCTGTAGGAAAGCCGGGGAAAGCCGTCGGTCTCCGGTATGAATGATCCACATCATTGGCCGAGATACGTTGTATTGTCGTGAGAAATGGGACGACCGCGGACTCGCAAAGCGATTTGAACTGCGGGCCTTTTCGAAAAATTTCTATATAGATGACTCTATAAAGAAATTCATAAGAATTTTTGTATGAAGTACACCATGTGAAGAAGCCACTGAGAGCTTTCATGAGCTATACGATACAAAGATGGAGTCGATCGACATAACAAGGCCAAAGAGAACCACCCAGTTTATAAAATGAAAGCATGTCGCGTGCGACATAAAGAAGGCATTAAGAGCATTAGCAATCCCTCAAGTCCAGGAATTAGTGACCGGCATAACAAGGCCACCAAATGACTCTCACAGCCGGCGGGAAATGTTGGGTCCATAAAGACAAAATAGCACAAAGACTATTGTTCCGAAGCCTATATAAGTAGGAAATTCGATCGCAAAGTCATTCTGCACTCGGTCCTCGTTCGAACGGCACGCTCTCTCTCTCTCTCTCGCTTACAGTTTACGGCACGATATGGCGGGTTCGGATTACGAATTGTTCATGTCGATAATCGACGAAGTGGCCTCTGACGTCCACAACGACTTTTTAGAAGAAGGCAAGGACGAGGCTGCTCTGCAAGTCTTCAAAAACTTGTGGAAGGACAATTTGATTAAAGCGAAAGTGGTGGAACCTGACAAGAACCACTGCTTTAGCGAGAAACCTCGGCAGAAAATCTGCTCTCGAGTCGTACCGGTCGCTGAACCGAAAAATACGAATACGTTGGAACTCCTATTAAATTATAGGATTCCGGCGCCGAACGTTAAAGTCCGTGGTCCTGCCCCGGTGCCAGAAGCGAAAGTCGTCAGTCAAGAGCCTAAGAAAGCCGAAATTCCCCAAATTTCGTCCTCTCGACCGCAGTCGTCTGCGCTCCTGAACTTGAGAATCAAGCCACCGAATCCGAAACGAAGGATCGGACAGGTTGACGGACCGTCGGATATCCAATATATAGACGACGACGATGATGATGATGACGACGATGGGGACTATCAAATCGGCGAACATGACGAAGCTTCTCCCCCTTTCGAAGGAGACGATGATAACGACGACGATGACGACGAAGAAGTTATTGACATAGATGACGTAGAGAATGCTCCGGAGCTTTCCGATTACGAAGAATTATTCGAGTGCGAAAATGTCATGATTTGCAAGTTTGACAAGGTCAATAAAATTGCACGACATTTCAAGATGGACTTGAAATCCGGAATACTTCTTCTGAAGGGCAAAGAACAAATTTTTCGATCGGCCAAAGGCGAAGCAGGCATGTAAACTTAAGCTGTTGTAAATATTTTTATTAAATATAAACAGTGTTCAAATGCAAAACTAGTGTTCTATTTTTTGGGGTCTTTAAATTTAATCATATAATTCGTCGTTATTTTTTATTTGAGCTTAAAACAAATAAATAAAAAAAAATAGTATTACGGCGCGAAAAAAAACATGGCGCGATTAATTATTCAAAGCCGCGCGCAACTCGAGCTGGCGCATGCAGCTGCACGCATCGGGTCTATTGTTCCGAAGCCTATATAAGTAGGAAATTCGATCGCAAAGTCATTCTGCACTCGGTCCTCGTTCGAACGGCACGCTCTCTCTCTCTCTCTCGCTTACAGTTTACGGCACGATATGGCGGGTTCGGATTACGAATTGTTCATGTCGATAATCGACGAAGTGGCCTCTGACGTCCACAACGACTTTTTAGAAGAAGGCAAGGACGAGGCTGCTCTGCAAGTCTTCAAAAACTTGTGGAAGGACAATTTGATTAAAGCGAAAGTGGTGGAACCTGACAAGAACCACTGCTTTAGCGAGAAACCTCGGCAGCAAATCTGCTCTCGAGTCGCACCGATCGCTGAACCGAAAAATACGAATACGTTGGAACTCCTATTAAATTATAGGATTCCGGCGCCGAACGTTAAAGTCCGTGGTCCTGCCCCGGTGCCAGAAGCGAAAGTCGTCAGTCAAGAGCCTAAGAAAGCCGAAATTCCCCAAATTTCGTCCTCTCGACCGCAGTCGTCTGCGCTCCTGAACTTGAGAATCAAGCCACCGAATCCGAAACGAAGGATCGGACAGTTTGACGGACCGTCGGATATCCAATATATAGACGACGACGACGACGATGATGATGATGACGACGATGGGGACTATCAAATCGGCGAACATGACGAAGCTTCTCCCCCTTTCGAAGGAGACGATGATAACGACGACGATGACGACGAAGAAGTGATTGACATAGATGACGTAGAGAATGCTCCGGAGCTTTCCGATTACGAAGAATTATTCGAGTGCGAAAATGTCATGATTTGCAAGTTTGACAAGGTCAATAAAATTGCACGACATTTCAAGATGGACTTGAAATCCGGAATACTTCTTCTGAAGGGCAAAGAACAAATTTTTCGATCGGCCAAAGGCGAAGCAGGCATGTAAACTTAAGCTGTTGTAAATATTTTTATTAAATATAAACAGTGTTCAAATGCAAAACTAGTGTTCTATTTTTTGGGGTCTTTAAATTTAATCATATAATTCGTCGTTATTTTTTATTTGAGCTTAAAACAAATAAATAAAAAAAAAAATAGTATTACGGCGCGAAAAAAAACATGGCGCGATTAATTATTCAAAGCCGCGCGCAACTCGAGCTGGCGCATGCAGCTGCACGCATCGGGTCTATTGTTCCGAAGCCTATATAAGTAGGAAATTCGATCGCAAAGTCATTCTGCACTCGGTCCTCGTTCGAACGGCACGCTCTCTCTCTCTCTCTCGCTTACAGTTTACGGCACGATATGGCGGGTTCGGATTACGAATTGTTCATGTCGATAATCGACGAAGTGGCCTCTGACGTCCACAACGACTTTTTAGAAGAAGGCAAGGACGAGGCTGCTCTGCAAGTCTTCAAAAACTTGTGGAAGGACAATTTGATTAAAGCGAAAGTGGTGGAACCTGACAAGAACCACTGCTTTAGCGAGAAACCTCGGCAGAAAATCTGCTCTCGAGTCGTACCGGTCGCTGAACCGAAAAATACGAATACGTTGGAACTCCTATTAAATTATAGGATTCCGGCGCCGAACGTTAAAGTCCGTGGTCCTGCCCCGGTGCCAGAAGCGAAAGTCGTCAGTCAAGAGCCTAAGAAAGCCGAAATTCCCCAAATTTCGTCCTCTCGACCGCAGTCGTCTGCGCTCCTGAACTTGAGAATCAAGCCACCGAATCCGAAACGAAGGATCGGACAGGTTGACGGACCGTCGGATATCCAATATATAGACGACGACGACGACGATGATGATGATGACGACGATGGGGACTATCAAATCGGCGAACATGACGAAGCTTCTCCCCCTTTCGAAGGAGACGATGATAACGACGACGATGACGACGAAGAAGTTATTGACATAGATGACGTAGAGAATGCTCCGGAGCTTTCCGATTACGAAGAATTATTCGAGTGCGAAAATGTCATGATTTGCAAGTTTGACAAGGTCAATAAAATTGCACGACATTTCAAGATGGACTTGAAATCCGGAATACTTCTTCTGAAGGGCAAAGAACAAATTTTTCGATCGGCCAAAGGCGAAGCAGGCATGTAAACTTAAGCTGTTGTAAATATTTTTATTAAATATAAACAGTGTTCAAATGCAAAACTAGTGTTCTATTTTTTGGGGTCTTTAAATTTAATCATATAATTCGTCGTTATTTTTTATTTGAGCTTAAAACAAATAAATAAAAAAAAATAGTATTACGGCGCGAAAAAAAACATGGCGCGATTAATTATTCAAAGCCGCGCGCAACTCGAGCTGGCGCATGCAGCTGCACGCATCGGGTCTATTGTTCCGAAGCCTATATAAGTAGGAAATTCGATCGCAAAGTCATTCTGCACTCGGTCCTCGTTCGAACGGCACGCTCTCTCTCTCTCTCTCGCTTACAGTTTACGGCACGATATGGCGGGTTCGGATTACGAATTGTTCATGTCGATAATCGACGAAGTGGCCTCTGACGTCCACAACGACTTTTTAGAAGAAGGCAAGGACGAGGCTGCTCTGCAAGTCTTCAAAAACTTGTGGAAGGACAATTTGATTAAAGCGAAAGTGGTGGAACCTGACAAGAACCACTGCTTTAGCGAGAAACCTCGGCAGCAAATCTGCTCTCGAGTCGCACCGATCGCTGAACCGAAAAATACGAATACGTTGGAACTCCTATTAAATTATAGGATTCCGGCGCCGAACGTTAAAGTCCGTGGTCCTGCCCCGGTGCCAGAAGCGAAAGTCGTCAGTCAAGAGCCTAAGAAAGCCGAAATTCCCCAAATTTCGTCCTCTCGACCGCAGTCGTCTGCGCTCCTGAACTTGAGAATCAAGCCACCGAATCCGAAACGAAGGATCGGACAGTTTGACGGACCGTCGGATATCCAATATATAGACGACGACGACGACGATGATGATGATGACGACGATGGGGACTATCAAATCGGCGAACATGACGAAGCTTCTCCCCCTTTCGAAGGAGACGATGATAACGACGACGATGACGACGAAGAAGTGATTGACATAGATGACGTAGAGAATGCTCCGGAGCTTTCCGATTACGAAGAATTATTCGAGTGCGAAAATGTCATGATTTGCAAGTTTGACAAGGTCAATAAAATTGCACGACATTTCAAGATGGACTTGAAATCCGGAATACTTCTTCTGAAGGGCAAAGAACAAATTTTTCGATCGGCCAAAGGCGAAGCAGGCATGTAAACTTAAGCTGTTGTAAATATTTTTATTAAATATAAACAGTGTTCAAATGCAAAACTAGTGTTCTATTTTTTGGGGTCTTTAAATTTAATCATATAATTCGTCGTTATTTTTTATTTGAGCTTAAAACAAATAAATAAAAAAAAAATAGTATTACGGCGCGAAAAAAAACATGGCGCGATTAATTATTCAAAGCCGCGCGCAACTCGAGCTGGCGCATGCAGCTGCACGCATCGGGTCTATTGTTCCGAAGCCTATATAAGTAGGAAATTCGATCGCAAAGTCATTCTGCACTCGGTCCTCGTTCGAACGGCACGCTCTCTCTCTCTCTCTCTCGCTTACAGTTTACGGCACGATATGGCGGGTTCGGATTACGAATTGTTCATGTCGATAATCGACGAAGTGGCCTCTGACGTCCACAACGACTTTTTAGAAGAAGGCAAGGACGAGGCTGCTCTGCAAGTCTTCAAAAACTTGTGGAAGGACAATTTGATTAAAGCGAAAGTGGTGGAACCTGACAAGAACCACTGCTTTAGCGAGAAACCTCGGCAGAAAATCTGCTCTCGAGTCGTACCGGTCGCTGAACCGAAAAATACGAATACGTTGGAACTCCTATTAAATTATAGGATTCCGGCGCCGAACGTTAAAGTCCGTGGTCCTGCCCCGGTGCCAGAAGCGAAAGTCGTCAGTCAAGAGCCTAAGAAAGCCGAAATTCCCCAAATTTCGTCCTCTCGACCGCAGTCGTCTGCGCTCCTGAACTTGAGAATCAAGCCACCGAATCCGAAACGAAGGATCGGACAGGTTGACGGACCGTCGGATATCCAATATATAGACGACGACGACGACGATGATGATGATGACGACGATGGGGACTATCAAATCGGCGAACATGACGAAGCTTCTCCCCCTTTCGAAGGAGACGATGATAACGACGACGATGACGACGAAGAAGTTATTGACATAGATGACGTAGAGAATGCTCCGGAGCTTTCCGATTACGAAGAATTATTCGAGTGCGAAAATGTCATGATTTGCAAGTTTGACAAGGTCAATAAAATTGCACGACATTTCAAGATGGACTTGAAATCCGGAATACTTCTTCTGAAGGGCAAAGAACAAATTTTTCGATCGGCCAAAGGCGAAGCAGGCATGTAAACTTAAGCTGTTGTAAATATTTTTATTAAATATAAACAGTGTTCAAATGCAAAACTAGTGTTCTATTTTTTGGGGTCTTTAAATTTAATCATATAATTCGTCGTTATTTTTTATTTGAGCTTAAAACAAATAAATAAAAAAAAATAGTATTACGGCGCGAAAAAAAACATGGCGCGATTAATTATTCAAAGCCGCGCGCAACTCGAGCTGGCGCATGCAGCTGCACGCATCGGGTCTATTGTTCCGAAGCCTATATAAGTAGGAAATTCGATCGCAAAGTCATTCTGCACTCGGTCCTCGTTCGAACGGCACGCTCTCTCTCTCTCTCTCGCTTACAGTTTACGGCACGATATGGCGGGTTCGGATTACGAATTGTTCATGTCGATAATCGACGAAGTGGCCTCTGACGTCCACAACGACTTTTTAGAAGAAGGCAAGGACGAGGCTGTTCTGCAAGTCTTCAAAAACTTGTGGAAGGACAATTTGATTAAAGCGAAAGTGGTGGAACCTGACAAGAACCACTGCTTTAGCGAGAAACCTCGGCAGCAAATCTGCTCTCGAGTCGCACCGATCGCTGAACCGAAAAATACGAATACGTTGGAACTCCTATTAAATTATAGGATTCCGGCGCCGAACGTTAAAGTCCGTGGTCCTGCCCCGGTGCCAGAAGCGAAAGTCGTCAGTCAAGAGCCTAAGAAAGCCGAAATTCCCCAAATTTCGTCCTCTCGACCGCAGTCGTCTGCGCTCCTGAACTTGAGAATCAAGCCACCGAATCCGAAACGAAGGATCGGACAGTTTGACGGACCGTCGGATATCCAATATATAGACGACGACGACGACGATGATGATGATGACGACGATGGGGACTATCAAATCGGCGAACATGACGAAGCTTCTCCCCCTTTCGAAGGAGACGATGATAACGACGACGATGACGACGAAGAAGTGATTGACATAGATGACGTAGAGAATGCTCCGGAGCTTTCCGATTACGAAGAATTATTCGAGTGCGAAAATGTCATGATTTGCAAGTTTGACAAGGTCAATAAAATTGCACGACATTTCAAGATGGACTTGAAATCCGGAATACTTCTTCTGAAGGGCAAAGAACAAATTTTTCGATCGGCCAAAGGCGAAGCAGGCATGTAAACTTAAGCTGTTGTAAATATTTTTATTAAATATAAACAGTGTTCAAATGCAAAACTAGTGTTCTATTTTTTGGGGTCTTTAAATTTAATCATATAATTCGTCGTTATTTTTTATTTGAGCTTAAAACAAATAAATAAAAAAAAATAGTATTACGGCGCGAAAAAAAACATGGCGCGATTAATTATTCAAAGCCGCGCGCAACTCGAGCTGGCGCATGCAGCTGCACGCATCGGGTCTATTGTTCCGAAGCCTATATAAGTAGGAAATTCGATCGCAAAGTCATTCTGCACTCGGTCCTCGTTCGAACGGCACGCTCTCTCTCTCTCTCTCGCTTACAGTTTACGGCACGATATGGCGGGTTCGGATTACGAATTGTTCATGTCGATAATCGACGAAGTGGCCTCTGACGTCCACAACGACTTTTTAGAAGAAGGCAAGGACGAGGCTGCTCTGCAAGTCTTCAAAAACTTGTGGAAGGACAATTTGATTAAAGCGAAAGTGGTGGAACCTGACAAGAACCACTGCTTTAGCGAGAAACCTCGGCAGAAAATCTGCTCTCGAGTCGTACCGGTCGCTGAACCGAAAAATACGAATACGTTGGAACTCCTATTAAATTATAGGATTCCGGCGCCGAACGTTAAAGTCCGTGGTCCTGCCCCGGTGCCAGAAGCGAAAGTCGTCAGTCAAGAGCCTAAGAAAGCCGAAATTCCCCAAATTTCGTCCTCTCGACCGCAGTCGTCTGCGCTCCTGAACTTGAGAATCAAGCCACCGAATCCGAAACGAAGGATCGGACAGGTTGACGGACCGTCGGATATCCAATATATAGACGACGACGACGACGATGATGATGATGACGACGATGGGGACTATCAAATCGGCGAACATGACGAAGCTTCTCCCCCTTTCGAAGGAGACGATGATAACGACGACGATGACGACGAAGAAGTTATTGACATAGATGACGTAGAGAATGCTCCGGAGCTTTCCGATTACGAAGAATTATTCGAGTGCGAAAATGTCATGATTTGCAAGTTTGACAAGGTCAATAAAATTGCACGACATTTCAAGATGGACTTGAAATCCGGAATACTTCTTCTGAAGGGCAAAGAACAAATTTTTCGATCGGCCAAAGGCGAAGCAGGCATGTAAACTTAAGCTGTTGTAAATATTTTTATTAAATATAAACAGTGTTCAAATGCAAAACTAGTGTTCTATTTTTTGGGGTCTTTAAATTTAATCATATAATTCGTCGTTATTTTTTATTTGAGCTTAAAACAAATAAATAAAAAAAAAATAGTATTACGGCGCGAAAAAAAACATGGCGCGATTAATTATTCAAAGCCGCGCGCAACTCGAGCTGGCGCATGCAGCTGCACGCATCGGGTCTATTGTTCCGAAGCCTATATAAGTAGGAAATTCGATCGCAAAGTCATTCTGCACTCGGTCCTCGTTCGAACGGCACGCTCTCTCTCTCTCTCTCGCTTACAGTTTACGGCACGATATGGCGGGTTCGGATTACGAATTGTTCATGTCGATAATCGACGAAGTGGCCTCTGACGTCCACAACGACTTTTTAGAAGAAGGCAAGGACGAGGCTGCTCTGCAAGTCTTCAAAAACTTGTGGAAGGACAATTTGATTAAAGCGAAAGTGGTGGAACCTGACAAGAACCACTGCTTTAGCGAGAAACCTCGGCAGAAAATCTGCTCTCGAGTCGTACCGGTCGCTGAACCGAAAAATACGAATACGTTGGAACTCCTATTAAATTATAGGATTCCGGCGCCGAACGTTAAAGTCCGTGGTCCTGCCCCGGTGCCAGAAGCGAAAGTCGTCAGTCAAGAGCCTAAGAAAGCCGAAATTCCCCAAATTTCGTCCTCTCGACCGCAGTCGTCTGCGCTCCTGAACTTGAGAATCAAGCCACCGAATCCGAAACGAAGGATCGGACAGGTTGACGGACCGTCGGATATCCAATATATAGACGACGACGACGACGATGATGATGATGACGACGATGGGGACTATCAAATCGGCGAACATGACGAAGCTTCTCCCCCTTTCGAAGGAGACGATGATAACGACGACGATGACGACGAAGAAGTTATTGACATAGATGACGTAGAGAATGCTCCGGAGCTTTCCGATTACGAAGAATTATTCGAGTGCGAAAATGTCATGATTTGCAAGTTTGACAAGGTCAATAAAATTGCACGACATTTCAAGATGGACTTGAAATCCGGAATACTTCTTCTGAAGGGCAAAGAACAAATTTTTCGATCGGCCAAAGGCGAAGCAGGCATGTAAACTTAAGCTGTTGTAAATATTTTTATTAAATATAAACAGTGTTCAAATGCAAAACTAGTGTTCTATTTTTTGGGGTCTTTAAATTTAATCATATAATTCGTCGTTATTTTTTATTTGAGCTTAAAACAAATAAATAAAAAAAAATAGTATTACGGCGCGAAAAAAAACATGGCGCGATTAATTATTCAAAGCCGCGCGCAACTCGAGCTGGCGCATGCAGCTGCACGCATCGGGTCTATTGTTCCGAAGCCTATATAAGTAGGAAATTCGATCGCAAAGTCATTCTGCACTCGGTCCTCGTTCGAACGGCACGCTCTCTCTCTCTCTCTCTCGCTTACAGTTTACGGCACGATATGGCGGGTTCGGATTACGAATTGTTCATGTCGATAATCGACGAAGTGGCCTCTGACGTCCACAACGACTTTTTAGAAGAAGGCAAGGACGAGGCTGCTCTGCAAGTCTTCAAAAACTTGTGGAAGGACAATTTGATTAAAGCGAAAGTGGTGGAACCTGACAAGAACCACTGCTTTAGCGAGAAACCTCGGCAGCAAATCTGCTCTCGAGTCGCACCGATCGCTGAACCGAAAAATACGAATACGTTGGAACTCCTATTAAATTATAGGATTCCGGCGCCGAACGTTAAAGTCCGTGGTCCTGCCCCGGTGCCAGAAGCGAAAGTCGTCAGTCAAGAGCCTAAGAAAGCCGAAATTCCCCAAATTTCGTCCTCTCGACCGCAGTCGTCTGCGCTCCTGAACTTGAGAATCAAGCCACCGAATCCGAAACGAAGGATCGGACAGTTTGACGGACCGTCGGATATCCAATATATAGACGACGACGACGACGATGATGATGATGACGACGATGGGGACTATCAAATCGGCGAACATGACGAAGCTTCTCCCCCTTTCGAAGGAGACGATGATAACGACGACGATGACGACGAAGAAGTGATTGACATAGATGACGTAGAGAATGCTCCGGAGCTTTCCGATTACGAAGAATTATTCGAGTGCGAAAATGTCATGATTTGCAAGTTTGACAAGGTCAATAAAATTGCACGACATTTCAAGATGGACTTGAAATCCGGAATACTTCTTCTGAAGGGCAAAGAACAAATTTTTCGATCGGCCAAAGGCGAAGCAGGCATGTAAACTTAAGCTGTTGTAAATATTTTTATTAAATATAAACAGTGTTCAAATGCAAAACTAGTGTTCTATTTTTTGGGGTCTTTAAATTTAATCATATAATTCGTCGTTATTTTTTATTTGAGCTTAAAACAAATAAATAAAAAAAAAATAGTATTACGGCGCGAAAAAAAACATGGCGCGATTAATTATTCAAAGCCGCGCGCAACTCGAGCTGGCGCATGCAGCTGCACGCATCGGGTCTATTGTTCCGAAGCCTATATAAGTAGGAAATTCGATCGCAAAGTCATTCTGCACTCGGTCCTCGTTCGAACGGCACGCTCTCTCTCTCTCTCTCGCTTACAGTTTACGGCACGATATGGCGGGTTCGGATTACGAATTGTTCATGTCGATAATCGACGAAGTGGCCTCTGACGTCCACAACGACTTTTTAGAAGAAGGCAAGGACGAGGCTGCTCTGCAAGTCTTCAAAAACTTGTGGAAGGACAATTTGATTAAAGCGAAAGTGGTGGAACCTGACAAGAACCACTGCTTTAGCGAGAAACCTCGGCAGCAAATCTGCTCTCGAGTCGCACCGATCGCTGAACCGAAAAATACGAATACGTTGGAACTCCTATTAAATTATAGGATTCCGGCGCCGAACGTTAAAGTCCGTGGTCCTGCCCCGGTGCCAGAAGCGAAAGTCGTCAGTCAAGAGCCTAAGAAAGCCGAAATTCCCCAAATTTCGTCCTCTCGACCGCAGTCGTCTGCGCTCCTGAACTTGAGAATCAAGCCACCGAATCCGAAACGAAGGATCGGACAGGTTGACGGACCGTCGGATATCCAATATATAGACGACGACGACGACGATGATGATGATGACGACGATGGGGACTATCAAATCGGCGAACATGACGAAGCTTCTCCCCCTTTCGAAGGAGACGATGATAACGACGACGATGACGACGAAGAAGTTATTGACATAGATGACGTAGAGAATGCTCCGGAGCTTTCCGATTACGAAGAATTATTCGAGTGCGAAAATGTCATGATTTGCAAGTTTGACAAGGTCAATAAAATTGCACGACATTTCAAGATGGACTTGAAATCCGGAATACTTCTTCTGAAGGGCAAAGAACAAATTTTTCGATCGGCCAAAGGCGAAGCAGGCATGTAAACTTAAGCTGTTGTAAATATTTTTATTAAATATAAACAGTGTTCAAATGCAAAACTAGTGTTCTATTTTTTGGGGTCTTTAAATTTAATCATATAATTCGTCGTTATTTTTTATTTGAGCTTAAAACAAATAAATAAAAAAAAAATAGTATTACGGCGCGAAAAAAAACATGGCGCGATTAATTATTCAAAGCCGCGCGCAACTCGAGCTGGCGCATGCAGCTGCACGCATCGGGTCTATTGTTCCGAAGCCTATATAAGTAGGAAATTCGATCGCAAAGTCATTCTGCACTCGGTCCTCGTTCGAACGGCACGCTCTCTCTCTCTCTCTCGCTTACAGTTTACGGCACGATATGGCGGGTTCGGATTACGAATTGTTCATGTCGATAATCGACGAAGTGGCCTCTGACGTCCACAACGACTTTTTAGAAGAAGGCAAGGACGAGGCTGCTCTGCAAGTCTTCAAAAACTTGTGGAAGGACAATTTGATTAAAGCGAAAGTGGTGGAACCTGACAAGAACCACTGCTTTAGCGAGAAACCTCGGCAGCAAATCTGCTCTCGAGTCGCACCGATCGCTGAACCGAAAAATACGAATACGTTGGAACTCCTATTAAATTATAGGATTCCGGCGCCGAACGTTAAAGTCCGTGGTCCTGCCCCGGTGCCAGAAGCGAAAGTCGTCAGTCAAGAGCCTAAGAAAGCCGAAATTCCCCAAATTTCGTCCTCTCGACCGCAGTCGTCTGCGCTCCTGAACTTGAGAATCAAGCCACCGAATCCGAAACGAAGGATCGGACAGTTTGACGGACCGTCGGATATCCAATATATAGACGACGACGACGACGATGATGATGATGACGACGATGGGGACTATCAAATCGGCGAACATGACGAAGCTTCTCCCCCTTTCGAAGGAGACGATGATAACGACGACGATGACGACGAAGAAGTGATTGACATAGATGACGTAGAGAATGCTCCGGAGCTTTCCGATTACGAAGAATTATTCGAGTGCGAAAATGTCATGATTTGCAAGTTTGACAAGGTCAATAAAATTGCACGACATTTCAAGATGGACTTGAAATCCGGAATACTTCTTCTGAAGGGCAAAGAACAAATTTTTCGATCGGCCAAAGGCGAAGCAGGCATGTAAACTTAAGCTGTTGTAAATATTTTTATTAAATATAAACAGTGTTCAAATGCAAAACTAGTGTTCTATTTTTTGGGGTCTTTAAATTTAATCATATAATTCGTCGTTATTTTTTATTTGAGCTTAAAACAAATAAATAAAAAAAAATAGTATTACGGCGCGAAAAAAAACATGGCGCGATTAATTATTCAAAGCCGCGCGCAACTCGAGCTGGCGCATGCAGCTGCACGCATCGGGTCTATTGTTCCGAAGCCTATATAAGTAGGAAATTCGATCGCAAAGTCATTCTGCACTCGGTCCTCGTTCGAACGGCACGCTCTCTCTCTCTCTCTCGCTTACAGTTTACGGCACGATATGGCGGGTTCGGATTACGAATTGTTCATGTCGATAATCGACGAAGTGGCCTCTGACGTCCACAACGACTTTTTAGAAGAAGGCAAGGACGAGGCTGCTCTGCAAGTCTTCAAAAACTTGTGGAAGGACAATTTGATTAAAGCGAAAGTGGTGGAACCTGACAAGAACCACTGCTTTAGCGAGAAACCTCGGCAGAAAATCTGCTCTCGAGTCGTACCGGTCGCTGAACCGAAAAATACGAATACGTTGGAACTCCTATTAAATTATAGGATTCCGGCGCCGAACGTTAAAGTCCGTGGTCCTGCCCCGGTGCCAGAAGCGAAAGTCGTCAGTCAAGAGCCTAAGAAAGCCGAAATTCCCCAAATTTCGTCCTCTCGACCGCAGTCGTCTGCGCTCCTGAACTTGAGAATCAAGCCACCGAATCCGAAACGAAGGATCGGACAGGTTGACGGACCGTCGGATATCCAATATATAGACGACGACGACGACGATGATGATGATGACGACGATGGGGACTATCAAATCGGCGAACATGACGAAGCTTCTCCCCCTTTCGAAGGAGACGATGATAACGACGACGATGACGACGAAGAAGTTATTGACATAGATGACGTAGAGAATGCTCCGGAGCTTTCCGATTACGAAGAATTATTCGAGTGCGAAAATGTCATGATTTGCAAGTTTGACAAGGTCAATAAAATTGCACGACATTTCAAGATGGACTTGAAATCCGGAATACTTCTTCTGAAGGGCAAAGAACAAATTTTTCGATCGGCCAAAGGCGAAGCAGGCATGTAAACTTAAGCTGTTGTAAATATTTTTATTAAATATAAACAGTGTTCAAATGCAAAACTAGTGTTCTATTTTTTGGGGTCTTTAAATTTAATCATATAATTCGTCGTTATTTTTTATTTGAGCTTAAAACAAATAAATAAAAAAAAATAGTATTACGGCGCGAAAAAAAACATGGCGCGATTAATTATTCAAAGCCGCGCGCAACTCGAGCTGGCGCATGCAGCTGCACGCATCGGGTCTATTGTTCCGAAGCCTATATAAGTAGGAAATTCGATCGCAAAGTCATTCTGCACTCGGTCCTCGTTCGAACGGCACGCTCTCTCTCTCTCTCTCGCTTACAGTTTACGGCACGATATGGCGGGTTCGGATTACGAATTGTTCATGTCGATAATCGACGAAGTGGCCTCTGACGTCCACAACGACTTTTTAGAAGAAGGCAAGGACGAGGCTGCTCTGCAAGTCTTCAAAAACTTGTGGAAGGACAATTTGATTAAAGCGAAAGTGGTGGAACCTGACAAGAACCACTGCTTTAGCGAGAAACCTCGGCAGCATATCTGCTCTCTAAACCTTTGAAATTATTATCGCCTATTTTTAATTGTGATGCATATTGGTAAAATTCTCTTAATATAATGTAAATCTTTGCATATGTGTGATCGTTCACTAAAGTTATTATCATGAGGAATTTATCTCAAGCTTTCGACTTAATTGAATTTAATTACTACTTTAGTTTTTTTTCATATGGTGACTTAAACAAGCTCATCTGAATTCTTTGTATGTTCTTCGCGATGGTCAAAGATGGTTTTATGTTTGATTCATGTAATACAACATAATTACTTATTGTTAAATTTATAGCTGCACTATGTTGCATGTAATTGAATGTTGTTTGTGTAATTTATTTACACATCAATAAATTTGTAACAAATTCAAAAATTTATAATATTATTGATATATAATTTATTAACTGAATATCTTTTATATTGTGATGTTTATTATTATTGCTCTTGATAACCATTGTCACAAATCTAACTTAATTCTATTTAATATTTTCCGCTGTCACTCTGTAATCATAATGCAATTAAAAAATTACACGGTATTATCAATTGAAAAACTAAAAGAAGAGTTGCATGGCGCTAGAACATTCAACTTCCAACAAACTTGCAACAAAATCATTGAAAAATTCAGACGAATCAGAACGAATAATGAACAAAACTCGTGTTCCATGTCGAACAAATACCCGGGTGTAGTCCCAATGAGGGATTGTCTTCACCTTCCACCAAATTCTAATATAATAGATTCGTCAACTTTCTCTTGTGAAGAAGATAGTTCTGACGAAAAATGTTCAGAGGAGGGGATTGGAGATGTTGATGTTAATGAGAAGCTCCTGGTGGCTTCACTTACAACTCACGCGATGAAAAAGACACAACGCCATGCGCTACCATCGAAGAGAAAGCTTCTGGCAACAGTGGTTAACCGAGTATCCGCTAAAAGAATGAAATCAATTCAACCAGACTCAATAATCCAGATGAAAGACAGTCAAAAGATTTCAAAAGTTGCGATGCTGGTCAATGCTAAAGAATTCGTTGATTCTTCATCGAAAGCAAACGACCTTGAACTTATGTCATCCAAAAAAAGACGGAATAAACACATTCATAGCTATAATTATGCAGATCAAATTCCAGGTAAACTCCAGGAATTTCAAATGATGAAATGTTTCATTATATTAAAGTTCCTAAACTAGAGTTAAGATTACAATGAGTCTTGAATATAATATAAACTATTTATTAGTATAATACTAATTGGCATAAAATAAAACCACAAATTTATTCATTGTCTAATTTAATTCTTAATGACTTGTTAGAAACCAGTGAAAATGTGTTTGCATTCGATCCATCCAAGCTGAAATTGACGCCCATTGTAGCACCAGATAATTCATTTAGTGAGGAATGCACCGAACGACCTCACAAGAGTAAGTCAGACTCCTTTCATTTCGTTGGCTTCAAGCAATAATATTACTTGAACTAATATTATTACTTTTAAACCCTGTTAATTGTCTTCAATCGGATTAATGACCACAAACTTCTTTTTACAGCTCATCCTACAAGAACTACAAATTGTTATCGACAGCCTTATCACCCTTGGCAGATAAATATCATGATGAGAGAGTTCGAAAAATGTCCGAATCTCGTCAAAGACAGAAGGGAGAAGCTTGCCAAAGAGACACAACTGGATCCTTACCGAGTCCAAGTTTGGTTTCAGAACATGAGGTCCAAGGTCAGAAGGAATCAAAATAAATAATTCGGCACTTTGGAACAGCACAAGAAAGTTTTTTAAATTAATTTTCATAAATAAAAAAAGTCTTAGTCACTGCGAATATCAGAATTATTCAGTTTGTCTTTAACCTGCTCCTAACGAGTGTAATTTTGTATTATATTCGTATTAAAACTCCATTTATCAAGCAATTCTGCTCGCCATCTACAACGGTGCTTTGCGTTTCTTTTTCTAGGGAAAGTATTTATATTTTCTGATGTATTTGAAAGTAAGAGTTCTGATGTAAGATACTCATAAGAAGCAATTTTCTAATAAAAAAATTGATTTTCAAGTTCTTAATAAGCTATAAACCAAAACCACATTAGGTTTATATATTGTTTGCAGACATTGCTAATATTATTTATAATAAGCAAATTATTATAATGTCATTAACATGTAATGTCATATTATGCAAAAATCTTTAAAGCTGAGTGATTCTGATATCTTCTTTTAGACACGTCAATAAGCTATGATTGTATTGTAACTAGCTCTGCTCTGCTTACAAGTAGGTCTAAGAGAGGCTTGTTTCACCATTCAATTGGTGAAGGGTGGCAAGTTTAAATCAAAGGGAGGGAGAAATGATCTTCCTGACATCCAGGTTAAAAATAAAATGGGAGACCATCAAAGTAGAAATACTGATGGAGATTTATTGCTTCTCTTTGAAGGGTTAACGGTTTCCCTCTTAGATAAGATATACATATCTCTATGTATGTATCTTGTCTGCCATTAAGATGGAAAGTCGTGGCTAACTACAGAGCAGTTTATTTGAATTTTATGTGTAAAATCGTGAAATAAAGAATTGTTGATATTTTTTACATATTTAGCTAAAAATTGATATTTTCCAATAATTATTCGTAAATAAATGTTGATTATCTTGTAACAAACGTAATAAAATAGACGTGAAGGTTTAGTAACACTTACAAGGCAAAAATTGCTCATTTTCGTTGTCAAGAAAAACCTAGTTACATCACTAATTATGGTTTATAATTATTGTACAGTTAAAAGCTTTAACATTTTTTATTTTCGTCATCTTTTCTTCTCTCTTACATTTCTTGGGTCTATCTCAAGGCTCCCGCCGTAACGAATATAATTGTGTTTATAATCTAAACTTCTAGATAGAGATCCTCAAATAAAAGTATAATATTTCTACAAATTTCAACTCGCTCGATCATATAGCAGTTATTTTCTTCAGAAACACCACAATTTGTTTTACAGCCTTTTTATTGTTTCATCCGAGTTTCCATAAACTTCATAAAAAAGTTATTTTTACCTGCTCAGAATTCATTGTTACACCATTAATAATGATTAGTGGCATACCTGGATTCAGTGGAGTGCCCGGGCGACATTTTGAGGAATAAAAATATTAAAATAAAAACTGAAATTTTAAATCATTAAAGATATTTTTTAACAAATATTAAAGTAATTAGTTAATTTGGAAAATTTCATCATTTTTAATTAAATAAAATGTCCTTAAAGATACTTTTAACAAAATAATATATTATTATGTAATAAAATAGATCATATTATATTGTTATTTTAAATTTTAATTACCTTAAGGCATTAATAATCTTTGCTTCATTCGGTTATCGACCTATCGCTTCGTCGTTTGTTTATATCCCCATAAAAGAAACTTTAGGCCAGCATAATTCCAAATTATGGCCTTGTCGAAGTCAGGAAATTTATATAACAGGCAAAATTGGGAAGAGAGTGTAAGTGAATGAAATATTTCAAGCATTGGATGATTGTTACCGATTGTCATTCCAAAATTACTGACGTAACATTAAGCTTCCAATGAATCAAATAGAATGTAGCATGAAAATGAACAATAGTTTATTTTTCTACCTGAAATGAGTTACAAACGATTCACATCTACAAAATAATTCAGATTGTAGTCATTGGTTTAATTCTTTTTACATTGGTTATCATGTCTCCAATTTTTTAGGATTTTCCAATACTGTGTCAGACATGTCTTGGAGACAATCCATATCTTAGAATGGTAAGAATGAGTTTTGAATGTTTTAACAATTTTATTTAAACTTTTCAACCGAGTTCCCAATCACGCATGACCTGATAATTAGAAATGTCAAACTAATGTTGTATTATTATCCAGAATATGTTAGAAACTCATGAACTTAACTCATGTCATTCACTTGAAAGCCTAGTTTCAAGGCTTTTACTATTTTTATGAAGATATATTGAATTTTAATCACCTTATGTTTTTAAAATTATTGTTTCCTAAAACACTTTCATGACATGCCTTTGTTGACAGACAAGAGAGAAATATGGCAAAGAATGCAAGATCTGTGCAAGACCATTCACAGTTTTCAGGTGGTGTCCCGGTAAAGGAATGCGTTTCAAAAAAACAGAAATATGCCAGTCTTGCTGCAGGATGAAGAATGTCTGCCAGACATGTTTGCTTGATCTTGAATATGGTTAGTAATGCTATTGGAATTCATAATCTTTCACAAATCAGTTATACATGATCCATATACTGGCATATTAGACTCTCATATTGTAATACATGATGCTTTACTAGACTATATGAATATCTTGCCAATACTATATATTCATCATTACTTATTATTACTGTCTATTCAAAGGTCTGCCTGTCCAGGTGAGAGATGCAGCACTGAACATACAGCAAGATGAGATGCCTAAATCTGATGTTGGAAGGGAATTCCATGTTCAAAAGTTGGAGAAAGAGGTATTTCATTTTACTTATTTTTTCTTACTCATTTATATATTATACTAACCAGTAGGTTTAGGCTTTATATAGTTTTTAAATTATTTATTATTTTACTTTAATAATTAAAAATAACATAGTTATTTGCTTTCCAACCCAGTTGGCAAACACAGATGGAACTATGCCTCATGGAACTCTTGGGAAAGTTCGTGGCACCAGCGACATGCTTGCAAAATTGGCAAGGACAGCTCCTTATTACAAGAGAAATCGACCGCATATATGCTCATTCTGGGTGAAGGGTGCTTGCAAGAGGGGCGAAGAATGTCCGTACAGGCACGAGAAACCCACCGACCCTGATGACCCGTTGGCCGATCAGAACATCAAGGACAGATATTTTGGCATCAATGATCCAGTTGCTGAAAAGCTCATAAAAAGACTCCAGGATGGTTCGAGTCTTGAAGATGAACAGGGCAAAGGCTCTAGTGCAACTCCAACATCATGTTAGTAGAATTGCTATTTATTTTGAAGCTTCTCTATGATTATTTATGGCATTACTAATAGATCTAGGTTTATATATATATATATATCTCTAAAGCTTGTTAGTTTTAATCCAATTTTTGCAAATTATTTTGTAACTGAAATTTATAAAATATTTTTGACAGCATCTGCAACAGGATCAGAGTTTTATGCTGGAGCTTATCCTCCACCCCCACCTCCTCCAGGTAAATACTTCCTGATAGTAAATGCTCAGCTATATTTAATGGCTATAATTAACATTATCAGTTTTTAAATACATAATTTTGTTATGTCGTCCTTAGATGTAAACTCAAAATCTTTTTTCCCACAGATATGACACTTCCACCACCTATACTGCCTCCTCCTCCGGGTGCTACTTTGGGTAATCACAGGTACTACCCTTCACAGGATCCAGAGCGCCTTGGATCAGGGAATTACAAGCAGTCCAAATTCTGATTGTACTTTATCATCAAAGTAGTGTTTGATTATTAAAAGTAAACCATTTACTGTAATATATGTCTTTTTGAATGCTCGTGTTGATTTTGAAGCCAAATTTTGAAATTATGAAATGTTTTTACGAAACTTTCACCATGTTAATGGTCTATTGGTAGAGATAAGCTTTAATTATCAACCCACTGCATTTGGAATCAAGTTCAGGTTGCATAGTTTGTCAAAATAATGAGGACATTGATTCAATCAAGCGTGAAAATTTCGTACCAGCATAAGAGTTTTCTCCCTTTTCCCACCTTTGTCCTCAAACATTCCAGATCTGTCATTGTATCTGGTATTGCTGCAGAGTCTTGTATTTTCGGTGCAGATATTTATAGTTATTGATATTAAGCATGAGTTGAGAAAGCACATTGAATTGAGTCTAACAAAACTGGCCAAATATCAAACATCATAATGAAGATAAGAAATATGAAAGAAATGAGAACGTGGAGCAAGAAGTGAAAGATAATCAAAAACATGGAGTGTCAATACAGTCAGGTAATTGAGATAGTCTTTGAATGTCTCTGCTCTGTCAAATTAAAGAATCTGCACGTAACTGATCAGTTAGTACAAGAAAAAGCTTTACTGATTGCGAAAGAGTTGAGCCACAGCAAATTTACTGCCAATTTACAGTTGACGAAAGTGTGAAGTTGAAATTACATTTTCTTGAGTACTCAATGGAGGAGATAAACTTGACTATGAGCATTCTTGAAAAGGCTCAAAAGTTGACTTTCATCACAACTTCATCGCTGAACTTCCCTCGGGTGAATTTGTTCAAATTTTGAACGTTGGTTCACATTGGGTCACCATCTCCAATATCGATTGCGGGCCGGACGAGGTGTGTTTGTTTGACAGCTTAAATTTGGCTATCAACGAACAAGCTCAAGGTCTATAGCTTATAAGGCTAGAAATTGTATTCGAGACAAGGAACTAAAAATTATCCGGAGGGGGGTCCAGCAGCAAACTGGGTTTGATGACTTCGTCCTTAAGGCCATTGCCTATGCATATTCGTTGTGTTTAGGCTTTGACCCTAGAGGCTGCAGTTATATCCAGGAAGATCTGAAGAAGGTCGAAGTGAGGTTCTTTAAAGAAGAGGAGATAGACACACCGATCATGAGAATGAACGTAGCAATTTTGATAGCAATGCACTTGATTTAACCAATCTCATTTAAACTAACATGTTCCAAAATCTAAAAGGATCCAAACTAGGGGTTTATCTATGTCGAGTTGTGGTGACATAGGGTCCTGCTAATGAAGTTAAGGACATATTTCCACAAAGGAGATGCGATTGCCGACGATTATGAGAGTTTTAGACTGAGCTGTTGCGTAAAGTAAAAAATGTTTCGAAAAAAAGTTTGATTAGAGACCAAAAAAATCCCTACAAATTTGTTAAGTTGAATTTACATTAAAATTTTATAGCTCTCCTACAGATCCGATGGTGCTTTTAAACCGTGTTTCGTCTTTAAAAAAAGCAATTGCCAATTATGAGAGCTTTAGACTGAGCTTTTGGCTAACTTGAGAAAATTAAGCCGTTTTTATTTAATAAAATAAGACAATTTTTACAATGTTAATATGCCACTTTTGCTCGGTCCCGAAGGGTGGCAGTAGCGAGACTTGGCTGTATATATTTATTTTTTTATTTATTCGAGAACTCCTTTAAAGTCATGGCCAGGAAAACCCGGTGGAAAGTGTTTCTTCCTGCCCACTACGAAAGAGTTACGTGATCATCCTCAAATCTTGGACCATATTAAATCTCTACATTAATCATCTTAACTCAATATTTTTCCGACAATTAATGATTGGGCCAAGAATCCATTTGAATTTACACCTAATTCTTAATCAAAATAAAAAAAGATATATATTCTATGTGAATACTATACATATCCTCTTATTTTGGGCATTATATGACTTTTAAAATCAAGGTTATCGTAAAAAAGTGTTAGGCCATAAAGTTGCTTTTACCATTGTTTATAAATATATATGCATTATTTTTTATTTATTCGTCCTTAAATCTTCAAAATTAAAAATTACTTCATTAGTTTATTTTATTATTTACTTTATTATTTCAGGTTCGCCCTAATCATATGCAAATCACCTTGTTTTTGTTTATTTTCTGATCCACTTTGTTGACGGGCTCACGCACTTTGTTTACGGGTTCGTATAACGCTGGTGATGCACCACAAATCTTTTAATGCTATTAATTTTACTCGCATTATTTCGACACTGCGCGTCATAAATATAGGACAAATACAGATACACATGTATCTTGACAATGTCATTCCAAGTAGTGGAACTATGTAAACCGTTTTTTTACAGGATATACTAAAATACAATAGTCTTACAGATATATCAAATTTATTGTGCAGAGATAAACATCAACAAAGAATGGAAAATAAATTTTAAATTATATTAGATTTAAAATTTTAAATTATGATTTATATCGAAGTCAATAATGAATTTTGTCTCCTTATTAATTAACTCTTTAATTCTGTTTTTTAATGAATCCGGAAAAGGTTTCAGGCCTTTTCCAAAAAGTCTTTCAGCTCTTGAACACTGGAACATTGCTTGCCATTACAATATATTTTCCTGGCAAGAAATCCCCACACGTTTTCGATGGGGTTCAAGTCTGGAGAGCGAGATGGCCACTTGAGAACCTGCAAATTCCTTTCCTGGAAAAAAGTTTGGTTGATCTTGTTGTGTGTAGAGGGATATTGTCCTGCTGGACTCTTTCATTTCCAAATTTGAAACATGATTTAAACAGATGCTGCTCAAGTGTTGGAACATATTTTGCTTCCCCTCTAAGAACACAAGTTCGGAAGAACATCAGGAAATGTCAAGCCAGACTATCACTGAGCCACATTTAATAAAAAATTGAATTTTTTGATTTTTTGACATCGTGCCAATGATATTTGAATCCATCTGGACCATCTAAGTCAAATTTCCTTTCATCTAACAAATTAATAGAATTCCAGTTAGTTTTAATTAATCGATTATTTAAAAATAAATTTGTGAAGAGAAAATCAGTTGTGTTATCCGTATGTTAGAGAAATTTGATTAAAGATGGTGAATCTTCATTTGTCCTTGTTAAGTTCATTACATTTCATATTTCGATACGACGTTCAAAAAGTGCCGTTGTCAAAGACTAACCTACCTTCGACTGAACTTTACACTATAATTACACGGTTTAAACGGTATCCAAAAACCAATATGAAGACAAGTCGAACGCCATAATTCTTAAGGAGTTTATTTTATAGAAACAACAAGGAAAGCGCAAATTAAACCGACTCACGAATGTTGAGTATTGTTAACTCTATTCATTGTTATCGTTATCGTCATTGTTATTGTTATCGTTATCGTCATTGTTATTGTTATCGTTATCGTCATTGTTATTGTCATCGTTATCATTATTGTTATTGTTGTCGTTATCGTTAGCGATGTCAATATTGTTAACAACAGCAAAATCTTCATTACTCTTACCAGTAATACAGGGGCAATCCGTTTGACTGTAATCTTCCACATTTTCACAGTAATTTAAGCCCGGAATTTTGTAAAATTGTTTTGTTTTATGAACCTCATCGAAATTAAACTGTTTAATATTTAATAGTTGATCCTTCATCGGAATCTTATGAAAATCTCTGATTATGGCTTCCTCTCTTCCACCGAGATACAAAGTAGCGGTGTGATTTTCGAACTTGCGAACGAAGATGTTACTCAAATAATTACGGTTGAGAAGTTGCGGCAATGCTCTCCAGCAAGCATCGACTTGATTCATCAAGTATCCGACAACCTCGTCGGCATATTCATTATCTGCTTCAATAGGAATATCATCTTCATTGGCCATGAGAACGAGTCTTATTGTTAGACATGGAATCTGACAACAAAACATGATTTGGATCTTGCCTTCTTCCGTCTTCAGGACGACTGCTGCTTTATGACGATTTAACAATCTTCCTTCTTCCATGTGTCTGTCTAAATTCAAAACTTCCGTTCCTCTAATTCCATAATATTTGGTTGTTTCACTTTGGGTACGATGTATGAAATGTAAAAGACGACCCCAATTTCTTTTCATTGCCATCACGTAACTTTTGGTATCGGCATGTGAATAGAAATGTAAGTGGTCAATCATACTAAAATTGAACTTTAAGGGTTTTGCTATCTGTTTAATTTGCCAAACTGAACTGATGGCGCTTCTACAAAAAGGACAATCGGCACGCCTGAAACTATGTGTAAAAATATTCATTATGAGATTCAATTTAAAGGCGAAAGTGGATTATTACAAACGTGAAAGAAAATTAAGACTACTCACTTGCTATGCCAATCATCTAAACAAGGTTTACAAAAGATGTGCTTGCAAGGGTCAATTATGCGCATCTCATCTTCTTCGAGCGGATTCATGCAAATCGAACATTCTTTCTCAACAGCTGTTTGATCTGCTTCTACTAATGTTCCTTCACAATGTTCGTAGAAGCAGAAAATACGCATTTTTCCTTCCAGAATCTCAATATCATTGTTCGCTCCTTCCTCTCTACTCATGGTTATCAGGCAACTTTTATCTAGGTTTAATGTATCTTGAACTTATCACGGTTGTAAACAGGCCTTACATGAGTTAGACTTCAATTCGAAAAATTTTAAATTCATAGATTATAAAGTATATTTTTCAAAATTTTATTTAAGTAAGTAAATTTTATTTAAATAATTAAATAAAATTTTGAAATTTTATTAAATAAGCAAATAAAAATTCACCACCTCCTCCAGGTAAGTACTTTCTGATAGTAAATGGACAGCTATATTTAATAGCTATAATTTACATTATCAGTTTTTAAAGACATAATTTTGTCATGTCGTCCTTAGATGTAAACTCAAAATCCTTTTTCCCACAGATATTACACTTCCACCACTTATACTACCTCCTCCTCCGGGTGCTACTTTGGGTAATCACAGATACTACAGGTTTGATTTGTTTCGACTCCTTTCATTGTGTTTTAAGGTGGTCTCATTATTTGTGAGTTAGCTATGGTTATAGCTATGGTTAGTTATCACAGAAGAATTAATGTTTTTCATTAGAAAGCAAGTATAAGTGCTTAAAAGCTTTTAATCATTCAACTAAAAATAGCATTAAGTTTTCAATTATGAATGGTGAAAGTAACGATGTTCTGTTAGAAGCCGTTGTATAGGCTGGAAAGGTAGGCAATTTTGTCTTTTCAAGTACTGTCTCGTGGATGATATTGATTATTGGCCGATTACGATTTTTATTTTATTAACCGAAATTTAAATATTATTTATGTATTACTCAAAAACAGTATCCGATTTCAAACAAGTGGTACGGATGCACCATACATTTTTTAATGCTGTTAATTTTACTCGCTTTATTTCGAAACTACGCGTCATAAATATTATGTAAGTAAAATTCTATAGATTTCCATTTAGTTTTAATTACTCGATTATTTAAAAATAAATTTGTGAAGAGAAAATCAGTTGTGTTATCCGTATGTTAGAGAAATTTGATTAAAGATGGTGAATCTTCATTTGTCCTTGTTAAGTTCATTGCATTTCATATTTCGATACGACGTTCAAAAAGTGCCGTTGTCAAAGACTAACCTACCTTCGACTGAACTTTACACTATAATTACACGGTTTAAACGGTATCCAAAAACCAATATGAAGACAAGTCGAACGCCATAATTCTTAAGGAGTTTATTTTATAGAAACAACAAGGAAAGCGCAAATTAAACCGACTCACGAATGTTGAGTATTGTTAACTCTATTCATTGTTATCGTTATCGTCATTGTTATTGTTATCGTTATCGTCATTGTTATTGTCATCGTTATCATTATTGTTATTGTTGTCGTTATCGTTAGCGATGTCAATATTGTTAACAACAGCAAAATCTTCATTACTCTTACCAGTAATACAGGGGCAATCCGTTTGACTGTAATCTTCCACATTTTCACAGTAATTTAAGCCCGGAATTTTGTAAAATTGTTTTGTTTTATGAACCTCATCGAAATTAAACTGTTTAATATTTAATAGTTGATCCTTCATCGGAATCTTATGAAAATCTCTGATTATGGCTTCCTCTCTTCCACCGAGATACAAAGTAGCGGTGTGATTTTCGAACTTGCGAACGAAGATGTTACTCAAATAATTACGGTTGAGAAGTTGCGGCAATGCTCTCCAGCAAGCATCGACTTGATTCATCAAGTATCCGACAACCTCGTCGGCATATTCATTATCTGCTTCAATAGGAATATCATCTTCATTGGCCATGAGAACGAGTCTTATTGTTAGACATGGAATCTGACAACAAAACATGATTTGGATCTTGCCTTCTTCCGTCTTCAGGACGACTGCTGCTTTATGACGATTTAACAATCTTCCTTCTTCCATGTGTCTGTCTAAATTCAAAACTTCCGTTCCTCTAATTCCATAATATTTGGTTGTTTCACTTTGGGTACGATGTATGAAATGTAAAAGACGACCCCAATTTCTTTTCATTGCCATCACGTAACTTTTGGTATCGGCATGTGAATAGAAATGTAAGTGGTCAATCATACTAAAATTGAACTTTAAGGGTTTTGCTATCTGTTTAATTTGCCAAACTGAACTGATGGCGCTTCTACAAAAAGGACAATCGGCACGCCTGAAACTATGTGTAAAAATATTCATTATGAGATTCAATTTAAAGGCGAAAGTGGATTATTACAAACGTGAAAGAAAATTAAGACTACTCACTTGCTATGCCAATCATCTAAACAAGGTTTACAAAAGATGTGCTTGCAAGGGTCAATTATGCGCATCTCATCTTCTTCGAGCGGATTCATGCAAATCGAACATTCTTTCTCAACAGCTGTTTGATCTGCTTCTACTAATGTTCCTTCACAATGTTCGTAGAAGCAGAAAATACGCATTTTTCCTTCCAGAATCTCAATATCATTGTTCGCTCCTTCCTCTCTACTCATGGTTATCAGGCAACTTTTATCTAGGTTTAATGTATCTTGAACTTATCACGGTTGTAAACAGGCCTTACATGAGTTAGACTTCAATTCGAAAAATTTTAAATTCATAGATTATAAAGTATATTTTTCAAAATTTTATTTAAGTAAGTAAATAAAAATTTGAAATATTTTGGAGCGCAGGCACCTAAGAGCTTCAAGATTTTTAAGGGAAAGCAAGCTCCAGAGGACCATGGAAACACATTGACCTCCAAGACGCACGTTCTAAGATGATGACCACTATTGACATAACTAGATCAGAATTTTTTTTTTTTAAAAAAGGTCATTAAATCAAATTTATTGATTATGTTAGTTCAATAAACCTACTTAATAAGCTTAAATTATTCATATGTTGCTTAGCATTTAACTATAGCATGTTGAATGTTTTTGTCCCAGAGGCTGTAAGTCCATCAATGACATGTTTCCCAGAGATCAAAACAAGGGGACATTAAGTAAGGCTATCAACATCTGTGTCATAGAAATAATCAGAATTTTTTACCAGAGTTGAAACTGGCTGAAATGCTTTTAGTAGTGTTGGGCAAAATACATCTTATTTCAAGTTTTATCATGAAATAACTTGACAATTATCATGTCGCTAGAATTTACTTTGCAGTTTAATTGTTTGCTTTTATTGTGTTGTTTTCTATCATCCGGCGAGGTGCGCCATTGTTGGGAATAATAAACATAACAATTTTTGTTAACGGATCATATTTATAAATAAATAATCTTTTACTTAACATATCATTCAGCAGAATAAGATACCTTCAATTGTTTATTTTTTCTTATTTTATGCAGTATAAACTGTTGAGTTATTTTAAACAATGCTCTCTCATATTTAACTAAACTAATGGTCCTTAAAAATTCAGTGCTGACTGGTCGAGACACCTTTCTCGTTAGAAATCGATCGACTCATGAGTTACAGTCCGGATATCTAATGGAATTTCATTGGGCCCACCTTGACTAAGAAGTCCATTATTTAATTTCTTTTTAATGACTTGTGGATAATTTTTTAAATATGATAAACTCCAACCTCATTTTGTGCCTTTTGTCGCCTCAGGTCGCCTTTAATGAACACTGGGACAAATAAACAATAATTGAATCACCAAATTAACAAAAATCTAGGAAATGGAACTTAAATTTATCTTAATATTCTAACTAGTTCCAATAACACCGATCAGAAGCAACGATGTTATCCCCGTTAACATCCCATTCTCCAGGTTCAGTGTCGTGGCCCTGATTCCAAATGTAAGTATTATGCCAAATATCTGCAAACATCCAATTTATCTCTGTACCACTGAAAAGGAGTAAAG
Source organism: Hirudinaria manillensis (assembly GCA_034509925.1). Classification (NCBI taxonomy): domain Eukaryota; kingdom Metazoa; phylum Annelida; class Clitellata; order Hirudinida; family Hirudinidae; genus Hirudinaria; species Hirudinaria manillensis. The sequence goes on along the minus strand of CM067528.1, from coordinate 6,755,845 downwards.
GGAAGGGACATACCTGGGCAGAGGCATTTATGAGGCCTGAGGACGTAACTTCTGGTTCGGGGAAGGTCAGTTCAGCAGCATATTCAAAGTCTGGCAAGTAGCCAGTCATGAAAAAGCTTTAAACACATGAAGCAAACATTAGAAAACTTGGTAATTAAATCTAGTTTTAAGGACTTTAGACTAAAATCATTCTGACACGTTGGATGAGGAACTTGTCAAGAAAAGAGCCCACTAGCCAATTTTACAGCACCTTAAACCCAGATTCTTGAACGGTGCATTGCAAAGTGACTGGCATTGTGCAAAGATGATATGAGGAAAAGAATTGTCAGAAATAAAATATTTGTGCTAAAAATCTAATCAAATTGGATAAGTTCTCAAAGGGTTGGTTTCATTCCATAGTTTCTCAAGTATGGTTTTTTCAAAACCAAGCCAAAGTAGGCAATCTGTCTTTATGCTTATGTTTGCATAAAAAAAAACTGGGGATCCCTATTTTTTCCAAGATTCAAAACCAAAAATCATTGAAATTCATGTTTGCCAAATTTACTCTGAAAAAAATATATTTACAGTAGTTAAAAAGCCTTGGTGCATCTAGCTTTAAGATCTAATAATGATATTTACTTAAGCATGACTGGAATATGTTTCCTGCTTGTAGCTTCAATAACTAATTCATTACATAGGGAAACAATTGCAAAACAATTACTGTTAAATGATATTTCAGTGTTAATTTTATGAATTAACAAAATTCTTTCTAAAATCAACCTATTCAATGCTGCTGCTTCTCTGTTGTTAGCCTCACTCTTTGTAGGTCTAACTTTATTCTCACGACAAATGGTATTATGTTACGGTTGGTCAGAGAGCATAGATATTACAGACTAGAAAAATGTAATAAACCCTACACAAAGTACCTAATCATTCTAGTTTTAATTAGTATTTATCCTCAAAAGTTATTCTAATGCAATTAATTATTTGTAATAAATAAGCCTTAGACCATGACGTAAACAATACTATCTAATTTTCAATATATCTTTCGTGCTCCTCAATAAAGTCAATAAACTTCATGCGAAATGTCAAAAAAATCATTGGCACGAACGAGAATCGATCGACCTACCCCAACACGAAAGTGCAAAGGAACACGAGAATGGTATTTTTCGTCAATAGGACCATCGTGAAGGCCAACATTCCCAAGCAGGACATGAGATAAATGAATGCCGTGGTCGCTCTGCAATGCATTGCAAAATGACAGAAAACAATAGGAAATGGAAATAATAAACTATTATTATAGGATATGCATTCCAGAGCGACCACTTAAAATTTTAACCAAAAGTCCAAAAATACATTCACACAAAAGACGTGAGAATAGAAATAAATTGTAACAATCATTTATTAAAGCTAAAAAGTTCGGTGAAAATTATGCGTTATTTTTTAATCTATCGCAGCATGCATCCCTTTTGTAATTTGATGCCATTGTCAATTTTGATATATCTAGAGCCAAAAATGAAGTCCTAATTTTATCGTAGTGATGAAGACCAAAATTCCGTGTTTTCCAACTCCCGATTTCTTTTTTCATAAGTCTGTTATGTGTGATAGAGTCGTCTTCCTGGAAACCAGTCAGGAGCAAAGTGCAGACGACTTCCGGAAATTCTCGAACGAATATAAATTCACTTTTACCTGGAGGAAAAAGTTGTGAAACAACTCTCCAACATGCCCTCAATTGTGCGTTGAATTCCCTTACAACTTGGTCAGCATATTCATTGTCAGGTTCGACGCTGCGAGATGGGTTTCTGGATATAATCTTCAGTCTTATACATAGGTTAGGCAAATATGCACATATCATAAGGTTTGTCTTTTTCTTCGTAGAATCTTCTTTCTTTTTGTATAAAGTAAAAGTTTTTGTTGTTTTAACACATGGTACGTTCACATGTAATACGCCTGTTCCTTGGATGCCATCGTATTGAGATCCACCCTGATGGGCTTCGAATATGAATTTCAACAGATCAAGCCATTCATCATTAAGAGACCTGATGCGCTTTAAGACATATTTGTTGTCTCCGAATGAACAGAAAAAATGATTCCTCATATCGATGTTCTCAATATCTGATACGCTGGCAACAGGTTTATCCACGAAAATTACTCTGCTGACGATCTGTCTGCACATAGGACATCCCTTCCCACTGAAAAGGTTAAAAAAAACGAATGTTACAAGTTATTTTAAAATAATAAAATAAATTTCACACATTTTGATACTCACTTAGGCTGCCAACTGGTAATGCACGGTTTACAAAACATGTGACCACAAGGTTTAAACATTCCAATTTTACTTGAACTGGTATAGCAAACTGCACAATCGACATTCTCTCTTTCCAATGGTTGAATAGCAACTTTCTCCCCAGCACAAGAATCGTTATCGCAGTACACTGTCACAAACTTTTCGCTCTGACATTTATTGTCCACTTCCTCATCAGAGGAATAATCGCTTTCGTGTCTACTTTCACTCGAACTCATTTTCTTATGTAAAAATTTACTATCTTCTAACTGCTGCCTTCTCAATGATTGGTTAAAGCTAACGCGACAAACGAGCTACATTTCCAAAGTTTTATTTATAATTGACAATAATGGTTTTGAAATAAATTTTTATTATTTAAAGTAATATAAATGAAATATTGTATAAGTACTTAAATGAACATCTTAATATCATACGAATAAATATTTAACTTGGCGAGATTATGGATATTTAAGCTATGAATAAAAACAACATTACACAAGATTACTCGACTGTTGATGTTACAAAAAGCCTAAAAGTGACTGACAATTAGTAACGAACAGTACTTGCCATGCTTGGGGAAGAAGCGTCATTTTGCCGCAGAAAGTAAGGTGGTGTCGTTTTTATATTAATTTAATTTTTAACTTTATAAATTCAATGTCAATAAATAATTTCGCAATGAAAGTTTTTTTTAAATTTATATTAAATGCATTTTTAGGGTCTGGTCTAATTTTAAAAAAAAATAAATTCTATTGTTAGTTTCTTTAAAAAAATTGTACACTTAGGGAGTATTCAGTTATTTCGGCTTCGCAAAATTGGCACTACACTCTAAATTTTGTTACTCTTTTCGAAATAAAAATGTGTTTAAAAATTATTTTTAAATAATGTTATTATATTTATGTACAGAATGTACAACCAAAAATATATTTATATCACTTTTAGTTTCTAAAAAAATAACGGCATCATCCTGTACGGTGGCGGGAGGCGTGGTCTCAACTATCAAGGAGTTTAAGAGATGTAAGTCTTTCTTTACATTGTAAGAATTATTTCTAACAATAAATTTAAATAGAATAGGGCTAGGATAGAGTAGACTTAGAGTGAGGGTTAAGCGTAGAACATTCGAGACCACGCCTCTTGACCTGAATAACAAGGTTATGAATATTTATTACTGACTGAAGTTTCGGAAATCCTTCAGCCCTTCATTCTAGTGAAGAGTGTCACGGTAAATTTAGAATTTTAATTGGCAATTACTTGAAATTTATTTATTACATTATAAAAACAAACAAATGCCATGAACTTTTTATTTTAGGTATTATTTATAAATATGCTGAGTTATGTTGTATACTAAACAACCGCCATGGTACTAGACATTTTAAACGATCGAATATGATGCATCGCTTGATTTGTGTCAAATTCGTTGGATTTGGGCTGAATTTTGCATTAGCCGAAGGTTCAAAGCTTTTTCGAGGTAAGTCGAGAGTAGTCAACTTTAATTTTATTCAACTTGAATGTCGGAGATGAGACGATGATGGCATCTCACTCATTAATCATACGCCATATTACAAATTAGTAATTCGGTTTTTAAATTTAATGTTGAATTAGTTATTACATTTTTCAAGTTTTGAGTGAATTTATTATTCCTTTGTGAAACATAACAAGTGAGGCTGACAAAATAATTGTCTTTCTCGGTGTCCCTACATAACATATTTAATTGCCGTATGGTTCATGATGGGTGTCCTAGTTGTAATAGTTTTCTCAAAGTCTCAATTTTCGCCATAACGATTTTGACTATCTCAATTACACTCTCAGTCATTGTTTTGTAAACTGAGATCAATCGTCAAATGTCCCATACAGTTGTACCAAATTGACATTGTTCACATTTTGCATTTCTGCAAGAGAGAAATAAAGAGCACAAATCCCAAAGAGAGAATTTACCGATTTGACCAGCCATTAGCCATAACGGAGTCACAGGCATCATTTCTTCATCTGAATTATCATTAATCGAATTATGAAACCCTGGAACTCTTGACATAATTAAATCCTCGACATTTTCTCGCTTTAAATCGTGCTTTTCATCCTCAAACCTCAACAACTACCTCTTAATTAAGCGAACCCAATTTTCTGTTGACAAATGTTTTACAAAAGTGGTCATCGGATGACCCTTCAATTTGTTTAGAAAAATAAATAAATAAATAAGAAAATTTCTGTTAAATTCCTTTGAACAATTTATACGTAAGCAACACATGATTGTACAGAAATCATATGCTATGCGCAATCTCTAAATAATGTTTGATTTGGTCAATTTTTTAAAATTACTTTTAGTAATATAATAATATCATAATGGTGGATTCTAGAAAAATAAGTGTTGGCCAGCATAATGTAAATAGTAACATCATAAGCATACAAAAAAACTTTGAAATATATCTTTCGAAATATGGAAATCGTTCCTATAAATAAGTTTCTTTTTTTTCTTTCAGTATATGAAAGATATAAATTGGAATTCAGATAAAGTTAATTATGACCATTTTCAGACAAAGGAATTGGAAAAAATATTGGAAATATTTGGAGTGAATGGTCAGCATGCAGCAAATCGTGTGACGAGGGTGTCACAACAAAAAGCTGCATCACTTCGTTCGGGGCACTTTGTGGCGAAATAAAAGAAACTTGTAATCTGAGACCGTGTTCTTGTTAGCATTCTATAAAATTTTAAATAGATCTAATTAAACTTCAATTTCATTATTTTCTGCGATTATTTATTGTTTTGTTTGACTCTGTAAAATATTAATATTTCTCGTAATGTCGCACAAACATATATTAACAGACGTTCTTATCCGAAATTGCTTGGAAGCGAATCCATATTAATAATGCAGGTTATTCTATATAAGTTAATATTTTTCTGAGCTGAATATTTTTTTTTTATTTTGAGTAGATTTATTAATCAGTACAAGGAAACAAACAATTATCAATAATAACTCATGGGTCAGCCTTATGGAAGCCTCCGCTGACAGGCTGAACCAAAGACACCAATTACTTAACAAAATCCATGTCAAGATAATCAAGCTATTAGCAGGTGGATATGTCATCTCTGGACATCTTCAGGCTCATGTTTTCCTTGGCAACAATTTATGACTTAAATCACATTGTCCTCTCTGCTAGGTCCGACTTTATTCTTCTCATCAGCAGTCGTGGATGCTGCTTCAGCAAAGGAAGACTTTATTCCAAAGTTCGGGGGTTTCCCCCACCTACCCGTCCTTGTTTTCTTGTTTTAAATTTCTGCTTTTATGATATTTGTCTCGAACTTCATGAATTCTTTCGTAAATGGTAGATTTTTTGAAAAACTTTCTCAACAATTTGGGGAATGTTGATTTCCGTCGTAGAATGGCTGTCCTCGTGCAATATTCATACAAAGCTTTGAAAGGGAGGTTAGATTCGGGTGCATATGTGAAATTATTTTAATTCCATTCAAAAGCCAAAGATTGAAATGGTAAAGCACATTTAAATAGCAGGTGGAATGCTACAAAACCAAATTGAAATTTTAGTGATGAAGTTATCGGAGTGACAGTAGCTCTCCCGAAACATCGTCAATATTGTCTTTATTTTTTATTTTATTTGAAGGGCAGGCGAGGCTTGTCACTCACACGACGAGTGAAAAAAGAACATTCGTTACTGATTTCTCATTTTCGTAGTGAAAATAGGTCTAAGGATTTGTAGAAAAACATTATGATTTTAATAGCTGGAGTGGTTCCACTTTCGAACATGGACTTCGAGCCCCAACCCTGGTCCCAATCCCATTAAGTTGTAGCACATCGGTTAAGGACCTCTGGTTTAAGAAAGTGATGCGAAGAATCGGAAATCTAATTTTCAAATGCTAGCACACGTTACGATAACTTCTATTTTAGATGAAAAAGATGTTTGGGTGGTCTCAGCAGCTCTCGTGAGTTTTGTACCTTTTATTGCCATCTTGTCCTTCTTCATTTACAGAGTGTGAGTTGACCATTTTAGATTTAGGTTTTTTTTTTTTAAATTTCGTTCGTCAATTTCTATATAATTCAAATATGCAGCTTAAATTTGTACTTAGAGAGTCGATTATGTGAACTTTTGTTACTGGGGAAGATTCTGTGATTTGTCTTTTAAGAAAATATGACTTGCATAATAGAAATAAGATTGAATCTAATTGAATCCCGTCTAGTACCTCGTACAATCTCATCTCGATTTATTATTATTATTATGCCTAATAATAGAGTGAAGTAATAGACAAAAGTTAGCGCTGTGCTCGCTCTCAATACAGTCCCCAAGACTCAGTCATAACGATGTATTTTGTCCATTATTCTGTTTATTTACTTATTTTATTATTATATTATTTTGTTCAAATAATTCTGTTTATTTACTTATTATTATATGAAAATTATTCAATTAATTAAGATATTCGGCGGTCGTTATTAATTCTCCCACTAATTTGAATAATCGACTCTCCTTATGTAGTAAATTTTGAACTCAAATTTATCCGACAACTCCTGTTGACAGGTTGATAAGGCTTCGCGCAAGTGAGCCGTTCTTATCATAATGTCTACTTTTAAATTTGACTTATGTCATAATTTATATTGATTTGGGACATGAAAAGCTGCTGCAAGCTGTAGTTATACATTTTGGCTTTGGTCGTCTATTTTTTGCTCATGCTTAACCTTTGAGCTTCAGTATTATTAAGATGATTGCTGCTATTGTTATTAAACTTATTATTATGTATAAGAAAGTGTGCACTTTTAATCATAAAAGTTATTGTAGCAGATGCTATATATTCTGTTTATATGGCTATTGATTAATTTGATATAATAAATTAATTCCAGGGCGAAAGAAGCATACTCTATCAGGAATTTTACAGATGCAGTTTTGAGAGATCATAGATTTGCTATGAACAATCAACTGAATGTGGGATATCATAGGATTCCAAGCTTTCATTCCAGTCAGAATTTCCAGACAAATAACCAAGTTTTGGGTGGATCTGATGCTTGTCCAAAAAAAGTTCATAGGAGTTCGTTAAGGTCTTCATACCAAAAGGGCGATGTTTCTATTCATAAACGAGGTCAAACACACACAACTACAACTAAATGTCATCAGTTAAATGAAGCATTGGATGGAGACAAAGTAGAAACAAACGACCTTGGAAATCCTGTCATCAAAAATAAGACAAGTTTTCAAAATGTTTTCGATAATGTACTGAACTTAGATTCCTCTGCGCCTTCAGAAAAACGATATTGGAAACACGGCTCTCCAAACGAATGTGGACTTTTTTCTGCTAATCGAGTCAGACGTGACTTAAAATCACTAAAACGAAATGGTTTTGAGTTCGCTGGGAGTACATTTTACCATCCATGGGTGAATGACACCAATGCACTCAATTTGATGAGAATAAGGTCCTCACGTAGAAGTGACATAAATTCTTCGAGGCAACAACAACCAAAAAACTGGCTTCAGAGTCCTTTAACGGAAAAGATGCTTCACAAAAGTTCATCGCCTAAAACATCAACAAAATCGTCAAAAAAACGTTACAAATCGTGTACATTGCACAAGCACGCAGAGGAAGCCACTGTTAAGCCTAGTTTGAAAAGCACGGGGTGCGCTTCTCCTGATGACGAAAGCGGCCAATTTGAAACAGAAATTGATGAGCAACAGAGACATTTTTGGAAATTAAAAGACAAATCGGATGAAATCAAGTCTGATGAGGATGTTGAATTTAATGACGAAGGAATAATAAGAAGGAGCTTCAAAGAGAGATTGTCTCAAGGGTCATTGAGAAGAAATAAGAAAATCAGAACCGCGGATGGTAAAGTCAAAAAGACTTTGGTTAAACTTAATCGTTTATGCGAAACTAAAAAACCTGAAAAACTGAGTAAAGGCGCTAAAAGGGAGAACGATAAAATATTTTGTTTAAATAATTCTGAGAATGCAACATGCACAACATTAAAAGTAGGCAAAAACTGTTTTCTTAAAAAGCAATACTCACATCCAACAGGTAAAGATGACCAATCAAAATCTTGCAAAGAACTCCTCTGGTCTAAAAATTGTCTCAGCGACAGGGAGTGTTCGTTATTAGGAACTGATTCTGACGTTCACAAGAAATGTAAGCAATTAAAAAACAGATCGAAATCAATACAGAACAAAATTTTTGGACCATCTAGAGATTACATAGAAGGATGTCTGCAGAATTATCGTTCGTTGTGCCGGAAATCTTCAGGTCCTAGTAATGTGAATCAGACGACTGAGATTTATCCAAGCTTGTCAATAGTTTCGAATTGCTTGACTCAAAACTGTGGTTGTCCTCATGCACAAAGCTACCAATCGGTTTGTCACTGTTCGCCACGGAATGGATATCCTGTTCCAAAAGGTCGTAAGACCGTATCTGGTTCTTCGAGTGTATCGCTTGACCGTCATATTTTAAATTCATATAACGGAAAATTGCCCAAAAACGTTGAAATTGACCTATGTTTTGCGCCCAGTTGTTGCTGGTGCATGTCTTGTCATAATGCTCAAACGTCAGTCGGAGCCGACCCTGTCACACCGTATCCTTCAATTAAAAAGCCTTTATCATTGGACATGTCCTTATCAAACACCGACGGCTTTTGCGACGTCATTAACGATGACTTTAGAAGGGCTGAAACTGAAGTCCAGTTAAGTGATAAACTGTCCATGTTAAAGAATTTAGACGAAAAGTTTGCAGAAATTTTTGACATTCCAGATAATAAAATTTATGAGAAAATCAGTGACACTTTCGTAAACAATAGCCAAGAAACATTGCGGCACAAATGTTGCGAGGAGATGAATTCACCCGGAGTGAACTATAATAATCGTGAAAACACGAGTGTTTGTGCTGCCAATCCGACTTCAATTATTAGAGGTGCTTCTAAATCAATCCATAAGAAAATTAAAGTGATGCGAAATAATTTAGCCGATTGCGACCTAAACGCATGTAGAAACAATAATGCGATTATGGACGACGATGCTGCGGAGAAGGATGCTAGCAACCACGTTACTCATATCGGAACTCCTGGGATGCAAGTTACTAGTCCATTTGGCCTGAAAACATCGAACGCCGGTGAAATTAGGTCGATATCCAAAATCGGAGACGATCAGGAAATGATGTCAGGGGAAATAGACAAAGCAATGCTTAAAGAGGAGCAATTATCAAAATTAACAGACTGGGCCTCACCACCTGAGTATCATATTCCATCTTCAGAATTCCAAGAGTTCCAAGAGGAACTATCAGACGTCCAGAACCAGGGAACGAGTGACTATTTTTATCACAACTCATCCTCTTGGTGTGAATCAGCATCCATCATCCATGGAAACATCCTCATTCCAAAGCTCGATTTAAGTTTTTTGAATGATGAAGTCTCCGATCGGTCGCAACAAATAATTTCTTATCCTGAACACAAATCTACATCGCGAGACGTCGCTTGCAATGGAATGAACCGAATTGAGAGCACAAAAACATCAGCAAATGGATTAAGAACTCATCTTTCGGGTGATTTTATTGAATCGAACCGAGATGCAAAAAATGTGAATCTGCTAAACGGCTCTGGAAAAAGAAATTCCGGAAAAATTAATAAAGAAAGTCTAGCTGAACACTTTCCGAAAAAATACTACAATCAAATTAATAGTAATGTTATTCTCAACAGTGAAAATTTACAAGGCAATAGCTCGTCGTATCCTGCAAGAAAAGATGTTACTTCAAGAAATGACAATGATACGATAGTGTTCGAACCGAAGCGTAGGAGTAGATTCAGTTTACTGCCTCATTTTTATTCCAACCACAACGAGAATACGTTAGATTCAACACAGAGAGCAATTCAAATTCGTTATGAAATGGGGACAACGCACGATACAAAAGAAATTGAGATGTCTAGCAACAGCAATCAACCAACTTTACAGGCAGAAAATGATGTATTTTATATGTGTCCTGCGAGCGATATGCATGACGGAGAAGAAATTAGAGAAAGAACGGAAACCTCAAGCACCCACTTCAAAGGGGGCTGTCTTTCAGAATCAATGCCAACCAAGTCAGTTAATCAGACAATTCAAGACAACCCTACTGCAATTCGCGGTCATAGGTTCTCAATGATTAGTGATTGTGAAAGGGAACAGTCGCATCCGTCTGATAAAACATTTCAAATTTTGCAAAGCGTTCGGAACAAGCTTTTCATGGAGGATGCAAAAAATATGTTTTCTGATACTGGAAATCCTAATTCCTCGTGTCTTAGGGGGCTTGGAAGAGAAACAACTAATCAGAACGAATATGATGAGCCTCTTATTAAAAATTCATTTGACTTAGAAGGTGCCAAAATGCACATAAGGAAAATTTTTGATAAGTATAGATAAGGAGGAGTTATCGAATTAAGATTGATTTAGTATTAAGATTGATTTTCATTGTTAAAACAATGCAAAATTCCTTAGCATAAGTTGGGTTTATATCTCAACCTGCTGTGATTTACTGTGGTCGAATAACTCTACAATAAATCAGTTGCTTCGTTTGTATTTTACTAACAATTATAAAACATATAATTCGTCAATATAATTTTCCTCAGTTATCTCGATACTTGTCAAGAGCTTTTTGAAAGAACGCTATAGGGGTCATGGATCGATCGACTCAGGTAAGAGAAAATATGGCGGTTTTCACCCGATAGATTAACACGTCTAATGGACATTGTCTTGTGCTCTCCTTGATCTCTCTAAGACTAATGTGAGAGTAAATCATTAGCGTGTTTCAAAAAAGTTGAGTAGAGCTTAGATAGAGGGACAAATGACGTCGTTGTCATTTCGCTGTCTGATTTCTCCAACCGCCAGTCATTTCGAATCCGCTGCCCAACTGGCGAATAACGCTAAAATCAGGCGTATCCATAATAAAGTAATATTACATTTTCGGTTTAAAGACGAGATGGATGAATAAAATATTTAAAAGAGTTGGCCAATAGTAGTAGAGGATAGTCTCTTGATCTGTTTGGCAGTTTTTTTTTAAATTTCGTTTGGTAGAAATGTTGCTTTCTGAGTTGCAATTTTATCCGGCTTGAGATTTAACATAGGCTCTTTTCTGCATGATCCTACGAAGTCTTATTATTAGCGTAATGGAAAGAAGTAGCTCCACGACTAAGAAAATGCGCTTGCATTTTTTTCATCGCCAGTTCCTCAAAAGATAGCAAGATTAGATTATCACTTAATTTCAAGTTAGATTTCTCAAAATGAGAACAAAAGTCTGGTGGCGAATTACTGTATCTGATTGAAGGTATGTCCCCTCAAAACGGTTGAGAAAGAATCCTTTGTAGCCTTAGTTACAGGACATTCTGCTACTGTTATGGCCAGAAAGGATCTTTCCGACCGTATTACAATGCAATATGGGTCAATAGTTAGCTCACTGAAGCAAAAGCTACCTGTGCCTGACTGCACAATGGATTACACTTGAATTAGTTAGAAGATCTGCCTTAGTATGCGGGAGGTTCAATGATGGTCATACCTTTGACTAAATGTCTGAAATTATCAGTGATTGATCAATTTGATCCAGACATAATCAAAGTTGTCAGCACTGTAACTGATAATGCCATTATTTTAAGGCCTTTCGAAATTTCAATGTAGAGGGTGAGGAGATGGGTTTTGATAATGTTGGTGATGTTTTGGATAGGGACATAGAGGCTGCAAGTATTCAGTTGCCAAGGCATGTGAAATATGTAAACCACATTATGAATCTAATAGCAGTTTCAGATGTTGATAAAGCTGTAGCTATATTTAGCTCTTATGGCAGAATCCCTCAGTAAAGTTTTAAGTAGCTGAGACAAAGCCGTCGATCTTATAGCTGAAATTTTTGAGGTATATTTAAAAGTTTCTTGTAATAAATGATGGACTTCTAAATATGACCAAATATTCTCAGAAGATAACATCTCACAGTAAATGAAAAACTGACGGCCATATTTGTTGCCAAAAATTCACATAAGTTTTTTTCCATTCTGAAATTTTATTTAAAAACATTGGAGCCACTTGCAACATTATGGACCTACTCCTTACTGATAGCGATTGTTTCCTCGGCCTGCTGTTATCCAATTTGATCTCGGTCTCAAACTGAATTGCAAGATGAGTGACAATTTAAAATATTGTCAACCTTTTAGTAACTGCATTGTTAAATGGAATTGTGCTTCAAAAACTCTTTAGCATCGGATCTATCCAAGACTACAGCGAGGGATGCACTTTTAGCCTCGGTTTCCCACCCGATGTTTAAATTGAAGTAGGGGCCGCTAGAGCTAAGAAATTAAGTCCAAGCGTTTCTTAGAAGCTTTGAATAGGTGAGTTCAAATGAAATATATTAATATATGGGCCTCAATTTATAATTTGAATTTTAATTCTTTTTAGGATGAATTATTGACTCCTCTCTGCAGCAGATCGTAAGGTGAAGGCTTAGATGTCATTGCTGAAGGTGGGTGGATACCCTGAATTGGACACACAAAGTCACGCCAGCAAAGCCAGCAACTTGAGTAATGATATGAACTGCTACTTTTTGGATGAGGACAACACTTTAGGCAGCCTCCATTCCAAAGAAATAATAAAAAAAGTGCTCATGAAATATAATGCAACTTTCCCCAGAGGGGCAGCTTCTGCTAGAGACTGTTTATTTCAGGAGGACTGATAGAAACATCAAAAAGGAACGCACTAAACGACAAAATGTTTGAAAAACTATTATTATTTAATTTTTAATTGTTTTATTTAGCTGTTTATTGAGATTGTTCAATTACTTAAAATTAAAATTACCAAAAATTGGTGAGGTTATAGAATTTATTTGGAAGGAACAAGCTGGCGGTTATCATCGGATGCGGCCCAGTCCATGAGTGTCAAGATTCGGGACTGAAACGCTTGTCTAGGGGGCCAATCTTCTGAAAGTTTCTGTCAGAAAGCTGTCAAGAGTTTCAAATAATATTGATTTCCGAAATACAAATTCGATGATTTTGGTTTGAAATCATTTAGTTGCCCATGATTTGACCTTGATTTCAAATAATTTCATAAATGATTTTAATCAACCCTAGTAACATTGGACTCCTCATACTGTTATCTCGGTAATCCTTAGTGAATTGACAAGCAAATTAATAAGTATGGTTATTGTTTTTTGCTTAAATCATTATTTTATTTTATCTACATGAAATAGCAGAAAATGCATATTTTGGTGTCTGACGCAGCCCCGGTCTTTGATTCTAACTTCATGAAAATGATAATCTGAGGGTTTTCCGGGATTTTGAAGGTTATATTGCCATCGGGATATCAATTGGAAGGGGGCGGCAAAAACAGATGGAACGCCACTGGGTGGGGAGGAGACATACCTATTCAAATATTAAATTTAGAAAATGAATCCTCTCCCTTACATTGTGTTGATCAACTAATTTATTCCGCTGAAAATTAATTTATTAAGTTTAATGTACCATGATTTTGAATGAAATTATCTTACTTGCTCTGACATTTCTCGCTTACTGCAATCTTCTAATTCCTCTTAAAATATATTGTCAAGATTGTACATAAAAATAATAGCATAAATATAGAAATATAATATTTTTAAATTACTACAATTTTCAGAAATATCTTTGGTACAAGTGGAGGTCGCTGATTTTTGCATCGGTGTTTTATAGTTAGACTTTCAGGAGGGAAGATGGCTAATTGTGACTCCGAGGCGAAAACTGACGTGGGGGCTGTCGATTCAAATTTCGGTGGCAATGGAAATCCAGGAGAAATGACAAGCAGCCTTCTGCTGGTTGTCGGGGAGCCTTTTAATGTAGAGCAGAAGGATCTGATTCTCGAAAGGATTGTTACCGGCAAGTGTTTTCGTTATTTTCCAGTTATCTTTGAGGACTATTTTCTTTGTTTATTGTTTTAGTTTTTAAGGAATCAATTATTAGCTTTTTAGTTACTAGCTGACAAAACCAAAAGTCAATAATTGAGTCTTCCGGAAAATTATCAATTCATGACTTAATTGTCATTTTAAGCATTTGGCATTTTGAACTGTCTTCATATCATAGTGGCAAATTACTGAAAAATTGTAAAATATTAAAAGGATACTTTCTTGTGAATGCTTTTGAAGTTTATAAATAATATAGATGGATAACTATAGATGAGTAAAATGATATTTGAGAAAAACATACATTGCATCATTTTTTTTCTTCTTAGTCATTAATTTAACATAATGTTCTCCATAAAAATCGTGCACAAAAGAAGCTGGCATGGTTTAAGTTAAGTGTTTCTGTAATGTTTATTGCCCTTTAGATAATATTTCTGTTAATAGATAATGATAGATTAATGATGCAAATGTAGAAACTATTGATAAATATCTATGTAAGTGCTTTGATTACAAATGTTAGCATTAAGAAGTGATTTTATGGAACTTTTATGAAGCAAAGTAAAAAGTGATGATCATTAACTTAATGAAAGTTGTGATGATTGTTGTACTGACAAATACATTAATATTGTTTTAATGAACCCTAATTAGTTACTTATTATTTAGTATTGTTTATTCAAATTGATGATCACATCATTGACAACTGATGACACAAAACAATTTTCCTCCTAAGTTACATGTCTTAGTGCATATGACTGGCTTAGAGTTTATATGATATCAAGATCTGCACTGGCTCATGAAGAATTAATCTACACAAAATGTATATCTGGTTGTTTATTAATGTGAGCAGTCATTTATTTCCTTTGTCTATTCATTGATTTGTTCTCAAGTTCAACCCTGTGACACTCAGGTGTGGTGACCTCAAATGATGTAGTGCATGTAATAGGAATATCTATTTTTTTTTTTATATTTTTGCATCAAAGTGGTGGCAAGTGAAGGAGGTAGCAGCCTTCCTTTCTTTAGGGATCTTTAGTTGGTTAGCAGTAATCTTATGCTGATGAATATCTGAGATTAGAAGCAAATCGTAAAATTTGAGTTGTGCAATTTTTTTTCTTATTAACTGATAAGCTTGTAGGAGCAGGTATTGGATTGGTGGATGGATAAATTAGGTGAAAGTAGTTATGAATGATTAACACCTTAGAAAATTAAAAATATACATTCATATGTATATGAAATATACTAATTTATTCCTTAATATATAATATATAGTTGATTGAATATTTATTATGTTTATAATAAATTATAATTTGTGTAATCTCTTCCACATGAATAAAGATATCAATATAATTCAAATTTTATTGTGAATATATTATACAACCATCTGTTGCAACTTAGCATCAGTGATGATTGTCTTGCTAAAATTCAATGAATTTTAATAATATTTGCAACAATATCAAAAATTGCTATTTTGGTAACATTATAATAATGCTTACATGTGGTAAAGTTGAAGATCTAAATAAGAATCCTTTGATGAAGTGTGGTTGGGTCATGACTAATGTAGAAAACTATTTATATAACTACTGGTAGACAACGCCCATCTGCACCATGTTGCTGAAACATTGCCCCAATATTAACCTGATTCTCCATATCAATTCATCTTACTCATTGCTTGACTATTGCACTCTCATTGGACATTGATATGATTTTAAATGCTATTTTCTAATGTGCATAGACTGTACATGTTTCATTGTATTTTATTTATTAAATGTTTAGGAATATTTATTTGATCCTGTGTGCAGAGAGATGTTATTGCTTCTCTTGTAACATAACTTCTTGCCAACCAAACTAGTTCATTTCTTTCATTGGATTCAGTTGTTTGATTGATCAGATGACTCATTTGAGTGACTGAGTATGAATAAACAAAAGTAAGCCTGGGGTAGAAAAAAAAAGGAGTGAGTGAGTGAGTGAGTGAGTGAATGAGTGATCAATAACAAGAGACCTAATGAATAATTGAATCTGATTAAACCCTCTCCCTGACTTATTTACTTGTTGGGATCTGGTAATTACTTTCCATCCTTTTATAGAATGTCAAGAGGTGGTCTGGTCTTCATTCTTTTTTTATCTAAGATAACAGATAAGGAGATTTATATCAATATAGTAATGGTGAGGATGTGAAATTTCTCCTTTATTTCTATTCTCTCTTTTGTTTTAATATTTACTTAATTTTTTTATTTATTTAATTTCTGTTATTATTTATATATTTATTTAATTTGTCTATATCTTGATCTGGCATGATCTTGACATTTGATATGACAAATTATTGATATTTGTATCATTAATGTGGCTGGACTCCATATTATGATATCTGTGTTTCCTAAGATGATGCTGATGTATTCTTTTTTTTGTCAGTTGTCTGGTTTGATCTTCTGCTTAACAATGATTGGCTGTTGTGAATATTAGTTATAGTTAAAACATTTTATAAATCTGAGTAACTAAGTAATATTAGTACCATAAACTAAGTACTATTGCCTATCCTGATGTCCTTTAGCTCATTGCCTCACAGATCAATTGGCTACTCATTCATTTTTTTTTAAAATTAGTTTCACCTTGTAAAAATTATTTATTCTGGACTGCTAAATTACGGCATTGTTGTATTTACCTAAGCCGTAAATTAATAAT
Source organism: Hirudinaria manillensis (assembly GCA_034509925.1). Classification (NCBI taxonomy): domain Eukaryota; kingdom Metazoa; phylum Annelida; class Clitellata; order Hirudinida; family Hirudinidae; genus Hirudinaria; species Hirudinaria manillensis. The sequence goes on along the minus strand of CM067528.1, from coordinate 6,739,052 downwards.
TTGCATATTGATACAATTTGTTTTGAGCTTTATTAACTAATGTTTTCAGTTATCGTTTGATATACATTAATATTTGTTATTGCTTGCAGAGCTGAGCAGTTGGGATGCAGAAGCATCAAAATGCGACATCAACCAGGAGTTGAGCTCCATAGATCCTTTCAAATCTGATAGTCACAATGAAGGTTATTTTCTATTCTTGTTTTCATCACTGGTTATTTGATTTATAATATTCTTTGGAGGTGATAAAGATTTTTGCTTCCATGCCTTTAACATTCCAAGGTCTTTCGTGCTCGGCACGATTTGGTTTACTACGTTACCATGGCAATGGGATTGTAATTGACAACTGGCTGTGCTCTGAATAAATTTGCTTTGGTAGTGAGTCATCTATCATTAGTGACATTGGCACCATCAGAAGTATGCTTGGAGTGGCTACTAGCATGCATTGAATATCAATGAGCTCAATGAATGTACTAATTACCTTTCTCATCTATTTATGGTTAATGGCCATGAACTTGGTATCTGAGACTATGATCAGTTATGTGCATTGTACATTGTTCAAGGTTATGGTCATGAAAGGGAAAACTTGTTTGTTTTTTTTAATAAAGCTTGTAATTTGACTGAAAAATTTATAATTTTGATAATGATAAATTTATGAATGCTGAGATTATCTCCTTTTTTTTTACTTTCCTAAACAATAAACAATTAACTCTTATATTGCATGATGTTATGTCACATTACAAACACTAAAAATTCTGACATGTCTCCTAGGTAGATAAGATTGTTATGATCTTTGATCAATTTTAAATCCATTTTGATGCCTCACTTTAATTGAAGAGTTTTGGTGATGATCAGTTGGTGATGATAACTATAGTGTAAAGGAATTGATTCCAAGTGTCATAATTTATTTATGGTTAGAAGGCAGCCTATCTCAAGAGTCTATAACATCATGAATAAAATGTGTAGGGGCACATATATATTGATAAAATAACTCTGAAAGTTGTAGGTTGTGTGTGATTGTGTGTGATTTTTTTTAACTGGTAGTTCTTTCTTACTGCAAGATATCTCAAATGGTTGAGTTTACATGTTGGTACCAGTGCCTTTTTCTATAACCAAGACTTCACCTTGTGTAAATGATTAAGAAAAAGCATCACTGATGCTACAGCATATGATTATAGAAATGAATTATATATACATTTTAATGAAATGTCAGAACATTAAAGGAATTGTCTGAAAGATTACTTGAAAGAATGCAAAACACTGTCCCAATGTCAGCTGACACCACATCACTAGAGTGCTTTGATGATCAATTAATTTAGAGTCTTTGCATATTATTAGACATTTTAAAGGATCTCAACTACTGTTTGATTCAAACACTATGTGTTCACTATGTGAATTTTAAGAACTTTTAATAAAAAAAAAATTATGATTTGAAAAAGCATGCAAATCTCATTTTGTTTGGTTCATCTTGCAAATATCATATAAGTGCAAGTTTTGTGTTGAGGACTTTAGGTACACACCTAAAGTGATTGACCTTATTACAAAGATTTTAAAGATTTTCATATTTAGGTATGTCCATGCAGAGCAGGTAGCTACACTTGTGTCTATTTGCATTTCTAAGTGGGTGGAGTCACTAGGTAATGAAAAATATTGCAACCAAGATGACTTGGTGTTATGAGTCATGAGTCACATATTGCAAATCTTTTTAAACCATATTATCACTCAGTCATATTACTTGCTGTACTAAGTAAAATTACTATACTTTAATAGATTAATTCCCATTAAGAATGATTAACATAAAGATATTTGTCCTTTATCCCAGGTGAAAAAATCTTTGAACACAAGACTCAGAATATCAAGGTCACTGTGTTGGTCAATCCGACCTTAAGGACTACTGTTGACAAGATCATCTCTTTCTTGTCTTTGAGTTCAACATATAAGTACCTGCTCTATTCTGGGCCTACTCTCCTCAATTCTGGATCTTGGTTGCTCCAAGATGGGCCTCTGTCATGTCAGGATCTCTGTGAAGCTTTCAAGTAATTTGTCTATAATTATTTATTTACCAAGTAATTTGTGTACAATTATCTTTTTTTTTGACCCCATAGGACTAAACTTAACTTCTATCTATTTTTGTAAATAATTTTTTGTATTTAATTTAAATTGCAATTAGTGAATGAAACTTGCTGACAAAAATATATTTTTGCATCTATAATATTTGTTATGTGCCATGTATTAGTATTTATTAATTATTTAATTTAGTAAATATGGAAATGTTTTATTATATTTAAGCATTTTTGTAGTAGGTTTTATTGAAGCATTTTGTAGTTGCAGTATTAACTCTTTTTATGTTAATTCCTTCATTTTATGTTAATTCCTTCATTTTATGTTAATTCCTTAATTTTATGTTAATTCCTTCATTTTATGTTAATTCCTTCATTTTATGTTAATTCCTTCATTTTATGTTAAATCTCTCAGGAAAGCCAGCATCCCAGACTCCAGTGTCAACGTGTTTCTGGATGTCAGTCTGGTATCTGACTTCATTGATTGGAACGAGGCCTCTCTTCAGAAATCATGCTCTAATTTAAAGGTGCTGATTTAATTATATAACAGAGAAAAAAAAAACTGATGGTGCTGATGATAATAACAATTCTTGGAGTGTTTGCAAATTTGTGTTAGGAATAGCTTCAAATGGATTAACTAGCGATTATCTTTGTTGCCACACAACAATGATAATAAAATAAAAGCTGCACCTTTAATGAAGTCGATCTGATCTGACGATGACTCGTAGGTGCGGCTGAGTCGTCCTTCTAAGGTTCTGACAGACGAGAGTGGCCTCATCAAGTTCTCGGACAATCTCTCCGCTTTCCTCAAGACGTCCCTCGTATCGGAGAGACTCAAGTCGTCCGACGTCCAAGGTTTCATTACCTTCGATAGACCGACCTGCTACGTGTTCCCTGCTGGTCAGGGCAACTCCATGCTTTTTGGAGTTGAAGGATTCAATTTTCTTATTGATGGAGGGTGAGAATCTTTTTTATATTTTTTGGTTTCTTCTTTGCTTTCCAGTGCAAAAATGGTGGATGTGGGTTTGCTCAGATGATGTCTGGCGTTTTTTTTTGTCCAGAAATTTATTCCTTAGTGAGATAGCAAAATTTTATTGTGCTTGGGGTAAGTCAGTTAAGGTCACTCTGTGAGTTATATCATAATAAAAATATTGAAATATTAAAGTGCAGCAAATAAATTCTTGTGAACTCCAAGGCAATCCATTCTCTTTTTATATTAAGTCATAATACTACCATAATAGTTCTCTAAAGGTTAGGCTAAAGTGTCCTTAGTACCTTTTATATAAATATTTTGAGAATTTCTGTCATCATTGTTCTACAACATCTGTTTTTCTTGAATTTATTCCATTTTCTCTAGGGTAAATAAACCATTTTTTACTCAACAGCTATGGTAGAAACACCTGCTTCTGGGATTTTGTTCGTCATTTGAACAAAGTTGATGGAATTCTAATGTCACGTCTCTCCCACGATAACATTTTTGGTTTCTCCTCCTTTTTTGAGAAGAAATCCGTGGACAAATGCGGACCAGAAGTTGGAGTAGTGCTATTGAACATAGGTGATGCCAGGCACAAACATCCTGCCAACGGGAGCCCTTCTAGAGCTTCCTCGTTAGTTAATTAAGTCCTTTAAGTTGTTTGAATAGCATTCATCTGATTGGAACTGTCTGTGACAATAGGGGTCTTCTGGTCAGTATAGCAGAAGAAGGCAGACTGTTGGTCGAACACATGTCGCTCAGCAATATGGCTCCTCCCATGCCCTGCGTAGCTTCCAATCAGAACCACATAAACTTGTACTTTAAGGTTGGACATGGCTCTTTGGATATGTATGCTTTGAATCCAACACTGGATAGCAAAGATTTGAAGGATTTTCTGGGCTCTTGGTCAAAGTATGTGGACTCCTACAAAGGAGGAGTTCCCCAATCTGACATGGTGGGTGTTAAGACTCTTTTTTTTACAAGAATTAGTTTTGAATCTGATAAATCCAATGTCATTGGTTTATGTTTTGCTGGTAATCCCAAAGATGAATCTCCAAACTTTGACCAAAAGGCTTTTTATCTAGGTCTCTGTAGCATGTATCCTTGTTTGGAAGCCCTCCCCTCATCTGAAAGAGAATGTGGTGAGGATTTTGTGTCCTGGTCGCGTCGGTCAACAGAAGCTGCTGGATGGTCTTGACAAGCTCAAGAGCCTCGTCTGTTTTCACTCAAAGTCCGGAGTCGAAAAAGCAGTCCCCAAAAAGACCCAGTCCGCTCCGTCCGCAGGGGGACGAGTCGCGCCCGATACTGCGAGGTCGGCGGTCGTTCCGAAACCTGCCAGGCAAGAGGTCAAGAAGGTCGGTTCTGCCACCTCGCTCGAACGGAAAGCAAACGACGTCGCGAAGAAACGAGACGTCAAGAAGCCCGCGACTGCCAAGGAGTCTGTCGGAAAACCTCAGCCTCTCGAACATGCCAAAGTTCCTGGAAGGGTGACTTCTTCACCACAGAAATCTCCCACAAAAATTACTAAAATGGCAGGATCAAAGGAGCCGAGACCAATAAAAGGCTGTGCAGATAAGAAGGCTGAAACTAAGCCTGTTCCAGCAGCCACGAACAAGGAAGAGAAAGTTCAAATAGCTGAGTCCGAGGGTGAAGGTCAACTGAGTGCAAAGGAGTCAAAAGGACAGGAGGCCAAGGAAACCGAGGACATCTCTTCCACTGCCGTCACCCCGTCGAGCACCGAGGAGAAGCCCGAGGAGGCTGCTGGTGAGTGGAGTGGTTGCTGCGGCAACGCCGATGTCGCAATAACTTGCTAGTTATTGTTAAGCATTTATCTTGCACGTAAATGATAGGATAAATTCGTCATTCTGTGATATGCGTTACTGCATTTGCTTGGGTATTTTCATACATGACTTAAATTATGTTGGGAGTTTATAATAAGCTCTAAGATAAATTATCTTATTTATGACCAACAAATGCACAAGTTATTTAACTAAACTTTCATTATGCTCTAGAAATAAACATTTGTAATTGGTAATATCTGATATTCAACAAGATCTGTGCCCTAGAAGTTCACATGCAAACTAATGTAACTATAAAGGGCTTTAAAGGTATTTTTGTGATGAATTTATATGATTTATGAGATTAATTATCTTATTAGGAGTCCTAGAATTTGCATCAAATTGGGCACATTTTTTGTTAATTTTTAAGCAAGCAAGAATGTGACAGACCAACTATCATGAGTGGACTACCATAAAAAGTGGATACTGCTGTAAAAAGTTTCTAAATTTACAGATACTAAGGAAAATGCAGGAGGATTTCAACCTGAAAAGGAATGGGGCAAACCTGAAGGCCTGCCCAGCCCTATGAAGAATCCCCATGATGAATCAACAGGAGATCAACCACTGAAAAAGGCTGCCTCAGAGGGGCAGAAGAGCCCAGACAAATCCAGGAAGTTGGTAGGAGCTGACAAGGTACAAAGCAAAAGACCAGCCACAGCAGACAAAAGCTTACTTCCTTCAAGAGAAGAATCGAACAAACTCGCTACAAATGCAATGAAGAAAACCAAGGTCGAGTTAACTAAACCTGCCACTGGAAAGCTAGAGACCAAGAAACCTCTGAAGCCTGTGCAAGGTTTTTATGTTGACCTGACCTACATACCGATTCACGCCGATCTGGAGTTTTTCAGGAGAGTTCGATCTCAGTTTTACGTGCTCAGTTCGGCATATCCCGACGTCAGCCTCCTAGGTAGCCTGTTGGATGCCAAGGCCACCTGGGATGAAGCTGACCAGTGGGAGGTGTCTCTAGTGCCAACCCAGGAATCGTCAGACCTTAACCGTTGGATGCAGAAGAATGCCGACCGACTGGCCGGCGCGAACGTCAAGGTGATGCCGCCCGCTTCGCTGTGCACCATCCAATTACAAGACAGAGATTCCTCTTGTGCAGCCTATAGGCTCCAGCTGTAGGGAAACATTTGAGTAGTCATGGTCGCATCTAAAGACATTTTAGCAGTTCTCAAGTGACATCATCATTAATTAATTACTGTAATTGCTTTTTGGTGTTTGCAGCTACCTTTTAGCAGCTACCTAAGATGCGAAAATGAACCTTGGAGCTCTTTAATTTTTGAATCCGAGAACGTTTGGTATCTCATTTGTCGTAACCGAACCAAAAACTTGTCGCTTAGCTTAAGCTTTTGAAAAAAGAAAGCTTTGGATGTCGTCAGGATCGTTCGCAACGTGCTTTTTCTGATTTCTTGTGCTTGAGCGCTAATTAATTTGAATCGGGTTCCGATCATGATTTCCATCGTGAAATTTAAGCTTAATTAAGTTTGTGGGCGTTTGTTTCGTCACTTTGACTTCCAATTCACGATTTTCTTTTACTCATTTTTCATTCATGTTTCGCTTTTTTTTTTCTTAAGGTTTTCATTTGAAATACCAAGGACTTCTAATATTGCTCCGGATTAGTCACTCGCGTTCTACCATCGTCCGTACGACCATGCGATTCTGTAGTTTGTATCCAGGAACATTTGGTGTCATTTCTAGCTCCATTTATATCATTTGCACTCAAGATACAACTGAATGGGAGACCCTTGTTTCAAGAAGCCTGCTCATATGCTAATTCATTGAATCTCCCAATTGGGGAAGGGTCTTTAAAATTTAAAAATTTGTGTGCATTCCCTGCTGATACTCAATTGCAAAAGTCAACACAAAAGAACAACTTCACCGAACTTGTTAGATTAGCTAACCACCAATTCAAACGTAACAGATACAAACAAAAATAGTGAGTGAGAGTGAATTGCATCAAGAGTGTGATAAACGAGGAAGAACAACATTTGAGGGGGCCTGTCGTGCTCAGATCTTGTTGAAGGCTGCTATGTCGACGGACTGCACGTAGTCCTCGAACTTTGTTATCTCTTCTTCCAGGAAATCTGTGCCAACCTGGAGTAAGATAGCAATAGAGTAAAATCTGAAGAATATGAAGGGGATTGACTCATGGTATGTGTGATGGATACGCCTTGCATTTTAGCTATTCTCAAAAAAATTGCATAAAATCTAATGAATCTTGAGACCTATCAACTGCTACAAAGAGTTGTGCTTGTTATGTAATATAACATAGATGCCCTGATCTGAGTCAAGCTTTCATACTGTCAATTAGACATACCTTGTCATCTTCCACAACACATGTGATCTGAAGCTTCTTGATTCCATAGGCAAGAGGCACAAGCTTTGAGGCACCCCAAAGTAAGCCATCTGTCTCAATTGATCTAACCAAATCCTCCATCTTCTTCATGTCAGTTTCATCATCCCATGGCTTTACGTCCAGGATGATGTTGCTCTTGGCAACTACCTGTGTTTTACCTGTGGCAAAGGTTAAGCAAACGAATATTAGCATTAAATAAATATTAATAATGACAACAACATTACTAAGAATTGTAACAAAGTTTTTATTGCATTAACTTCTGGTAAGATTAAAAACAAATATAAAAGAATATTGGCAGCAATGAATTGGAAGAATAAGACATGAAAAGGTCAGAGGTCATGACTCCTCACCTTTCTTCTTCTCTTCGTATGCCTTTAACCTTTCCTGCTTAACTCTCTCTTTCTCAGCATCATCTTCCTCATCTGAGCCAAATAGCTCAAAGTCATCATCATCATCATCATTGGTTTTCTTCACAGGGTCAACTTGCTCAACCTTTACATCTGAAAAATGAAACGGTGAAAGTATACTAATAGGAAAATTTATTGCAAGATACTTGGTAATCTCAACATAGTGTATTTTAGATCTTTGCCTGAAGGTTCAAAGGAAATTCATTAAGTTTAGATTACTATTACTATTATCATTATAACAATAGTTAATAGTAATTACTATTACTATTATCATAATAATAATAGTTAATAGTAATGACATCAACAACAATTGCTTCTTGATGTTTCTATGAACTTTTGGAATGAATAGTGCCATCAATATCCTATCCTTCAAGGTTCAACAAGCAACCTTTTTGAAGTTCTGCAGTGCAGAATCCAAGATCCTTCAGGCTCTTGCACTCCCCTGGGAACCTATACACCTGTCCAGTGAACCATGCAATGTGGCGACGCCACCTTGCCAGGTTGGGAAATTTGTCCGGGTTGAGAAGTGCCAGCTCAAGGCTTCTGAACACTGTGGAATCAGCCTGTGAAGGTGCATATCCCTCTATGTAGCTCCTCATTTCCAGGTGTGACTCCAACAACTGGAAAAGATTCTGGATCTCCTTGGTATCAGTCAATGGCTTGACAAGTTCAATGTCAATCAGATTCAGCTTTTTGACTGCAAACTTCTGTGCCCTCATCATGGCCTCCTGGAGGTTCTCAATCTCAGAACCTGTGGCCTGGGCATTTAGGTCTTTACCACCACCCTTGCCTTTGATGGTAGCTTGGATGTCACTAACCCATTCATTGGCTTTCAGACCTTTCTTAATCAGATCCTAAAAAGTATGATGGAAATGATGTTAAAGGGTATATCCAAAATAAAATTATAAATTTAACGACAAATTAATAGATAACTTAATATTAATGATATTTAAAACAATGAAGGCACTTTGTAGAATAAAACTTGAATTCAAGATACTCACAGAGGGCACAGAGGCCATGCAGAGGATTTTTTGGTTGTCAGAATCAACTGAGAAGAGCATGCAGGCTGCTTGTGGCATTTTTGTTTTATAAACTTTAAGTGCTGCATCAAGGGCCTATGATTAATTAAAAAAATGAAATAAATTTAAATACGAACTGAAAAAAAACCCCAAGTATTTTATATAAAAAAAAATATGGATAATTAAACATTAATTACCAAATTTGTCTTAAAATTATAAGCCAGTGGCAATACTGAATCGAATAATTATAAGCTCAAACCCCAAACTACAAATTTACAAAAAAAAAAACACAAATACCTTTCCATCAGAAAGAGCATTGAGCTGTCTGACAACATAAATAGATTGGAAATCATCCTTGTTTGCATGCTCCTGGGCAGCCTCTGTAACCTGTGTAAGGTATTATTATGTAATTATATATTACATTATTATATTACAAATAATTACCTTGTTGAATTTATTGATAATAAATAAGTAGAAAAAAGCCATGTTACCTGATTGAGGACAGCAGCTTTTTTTTTCCTCTCCATATCATCCAACTGCTTCTTCAATGAGTTCAACTCCGACCTCAGCTGCTCCTTCCTCCAGCAAGAAATGACAGCCTGGTTGACCTCCTGCTCATGAATATTAATTATCGTCAGTTAAGCTGCACGTTTTGATCCGTAGCAATAATAACAGCAATGCACATATATGAGATCATTGAATGTTAGTATTGCAGTAGTACACAATGTAAAATATCAACCTTTTAGGTAGCCAGAATCAATGTTAAAGCATCAGCATTTATAACATATCCTTAAATCTTTAATAATAATAATCATCATCATCATCACCTCAGTAAAAGCCACAATCTCCTTCAGCAGTTCCTTCTGAGCAGCAGCATCAAAGGCCAAGGCAACATCCACAAAAGACACAACTTTTTGCTTCAGGTCTCCAAGAGATTTTTCCAGTGCTGAGAGTTTGTTGTGTGCCTGATGCAATAAACACAAATAATGAAACATTTGGAGAAGTAATATCTCAGATATTATACACATTACAGATCTGTCTATCTGTCAAGAATATATTTCCCTTCAGATGCTACTTTGGACTCTTTTAATAATTCGTAATTATGCATGTAATAGCATTTTGTATCTGATAAAAGATCATTGTCAGTTACATCATCTAAGATAGATTATAACTACCTTGATGGCTTCTGGTCCAGTAACTGCTACAATCCTTCTCTGTCCCTTAGAAATGGCCTCCTCAGACACAACGACCAAGGATTGCATGTCACTACTTTTTTTCAAATGCCTGTTACATAAGAACATTGACCAAATGATATTGCAATATTTAACAGATTGAACATTGACCTCAATACATAAATCATTTCATTTCATAAATTGGTTAAGCACTGCTCTCATTACTGACAACATCAAAGTCAATCAACCAAGAATTAAAATTCCATCTTAGCTCTTCATTCTAACTATCTCTACCACGGCCATCTTGTCACGACCATCGCATCAACTCACGTTCCACCGCAAAACTCCACAGAAGTCCCATATCCCTGGTCGCTCTGAGGATCTTCCAACAGATCATCCACTGGAATGCCAATGGAAACCACTCTGACGGGGTCGGGATAAGTCTGGGAGAAAACATTACTTTGCTGGTTAACATCAAGAACCTTATATTATAAATTATTAATATTTATATCGTAGATTATTAATTTGAATTACAAACACTCTGTAATTTACAAATCATTAACAACACTGTATAAATATTAATAATCACAATGTTGAATGTAAATAATAATAATAATAATAATAATGATGAAGGCAATAAAAAAGTATATGTCAGCCACCTCATCAAACACAGCCCTGAGACCTTGAATGGCTTTGGCCTGAGCAAGTGGAACGTCCTTTGCATAGACGAATGAGTTCTCCCTTGAAATTAATTGGTCGCTCAACTTTTCCACCTCCTCGAGCTCAGATGTCTTCAAGGCTTCCTGCAAATATTACAACCAAGTATTGCATCAGCACAAGATTTTAAGTTTCAGACTGAAGTTTTTTTTTATAATTAAATCTTATTCAGTTCACAATGATTGCACATCATGGGCACCAACCTTGGCAGTAAAGTCGAACCTCATTCTGTCCTGAGCCACCAAGGATCCTTTCTGGTCAGTTTCTTTAAGGACTTTCCTCAGTGAATAGTTAAGAACATGAGTACCTGTGTGGTTCCTCATAATGCCACATCTCCTTGCCTGAATATCAATAATAAATGACTCCACTAAAAATCTGCCATCTTGTGAATCACTCAACGCATAATATAGTAGTAAATGGTGATATTTAATCATAAACACAGCAATGAATTATTGGGAATTTTGAATTTAAAACAAAGAATGAAATTGCTTTGATATTTGCATTATGTGCCTGCAGTTAGAAATCATCATCTCCTTAGTAGAAATAAATGAGGAATGCAGAAGTGAAACATGACATTACATAACATAATGTAATGAAAAACAAATCTTACCTCATCCAAGGCACACTTGACCTGATCTCCAACCTTCAGATTTCCTTCAACAACTCCAACATGGAGCACGTAACCTGCACTCACCTGAACATTTCTGACTTTGAACTCTGTAGTCTTGAAAAAGATAAAATGTTGGTCATTTCAGAGTGGTACTAACAAACATTACTTAGCAAAGGCTCAAGACTAAAATTACATCCAGTGTTCACAGTGCTTAATTTACATATTAATCACATATCAATGCCAACATCACTAACAACCTCATCATCTGCTTTGATGAGGAATCCTTCGTCATAGATCTGACCTCCCTGCTCGGCATAAAAGTTGGTCTTGTCGAGCAGAATTCCGCACTCCATGCCCGACTGGACCTCGTCCACGAACTTCTTTTCACGCCTGATTGCACGGATGGTCGCAGTCAAGTTGTTGAAAACTGAAATAAAGAAAAATCAAAGAAGGATTCATTTCAGCTGTTTCAATTTTAACATTTGTCATTTATAAGAATGAAGATGCACTCGCCATATTTTCCGTCCTCGTTGATTGCGTAATCATACTTGAAAGAATCGTCTGTGGTAGGTTCAGATTTTGATTGGAGTTCATTTATGGAATGAACATCCAGAGATATGTGATCCTCCGTGATTCCGCCACTGGCCTGAGACATAAGCTGAACCGAAAAAACATTCGAATAATTAGTAATTCAAGACATGAAAATTGAATGTGTCACTTTTACAGATGCAACTACAAGCAGAAGTTGAAAAATAATTCCATAGACTTTATGTAGAAAGACTAAAGAAAGATAAGAACAGATTTTGTGATATAATGACTTCCACCAACCTGAGCTTGCTTCTTGGCTTCCTCATAAGCATTCAGGTCGACCGTCATCTGTCTCTCCTCGACCATCAGTTGGGTCAAGTCAATAGGAAAGCCGTAAGTGTCGTACAACCTCCAAGCGACGTCCCCTGTGTCGAAGGAGGACAATGATTTATATGGAAACATTCAATGAACAGTGAGAGATATTCATAAAACATAAGAGCAGGAAATGGAAGATAGATATTATGGCAATCATTACCTGGAAGCACTTTGCATTCTCCAAGCTTTTCTATGGTCTTTTCCAGCAATTTCCTGCCTCTGGAAAGAGTCTTCAGAAACTGTTGCTCCTCCTCATTGATGATGTCCTTGACCTAGAAAAGAATGATAGTCAGCCAATTAAGCAACAATTATCATCACGTGATATCAAGACTCACTGTTTCTGGATCCTTCTTCAATTCAGGGAATGCATCACCCTGATTAAGAAAAATTTAATATTCAAATCAAGAAACATGCTCATGATATTCTCAGTAACAGCAACAAAAGCAACATGATTATGACTATTCTAAAGGTCATCTGGCAGAGATACTATTGCCAAAGCAGATGCTGAAAACCTAAGTTCCTCATTTGGTTCCAATTATGCTGAACAGTGAATGGTCCAACTTCTAAGTCATGTTTTAAAAGGAACATTTGTGATAATGCAAACTTTAATATACACATACAGACTATAATCAAGTTATGTCATCTTGCACAAACAATGGTCATGATTATACTACATAATGATGTTGTAGTCGATGACACTTATACCCACCAGTATGAACACAGCAGCATCAACAAGTGATGCCAATGCACCTGGCTTGGCATTCAACTTTTCAGTGGCAAACCTGATTGCTCTGCGAAGGATTCTCCTCAGCACATACCTGGTAGTCAATATGATGATGATGATGGTGATGATGATGATGATGATGATGGTGATGATGATGATGATTATAATGACGATGATATGGTCATAAAGATAGTAATATAATTGTCACACTTGTGGTATAGTATGATAACGTTTACAACAGATGGCAATGCCAAGCAAGATTTTGTACTGCATAAGATATGAACTCCCTATTAAGAAAGTTAAAAAAAGACATCCACCCTCTTCCAACGTTGTCAGGCCTGCCCCCATCTGAAAGGGCAACAGTCAGGGTCCTCACGTGATCAGCCACAACCCTGTATGCCATGTCGACACCATCAACATCATCCTGACCCACTTTCCCAGTGTATGACCTTTGACCTGTGATCTAATTGGAAGTGAATGAATTTATAACCCATTGCCATGTCAAGGCCTCAGTGCATGATTTGAATACCTTGGTGATGGCAGAGAAGAGTGGCTGGAAGAGATCCGTGTCATAGTTGGAAGGCTTGCCCTGAATGACAGATACGACTCTCTCGAGCCCCATACCGCAATCAATGTTCTTCTTGGGAAGAACCTTTAATGTGCCATCTGGTTCCCTGGTAGAGAAATATTGACATATTTCAGAAAAAAATTCAAATAAAATACAAGAAATATCTTCTTAAATCTATAAATGTACCATAGAAAAATGCAACATCTACAATCTTATCACCAGGCATTACTACTATGTACACTAACAAAATCCATTAAATGACAAACATATTGAAGGTGATGAATACAAGGTTCCAGATTTCCAGAACATCAGGCACATCCATGTTGACCAGACTTGATGCATCCCTTCCACCAATCCTGTCAAAATGGATCTCTGAGCAAGGACCACAAGGACCTGTCTCACCCATCATCCAGAAATTCTCCTTCATGCCAAATGGCATCACCCTCTCTGGGGAAAGCCTGATTAATAAAATAAAACCAATGCCCTTAATAATTTTTCATTTAAAATTCTAAAAATGTATTGTTGGAGCCTAGCAGGTGTTGTGTCAAGAGAGTAACACTCAACATACCCAATGTCAATCCAATATTGCCTGGCCTCAAGATCCGGTTGAAGGTTCTTCTCCTTATCTCCGCCAAAATATGTCACGTACAAGCGGTCCTTTGGCATCTTCCACTTTACGGTCAGCAGCTCCCAGGCCCATTCTATTATCTCTTTCTGTAGCCAGTGGTGATGAACATAATTTATGAATCATATTCAGTCAAATAAGGCAATTATTAGATTGATTTATAGTATCTATTTTATGAGTAACTGATGTCAATGAAAATCCACCTTGAAGTATTCTCCAAAAGACCAGTTTCCAAGCATTTCAAAGAAAGTGTGATGATAAACATCCTTTCCAACGTCATCGAGATCATTGTGCTTTCCTCCTGCCCTGATGCACTTCTGCGTGTTAACAGCTCTGACCAGCTTTCCCATGTCACTTTTTGGGTCTACTGTTCCCAGGAAGATTGGCTTGAACTGAAACATTGTCATCTAATTGTACTACATGCAAATCTTAATCTAGGATAACAAAGTTGGCTATTTCAAACATAAGAAATGCTTATATGGTTACGGTTAAGACCTAAGCAATGTTGATTTAAACTGCTTGAATTAATATTATGTTAGAATATTTTTAATAACTAGTAGCATATCGACAGTAGAATAAATTTGCTGAGCAATGAGGTGATTCTAGTTTGTGGAATTGTTTTGACCAAATTCTTAAGGAAAACTCAAAAATGGATCATTCAGCTAGGGCCAAAGTTAACAATATAAATGCTGAACTGTTGCAGCATCTTATGTGTCCACTTCAAATTCAACACTCAGTATTGACCTAAGAATATATAGTATCAGTTTAGATATTCTGTAGAAACCAACTCCATCTTTGTCTCTAGTCAGATTAAATTTAGAACTCCATTCAGGATCCCATTAAAAGTCTGATTCATTCTTAGTAAATAATATCTGCCATGAAACCTACCTGGTTCATGCCAGCATTTGCAAAGAGGAGTGTCGGATCATCGAGTGGAATGACGGAGGAAGAATGTACGTAAGTATGCAATTTCTCCTCGAAGAAATCCATGAAGCTCTGCCTCACTTCTTTAGCAGACATTGATGAATCCATCTTAAACCCAAAAAATTTCAATAAAACCATTACATTAGGTGACAAAAATTTTTTTGAAATAACAAATATTAGTCAAGATAACTAATTAGTGGCTACACTACCTAATATTGTAAATTCACTGAAAATATAACCATAAATTTGTGTTTCAATATTTCTATTGAATAACCAAGCATCAAGCCAACCTAACTTTAAACTTTGAACCAAACAATCTGAGGCCAATGAACCTTGCTTTGAAATATTTTTTACCAAAGCGACCATTCATTCATAACTGGACGCAAAAACGTTTGGTGGGAAATATCACTAAAGATATTTAATTCTAATTAATCAATTACTCTTTCATACAGCCAATAATGCCGGTCTGACAAACGGGTGGATATGATGCAACAGTGAACTCGCAGGAAGACAATTAATAAAAAAAACTCGTGCAAGCATCACCAACCTTTAAATGTTTCAAAAAGAAACCTTCAAAAAGACGTGGAAACGAGGGATTTAGGCAAGACGAGTGGACTTAGAGAAGAATTTCGAGCGCGTAATGCACGAGCGTGTACACGCGACCAATCTTCAGCAAAATTAATCACGGGTAGTTCTGGCACTTCCATCTAAGAATCCATAAGAATATTGGTAAAGCTTATTAACTTTTTGCAAGGATTTTAAAATTATTTAAAAAATAATTACATACATTGCGTATAATTTTTTAGTCAGTTTTTATTTTTGAATTTTGTATAAAAATACTAGGCGTCTGTTAATTTCAATTTTTTTTCTAACACCCTTCGTTTTTCTGTTTTATGAGAGTTTAACGTGTGGATAACATCACACGAAAAAACAACTTTTGGAAAACACAGCAAGTCTGCACACTCATTACAAAATAATGGTCCGTGCGCCTTAGCTGCATGGGCGTTAGCAAACACTTTCGAATACTTGCTTTATGTAAAACTACCGATGGACTTTTTTTTATTTTTAAGGATTCTTCAAAATTGGGTATTTCAATCTGTAATGTTGCTCAACGAAGCTAAAAAAAACTTTTTGCAAAAAATGCACAAAAAAGAATCTTTTGTCCCACCAACATTTTCGTGCTTTGTCAAGAAGCAATGCATATTTTGTTTTTCAAATTATGCTTAATATAAATTCTATAGACACACCTTTCGAAGTTTGGAAGCACACTGCATTCCAGGCAGCTTTTATCACAGAATTCCATTTCGGCAACTAACAGCAACCAGACTATTGCGCCAGCAAACTGCTCGGTTTTTACCTCTTTGCCCACAACAACAGTGGCATGGCGAAGGGGCATTAGGCTACCTGGGGCTCAGAATATCAACGACGGATTTGGCATATTTGGGATTTCTTTTCAATGCAATGCATGTCTAGCCTTTTTTTTTGGGGGGGGGGGGGGGGGGGTTAGCTACGCCACTGATTGAACTTAGAAAGTATTTGGGTGGTGCCAGGTTAAACTCAAGCCTTCAAGCAGTGAGCCGATTGAAAGCCTTTTGGAAGCATTAGTTATCGAACATATCTGAGTGACAGAATCACAGCAAAAGATAATCAAGTTTGCAATGCCTCTCATCTATCATGGACGTGAAGCTCTACAGCAGCTCAGACACAGACCATTTGGAAGATTAGAAACATACATATGTAATGCTGAACTCCAAAGGCAAGCGTTGGAACAGAGTTGCGTTCTGACAGTTAACACAGCAGCCAGACGCATCTATTACACTTTTTTTTTAAATTTGCTTACAAACGTAAAAAATTTGTTGTGATTAAATTTGTCTATCTGGATGCTTTTATAGTTTGTTTCGTCGTCCTAAAATGGCATTATTATGTTTTAAGATGAGTGTTTATAAACAATACAAGTTATCAAATAGATTTTAAGGCTTAATTTTAGTAGAGACAAAAAATATTAAAACTTACTCATGCTTTTTAGTGTTTTTTGTTGTGATTTGTAATTCTTAGAGGGCCATTTTAGCTCTTGTCGAGTTGTTGTTAGGAGTTTATGCTGTCAAGCTGAGGAACAGACGACATGTCTTATTCGTATCTATTTAAGTACATCATCATTGGTGACACAGGTACTACATATTTGGTTTATAAGTGATGCAATAACTACTAAACTATTGTCATATAAAGTGGTTTTTGACAATTTTGCCAGTCACAATGAATTTGGCCCACTTTTTAATCATCTCAATTAATTGTCTTAGGCGTACAAGATTTTATTTCTATTCGTTGTAGCTGTCGGAAAGTCATGCCTTCTCCTTCAGTTTACTGACAAAAGATTTCAACCAGTCCATGATCTTACCATTGGTAAGCTAATCTTTTGTTATATTCTTGCATATCAAAGCGGTTAACTGGCTTAAATTTACAGTAATTATTACAACTTACATTTTTGTTATTTTCTACTCAATTTTACTAGAAAATAGCAACTTTTTAGATATCCCAAGCAGTATTTAGTAATCGGAATAGTCTTTAAGCTACTACATTACTGAAAAATGAATGTACTGCCCATGATTTATTGATTTAAATTTATTTGTCATATGTCTTTTCAATATCAGGTGTGGAGTTTGGGGCTCGCATGATCACCATTGACAACAAGCAAATCAAACTTCAGATCTGGGATACTGTGAGGACACGATATTTCTGAAGAACATCAATTTTGCAATATTCTATGTTATCTATTGACCATCAACATAGTATTTAGCTGTTATTATCATATTGTATTTGTTATCACATGACTTATCACAATTTTATTCTTGATGTTATTTTATTATCACAAACTCTGTATTGGTTTGTTTGTTTAAGGATGTCTGCATTATGTATGTCTGCGTTATTTTTATCACTATTTAAATACATTTTTACTTATATAAATTATATATTCATACTTTTGCTTAATTTGGTACTTCAATGTTTATGCTTGTTGCATTCCTAAGGAATTTTTAGACTAGAAAGGGCCTTGACAATTTTATACTTACTTAGGTGAAAGTTATTGCATACTAGCATCACTGATATTAGTATCGCTGAACGAGTGATATCTCCTTGTCCCCTGTTATAATGACGAGTAATGTTGATTGATTGATTGATTGATTGATTGAGTGATTGATTGATGGATTGATCGATAGGCTGGACAGGAGTCTTTCAGGTCCATTACAAGGTCTTATTACAGAGGAGCAGCTGGAGCTTTGCTTGTCTATGACATTACCAGGTAAAAAGAGATTGTGATGAATTTTGACTAAATTATAATTAATTAATATATTAATAAATATGTGATGAAATAAGAACTAATAAAGTTACGAGAACTTAATTTCTATGCATTACGTGTGGCATCAAATGAAAGATTCTGCTGAAGACACGTGAATGTGTCACGATGTCACATGTTCCTGTGCATCGTAATAAAAATTATAATAAAAATTATTGGCATGTTATTGTTTCCATTATCATTGCAATTACTTGTTACAATGTCTTGCTGTTGTTCTGCTTCCTGTGAGCTTCTTGATATTACTCTCACTTCAGATTAATTCTGCACAGAATTATTATATTTATAATCTGCTAGAAGGAATCAAAGATGAAAGATGAATAAAGATTCATCTTGGATTACAGTAGAAAGTCTTTTATTAAAATCAAATGATTTAAGCACTATTTTGTGGTGGTGTTGTGGTGTGGTTATTTTATTTCTACAAGGCAAAGTGTGCAAAGTTACTTTAAATTGTTAAAGGAGAGACACATTCAATCACTTGACCACTTGGCTGGAGGATGCACAACAGCACTCAAGCACAAACATGGTCATCATGCTCATTGGAAACAAAAGGTCTTTCTCTCATTTATTTAGTGCTTCCAATTTGTTTGAACGTGGTGCTGTATTTATTTATTTATTTATTTATTTATTTATTTATATATCTAATAATCGAGTTTAAAATTGTAAAACTGTTTTAAATAAAATAATAAATGATGGTCACTCGACGAATGATTTGCTTTTACAAACTCCAGCGACCTTGAAGCTCGCAGGGAGGTCAAGCAGGAAGAGGGCGAGGCCTTTGCCAGGGAACACGGATTAGTTTTCCTCGAGACTTCGGCAAAGACAGCAGCCAACGTCGAGGAGGTGACTTGATGTTGTCTTCAACAATTATTCAATGATTATTCCTATTGACAATGTCAAGGTCTACATACGTTAAGTGCATTATCATTTGTAAACCTGCTTTAAAAAGCCTGCTTTGCATTGGCTCCATGATGATTCGTGCTTCAATTCATGCACAGGCATTCATCAACACAGCCAAGCAGATCTACCAGAAGATACAGGATGGTGTCTTTGATGTTACCAATGAGGTTACAATTTAAAATGCCACGAACCAATCAAATAATAATAAAATTAAATGATAACGTACATTATTCTTTCATTGATAAGTATTGCTTGATTGGATTGAATGAGAAGGTGTAAGAGACATAACATACAGAAATGCATGGATTGTTTATTAAGTTCAGTTCATTAAGAACCTCATCAACTCATCATTCATTGTTTGACTGCTTTAAATCCTACTTTTACTGCTGTAATCTTAAGTCATTGCTTTGGAAGGTACTTTTAATGTTATTTTAAAATTTGATTAAATATTATTTAAATATTTGATTAAATATTATTTAAATATTTGATTAAATATTATTTAAATATTTGATTAAATGTTATTTTAAAATTTGATTAAATATTATTTAAATATTTGATTAAATATTATTTAAATATTTGATTAAATATTATTTAAATATTTGATTAAATATTATTTAAATATTTGATTAAATATTATTTAAATATTTGATTAAATATTATTTAAATATTTGATGTACTGACCATTTCAGGCAAATGGGATAAAGTTGGGTCCAAACCAGGCCCAGTCCAGGATCGCCGGATCGTCTCAAGGAGTTGGTTCTGCGCATGGAAACAACTGCTGCTAAGAAGCCGTTCGATCGGAACTCGTCGGAGAGCATCATGATTTGTGAATTCCAAATAATTCGGGGAGGAAATTAGCAATTAAAATTCTGGATGCATCGATAAGGGATGTGGCGAACGAGGAAATAAATGCAAATCGATGCGTGCCGTCGAGTTTAATGCAAACGTTCGGGCAGACGCGTGGATTCCTTTCCTTTTTTTTTTGGCCTCGTCGATGGATTTGATGTTGTAGTTGTTGTCATCTGTTGCTTGTTGTTTACCTTGTTTCTTATTGTATTTGTTATTATTATTATTATTATTATTATTATTATTATTATCATTTATTACTGTTATTAGAAATGAACTTTGTTATTTAGTAGGCATTGTTGTTAACGATTTAACTGCCAATGTGGACGTTTGTTGTGAAATTTTAATTATTCCTTATTTGTGATGTTTCCTGAGGTTCAATGATTCTGTTAACCACTGTGTTTGTGAAATGCTAATGCAATGAATATTTATTTTAAGGTTTTTATTTTTTATTGTTTTTTTATTTTAATTTCAGTTTCTTTTGTTTCAATGTAACATGTGTGTGTGTGAGCTTTTTAGTTTGTTTATCTTGTGATCATTTTGTTTCTAATTTTACGTAGACGTTGCAGAATTTATATATTTTCGACGAAGCTTAACGTTATCGTGTCGTTATTATTATTTTTATTATTGTTGTGGTTATCATTATCATCATCATCAATATTGTTATTATTATTATTAATCTCTTACAGAGATTTCAAATTTCATCTCACAAACATTCCATGTTGATTTCAACTGAGATTATATATCTTGGGTTAAGATGCCATCATTTTAAGTTATTTTTCTGATAATACACCCATACTCTGAACCCTAAAGATTCTGCAACCTATCAATTTTAAGTAGTTGATGCAACTAACATAAAAGCACTGTTTCACTGCTAAAAGGTGTTTTCAAAATTTTGGTAAATGTACTTTATTATTGATTATAAATGGTTTTCCTCGCAACTTGTTGTTGTTTTGCTTTTATTAAAAAAAGAATTCCAAACTTAATAAATGTTAATTGATGTTATTTAATCTGTTTATCTATTTATACAAACCAACGGTATCTGGCTTGGGCTTTTGATTGCTTTTGTGAATCAAGTCTGGTCGGTAACTATGTATCTCTAAATTTGCTAAGTAACCGTTTATAAAGCAAGTGTCCTCGGCTTAAAGACGACCTCTGGTTCGTACCACTTGGGCGGTGCTATTATTAACTTAGGCCTGCAGTTGTACCAGGATCAAGAATTGTTCTGGGATTGGCTAAAAGACTCAAAAGCACTTCATATTCAATCTTCCTAGCAAAGTAGAATGTTGGACCTTCTCGTCGATCGCTGAAAGTAGTTCATCGTTCCAGAAAGTCGTTGGCAAACATTTTTCTCATGCACTGAGGAGATGGATTACTCCGTGTGAACATAGTAAGCGAACGCATGAATATGGAATGGACTCCCGCGGCATATCAAGTCATCCGCCATGGTTTCTTTGCTGTCTTAATTTTACTTAACTTGTTGATATTTTGTTTTAATCTTTAATCAGTCTTGAGATTTTGCAAAGTTTTCGAGCGCTTCAGTGTATTTGAGTATTTGTACACTAAAAATAATTGCTTAGATAAATAAAAAAGATTTTAAAATTTATTATTTTAATTTATTGTAAAAAATAACCATCGCAGTTGTAAATAAAATGAAAATTTCATTTGAATGAAGGAGAATCTTAATCTTCAATGCATGCCTTGGGTAGGGGACCCTGGAAATGATAAAGATAAATCAAGTGAACATAACTTAGAAGGTTTTGAAGCTATGGAAGCATCGTCATAAAATATTTGAAAATCATTTATGATTAATTCAGAATCATTAAGAATATCTGCAAATTAAATTTGTATTGGCTCAGTAATTAAAGAAAAAAACTTTAAAAAATGTTACTGATGTACGTAAAAACTGGAAATCATACGATATTACGATACCTCGTAAGTGTCGCACACTAATTTCTTCAGGTCACTCTCGGCTTGCTCTTGTATTTCCTGAGTGTGCTCCTATAAACCGACATCAAGAAAATAAATTAATGAAATGAACAAATTGGACATTTGCATGTACTTATTCAAGAAATGGACAACTCCAGTAAATATAATAAATCAAATAAAAATCAATAAAAACAGGATTTTTAATCATTAAAACATGAAATAAATTGAAATAAAATATAAATGCAGCGTTGGCATGTGCTGTCAGAAAATAAAGTGAATAACATATTTTAATTTCAACATTTATTTACGTTAATTCATTGCATTTTATGACTAAAATAAGCATTTTTGCGTAGTCCAGTCTCAAGTCATCAAAAATGACTATTCGAGAAGAAATTCAAAATATAAGCAAAGACTCTGCACTTACTCCATTAATAATGAACCAAGGAACGCTGTCATGATCTCCTGTTTTCTTTTCCATCTCATCAGTCAGATCTTTGCCTTCCTGACCCATGGCACATTCGAAGATTTCCTGGAAGTCTATCTTGTTTTCGTTGGCACACTGGCATCAAAAGATATGAAATTGTATTCATTTTTTTACAAGCAAAATTCACAAGTATCATGAAATATTACTTTAGGTGCTGATTTAGTGGGCAGATGGTGATCACTTTCCATACACGTGACGAAGTCGAGAGCCTTATTGAATTCTAGGTGTTGGAGAGCACAGGCCTGGTGTAGGATAATTGTTTATTTTATTTTTTTTTGAGAAACTATCAAATTTATTTTAAATTATTATGTGACGAATTTAAAATTAAAAAAAAATACCGCTTACTTGAATTGTGTTACCAAAGCACTCGATTTCTCCGTGCTGGCAATGCCTCACTCCTTCTCTGTAGCCAACCTGAAGATAAGAGGACTTATTTAATACTTTTATACAGAGAAAAATTAAAAATTCAGTCATTTTGAAACTGCCTAACTGCATAATAGCATAAATGCCACAGAACTTTCAACTTTGCATTCTTTGATAGATTATAAATATATCTTAATCAAGTTGCTTAAGATATTGGCAGATGATGTAAAGTCGCAGTAGCGATTTGAAATAATAATAATAATAATAATAAAAATAAAAATAATAATAATAATAATAATAACAATAATAATAACATCTAATTTATAGAGCCGTGCGCGTGAGTTACAAGTCCATACAAGCGGTAAGTCGCGACTAAGTTTTAAAATCCTTCAACACTAACGTTTCCATAAGGCACTATTTCAAGTTCCATTATGTCAGAGAGTTCCTTGTACGTTGGGTAGATTTGATCCACAAAGGCGCTCTAAAGAAACAATGAAATTTAGATTTGAAATGTTACTTTAAGAAATTCAAATTCTTAGCCAGAACGATCGTATGTTTTCTATCGTAACATAAATAATTATAAAATTATAGAGATTTCTGAAGCAATACAGAAAGGAAATGATAACGTTGTCACCACAAATACTGTCATGACTTTATTCTATTTGCATGTAAATCAAATTAAAGTACAATATAATTAAATCTAAATTAATTGATAAAGAAAGTAAATGCAATAAAACTCACTTTGCAATCAGGGCACATTGTTTCATAGTAAACGACTACTTTGACTTCCTTGGAGCGAAAGGCAATAGCATTGCTTTGGTAAACAAAGCCAGCAGCCAAAAACGCAAGAAGAGCGAACAACTTAGGACCAACCATTTTCAAAACTAAAATTCGTGTTTTGAAAGGGAAATTCGATTTTTATAAAGCATTATCTGCGAGCATTTTGTCACGAGGTACACCAATCACAAATGTCATTTGATGAATTAATCACCTGACACTTGTTTGTTTATTATAATAATTAACTGCGATTTATGTCAAAGTTGATCTTTTTAATGTATCACTTTAAATATTTCTTACAAGTTAATTGATATTCGAGAATAAAATTGATAATCACGAATATCAAAAAATTGATATTCACGAATAAAAGCGTAACATGCAAACTGCAAAATGACAATTTTACCTTTCAATCCCCTCTCTTTTGTTCCATCTCAAATTTTTTGCAGAATCGGCGGTAAATGTCTCTCATAATACTTTTTTATCCAGGAAAACAGACATTTTTATGCTCATTTCTTTATATTTATTGATTATTGATTTCATTTTTAGAAATACGCTAAATGTATTATTGGTCCATATCTTATATAGCTCAAATACAACCACCTTTTCTACAGATGCAGGTGGAGTAATGGGTGAGTTTGCACTTGAAATCCGCCGACTTAAATTTTTTTCCGGTCTTGGCTATCTGGTCCCTACCAGAGGAATCCAGAAAGCAGATGGATATGTCGGATATTTACATAGTGAAGTTAATTTTACTTAATTTCGTCATTGTTTCATCTAATACATAATCTTATTTATGTAACATTATAATTAAATGAAATGAAATTTATTAATTAATTTAAATGTTAATTAAAATAGTTCTCCACTTTTCATTGGATCGTTTTCATGGAGAAACTGCAAATCGCTTTCGTTAGAACATATAACTATAGTTAATTGTGAAACAGTTAAAAACCTTGCCACCAAAATCTTAAAATAAACTACGTCCAAACCATGGCCCGCGGGCCAACTGCGGTCCGCGATTCAATTTTAATTGGCATGAAGCAAATTAAAACAATTTACCAAAACAAGGCCCACACAAAACCAAACATCTGACATGTTCCACACACGGATCGAAGTGGTAAAGTCAATAACAATTACCTTGTTGGACCAGCAACAACATTTTTCCTATCAAAAGAAATTTCAAGAAAAAGTCACATTAGCCAGCTTTGAGGTTGTTTAACTCATGGCCAACTATGGGAAAGATTTTCAGATGGTGAATTCGTAATTTGGTGCCTCGCACAAAAGTCACAGAAATAAGGTGCTCAGTAAAAAGTCAATAATTCGATTGCGCGAAAAGTTAAGCCCATGACTCTTTTTGATTTCAGATAGACTATCAAACCTGGCCTAATCTGAACAATTTCAATATCTGATTTTCTATTGGATCTCAATTCTTGCACCGGCATCGTTTATTTTAGCTGACTTCAACAAATGCCTCATTGATTGCCAATTTGCTTCAATTCTGTTCACCTTTTCTCTTATCTATCTTAAGTTCAATTGCTTATTTTCTCAAGCAATCTGATCAACTATATTTTTTTTTATATTTGCACCTTTATCCCGTGACTGACATAAACAATCTTTAAAAAAGCCGGAATTAATTTGAAACAGATTGTTTAGTAAAGTTTGATATCACGTTTAGCTAAAACTATAACAAATAAAAACTTGTGTTTAAAAATGCCAGAAATGCTTCGAGCCAGAAAAAAAAACATTTACAAGTTTACAACATGAAATTTTATTTCTAAAAATTATTCAAGGTGCCAAATATTTTTGCATGAGATTCTGTAGGAGAAATCAATGACAGGCCTCTGGTTTAACACCCTGAAATATATGGTTAAAAGTTACGATAACGTTATAATATTAATATCTATTAATAAACTAGTGATGAAGCCGGACCAACATAAAACATAATTTCAAAAGTTTGGTAATACTTTTTATCTTTGCTAGTGATGTTACTCTATAATATTGTTCATAATTTTTAACATAAATGTTTAATATTTGACTTTACCTTGTAAGTATCGCATACAACCTTCTTCAGATTGTCCGATGCGAGTTCTTGCAAATCTTCGGTATGAACCTAAAGCGAATTAAGTAAAATAAAATTAAGAAAGTCGCAATGTTGTATTTTGGCATATTGGTACAGAATATTAAATTTTACTGAAAATTACTTAATAATATTAGTTTGTTTTGCAACGTACTCCATTAATGGTGATCCACGGAACGTATTTGTGAGCCACGGTTTTCTTTTCCATCTCATCAGTCAGAACTTTGCCTTCCTGACCCAGGGCACAATCGATGATTTCATCGAAGTCTATCTTGTGTTTGTTGGCACACTGGCATTGAGAGAATAATATATTAAATTATATTTATTTTTACAAGGAAAATTCTCAAATGTCATAAAATATTACTTTGGGTGCTGATACGGGGGGCTGGTTGTAATCATTTTCCATGCAAGCAATGAAGTCGAAGGCCTTATTGAATTCTAGGTGGTGGAGAGCACAGGCCTGTGTTAGGATAACAAGAGAAACCAATGCATTTACCGGTAAAACCGTGAAATTATTATTTGATGACTTTGCAAAACATTAATCCCTCTTACTTGAACCGTGTTACCAAAGCATTCGATTTCTCCGTGCTGACACTGCCTCGATCCGTCCTTTCTGTGTCTAACCTGAAGATGGGAATATTTTCTATATATATATGAAAATATTACAAACTTAAATGTTATATGCTCTTTTAGGTTTTGTATTAACATTCTATAATGCGTTGTTATTATTAATTATCATATTAATAACACGCGAAATAATCTGCCACGGGAGTTTATATATATATATATATATAGTTATCAGTTATTTTTCTTGTACAAACGATCTATGTCTGACACCCGATTACACCCACTTGAGTATTTGAAACAGCTTTTGTTTCTGCATAGCAGTTATGTGCCAATTACTTTAGAAATATCTGAAACTAACGTTTCCATAAGGCACAAGTTCGACTTCCATTATCTCAGAGAGTTCTTTGTATGTTGGATGGAGTTGATCTCCAAGGAAAAGCTGAAAATGATGGATATTACCCATTAGATTTACCATAACAAATAAGAAACTTTCCGAAAAAATATCCGATAATTGCATTAATAATTATTTTAAAATGAATATTTGTTAATATTTTCATAAATTAACCTGACATGCACTCCATCAAGAAATGCGGTGTATTTAATGCAAAATTGAATAAACTTTATTCAGAAGAAAAGTTTAAAAGTTTCAAGTGAAAAGATCTCAAAACTATCTTAACCAAAAGTTAAAAAAAAATTCACCTTGCATGCAGGGCACATAGTTTCGAAGTAAAGTCCGACTTTAACAGGGCTGGAAGAGACCGACATAGCATTGCTCTCATAGACGAAGCCCATAGCCACGAAGGCAAGGAGTACCACAGCTTTTAGACCGACCATAGCTACGATAAAATTTTTTTGAAGTAATCTTCGGATCTTTTGAAATCTGTTCTTATAGCATGCTCATGTTGATTTAAGTCTTATGATGTCTGCGCTGAAAGTCATATCGGACCGAGATTCTGAGT
The DNA here is from genome assembly GCA_034509925.1 of Hirudinaria manillensis. Lineage (NCBI taxonomy): Eukaryota > Metazoa > Annelida > Clitellata > Hirudinida > Hirudinidae > Hirudinaria > Hirudinaria manillensis. The sequence goes on along the minus strand of CM067528.1, from coordinate 6,711,911 downwards.
CATTTGACTGATGCTTGAGAATTCAGATTAGCTTTTGAGTTGAAAGATTCATTAAACACTTCCATGTCTTATTTTAGAGGGCACACTAACGAAAAATAATGCTTATTATTCCTTGCGAGATTTTTCATTGTGAAGTATAAATTGTTTAACTATGTAAATATAAGAAGCCAATAGAATTTAGCAATGTGTAACTTGTCAATCTAATGACCAAAAATTTTTTAAAATAACGGCCCTATACTATTTTTTCAAATAATGATACGGAGAGAAATGGAATCCCATAAAAAAACTAAGTGTAAAACACTCCTCAAACTCGGCAACGCCAATACTTTCTTATTGATAAGTAATTATTGAATGGAGCGATCATCATTTTAACCGAGGAGGACGGGTACTGATTTTGCAACGGGGCTATGTTAGGTTTTCGAATCGCGACGTATAGTCCAAGCGATTGCTAGTCTAGTTCGTGTGCGTAAGCCCCTCCTTTATTAACAAATAAACCCATGTGGACCTGCGTCCAAAAGACTATGAATTGTACGTAAAATTATATTACATAATAAATCATATTATTATGCAATATAATTATTCAATTATATAACAGGCTATACAAGGAAAGCGATTTTTAATATTTAAGGAAAGACTCCTAATAGTGTCTAAACTGGTTTACTAGCTATTTTATATTTAGTTTTGATCGGTTGAAGTAGAATAATTTTTTTTGTAAAGATTTAATTGGTTCATGCGAAAGCTGCTTGGTTATTCAGTTCACATTGTACACATGTGAGTAAAATATTAACAATTGAAGATTGTCGAACCATAGTTGATCGTTTGATATCATTCCTGTTGTTCAAGGTCAATATTCAAGTGTTGGAAATTTGTCATCAATCAGTTTTGATTTGCAGCATGTACATATTTCAGTTCTTCAACGTATACAACATATATTTATTATAACATAAAACATGCTGCAACTCTACGTGTTTTGAACGTAAAAAAAGAGTTTCACGTTTGACAAAATTTATTTATAATTCCATTAGGAATAATCTATGGCCGGGGTTGACCAAAACATTTACATAATGTTGTAACGGATACGTTGAAGGTTGTCATAAAAATTATTGAGAAACTTTCAAAAACAAAATTCCAAGATTAAAAAAATCAAACTTTGGGCTTTATTTTGTAGCCCCTTTGGCATCCAAGGGTTAAATGATGGCGAGTTCTCCTTTATATTTTTATTGAATTAATAATATACAAATAAAATGGATAAAAGTAAATGCAATACTGCACTGCGCAAATTTTACTATAAAACGATAGTAATTTATTTTTTATAAAATTTAGTTAATATTTTAAAATCACAAGTAACTATCTTTAGAAACACTCATTGCAATAGCTTACACATAACATAAAGTATACAGTTTACCGGGGAGTTTACAAGATCAAAGTTGATTATTTTGAAATGGATGCACGTGACGACCGAGATAAGAAGTTAATCAGCTATTGTGATTCAAAAAATTGTCTTGGATTGCCTCTGAAAGTGTCAGATGAAGAATATGAAGAAGAGTCCGAATGTCCTATTTGTTATGAAACATTGGAGGGAAATAAAGTCGCGAGGATCAACGGTTGCAGGCATCTTTTTTGTGAACGTTGCATGAAAGATATTTTTATGCTGTAAGATTTTTGTATTTTAACAAGAATGATTTGAAAAATTTTGAGACTTGTGATAATACTTTAAAAAATTTCAGAAAGAGATGTCCTATGTGCAGGAAAGATTCCAGTGCCACGTTCAACTTTAATAGAGCAATAGTATCTACTATTGATTGGGAATTTCTCAAGTCACATCATTTGCAATGCATAATCAACAGTGCAAATCCTGTTGTAAACGAATATTTGTTGGAACTTCAAGGTGAATGGATGAATCTGGTCGGGTTTGCAACTAAAAGTAGGCTGCGCGAAATATCAGTTTCGGGAACCAAGTGTCTGAAATTGAATGAATATCAAAGAGAAGGCAGATTACTGGAGTCAAACGAATTCGTGGCAGTCATCGAAAATAAGGAAGGGAAACCGGAAATTGTTTTCTGCTTCGCTCTGCCGAGTGTGTCCATAAGAATTATGATATCACCATCTAATAACGAAGTAGATATCGGAGAAGATAACGATTATGCCGACCGAGTTGCTGGATATATAACCAAACAATTAGAAAGTTGCTGGAGGGTACTTCCAAAGCTTTTGAATAAGAAATACTTCGATTATTTGTACATACGAAAGTTCCAGAGTGTGACTTGTTATCTGTTGATAAAAGGCTATAGCGATATACCAATTACATATCACAAGGTGGTTTCGAATGAGATTAGAAAACTAAAAAGGACTAATTTCAATAATGATTATTTCGAAACAATGAGAAAATCTTTTCCACCACTATCAATCAAGAATTTGTTATCCTTAAAAGACTATCATGGTTATTATTGTTGTGGAATAAATGATCAGGATCACGTGATGGACGAATTTTTAGGATTGGAAGGAGAAGAAGGAGAAGAAGAAGAAGAATAAGAAGATGAAAATATCAAAAATATATTTAATTGATAAAGTGGTGAATCACATTTCAAGAAATATAGGATAGATTATGAAGCTGAGTTTCTTGGTGACTAACAGATGCTATGATATCTGTAGAGAAAGCGTTTAATTACTTTCTTTAAATAAATTTTTATGATGTTACCAAGTGTTTAGAGTGTTTAGAGTCATTACTGGCAATTCGGAGGGACGATTGTCTTTTTAAAACTGTTATGCCACCCGTCGGCACCGAGAAAATGTGGTATTGCATCGAAAGAGGCATATAGGCGACGGTTTGTTAAAACGGCCTTATTTTATCAAGTTACGCATAAGCTCAATCTAAAGCCCTAAAAATCGTTGGCTGCCGCATCATCCTTCGGTGGTTGTCTAGCTGTTCGCACGTTTGCATCATACGAGATTTGGGAGTCCACCGCCCTAGCTTCGCCGTAGCTTGAACGTGATGCGTGGCGCATCTTGAAATTGTCCAGACAGCCGTCGCTCGCCATGAAGTCCGGGATGTTCATCAGCTAGTTTCATCGCCTTCTCCTTGATCAGATCGCCGCTGATATTTGCTAACCTTCACTCCAACTCGCAATTCTCACATAAAGTCGACATTCACTCTCATTCCTATTTATAATCCCATTCAATTTTAATCGTTCCACTAATAAAATTATATGGAATATTACATCACCTTCCTCAATCATCCCTCAACAAGAAATTTCTGGGAAAGTATTAAAATGATCATATCTTGAAAAATACAAGGTACATTGTATTGTCCCTTAATTATATCCCAGACGGGGAATATGTCCTTAACTTCACGGGTTGTATAAGAATTCTCAGGACCTTGATGGCATATTAGAGAGAGTTTGGGTTGGCATAGTAAATTTATTTTGTATTGAATTTTGTCAAGACCGAGAAAAAGTGGCATAATAGCAAGGTGCCACAGTATCGAGATTTGACTGTAGTTCTTTTAAAGGATAGTACGAATAAAACTTGTTTCCTTTGCCCTGTTAATAAAATTACAAATTGAATTTGAACCGGCTTCATCATATTTATTAAGAAACGTCATGAAACTTTTTATTAAAATTATTAAAATTGAATATGCATAAATCATATTCTTATTCCACCTTATTATTTTTTTATCGATTTTGATTTAATGTTACATATTATGTAATTTTATTAGTCTAAAAAGGTAAAGTTGCAAGTAATTTGGATGGTTAGAATTTGTAAAATAGGCGAAATAGCATTTCAGGGCCGCCTAATAGCCAAGGAGACAATTTTAGGATCAATAAAACATGAAATTGCTGTTTATGCTAGTATCAAAACCCAATGAAGGCAATAAAAATTTAAATTTATAAAATTATTATTTTATAAATGGATGGAGGCAAAATATTGTCTGGCAAGGAGAGAGGACAGTAACAAGAGTTTTACGAACAATCAAAAAAATGGATTACATTTGTACCCCCATTAGGTAGTAAAGTTACGGACACGCATGTTCACAAACATTATAAAACTTTTTATATACAAATTGCAGTATTTATATGACAACATACAAATTGCTATTGTATCGTACAAAATATAAACGCAACATACATTTATTATAACATAAAACATGCTGCAACTCTACGTGATTTGAACGTAAAAAAGAAGCGTTTCACTTTTTAATAAATTTATTTATAATTCCATTAGGAATAATCTATGGCCGGGGTTGACCAAAACATTTACATAACGTTGTAACGGATACGTTGAAGGTTGTCATAAAAATTCCTGAGAAACTTTCAAAAACAAAATTCCAAGATTAAAAAAATCAAACTTTGGGATTTATTTTGTAGCCCCTTTGGCATCCAAGGGTTAAATGATGGCGAGTTCTCCTTTATATTTTTATTGAAATAATATTATACAAATAAAATAAAATGGATAAAAGTAAATGCAATAATGTAATCATATTTTACCATAAAACGATAGTAATTTATTTTTATAAAATTTAGTTAATATTTTAAAATCACAAGTAAGTATCTTTAGAAACACTCATTGCAATAGCTTACACATAACATAAAGTATACAGTTTACCGGGGAGTTTACAAGATCAAAGTTGATTATTTTGAAATGGATGCACGTGACGACCGAGATAAGAAGTTAATCAGCTATTGTGATTCAAAAAATTGTCTTGGATTGCCTCTGAAAGTGTCAGATGAAGAATATGAAGAAGAGTCCGAATGTCCTATTTGTTATGAAACATTGGAGGGAAATAAAGTCGCGAGGATCAACGGTTGCAGCCATTTTTTTTGTGAGCGTTGCTTGAAGGATATTTCTAAGCAGTAAGATTTTTGCATTTTAAAAAGAATGATTTGAAAAATTTTGAGACTTGTGTTAATACTTTAAAAAAATTTCAGCAAGGGATGTCCTATGTGCAGGAAAGTTTACAGTGCCACGTTCAACTTTAATAGAGCAATAGCATCTACTATTGATTGGGAATTTCTCAAGGCACATCATATGCAATGCATATTCAACAGTGCAAATCCTGTTGTAAACGAATATTTGTTGGAACTTCAAGGTGAATGGATAAATCTGGTCGGGTTTGCAACTAAAAGTACGCTGCGCGAAATATCAGTTTTAGGAACCAGGTGTCTCAAATTGGAGGAATATGATAGAGAAAGCAGATTACTGGAATCAAACGAATTCGTGGCAGTCATCAAAAATAAGGAAGGGAAACCGGAAATTGTTTTCTGCTTCGCTCTGCCGAGTGTGTCCATAAGAATTATGATATCACCATCTAATAACGAAGTTGATATCGGAGAAGATAACGATTATGCCGACCGAGTTGTTGGATATATAACCAAACAATTTGAAGCTTGCTGGAATGTACTTCCAATGCTTTTGAATAAGAATCACGTCGATTTCTTGTACGTACGAAAGTTTCAGAGTGTGACTTGTTATCTGTTGATAGAAGGCTATAGCGATTTGCCAATTAAATATCACGAGGTGGTTTCGAAGGAGATTAGAAAACTAAAAAGGACCAATTTCAATCATCACTATTTCGAAACAATAAGAAAATCTTTTCCACCACTATCAATCATTAAATTGTTTTCATCCTCAGCCAGAATTGGTTATCATTGTTGTCTTGATAAATATGTCCCTGACTTTGAAATGATGCAAGAATTTTTAGAAATGGAAGAAGAAGAAGATTAAGAATAAAAAGATGAAAATATCAAAAATTTATTTAATTGATAAAGTGATGAATCACATTTCAAGAAATATAGGAAAGATGATGAAGCTGTCTTGATGACTAACAGATGCTATGATGTATGTAGAGAAAGCGTTTAATTACTTCTTTTAAATAAATTTTTATGGTGTTACCAAGTGTTTAGAGTGTTTAGAGTCATTACCGGCAACTCGGAGAGACGAGTCATAACAAAATAATATGCCACCGTCGGGACGGAGCAAATGTGGCATTGTATCGAGGGTTTCTTAAATCTTATTTTATGCCATCACCTTCCTCAATCATTCCTCAACAAGTGCTGGGAAATTATTAACATGATCAAATCTTAAAAAATACAAGGTATTGTCTCTTAATTATTTCACTGACTGGGAATATGTCCTTAACTTCACGAGTTACATGAGCATTCTCATGACCTTGATGGCATATTAGAGAGAGTTTGGGTTGGCATAGTAAATTTATTATGTATTGAATTTTGTCAGGACCGATGAAAAGTGGCACACTAGCCAGGTTTGACTGTAGTTCTTTTAAAGTATAGTACGAATAAAACTTGTTTCCTTTGCCCTGTTAATAAAATTACAAATTGAATTTGAACCGGCTTCATCATATTTATTAAGAAACGTCATGAAACTTTTTATTAAAATTATTAAAATTGAATATGCATAAATCATATTCTTATTCCACCTTATTATTTTTTTATCGATTTTGATTTAATGTTACATATTATGTAATTTTATTAGTCTAAAAAGGTAAAGTTGCAAGTAATTTGGATGGTTAGAATTTGTAAAATAGGCGAAATAGCATTTCAGGGCCGCCTAATAGCCAAGGAGACAATTTTAGGATCAATAAAACATGAAATTGCTGTTTATGCTAGTATCAAAACCCAATGAAGGCAATAAAAATTTAAATTTATAAAATTATTATTTTATAAATGGATGGAGGCAAAATATTGTCTGGCAAGGAGAGAGGACAGTAACAAGAGTTTTACGAACAATCAAAAAAATGGATTACATTTGTACCCCCATTAGGTAGTAAAGTTACGGACACGCATGTTCACAAACATTATAAAACTTTTTATATACAAATTGCAGTATTTATATGACAACATACAAATTGCTATTGTATCGTACAAAATATAAACGCAACATACATTTATTATAACATAAAACATGCTGCAACTCTACGTGATTTGAACGTAAAAAAGAAGCGTTTCACTTTTTAATAAATTTATTTATAATTCCATTAGGAATAATCTATGGCCGGGGTTGACCAAAACATTTACATAACGTTGTAACGGATACGTTGAAGGTTGTCATAAAAATTCCTGAGAAACTTTCAAAAACAAAATTCCAAGATTAAAAAAATCAAACTTTGGGATTTATTTTGTAGCCCCTTTGGCATCCAAGGGTTAAATGATGGCGAGTTCTCCTTTATATTTTTATTGAAATAATATTATACAAATAAAATAAAATGGATAAAAGTAAATGCAATAATGTAATCATATTTTACCATAAAACGATAGTAATTTATTTTTATAAAATTTAGTTAATATTTTAAAATCACAAGTAACTATCTTTAGAAACACTCATTGCAATAGCTTACACATAACATAAAGTATACAGTTTACCGGGGAGTTTACAAGATCAAAGTTGATTATTTTGAAATGGATGCACGTGACGACCGAGATAAGAAGTTAATCAGCTATTGTGATTCAAAAAATTGTCTTGGATTGCCTCTGAAAGTGTCAGATGAAGAATATGAAGAAGAGTCCGAATGTCCTATTTGTTATGAGACATTGGAGGGAAATAAAGTCGCGAGGATCAACGGTTGCAGCCATTTTTTTTGTGAGCGTTGCTTGAAGGATATTTCTAAGCAGTAAGATTTTTGCATTTTAAAAAGAATGATTTGAAAAATTTTGAGACTTGTGTTAATACTTTAAAAAAATTTCAGCAAGGGATGTCCTATGTGCAGGAAAGTTTACAGTGCCACGTTCAACTTTAATAGAGCAATAGCATCTACTATTGATTGGGAATTTCTCAAGGCACATCATTTGCAATGCATATTCAACAGTGCAAATCCTGTTGTAAACGAATATTTGTTGGAACTTCAAGGTGAATGGATAAATCTGGTCGGGTTTGCAACTAGAAGTACGCTGCGCAAAGTATCAGTTTTAGGAACCGAGTGTCTGCAATTGGAGGAATATGAAAGAGAAGGAAGATTACTGGAGTCAAACGAATTCGTGGCAGTCATCAAAAATAAGGAAGGGAAACCGGAAATTGTTTTCTGCTTCGCTCTGCCGAGTGTGTCCATAAGAATTATGATATCACCATCTAATAACGAAGTTGATATCGGAGAAGATAACGATTATGCCGACCGAGTTGTTGGATATATAACCAAACAATTTGAAGCTTGCTGGAATGTACTTCCAATGCTTTTGAATAAGAATCACGTCGATTTCTTGTACGTACGAAAGTTTCAGAGTGTGACTTGTTATCTGTTGATAGAAGGCTATAGCGATTTGCCAATTAAATATCACGAGGTGGTTTCGAAGGAGATTAGAAAACTAAAAAGGACCAATTTCAATCATCACTATTTCGAAACAATAAGAAAATCTTTTCCACCACTATCAATCATTAAATTGATTTCATCCTCAGCCAGAATTGGTTATCATTGTTGTCTTGATAAATATGTCCCTGACTTTGAAATGATGCAAGAATTTTTAGAAATGGAAGAAGAAGAAGATTAAGAATAAAAAGATGAAAATATCAAAAATTTATTTAATTGATAAAGTGATGAATCACATTTCAAGAAATATAGGAAAGATGATGAAGCTGTCTTGATGACTAACAGATGCTATGATGTATGTAGAGAAAGCGTTTAATTACTTCTTTTAAATAAATTTTTATGGTGTTACCAAGTGTTTAGAGTGTTTAGAGTCATTACCGGCAACTCGGAGAGACGAGTCATAACAAAATAATATGCCACCGTCGGGACGGAGCAAATGTGGCATTGTATCGAGGGTTTCTTAAATCTTATTTTATGCCATCACCTTCCTCAATCATTCCTCAACAAGTGCTGGGAAATTATTAACATGATCAAATCTTAAAAAATACAAGGTATTGTCTCTTAATTATTTCACTGACTGGGAATATGTCCTTAACTTCACGAGTTACATGAGCATTCTCATGACCTTGATGGCATATTAGAGAGAGTTTGGGTTGGCATAGTAAATTTATTATGTATTGAATTTTGTCAGGACCGATGAAAAGTGGCACACTAGCCAGGTTTGACTGTAGTTCTTTTAAAGTATAGTACGAATAAAACTTGTTTCCTTTGCCCTGTTAATAAAATTACTACTTGAATTTGAACCGGCTTCGTCATATTCTTATTTCACCTTTTTTTAAATCGATTTTTTTTTTTACAAAAAACAGCTTATTGAGTTTTACCTTAAAATAACTAAGGATATCATATTTATTAATTTTATCAATTGTTTTTTTAAGGTAACTAGAACTGCAATTACTTAATTTTTTAATAACTTAGCCATCGGTATGGATCAGTGAATCCCCAAGCCACGTTGCAGTATAACACACATGGATGGATGAGACTGTAGTAAAGAGTAAGTTAAGCTTTGATATTAATAGAATTGTAATTTAATTAATGGACTTTAATAAGACTGCTTTTTATTAAAAATCTTTTAATCAATTAGTTTCCGATTAATTTATACGCTTCTAAAACTTTTATGAGTTCTTAATAAACATAAATGATAAATTTTTCTCAATTATAATCTTATCGATTAATATAAATTTGAAAAACAAACCATTAGTTACCGTAATGTCGAAGGAAAGCATGTTTCTCCGAATTGCCACCATGTGCCCTTGCTCAAAACTATTATTCCATTATTCTATCTATTCTTTGATATTGCTATTGATATAGAACAAATCAAAGTTATTAGCCCCAATATCACTAGTCACTTTCGCCATCTTAACCTACTCTCGCAATCTAGCCAGACTTCAAACTCTTCCATTGAAACACTCTTCCTCTCTACTCAAATAATGCTATCGAAAAGTTACACCTTATTTTACTCGCCTTGTTTGAAGATTTCGACACTGCAGATCAGTGATGAATAATATCATGGTTGTTTGCAAATATCTGATAATCTTAGCAAGAAAATGTGGTGAATATTGTTTTCTTTTAAACTATGTTCGATTAAGTACATCTAGAATAGCATATCCATTGCTAGTTTTGATTATTTGATAAATTAAATATCAAAGACGATGATATTGATGAAGACAACGACTATGCTTGCGAAGCAATGGTATACATAATGAATAAACTTTTGGTGTGTTCGAGGGTATTTCCTAGATTATTAAACAGAGAAAACATAGACCATTTAATTGTTCGCAGTTTTACGAAGTACAAGTGTTACTTGTTGCTTTCTGGCCACGACGATGCCGGCATGTGGCCAGGACACGATGAAGTAATGATTAAAGAATTAGGTTCTTTGAAAAATTCAAATTTTTGCAAATGAACATTCCTGTTGTTCAAGGTCAATATTCAAGTATTGGATATTTGTCATCAATCAGTTTTGATTGTGATTTCAGACAATTTTGACCGTTTGCCGAATTTCGAGTACATGCAGGAGAAATTGCTCATCGGCAGGCATCTCACACTTGGTTTTGTAATACCATTGAACTCATCAGTCAGCAGTCGCCGAACTGTTACTCTATGACCGTTTGAAACTAAAAGAATCGTATTTGATCCTGTTGTCGGACTGAAACAGAAGTACATATTTCAGTTCTTAACAAGATTATCGAAGAAGATGTCTTCCTGACATGAAACAAGATGACATTTCTTTGGGATTAGATTTGCCAGTATGAGACCTTTCAACAAATGACAACTTAATTTTTTTAAGAACAATCAAAAATATGGGTTCCATTTGTACTCCCATTGGGCGATAAAGACACAGACATGCACGTTCACAAATATTACAAAAAATTTTTTATATCAATTGCAATATTTATATGACAACATACAAAGTGCTATTGTATCATACAAAATATAAACGTAACATACATTTATTATAACATAAAACATGCTGCAACTCAACGTGTTTTGAACGTAAAAAAGAAGCGTTTGACTTTTGCCAAAATTTATTTATAATTCCATTATTAATTATCTACGGGTTGACCAAAACATTTACATAACATTGTAAGGGATACATTGAAGATAATTGTCACAAAAATTCTTGTGAAAATTTCAAAAACAAAATTCAAAGATTAAAAAAATCAAACTTTGGGATATATTTTGAAGCCCCTTGGGCATCCAAGAACATCGGTGGTTGAGGTTCGCTTGTGTTATCTTCTGTTGAGGCTGACAATTCATCTGAATTGATGAGTGTAGTATTTGTATTTGTTGTTTCCACAGGGATTTTTTTCTATATTTCCTGTCGTAGTTGACTCAATATTAGTTTCCTCTGGTGCCACTTGTCTATTGCTATCAATTTGAGGTAAGTTGAATACGTACAGCAATTCCTTCAGGGCTTCGTCTGTTTTGCGGGTCTTTAGTTGATTAACATGTCGGCGTACCAACTTCCTGTTCACTTCAACATCGTAGACCGGCCGCCCATGTTTCTTCAAAATCTTACCCGGTGCCCATGAACAACGGCCCCGATCAAAGTACCAACGTACACCTGTTATAATAATTCGACAATCCATTAGACAATCCAAGTGAGCAAACATCCTGTTTTCTTCCTTTCTCCATCCAACCAGGGAGATGACCGGAAAACTCCTGAAATGTGTCCACTGCCGTCTCCTCTCTCTCCCCATTTCGACTCAGCACCTTTACTTCACGAGATACCCTCATTGTCACCACCTCGGAGGACATGGTGGCCGGCATCCACATCCAACCACTTGTGGATCCTCTCCTATCTAATCTCTGACCACCATGGTGACAACCTCTCTCCCTCAAAATTTTGGTGTAGACCAGGAATCTTGGATTCTTCCTTCACAGTCCTGTCAACACCTCTCCAATATAGATTCTCTATGTAGATTACTCTACCAAACTAGTCGTGGATCTTTTCTAATCCACGACCCTCCAAAGTCCACAGAGATAGCCTCTCTTCCTCAATCATCTCTGTGAAACCTTGGTGCGGACCAGGGCGCTTGATCTCCTCAATAGCCCTATCCACACCTCTCCCATAATTAGTAAGGTGCATACATCCTTTCCCGCATCTTCCAAAACCATTGTCCCATTTCCACAAAGGACCGTTACTGCTGCTGCCATCTTGTCCAGACAAGGGCCCGCAGCACACCAGGAAACGGTCCGACCGTGACACTCCCTTCGACCCTCCGAAGATTGTCCGATACTTTCTTTTTCCATATTCATAATAATCCATTGGGACCCCCCTCGACACAAGGGATGTGGCAGACCTCACGCATTCCCACTGTAGTGTCTCTCTTGGATCCCTCGAGTTCTCATTTATATTTTTACTGAAATAATATTATACAAATAAAATAAAATGGATAAAAGTAAATGCAATACTGTAATAAAATTTTACCATAAAACGATAGTAATTTATTTTTTAAAAATTTAGTTAATATTTTAAAATCATAACTAACTATCTTTAGAAACATTCCTTGCAATAGCTTACAAATAACATAAAGTATACAGTTTACCGGGGAGTTTACAAGATCAAAGTTTATTATTTTGAAATGGATGCACGTGACGACCGAGATAAGAAGTTAATCAGCTATTGTGATTCAAAAAATTGTCTTGGATTGCCTCTGAAAGTGTCAGATGAAGAATATGAAGAAGAGTCCGAATGTCCTATTTGTTATGAGACATTGGAGGGAAATAAAGTCGCGAGGATCAACGGTTGCAGCCATCTTTTTTGTGAGCGTTGCATGAAGTATATTTTTATACTGTAAGATTTTTGTATTTTAAGAAGAATGATTTGAAAAATTTTGAGACTTGTGATAATACTTTAAAAAAATTTCAGAAAGAGATGTCCTATGTGCAGGAAAGTTTCCAGTGCTACGTTCAATTTTAATAGAGCTATAGTATCTACTATTGATTGGGAATTTCTCAAGACAGATCATATGGAATGCATATTCAAAAGTGCAAATCCTGTTGTAAATGAATATTTGTTGGAAATTAAAGGTGAATGGATAAATCTGGTCGGGTTTGCAACTAGAAGTACGCTGCGCAAAGTATCAGTTTTAGGAACCGAGTGTCTGCAATTGGAGGAATATGAAAGAGAAGGAAGATTACTGGAGTCAAACGAATTCGTGGCAGTCATCGAAAATAAGGAAGGGAAACCGGAAATTGTTTTCTGCTTCGCTCTGCCATGCGTGTCCATAAGAATTATGATATCACCATCTAATAACGAAGTTGATATCGGAGAAGATAACGATTATGCCGACCGAGTTGCTCGATATATAACCAAACAAATAGAAGGTTGCTGGAAGGTACTTCCAATGCTCTTGAATAAGAAACACATCGATTCCTTATACGTACGAAAGTTTCAGAGTGTGACTTGTTATCTATTGATAGAAGGCTTTAGCGAAAGCGCAATTGATTATCACAAGGTGGTTTCGAAAGAGATTAGAAAACTAAAGAGGACCAATTTCAATAATGACTATTTCGAAACAGTGAGAAATTCTTTTCCACCATTAAAAATCGATAAACTGTCGACAACCATAAGAGCTTTTGAATATGATTGTTGTCGTGAAGAAACTTTTCAGGCCTATAACTTTGAAATAATGGAAGCATGGGAAGAAATGGGAGGATGGCAAGATGAAGAAGAAGAAGAAGATGATGGTGAAGGTATCCAAAATCTATTTAATTGATAAAGATAATTTCAAGAAATAAGGGAAAGATGGTGAAGCTGAGAATGTCTTGGTGACTAACAGATGCTATGATATCTGTAGACGTTTATTTACTTTGAATAAATTTTGGATCATGTAACTCAATGTTTAAAGTATTACTGGCAACTCGGAGAGACGAGTCATTATAAAACCGCTATGCCAACCGTCGGTACCGAGCAAATGTGGCACAGCATCGAAAGTGGCAGTCTAACGAGGGTTTGTTAAAACGACATTATTTTATCAAGTTACCCATAAGCTCAATCTAAAGCCCTAAAAATCGTTGGCTGCCGCATCTTCCTTCGGTGGATCTCGTTGTCTAGCCGATCACACGCTTGCATCACACGAGATTTGGCAATCCACCACCCTAGTTTGAACGTGATGCGTGGCTCATCTTGAATTTGTCCAACCGACACTCACCATGAAGTCCGGGATGTGCATCAGCCATCGCCTTCTCCTTGATCAGATCGCCGCTGACAGGCAGATTCTGTCCTCATGCTTGCTTCAGCCACATGAGCATTCCACCATCCAGCTCTGGGTAGTGAGCCTGCTTCAGTTTCATACGCTTAGATGGAACTCCAGCTTTGATTGTAGCTTCGATTGCATTCTTCTTGCTGAGAATGCCTTTCTCGGTGGTTCTAATTTCGATGCCAATCTCTCTGGCCAGCTTGGAATGATTCGGCTCCTTCTTCATGACATCGATGATCTCCTAAAATCGGTTCGTTAGCGTTTCGCAATTCTCATATAAAATCTCGACATTCACTCTCATTCCTATTTATACTCCCAGTCAACATTGGCCATTCCACTAGTTCTATGGAATATTCCATCAGCTTCCTCAATCATCCTTCAACAAGTTCTGGGAAAGTATTAACATGATCAAATCTTAAAAAATACAAGGTATTGTCTCTTAATTATTTCCCCGACTGAGAATATGTCCTTAACTTCACGGGTTATATAAGCATTCTCAGGACCTTGGTGGCAGAGTAGCGAGAGTTGGGTAAATTTATTTTGTATTGAATGACCGAGAATAAGTGGCATAATAGCGAGAGTGGCCTAGTAGCGAAGTGCCATAGTAGTGAGGTGGCATAGTAGCGATGTGGGATAGTAGCGAGATTTGACTATAGTTCTTTTAAAGTATAGTACGAATAAAACTTGTTTCCTTTGCCCTGTTAATAAAATTACAAATTGAATTTGAACCGGCTTCATCATCTTAAAGACTCTCCCAAGTTGGCATGAGTGCTTTCCATCGTAGAGGGCTGAGGTAATGCTATTTTTCCAGATGAGAAGAAATGAGAAAATAGTCAACGACAATGGATAGCAGTTTCATCCCAGATCTGAGCCGGAAAACGGCATTGGTGATACCTGGAAAAGAAACTGGATAGTTATTTAATAAAGACTTTAATACAATCAGTGGACAACAGATGTTTTAAAGTTATTTAGTTATTAAGAGAATAAAAGAAATATTATTTATTATTAGACAATTTTATTTCACATTTTACATTAATTTAAGCAATTTTTTTAAAGATTTTTGAAATCGTCTTTCATTGTTGTTGGGCGTCTCGAAATTTGTGAAATTCTTGATTATTACGCTAAAATATTCCAAAAACAAAATCTCCAGAATTATCAGAAATAAGTTAGTATCCAATTATAAAATTTTCTTCAAAATCAAATTTTTAAATCGTTCGCTATCACAAAATTATGGGATGTATATATTCAACAGTATTGAACAAAATTATATTTTTATAAAATTATAAAATTTTACAATCAGCTTATTCTTAAAAACAGAATATAAAAATAAACAATCTTTAGTTTCTAAAGAAGAATTTAATAATATTATTAAATTAATGCGACTAGTTTAGGCTTTGACAGAACACTGAAGAAATCTCGAAGAAGATGAACCAGAATGAGAATATTCCAGACGTTGAAATACAGGGAAGCGAAAAAAATTCAGCCGTTTTGTGTTTCTGCGAAACAGAATTTTGCAAAGGAAAGCCTATAGATGCTGAAGCTAAAGAGTTTGACCAGGAATTAGAATGTCCAGTTTGCTATTTTTCTCTAGCTTCGGACAAGGTGTCCCAATTATGTCCGTGTGGACATATAATGTGTTCCGCATGTGTTCAAAAATTTGAAAACTTTAAGTAAGTTTTCCGCCATCATTTTTTTTTACAATCAGATCTAAATTTTATTTGATTTTCAGGAAGAATGGGTGTCCTGCTTGCAGAAGTACCGTTACAAAAGTATTTCTCTTGAGTAAGCCAGTCAAGAAATTGATGCTTAACATCGACGCAGGACATCATGAATTATGCCACATTAACGATCCTTTCATTACCAAATATTTTGAGAATCTTGACGAACGATGGATGAAACTCGTTAACTTCATGTTTAGAACGCAAAACTCCCACTCACAAGAAGATTATTTTGGAATTAAAGGGATCGAGCATGTAAAATTGCGACGATACGAAAAACAGGGCAGATTAATAAGAGCAGACAAATATTATGCTGTGTTAAAGGGAAAAACAGGAAAGGAAAAAGTTGTATTTGCCTGTCTGCTACCCAACCTCTCCATGAGACTAGTCGTGTCACCCAATGTCTTCGAAAATATTGAAGTAGAGAACAGCTATGCCGATGATATAGTAGAATACTTAAATATTCAGTTAGAGGCATGTTGGAAGGTGTTACCTCAGCTTATTTGTAGGACAAATGATATGTTTCATGTCTACGTGCGTAAGTTTGAAAAATTCACGTGGTCATTACTTTTGTCTGGTTATGATGATAGTTCGATAGGTATGAGTGAGCACCAAATGCCTATGAAGGAGCATTTGCAGGGTATGAAAGTATGTAACTTTAGTAACAATAACATAGAAACAGTGAGAAGAATATTTCCTTCATTAAATTTTTCGAAGTTGATGACTGATTTTCAATACGATCTTTACAAATGCAAATGTTAC
Organism: Hirudinaria manillensis; assembly: GCA_034509925.1. NCBI lineage: Eukaryota > Metazoa > Annelida > Clitellata > Hirudinida > Hirudinidae > Hirudinaria > Hirudinaria manillensis. Next base: position 6,695,352 of record CM067528.1, on the reverse strand, counting down.
AAGCGTGACGAAGATGAAGAAAGTGAAGAAAGTGAAGAAGGTGAAGATGATGGAGAAGGTGAAGATGATAACGAAAATGAAGAAGACAAGGAATAATCTTCTATCAGAAAATACAGTCTTTCATCTTTAGACTTGTAAATAAAATGGATTGCATCATTAGAAACAAATTTCTTTTATCAGCATTGATGTGTTTTCTTAACCCTTGAATACCCAATTGTACTCCAACATTTGTTTTTATTTGAAATCATGGGGTCCGTTTTAAAAATTTTTTCATGAATTTTTGTAACAGGTTATCTTCAGCATGTCTGTTACAATGTCATGTAAATTCGAAATTCTTTTAACGAACGTTCAAAGACGTGGGGTTCATTTGTACCTCCTTTTGGCGCTAAAGTTATGATGTTCACAAACGTATGGACTTCTATTATTATTAATTACATACCACATATGGCCACATTTAAAATGCTATAATATCATATAAAATATAATATGTGGTGTTCCTGACGAGGAAAATAACTGTTCTGCGACCGAATAAAAGGAGTTAAAATTTGTTGAAATATTATAATTTTATTTGAGGATCTCTATCTCGAAGTTTAGATTATAGATACATACTGTTGGATCCCTGGATCCAGATAATTGAAGAATAATTACAATTATATTGCTGATTAATTAATTTAGTAATTAATTAAAATTGAGTGGCAATATAATTTGAGAATTAATTAATGGGTACTATTCAGAGTCTTTGGTTATGAAGCTAGACAAATAGATTTATCTCGAAAAGCAGAGCGAGAGTAATAGAAACAGCAGATTCCAATTCTTAGACTATTGAGCATTGTACATCTTCCAAGGCATCTGAACACTTTCAATAAACCTGACCTTCTATAATTAGTTTGAGGACCCCGGGTTATTACAATACTAAAGTTGCCTATACATACAAAACATATATATATATATATACATTATATATATGCGATATTGACGGGAGACGTACTGAAGTAATGTGAAAAAGAAGAAAAAAAAGGAAGAAAATTCATGTCAAAGGTGTTATTAGCATTACATTGATTATAAACTGTAATAGTAATTGATGTAACTATGCTTTATTGATATTGAACGAATAAGAGCGATTTTGCTAAATATTCACGTCTATTTTATTACTTTTGATTTTATTTTATCTATTTTATTACAGATAATCAACATTTATTTAAGAATAACTGTTTCCAAATATTAGCAACTCTTTATTTTAATGTAATTAAAGGTGGTAAAACACAGCCCTACTGCATGGCACTACTTGCAGAGGTTCCTTGTTTGTGAACACTGCCACATGGCACTGTTTAATAATTACTTAATGAAAAAGTATAATTATATTACCTGAATCTGTGCTTATTGACTGGTAAATAAGTAACAAATCAGCGGTTGATGCTCAGTAACAAATGTGTTGGGGTACAATTATAACTCCCATGGGTGAAAGTGGAGTTTTTTTTTACATTGGGCATCCAAGGGTCAATCAGGCAATTTATTCTATGTAGGACAATAATAATAATAATAATAATATTAATAATAATAATAAGTCATTTATATAGCGCCGAACGCGTGAGCTACAGAGGCGCTGTACCGGTCAAATTCATGCGAGCCAATTCTACCTCTTATTGCTTGTGGTCGAAACTATAATTTTTGAGGGATAAAGAAGACATTTGAAAATCGATTAACTGTGATTGAACAGTCCACGAAATTCTGAAACAGTTTCAGTATAAAATATAGATACAATAAACACCGATTAGGCAAGACTTATGGAAAACCGGGCTGAATATTACAGGTTGAGTGTCAGTACTACATAAGAATACTTTTTAGTGGGTGATATCGAGATATGTGTCTTACCTAGAGATGTTATATGGGTTTAAGTATTTTTTTGTGTTCATTTTAAATTATCTGGTTGTTTTTTGTTTGATTAAATAACATAAAACAAACGAGGATAGCTCATATTAATCTTATTGCAAGGAAAACTTCCAGCAAACATACCCAGATGGGTGTTATGCAATACCGAAGCCAGGCTGCCCATTTTTACTTATTGACAAAAAGTTGTTTATACCAAACAAGGTTAGAAACTCAAATTAAATTAATACATGCATGATATGACAAATGCAAGTTTTTACGAATGTTAATATAGATTCTTTAAAAATATTAGCTTTTTGATATCCAACAAAAGATTAACTGACCTCGTTTTGTATTTATAACTTTGCATTTATATAGTTAATAAATAAATAAAATAAGTCTGAATATGAATTAATATATTATCGATGGTTAATCAAAACAATGTCTTTTAAAATTATATAATTGTTTATAAAAAGTAAACAAACTAACAGTTTTTCATTTTCTTAGTCCAAGATTATAAATGGCAAGCTTATAAAGCATTCCTAAAACGAAATTGTTGATAACAACAATGAAAAATGAAGAAATCTCGACAACAAAATGGTCCGACCAGCCTGACAGTATTCCACTGGAAAACAAAACAAACTCTGTTTTAAGTTTCTGCTACTCGATATTTTGCAAAGGAAAAACTGTAGATGCTGAAGCAAAGGAAATTGACAATGAATTAGATTGTCCAATTTGCTATGTTCAACTCGCTTCGTCCATGGTGTCCCAATTGTATCCATGTGGTCATGTACTATGTAAGCAATGTGTACAGTTAAGCCTGCAATCGTAAGTACTTTACAATCGTCAAATTAATTAAACCGCTCCTTGATAAAATTTATTTATATGTATTTTCAGTAAAAAACGTTGCCCGATCTGCAGAGGAAAAGTTAAACAAATATATACCTTGAGCGCTCCACTCAAGGAATTGGGTGACTTTATAATGAGAGACCATGAATTATGCTATAGAAACGATCCCCTAATCACCAAATATTTTGAGAATCTTGACAGTCAATGGATGATGCTCGTCGACTTTATGTTTAGAACGCAAAATCCTTATTTAATGGCAGATTATCAGGGAATTAAAGGAATAAGTCACTTAGATTTGACCAGCTGCGAAGGCAAATCGATCAGCAAAGGTACGTGTTATGCAGTGATGAAAGAAAAAACAGGAAAGGAACGAGCTATATTTGCCTGTTTGATACCCAATTTCTCTATTAATCTTATCATGTCAGAGAATGACGACGAAAATATCGGAGAGGATAATAGATACGCAGATGAAATAGTAAAATATATGAATATCCAACTAAAGATATGTTGGAGAGTGTTGGCTCAGCTTATTCCTAGGAATAATTTGACTCATCTTTACGTTCGCAAGTTTGAACAATTCACATGCTCATTACTTTTGCGTGGACGCAATGATACTGCCTTTGATAAAGGGCACAGAATGCCCATGGAAAAAAAATTGAATGTCATGAAAAAATGTAATTTCAACGAAAATTATTTTGATAAAGTGCTTGAAACATTTCCGTACCTAAATTTTCAAAATATGGCAACACCTCATAATTATAGCAATTGCGATTGTAATTGTAAAACTTCTTATTGATTGAATAAAGTTTGCATACACTGCTTTTTTCGACGACCTATTTTTTTTTAATAAATTCAAATATTTGAACAATATTTTTTCGGTTTACCATAATCTCATTTTACTCCAACCAATATCTAATTAATATTTGAGTGAGATGGTCATTGAAAATTAACTTTCCAATGTAATAAGCTCATCTCGAAAGCATGTTTCAGAGTAGCCAAACTAAAAGTAAATTTATGGTAGAACTGTAAGGCTGAGATTCATTATCTCAAGTGGAGTTAGCAACGTGGCGACGGTAATAAGCTTTGTTCCTGATTTCCTTTGCTAATTCCAATTTTCGACGTGACGTGACCAGAGTTCACAGCTGTTCAAATAAAAAAAAAAAGAATTGATGATTTCTTTAAATAGCTTTTCAACCCTTTTCTTGTAACTTTCGAAGTGAAGCTGTTCACGTTCAGTTGATCTTCGTTTGTGATACAAGCCAACATTTTCCAAAACACTGCTCAACTGTCCATTGTTTCTTTTTCTCAATATTCGGATGCAGAACACAAGCTGAAAACATCTATAATAAGACTCCTGTAGGCGTTCCTTACAATAATATGGTTATAAATACTTAAAGGAGCAGGTCTCTAAGGCTATTTATTCCAAAAATTCTTAAATTTATAAAGCTAAAGTTTTAAGCTAAAAAATTTATTTTGAAATCCTTTTCTCAATTAATTTGATTACATATGATCTTTGGAATTGTACCCACAGCTTATCAATTCAAGGATAACATTGAATGTTTAACTGGGAACGGAGACTACAAAGCCAAGGCCAGAACAATAAGAAGCAGAAAAGCTAATTTGAAATTTTATTTAATTTTGCAAAGAAATGGCTGCTAAAGATCATGTAGGCGATGAAAGCCCTTCGCAATCCGATCTCGCAATGTCATACTGCGAGTCACAATTTTGTGTTGGGATACCAGCGAAATTAGGGAACCACAAACTGGATGATCAAATAGAGTGTCCAATTTGTTACGAACCACTTGCCTCGACAAGAAATGCGAGACTTTTCTCGTGCGTGCATGTATTTTGTGGAGGATGCTTTAACGAAATTACAAGTACAAAATCCAATAAAGGGTGAGCTAGTCAACATATTTTTATCGGTTTATTCTGATTACTTTACTGCCACAAATGAAATTATTGTTGTTTTTCCCAGGACAAAATGCCCAATGTGTAGTCAAAAATATATTGATATAATAACGCTAAGCTTAGTGAGGTCAAAAATTGAAAATTTGAGTATAAGTCGGGATCACCGAATGTGCCGATACAAATTCTTGAACGGAGCTTGCACAGAGTATTTTGTCGATTTTAATGAACTGTGGCTGAGTTTTCTGAAATTTGTAATGGAGACGCGAGATGTTGGTATAAAAGGAACTGAACATCTGAGCTTAGCTTCCTATGAGAAAGATGGCAGATTACTAGATGTAGGAGAACGTCACACTATCTTAAAAACAACGGAAGGAAAAATAAAGGTTGTGTTTTGTTGCCTTTTACCAAATATATCGATGAGGCTTGTCATTGTACCGAATGGTGACGACGAAGACGATATTGAAGAAGACAACGACTATGCTGACGAAGCAATGGGATACGTAGTGAATCAACTTTTGGTGTGTTGGAGGGTATTTCCTAGATTATTAAACAGAGAAAACATAGACCATTTAATTGTTCGCAGTTTTACGAAGTACAAGTGTTACTTGTTGCTTTCTGGCCACGACGATGCCGGCATGTGGCCAGGACACGATGAAGTAATGATTAAAGAATTAGGTTCTCTGAAAAATTCAAATTTTAATCCATCGTACTATGACGACATAAGGGCAAAGATTCCCGGAGTTATTTTGAGCGAGTTGCAAATTCCGAAAGATTACATTTTTTATGGAAATTGTTGCTGGCGAGAGGGAGAAGACGATTATGAGTCGGGAGAAGAACATGAATCAGAGGCCGAAGACTGATACAAACGCCTGAAATTAAAAGCCAACCAGCAGTCCAGTGGCAGTAAAACCAGCAGAATTGTATCCGTTGTGGGTAAAAATAATAGATTTAACTTCAATTTTTTCTTGTGATTGATTTTTTTTTTTTAAATTTCCCAGATTCTTTTTTACTAGTGAGCATGGGTCAATAACTGCATGGCTTAATTATTACATTCAGGTGCGGCTCTAAGGGAATTTATGGCTCCAGAATACTTTTGCGAGCTTTGAGTACCCACGAACGTGGATCAATGGGTACATAACCTCACATGCTCACTTTTCATTGGATTAAATCTGGCCATCCAATCATAATTTGCTTATTATTTATCTATGCATAAATATTTGCAAAAGGTGGACATCCATGCACACCTGTAGAACATCATGTTCACCAGAGTTAATGCACAGAATTGGAATTAAAATCCCCAAATACTTATTGCAGAATGGAGTGGGTTCCATGGTAATTTAATTTGAATTAAAAACCTAGAAGAGTTAGAGCATCAACTTAAAAGGTTGAAACTTCTTTAGTTGTTTGATCACTAGCGTCAGTGTATTCAGGCTCTCTTATGTATAGACTCTGGGCTAAGTAATGGAGAGTGTGATGTCAAAAGATTCAATGTCCTTCATCATCAACTGATCCATCAAACCTTCAACTCTCAATTCTATTCAGTTGTTCTCATACAGACCCTCAGCTTCTCTTTTTCTTTACAGGCAGAAGGCTTTGGTCCCTAGTTAATAATAATTAATTGATAAATCATAAGTAATTAGCATGATTTTGCCATACATGCAATTACAATTCATAGACATTAATAGCATCAATTTCTAATTCCTCTAAGAACTACCCAAGTCAAACTTGTATTTAAGGGTCCCCACCATGCAGACCAATGTTTTTTTTTTGTTACCTAGCATATTTTGTAGAGCAACTCACCCAAGTAGCTACTACAGACTAGGAAGCAAAGAAAGCATTTCAATTTAAACTTAAATTAATGGAAAATTATAGCTTCAAAAATTCAGATGGGAATTGGCTGGAAAGGAGGGCAGTCAACAGTTTACAGCATGTTTACCTTATAAGTTCGACATATCAGTCCCAACAAATCATCTTGTGCTTCCTGCTGTATTTCTTCTGTGTGCACCTGTGAAGTTTTATTATATTTAAATCAATTGTTACAAACAGATGGATTTGATATTGTCTTAAAGGATAACTTGATATTCAAGAAGACAAACATGAAGAAACCTTTAGAAAAGCTATATTTATAGTTGGGGAACTAATCTAAGCAGTTATTATTGCCATTTCTTGGTTGCTTTTATCACAAGATAAGAATTCTTGCCTTGCAGGAGACAAGCAATATTGAAAATGACAAAACCATCTCTCACACAAGTGATAATTAAAATAAAAAATGTTTTACCCCATTGAGGGTGACCCAAGGCACATATTTATGGGGTGGATCGAGACTATCTGTCTTCACAGCCATTTGATGCTGGAGTTTATTGCCTTTTTTGCTGTTCACACATTTCATGAGGCTGGTGAAGCTAAGACCATGCTCATCAGCACACTAAAAGAAAGAATTGTTCGATTCAACTTTCAGTTACATTTCTGGTTCTGATTTGAAATCTTCCTGAGTGAAGAATGCCCCTGAAAATATTAAACTACTTTGGCCATAGCTGCAGGTCAAGTGAGCTCCAATTTTTTTGTGTACTGTTTCAACGATTGTAGTAAAACAAGTCGATGTGAACGAAACAACCTTCTTTCCAGCATCTTCTACAGAAGGTTCATTCTTGATTTCCATGCAAGCAATGAATGGGAAGGTAACATTCAAAGGATAAATGTTTAAAGCACAGGTCTGCAAATGTTAACAAGGAATTTCAAGTTCATTCTTTGGTTTGTAATTACACAGTGTACAATAAGAAATTATCAGAAAAGTTGAAACATCCCTGTTGCAACTTATAATTTCAACCATAAAAAATCAGTATAAAAGTAATAAAATGTCCTGAATTTCCATGTGTAGGGCCAGCACAAACCATGATTATTATAATTAATTCACACTAGAATGTTTAAGTAACATAATAAAATGTTAATGAAATGTAAAAGATGCATAAAAACTATTAACATGGAGTATGTTTCCAAAGCACTCCTCTTCACCATGCTGACAAGTGAAGACCCATTTGCCATCAACAAAGTCCTCCTGAAAAAATGTCAATTGCTGCATTCATTAAGTTATGATTCTAGATTCAAATAAGTTTATTAAAGTTATCTTGTAAGTAAAATTTCCCCTTCAGTTCATTATTATAAATCATTATAACTTATCATTATATTAAAATGGTTTTCTATTCAATTCTTGTATTTTGCATGAGTCTGAAATTATTTTCAACTTCAACTGGGTGTTAAGTAAGTTATTGCATTTGCATGGCACCTTTGCATTCCCATAAGGGATGAAGTCAACATTGAAGATGTCTGGAACGGCTTTATAGGTTCCCCAAAGTTGTTTCTTCATGAAATCCTTAAAAGGAAATCATCAATCAAGAAGATTCATAAGCAAGTCATGTAATGAGCATAAAGTCCGTAATGTAATGCAAAAAAGATGTAATTTTAACAAACTTCTTCCATTACCAACTCAACAAATAATGTCTTAAAATATATGCATTCTTTCAAGTAACCAAAATATTCAACCAACAGTGAACACATGATCACACAAAGCATAAATACTTTAACCAAATCATGAATGCAAATACTGTTACAAAGTATGTCAACCTAATTAATAAGCTAATCTTATTAATCTGTAATTTTGTTAATTTAGGAGAAGATCATTTGTATATGAAGTCAAGAACTAACTTTGCAATCTGGGCACAGAACTTCGTAATAATAACCGATATCAACTGGCTTTTCATGGCTCCAATAGTGGTCGTCTCTGCTGCTGCGATTCCATACGAATTCTTTGCACTGGTCAATTACCTAATGAGGAAGTGATTATTTCTAATGAAAGAAATGTTTGTTGTTTGTTAACTGTCACTTAGCGAGGAATCACGATGCGAAAAACAAGCCATATTAAACTTAATCTAACTTTGCATTTTAAAGCAATGTCTGCCGAACTGCACCAGAGACCGGGTAGATAGTCGCAAGCAAGGGCCAGAGAGAGGTAACATGTCAACAACACATGAAAAATAACCAAATTATTTTTAGCCATGGTGAAACCGCACAGAATATCTGAAATGTAGATTCTTATAGAGAGAGACTTTTACACAAAATCATGTGTTTCGCTTCACGTGATCTAAAAAATTGGCTTAATTAAAATTGAACTCATCATAACAGAATGTTATATTTTCACTCCACCAAGAATTAATTAAAATACATGCATTAATGTGAAATTACCTTTTGAGTTAATCTGAATTAGTTGCATTGGTTGCTTTAGTAGAATACCACGGTGAAACTTTATTTTGTACCTGAGATTCTGTCTGAAATGTATTGGACTCAATATTGTCCTCTATAATCTTTATCAATCAAGGTCAACGTTTTCTACCGGGTTCTCTTATTTTCAATTTAAATCACTTGACTTTGTAATTCCTCCCCTCCTGGTCATAAAGTGCAGCCACAACAAAGGTAGAATCAGCGAGGCCGGTTTCTTAATGCCTCAATTTTTCCAGCATTTATATTGATTAATAACTCAAAAACGTGAACATTTCCAGCTTTAAAAAGTTGTTATTTTCACATCTATTGGGCATATATGGTCTGGAATCAGTGGCATACCGAACTAACTTTGCTGCCCTTTAGCACATGCTAAAGCATGCCCCTTCGCGGACCTTCACTTTTGTACGCCAATCTATTGAGATTGATTCATTTTTTAGATTGCAATATTTGATAGGCATCGTTATCATTCATTGGCATTTTTCGCACGTCGAGCATGGGAGTCCAAATGGAAATTCATTTTATTATTTTTTTTTTAAGACAAATTCGTAATCGCGTTGGGGTACCGCGTGGCCCAGACATCAGTTTCGATTGATGTAAAGCCAATGGCCCACATTTCTGTACAGCAATGAACCATTGCACTCCGTGCTCAGCAAGCGGACAACAAGCACATCCTGGTACTCCAGACGTGAATTCCATTTATTGAAGCCACAAACAAAAAAAATAACAAAAGACTATCAGCGCCTAAAACACAATAGCCGGTCCATATCGGTCAAAAGCCGCTGCCCTGTTTTTAAAGGGTTGGTAGCTTGAAAAATTAATTTAAAATAAAATTCAAGCGGTCGAGACAGCAAAGGTAATCGGACACTGGATTGCTAGAAACTGCCAAAAATAAGTCAGGAGGGCCAGTTAACCCCTCTTCCAATCAATCCGCACGACCAAGCACCACGTTACACCATCCAGAACAGAAGTAAAGATTTTGATGAACACTTTGGAATAACTGAAATGGCTTAGCTAATTCGAATGAATTATTGCATCTAAACACAAAAATATTTCCTGCATTTCATGCAAAAGATCTTCAATGGTGACAAAACATAAATGAAAATTGCAGCTAGGATCTCCAAGAAATGCAATGTTTAAAAAAAATAAAGATTCAAAAAGTAGATGAAATTAAATCGAACATGAGGATGATCTCTGCAAAATAATTTTCAGACAATTAAATGATTTTGCCACAAGCTGAGAGGGAATGGAAAGAAACAATGAAGAAAGAATAGAACCAGAAAAATCAATTCTTAATTTTACAATCAGTACAACCTCCACGACCATCAGGTACGCAGACAAATGCACAGCTGAGCATCAGAAATTAAAAGCAAATGATGATTACAAATTGAAGCAACTGCAGAGAAAGCTCACCAAACGAGTACAACACGACAGAAACAGATGCACACATGCCATTGCTGCTGTTGTTAAACATTGCCATCAGTTCTTAATTTAACAAACTCCAAGAGACATATTATATTCGACAAAGTAAGTAGAGATGTTTTAAATTATTTCAGGCAAATATATATTATATTATATTAATGAGTGAAACAAGAAATAATTGACGGACAGGAAGGTCATTACAACTTGAAGCATATTCATCTGCACTCTGATCATTATCATCTCATCATGCATTCCAGTCCCTCCAAAGCAGCCAAAAGACAAAACCCCAAGAATATGATTTTATTAAGGATTACATCCAGTAACAGAACAGAAAAGCAGCTGAGAGATGATTTTTCTAGAAAGACATTAATTTGATCGCGAAGTTGATCGTGGCACGAGCACTCAAGACTCACACTACATCCCTAGAAGTAACAGCGATTTCTTATTATAATAATTTATTTCAGTGACACAGGAATAAATTAGCATAATTATCGACATCAAATCAAGCCTAGCCCAGCCAGTCTTAAGAATAGTGAATGCTGGTAACAACCACAATAAAAAAAATAAATAATAATAATAATCATTACCATATCACATCATTATCATATCATACCAGCAGCAAATTAAGTTTGTGCAGACATTCATAAATTGATCCTTGAAATGAAGCAAAATCTGAAATAAAAAACTCTCGTTTCTGGGTGCAAAGAAAGGTACGCATGTACACAGCCAATCTATGAATACACGTCAGCGACATCTGATAATAATCGTGTAATTAATCGAATGTACTTAAAAATAATAATTAATTTAAAAAAAATTAATAATTAATTAAAGCATTCATGGTAACTAAGAAACAATATTAACCTTTTCCAATGAAGTAAATAATCGACGTAAATCAAATTAAACTGCAAAGCAAGCGCATTCGTCTCCAATCCTCCGCATTAAACGCTCGGTCCGTCAGAATCCGTCATCAGTTTATTCAACATTTGATAACACGAAGGTCAGTTTAGTGCAAAGGGCGGTTCGACTGATTGCGTCATCGACCGGAGATGCCGTCGAAAATGTCGAGTCGGTGTTTTCGTCGTCACTTAGCGCCGTTCGTTCCGTCGCCCCCTCTGCCGCCGACTTTGGCTTCCGGGCTGCCGTGAACTCTGAACCTGTACAGGCAGGTGTACTCCTCGTTGCCATGGTTACTGTATATCCTCAGCTCCACGTGGAGAAAGGAGAGAGCCTGAAGCTCGGGCTGAAAACGATGGAAGGATGACTTTTAATAATAATAATATTTTTACACAGTAATTTATTAAGCCGATCAAGCAAAGTACTCGATAAACTCACAGCAATTTGGAAGAACTGGATTGGCTCTCCTTGAGCATCGTAGGTAAAGTTGCCAAGATTGGTACCTTCGTGGTCATTGGCATCAGCCAAGCCCTAAAACAAGAGACGTCAACAATCAATGCCAATTGATCACCCAAGGTCAACACAAGCAGCGATCATCCTCACCCAGACTCCGAATTCCCTCGGAGCACTGTCAACTTTTCCGAACGTGGTGATGTTCACATTTACGTGTTCCAGCGACACTTCCTTGATGTGTACTTTTGTGGACAATTGGATCACCATGAAACCAACTGAACCAACAAATGGCCAACACTCTCCAGGCAGGGAGCCTGACTACAGAGGTTATTAGAACAGAGATTACTTGAGCTTTCACAAATTATTACATGCAACGTAACTTCCATGAGCATAGATAATTAACAAAATATAACCTAATATGCAATATCTCCATTACCAAATAACAAAAAGACTCAAGCAGGTCTTTTACAGCCTGCCATTCACCTCAGGTGTGACCACTACCACAAATTAACAAATAAAATGGACAAAAAAACAAAAAAAAATTCTCATAGACATAATAAAATTAAATGGTTAAAATTCGCTCACCTGAATCACAGTTCTAGGTGAGTTGTTGGCATACCACAATGGAATGCCAAAAATACTGAGTTGAGCCATGCCACCCTTGTAGGTTTTAGAGCATCTAGTTCCCAACACTGAGCCACCTTTAATAGTAAGAAATGCAAAATTAATAACAGAGGCAAATAATTATCAATATTTTCAACACCACCAACCTGCAGATTCAAGAGCATAATCTGCTTGTCCAGTCTTATCTGCATCATACTTGGAGAGGGCATCCTTGATGGCTGATCTCACTTGCTGATTGTGACATCACAAAATAGATTTCAATAAAATAAATAACAAAGACCATTCACAACAATCCTTGCAAAGCCGTGGATGTCGTGGAAAAATATCGCCAAAAAAATTAACAAAAGAAATCACCATCCAGCCAAGACATGCCTATTGCAATCCAAATGATATGACATTTGAATGAATCTAGGGCCTCAGCAGGTCACTTAAGGCCTGCCACTCACCTCAGGTGTGACTGTAGGTCCTGACAATCCACTCGTCGATGTGCTCCATCGAGTATGCACGGCTTTGATTTCATCCTGGACTTCTTTTCTGGTGGCATCAAGGCTAATAGCAACTTCTCCTTTAAGTTTTTCAAAGTCCTCTGCAATGAAATGTGTGGTTATGTGATCAATAATAGATTTCAGTTTCTAGCAACAACCACAAATGGACATGTAAAATGCATCCACATAATTCCATGAGGATATGTGATGACATAAACAATGACAATTAAAGCCATATCAAGACATATGATGACTCTAATTATGTTAGCAATAATTATGATGACATCCAACTGAAACCTAGCATTTATTTAAAATATTTTTTAAAATATTCACAAAAGATTTCCTTCCTGCCAGTGAGATTAAAAGCCTCAACTTGAACCATCATGAAGCACCTCTCTGGGGATGCATTACACAATCAATCCGAATGCCCGAGATAAATCTCTGCATGTTATTGTTGTTATTATTATAAGTGCTACTATTGCATTACAATAGAATATTGTAACACATGATACAACTCCAAACATCAGAGATTATTATTATGAATGCATGCCAACCAACATCAGCAACAGTTTCTACCAACAAAAACTGCTAAAAAAACAAAACCAAACAGACCTTTAACTTTTGTATTGACCTTCTGATCGAATGTCAATTTGAGGTCAGAGGTCATCCTCTCCACAGCTGAATCCATCCTTCTCTGCATCTCCTCGAAACTGACAAACTTCTCAGACAACCAGGCCAACAACGTGCTGCTCAGTTTCGAGTCACTTGGATGGGAAAAGATCTGATTGGAGGAGTTAGGGCATGTTGTGTATGTGATGTTTATAATGCACTTCATATATGCAGGCAAATAAATGAATAAACAAAAGTAATTTGTTAATCAGCATAGTATAGAAAATTTGCAGCCCACTTCATGCAAATGAGACTCGATGCTTTTCCGTATCTCTCCTTCTCCTCTCACTCCATCCCCCATCGTTTCCAGACGACCTTCGATCTCTCTGTGCTTGACCTCGATTCGTGCAGAGACCTCCTCCTTGAACTGATCCAAAGAGTCCTGCATGGTGACCTTCAGTCTCTCCAACCTCACGACTTCTTCTGCAGACCTTTCGGAATCCGCGGACGTCCTTTCCAACCTTTCCTTGCCGACCGAGTCCTTCAGTCGTTCCACTTTCCTTTTTAAGCAATTAAGAAGCGTTGGATGTCATTTTGTATGTTTGGCATCAACAAGGGCAGGGTTTATGCTTTTTAATTAAATAAATTAAAATTTGATAAATAAAAAGTTGTGATTAATTTGTGAATTAATGAACCAAAAATTCTGATAAGTTACATAACAGCTAGATTTTACAATAACATTCTATCAAGAATATGTTCAATGGCAGGCATTATGAATGAGTTTTTAAATAAAAATATTTAAATATAAAATAATTTAAATAAAAATATTTAAAAACAGCAAACTAAATGTAATAACTAATTCACTAACTCATTGAATTCCAACTTGAACTTTTCAATATCTGCCTTCAACAACTGCAAATATTGAACAACTTACAGTGAAAACAAAACCCCATCGTTCCAAAAAGCACAAATTCAATGAAAATCACTGAAGAGATGGATTATTAAAATGCAAAAAAGTGACTCCTTTGATGATTCGATTAATTAAGGAATAAATAAATAAATAAATTAATTAATTAATTAATGAAAGCAGGACTTGCCTCGAGCGAGGAGATGTCTCCGTACATTCTTTTGTTGGCCTGAAAATTTGTTTCAGTGATAAAGATAAGTGATATCAGATCAGATAATGATTATTAATATTAATAATTAAAATGACACATGAATAAATTATTATAACTGATATTGTTATCTGGGCATTGAATTTGACCAGTTAAGGATTTCAATTCCAAGCGACTCATAAGAGTTTCAACAACTAGTAATAAATTATTATAATCATCCAAGGCCTTCACCTTATCTTCAAAAGCTTGCAACTTGCGTGCAAAGTTCTCCTCTAAATTCTTCTTTAGTTCGTTCATTCTCTCGTTCAACTCTCTTGCCTGGATCCCCGGTCCTGGCAAACATTCGGACCTCGGAGGTGGAACGAACTGCGGTTCCTTGGAAGGAGGAGGAGGAGGAGGAGGGGTGGAATGCTCCACGACTGTTGGTTCTGGAGGAACATCAACGGAGGTTTCTGTTGGAGAGTCATTTGGCTCTTTAGTCTGCACCAGGTAACCCCAGACTTGTTTAGAAGTTTCAAAGGCATACTGCAAAGATATGTAAATGTTATTAAATGATTATTTTGCATATCAGTGTACATTATTCCAATAGACCCGACATATCACGAAATTGTAACGAAAATCCGCACTGATATCTAGAAAAAAATTACATCATATAAATATGGCATCCGTCACTATTACATGACTGCATAAATTAACCGACCAATGAATATTCATGAAGTGTCTCCACTGTCGATTGCCCATAGTCGCTGACCTGATCGAGACTCGGATAATTCCCACAGGCATATAAATAGCCACCACCTGGTAATAAATTAATTTTAAACATTAACATTAAAATCTAACATCAACACCAATAAATAATAGCACAGATTGGTCAATAAAAGCTAAGGAGACTACCAAATACTGCATATTAAGCAAGCTATTTCTCACAAGCTATTAGTCACAGCATAATTTGGTCATTCCATTAGCAAATTTTAATGTAACAATCTTATTCTCAAGATGATGCATGAGTCTTAACATATAATTATATAAATATAAATTCTGATTATAAATGTAGCTGTACCTATTAGGCCTGATGCCATCAAGATGATCAGAGGCAGGCAGCACAAGTGGCAGTCTCTCAGTTTGTTGGTCCTGTTCAACATTCAATTAGGCCCATTATTTTGCAATAATAATAATAATAATAACAACTAAATTTCATGACATCATAATTAATGTAGTGTCTTAAATAATTTCATGCATCTTATACATTTTATAGCAATTTCTACATAAATAGCTTTAATATAACATTATCTTGGAACAACTTCACAAGATTGGTCATAAGTATTACCTATTAATAAAATCGATAATATTAATTTGCTTAATAATCATTAAATATCAAAATGAGTAATTTGTCATATTTTTGTCAATCATCATGATCATCACTTCACCTGGACAAGACAGACTTGTCTATTGCTGAAGATGACTTTGTGGTAGCCCCAAACAAATAGGTGAAGAGATTCCTGAACACATTGATGATGCCACCTGGTTTTTGAGGATAAGTTCTGTTTTAACCAGTTCAAAGTTCATAAAAACCACATTAAGTTAGTTGATAGTATCATCTATAACATAGCAACAGTATGAAAACAACCTGACCAGAATCATAGCTTTCATATATTTATTTAATGTCGATAATTTATAAATGTGTTTGCAACACGAATGCAACAATATGGTTATAATAACTCTTATAATGACATAAAATAATTAATTAAAATATGGAATAATTTATTTTATAATTATATAAAATATTTTTATATATAATAGGCCAATTAGGAACTTTTGTATTTGGTTCCTAAGATAATCATGCTGATGAGGATGGCTAATGCATGCAAAACAACAAATTATATTGAATATGTCAAAAACAAAACACACCATCCAAAATATTAGGTATATGACATTTGTGGGGAAAATAATGTCAAAATTGATTCAAATCATAACCTGAATTACAATTTGTTTATATCCGTCACAATCTAAGATTCAAATACGTCACAAGCATATACTACACATTACATCACAACAATAACAAAGAATGAAAATAACAATAATAATAATAATAATAGTTACAAGATAAGGCAGTAGTTGCTAACTAAAGTATTATCATAAAACTCAATCAACCAATTAACTTGCCACATACCAATTGTGCCAATCAGGGAGTACAGGAAATTTGTTGATTGAAAATATTCAAGATTTGAGTGAGCTTCTAAAATTAGAACAAACATGAAAAACCAAAATCCATAATCAGGAAAGGGAAAAACACAATTATTTGAGAGAATTGTTAAATAAACAATTAATAATTAAATAAACAAAATAAACAGTAAATTCAACTTAAAAATGCAAACCATGTGCAACGATGGTGATAAATAACAGATCATAAAGATTTTAGTGCAATTAAAAAAAAACAAAACAATCTCATTAATTCATTTTAATAATGGATCAGACAAATTCACTTTGTATATGTTAATGTAACAAAAAGTAAACATTGAACAATTTATTATTAGTACTTAATGACCATAGATCTATCCGCAACCAGACAAAATGACATGAACACTAGCATCACAAGATAAAATTGTGGCAGTGGTGAACATGACTATAATAATAATAATAACAATAATGATGACAATTGGGATGATTAGGACTCACCCTCACCACGGTGACTCGTTTCATCAGATGTCAGCTTGATCGGGGTATTTAAGGTCCTCGTCCTCTTTGTCAATTGCTTCCCACCAGCAGATCCAAGCTTTTTGAGCAGGAAGGTGATTGGGTAGGTGATGATAGTCCACATTGTGGTCAAGGCAGTCACTAGAATAATGCTATTATTATAGAACGATTTTCAACGTATTACATTGCTTGTATTACTTAGAATATCACTGATATATTCATTATAGAAGTTCATTATAACATCAATGCTAATTAATTTCAAGCAGAAAAATGGTACAATAAAACATAAAATGGATACAACTTTTCAAGGACTCAAATTCACAAAAATATAATTTATAAATATAATAATATTTATTGTCTCATCAATAATTAATTGTTTAAAACCCACCAAAGATATTTCTTTTCTCCTTAAGTCCACTTCGAGTGGACGAAACTCCATCTGTACCTGACCGACAGTGATAAGTAAATTACAATTTATGGTCATTTACAGGCTTTAGTGAATTATTCTAGTAATTCTAAATACATTTTACACAAATTTATACATTTCGATACTTTAAATATTAGCGGCATTTTTCAATTCAATTCAATTTCTTAAATAAAATCAATTCATTGCCTCACAACTTTGCAAAACACAAGAACTCAGTTCCATAATTGAATTCCACTCATTTTATTTTCAAGTAATCACTTATTATTGGATGATCCAATCAAAAGATTTCAACCAACCATAGATGTTAGAGAAGGTCGTTTTAGATGAGAACATTGGCGAACTGTCCTTGTCCTCCATGAGAACGTTCTTCTTGCTGGTGGCCAAGTTGGCAGCAGTGTTGGATATATTTGTCCAAGACCTGGTCTCCTGAACCCTTGAATCTTTGATCCCTGGAGACAGGGGGATGAGATTATCGAGAACATCTCGACTTCTTAGGTGATACTTCACAGATTGGGCTAAAAGTCATCATCAAAGTAAAAATTACTGCTTCAAAACCGAAAGCAAAGTGATTCCCAACACAATTTTAAACAATTATCCAAATAAATCCAAAGATTAATTCTTTATAAGAAGAAATCGGCTGGATTCCGAGTTAAGCTCACGCGAAGCGTCCGTGTATTCCGATTGGTTGAGGCGTGAATTGAGACTCTCGTCGGACCTGTCCCCCCTGAGGCTTGGTCGAGACATGTTTGGGTGGGTGTATTGCTCGTCGTAGTTCCTGTTGTAGCTGGCACTGTTGAGGTCATTTGATGGATACATATATTTATTAAGATTAAGTAATATTTAGTAAGATAATATATATATATATATATAATGTTCATAAAAATAATAATAATTAGGAAAATAAAGAGGACTAGGAAGTTTAGATTAACCTCCATATTTATAAATATGAAAATTCTGATATAGTACTCAGGATGTCCTCAGACACATAAATAAATAAATAAATTGACAATCTTTCGTGATGCTCCTGCCATGGACATTTGTGGCATTCAAGCTTTGAGTTCACATAGCAATGGTTGCTTTATTGCAATGAATGCAGGAAAAGCAGTTTTGGCCAACAAGGCATGCTATCAAACTCTGGATTGTTGCTTGCCAATGTACAATTGCAATGGAATGCAATAACTGAAAGAGTGAGTGAGAAAATAAGTAAGAATGAGTGCTGCCCAGAGGAACTTGGACATACATTTCTGAGGTACCATTACAACAATGTTATGTAGGAGTAGGTATGTGAGGCAATATTCCTATTTGATAATGGCATCCAAATAATGATTGGTGATATTATAAGTCTATTTTAATAAAAATTAATCATAAACAGAATTTCCATGAAAACAATAATTACATTATTTAGCATTATTAGATATAGATGAAAAATCAAAACAACTAATCAAATGATTGAGTTTTATGTTTTCTGCTGCTCTTTTCAGTTTTTTGTGTTAATGAAGGAATAAACTAAAAAAAATTAAATTAATAAATGTTTACTTCTCGTGATATATAAATCATTAAAATAAGAGACACACATTATAAAATTCAAATTAAATTTAAATTTTATTCTTCTAATTAAGATCAAGGAACTCCTCAATAGTAACATTACATGTAATTGCATGACTCCAACCTTCTTGCATAGGTATAATCTGTCTTGGGAGACCTGACAAAACATGAGGAGGTTATTTAAAAGTTAAATATTTAATATTTACATCACAGCATTTCCAAAGTCAGATCTTTTATATTCCCTTTGTGAAAATTAATCCCAACACAAACTATTAATGATGTCAATTCCATAACAATAATTTCCACTAAGATTAATAAAAATTAGTCATCGTTAATCTTGATCTTGTCATTAGCAGTACGGATCATCAGATTATGGAAAATGCAGGAACAAAAATAAAAAGTCGCAAATTCCAAAACTGAAAACTTGAAAATGAAAACATAAGCAACATATGAGGAGAGTTTGTAAGCAAAACAACTAAAAGCAAATGAACAACAAAGTTTCATCTCAGAACTAACAGTGTCCAATGTCTGTAATCAATAGTTATAATAGTTAGTTAAGGATTTAATGCAAGCTTAAGGTTTACATTAAGAGGAAAATTTAGACAATCCATGACAATTGAACTTGAATAATGACAAGAAATTAAACTAAAATTCACAACATTATCCATAAGTTAAGAATAAAAAAAATTCATAAAAAGTTTGTTAAAAAAATCAAAATATGTCCCTGATTACAACATTACAGCATGATTATAACACAAAATAATTATGGAATTTATAATATAAATACATATGCATAACAGTGTAATACAAATACATATGTATAACAAATTGGCCCCTATGTATAAAAAAATTATTTGGAATGTTTGATCAATAATAAGTAGGGTTGTGGAAATTAATGGGTTTATGATTAAGTTTTGGTTTCCATTGATAACTGATAAGTTTTTGTTTTGATTATGTTGGATTATATGGGAATCTACTTTGTAACTTTTTGAAGAAATTTCTGTGGCTTTTAAGTAACATTCTATACTTAAGATAAATTCTGTCATTTTAAAGTTTGTCAAGATTTACCTAGCGCCAATTGACAACACAATATGTGACTGATACTTGAATAATTTTAATAATTATCAAAAGTAATCAATCAAAACACTAATCCATTAAAAGTTTGTTGACCAGCCCTAATATTTTGGGGTCATTCAATGCCAATGCTAGAATATGCATCCCATTGTTGTAAGTAGTCCTAGGCTTGACATGTAAAATCAATCCTAGCAACCAATACACATTGTATTTCTAGAATCAAATACAACATATATTTAAATACCATAAATATCTTTGTAAGTTAAGTAGCAAAGAACAATCAAAAATTGATTGCTTTGTTTCCCTCTTACATAAAAGTTAAATAATTTAGATGAGTCCCCTATTTTTAATATTACTGGTAATGCCTATTTAAAAGGTGTTTAAATGATTAATATACTGAAGATCTTTCTTATACTTTCAATATCTGTGTAGTTTATATTTAGAATTCCTTCTAAAGAATTGCTAAAAAAAATTGTTATTTTTTAGTTCTTCATAACAAAAATGACCTAAAAGTTGGAACATATCTGGTTGTCAGAAGGTGTCATTTTAAAACTTCAAAAATAAGGGCCATGGTGATTAAAGTATTATTATTATATTATTAGATTAAATGTTAGATTAAAAGTGCTAGAAACAATAACCAAAATTGCAATGAATAGGCAAAAATTATATATTATACATATTTATATAAATATATAAATTATATAAAGAAAAATAACATAGTAATTAAAAACAATGATGCCTTTACTTTTCCCAATAATCTTGAATGTACTCAGGCTTGCCATGTCTTGCATAGGATCTGTCTGTGTTTCTTAAAAAACAACAACCATTTATATTGAGCCATACAATTTAAAAGTAGGCAGTAATGACATTATTAATAATAATAATTAAATAATAATAGTCAATATATGTAATTGAAAACAACTCATCCTTAACATAATTAATTGAGTTTGATTGTGTCGTTACAAGAATTTTATAAGTACTTGTGATTATAAACATGCATAAGAGCTTCTTTCCTATTATTTTTGCACAAATATACCATTGTTTATGAGTGAGTTTCTTCCATGATCAATAAAGTTATTTTAAAATAACTACTTTGTGAATCTTCATCAATGCTTGGTGAACATCTTAACATATGACCAGTCAAGAAATATCCAATGTCAAAATGTAACCATCGAAGCAAGAAATGGTTAAGAATGCATGGTTAAGCATGACCTAAAATTATAAGGGGTGAGGAATTTGTTGGGCCCCATCTACCTAGAATTTACTTCAAAATTATGGGATGAAACTGATAATAAATACAAAACATTGGTGGTTTGCAACCTTCTGCATAAGCTGAAGTATTCCACAAAACATTATATTGTTTTATGTATGTTTGATATCCTATTAGAATCATGGGAACCTTGAAAATATTACTTGATTGTTCCTCAGAATGCAATATCTTCCTTGGAGACTAGTTCATTCAGACAAATGTGTCTTAAATTATCTATATATGTATATATTTTTTTATAAACGACCAAGAGAAGATAAAAACATCGTGCAAACAAATTATGTTGGCATGCTAAGAAAACCCATAACTTCATTTGAAACAGCCCATATGCAATGAAAACCATACAAAACCATTTCTTTCAATAAGGGTGAAACACAACAAAATGAGAGCCAATAGTCGCACTGTTATCACTGGGGCACACACATCAGCGCATATGTTCCATAATAAGCATCATGCATGTGTCTCGGCATCGGTAATGCTTAATTAATTTGCATACCTGGCAAATTAAATACATGCAAAACTCGTTATGTAACTAAAAACGTTTAAGATTTAAACTTCAACAAAATGACTTTTAAAGTGTGAAGTAGTTTAAGACAGAATTCGAAAATTATTCGAACGCTTCATATTACTAACCCCGATCCCACTGCGGAATGGCGAAATCTCCCATCTAAAATATCATTTTCGATACTTTGATCGCTTTTCATACTGTAAGATATAGAGTATGCTTTCTCTGATACAGATTCTCCCGCTTTGCGAGAATAATCCATTGTAAAACCTCAAATTTTCAAAATTTTGTAATTTCCAAGCGATGTTGACAGAACGATAAATACGGGCACCGCCAATAAGTAACATTTAATTTTCATGGCACTAATTTTAGGTGTGATTACGTGATAATTTTTTTTTTAAATTAATGCACAATCTGTAATACCTTTAAAATTATGATTACTTTGAGATGTTATTTCGTTACATGGGACATCGTTGTCATCGGTTTTAGTTCAAAATTTGGCGTTGAAGACATATAAAATCGATGAATCAAAATAACCAACTTTATAGATATTCTGTTTTATGTCTTTTTGACCTAATTTAAAATATAATTTTGAAGTTGGAGTTTTTCAATATTAATCATAGTTTGTACCGCCGGCAATGTCAAAATGTGTTCAAAAAGGCAAGTCGGGAATGGAAGCAAGAATAGTTTCAGAGATATACCGATGTGTCCTGATGTACATTTACTTGCCCTATGACTCATCATAAGTTAGGCATGAAATAGTTCACGTAAGTTAAAGGGCGAAAGTGGGAGTATGCAATTTATGTATGGGGGAAGTTTATTTTTATTTACAGGAGGATGGGGGTTGCTGGAACTCCAGAACTGCACGGACCGGATTTTGCACAATCCCGGACCGCACCTCGACTTGGCAGACCAGTCCAAATTAGTTCCAATTCCTTTAATGACAATAAGTCAGTGTCCTGTCAAATTATATATAGTGAAATTATTTGATATGTCGGACATCGCTGACAAAAGAACAGAACACATGGAGAGGAGGATGAGATCGGTACATTTATATCTTCCTTTGCAGAACTGATTGGCCTGGACCATTTGGATTTTCTACTGTTGTAGTGGAAATCATAAGAAACAGAAAGGTCATCGTTTTCTCGACCTGTGCGGACATTTTATGTAATCGGGGACAACAATGCCTGCTTGAGAAATTTTAGTAAAGCAGGAAACAATGCATTCCGGATACATCTACAGTAGGGTGCCAATAAAAAATGTTTTTTTCGAAATTGTTAATTCCCGTTCCAGAAATTTGTTCCTTTTACATTTCTAAGGCTATATACAAAATTTTAGGTAAATCAAAGGTCATTTAGAACTGTCTCAGGCATCTTGAACATCCCAATGCTTAAACATTGCGTATAATAGCGGAAATTACATGTTGCGCACATTTTACATGTTTAACTTCGATAGCAAGAAATATTTCAGTTTTTTTTTTAAATCTGTTTAATTTCGTACAACTTAACCTTCAAAATATTATAAAAAAACACAGACTTTCAACAAAAAATGCAAAAATTTGACTAAAATCCACTACTAGCTAGTTTCATATATTGACTGATTTCTTAGACAGGAAAATGTTGCCTATGCATTTCAACAACCTGGAGAAGGTATTGCTTCTGATCCTCTTGATTAGTTAGTACGGAATTAAAGTCTTTTATTAAGGAGATGCCACGTTCTGCGTCATCATTAACAACTTTCAATTGTTGGATTTTGTGGCTGAATGAGACCAGATAACTCAGGCACTGTCACATAAAATTGTGACCGAAATAAATAAATTTTGAGACAAAATATTATTTGGGACATCCATCGAGCTCTGTGATATGCTCCTGGAGCACAAATATAAAAGTCTTTAGAGCCATCACCAAGGAAAATAAGTGCCAACTCCAACAACTCCTTGCAATCATCTCTAGGGTGGAATTCAAGCAATTCGTATCGACAGATCGAAGGATCGAGATCAGTTCAACAGATCATTCCATTTTGGACATCCTTGGATCTCAGAAAGAAAGTTAAATGCAATTCTTTCGATACCAAATGCTTGAATTCCACCCTAGAGATGATTACAAGGAGTTCTTGGAGTTGGCACTTATTTTAGTCAAATTTTTGCATTTTTTTTGAAAGTCTGTGCTATTTTACAATATTTTGAAGGTTAAGTTGTACGAAATTAAACAGATTTAAAAAAAAAACCTAAAATATTTCTTGCTATCGAAGTTAACCATGTGAAATGTGCGCAACATGTAATTTACACTATTATACGCAATGTTTAAGCATTGGGATGTTCAAGATGCTTGAGACAGTTCTAAATGACGTTTGATTTACCTAAAATTTTGTGTATAGCCTTAGAAATGTAAAAGGAACAAATTTCTGGAACGGGAATAAACAATTTCGAAAAAAAATTTTTTGATTGGCACCCTAATCTACAGTGAACGAAGATCACATTTAGCTGCAGAAGCAATAGATGCATTTTTAATTATGTTATTTAATTGCAATAATAAAGTGCAATAGTTCTATTAAACACGATTTTGCACATCAGACTATATAAATTAAGTGTGAATATTTCGATTTTCTATGAACTAAAAGATTCGAGAAGCCCGCGCGGGATGGACTTTTAAATGGCAGACGGGGACCCGGGCTTGTGCAAAAATTCCGCCCCGTACAACTCTTTAGTTCGAACTTGACACGACGTAGACCAATACAACATGAGGTTTCTAATAGAATAGTTATTCATTAACACCAATATTAGAATAAATAATTTATGGTCGAGATGTAATAGGCAATACTATTGAAAAATCGGTTAATTGGCTACTTAAGTTTTAAAGGGTCTCACTACTTTGATTGAAGGCTAATATTGTGACGCACAATGCTAGCAAATAGCAACAGGAGAGAGGGATAATTTGCAGATATGGGAACAAGTACCCGAGGTCGAAGTATAGGTACACGTGCTCAAGGTACGAGTACAAGGACAAATACTCAAAACTCGAGCACTAGTACGGGTACCAGTACTAGGGGTTTTAAGTACAAGTAATTCGCTCATATCTATTTTATTTTAAATGCTTTTTTGTCAGCGGACACCATTCCCGCAGCTTTATGGCCAGAAATGTTCTAGTTCAAATGTAATTAAATTTACCACTTCTAACATTTTTTTGAAACATTTCTTTAACTTTTTTTAACAATATTCTTATATGAGGTGTGTATTAAAAAATGGCAAGGATTAATGTGCCCAGATTAACAAGTCTACTTTTTGGCATACACTTTTTTATTGCACTCCAACCACAGACAAAGGAAATGTCTTGGAACGATTCCAAATATTATTCTCAGGATCAAAAGAAATAATTAAACAGATTGAGGGTGAAACTTAATAAGGGTAACATAATAATAGCCCTCGCTAAGCCACTAAACGAAATATTTAATACTTTTATTACTTTCCACAAGTTAACTCGTATCCTGTTCTACTAAAGAGAGTCTCATGTCAAAGACATTTTCTGAATGATCCTTCGCTTCTTAATCAAATTGACATGTTTTTAATGACTCGGGAACAAGTACCGGAGATCCGAGTAGTAAGCGATTACAAGTACCGAATACCCAACTCTAAGAATCCCTTATTCCCCTTATTCATGGAAACCCCAGGATAAATCGTTACCAGTGATTTGATAGATTATTGTGCGTTTTGTATTCCCAATGAATAAGATTAATAATGAGAATAAAATAATAAATCATCAATAAATGCTGCACTATCTCTCAAAAATCAAGCAGACATTGCAAAAGGCATAGAGAATCGCATTAAGTAAAGGTAGAAAAGAGAGATAAACAACCGCAAATAAAGCAACAGGTTTTAAGTTATTAAAACATATCAGAATATTCTGGATATGCTTCAGAATAAAAAATGATTTTTGCTAGAGAAACACAAACGCAGCAAGCGCTCCCATGGGCTCAGCAACAAATAGTTAGAAATATGCTGCAGAGTTAAAATGTAGCAAGAAGAAAATGAACTACCATATATGGAAAACAGGTACGGGTCTATATAAGCTTCATCCTGTAGAACTCTGCACCGCACATTCGCTCTCTTGCGTTTAGATTTCTTCAGGAGTTTCAGTTGTAAGCCAACCAAGACAAAATGTGTGACGACGATGTTACCGCTCTTGTTGTCGACAACGGATCTGGTCTTTGCAAGGCCGGTTTCGCAGGAGACGATGCTCCCAGGGCTGTCTTCCCCTCCATTGTTGGAAGACCCAGGCACCAGGTTTGTATATTATTAAATACAAATTGTTCATTTATAAATAAAATGCCAATTTAAGAATTATCTGTAAGATAATAGAATGTATTGCTAAAACTGAAAATATGCGATTATGAATATAGCAATATTTAATTAAAAATTTGCGCATCCCAATAATTTACGAGACCAAATTCGTAAGATTGAATGAATAAAACTAAACTTATTTCCAATAATAGGGTGTGATGGTCGGCATGGGTCAAAAGGACAGCTACGTCGGAGATGAAGCCCAGAGCAAGAGAGGTATCCTGACTCTCAAGTACCCAATTGAGCACGGTATCGTCACCAACTGGGACGATATGGAGAAGATCTGGCACCACACCTTCTACAACGAGTTGCGTGTCGCCCCCGAGGAACACCCAGTCCTCTTGACTGAAGCACCCCTCAATCCCAAGGCTAACAGGGAGAAGATGACCCAGATCATGTTCGAAACCTTCAATTCACCTGCCATGTACGTCGCCATCCAGGCCGTTCTCTCCCTCTACGCTTCCGGACGTACCACCGGTATCGTGCTCGACTCCGGTGATGGTGTCACCCACACCGTTCCCATCTACGAAGGTTATGCTCTGCCTCACGCCATCCTCCGTCTCGATCTGGCCGGTAGAGATCTCACCGATTACCTCATGAAGATCCTTACCGAAAGAGGTTACAGTTTCACAACCACTGCCGAAAGAGAAATCGTCAGAGACATCAAGGAGAAGTTGTGCTACGTCGCACTCGACTTCGAACAAGAAATGGCTACAGCTGCCTCCTCATCTTCCCTCGAGAAGAGCTACGAACTTCCCGACGGACAGGTGCTTAATCACTACTTAACATGTATATTATCGATCATTTGATTATACATGATTTGACACGATCTTTCTCTGACAATTTTTAGGTCATCACCATCGGAAACGAGCGTTTCCGTTGCCCAGAATCAGTCTTCCAACCTGCCTTCTTGGGTATGGAATCTGCCGGTATCCACGAGACCACCTTCAACAGTATCATGAAGTGCGATGTCGATATCCGTAAGGATCTCTATGCCAACACCGTCATGAGCGGTGGCTCGACCATGTTCCCAGGTATTGCCGACAGAATGCAGAAGGAAATCACTGCTATGGCTCCAAGCACCATGAAGATCAAGATCATTGCTCCTCCTGAGAGGAAGTACTCCGTCTGGATCGGTGGTTCCATCTTGGCCTCCCTGTCCACCTTCCAGCAAATGTGGATCAGCAAGCAAGAATATGACGAGTCCGGTCCATCCATTGTCCACAGGAAATGCTTCTAAGCTACAGGGTATCAGTGAATATTGTCACGGATGTCAGCAATTTGAAATCTTGCCAATGGGATTTCTTATTTTTCATTTAAATGCAATGAATTTAGATAAAAGTTTTTTGCATTTTTCGGTTATTAATTTTGAATTATATTACTGAATAAAAGTTTATCTGAATTAACTAAAAATCTCTCATCTATGACTTCAAATATCTTGACATGAAATATCGGTTATGAAGAAATAGCATCGATAAATTAAGTTATGTATTGTAATAACCCGAGATGCGTTTGGGTAAAGGGGTGTTTATGCCTTCAGTAAAGGTTTTCATGGACGACACCACCATCGTTCTAAACAGGCAGCAGATTGTCCAAAGAGCCCTCGACAAGCTCAATGATCTACTCCAATGGTGTCGCATGGCTCTGAAGCCCGCAAAATCCCGGAGTCTTTCTCTCACAAGAGGGAGAGTTCGCACCGCCGTAGGACAACGCATTCCGACGGTCTCAGAAGAGCCAGTAAAGAGCTTTGGAAGAGTTTTCGACGTGTCCCTCCGCGACAAAAACCAGGAGGCAGCCACTGTGAGTAGGATGACCGACGGTCTGAGAGCGATTGCAGAATAGCCGCTACAGGGCAGATTCAAAGTCTGGCTCCTGCAGTTCGTCCTGCTACCAAGACTGCTGTGGCCACTGACCATCTACGAAATAGGCCTGCAGTCGGTAGAAGAGATGGAAATGAAAATAAATCGGTGTAGAAGGAAATGGTTCGGGTTACCGCCTTCGCTATCGTCGATCGCCCTGTACAACAGAAGCACACGGTTGAGGCTGCCCCTCAGATCCATCGTTGAAGAATATAAAATCAGCAAAATCAGAACTCAATGGTCGCTCAACAACTCCAGTGGCAGCAGGGTCCGCGACGTCATGCCGCAACTCCGCTCAGGAAGGAAATTCAGAGCCCAGGAAGAAATTGAGGAATCCGAGGCAATCCTAGCCTTCGAGGATAAAAGAGGACCCGTGCAGGTAGACCGCCATGGAGTCGGATGGAACCATTTTCCAAGATGGTCCACAGCGAATGTGCAGACAAAAGCCGCCATGATAATCCAAGAGAGAAGGCGAGAGATGGAGACCGAAAGGATTGCGCTGGCAGTGCAGCAAAGCCAGCAAGGACAGTGGACAACCTGGGAAGACGTCATCCAAAGATCCATCACATGGAAAGACATTTGGAAAAAGTCTCCCCTCCGCTTGGCATTCCTCATAAGGTCGGTCTACGACGTGCTCCCTTCCGGGTCCAACTTACAGAAGTGGGGGATGGTTCAAGAAGCCAGCTGCGAGCTCTGCGGAGGTGAACAGTCACTCCGGCACGTGCTTTCATCATGCACGTACGCCCTTGCTCACGGTCGCTACACTTGGCGACATAACCAAGTCCTGCAGGTCGTGGTCGAGGCGGCTAAGACGGCATGCTCCCAGGCAAATGCCCGAGAAATCGCGGCACCAAGAAGAATGTACTTCTTAAGAGAGGGCTCAACACAGCACCGCAAAAGGAACATGGCCCAAATGAGGGACTTGCTGTCCACAGCCAAAGACTGGACAGTTGCAGCAGACCTGCAGGGAGAAAGGCACTACCACCAGGTGATACAAGAGAGCGGCAAGCGGCCTGATCTGGTGCTGGCGTCGGCAGCAACCGATTCCGTCATTATCGTAGAGCTGACGGTTCCATGGGAGGACCGAATTGATGTCAGCAATGCTCTGAAGAGCGACCGTTATGAAGAGCTGAAGATGGATTTAGAGGGGAAAGGTTATAGCGCCCGTGTGTTACCAATAGAGATCAGAGCGAGAGGGCTGGTAGGCACGTCTACAAACGCCTTTCTCAGGAAGATAGGCCTTTCAAACAGGCAAACCAAACAGTTCGTCCAGAAAATATCCGAGTCCGCAGAATCGGCTTCTCACTGGATCTGGACAACGAAGGACCGAAGGTAAGCCTCAGACACGGCGAGGCTAGTCGTCCCTGTCCACTCCACCAAAACAGGGACTCCAGTGTAAGACCAGGAAAGAGACACCCCGGACGGCATTCACACCAAAGTGATATAAGAAGTGCCGTAACGGCTACTTTGACGGTTTTTCGGACGGCGGAGCCCTCGCGGAATTTTTCGTAAAATGGCGGTGCGAGTATTGTTTGTTTGTCGGAAGTCGTTGTCTGGTTATCGGAAGAAAGTATCTGGCAGGGACATCCGCTTGATCAACGGATGCGGCCCAGCCCCCGAGAGTGTCAGGATTCAGGGCCGAAACACTCGTAGAGGGGGCCACTCCTCTGAAGATCCCTGTCAGAACGCTCGCTCAAGAGTTTCTATCAATATATTAATTGTTCATATTATGTCCATATTGTCTACGTGAAAATATTTGTAAATATTATTTATGCTGCCATCTGGAAGTTATCATGCAACTTTCAAGCTTGCTATTCTTTAAAAAATTTATTGAAGCATAGCAGTTATATAAAACTTTTTCTCACATCTCCTGGATTCAAAGTAAAAGAATTAAGTGCCAAACTACAGTACTTGTAATCTTGTTTCTTTGTATTTACCCAAGAATTAACACAAGCCAACAAAATTCAAGTAAGACATCAACAAAGAGTTCTTCACTAAATAAAGATACTACTAACAGTTGTATATTATGTCATTAATGTTGCATACAAATCATCTTTCAAGCATTCAAATCATTGTTTGAAAGAGGCCACGATGACATACTGTCATATATCAGCGGAACATGAAATTGATGATACCCAGAAGCCCACATTAATCTCATAATGCCTAAAAGTTGCCACTAGGGAATATTTTTACAACTAACAAGACAACATATGGGCTATGTAGGGGCTATAAAATTATATTATTCAATTAAAAATCAAATATTTATTTTGTTTCTACTCGTTATGTCAAAAAAGCCATTAGAAAAAAATAATATTTGTTAGTATTTGTTATGAGTTCAAGAGGGGAGAAGTTGTGTAATTTGTAATAATGTAAAGTTATTTTTTTAATGTACAAAAAGCAGTGCATCGATTGTTTCCTGTGCTACATTAGTTCTCAGTTTAATATAAATAATCACGACATTTTTTAAGTTCCTCCTCCGTAACAGTTTGTTAATCGAGAGCGGAGGACACCCAAAATTTGCTACTAGTAATAATATTAAGTCGCAATTTATTAATGTCCTTTTGTATAATTAGATTCGAAAGGCAAAAACTATTTAAACTTGGTGGCTCATTAAAAAAAGATACTACTAACAGTTGTATATTATGTCATTAATGTTGCATACAAATCATCTTTCAAGCATTCAAATCAATGTTTGAAAGAAGCCACGAAGAAATTCTGTCATATAACAACGGGACATGAAATTGATGATACCCAGAAGCCCACATTAGCTCGTCGAAACCAGCATTGAAGTTAAGAAGCCATAACACAGCTGTCTGGGCTTTCCATGCCGAAGCCACAGAAAATGATAGATTGAACCAAAATAAAAACATCATTAATTTTTGTTACGTGTTTATTTATTGAGTGACTAAATTTGTATATGAACACGAGTTAAAATAATATCAAAATAACATACAAAAATAATATTCAAAATCTAGGTTCATTCTCGACACAGAACTAATAAATCCCAAATTAGAATATCCAAACATAAAATTGATATCCTCTGATATCTTAACAGCTTAGAAGCATTTCCTGTGAACAATGGATGGACCGGACTCATCGTATTCCTGCTTGCTGATCCACATCTGCTGGAAGGTGGACAGGGAGGCCAAGATGGAACCACCGATCCAGACGGAGTACTTCCTCTCAGGAGGAGCAATGATCTTGATCTTCATGGTGCTTGGAGCCATAGCAGTGATTTCCTTCTGCATTCTGTCGGCAATACCTGGGAACATGGTCGAGCCACCGCTCATGACGGTGTTGGCATAGAGATCCTTACGGATATCGACATCGCACTTCATGATACTGTTGAAGGTGGTCTCGTGGATACCGGCAGATTCCATACCCAAGAAGGCAGGTTGGAAGACTGATTCTGGGCAACGGAAACGCTCGTTTCCGATGGTGATGACCTAGAAATTGTTAGAGAGAGAACATGTCAAATCATGTAAAATCAAATGATCGATAATACACATATTAAGTAGTGATTAAGCACCTGTCCGTCGGGAAGTTCGTAGCTCTTCTCGAGGGAAGACGAGGAGGCAGCTGTAGCCATTTCCTGTTCGAAGTCGAGTGCGACGTAGCACAACTTCTCCTTGATGTCTCTGACGATTTCTCTTTCGGCAGTGGTTGTGAAACTGTAACCTCTTTCGGTAAGGATCTTCATGAGGTAATCGGTGAGATCTCTACCGGCCAGATCGAGACGGAGGATGGCGTGAGGCAGAGCATAACCTTCGTAGATGGGAACAGTGTGGGTGACACCATCACCGGAGTCGAGCACGATACCGGTGGTACGTCCGGAAGCGTAGAGGGAGAGAACGGCCTGGATGGCGACGTACATGGCAGGTGAATTGAAGGTTTCGAACATGATCTGGGTCATCTTCTCCCTGTTAGCCTTGGGATTGAGGGGTGCTTCAGTCAAGAGGACTGGGTGTTCCTCGGGGGCGACACGCAACTCGTTGTAGAAGGTGTGGTGCCAGATCTTCTCCATATCGTCCCAGTTGGTGACGATACCGTGCTCAATTGGGTACTTGAGAGTGAGGATACCTCTCTTGCTCTGGGCTTCATCTCCGACGTAGCTGTCCTTTTGACCCATGCCGACCATCACACCCTATTATTAAAAATAAGTTTAATTTATTCACTCTCACCAAGTTGGTCTCGTACAATGATGGGAATCGCATAATTTGAAATTCTAAATATGTAATGCTAAATAAATAAATTCATATTTACATATGAATATATTTACGTGAATATAGTTTTAACAGTACATTCTATTATCTTTTACTTAAAATATAAATTGGCTTTTTATTTTATTTGTCTTATTTCTAAATCCGCAATTATAAAAATATTCAAACCTGGTGCCTGGGTCTTCCAACAATGGAGGGGAAGACAGCCCTGGGAGCATCGTCTCCTGCGAAACCGGCCTTGCAAAGACCAGATCCGTTGTCGACAACAAGAGCGGTAACATCGTCGTCACACATTTTGTCTTGGTTGGCTTACAACTTAAAACTATAGAAATCTAAACGCAGGAGAGCGAGTCCACGGTTGTAGGAAACTGATTGTAGGGAGTTTATATAGCCGCCTTAGACTCCCTTATATGGAGATGAATACCTTTCCTCTCTCAAGCATCTATTTCGAGCTCTGCATCGAGCCAGACATATATAATCTGCGATATCCAGGCATATTTAGGCGCCACTCAAACCTTGGTGGAGTACGAACGCATTTGCTTTCTACTTTTATGCTTGGTCGCCTCTTGCATATTTCACAAATATTTGTTCAATATTTTGGCAAATATTTTCGTATGCAAATTAATTTCTTTTATTCAAATTTATAATATCTAATGCTAATATATTTTTCCAATTTCTTGTGGCTTTATCGGTTTCCTGAACACGCGATTTATACGGTACTTTAGCGTTCTCAATAACTCTCTCTGAATAACCATTTAAAATATAATAAGCTTTTTTGTAGTTATTAAAACGTTTAGCTATATGAGAATCTTTATATTCGTCAGCAAGTTAAAACTTTCAAATCAAAGGAGATTCATCGATCTTTATCACGATATATAATTTAATTTAATTCGTTTAATTACCTCATTTAGGTTATTAGCCAACATTAATAAAATTCAGGATGGTGATGTTGGGTGATGCATTGGCTTGATATGGAATGTCCCACCATGAAAGAGTCTAAATAGAAAACAAAAATATTGAGAATGCTGAATAATATAATAATAGGCTTTCCGTAAATTTTATTATTTTATTACGGTTAAATGCATGCAGTTGCCTGCATATCTTTTTGAGGACTGTGATTTTTGCAATAATGCTTGACAGGAATTTTAGAGAACTCGATGAAGTAGGATGTTATGTTATTTGTTATGGAAGCTATTATATTATATACCATATGACGTGGCAATTTATTTTCTTTCACTAAACACTTTCAACAAATACACTGATGCTTTTATAAATTCTATTTAACATAATATATCTTATAAGATAGAGATAATAGAATTATCAAAGTTAAGTGAGATTTAAGATTTTTCTTTAAATGTGGTAATGAGCCCGAGAATGACAAAAATTTGGAAGTGGGAACATTATTGGGTGGTGCGTTTACTAGAAAATGGGGTTGGCGGGCCAACTAGGGGCGAAATTGATTTGGTGAAGAAATTGCTAAAATGTGATGGCTTTAAATGATTTATGAATTTATTTACGAAGAGATTAATTTGAAACAAACTTAGATGGTGGGTTTAGGAGTTTATGTTCAAATATTTTAAAAAAATGGCTTCCGATAAGAGAACAAAAATACAAGTGCAAAATTTGATTACAACTCGTTTATTATCAAAGACTCTGAAATAAGATTCGTTAAATTTAATAATCGATTAATGTTGGTTCACAAAAAAAGAAACACTGTTGCCTTAAGAAGATTCTAAAGTTTTGTTTCTTATTTTGTGGGGTCCTAGCGCAGCTGGACTCCATCTTGCAGCTTCTTCAGTTTATAATAACGAATTTAAATTTTAACTTAATTTTTTCAATTCAGCTTGTAAATGGATCCGGCACGCTCTAGAATATTCATTGTTTGTAATAAATTCTATTAAATAGTTTTCGGTTTGAAGGAATCCTAAATTTGGAGTTATTTTAATTGTTTTAAGCTTGATATATGTGAAATATGTCTTCCAATCAAAACAGGTTATGCTAAAGTTATTGCAAACCAATCAAGGTGTAACTTAGCAATGTCGGTCAATCTTCAATTCCCATAATTTGAGCCAGCAACATTCTTATGCAGTCTTTAGTTTTGAAGCAACGTGAGTTTTGCATTCTGGATATTGACCTCTGCTTCCAAATTTAGCCTTCAGAACAGTTCATTAGCAGTAGGCATGGTAAGCGGCTGCTGTTTGCATAGCGAAATATCAAAATAATTGAGGAACAAATATTTTTATAATTTTACAAATATTCTGGTGTATCTGATAAAATGAATATCAAAATATTTAAAATTGATAGAAGTTGTTAACTTAATAACTTGATTTTGACTTTTATTGCTGCCCAATGAAAGTAAATGGTAAATTAAATAAATAAACAAACTAAGGGAGAGTCACCACTTTCTTTTGTGGGTCGCATTGTTTCGATGGACCGGGCTGGATGCTCACGAAGACGGTATATTTAATCAATATTAATGACAAAATAATAAACTTGGTAAAAAATTAAAGAATATATTACTTTTAAAATATGAAGCAAAAATGATAACACGAATATGAATTTAAAACGTGTTCCGTTATTTTATTAGTAATAAAATAGTAATATAGACTTTGTGGGCCGGATTCATCGTAGTGGTTGGCCATATTTTGTCCATCCCTCGCTGAACATTATTATGAAACATTAGATTTGGTTAATTAAATTTTCTTGAAATGGATTATTAAATGACTCACAAAGCGCTTGTCACAAACAAATTGTCATTCCAAGCGCAAAATATACTTTTATTTCGATAATAGCTAGATAAATTTAAAGGCTACTATTTTTGACATTACATTATTTGATCGTTGGTTCTTCAAAACTTTCACATAAACTTAAATTTTATTTAAAATGTTACCATTAAAAATCAATATTCATATAGTCTCAATTGGCCTCACTTCGAATAGTCTCCGAGGAAATAAAGCGCACATTAAACAAATACGACCAACTACGAAATTGTACTTCTGAGACATTATCTGCCAGTCACAAATTTACAGTTTAATGAAATATTTTCCAAATAGTGACAACTGGCACAGGCCAGTAATCTGATAATCTGGCACGAGGCCTAAATTTTATTATTAATAATCATGACAAATGTGAAGACATGCACCACTGCTTTTGTCCAGTTGCTGTTTGTTAAGTACTTATCAAATTAACTGTTATTAATGATTTATCCATAACAATTTAATAATTTTTTTCTGGATATCAAATTACTTTATTTAAAATCTAAATCTAAAAAATTTCAGTCTAATGAACAAAATATTGTTCGTTAAATAACAGAATCAAATCATTTAACAAAATCCTTATCAATTGATAGTGATTCTACTTCTTTAGTTTTGCTACTGCTTCTTTCCCAATTAGACCCATTTAGTAGTTCTAGTGATAATAACGCATTTATGAACACCAAATATTCCACGGAGTTAATTTCATTTGAAAGACAAATGATTTTATTTATTGATTAACAATTGACAACAATTGTATAAAAACGCGAACACCAACAAACATCAGAATATAAAAATTAACATACAAAAATAATATTCAAAATCTAGGTTCATTCTCGACACAGAACTAATAAATCCCAAATTAGAATATCCAAACATAAAATTGATATCCTCTGATATCTTAACAGCTTAGAAGCATTTCCTGTGAACAATGGATGGACCGGACTCATCGTATTCCTGCTTGCTGATCCACATCTGCTGGAAGGTGGACAGGGAGGCCAAGATGGAACCACCGATCCAGACGGAGTACTTCCTCTCAGGAGGAGCAATGATCTTGATCTTCATGGTGCTTGGAGCCATAGCAGTGATTTCCTTCTGCATTCTGTCGGCAATACCTGGGAACATGGTCGAGCCACCGCTCATGACGGTGTTGGCATAGAGATCCTTACGGATATCGACATCGCACTTCATGATACTGTTGAAGGTGGTCTCGTGGATACCGGCAGATTCCATACCCAAGAAGGCAGGTTGGAAGACTGATTCAGGGCAACGGAAACGCTCGTTTCCGATGGTGATGACCTAGAAATTGTCAGAGAGAGAACGTGTCAAATCATGTATAATCAAATGATCGATAATACACATATTAAGTAGTGATTAAGCACCTGTCCGTCGGGAAGTTCGTAGCTCTTCTCGAGGGAAGATGAGGAGGCAGCTGTAGCCATTTCTTGTTCGAAGTCGAGTGCGACGTAGCACAACTTCTCCTTGATGTCTCTGACGATTTCTCTTTCGGCAGTGGTTGTGAAACTGTAACCTCTTTCGGTAAGGATCTTCATGAGGTAATCGGTGAGATCTCTACCGGCCAGATCGAGACGGAGGATGGCGTGAGGCAGAGCATAACCTTCGTAGATGGGGACGGTGTGGGTGACACCATCACCGGAGTCGAGCACGATACCGGTGGTACGTCCGGAAGCGTAGAGGGAGAGAACGGCCTGGATGGCGACGTACATGGCAGGTGAATTGAAGGTTTCGAACATGATCTGGGTCATTTTCTCCCTGTTAGCCTTGGGATTGAGGGGTGCTTCAGTCAAGAGAACTGGGTGTTCCTCGGGGGCGACACGCAACTCGTTGTAGAAGGTGTGGTGCCAGATCTTCTCCATATCGTCCCAGTTGGTGACGATACCGTGCTCAATTGGGTACTTGAGAGTGAGGATACCTCTCTTGCTCTGGGCTTCATCTCCGACGTAGCTGTCCTTTTGACCCATGCCGACCATCACACCCTATTATTAAAAATAAGTTTAATTTATTCACTCTCACCAAGTTGGTCTCGTACAATGATGGGAATCGCATAATTTGAAATTCTAAATATGTAATGCTAAATAAATAAATTCATATTTACATATGAATATATTTACGTGGATATAGTTTTAAGAGTACATTCTATTATCTTTTACTTAAAATATAAATTGGCTTTTTATTTTATATGTCTTATTTCTAAATCCGCAATTATAAAAATATACAAACCTGGTGCCTGGGTCTTCCAATAATGGAGGGGAAGACAGCCCTGGGTGCATCATCTCCGGCGAAACCGGCCTTGCAAAGACCAGATCCGTTGTCGATAACAAGAGCAGCAACATCGTCGTCACACATTTTGTATTGGTTGGCTTACAACTGAAACTATCTATAAATCTACGAGTTAATTATATGGAAATGGTCAGACTGATGGAGCTTATATAGAGTTATATACACCTCCATATATGGTTGCATACCTATTCAATGCAATGCGGCAACATTCCATATTCCAGAGATTGATATTTCCTTATTTCGCCATTCTTGTTTCTTACTCTTTTGTGTTAAGTTCTGATATTAAATCGATTTTTATTATCCTTATTCATGTTTCAGTATCATTATCGCTTAGTTTGATAGTGGGAATTGATTTTTTTTCAATTTGAAGTTTGTTTTCGTGTGATGTATGAATGCAAACATGTTATAAAAATCAATTTATTTGTATTTTAAAATAATCTTAAAGGCAACTATTTACTAAATGTGCATCAGAATAAATTCACCCAAAAGTTGAAATTATATTTTCATCCAAAAGTTGAAATTTTATTTTCTTGCAGTTTTAATTAATGTTTCTGTTTTGTTTCTTCATGATTGATTTATTTTCGATGTTAATTTATTTCAAATTACTTATTATTTAAATATTCGGATGAATTTTTTAGTTTGTCAGAGCAAGGATTTTGGACTTGGTAGAGGTTTGCTTTTCATATAAAACATCAGTTGTTTGGAATAGAAATAGAAATCCAATGTTGTTTAGTTTCCATGGTTGAATAATACAAACAATAGCGAATAAATGTGTTTCCTTAGGACTTTCCCGAAGTTTAAGTTGTATTGATATTTTAAATAAAACGTATATATTTAAAGATAAAAAAAAAATATCGAATTCTTTCAACTAATTTGATGCCCCTCGACTAGGCATGTTCACCCCCCCGTCCGAAGTTCGCAAGGATCACATAAGTGTTGCTGGGTTGTTGTTTTGAGACCACTCAAGGCGTCTACTTGCGCACAACCAATTTAAGTAATTTAATCAAATTTATTAAAGAATTTTGTAAATTTAAAAGCCTACAGTAGAAACATCAGACGTGACAAAAATTGATCAATGAGCTTTTTTCTTTGAGTAGGTTTTGTTGATATGAATGAAAATATTAAATGTAGATAGAGCAAAGCTTTGCTGGCTGTTACAAATTTCTGAAGTTTTATACTTTTCTGGGACTTATGGAGCCAATTCACTATGTTCCACCAGAATATTCTGCGTCCTTTAGAATTTCTAGAGGAATTTTCCGAAAAGTTTAAATACCACGTGAGAATAATTTAATTATTTGATAGTTGCAACTTACTTGCGCATTCCTTAGAAAAAAATACTTATGTGCGTAACTGTATTTCATGTGGCACGGGTGACAGACAAGCAAAGCCTTGCGGAGCTAATTTTACTTACAGTTTCTGCCAATGTGAAATTTATGAAATTTTTCAACTAAATAAATATAGATAATAAACGCGAAAGTGGAACAAATGCCCCTTCCTCCCCATACGACGTTACAAAGTTAGGCTTATTTGATATCATTCGTAATAGCTTGTTTCAAGAGCCTATACTTCCAGCAAATATAAAAGTATGTCAAATTGTTCTGTTTAAGGAATGTAACTGAAAAACTGAATTCTTTGCAGCTGCGTGTAGCATCTTTACGAGAAAATTATTAACAAATTTGTGTCGGAAAACAAACGTTTCCAGATGATCACAGGGCTTCAGTAAATCAGTGAATTTTGATAATGTTTCCTCTGAACAATTTATGATATATGTTCTAAATCTCTGGTAACCTTAAGGAGAACCTTTGGAGTTGTTGAGGCCGCATGTGAGTTTTTCATGTTTTGCAAGGCCATCTGGGATTTGCTAGAATACTACCTGGAAAAAACCACTGTGTTTCACCTGTTCAACAATTGTTTTCCATTGAATGCAACATGCGTCTATCATATTCAAATATGCACTGATTCTGTTGCTGCAATGAAACGACTTTGGGCTTGTCGCACGGATAACAAGAATAGTTCAGCAGGCAACGTGATCCAATGCCTTGAAATGGAGGTAAGAATGGATGAAAATCTAGCTGATGTATTTTCAGAATGTATTTAAACCCTAATTTTATCAAAACCAATATCTCAATTATGAATTGTTTTTAAACGACAATAAAAATATATTTAATATTATTTTTGAGTAAATTTTCAGTGACATAGCCAGAGTATTCAAATTGTTTGAATGAGCAAACTTTACTTCTATGGCAAGTGAAAAACATTGCTGAGTGTTTCTTTTTGCAACAATCATTTCAGGTCAAATCTTCTGAGCGCGGGATACTTGTTTGGCCAAACCTTACATGCCGCACCAACTAAATCAGATCTACATTAAAATGTCATTACAATTATTACAAATAGGTTCCCAAATAAAGTAGGGCAGGAGGGTCTGTAGCAATGTTCACAACTCTTATATTATACTATAAAGACAGTCAATTTCTAACACAGGAGCATCATAAATAACAATTTATCTAAATGCTTCTTCCGATTGAACAGTAGAAAAAGAAATTGGAAACTAATTCAGACAAAATATTATGGCTTTGAACAATTTTATTCAAAAAGAAATTAGTAAAAATTGGCCTACGGATTCAAATTCAATTAAAGAATCACGAAACAAAACGAAGACAAACGCAAACATTTAAATCGCAAAATGTTAAATAAATACATTTTATGATAAACGACGGTAGCACATAAAATTTCCGCGACAGCCTCAAACAAATGCTTAGAAGCATTTCCTGTGGACAATGGATGGACCGGACTCATCGTATTCCTGCTTGCTGATCCACATTTGCTGGAAGGTGGACAGGGAGGCCAAAATGGAACCACCGATCCAGACGGAGTATTTCCTCTCAGGAGGAGCAATGATCTTGATCTTCATGGTGCTTGGAGCCATAGCAGTGATTTCCTTCTGCATTCTGTCGGCAATACCTGGGAACATGGTCGAGCCACCGCTCATGACGGTGTTGGCGTAGAGATCCTTACGGATATCGACATCGCACTTCATGATACTGTTGAAGGTGGTCTCGTGGATACCGGCAGATTCCATACCCAAGAAGGCAGGTTGGAAGACTGATTCAGGGCAACGGAAACGCTCGTTTCCGATGGTGATGACCTAGAAATTGTCAGAGTGAGAACGTGTCAAATCATGTATAATCAAATGATCGATAATACACATATTAAGTAGTGATTAAGCACCTGTCCGTCGGGAAGTTCGTAGCTCTTCTCGAGGGAAGATGAGGAGGCAGGTGCCAGATCTTCTCCATATCGTCCCAGTTGGTGACGATACCGTGCTCAATTGGGTACTTGAGAGTGAGGATACCTCTCTTGCTCTGGGCTTCATCTCCGACGTAGCTGTCCTTTTGACCCATACCGACCATCACACCCTGTCATTAATAACAAAATTAATTTTATTCATTCAATCTCACTAAGTTGGTCTCGTACTTTGATGCTATGCGCAAATTTTGAAATTCTTAATAAATAATGCTATTTTCATATTTGCACATTTCAGTTTTAGAAATACATTCTATTATCTTTCATTTAAATCATAAATTGGCTTTTTATTTAATTAGTCTTATTTCTAAATCCACAATTATAAAAATGTACAAACCTGGTGCCTGGGTCTTCCAACAATGGAGGGGAAGACAGCCCTGGGAGCATCGTCTCCTGCGAAACCGGCCTTGCAAAGACCAGATCCGTTGTCGACAACAAGAGCAGCAACATCGTCGTCACACATTTTGTCTAAGTTGGATTACAACTGAAACTATCGAAAAATATATGAGTAAGTTATATGGAAATGGTCAGACTGATGAAGCTTATATAGAGTTATATCACCTCCATATATGGTTGCATACCTATTCAATGCAATGCGGCAACATTCCATATTCCAGAGATTGATATTTCCTTATTTCGCCATTCTTGTTTCTTACTCTTTTGTGTTTAGTTTTGATATTAAATCGATTTTTATTATCCTTATTCATGTTTCAGTATCATTATCGCTTAGTTTGATAGTGGGAATTGATTTTTTTTTCAATTTGAAGTATGTTTTCGTGTGATGTATGAATGCAAAAATGTGAAAAATATCAATTTATTTGTATTTTGGAACAATTTTAAAGGCAACTATTTACTAAATGAGCATCAGAATAAATTCACCCAAAAGATGAATTTATATTTTCTTGCAGTTTTAATTAATGATTTAAATAATTTTTTGTGTTTTATTTTCAATGTTAACTTATTTCAAATTACTTATTATTTAAATATTCGGATGAATTTTTTCAGCTTGTCAGAGCAATGATTTTGGACTTGGTAGAGGTTTGCTTTTCATATAAAACATCAGTTGTTTGGATTGGAAATAGAAATTCAATGTTGTTCTGTTTCCATTGTTGAATAATACAAACAATAGCGGATAAATGTCTTTCCTTAGGACTTTCCCGAAGTTTAAATTGTGTTGATATTTTAAATAAAATGTATATATTTAAAGATAACATAAAAATATAACATAAAAAATATCGAATTCTTTCAACTAATTTGATGTCCGTCGAGTTCATCCCTCTCCGAAGGTCACAAGGATCACATAATTGTTCCTGGGTTGATGTTGTTTTGAGGCCACACAAGGCATCTACTTGTGCACATCCGATTTAAATGATTTAATAAAGTTTATGAAAGTAAAAAAAATAAAATTTATTTAGCATAGCCTTGCCGAGCTAATTTTACTTGCAGTTTCTGCCAACATTGTTATTTTTTTCAACTAAATAAATATAGATAATAAACGCGAAAGTGGAACAAATGCCCCTTCTTCCCCATACGACGTAACAAAGTTAGGCTTATTTGATATCTTTCGTAATAGCTTGTTTCAAGAAATCTCACGCAAAAGCAGAAGAGCCTATACTTCCAGCAAATATAAAAGTATGACAAATTGTTCTGTTTAAGGAATGTAACTGAAAAACTGAATTCTTTTCAGCTGCGTGTAGCATCTTTACGAGAAAATTATTAATAAATTTGTGTCGGAAAACAAACGTTTTTAGATTGTCATAGGGCTTCAGTAAATCAGTGAATTTTGACAATGTTTACGCTGAATAATTGATTATATATGTTCTAAATATCTGTTAAGGAGAAGCTTTGGAGATGTTGAGGCCACATGTGATGCCACTTGTGAGATCACATGTGAGTTTTTCATGTTTTGCAAGGCCATCCGGAATTTGCAAGAATACTACATGGAAAAAACTACTGTGTTTCACCTGCTCAACAATTGTTTTCTTTTGAATGCAACAAGCGTTGATCGTATTCGAATGTGCACTGATGCTGTTGCTGCATTGAAACGAATTTGGACAGGTAATACGAATTAAAAGAGTAGTTCTGCAGGCAACGTTATCCAATGTGAAGCCTTGAAATAGAGGTAAGAACGGATGAAAATCTAGCTGATGTATTTTCCGAATGTATTTAAATCCCCAACTTTATCAAGACCAATATCTCAATTATGAATTGTTTTTAATCGAGGATAAAACTATATTTAAGTATTATTTTTGAGTAAATGTTCCATGACATAGCCAAGGTTTTCAAAATGTTTGAATAACTTTACTATAAATTATTATATTGATAAACTTTACTTCTATTGCAAGTGAAAAACATTGCTGAGTATTTCTTTTTGAAACAGAAATCATTTCAGGTCAAATTTTCTGAGCGTGGGATACTTGTTTGGCAAAACCTTACCTGCTGCACCAACTAAATCAGATCTACATTAAAATCTCATTACAATTATTAGTGGGTCTGACATTCCAGAGGCGCACATTGGTAAAAGTATATATATGCCTCCAATAAAGGCATTCATGGACGGCACCACCCTGAAAAATTAGAAGAAAATCGTTCAGAAAACTCTACATAAGCTGGACGACTTGTTAGGATGGTGTCGTATGGCATTCAAACCTGCGAAGTATAGGAGTCTCTCTTTGGTTAGAGGGGAAAATTCGCAGGGACGCGTTCTTCGAAGTAGCGGGACAACGAATCCCCACAGTATCCGAGGAGCCTGTGAAAAGCCTAGGAAGGATGTTTGACGACTCGCTTACCGACAAGAGCACGAAGAACGCCATAATCACTCAAACCAGTAAGGTGCTGCAAGCGATCGAGGCGGCACCGCTCCAGGGTCGTTTCAAAGTGTGGTTGTTGTAGCTTGTGCTTCTGCCTAGACTACTTTGGCCATTGACCATCTATGAGATTGGTCTATCGGAGGTTGTTGAGTTGGAGAGGAAAGTCAACCGACACACCAGGACATGGCTGGGTCTATCTCCAGCATTGATGTCAGTTGCCATCTATAGCAGGAGCGCGAGCTTTAGACTGCCACTTAGGTCAATCGTTGAGGAGTACAAACTCTCAAAAATTCGAACGCAGT
This sequence comes from Hirudinaria manillensis, assembly GCA_034509925.1. Lineage (NCBI taxonomy): Eukaryota > Metazoa > Annelida > Clitellata > Hirudinida > Hirudinidae > Hirudinaria > Hirudinaria manillensis. The sequence goes on along the minus strand of CM067528.1, from coordinate 6,651,459 downwards.
GGATGCCTTCTGAATATATTACGCTTTTGCTGCACATTACCCTTGCAGGTGGTATTGGGGAGCACGCCCTCTGCTGGACATTTATCTTCAGCACCATAGGCATAACACGTAATTCCCTCGGACCATCCAGCCATGGATGCCACAAACAAAAGGAAAATTAAGGAAGAATCCCGATGCGATGGCCTCATTAATTTGCAATTTTCCAACATATCCTGGATGTTCACTATCAGTAACTATATGTATGAGATTGGTCTATCGGCGGTCGAAGAGCTGGAGAGGAAAGCCAATCAACACACCAGGTCATGGCTGGGTTTACCTCCAGCATTGTCAACAGTTGCCCTCTATAGCAGGAGCGCGAGCCTTAGACTGCCACTTAGGTTCATCGTTGAGGAGTACAAACTCTCAAAAATACGAACGCAGTGGATGCTCAGTAACTCCTCGCACGACAGGATCCGTGAAGTTAATCCTTTGCTCAGATCTGGAAAGAAGTTCTAAGCGCAGAAAGACATCTACAATTCAGTAAATGTACTGACGTTCGAAGAAGTAAGAGGTCCCATCCTGACAGACCGTCACGCAGTAGGATGGAACCATTTCCAGAAATGGTCCCAGTCCAGCTCATCCACTACAGGCGCGATGATTGGACAGGAGAGGAGGATGAAAGAGGAAAGAGATCGAGTCACAAAGGCCGTATAGTTAAGACATCAGGGTAAGTGGATAACTTGGGAAGATATGATCCAGCGATCCTTTACCTGGAGCGACATATGGAAGACGTCCCCGCTCCGGCTGGCTTTTGCGATAAGATCAATTTATGATCAGTTGCCTTCCAAGGACAATTTAATGAGGTGGGGTTTAGTAGAAGACGCCAAATATGGACTCTATGGCGGAACCGAGACATTGCATCATATGCTCAGCCCTTGCCCAAGGTCGGTATACGTGGCGACACAATCAGGTCCTACGAGAAGTATGCAAGGCCACCAAAGTAGCAGTATCCAGAGCAAATTCGCGCGCAATCTCCAAGCAACAGAAGATTTACTTCCTGCGCCAGGACTTCGCACACCCCTGCAGAAAGCGAAGATAGACGCCAAAAAAGGAGTTTGCAGAGGCAAACCACTGGACAGTCGCAGCCGACTTAGAAGGAATGAGGCACTATCCCCAGGCGATAATTGAAAGTGGCAAGAGGCCGAATATAGTGCTGATGTCGCCGTCGTCGGCAAGTCGACGTACGCATTCCTTACAAAAAAATCCAAAATGAAGTAGGACAGGAGAGTCTGAAGCAGATAAACGATTCACAACTCGAGTTATATTAAAAAGGCAAATAAGTCAATTTCTAACACAGGAGCATCTTAAATAACAATTTATCTAAATGCCTCTTCCGATTGAACAAGAGAAAAAGAAGTTGGCTTTGAAAAATTTTATTCAAAAAGAAATTAATAAAAACAGGCCTAAGGATTCAAATTCAATTGAAGAAACACGAAACGAAACGAAGACAAATGCAAACATTTCAATCGCAAAATGTTAAATAATAACATTTTTTGATAAACGACGGTAGCACATGAAATTTCCGCGACAGCCTCAAACAAATGCTTAGAAGCATTTCCTGTGAACAATGGATGGGCCGGACTCATCGTATTCCTGCTTGCTGATCCACATCTGCTGGAAGGTCGAAAGAGAAGCCAAGATGGAACCACCGATCCAGACGGAGTATTTCCTCTCGGGTGGAGCAATGATCTTGATCTTCATGGTGCTTGGAGCCATAGCTGTGATTTCCTTCTGCATTCTGTCGGCAATACCTGGGAACATGGTCGAGCCACCGCTCATGACGGTGTTGGCGTAGAGATCCTTACGGATATCGACATCGCACTTCATGATACTGTTGAAGGTGGTCTCGTGGATACCGGCAGATTCCATACCCAAGAAGGCAGGTTGGAAGACTGATTCTGGGCAACGGAAACGCTCGTTTCCGATGGTGATAACCTAGAAATTGTCAGAAAGAGATCGTGTCAAATCGTGTATAATCAAATGATCGATAGCATACATATTAAGCAGTGATTAAGCACCTGTCCGTCGGGAAGTTCGTAGCTCTTCTCGAGGGAAGATGAGGAGGCAGCTGTAGCCATTTCTTGTTCGAAGTCGAGTGCGACGTAGCACAACTTCTCCTTGATGTCTCTGACGATTTCTCTTTCGGCAGTGGTTGTGAAACTGTAACCTCTTTCGGTAAGGATCTTCATGAGGTAATCGGTGAGATCTCTACCGGCCAGATCGAGACGGAGGATGGCGTGAGGCAGAGCATAACCTTCGTAGATGGGGACGGTGTGGGTGACACCATCGCCGGAGTCGAGCACGATACCGGTGGTACGTCCGGAAGCGTAGAGGGAGAGAACGGCCTGGATGGCGACGTACATGGCAGGTGAATTGAAGGTTTCGAACATGATCTGGGTCATCTTCTCCCTGTTAGCCTTGGGATTGAGGGGTGCTTCAGTCAAGAGAACTGGGTGTTCCTCGGGGGCGACACGCAACTCGTTATAGAAGGTGTGGTGCCAGATCTTCTCCATATCGTCCCAGTTGGTGACGATACCGTGCTCAATTGGGTACTTGAGAGTGAGGATACCTCTCTTGCTCTGGGCTTCATCTCCGACGTAGCTGTCCTTTTGACCCATACCGACCATCACACCCTAGTATTAAAAATAAGTTTAGCTTTACTCATTCAATCTTACTAATATGGTTTCGTATATTATTATGGGCAAATTATGAAATTCTAAATAAATAATGCTATATATATATATATACATATTTTCCGTTTGAGCATTATATTCTATCATCTTATAGATATTTCTTAAATTGGCTTTTTATTTATAAATGCACATTTGTATTTAAAAATGTACAAACCTGGTGCCTGGGTCTTCCAACAATGGAGGGGAAGACAGCCCTGGGTGCATCGTCTCCTGCGAAACCGGCCTTGCAAAGACCTGATCCGTTGTCGACAACAAGAGCGGTAACATCGTCGTCACACATTTTGTCTTGGTTGGCTTACAAGATGAAACTGAAGAAATCTAAACGCAGGAGAGCGAGTCCACGGTTGTAGGAAACTGATTGTAGGGAGTTTATATAACCTTCTTAAGCTCCCATATATGGAAATGAATACCTTTCCTACCTCAAGTATGCATCTCGAGCTCTACTCTGGCTGGCGTATATAAGCTTCAGTTATCAAACTTGTGCATTTCCCTTATTTTTGAAACTGGCCAATGAGTTTGAAAGCTGATGGATGATTACCACCGATTGTTGAAACGTGTATCTCAATACTTCCAATAAATTAATGATTCCAAGGTAAACAGTTGGTATCCTGATTTTGTAATGAGATTCACTAGTTCCGTGTTTGTCTTCCAAAATATTTATTGTACCATTTACGGATCCTAGAAAGGCAAAAATACTTCTGTTTTGCATAATTTTAATGCTGCTAACATTTAAAGTTATTTAAGAGAATCAAAAGTTTTAGATTTTGTGTTTTTTTTTGGAAATGATATTGTTTTGTTTGGGACCAACTGATCTTTTTAAGACGGTGTCATTTGTTTTGTTTTTTTTTTAAGATTTCTTACATTAAGAAATGTTTGCTACATTTAATGCCTATTTACATTAATGTTGGATTTAATACTAATTCTGATCCGGACTTAGTTATGATGTTATCCGTAGCCATTGATTTTAATGGGTTCCTTGACTTGTTTATTTTAAAATTCTCGTAATTTTTGTTTTGTTGTCCCAATAAAAATTTTGACTTTTCGTAAATTTCGCTGCCATTAATTCTGATTAGCATAATCTATCGCAAAATAGAGATAAATGACGTAACTAATATACTTTAAAATAGTCTTGGGTTAATAAGAAAACAAATTTATAAATGTAAAATTTCAAATCAACTATTTTATGACTCTTACCACTGAAATCAATCTTCAAAAATTCTGATTCGTAAAATTATTGTTGAATAATCAGTTATTGTTAGTTCAGAAATAAAAAAAAAAACAACGCTGTTGCTTCAAGTCTTTTATAAGTTTTTGATTCTTATTTTTTGGGGGCGCCTAGAGAGCTGGATCTTAACCTACAACTTGTTGAGCTTAAACTTAAACCGGCTCTTTGTTGTTTGCATGGTCTTAAGGAATAGTCAAAGAAGTTCGATTGAATTTATATTATTAATAATAATTTCTCAGAAAATACTGAATAGCTCATTTCTAATATTTAATGTTTCTTGGTTCAGATTAGATCCAACTAATTATCTCATTATCAAATTTGTTTTAGACTGTAGCACACATTAACGTATTTGTTATGTAATATAATGGCTGTAATGGATGTACGTTGTACAAGCCACTAAATTACAAGAATGAGATATAATGCATCTTTCATTTATATGTTACCATTACTTACTTTAAAATAATTCTTTCAGACTATATTTTGTTTCTGATTCGCTAGCTTACCATGTATACTGGTGCTATCAACATTCCTTCCATGCCATCACATTCCTGTATTCACCACTACATTTCTTCCTACTCATGAACATGGACAGCAACTTTGCCTTCAAAATATCTATATTTTCAATAATTCACATTAATATTTATCATATTGTGCGCCTTTAGACGAAGTGATAAATTAAAGTAACGGTGTGGATAGATTCGGAATTTGATAATTTCTAATTGATGAATCCTCATATATTTACACTAATTTTCAAAATCACTGCCAAAAATGGTTGACTAATATATTATAGCATTCATTTTGATTTAGAAAATGGGATTTCCGCAATTTTTGCATAAGTATGCATCAATGTATTTGTTGCTGTTGTAAACTGCAAGCATATGTTCCATTTCAAATTTTTATTTCATGTGAAATTGTCCTGAGTTAATATATGTCGAAACATATTTGTGCCTTTAAAGTAAACAAATTTCTTCAGTAAATTTTATAAAATGATTTCCAGTAGTTGTGATGTCGGCAATTGTGATATCTACAAATGTCTTGCATAATCAGGAAATTCTCTTCGAGAGGTATAGTTTAATTTTTGATTATTTGAATTTTTATGTTGAAAAATTAATTTTTGCAAAGATTATGATATATGGAAAATGTTAAAATGTGAATGAGCCGTTTTAACAGCTTCATAACAGTCTGAGTCTATATTGAAAGAAGTTTTAAAAAATTTATGCAAATATTTAAATATTAAGATATTGAGGAGTTTATTTGTTGAGCATTCTTCATTATTCTGGCCCACTTTAAAATTAAGATTCAAACAATTTCTATATCTATCTCATACATTACTGCTCAGTTTTCAATTAAATTAATCTTATATACTTACACGATGCAATAACTCATTAATTAATGTCAGGTTTTATGCGTTTCTCACAAAATATTTGGGTTCGTAAAATTCATCGGTGAGTGAATTAATAAATAAGCTGCACCTTCTTTTGTAATGTCAACAAAGGCGAAAGACGAGAACTTAATTACGCGCTCAGAATACCACCGATCAAATATTCTAATTTTTAAAATCAAATTTTGTCCTTATGCTTTTGAAAGTGGTATTGGGTCATTTCGAATCTCTCCGACATGAACTTTCGATTAAGGATCAACTTGATATTTTTTTCAACTAATGAAATGTTAGGCAAATAAAAAAAGTGACTATATTAAATCCAAAATCAATCGAAATCAATACTTTATACAATATTATTACCCCCCAAAAACACATCCGACTAAATTTCTCTTCCTCCAACTTTTTTTGTTACATTAATATCACATTTGGAGCAAAATTTTCAAATTTATTCTCCAATTAAAATCTGTTGAGCCACAAAAGACAGTGTTGAATTCGTAGCGAAAGACGAAAATGAACACAAACACTCACACAATATCCATACGATGAGAACATAACATCGCAAAAAAAAACATAACAGAAAATATTTCCAGAAATGACTTAGAAGCATTTCCTGTGGACAATGGATGGTCCGGACTCGTCGTATTCTTGCTTGCTGATCCACATTTGCTGGAAGGTGGACAGGGAGGCCAAGATGGAACCACCGATCCAGACGGAGTACTTCCTCTCAGGAGGAGCAATGATCTTGATCTTCATGGTGCTTGGAGCCATAGCAGTGATTTCCTTCTGCATTCTATCGGCAATACCTGGGAACATGGTCGAGCCACCGCTCATGACGGTGTTGGCGTAGAGATCCTTACGGATATCGACATCGCACTTCATGATACTGTTGAAGGTGGTCTCGTGGATACCGGCAGATTCCATACCCAAGAAGGCAGGTTGGAAGACTGACTCTGGGCAACGGAAACGCTCGTTTCCGATGGTGATGACCTAGAAATTAGAAATCAGGGAGAGATAGTGTCAAATCATGTATAATCTACCGATCGATAATATAAATATTAAGCAGTGATTAAGCACCTGTCCGTCGGGAAGTTCGTAGCTCTTCTCGAGGGAGGATGAGGAGGCAGCTGTAGCCATTTCTTGTTCGAAGTCGAGTGCGACGTAGCACAACTTCTCCTTGATGTCTCTGACGATTTCTCTTTCGGCAGTGGTTGTGAAACTGTAACCTCTTTCGGTAAGGATCTTCATGAGGTAATCGGTGAGATCTCTACCGGCCAGATCGAGACGGAGGATGGCGTGAGGCAGAGCATAACCTTCGTAGATGGGGACGGTGTGGGTGACACCATCACCGGAGTCGAGCACGATACCGGTGGTACGTCCGGAAGCGTAGAGGGAGAGAACGGCCTGGATGGCGACGTACATGGCAGGTGAGTTGAAGGTTTCGAACATGATCTGGGTCATCTTCTCCCTGTTAGCCTTGGGATTGAGGGGTGCTTCAGTCAAGAGAACTGGGTGTTCCTCGGGGGCGACACGCAACTCGTTGTAGAAGGTGTGGTGCCAGATCTTCTCCATATCGTCCCAGTTTGTGACGATACCGTGCTCAATTGGGTACTTGAGAGTGAGGATACCTCTCTTGCTCTGGGCTTCATCTCCGACGTAGCTGTCCTTTTGACCCATGCCGACCATCACACCCTATTATTAAAAATAAGTTTAGTTTATTCACTCTTACCAAGTTGGTCTCGTACAGTGATGGGAATCGCATAATTTGAAATTCTAAGTATATAATGCTAAATAAATAAATAAATTCATATTTACATATGAATATATTTACGTGGATATAGTTTTAACAGTACATTCTATTATCTTTTACTTAAAATATAAATTGGCTTTTTATTTTATTTGTTTTATTTCTAAATTCACAATTATAAAAATATACAAACCTGGTGCCTGGGTCTTCCAACAATGGAGGGGAAGACAGCCCTGGGTGCATCGTCTCCTGCGAAACCGGCCTTGCAAAGACCAGATCCGTTGTCGACAACAAGAGCGGTAACATCGTCGTCACACATTTTGTCTTGGTTGGCTTACAACTTAAAACTGAAGAAATCTAAACGCAAGAGATCGAGTCTGCGGTGAGAAATGATAGGATCCGTGGTGTTTATATAGATTGTAGAGCATTACCATTTATGGTGCTGCATACCTTAAGCTTGAGTACAGCTCTCATTGCTTTCCCCATTGATGCTATATATTCATCTCATCCTCTTTTGTTTTCCTTGCCTTTCGTATGTGATTTTTGAGGGATTGTTGTAAGACCTAATGCTAGCATTATTATTATATTTTTAAAGTTAATTTTTGCTCTTTTTTATTGATTTTCGATGTAAAACCATAGTGTGAGTATTTATTAAGTTGTCGTTGTTTCATGAGTTTTTAATGTGCTCTAATTTTTTATGGTATTATTGCAGATTGATTTCATCCTTAGCGTATTGTATCAGTTAGGTGAAACTTTGTTTATCTGTTAACAACAGTTGCTCCACCTTGCATGCGTAACAGCTCGTATAATATATTCGGTTTTTTTTCATTTTAACGAGCAATTAGGTACTGAATTCAGCTTGATTTTGCCTTCTTAGCTTGATAACATTATTTTTGAGTCAAGAAAAATCGCACCCTCAAAATGATTTATTTGAGCTTCTTGCGTTTACATATGCTCTTGTATAGCTGTCATCAAAGTTTTGAGTGAGATTGTCTAACCTCCATACTTTTTACAATAAAGTCCGTTAATGTTTTAGAATTACTTCATCACGAATAACTCATCTAACACACCAGGACCGAAAAAATTGTAATGTGTGACTAAGCATTGCTTTACGTATTCCCAAAATATCCGCAAAAATTATAATTACTTCGAGCTTGAAAAAGTAGGTAATAGAGTAGCACTTGGCATTAATTACTTTAAAGTAAGTTTATCTTATGCTTTGTGAGCAGGAAATGAGCCGAGTCGATTATAAATCAACAAATCCTCTGATTTGATAACGAGTATCTTTACGCAAATTGTCCATTTATATACATTTCATATAATTTGATGATATATTGTGTTTATTATTATCCACTGTGATTAGTAGGTCTGATAATTGTCCTGATAGTTTGCGCTCCTTATGTCGTAAAAGATTATAAAACAAAGGTTCCACCAGCTTCGAGGGTTATATATTTTTGGACCATCCATTTGCTTATATATGACAGAAAATATTCTAGATCATAACTCTTTAGTGGGACAAGTGAATGGACAATGGGCTGATTGGAGAATTCCATGCACTAAATGGATTTCCTATTTTTTTCCTAAAACCTTTTAGTTTAAAAGCGATAAATCTGTTTCCGCCTAATTGGATTTAATTTTAATTGGCTTTTAATTTTGTTGACTTTCTTGCTATTTGGAAAGATTTATTTTTTTCATTTTTTTATTAGTTATGCAAATCAAAGAAAAAGCAATTTCTTACTAATTCAATGTTAGAAAAAATAAAAAAGTGGTTACATACAAATTATTAGTACAAATATATTTACAGCTTTACCTAACGCAACGGTGGCGTGGCTGTAACTTGCTCGTATTAAGCGGAGGTTTCGATTTCACTTTTAAAATAATACGACTTGTAACGTTATCGGATGTCCATACGGATATGCATATGCAATAGTCTTGAAAGAATTAAAAAAAAAAACTGGAGCCAATAAGCAATTTTAAATCTAATTAAACCTAATTAATAAAATAACTACACGCGATGTCACCTTTAATTTAAAAATGTAAAAAAATCAACGACAACAATAGACTAAAAAGAAAATCATAATAAGCCGTAATAACCTTCTAACTATCTAGATTAGGTCAATAATAAAGGCTCTAAACAACGCATTTAAGGAATAAACACAAAATTACCTTACCATATTATTCTATTAAATTTAAAATTAACCCCTTTAAAAAAAATTTGCTTTGATACACATAGGAATGAACTGAATGCATACCTTTTCGTATGCCAAAGTATAAACTATGAATTTTTGTTTTAATTTGTAAACTATATACAGTCATATCTCGTTATTATACCACTTCGCTATTATGCCACTTTTGCTCGGTCCCGACAAAATTCATTATAAAATAAATTTACTATGCCATCCCTACTCTCGATACTATGCCACCAGGATAATGACAATGTTTATCTAACCCATGAATTTAAAGACATATTCCCAGTCGAGGAAGTAATAAAGAGACACTACCTTGTATTTTTAAGAATTGATCAGGTTAATACATCCCCAGGAATTGTTGGTGAGGGTTGATTAAGGAAGGTGATGGAACATTCCATGGAATGGACAAGATTGACTGGGAGTATAAATAGGAATGAGATTGAATGTCGAAGAATTTATGTGAGAATTGCGAGTTGGAGTGGTGTGCGTCGAAGTTAGGACAACCAGTTAGGACTTCTCAGTAAGAAGAATGCAATCAAAGCTGCAACCAAAGCTGGAGTTCCATCGAAGCGCATGAAGCTGACGCGGGCTCACTACCGGAAACTCGATGAGGGTATGCTTATGTGGCTGAAGCAGGCAAGAGGGCAGAATCTGCCTGTCAGCGGTGACCTGATCAAGGAGAATGCGATGAAACTGGCTGAGGCACATCCAAGACCTCATGGTGAACGACGGATGGATGGACAATTTTAAGAAGCGCCACGGCATCACGTTCAAGACAGTGCAGGGCAAAGCTGGAGCGTTGTATTCGCAAGTCGGGTGTGATGCAAGCTTGCGATCGGCTAGACAACGAGATCCTCCGAAAGGAAATGCGACAGCTAATGATTTTGAGAGCTTCAGACTGAGCTGATGGGTAACTTGAGAAAATAAAGCCGTTTTTACAAACCCATTACCACGCCAATCTCGCAACCATGCCACTTTTGCTCGGTCCCACAGGGTGGCATAGTAACGAGATTTGACTGAATTATTTCTCCAATTCTAAAAAAGGATATTTTCACTCAAAAATTTAGTGAAATATCCCGATCAAATACGTAAATCATAACAAGGTGAACAAAACAATCTGTTTTGATACAAATTTAATATCAATCAATAAATAAAAATTGGCCTAAAATCGTTAAAGAAAAAACCGAAACGGAACGCAGACTACACTTCCATTGGGATTGAAAATATGAAATAATAGCTTTTCCAGACGAAAATTATATGAAAGTTCCATCGCAGCTTCCAGAAATAGGTAGCCGATCTCTTAGAAGCATTTCCTGTGGACAATGGATGGACCGGACTCGTCGTATTCTTGCTTGCTGATCCACATTTGCTGGAAGGTGGACAGGGAGGCCAAGATGGAACCACCGATCCAGACGGAGTACTTCCTCTCAGGAGGAGCAATGATCTTGATCTTCATGGTGCTTGGAGCCATAGCAGTGATTTCCTTCTGCATTCTGTCGGCAATACCTGGGAACATGGTCGAGCCACCGCTCATGACGGTGTTGGCGTAGAGATCCTTACGGATATCGACATCGCACTTCATGATACTGTTGAAGGTGGTCTCGTGGATACCGGCAGATTCCATACCCAAGAAGGCAGGTTGGAAGACTGATTCTGGGCAACGGAAACGCTCGTTTCCGATGGTGATGACCTAGAAATTGTCAGAGAAAGATCGTGTCAAATCATGTATAATCAAATGATCGATAGCATACATATTAAGCAGTGATTAAGCACCTGTCCGTCGGGAAGTTCGTAGCTCTTCTCGAGGGAAGATGAGGAGGCAGCTGTAGCCATTTCTTGTTCGAAGTCGAGTGCGACGTAGCACAACTTCTCCTTGATGTCTCTGACGATTTCTCTTTCGGCAGTGGTTGTGAAACTGTAACCTCTTTCGGTAAGGATCTTCATGAGGTAATCGGTGAGATCTCTACCGGCCAGATCGAGACGGAGGATGGCGTGAGGCAGAGCATAACCTTCGTAGATGGGGACGGTGTGGGTGACACCATCACCGGAGTCGAGCACGATACCGGTAGTACGTCCGGAAGCGTAGAGGGAGAGAACGGCCTGGATGGCGACGTACATGGCAGGTGAGTTGAAGGTTTCGAACATGATCTGGGTCATCTTCTCCCTGTTAGCCTTGGGATTGAGGGGAGCTTCAGTCAAGAGGACTGGGTGTTCCTCGGGGGCGACACGCAACTCGTTGTAGAAGGTGTGGTGCCAGATCTTCTCCATATCGTCCCAGTTGGTGACGATACCGTGCTCAATTGGGTACTTGAGAGTCAGGATACCTCTCTTGCTCTGGGCTTCATCTCCGACGTAGCTGTCCTTTTGACCCATGCCGACCATCACACCCTATTATTGGAAATAAGTTTAGTTTTATTCATTCAATCTTACCAATTTGGTCTCGTAAATTATTGTGATGCGCAAATTTTTAATTAAATATTGCTATATTCATATTCGCATATTTTCAGTTTTAGCAAAACATTCTATTATCTAATAGATAATTCTTAAATTTGCATTTTATTTATAAATGAACAATTTGTATTTAATAATGTACGAACCTGGTGCCTGGGTCTTCCAACAATGGAGGGGAAGACAGCCCTGGGTGCATCGTCTCCTGCGAAACCGGCCTTGCAAAGACCAGATCCGTTGTCGACAACAAGAGCGGTAACATCGTCGTCACACATTTTGTATTGGTTGGCTTACAACTGAAACTCCTGAAGAAATCTAAACGCAAAGAGCGAATCTGCGGTGAAAACTGTAGGAGAGCTGGAGCTTTTATACTTTCGGGAGTATTTCCATTTATGGAGTTGCATACCTTTGGACTGCAGCAAACTGTTGCAGGGGCTTCTATTCACAGGTATATATTTCTGCAGTCTACTGTTCGTAATGACTATGTGGCAAGATTTTGTAGCTCCTCTGTGCTACAAAAATATTATAATACTTTATCTAATTGTGTTTTGAAAAATAAATTATGCTGAATTTTTGCTTCGCTAGGTTTCGATTTTTTCTGCAGTGTGTTTAATTTTCAGCGAGTTGTTAGCTTTGGAATTTCTGCTTAATTCGCTTCAAGGATCTTCCAATAACTTTAACCATCACTTTCTTTATTAGAAGAGAAATCTTCAAATTTTGGAAATGAGTTATCGAATAAAAATTTATAGCAAATAATCGAATCATTATGCAAATATGTTTCCGAATTTGAGTGGTGAGCATTGTGGACAGCACGTTTCCAAAATATGTTGAATTTTACTATTTTCCTTGAAATACCGATGAGATATCTTGGAAGTATGAGTTCCTTTGATCAATGCTGAGCATACTTTTGAAGAAAGAAATCAAATAAAGATGTGAACATGTAAAACCCTGTTCCTTCTTCTTTTTGGAAGAAGTGTATTTTAGTGTATTTATAAATGGGGATTTAAAAAGTCGATATATACTCATACCAGTCTCTTAGTTCAAAAAGCGTGATGCCAATTTGAAGTGGTTAAATGCATTGAAGGGAATAAAGTGGAACGTTTACTAACAGTTTTGCGAACATTACTGTTATTTTTTTTAAATTTAAGTTAAGAACAATGTATCATTTACCGAAATTTCTAAACTTTGCCAATTAATTTATCCCCAAAAACATCCTTTCATTAATTGAACATGACTCAAGTGATCCTTGCATTACACAACATTCAACTTCTTGAACAATCTTAGCCAGTGTTGTGTTTTTTTTTTCAGAAATCTCAAGATGGAAAGGGGAAAAGTTTAAAAAAAAAATTATTCCCCTTGTCGCCAGACATATTCTGTACATCTTCTTGAAATCCATTCCTCAATTTTAAATATCCCTCCAAATTAAAGCCGAAATGTTTGGTTGAAACTTACTTTACCGCTTTAAGGAAGTATAAAATTATTTGCCACAAATTAAACGTTCCAATTCGAAGTTCTGATTTTTGCCCAGATTTTTGTTGAAGCATTTTTTTGCACAAAACACTTGACAGGACATCCAAATACTATAAAAACACTTTTTAAGAAAATCTTAGTGAAAGTAAGAGATTAAATCTCCCCTTTATTAGAATAATTTTGGCAAGAATTTCCAGTTTAACTGCATTGGCTAATGTTCCCTTTACTACAAACTTGTTAACCTTAGTTTGAAGCATCTAGAGTTTATTATTCCAAATTCTTAAGTAACTGGTACTTTATTTTAAGCTAGATTGTATTGGAGTGGAATTGCTCTCCATTGCTCCTAAAACAACTCCGGTTAACGTTTCCGGCATTTCGAAAAAAAAAAATGAAACCCTACCGGTAAATTCAAAATCAATTAAAGACATGAATGATAAATATTTTGGCTAAGTATTTTTGAAAACTCAATAATAAAACAAGTTCATAACAAGGTAACGCAAACAAAAGGTCTATTGTGAAAATAGACTACAACTACAGAGTAACTACAGTAAAGATCAGGATTCGCTGAGTGAAGTCATTACTCAGATCTTGAAAGAAATTGATAACGCAGAAAAAGAACGATCCGATGTCTATGCTAACGTTTGAGCAAGTAAGAGATCCTACCCAGACGCCCCGCCATGAGGTTAAATGGAGTCACTTCCCAAAATGGTCCCAAGGTCTCAAGCGACATCGCCGGGAAAGGGGGCGTAAGATGAAGCAAGATCGAGTAACGTGGAATGTGAAGCAAGAGCAGTAAGATAAATGAACGTGGGAAAACTTGACGCAGCGATCCATTACCTGGAGCAATGTGTCGATTAAGTAATCACTTTAAGATCGGAATACCAGATACTTTTCAGGGGCAATCTGCAAGTGATATCTGATTGAAGCGATTAAGTACGAATTCTATGGAAGAACGCGCTGTTTATGTTCACCAATTGATTAGATATGCTTGGCTGCATAACATAGTCTTTCGCGAAGTATGTGAAGCCCATCCCGAATATTTGGTCGATTCTCCGAACGTCGGTGCTTATAAAATATGTGAGGATATCTCTTCTTCGATGACTCAACTATCCATACAAGGATTTACTCACTGGTATATAACTGCGGTTCATTTATAAGGCATGTGGCCAAGAGGATAGCTTACGCAAATTGAGCATCGATCATGAATCAATATAAAAGTTGCTATTATTGTACATTGACAATGAAACATCCATTAAGTATTACGTAATAGTAACTAAGGATATTTATTAACTATCGCGCTCTAACTATGAAACTATTTTCAACCGAATAAGTGATTTTAATAAAAAAAGAGATTTTTTTTAAATGTGGTAGGAATATAGACTAGAAGATTTGTTTTGAGGGTTTACTTTTATTATCAGTTTTAACATACAAACCTAGTAAAATTACAAAACGATATTAAAATAACGAAAGGATAAGGCAAAGAATCATTACATACCGATTGAATAAGAAGAAATAACATATTTCCCAATAAACAACGGCATGATATGAAAATTTCGCAGGAAATCCTTGAAATGACGATCGCTTAGAAGCATTTCCTGTGGACAATGGATGGACCGGATTCGTCGTATTCCTGCTTGCTGATCCACATCTGCTGGAAGGTGGACAGGGAGGCCAAGATGGAACCACCGATCCAAACGGAGTATTTCCTCTCAGGAGGAGCAATGATCTTGATCTTCATGGTGCTTGGAGCCATAGCAGTGATTTCCTTCTGCATTCTGTCGGCAATACCTGGGAACATGGTCGAGCCACCGCTCATGACGGTGTTGGCGTAGAGATCCTTACGGATATCGACATCGCACTTCATGATACTGTTGAAGGTGGTCTCGTGGATACCGGCAGATTCCATACCCAAGAAGGCAGGTTGGAAGACTGATTCTGGGCAACGGAAACGTTCGTTTCCGATGGTGATGACCTAGAAATTGTCAGAGAAAGATCGTGTCAAATCATGTATAATCAAATGATCGATAGCATACATATTAAGCAGTGATTAAGCACCTGTCCGTCGGGAAGTTCGTAGCTCTTCTCGAGGGAGGATGAGGAGGCAGCTGTAGCCATTTCTTGTTCGAAGTCGAGTGCGACGTAGCACAACTTCTCCTTGATGTCTCTGACGATTTCTCTTTCGGCAGTGGTTGTGAAACTGTAACCTCTTTCGGTAAGGATCTTCATGAGGTAATCGGTGAGATCTCTACCGGCCAGATCGAGACGGAGGATGGCGTGAGGCAGAGCATAACCTTCGTAGATGGGGACGGTGTGGGTGACACCATCACCGGAGTCGAGCACGATACCGGTAGTACGTCCGGAAGCGTAGAGGGAGAGAACGGCCTGGATGGCGACGTACATGGCAGGTGAGTTGAAGGTTTCGAACATGATCTGGGTCATCTTCTCCCTGTTAGCCTTGGGATTGAGGGGTGCTTCAGTCAAGAGAACTGGGTGTTCCTCGGGGGCGACACGCAACTCGTTGTAGAAGGTGTGGTGCCAGATCTTCTCCATATCGTCCCAGTTGGTGACGATACCGTGCTCAATTGGGTACTTGAGAGTGAGGATACCTCTCTTGCTCTGGGCTTCATCTCCGACGTAGCTGTCCTTTTGACCCATACCGACCATCACACCCTATCATTAATAATAAAATTAATTTTATTCATTCAATCTCACTAAGTTGGTCTCGTACTTTGATGCTATGCGCAAATTTTGAAATTCTTAATAAATAATGCTATTTTCATATTTGCACATTTCGGTTTTAGAAATACATTCTATTATCTTTCATTTAAATCATAAATTGGCTTTTTATTTAATTAGTCTTATTTCTAAATCCACAATTATAAAAATGTACAAACCTGGTGCCTGGGTCTTCCAACAATGGAGGGGAAGACAGCCCTGGGTGCATCGTCTCCTGCGAAACCGGCCTTGCAAAGACCTGATCCGTTGTCGACAACAAGAGCGGTAACATCGTCGTCACACATTTTGTCTTGGTTGGCTTACAACTGAAACTAACGAAAAATCTAAGAGTTCTGTGGAAATGAGCTTACGGATGGAGCTTATATAGATTCGACTACATGTCCATATATGGTTGCATACCTTTCAGTTCCAATCCGTATTCACTCAATTTACCAGGGATTTACAGAAATTTTTACAATTTAATCATAAATAGTGCTGTTGCGTTTTTTTAATGATTTGTTTGTTGACTGAACAGATTTGCCACAATTACATTTAATAATGAAATAAATTTTAAAATATAACTGTTATAATTTAATTAATGTACTGGATAATTGCCAAATACTGTTAATTACGTCGGAAAATGTTGCGTTATTATTTGTCTTTAAATGTTTAATTATAAATTATTGTTCGAATTCACCATTTGACATTGTCTATCCATTTACGACTACCACATTCATTTTCTTTTCTTTTAGATGCCCATAAAGAAAATGTGGCTAAATTTTGTCTATTTGAAAGTAAATTGAATCCAGAAATATCTGTATTTAAGAATTTTGTAATGTTATTTACATGTCAGAACAAATTGAAGGGTCATCCAATGGTCATGTACATAAACTTGTAGAATGACCATGATCAGTAAATGCGAAAATAGCACCTGGTGACGTTATAGCTATACAATGAAAATCGGCGATCACTTAATTAGAAGATGATTTTTGAGGTCAATGGATGAAATGTAGGATTTAAAGGGTGATAATGTTGCTAATATTTCGTTAGTGGTTCTGATAAAGTTTTAAGTTTGGGTGTTCAGATAGATACGCACGCAGATGCCAATTTTGCCAAAATACCAATTAATAACCTTAAAGTGAAATAGTGGACATGACGCCTTTGTACGATCGATTAACACCAATTGTTATTGGAGTGATTGATCAGCAACTTTTGAAAGGGAATGTCTTTTCAATTGTGTTGATGACGGAGCGATGCCTTTGATGAACTTGTGTTACAGCCACATCAATGTCAATATTAATTGAATCCCTCAAGAAAGGCAGCGATGCCCTTGGGGAAACTTGTGTTACAGACACATCAATATCGATGCTAATTGAATCTGTCTTGAGTGTTATTAAATATTGAAATTTGAAATCGTAACTGTTCTTGGTTAGAAGACTTTGTTGAGCATGAACAAACACAAGCTAAACGTCCGATTATTCCTATTCTTAGCTTCGATTTTACAACAATTTACAAAAATAGGTTAAATTATCAACTTTTTCTATTAATAATTAGATTCTTCTGCATCTCCTTCAATTGAAAATTGAATTTTCTAGACAATCCTTCGTATCAACTATTAATGTTTTGTGACAAATATTCTCCATTCTTGAAAAAAACAGTTTTATTCCAGAAAAAATAAGATTTGAAGTGAAAAAAGAAGAGTATTTATTGAGTCTCATCCAAACGAGGAAATTTGCATTGTTCCGCAAACCAGTAAAAAAAATATAGAAATAAAACTAAGGCGAACTATCAAATTAATTCGACTTCAAATAAAGTTATTAATATATATTACTTCGCTCGCATGACATCGTTTCATAATTATTTTGGAACAATTTTACATGACATTCAATAAGAGGATTTAGAATGCCAGGACCGTACACTGGAGCCTGGAAATGTGGAGGAGTGATCGACTAGTAGTGGGTAGGAGTAGATTTTTGCTTGAGAAATGAATATTAAATATTAGATTTAAAGATTAAATTGCCTGCTTCCACCAGATATATTTTTTTATAAATCACGGAGCACTAGCAATTAATATAATTTAGGTTGGAGATGTTATAGTGAGCGAATTAAATATGAGTTGACTACATTTACACCAAAGATTTCAATTGTCTAAAGATTCTAAAGATCAATTGTTTAGAAGAACTAAATTCAACTCAATAAGTGAAGAAGCTCTAAGGGTCATTGCCTCCAAATTCTGTCGCCTAAGGTATCAAATATGCAAGATATATTTGCATAAACGACTTTGAAAATACTTGAAGCTCTCATGAACTGAAAAGCAATGATTTTGCAAATCGAAGCTAAGAATCGAATTTACAAAGGAAGAAGGTTGCTCAACACATTTTACAGATTCTTGATAACATGGAGAAAAAAATGTCAAACTCCTGAAAAACGAAAGATTTCCGCGTGGAAGTGGAGTTGTAATGAGGGAGACTGAATTACACAAAGCATGCGAACACATGCTCTCTATTCCAAACATTTTCTAAGCAGCAATACGCAGACTGAAGATTCCGAAGAACGGGCAAGAGATGTAGTGGCTCGTGAGCTTGCAACGTATGCTTGCCTTCTAGCGAGCAGCTGCTCACGAGTTTGAAGCCGAAAATGGAGAAGCAGGAAAGTCTATAAAAACTCCATTCACCTTTCGTTTCTCACCGCAACCTTGTTCTCGTGCCGTTCGATTTTATCCAGAAGTTTCAGTTGTAAGCCAAAATGTGTGACGACGATGTTACCGCTCTTGTTGTCGACAACGGATCAGGTCTTTGCAAGGCCGGTTTCGCAGGAGACGATGCACCCAGGGCTGTCTTCCCCTCCATTGTTGGAAGACCCAGGCACCAGGTTCGTTTATTTTTCAACACTAATTTTAATTTTAGGAATAGCATTACAGTAAAAAGATGCAAATAAGTAAATATTATGAGGCATTGTAAAATAATGTTAGTCTTCTAAATCGCTTAAAATTATGGTACAACTGGGTTTTCTCAATTGTTACTAGAAATAACAAAATCAATGTATCTAAAATATTTAATAAGAACATTCGAAGATGTAATTTAACATTAATTGTTTATTAGAATAGGTATATATGTATAAATCAGGCAAAGAAACTTTTTATTCACTAGAATCGTGATAATTGTTATTACATAAGGAAATGTAGAAAAAATGGAGTTAGATTTATCATCCGAAAAAAATCATAATTAATAAAAAAATAAAGTAATAAAAAAACTGGAATTGCAGATATATATCCTTTTTAATCTCTTTATCACTGCAAAATATATATAATATGGATAAATTAATTTCACTCTAATGAAGTGCAAAGATGGATTATACGAGCGGAGTCGAGTAATAATTACTAATTATTACTTCGAATAAGGATTAAATTAAAGCACGCATATTGTAAATAAAGTACATGGACAGATGCAGCAAAGAATGTCCGTAAAATGTAAACATGAGATTCGAGCATAATGAATTCAATTAATTTAAATATTAAATTTTATAGGGTGTGATGGTCGGCATGGGTCAAAAGGACAGCTACGTCGGAGATGAAGCCCAGAGCAAGAGAGGTATCCTGACTCTCAAGTACCCAATTGAGCACGGTATCGTCACCAACTGGGACGATATGGAGAAGATCTGGCACCACACCTTCTACAACGAGTTGCGTGTCGCCCCCGAGGAACACCCAGTCCTCTTGACTGAAGCTCCCCTCAATCCCAAGGCTAACAGGGAGAAGATGACCCAGATCATGTTCGAAACCTTCAACTCACCTGCCATGTACGTCGCCATCCAGGCCGTTCTCTCCCTCTACGCTTCCGGACGTACTACCGGTATCGTGCTCGACTCCGGTGATGGTGTCACCCACACCGTCCCCATCTACGAAGGTTATGCTCTGCCTCACGCCATCCTCCGTCTCGATCTGGCCGGTAGAGATCTCACCGATTACCTCATGAAGATCCTTACCGAAAGAGGTTACAGTTTCACAACCACTGCCGAAAGAGAAATCGTCAGAGACATCAAGGAGAAGTTGTGCTACGTCGCACTCGACTTCGAACAAGAAATGGCTACAGCTGCCTCCTCATCTTCCCTCGAGAAGAGCTACGAACTTCCCGACGGACAGGTGCTTAATCACTGCTTAATATTTATATTATCGATCGGTAGATTATACATGATTTGACACTATCTCTCCCTGATTTCTAATTTCTAGGTCATCACCATCGGAAACGAGCGTTTCCGTTGCCCAGAGTCAGTCTTCCAACCTGCCTTCTTGGGTATGGAATCTGCCGGTATCCACGAGACCACCTTCAACAGTATCATGAAGTGCGATGTCGATATCCGTAAGGATCTCTACGCCAACACCGTCATGAGCGGTGGCTCGACCATGTTCCCAGGTATTGCCGACAGAATGCAGAAGGAAATCACTGCTATGGCTCCAAGCACCATGAAGATCAAGATCATTGCTCCTCCTGAGAGGAAATACTCCGTCTGGATCGGTGGTTCCATCTTGGCCTCCCTGTCCACCTTCCAGCAAATGTGGATCAGCAAGCAAGAATACGACGAATCCGGTCCATCCATTGTCCACAGGAAATGCTTCTAAGCAAAAGCACATCATTCAGAGTCTCTTCCCAGACTTTGATGTTTTATTGCCTGCTTTAGCACCAGTATTTGTTGCGGTTTTAAAAATTTATTTTAATTTTATTTCGAAAGTATTTCGAAGATATTTTCAATAAATTGTAAAAAATCAGATTTCAGTTGTCTTGTCAAATTTATTCATCATAATAATACCATTTCTCAGTATTTAGTACTTTGGTAATGAATCGGTTTCCGTATATGGGCCAGTGCAAATATCTGAATAATAAGGATAATAAGGAAGAATATTGAAACTCTTCCTCCTTTTGCTGCACAATATACTTTCACAATATATATGTATTAGTAAGTAAAATTAGTAGTTATGCGTTATGAGGGTTAGTCCTCATTGGTGGTTGATGAATTCGAATATCATCGCAAGTTAACCATCTCAGTCTTCTGGCTCTGTAACGGATGTTAAGACGCTAGTAAGAGAAACGTAAATTCTGTTACGAGTTAAGTCTCTAATTTTTTAGAGTTTTCTTTTGGCTTTCTATGCTGGTGTAATGATTCTACTAGGCTTACATATATATAATGTCGAACAAGTACTTATGATTTTCTGAATAATTTTTATATTAATATTTTTCTTTGCCTAATAAATATCACGTTTTCATCTGGTGATCCAATACTTATCATAATAACCATCTGCCAATGTCATAACCTCAAGCCAGATGATAAGTTAGCCCAAATAACCCCGGTCTTGATATTAACCTCTGTCAAACACCGACTGTTCTTATCGTAACCCTAAGTGTGACTTAAAATTTACCTTAGTTTAACAGTTTCTTAATTGTGATTTTATAGTTCTTGAAATTAAATCGGAAATGCTAATGAATAATAGAGAATGGGTATTTCAATTGAAATTATTTACTGCAGAAATCAAAGGTTTAAATTGGCTATTTTGCACATGATTGATCATTTTTGTCTTATTTCTTTACAATTCGATCGTATTTGACTAAAGTCGGGGTAATATTATAACATGTCTATGTGACGTCTAGAAAATCAAGAATTAATCCAGCTTTATTAATTATTTTAATCAATGTAATTTTTGTAATATATAAATAAATTAATTTAAAAAATACCTTAAATTCAATAAATAAGTGCAATTTTGAGTCTGTACATTTTCAAAATGTTAAAGACCTGGATCATAGATTGAAATCCAAGGCCCCTCTGTTTGTGGCAATAGACATAGAAACTTTTGTTATTATTATTATTATTATTATTATTATTATTATTATTAAGCGATATATTCAACATTGCATAAACTCTCAGCCTTAAGCTGGCCCGCAACTGTTTAAAGTACCTGCAATATTTGAGCAATGAAACAAAGTCAATTGATGACTCAGCAGTGCTGCTGCTGTTGGAAAAGTTGTACGGAAAAGTTATTTGGCCTCGTTTGAGTTGTGAATCAAACGCTGGCAGATACTAACAAACGCCTTCCCAGCAGCTTCAGAGACTACAACTGGAATGGCGATTGTTAAGCCAATTAAGCTTCCAGATAAGATATTTTGAGGTTGACATATTTTCTATCATTTCTATAAATTGAGATACAAAATGATTAATGCTTAAAAGGAATTGAATACCAAAAAGTGCCTCCAATTGGCATCCAAGACTAACATCCGGTAATGCTGCATTAATTTAATGCACTTTTAAGATTAGCGAAATTATGATTCAATTGAATAATAACCAGGAAAGGTCATTAACGCTACAAAACGAAAGCAGACAGGACTGAGGCAGCATGAGGGCTAATGGACCTCAACGCGACATCTAGCGGATCATTTTACGAGTCACCTTGGAAACATTCGTCTAGAACTTCCATAAAGCACGAACGCTTACTTATTAACCGCACTAAATTGCATTCCATAAGCGAATAAAAGTTAATCAACTAGTTCATGTATTATCATTATTGTTAGCGTCGTCACCATCGCCAATGCCATTTGGAGAATTAGGGTACTAATATACCCAACAGCAAAAGCGATGTAATACTCATTAAATGTACGAGATGCTATTAAATACTAATAATCAAAACTACCCATTAATGCCATTGACATGCTAAACACAAGAAATAATATTTTATTACGTATTATTAAAATTTATTAAATAATAAATACAGGAAGATAGCAATAACAATGTTGAGACTGTCTTTTAAGACTTAACTATAGGGCAGTGTAATTAAAAAAAAACTTGGAGTAAAAATACAATTTCCCAATTGTATTAATGGCTGCAATTACTGGAGCAACAGAGTTGTTGAAACATTATTTGAGATGATAATAATAGTAGCATTTACAGTTGATCAATATTAACATTAACTCTGCAACTTGACAGACATAACAAGCAGAAGTCAAAGATTGTAAACATGTGACAATTACATTAATATAGATAATGATGATAATAATAAGGCAACATAATAATGCAACATTGCTAGTAATAAGATGGGAATTCTTTCCTCCGATTTTATAACCATCACTAAAAAGATGATGATTGGAATGAAAAAAAAATATGGCGATAAATAAGGAAATAATAAATAAAAATGAAATCTATTATGATGTGAACAAAAATTATTACAACAACGGTTTTTGGTAACAAAAGCGATTAAAAATTCTACTACGGACGCAAAAATAATTCAGTGAGGAATTCTGTGTGATGACTAGGTGACAATTCAGGACACCAAGATAATCTGCTGACATAAAGCAAGAATAACATAAATACGTTTTTAACAAAAAAAGCCAGAAATGCTAAGCATGTCATCCTTCTCTGAATAACAAGATAATTTTCTATAGAAATACCTTGATCCTAATTCAAACAAATAAAGAAACATTAACTTCTTAATTCTCTATAATTATTAACATTATGTTATTTTTTTTCAGAAAAAAAGCCTTTTACGACTTTGAAAGCAATTTGTCTCGAGACTCTGCAACAAGAGGTGAAACAAAATGGTTAAATCCTTTGCACAATTCACAATTATCTGTACAGTGGCTGGAGCTAGCATTTTGATGCATAAACGCATCAAATAAAAAAAAACAATCCCTCCTAACTATGGAGTCATACAAATGAAAACTTTGATCATTGTTAGAGATAGTCACCATTCAGATTGTTTCAACAATCCAAAAACATAGCATTTCCAAAACCAACGATTTTCTAAAAACATGAACATCATATCTCAATGCCTCAAGTGTGAAGCCTATCTGCTTCGAAGAGGAACGGAAAATAATGGATAAATCCGTCATCTGTCGACCACAAAACGTTCGATGAGTTTTAAGGTGATCGAGATTAATAGAACTGCTACAAAATGGGGTAACCAGTTTTGTCAATTTAGAAAAAGATTATTTCAAAAACTTTGCAAATATCTCCAACAATAGTGATGTTACTGCCTATGTAGCAAATAAGAACTGCTATGTTTGATTGGTAAAGTACTTCTCAACTTCAGATATTGTCAACATCAATAAGATGAATAACTCTCTTAGAAAGAAAAAAAAAGAAAGGAGCTTCCTGCAGAATTCTCATTATGTCA
The DNA here is from genome assembly GCA_034509925.1 of Hirudinaria manillensis. Classification (NCBI taxonomy): domain Eukaryota; kingdom Metazoa; phylum Annelida; class Clitellata; order Hirudinida; family Hirudinidae; genus Hirudinaria; species Hirudinaria manillensis. The sequence goes on along the minus strand of CM067528.1, from coordinate 6,627,400 downwards.
TGTTGGTCACCTTCTTGCTATAGTACTTCTTTGTGGCAATTACTTTCTGTATGTAGGCTTCGGTGAATCGAGTGATTTTGTCTTTGTTATAACTGAGCTTGTTGGTGTTGAGAATCTATTGGCACAAATAATTAATATTAATTAAATAATAATGAATTAAAGCATAATCAAAATATGTTAACTTTTGGATCAATGAGAACAGCAATTAGAATACTTCTTTAACTACAGGCAGCAAAATGTTAAACAATTTAGTGCTGCATTTGTTCTATTAAGATTTGTGTAGTGGAAAACAAAGTACTTGGAGGCAAAATCAAATTTGACAAAAAAAAAATAAAATTGTATTCCAAAATTGGATGAAATAAATACCAATAAATAAATGACAATAAGAACATCAATCATGAATGATATTTAAGGTGAGCCAGCAGTGAAAAGGAAAGTACCTAAGAACATACAAAATTGGCCTGTGAGCAACAAAAAATAAATGACCGGCAAGAATTAGCAATAACCATCAAAAATGAAGAACACACCTTTGGTACAGCCTTTCTCAGTATGTCCTTGTAGTCTTCTTTGTCTATCTTGCCCTTTTTATAGACAGGCCTTAGAAGCTCCTTTATGTCACACACAACTTTCTGTTGGAGCTCTACTCGATTTGCAGCCTGTAAAACACAAATCAGTTTTCATGCTAGGAAAATATAAATCTCTAGGAGCATGCATAGATAATTCCCTTTGTTTTAGTGAGGAAAGCAGTGTCAGAATTCTTATTTTTAAACATGAAATGCAGTCATAGTCATAATACACCTATTACACACTTACTGTTCTACAGCTGAATAAGATGATGAAATTAATGTTTTTGAGTTACTTATTCAAGATTAACAATAATCAATAGACTTAATCCTGCTCTTCATAAACAAATTAATTATTATTAGTCTATTGAAAGAATCATTGCAATATGCCAATATTATAAATTTGTTTATTAACATCCCAAACTATTAAATAATAATTAAAAAATAAAAAGTAACTCACTTTAACTCTCTTGTCACTGTTAGAGGATTTAAAGATGTCCTCTGAACTTCGCCTCTCCCTAAGGTTTGAAGAGCTGCACCTCTCCTCCAGACATCCACCAGTGACAGAAGGTGGAGAAAAGGACATGGCATCTTCAGATCTTGGAGATACGGTGTTGACATCAAATGGAGAATATGACATTTTGGCACTGTCATTGCTTTTGGCAAGAGAATCAAGATCACAGAATGGGCCCTTGTTGATGGTTGAAAGAGATTGGAGACTGAGGTAATGTAAAATTGATGGACTGACAGATTTCTGTGATTGAAGAAAGAATGGTAGGGATAAAAGTGGATTGGTTGAGAAGGCCATAAGCCCGTTCTGACCGGCAGGTACCTGGGCCAAAGGTTTTTGTAAAGAACAGAATCTGGTCAGCAATTGCTGAAGGAGATCATTGCCACCACTGTTGAGATTGCCAAGTATATTTGTGCTGCAGTTTCCAGGTGACACTTGGCTATTGAGGGTTTGTGTAAGAAGCTGAACTAAGTCTGGTAGACCAATATTAGCAGGTGGAGTGGCACATCCCATAGGTGATGCTGGTGAAATTGGGGAGGTATCTCCCAACATGGAAGGAGGCTGAGATGATGGGGTATAAGCACCTTGAGGAGAATTGCTTCCAGATGGAGAAAGGCCTGGAATGTGATGAGGATTGTATGCATGTGGATTTTCATCCTGGAAATTATTTTTATTTCTATCTTCCTCAAACTGACTCTTGAGCAATCTGTCATTTTCAGTCGGAGAGTAGCTGTATAGATCATCATCATGGCCCAAATCCTCCATTCTATTGCAGGGTTCATCTGTTGGACTATATTTTGGATCATTTACTTTGTTGCTTTCAGCACACTCATCATTCATGGTACAATGAGGTATGTTACTTCCATCATCATTGATAAGGCTATTTACACTATCTTCATAGACATCATCGCCAGGTGAATACATCTCTTCATTTCCATCTTCTGAGCAACTATTCTCAGAGAGAAGTCTTGAAGTTTGAACACTCCGAATGGGATCATTAGAAATTGATTCAAGGCTATCATAAAATGTGGGATTCTTGTCTGCTTCATCAGATTCATTTAAGACTTTGTTGGCATCAATTTCTGAAACATTTGGAGAGGCATTGTCTGAAATGCTTTCTACTGCACTTTTTTCCTTTGATTCTTTGCTAAGCAAACAATCATTGTCATAACTCTCAATACATTCATCTTCGTGTTCATCAGTTGAGTTTTTTAAGCTCTCTTCATAAATATCGCTAAAAGAGATTTCAAGTACACCTTCATCATTATCCTCACATTTTTCTTCTGCAAGCTGATCAATGTCATTTGCATAAGTCTCGCTACCATCATTACAACTTCTTTCGTCATTATTATTGCCTTCATTGACAATTAAACGATCGTGACTTGATTCTTTATCTTCACTGCTGCAATCATTTTCCAAATTTCTATTAGCTTCAGAATGTATGCTTATATCATCAACATTCTGAATATGATCACTAGAAACAATAGCAGGAGAACAAGCAATAAACAAATTAGAGATTACTTCTGTCTCTTCACAGGTTCCTTTACTAGGAATGACATCACAAATTGTAGCGACTTCAGCATCACAAGCTTTGCAAGTACTATTATCATTATTAATATTACAAAGATGTTCATCGTAAAAAATCTGATCATTTTCAATACCATGATCTTCTGATTTTTCATAAGGGGTAATAAAAAGGCCAGGGATGTCAGTAGTGCTGATAACTTTGTCTTTTGGACCTTCAAAATCATAATCATTTTCTGGCCCAACGCATTTACAATCAAAAGCACTGCCATCACCAATGTCGGCATCACCGCACTTTTCAACTTGATTTTTTTCATGGGTGTCAACATAAGTGGCAAACTGGTCAGCATCTTTATCATCCCTATCTTCAGTGCTTGGACCTTCAAATGAAAATTGCAATTCATCATTCTGAACTTGAGTCACATTTTCAACTTTGGTTTCAAAGTTTGGCTTAAGATTTGCATCAGGTGATTCCTGTTCTATAGCAATATTGTCACAAAACAAAGAATCTTTAAATCTCTGAACTCCATTTTCTTCTGAAAGCATTGGACTGTCTCCCATAATATCAAAGAATTCCTCATTATTATGGTTTCCATCATTCCTGTGATGATGTCTTTTGTGTTTCTTTTTCTTGAGCTTCTTGCACCCCTCATATGCATCTCCTTCACTGACATGTCTTCTCTTCCTATCTCTTCCAGAGTCAGAATTAGAAGAAGATTTTTGTCCGCGATCTCTAGATTTTCGGGAATGTTTCTCTTTCGCATGTTTGCTTTTGATGGAGGAAGTGAAACTATAGCATGCCTCCATTAAGGTTTTTCTCCTTTCTTCCAGTTCTTTGAGTGTTTCATCTTCAATGCTTAATTTCTTGCTTAAGAAAACCCTGGTCCTGCACTCTGTGTCACTGTCTCCTTCATGATCATGTGAAAACCTTTGCCTATTACGATCTTGTTTTTCTCTATTTGATTCAAATGCATATTCCCCAAAGTTTTTGTCTCTCAACCATCCACAATCTGATTCCCTACTTCTGCGACTCGAACAATAAGATCGAGACCTGCTCCTAGAGAAGTCATTCTTTTCTCTTATGACCACTCTTCTGTGATCATTCTTCAAATGTGAAAATGAACTATGAGAATCATTCATTGGTTGAGAATTTCTCTGAACACTGATTAGAATGTTGTCTGGATATTTGTCTGAAAAAGAGATTTCATTTCTTGATTTCTGCAAATGGTGATCATAATTGTGCATGGGGAATTCTTGAAATTCTTTCTCTTGCATTTCACCAAAGTACTTGCATCTGGATTGAGTTCCATCATCTGCATAAAATTCTGATCTTCTGTTCAAATTGTGACAAGCAAATGATCTTTCAACCCTAGAGTGATTGGAAAATCCTGCGGTTCCTTGATCATGTTTAGACATTACTGGCTTATAATCATGATCAAAATAATACTGCCCAACTTCAGATGACTGATATTCCCTATCAAAGTTTTCTGAAGAATGATAATTTTCTCTTAAAGTATTATTTTTAAAACGGGAAGTGTCAAGGATCTCTCTTAAATCGGTGATGAGTCTGTTCCTATGCTGCCTATGAGTTAGAACAGGCAGAATTCTCTCTTCCTTTTGTTGCGCTCTAACATGATTAGGAGAGGTTCTATATTTTCTCATCCTTTGCCCTTCATATCTCTTGATTGAAAATGAACTACCTCCACAGACTTCAGAAGAATTGAACTGACAATGAGTTTGCAAAAGGGATTCAGAAAACTTTAAGTCCTCAGGATATCTAGCTTTGTTGTGGATAGATGGAGAATTAGCACAATCTTGTGAAACTCTTTGACACTTGGAGTTTTCAAAATTGATATAAGAATCTATAGGCTCTTCCCCTAGTTTGAGAACATTTTCATTCAAATTTGACTCTATTCCACAGTATGGCATATTTGTGTTTTTCACAGTCTCTTCCTCTTGATTCAAACCAGCTACACGAAGGTCCTGATTTGAGGCAAATTCAAAAGTTTCAGAAAAATTGTTGCAAACAACAGTTCTTGAGTCACATTTACCAAATTTTATACTACTTTTCAAATCTGCAGTCTTGTTCAAGTTTAACAGTTGAGTGTGGCTTTCAGTAGTTTCTTCAAATAACCTACCATGTGGCATTTCTTGCTGATTCAGACTATCAATAGTCGAGTTCAAAAAGCTTTTATAGGCCTCGTCAGGTATGTTTTTAGCTACATTGCAGCTATAATCATTCACTTTAAAACCATGACTGTGCAGAGGTACAGAAGATCTTGAATCATATAAAGTTTCTTTGTCTAAAGAACTGCAGAATGATGAAGTTTCTGTCTGAGGCAGGTAGTGGTAAAAGGCTTCTCCCATTAAGCGGGCTTCCTTCATGTTGTCATTAGCTTCCGATCTATCTGGAGTTAAAGGTTCAACATAAGGTGGAGTGACGGGTTCACACATAAGTCCAATCCGCGAAAGCTCCATTTTGGCAAACTTTCTTTTAACTTTAAGCAAATGCAAGGAAGCAAATACAACTAAAGGTGGTAACTATTAAGCAACTCATCTTGAAGAGCTATTTACGATTGTCTTGACGGTAGCTCTTTCACGGTACGAACTTTATTTTAAAATATTATAAATGCCGAACGTCTAATTAAATGGAAATATAATTTAATTTGAAAAGCTAATACGTCTTCAAACTAAATACGTATCATTCTCAGGCTCCAATTCTGAGCGACAGCGGCCACCACACAGCAGAACGAAACATAACAAAAAGACACACTACTGTTTTGGCTCGCTAGGTAGAAACATTATCGAATATTGGTAAATCTAAAGTAGTCACAAATTTTGATTAAATATTTCTCTATCGAAGTATTATAAAGTAAAAATTAAAATTAAAATTCGTTCACGTAAAATATTCTATACTTTATCTATTCGAGAACGTAAACATTTCAGCATTCTTGACTTGAAATTCCTCAATGATTTTAAGAACGTATTTCTGACTTGATTAGTATAATCCTTTAACATCCTCCTAACATTAGCATTTAAAACTATTAAAACAAATATATTCGAAGAAGATTTTACGGCGACCGCTAGATTAGCTAGACAGTTGAAGTACATTAAAAAGAATTTACCGCGCCTTATAAAGGGATGAATGAAATCGGTCGCATATAGCGAAAGAGGAGTCATTTTAATGGATTCACAGGTTACCCATAAACAAGTGGAACACGATAAATATGAAGCAAAGTGTATGATCCTTTCCTCAAGAACTGTCAGATTGTTTTTTCTAATCTCATGGATCTTATGGAGAGTATCAATGATCCTTTTGTTTTTGTATGAGTACAACACTAAAGGAACGATATAAATACCCAACAGATATGGAAACAAATAAACACACAGATAGAATACATCTCTACTGTAAGGAAGGGACATATCATTCAGATCCCAAAAGTTTTTTACTGGCACGTTACACATTGAATGAGCGTGCATTGAGTTTAAAATCATACGCATTGGTGGTAAATACAACGAAAAGTAAACTGCCCCAGCTATTAGTGGGAGAATCATAAATTTTAAATTTATCCGCAAGTCTGGATTGAAAGAGTTTAAATCGAGATCCTTCGACATGTTCTGACCGGAATAACGAATATTTTCTAGTGCTTTCTGAGTATAGCACAAAATCAGATGGAACAACCAAGACCTAATGAAAAGCAGATAACCAAAGATGCACGTAAAGTAATTTAACACTTCCAAGTAATAGTTAGTAATACCAGTATACATATAGCTAAGGAGAACGAGACAGAGAAGAAAGAAGAGGTACATCTCCTCCATTAATAAATATAAGAGGATCAAAGTTTTGACGCTGCGTGGCCTATTCTTGTCCCGGCAGATGTAGCAACCTACTACAAAATTTAAGATCAGCCCCGCTACGACGACAGAGCTTAGAATTTCCAGTTCAAGAATTTTGCTGAAAGCTTGGTAGTTGTGGCCGAGATACGAGACGAAATATTCTGTAGCATTGCCAATCGTCCTCATGCTGTTTTGGAGCATTACCTCAATGTCTGAGTCCGAGGAGCTTCCTTCGTCACCGCCTCTCGCAATTCTTTCAGAGGTTTGATACCTAGAATTACTGTATTGCTGTGTTGATGTGTTGCTGTTAACGTCTAATTCTGTCGTCTCATAAAACGAGTATTGGATATTTTCAGTGGTGAAGGTCTCTTCACGATTTGTTGTGTTGCAATAGAGATCCATGTCCAAAAGTAAAGACCGATGAAAACACACTGGTTAAGGTGTTAACCTGAACAATATTAAAAAAAAAAACTCCTTCACTTGTGAGTCTTTATCGTTTTTAAATACACTGGCAACATGTACATCTTAGGCAATGTTTAACAAAATTTTCTAACGGTTCTAATAACAAACCGCACTTAGGTTTATCTCGAATTTCAAGCATTTATAGTGAAGCAAGTAATAATATTTCCTCGTAAGAATAACAAAAACATAGACGTTCCACCGGCAGTGATGCGTTTGTCATCCTCATTGTGCAAACAAAAGCGATACTCAATTCCGTTGATGAATAACAACGAGCACGAACTTATCATTAGAAATGATTGCATCGATGCTCCAAAATTAGTAAATAATCAATCGTATAACCTCAGTCTGGAGTTGATGCAATTGTTAAGTAACTCAAAATTTTGCGACGTAAAATTCTACAGCAAGTTTCAAATGACTTTTAATTTCGATACATTGGAAAAATCCTTGTAACGAGTCTCATTTATTAGCTCAAGCTGAAATCAACTCTCAACTAATCAAACGAGAATATTACAAAATATTTTTTATATTTTGTTACACAATTTGTAATGTAAATTTAATGTTTAAATGTTTAGATGACTTCTTTTCCTAACGGTTAGGGTTAGGGTTAGGGTTAGGGTTAGGGAGTCAAGGTAGCATTTTGGATGTGCGGTAATGGAGGAAATACGCTGGAGATTTCTCTTTTTAATAATGAGTCAGATACATTCTTGAAGCGAGCTAATCGGATCCACGAAACAAATTACCATTAACTTTTCTAAAACGACATTCTCTGAGCTTTGATTTGCTCCACTTTCTCATTTCTTGGGATGATGTTTGTTAAACTATTTCGCCCAAGGGACCATCCATAAAAGGCGTAATGAGAAGAGGAAGGGTTAAACATTTGTGATGATATGAAACGAGGGGAAGAGAAGTGGGGCAAACAAACATATAGAGCCACATCAGTTGAGTATATGGGGGTGGAGTGGAGGCGGTTCTGTTGAAAATCTTGGTATCAAAGAGAAATTAAAACTCTACCATTTTTTGCACAGTAATTTTGGTGGTGTCATTTATGCAGTAAATTTTTTTAAATATTTTTATATTGTTTTGTAAATCTTGAAATCGAAAGTAATGAAGTAGAACCTCTCGAGACTAGTTAAGTCTAATAATTGTAACGCAATTTCGCTCATTCCTGCATTCGTTATTTGATGGAATTTTCATTAAAGCAATAGAGCCCTGAAGTACCTATAACTTAATATCTCATAATAGGTGCTCTTAAGCCAAACAGTTTCGAGAGATATTGGTATTCGGACATTGATTTAATAAAATTCAAGTTTTTTTTTGTTTAATTTACTTATCTAGGTTAATAGCTTTGCTCCGTTTCAATAAATTTAAGATGTTGATTAGACATGGAATGCCACCTTCTTATCTTAATTCATAAGCAACAAACTCTTGAAGACCAACTTCATGTCTGCAATAGCTTTTACCATTAGATGTTTTGACATAATTGGACACTCAATTCGAACAATATAATTTTCTGAAACATTGCTACTCTTTAAAATAATCTCAAAATTAATATCATATTGATCATTTTACTTAATAACCGATCTACAGGTTATCACCAAAAATGGGGCCCTATTTGTCACAATACACCACATTACCAATTCATTTCTTACGAGGGGTACCGGAAAGATTCCAAAACCAGGAAAAATTAAGTTAAGCATGAACACTCGAAAAGAGAAATCACAAATGAAGGAATGCTTAAAAATATTTGAACAAAATCAAATAAATTTTTTATCTCAAGCATCATTCACGTGACTTAACTTAAAATATTAATTACATAGAGTTTCTCAAACAAATCTTCCGATAATAAAACCGCGATTATTGTCAGTTTTCCTCATGCACCTCATCATTTCAGTGACCATGTTTTCAATTTTCGCTCTCTGCCAAGCTTTGCCAACCTGATCGTCGTAGAAAAGGTTTCTGGTTGGAAAGTCATCAAGGACGATAATATTGTTACTTTCTGAAAGACTTTTAAAATTCTTCAAGTCTGAATAGACTACTTCATAAGAGTGGCTTCCGTCGATGAAAAACATGTTGCACTTGTAAGAAGGATTCATATCGACAAATATGGGAAGGGTTACAGTTGAATCGCCAATGATATATTTAAACCTGTCCGGGTATGTCTTCTTCAGGAACTTCATTAGAGGCACAGTGTAGACATGGTGACCAATATCGAAAGAAAGAACCTTGTTATACTTCTTGGCAGTGAGGAAAGCCAGACTACTGTGACCATAGTTGAATCCTGTTTCGCAGATGCTGTTTACGAAGGGCAGCGAAGCCAGATAATGGATGGTCTTGTACTGAGTCGGAAACATAGCGGAGTGGCCATCAGAACTAAATTTATTTATTCTCTTTATCTCGCTCTCAAAGAGTGGCAAGTCCTGATAATATAAGTCGGTGAAGTTAAAAGCGTCAACATCACTGTCGTTGAACAAGTCGTCGCAGGTGAAATTTTGATTTTTCGGAACAAAGTCCAATTTGAATCCTTCTTCGGAATCAACTGTCAAGCTGTTATTATTTTTCTTTCCTTTTGATTCAGACTTGGCAATTAAATGATAAATGTATTTGCCTTTAGGTGGTGAATGGAAATAGAGCGCAGTAATACAAATTCCCACGATCAATAGTGCCATCATCCGAATGTAATTCGATGAATGTTTCAGGATGGGCTTTGTGCGATCATTCACCGATTCTATTTCAAGCGCTTGTTCGCTAACATGAATTTACAGAAAACAAAAAATAAATAAATTCGTTTCAAAATGATTGCAACTTTGTGTTACATGTGCTATGACAATTAGTAATCGGATTATTAATTGCATATCTCATTATTTTAATCATTTTCTTATGCAGCCACTTTAGGTGCCTCATTTGTTGACGTGAACTTTCAAAATTAATATCAAATTCTTAATATCATTTTGATCTCCTGATATTGCTCACAGTCCCGAACGGTGTCAGTGGCCTTTGGATCTGTGCAATTATTAGCGAAGTAAGACGTGAAATAAATAAGTCTTTGTTATTAATTAATCAATTTCCTGAATAACTAAATGCAGCTTCTTCTATGGGAGTTTTTCCCAACCGCAGATGGCGACAAGTGGGACCACGGGAGTCGTAATTGTCTTTTGTGTACACAAGGCCAAAGAGAGCCTCACAAAGTCGAAGTTTGCAGGAAGCATGCTGGTAGAGTGCGACATGAAGAAGCCAGTGAGAGCTTTTGCAGTCGCTCCAGTCCAGGCAGCAGTGACCGGCATAACAAGGCCAACGAGTGCCTCTCATAGCCGGCAGTAAATGTTGGGTCCAGGACAAAACCGGCAGGGACATCCGGATGATCACCGGATGCGGCCCGCCCCGAAAACGTAAAGAGATTCAAAGGGCCGAAACGTTTGAAGACGGGGGACCTCCTCTGAGGAGCCCTGAGGGAGCTCCAAAGCGGAGTAATAAGAAGCTAAAACTCACTCGAACTCCGACGCATCCCTGAAAATCAAAGAAATGAAATCAAAACTCTCGCTTCTTTCGCGCGAACACAACAAAAACAATAATAATCTTCCAAATCAGCCTGCTTATTTTCAACTTATTTTCTTTACAATTGCAATTATCTTCTGTTAATTACCAAATTTTGGATGACTTTCTAATAGTTAATCTGACTCCAATCCTGCCAAACAACAAAACGAGCAGAATCAGTCCAAATACGCTCGAACCATGTTTAGAGAACGTTTAATGGATACATTCCATCTCTCATTCTTACTTCCTTAAGGATGAATGACGGTTTCATCATGCCAATGAATAATTGAACATATTACCTCTGGGAATTCATCCGGCTTGAAATCAGACTACTTTCGCAAAACTAATATTGGTAGGTCGTAAACAATGAGCGGTTACAAATTTGAAATCTGCGTTTATCAAACGCAGTTGATTATTGTCGATAATGTTATTGTTGATTATTGAATTAACGTTTGGATAATTATTAACGTCATTAACAATAATTTGCAAAGTGTTAATAAAAAATTAAAATGTTTAATACTAGAGTGGAACGGGACTAAATGCATAGTCCAGTTTTTTAAATTACAAGTGTTGCCGTAGCTTTTGTTTATTTACGGATTAAGCTAAAATCGTTATGACCCACATTTAAATTGTGTAACTTGGCTTTAAATCCATATTTAGTAAAATTATCTCAAAGAATGAAGCTCCTTCAATGGGGTCTTGAAGGTCATGATGGACAATCGAGAGTTTGTTATTAAAATTAATTTTGATATCACTCTGAACTGGTTCAAGAAATCTAAAAAAATCCTTGACAAACGATGTGCTTGAATTAATCTCTGCACAAACGCTGATATAACTTCGATTCATTTATATTATCATTATCTTGTCCCTCGGTCTCATTCACTTAATCAATGTTAACATTAAGCTTAGTCATCTTCTGGAATTGTTTTCGTTTTAAATTAATTTCACGTTTTAGTTACTTAAATATATGCATTAATCGATTGGTTTTGATTTTCCATTAACCTTTTATCTCGCTTGGTTTGGGAGTTTAATTTTTTTTAGCTTGCGTTGATAAAGTTGATAAAGCAATGGATTGGAGTCACAATAGAAAGTGGGAAAAGGCGGCGGTCATGCTTGATAACCGTCTATTATTGTGATGGGTAGTGATGGGTACAAGTACGAATGCAAATGCAGGTGCTTGAGACCCAACTACGACCTCATCATGAATCATCCACGATTTTTACAATTAAACCTGGCATCCGTCGCACCCCCAACAAAGGCATTAGCTGTAGTATTTTCGATAAACTCCAATGAACACCAATGCACACTTTTCAAACTGAAAAACATGACAGTAAACGGCTAAAATAAAATAGTCATAAACTGTATAATAAGTTGACGAAGACTCAGAATTAAAGTTAATTTAGTCAGAAAATTTAATTTTATGAGCATAATTTTTATAATTTGAAATACATTTTTATTTGCATATATACATACAAATACATAGAGAGAGAACCATAAACAATTTTTAATCTTTGGAAATAAAAACCAAGCTAGCTCAAGTTAAAAATCTTTTTTAATTATCGAATCAGTCCTTCTTTATTACATTGAGATTTCTTTCGTGTTTACTCGTAGGAATCATCAATAGCAAATCACCTGTGGTATGGCTTTAGTGAGGAAAGAAGATGAATTTGGAATCGGTTGTTGGGAGAAATGCCTTAAATATTCCGAAAGAACCTGTGAAATATGTCTAACTAAAATATCCCGATCAAATTTAGCATGGCTAAAACCTTGTCATCATGTATTCTGTAAAACATGTGTTGACGATTGGTTATCGCAGTAAGTTTTGAAACTTTCATGAAACTTCCTATGTCTAATGTCACCATATAGTTTTAACTATCTGACATTTTTAATAACTTTAGACAAAAAGACTGTCCCCTATGCAGAACAAAAATTACAGTAAATTCAATCATACTGCCGGCGTCCCTTCAGTATATGCCCTTAGAGGGACATTGGGACTGTGTTTTGCATGAGTATAAATATATCGCCAAGTTCTTGTCAGATTTTACTAAAGAGTGGCAACAATTTGTCCAAATTATGTTCGTGTTAACTCATGCTTATAACATTAAAGGAACCGAATTACTGAAATTGGGCGCTATCAAAGCTCAAGGCAAGTTGGTCAAAGAGAAGAAAAGTTATGTTGTTTTCAGATCAGATAAAGGTAAAACTCAGATCCTTTTATCCTGCATGATACCTCAGCTATCAATAAGGCTTAATATCTCTGAGCGAGAAGATGACCTCATCGAGGCAAAAAACGAATATGCCGACAAAGTTGTTAGTCATTTGAACGAACAGTTTAAAGCGTGTTGGAGAGTTACACCTCAGCTTATTAAACACAATTTTGTGGTATATCTTTACCTTCGACATTTCAAGAACTACACTGTGAAACTGCTTCTATGTAGCTACGATCATTCTGAATTGGAAGCTTTCCACGAGATCAAAAGCAGAGAGGAGCTTGGAGCACTAAAACGATGCAATTTTAACGAATCCTTCTTTGAAGATCTGAGGCGTAGTTTTGTGCCGCTGGATCTGAAGAATTTAGCACCAACTCCAGAGCAAGAAAAAGAGCGTGCTAAATGTCGTTGCAGGAAATTGGAAAAGAAATGACCTTGTATTTGATGACAAACTAGATATAAATATACGTAAAATTAAAATTGGCATATATGTAAGACTAGTGAATGGGATTAATAATTTTTTCAATTTGTCAATAAATAACCTGAACACATTTATTTGAATGTACCCGCATTATTAAAGCCCCTTTTTGTGAAATATAATTATTTCAGTTGCTTCTTTCAAGAGCCAGTCAAGTACAGTAATTTCTGTTAATGTTATGAAGTTTTTCTTCTCGACTCCTCCGAAGCGACTTTTCAGAGCCAGCCGCACAAAGAGTGCTGGAACACGTACGCTGTATCTCGATTACCACAGTCTGTTGTGTAAGACCTCGGATCGAACCTTAATGAACTGGAAAAAATAAAAGATCCACTTTCATCGCGCCAATCCTCACAACTTTCTTCAACTCCATCATCGCCGGCAAATTCCCTAATCCTTTAAAATCCCGCTATATCACCCCTCTGCTGAAAAAAAAAACCCGGCCTCGACCCTGAAGATGTCAGCTCCTACCGTTCCATCTCCAATCTCCAATCCGTTTTCTCAAAAATCTCTCCGCAGGGCTGGATCACCACAAACTCCTCCCTGCTTATCAATCTGCCTACCGTCAACAGCACTCCACCAAAACCTCCGCACTTCGCGTCTCCTCGGATCTCCTCCGCGCTGCGGGGGCCGTGGAGGTGTCGCTGCTCGTCCTCCTCGAACTTTCGGCCGCCTTTCGATACTGTTGATCACGACATCCTCCTCCAACGACTTGAGAGATCCTTCGGCTTCGCGGAGTGCGTCCTTGAGTGGTTCCGGTCTTTACTTCAATTCGATCTCTCCTTCTGCATCGGTCACGGTCAACTCGCATCGCCCTGGCAACCTGCGGCGTCCCCCAAGGCTCCGCCCTCTGCCCGCTTCTTTTCATGGTGTAAACAGCGGAACTTGAGAGCATCATCCACTCTCACGAACCCCACTGTCACATGTATGCCTACGACACACAAGTCTACGGTCACTGCAAATCCGATCATACCGAGGCTCTCTCTTCCAAGATGTCCCGCTACGTGAGAGCCATCAGCGACTGGATGTTCAGCAGCCGTCTGCAACTGAATAGCAACGAGATCATGTGGGCTTCCTCGTCCAGGCGTGCCTCGGCGCTCCCTTCCAGCCAAGTCTCCATCTGTTCGGATCTGATCCATCCCGTACATTCCATCCGCAATCTGAGGATCTGGCTAGATGCAGACTGTTCCATGAGCACCCATATCAACAACATCTCTCGCTCTTGCTTCGCGTCCCTTAGGGAGATTCGCAGCATTGCCGCTCCTCTTTCCGTTGAGGTCAGGAAGAGCAAAAGTCTCTGATCGTCTCCAGGATCGATTATGACAATTCTACACTTGTAGGCCTCCCTTCCTGTCGCCTGGAGTCTTGAAAAATATGATATTGTTTCCAGGCTAAAATAAAAGTGAATTCGATGTAGACAATAAACCTACTGGTCGACGATGTTGGGAGGTATCTTTATGCTTTTATAATATCAAGGAAATAACATCATGGAAAATGGTTCACAGGACGTAGAAGTTTCGCACGAGTTAAGGGAGGGTTAGTTTGGTTATAGATTTTTTCGGTCGTATTTATAGACATTCGTCGGACAGAAAATGATAAATAAAACATCGATGACGACGCCTTGCAATGGTCTTGATTTATATTATGCATCATATATTTTTGTGATGCACTTCTAGTCCTGTAGTTGTACTGATATGTAGTACGTATTACTTATATTTCTTGCAAAGTAATGCAAACCCTATCACCCCATTAAACTTTTATCTCGCTTGGTTTTGGAGTGTAATTTTTTTTAGCTTGCAAAAATTGATAAAGCGATGGATATTTGCAATATAATCTGGAGAGTAGAAATCAAAAGTTGAATTTACTTTTCAACAGTTAACTTGAATGGACAGGAGAAGCTTGGAGTCAAAGATTTTGAATTATTGAAAGTTCTTGGAACAGGAGGTTAATGATTCATTCAATACATTAAAACTTGGTGATATGATTTATGTAGTTAGTGACATATATTGGTGTTCCATATGCATGTGTTTAGGCTTATTGAATTATTACATCTGTGTCAAATGTGACTTCTTCAAAAGATAGATTTGTTTGCATCCAAATTTCTCAATGCATGTCACGTGAATATTAATAGTAACATAATTATGGAGATCTTTTTTTTACCATGATAACATATTTTTATTATAACCAACAGAACAACTGAATATTATTTATTTTTTTGTTTAATTATTTCAAGCTATTAATAAAGCTTAAAAATCAAGACACATTTTTGAAAAAGAATTTGTGATTTCTTATGTAACATTGAGTGTTATAACCAAAGTGTTTTACTGATATGTTGGTTTCAGCCTATGGGAAGGTATTCCTGGTCAGGAAGACTGGAGGTCCTGATGAAGGGCGAATGTATGCTATGAAGGTGAAAATGCTTTTAACAATCTTTTATAAGCTTTGTTTTTGCACTGCTGCTGTGATTGTTGTCATGTCAGATTTTCAACTGCCATGTCATGCCATGCCATAATCATGAGATGGGAATTGTTCCTATTATGAAAACAATAGGACTATGATAGTAGAGATTATCATCAATAATAGCCATGATAATGAACACATGCTCAGGTTCTGAAGAAAGCTCGGATAATCCAGAAAAAGAAGACAACGGAACACACCATGACTGAGAGACAGGTGCTTGAAGCGATCAGAAGAACCCCGTTTCTTGTCAATCTGCACTATGCTTTTCAGACAGATGCGAAGCTCCATCTAATCCTTGGTGAGTTACATGCACACACACTCCCCACGCAAGCACGCACACATATATATATATATATATATATATATATATGTATATACACATCACATATTTTCTAGAATGAAAGATGCTTTTACTTAAACATTCAGTATCACATGTTTATTGGCACAAATGAGTCAAATTTATCACAATAAGCTCCTTTAAATTATTCTTGTGATAATAGCTGACTAGTCATTAGAATTTATATAAGTTAAAAAGACATCCAATTATGTTATCCAATTGCAGTAATTTAAAAAATAAATGTTAACACAGATTTCATAAATGGAGGTGAACTATTTATGCACTTATCCCAGAGAGAAAAGTTTACCGAGGACGAGGTCCGATTCTACTCGGCCGAAATTTCACTGGCTTTAGATGCATTGCATAAGGTAGTTCGTCTATGTGTTGCAATGTGTTATGAATCATTATCATAATTTACGATAGTGAAGTTAATCAATATAAGATGGCTTATGCAATTTGATAGGGTAATGATGCTAATATATTATGCTATTATATTCACAATGGTGAACAAAAAATTTAGAATTACTTTTCATGTTAAGGGTTATTTTGAAACCTTTATTTGATTAACCAGTCAACATTTATTTTGATCATGACATGTCACCAACTAATAACTGATTGGTGGCAACTTTCAATTCCAGCTCGGAATTATATACAGAGACATCAAGTTGGAAAATGTTCTGCTCGATTCAGAGGGGCACGTCGTCCTTACCGACTTTGGACTTAGCAAGGAGTTTCTACCCAGTGAAAAGGTTGCTATTATTAAGTGACAATTAGACATTTATTAATATTTGTTATATATTTATAATATATACTATTATTAAGAGACAATTTCAATTGTGACTAGAAATGTGCATTGCATTTCAAGTCAAATTTAACCAATCTTCACTAGTAAAGGATGCCTGATACAGTTGCATGGTCATTTATAAATTTAACCAAGGATGCTTCCTGGCCATGTAGGATGCGCTGCAGTTACTAATGCATACAGGGATGTAACTCATTGAACTAACCTTTCAAATTCATTAGTTAATGTATTTCCCCATATATATGAATTATGTTTATGTTCTCAATGATCATTGCTCATCTAACAGATGTCACTAGATCTTTTACAGGGCTTACTTCTATTGCAAAACTTTATTCTTTCGCCATAAAGAAGTATTTTCGGTTACCTTCTCCTTCTAACAATATATTTCTCTTTCTATGAAAAATTGCTCCATAGAAATCATGATTTCTATGCTTCTGACTACTTAGGCTTTTGTGAGTTTTGAATTTTTATTCGTATCTGAATTTTCTTTGATCCTGATTCCGTTATTATATGTTATAATTATGTTTTCATTTTTTTACTAATTACTTGTTCTGCTTATACATTGCTTCAGCCAACTTCTGTTGAAGAATGCAGTGCCATTGCAAAGTAAATCCTGTATTTAGCTGATCATTTGCGTGCCTTTTGTATCTTAATCACTTTTAATCACTCTGCTATGCTGCTCCTACCTGGGAGCATTTCCTGGCTATGCTAAGTCTATAAGTCAAACTTATGGATGGACTCATTTGATGTGGAGTTCTATTATCCTTATTATAGCTTTTCAATTTCAAGTGATTTTGAAAATATATTAAGTTTGAATTAAAAATGTATTTGCTGTTAATCTTGTGTTACTCCGAAATGGAATATAAAATAAATGTGAAAAAGGAATAAATATATGTTAATGCATTGATTCAAACAAATATCATAAATATTATTGTTTCATATATATGTATAATTTCTCAAACTCATTCAGTGACCAGCATTTCTTTAAGCAGGCAATGATTTTTTGTGATGACACCTAACAAAATTACTTTACAAAATCCCAATTTGGTTATGTTATTTCATGCAGAAATTGCATTTATTGTGAAAATTTATTTTATATTCTGATAAGAATTTCTGGTGGTATATTCTAAAGATTGTTGATTTAAACGTTTAGGAGTTATGGACTGATTCTAAGACTCCTGCCTAATGAGGGAAGAGCCTGGAATTTGTCAAGAGACTTTTTGGTGTTGACTTTTAGTTGAGATTCTCACAGGTAGTCTGTGTTGATGAATCAATAGCTAACCAGTGATTGACAGAAATTCTTGAACCTTCCATGAATGATGACTGGATATTCGAAGGAATGGGATGTGTTTTGTTGAACTTTACCTAATGACAGACACATGACTTTGGAGAGTTGAGGCCTTGTTGTTGAGGATTATGGAGGAGTTGAGAAGAGAATTGTAGTGGATTGGTGTTTTTAAGAGTCAAGTGTGTGTATGTCTGACTATTCAGTGGCCTAATTTGTGTTGTTCAAACTTTTAGTACTTCAGAACTACAAGTTTAGCTTTGTATTTTTGCTGGTCATTTTTTGTCTTTTCCTCCTGGAAAATGACATTGATCTCTAGCCTTTGAAGTGAAAAAAAGGAATGATACCCTGCTGGAAAACAGTCATTTTCATGTAAAATTTTAGCAAATGGAATAAGAAAATAGAGATTGTATTTATAAAATCCTTAGAAAGACTAATTCTGTCACTTAATGTGCTGAAAATCCTCCCTAGATCAGCACTGAAGCACCTCTAAATTTTTTTACTATAAAACAAATTTACGGTTTTGCCATTTTGTCTAGGGTTTTATCTCTTTAAATCATCTAGTGGAGTAGAATATCATTTAATACATATTTCATTTGCTTCAGTTTCTTACTTGTTTGTTTCAACAAAGCTGATTTTGAGATGTTATGCATGATATCTTTTTTTCAATGTTAAGAAAATGTTATCATCAATGTTGATGCAATGCTATCTCTAGCTTCAGAAAACCTTCTCATTCTGTGGCACAGTTGAATATATGGCACCTGAACTCATATCATGTGGCAAAGAGGGACACGATTATGTAGGTTGAACTCTATAGTTATAACGATAGTTGAATTATTATTTTAATGTGAATTGTAGTCATATGATTGATGTATTAATTTATTGAGGATTTAATTGTATATTGATTTTAGTTTTAGTAGGTGTAAACTATGGGAAAATAATAGAAAATAATCTTAGTATTGTCTGACACAACAAATGCTAGGAAATTTGATTATAATTATTTATTTTCAAGGCTGTAGATTGGTGGTCATTGGGTGTCTTGATCTTTGAACTTCTAACTGGAACTTCACCATTTACTGTGGAAGGTCAAGATAATGGCCAGGTGGAAGTTGCAAAGTGAGCTAATGATGCATGATAATGATACAGTATTATAAAAAGTATTAATACCTTTTGTGGACACTCTCTTCTGCCTTGAATAATGATTATTATTTGCACATCAATTATAATCATAGCCAGCTATGTAATCATATTCATCATCATCATCATCCCACATAAGGCGGATAAAGAACAACCAGCCAATGATGCCAAAGTTCTTCTCGGCCCAAGTGAACGACCTCATCCTAAAGCTCCTCATCAAAGATCCAAAGAAGCGACTTGGAAGGAATGGCATCAAAGACCTGATGGAGCATCATTTCTTCTTTGTAAGTCATGACCAAGTTGATGATGATACATTTGATTGACAATGATAACAATAATTTTCTGTAGAGAATGTATTATAGCTATGGATATTGGCTAGTTTGAGTGGATAATGTTTAGATATGAAATGAAATATGCCTTTTAAACATGAACAAAAATAAACACATACATATTTATATGTAACTCTCATGTATATGTTATATATTATCTTATATATATCATGATGTTGTCTAGGTACACGTTTGAGGCCCTAACCCTAACCTAACCCCAACCCTAACCCTAACCCTAAAAATATTGTACTTGTCATCTCTGTAAAGTATTATCGAGATGTTGTGTGATGACTACTTATTGAAATCATTTATTTTTAATTGCAATATAACCTAATTAAAAGGTAATGATTCAAATAACAATCACCACAGAAGAATTAATCTCCACATGAATAACCCTTCATTGCTATCACTGAATTCTTTCTTCCTTGTTATGATAGGGTCTTGACTGGGAGGGCTTGGCCAACAAGAAGGTGGTAGCTCCATTTGTGCCAAAGATTGAAGGTCCTATAGATGTCAGTAATTTTAGTAATGAGTTCACAGACATGGATGTGGCCTACACTCCTGATGTTGTCAATATGCAGGCAGACAAGATATTCAGGGTTCGTTTGTGCCTCTTATTTTTAAGCTGATCAATTTTAAATTGATTGGTCAAGACATTAGGATTAATAAATATTAATTTTATGGTTTCTCGGCACTGTCGCTAGACCGACTCGCCGACGTTGTTGTCGACATTAAACTTTGCCTTTGACTCCGTGCAGGGCTATTCCTACGTGGCTCCATCTGTTTTATTCAAAAGCAACTCACTCACTTCATCCTTCCTTGACAACAACAACAACAATGAAGATGAGGAGGAAAGAGATCTCAAAAAAGCAAAGATTGATGGAAGGAAAAGGAAAGGAGTTGAAATTGATTTGGCTCTCACATTTAAGGTTTGCCTTTACAATGGGAATTCTCTGCTAAGGGTTACAACCATCTATGCTACAATTATGAGATTTTGATTCCTTTAATGCAATTTTGGTGTGAGTGATTAGTAATGGCAGTTTTTTGATGTTTGTATTCAGGAATCAGTGTTTTTCCAAAACTACAAGCTGGATGTCAATGAGCCAGTGTTGGGGGAAGGATCTTTCTCCATCTGCAAGTAAGTCGTGTGATTGTCGTGCCATGTATGAATATTTATGAGACCCTGTATATCAAATGGTTAGATATTGTTTCCATATTTTATTATAATCATCTCAATAAAAATTCTTAAAGAATAAATGATTTCTGGATAGGAAGTGCATCAATTTGAAAACGTCTCGTGAATATGCGGTCAAGATAATTAGCCGAAGGATCGGCACATCGCAGGAGATCTCCATCTTGAATATGTGTCAAGGTCACCCTAATATTGTCAGATTGGTTGATGTTCTTCAAGATGAGGTGAGATTGTTTTGATTAATTATAAATTACTGTTATAAATAAATAGAATTATTACGACATTTTCAATCTCCAGTTGCACACCTATATCATCATGGAGATGCTGTCAGGTGGAGAGCTACTGGAAAGGATCAAGAAGAAGAGGAATTACACCGAGGAGGAGACCCGGGCAGTTCTTTCTTCCCTCGTGTCTGCCGTGGAATTCATGCACGGAAAGGGGGTGGTCCACAGAGATCTCAAGCCCGAGGTGATTGTCGTGATTTATAAGAAGAAGAATGATGTGGAAAATTATAGTCTTCAGCCTGTTTTACATGCTCTTTTAGTCATTCATTTACTTTAATATTTCCTTTGTATTTCTTCAATGTATTCTTAGATGTTTATAAATTATATCAACCAATCTTTAATTCCAGAACCTCCTATACGAAAGCAACTCTGAATATGCCCAATTGAAGGTCATTGACTTTGGCTTTGCCAGGCACAACAGCAAACACAATGGAGGTCAAGGCATGATGACCCCTTGCTTTACTCTTCACTATGCTGCCCCAGAGGTCCTTAAGAATGCACCCCCTTGCATGGGAGGGGAAAATGGTGATGATGAGTATGATGAGTCCTGTGACTTGTGGAGCCTTGGAGTCATAACAGTGAGTGAAAAGAACAATTATATAGAAGATAACTATCAATGCCATAAAGCAGTAACAAGATAATAACTGTGATTAACTAGTCTTGCATATAATTTCTATAATTTATTAATATCTTTGTCTTGGTCTCCTTCTAATGACTATTATGTGTACCCCGTTGGATTCTGGATTTTGAGGTTGTTGGCAAAAGCCCAAAGCTGAGCTATAGTTAATTTTTTTAATTACTCATGTAGATGTCAGAATCATGTCATGTCATATCACAGAAGAATGGGAGGAAGGAAATAACTTGAGATGAATTTGACTCCAGCAGCATCAGTCAGTTGATGTAATTGAAAATTCTGCAACTAAATTTAAACTGATTCAACAGAAACAACAAATATCGAATGAAGCAGACAAATGAGTGCATCTTGATAGCTGTAACTGCAGAAAGCCAGCTCTGCTGAAATATTCTGTAATGAATGATAGTAGGACATGAATATCTTAAGGCAGAAGTCAAAACATAAATGGAATGAAGATTTGTGAGAGTCTTGTCCACCAAATTTTACAAAATTCTTGGGTAGAAAATCACTAAATGTGCTAATAGAATGGTGAATCTCATGGTGTGTAAACTATGAAGTTGGAAAGTCTGGCGAGATCTCGGACCCTTTTTGTTAGATGTTTTTGGGGAGGTCTTCAGATTTCATTCAGCACTGATTTTTTTTATTTCTAAGTTAATAAAACAAAAATAACATAGGATATGGTTTTGTTAAATCTAATAAATAACTATGTAACATTTATACTTATAAAAATATATTCTGAATGTTTCTCATCTTCATGCATACTCAGTATACCATGCTGGTGGGTTGTCCCCCATTCCTAGGTCAACCCAGCAACAATTCAGCTCAGGACATCATGAAGAGAATCAAAATGGGGGACTATGAGAAGTCCTCTCCCCTCTGGCAAGGAATTTCTGAGGATGCTAAGAGCATCATAAGGGGTAAAATCATGCGATTTAAATGGACCTAATAAATGGGATCTGGGTCCATCATGAATTTCTAAGTTTTTTTTTACTTTTTTATTTTCTTACTGCTTTCACATTGTCATTTAAAACAATATTATTTGCCTAGTTACCCTGAGATATGAATTATTTTGTGATGGAGGTTTGGGAATGTTGAATCTTTTAATAATTTAAGAATGCAGACGATGATAAGCTGAGGATGACTGTTTGAATGATGTAAAAGATTATCCATAGACATCTTGAGCAGCTCTTTGATGTTGGCTGATTGGCTAATTAATCAGTACCCCTTTCTTCATTCATGGAAGGCAGTAAGATAGGTTGACTGTTATTGACTTAACAACTGATTATTTTTTTTAATTTTAAAGTCGATGAAGCCCAAAAATTGTGTTCATTGGGTTGACTGATGGCACTGATTTGTTTAATCAGTGATTTCTCTGCTTATAATACTTATAAATTGATCAAATAATTATTTTTAGCATGATATAATAATAATAGTAATAGCATTGATGATAAATACTACAAATAAAGATGCCATTCCAGGTCTGCTGATGGTTGATCCCAAACGACGATTGACAATAAATGACCTCATGAATAATCCATGGTTGCAGGGCAATAAGCAATCAGAAACAGTACCTTCAAATACCAATAACCAGGTCTCCCTAACATTAATGAATAATATATTTGATTAAAATCTTTCCATTTTTATCCAGTATTTATTGCTGTTTTATTGCATTTTTATTTGTTCAAATAATATTATTTTCCCTATAATAATGCTTGATATAACTGTAGCCATTATCTTCAATATAATTACATAAGAATCATTAAATTAGTTCATTATTAATTGGAACTTCTGTTAAGCGCTCGGATATAATTATCGGAATTAATCGATCGCACGATTGGTCGACCGACTTTCAGAAGGCTCCTAAAGCTGGATTTAGGCTGCAGGATGTTAACAAGGCTCTCCTGGCCAAAAAGAGGAGAATCAAGAACGAGAGCAAAGGTCACAGAATGCGAAGGCAGTCCGAAAAGTCTTCCGCCGCAGGAGAGAGCAGCGGAAATTTTGACGGATCGACAGCCACCGACAGCAAGGGATCAGTGGCAGTAACTGATCAACCTACGATGACTTTTAATCAAAAAGAGTTGAACCCGGTTTCTAAAGTTTCTTATGCGAACGAAAAACCTCTGAAAACGGACAACAAGAATCCACGTAATCCGCGTAAACGGACTCACAACAAATGATATCCTTATCCTTATGAGAGAAGCACCATCACTTGCTGGAGGCACTTGCCTCACCACAGTACTGCCTTGCTCCATTTCCATTTCTTGAAGTGCTAATAATGTTTCCTTTGATGATGCATAGTGGCATGCTTGGTGGACTTGGAATATCTTTTGGCTGGATGTTGTAGTGAGCCCCTTGTTTTGTTTTAGAAGAGGTTTTCCTAACGTTATTATATAAGCGAGTTAATCGTGTCCATAGTAGCGATAACCTGTATTAATAAGAAATACTGGTGGTTTTATTGCCAATGATGTATGGTCACTACATTGCAGTGGATGGCATCTTGTTTATGAAGACTATGATTGACAAGTGGCAGCATTTATTCATGCATGTGTTGATTCTTCAGGAATTGACTTTGAATTGACAGTCAAATTTTTGTTGAAAATATTCTTTAATGAATATTTTTTTTGGTTTTTACGTCATTCGCATACCTTAAGTATGTGGATGCATCAATCATCCTGCATAATTTGTTTGATAATATTGGGCTATTATGTTAATATATGCTTCTTTTACAAATTGCAGATATTTATTTTTTGACTGTTCCATTGTGAAAATTTTCTTCCTCTTTTTTTGACATAAAAAATTGTTAAGTTTTATGCGGTTTTATGGGGTTGTTTGTGCTTACATACTTGATCCAGAGCTTTTATTGTCAGCAGTTTACTGATAGTAAAAACTATATTGCAATACATACACATATAATGCCATGTGATTAATGATATAATCAAGGACTAATTTTCAAATTAATTCTTCAATTAATAATTATTTCTAGCCTTGGCCTTGCTTCTTCTCAACCTTAGCAAAAGCAAATGGAACTCCCATACATCCATGTTCGGATTTGCAAATTTATATTTTTGTGGTGGTGATCACTAATAAGGATGTTTCAGTCCTTCTTTTATAGAATTTTATATTCCAATTCTTGTTATCAGCTAATTGGTATTGCTAAGGAATTTGGTGACAAATATTATCACGTTGCTAATTAATTATGAGATGTATATATTTCGTTTTCTTAATCACTAATATTTTCATCATTGCCATCACCCTTGCTTAACTTTCCATTTTTCTAGACTCCATTATCTTAGTTTCATTTCTTGGACATAATAAGGGAAACTGTCCAATAAAATATTTTTTGATCTCCACTTTACTCTGTTCTGCCCTGTTCTGAACTTGTTAACCTCTTTTTTGGCATTACAGATTCCTCTTTACTATCAACTATGCTTGAACTCTCATCTGATTTCTCAGGCAATACTGCTCTATCAACAGCGTGCAAAAGGCTTCACTCTGGTTTTGGCATTGATTGTCTTGCTCTCTAATGGCTTTAATCAGTGTTTTAACTCTCAATAATGTACAAATTCAACCATGTAACTTTTAATTTTGTAATAAAATAATAAAGTTTTGTTCAACATGAACTCTGAAACGTTATTTATTTACAAATTGTTGAAGACTTAAAGTTGATTTATTCACTCGTTCCACATTTCATTCAGATTTACCCATATAGTAGTAGAAGATAGCTCGAGATATCCAAGCTCAGTGGCCCTTAAGTAATCGGCTTGATGTGAAAATCTAAAGGTTATCACATAACTTGAAAGCGAAATCCCGAACAATTGTACAGTTCTGTCTATAGCACCACCAAAAACAGGAGAAATAAATGGTAGTGATAAATGCGTAGAGCCATAAGTGCAAGCGGTGATTGCCCAGTCTGAGAGATTAAATTAAGCATGTTATCACTTCTTTCACAGAAAGAGATCTGTGTCATCCAGGCAGTTAAATTATTTCTAAATGTCTACTCATTCTTTCAATTTCAAGGCTGCAAACTAGGTTTTCCATGGAATAAGTAATGAATGTCCAGGTACAAACACTGGCAGTCACAAGATACTTGGTCTCGTGGTCAGAGGAGGTCCCATCTCTAAATTCTTTGGTCCTTTGAGACTGCTTTTCGGGGTAGGCCGCATCTGGTAATCAACCAGAATTCCCTGTCAGTTTATCCCAATTTGGATTCACGCTTTGACTGTTAGAGGCTGCTATTAGCCTTTTTAGGCCGGCCGTCACTGCTAGGACCAGAGAAACTCTGAAAGCTTTCATAGCTTTACAGAATATTTTATTTTTATTTATTTATTTATTTATTCAAACTGAAGGGCCCAATAGGACCACTAACACAGTTTTCGATTTCCAATTCGAGCAAGGACAAATTGCAATGACAGTATGAGTCAAGGTGGCGATAATGACTACAATGAGAGTTAGTTATATGTAAGATATTTGCTAAGATCAAAGTCTCTTATAAGTGCATTGAATCTAGAAACGGTTGTAGCATTAATAAAATCAGGTGGTAATGAGTTCCAGGGTTTAACAATCCTATTGCAAAAAGAATATTTGACGACGTCGGTAGAAAATTTGCATTGCTTTAGCTTAAGATTGTGACCCCTTGTGCCGCGATAACTTTGAAGAACCAGGAAGTGTTTCAGAGGAGAGTCTACAAAACCCTTCAGCAGTTTGAAGCAGAAGGTCAAGTCGGCCAGGAGGCGGCGCTTTTCCAAGGTGGGGAGATTGAGGAGTTTGAGTCTGTCCATATATGAATATGATGCAACAGAAGGTATTGATTTAGTGAATTTTTTCTGAACCTTTTCAATTCTGTCAATGAGAAATATATGGTGGGGATTCCAGGCTGGTGAACTATATTCGAGGATGGGTCTGACGTAAGTGCAGAAGGCAAGCTTTAAGATTTCCTGGTCTTTGGCAGAAAAAGACTTCCTGATCATCCAAGAGATTTTGGCAGCTTTGTGAGTGATGGCTTCAATATGAGTAACAAACTTCAGGGAAGTACCTATTACGACTCCGAGATCTCTAATCATGTCCACGCTTTGAAGGGCCTGACCGTTGATGGAGTATTTTCGGAGCTCGCCTGCTTCCTTTCTGCGGCCGGCTATAGTGAGGATCTGGCGTTTATCGGGTGCGAGTTGCAACTGCCATGTATTACTCCATTGTGCGACCTTTCAAGAGCTGATTGTAACTGTGTTTGTGAAGACGTTGGGAGGCAATAGAGCTTAACATCGTCTGCAAATAGTTTGCAGACAATATTAGTATCTTTAAACAGATTTGGGAGGTCATTAATGTATAGTGAAAAGAGAGTAGGTCCAAGTACACTGCCCTGGGGGACGCCGCTGGTGACACAGGCCGTATCTGATAGAATTCCACCGATATTAAAACGTTGGCTCCTCAATGATAGGAAGTCGGTGAGCCATCCTATAATGTTGCCACTGATGCCGTAATGAGGTAGTTTGCTTAAGAGTTTGTAGTGTGATACTGAGTCAAAAGCCTTTTTGAAGTCGAGATATGCAACATCCACTGACTGTCCTGATTGGAGTGCTTCCGACCACTGTTGCATGCATTCAAGAAGATTTGTAACAGTAGATCTGCCTCTGACAAATCCTTGAAAAAAATGATTCCACCTTGCCTTTCCCTTATCAGTCTTAGGTTATCAGTTATCTTATCAATCATTTCCAGCCCTTTAAAGATATTTCCTGTCATACCACCCTGTTTCTTAATAAAATTGATACGCTTCCTAATGACTGGGGAAAAGTACAAGTACTTAGGGCTCCAGTACATTCACCTAAAATAGGTACTCGAATACAAGTACAAAGTACTCCACCTTAAGTTTTCTACTTCTCATCATGTTTCATCAAAACACACCACTCCACACCAGCTCCTTGTGTATCTCAGCTTTAAAACCACCTGATTTCAAACGGATGAAATATTTCAAGTCAAAAGATTTCTGGAACATGGTCAACAGAGATTGACATCTGGTGAGATACTGGGCAAGCAAGAATGTAGCTCTGTCCCAATCTATTTGGATTCAATTTGAAGTCTTACTCTGGTTTTCCAAAACAAAATCAGAAATGTTGCCAGGAAAAGGTTAAAATGCAACACAAAACACAAGTCAAATAAATAACAGGAAAAAACAAGAGGATCTTGTCAAAAGCAGCAGGTTTAATAATAGCAAAAATTGTTTGCATTATAATGTTAGCTTTCTTGTTAAAAATAAAACTAATTACAGCTGAACCACACAAAAGTAAAATTTGTTTGCATGGTTATACAATAAAAAAAAGAATTCCTTTTCTTCTTTCATATTTCAATTCTCTCCATGTCCAAAAATTAATGAAATTTATTTTCAAGCTTTAGAGCACGCAGAAATACCTTTTGACCATCTTATGCCCGTCCGGAAGATATACGTCCGTCGAATGAAACTGTCACAAAAATCACGTATGCGTATTCAAAAAGCCCTTTTTAGGAGAATTTGTACAAATGTCAGGTGTCAGGTGGGGTGTAGTTGGACTTCAATGTTTGATGAAATAAACTCAAATTGTAGACTCAAATCACATCAATTTCTTGGTCAGTATTTCATATACCATTCTCCTTCTGAAGTATGGCATGTGGCTCTGCAAAGAATGCACAAGGTTATTAACTAATCTGAAGATGTTCAGCAATTTTTATAATTAACATGTAATGACATAACAGTTGCAGTCAATGGAAAGTATGAATTAATTAACAATAGCAATGATGTTTGCATTATGATAATTAAATTTAACACAATTAAAAAACAAACTGCATGATAATTATCATGACCAACCTGATTGAAAGTGATCCCAGAATTCTTAGTGATGTAATCTGCAAACTTGCAGGAAAACATGCCACAGTCTGAGCCATTCATCTGTTGAGGAATGTCCTAAGCAAACAAAACATCAATCATTAATTTCAGTGGACCAAAATGTCAATAAAACAGGCATTAAACATCCTCCTAACCTGGACATTGATTTTCTTCCAACCTTTGCTGTCAAAGACCATCTGTTTCTTGTCCTGCATCTCATCCACAAGATAATTCCTAAAAATGGATAATAAAAATATTTACTCAATTTCATATTAAATAAATATTCACCGGAAAACAAATTAAAAGGGCTAAACCAGCCAAACCATTAGAACCAATCACAATTTAGCTGCAAAGGAATCAAATGGAAGAAAAAAATTTTTTTATAAACTCACAAGAGGGCATCAAGGCAGGCATTGTTCTTGCCTCCCATGGAATCATAATAGCGTATCTCCTTTTGGATGAAGTCGATAACCTGTCAGGAATTATAAGAATTTGTTTAACAACCTAACAACTAATTCAATGTTGCAGATTTAAATAATGGACTCAATAACTTGGATAAACTATTAAACAAGGACTTAAGCCACTGAGCCTGACTTGCCTTAAATTTTTTTTTCAAGATCAAATTGATGGACTAACTTACAATATTTGGAAATAATTTGTAATAAAAACTATCTTATGTCATAGTTATAAGCTTAAGTATATTCAATACTCAACAAGTTTTTATCTGCCATTAAATCTCAATTCTTAATAACCCAATTAGTATTATTATCAATAATAAGATATAATAAAATATTGAAAATAAGCACAAAGGCAGCTAACAGCAAGGCACCAGTGCATGCCCAGATGGACGGGCAGTATGACGAACGAGTGCTCAAAGATGTCCACATTCTTCGTCCACCTCCTCACGGCCTTCTGACCTCCGCTCAGGACCTTGGGGTAGAAAAAGGTGTTGAAGGCGTAGACCGAGGGCAGTTTCTTGTCGTTTTGGCTCCTATTGACGATCATGTTGAAGTAGAAGTTGATGACCTGCAAGACAAGATTTTAATGTCATTGAATGGATCTTCAATGATTATCTTCATTGAACAGGATGTTTAATATCCACAGAAAGTAAACCTTAACTCCTATTACGTTAGGTATATTGTCATGAATATTTATTACATTTACTTCATTCACTCCACATGCAATCCAAATGCATGACTACTAATCATAAGATAATCCATCTCAGAGCTCAGCATTTGAGTTCCTAAGACGTGAACAGTGGAATGCTAATAAATAACAACGGCAAGCGCATTTACAAAATATCGAAGACGCACAGCAAGCCTGGTTGCCATGGGGATCCGTAATGGCCGTTACTATTGTTGTCGATGAAAAGCTAATTTCTCACCTCGTCGTTCAACCAGTTCGTTCCATGCAGCGTGGCAATGTCTCGAGCAGTGATTTGAAGCCTGAATCCTTCTGCCAGGACTTGAGACGGATTGCGACAATTGAAAGCTCTGTCGACCATTTCTTCCTGCTCGTCCGACAGTTCCGGCCAGTCGTCCTTGACGGGTTCTTCTATGATGACGTCGTCGTCGTCTTCCTCCTCCTCTTCTATCTCGATGTACTTTTCTTCGAGGGGTACGGGGAGTCTTCGCGTGAGTCGAATGAGATTGGTGACCTGTAGATGATGATGATGATAATGAATTTGAATTGAGATGGTGATTGTCACCATTGCATTGTCTAAGACAACTTGCACTGCTTGGCATTGTTTAAGTGCTTAAAAAATTGTATAAATAACATCCAATAAAACATACATTATGTTCAATTAATAAGATAAAATACTCAACAACATTGAGTCAAAATAACAGTACAAAGACACATATATAATAACAAAGTGGTCAAAGGGTTTCAGTTCAACATCCAATAATAAAGGCAATGTTTGCAATGTGTCACATTCAATATCCATTTATAAGTAAATAGTTGACAAAAAAACACATCTGATCATATGCAAATGAGGTAGACTGATCTGACCAATCAATGTAACAAAAGAGAAGAGACAGCCAATGGCAAGTCAGGAAATGCCTAACCTCTTCATTGCAGTGGGCTTCTCTTTCTTCCCTCATCCTTCTCATTTCTTTAAGTTCTGCTTCCGTTTCTCGCACCTTCAGTCCTCTGACACCCACTTCTGCCTTGTCGAGCCTGTCAATCAGCCAGAACCACCAGGTAGACAGCAGTTGACAAACCTTATTACTTATCCAATGCAACATTCACAGACCTTATTACTTATCCAATACAATATTCACAGAGCTTAATCACTTCTCCATATTTTTTTTTTGCATTTTAAAAAAACAATCAAAATCCACTTACAGATTCTTAAGGTAGTCTTTTTTGACAAAGGGAGACATCTTGAGGGAAACTTCAATGTCTTTGAGAGATCTAAGAAAACAAACAGCATGAACAGACTCAATTTGCATTAAACGACAACTTAATTAATTACTAATCGATTGGTTTAACACTTTGGCGGACTCGCCTCAAACCAGGCCTGGCATAATTTTCACAAGTTGATGGAGATTCAAACCTTTGCCTTGCTTTACTGTTGTTGTGCATGTTACGACTCATTACAAGGTCGAGGTCATCTTCGCTGCAAAACAATTCGTTGTCCGAATCATCGACTGGTATTGCATCTTCACTGGCCAAAACAGGCTTTTTTGAAAGATTAGCAGAATATCGACTGGTCGCGCTCGACCGATTCGGACGAGACTTTCGTTCGGCGGGCGACCTGTCGTCCGCGACCTCGACCACCTCGTCCGTCGTGCCAGGTCTCGTGAGGTCGATCCGGCGAGACCTTTCCGCGAAGTTCTTCGGCGACGGTCTGGAAAGCTCGTCCAGCAGGTCGGAGGCCCTCTCCACCTTTCTCTCCATGGTCTTCCACGAAGAGCCTCGCTCGGAATTGTCGAACCTTGTGGAATTGGTGCTGCAGACGCTGGCCGTACGACTTTCCGTTCTCGGACTCCCGCGCGGTGCCGAGGGGTGCGCCCTTTTGACGGAATCCGCGACGCTGTGGGGGCTGGTACCTTCGCTTCCGATCGTGATCGGCGAGTTTTCTCCCCTGGACGAACCGCTCCTTCCTTTGACGTGGCGACGTTCCGAGGTGCTCTCGCTATCCGAAATGGTGATGACTTCTGAAGGTGAGTAGGAGTGGTTGTTCGTGGTGGATCCCACGGTGAGATCCACCGTGTCCAGTACGTTCGGAGATACGTATCTGGCCAGCATTTCCTTGTACTTTTTCATTTCATCAATCCGGAAACACTGAGGGAAATAATTATAAAAGCATAATTTTGGAATATAATAATCCATGCATTTATTATTATGAGGGCACAATCAATTTGATTAATGGCATACAAATGCAAGATTTTGAAAATGTAAATAAATCGTATGTTTGCATGTCAACGAAACTAACAACTTCTTTATTAATAGCTTCAGTGAATATACCTGTTTGATGGCAAGCTCTTTTGGCTTCAATCTTTTAAGCGAGTATTGATCCGCTGTACTTTGATACGTTCTCTAAGAAAAGTGGCAGATATTTTTTAAAATGTAAAAACACTATGTCAATTGTCAAGAAGAATTCATTAGAAACTGCAGGTAATTTACCTGTTTGATGGCAAGCTCTTTCGGCTTAACTCTTTCGTGCAAGTAGCGATCCGCAGCACCTCGACACATTCTTGATCTTCTCGTCGAGGACTGAGACTCGCAAGGATTCGACGTTTCGTCAGTATTTGAATTCTTGAACCCCACCCAGTTTTTGAAAATCGACGGACCGGTCGGGTTCCCGTTAAGCGGTCTCTGGTTGACTTTCAAAGGACCTGACAATGATGGTCTCTGCAATGAATCTCTCCCAACATCTGTTGAATTGAGATCTCCTAAAAGGCATTAGGATTATTGGTAACAATAATAATAATTACAATGCTGTTCTTATAATGCATTGATTTTGTAAATTTAAGGATCACAAATCAATCCAAACAGAATCAAAATTTATTAAAGCTTGTGTCTTGTATAAAATTGTTAATTAATTTGATTTTAATTTTTAATGCAGATTGAATGAACATGATAAGTTCCAACACAAGTTAATAACAAACAAAAATAAAAATCTACTAAAAAAAATTCATGCCTACCTCTGTTACCAAAGGAAAATGAGGTATCTTCTGTGAGGTTTCTGATTGATCGCGAGAAATCATAACCATTCACTCTCGTCTCTGATGTTAACAATATATAGTTATTAGGTTTAATATTAACATTTAATGATATTTAAAAAAGGATAACTTTTATAAATATCATGAATTAACTATTCATTATTTTATATTTTTTAATAAATGGTATATATACAAAAATTATCACATATATATATATATATATATGATAATTTTTGCAATGAAAATAATGTTAATAATAATAAAGTTCACAAGTTTACTGTTAATAGTATCGACTTCAGCACATCAAAACAATGTCATTATTTTCATCTTCAATTATTTATTTAAGTGAGCATATGTTCATAAAATGCAAGTTCACATTACCACCACAAAACAACAAATCATTCAAACCAACCACCACAACAATAACAACATAAAACAATGAATTAAAGATATTACCTTCTTTTTCAAATTCTGATTTAGTATCAACTTCTGAGCAAGAAGCATTGCAACCAGATGAAGGCCTGTTGACCTGAGTGACCTCCTGACCTGACCTGGTCAGTGCAGGTCTCCTTAAAGTTTCTTCATCAACCACTTCATTTTCCATGGCTGCTCAATTAACAAATTGATTTAAAATCATATCCAATCATTGATTGAGCAGTGCACACTTATTAAATGCCATTTATTTATAAATTTTAGCTAAGGATCCCAGGCAGAAGAGTTTGAATTGCTCAGGAGCTTAGGACTCAACGGGTTAAGATTGGCATGAATATTAACTTGTATAACTTAAATATGATAAAAGTTGAGCTCACATAAATGGATTAATTTAGGTCTTTTCAGTGGAGAAGGATTCTGACTTGACCTGATAATGAATATTTAACTACTATCAAAACCATTGGCAATAATTGACCATTGACAGCTAATATAAATATCATATTTGATGCATTAACATATATTTAAAATTCTTACTTTTAAAATAAGTCATTTTAAATTTTTAAGCACATCAAATGCTACCAAAATCTACAGAAAAACAGCAGTTTATAAAAGTGCAAGTCCTATAAAAATTAAGAAATAATTATGTTGTCTCAGGCAAAACTGAAAGTAGACATGCAACATATTCCACCTAATTTCTTCACCAGAATAATCATCATTAATTTTACAAATTCAGCCAGAATTGATTCATTCAAAATGTAAATGGGTATCTTTGGTGGCAATTTTTGACACATTTTATATACAAATTAGTATTAACATGCTTTGGTATTATAAAGAATCATCATTAAATCTTTGCAAAGGAAGATTTAAAAGCTTTTCTTTTAGATGATTTCATTTATCTTAATCATCCAAAATACTTGCTAAACAGCTTATCTTGTAAGGATGGTGATATTTTGGGATTAGACCTTCTGTTTCCAAGAAATGCAATTACACAATTTCAACTTACGAATCCGAAGGTCTTTTTTGTGCCCTACTGTCGGCTCCAAAAGTAAACAATTCTTGTATTCTAGTGGCTATCCGCGAAAACATTTCACTGTCGATTCACCAAGGAAAATTTTGTGATATCAATCTTCGACTAAATATGTTTATGATACAAATTATTTTAAATTCCAGTGAATTATTAAGCAGATGTCAAATTTTTCAATCCAATCTCCAGTTACAAAATAAATATGCATCGACGATGCACCGCTTTCGCCCATAACAAAGAAAGTCAAATGTATTCTATGATCACAAAATTTTAAAATGCTGATATGTTTTCATAAATATAATTGCGTTTATAAAATATGACTGGTAAAATTAAATCAATTTGACGTAAAATATAGTTAATATTAAAAAAAAATATTGTTGTTTGTTATCTATTAATTTCATCGACATAGTAAAAAAGTATATGGACTGAAACAAAAACATTTTTTCTTATCTAATACATTGCAATAATAACGATCATAACAGTTCTTGTGATATAAGTGAAACTTTGAAGATCGTTTGATTTTCTTTGCTATGAAATGATCGTGTTGTAGATTTTTCGTGGGAGAATGCAAGTTTCGTTATGATGATAGTTTAAACTTTGATCTTCAAATTTGTACCAGTTTAACAATCTGAAAGTAGAATGGGAAATGGTTTGCCGAAATTGGACGGACCGACGCACGTCGTTATGGTGGGTCTGGACTCAGCCGGCAAAACCACGGTTTTGTATAGACTGAAATATGAGCAGTATGTGAACACAATGCCTACAGTCGGCTTTAATTGTGAAAAGGTTAAAGGGACTTTAGGGAAAGCTAAAGGAGTTAGCTTTATAATATGGGATGTCGGTGGACAAGATAAGGTTTGTTTTAAATTGCTATTAAGTCGTGTGGGTTGATTCTAATCTAAAATCTTACTTATCTTAAAACTAATTTTATGTATGGCTGCAACATAATTTACAATGGTTTGGAAATTGCAATTTAGTAGATTTTAAATTGTTCCTCCATGTAAAATTTTAATGTTTTCTTGCTTGATTGGATTTTTGCCATCGATTTGACGAATAGGTCTTGGTTGTACTCATTGAACTCACTGAATGTTTAGTAGAATTGTAATTTTATTGATTTGTGCAATCCTTTACTAAAACTGAAATGTTGAGACTGGCATTACTATACATTCTTTTATATTATTATTACTAGCTTTCTCATTATAATGGCATTATCGTATATAATTGCTATATATTTATACATTGATTCGATTATGTTTATTTTATATGATCTTATCAACTTACCAACCGTATTCTAGGTTCGACAACTGTGGAGGTCATATACCAGGGCAACAGATGGGATTGTATTTGTGGTTGACAGTGCTGACTTGGAAAGGATGGAAGAGGCAAAAGTGGAGCTGATGCGCACTGCCAAGGCTCCAGAAACTGCAGGAGTTCCAATAATCGTTGTTGCAAACAAACAAGACCTGCCTCAGGCTCTGGACGCATCTAATGTTGAACATCAGTTGTCTTTGGCAGAAATAGCAACTCAGGGATCAAGGTCTGTCAAGGTAGCACCAGCCTGTGCTATAACTGGAGAAGGTCTGGAAGCAGCTCTAGACCAGCTCTACTCGATGATTCAAGACAATCGAAAGCGGAAAAGCCTGAAGAAGAAACGATGACGTGTACTGAATTGTTGTTTGATGAGGTTGCATTGATTTCTCTTAGTATTCCTATTTCCATGCATCATCTTTGAATCTGCTAATCATAAACTTTTAAGTTTTTGGAGTAGTTCTTTTTCCCCATTCAAATTTGTATGACAGAAGGTCATTACTTATTTAATTTTTGAGAGACTATCTTGACAGGACAATTGTTTCAAGTGGTCTATGATTTGTGGAGTTATATGCAGCAGTTATTATGATAAAAACGAGCCGTCGTTATCATATTGTTTATTTATTCTGCTGAATAGACATATTTTTAATTTTATATCAATGGGTGTTTTAGAGTAGTCATATCACACTCACTACTCGTAATTTGTGTTTAGTAAAATTCCTACGTTACTTAAATCTTGTTGGGCTTTCTTGTTTCATTGTTGCATTTGGGCTATCCTTTTTGCTTGTTGCATCTCCATATTACATTATTTCCATCTTTATGCTTTACATATTTTTCATTTTGCTAGACTGGAGCAGAATCATGATGTCTTCAGAGTCACAAAGTTGTTGAACCTGTTGAATTTTCTAATAAATCCTAATTTGGATGATCATGATTTATATGGTGGACTATGCTTCCTTTGCATATTGAATTATCTCTAAAACTCATTGTTATAGATAAACTACTCTAGGCTTAATATTTTATATTATTCTGATGTGGTGACACTTAATTGCATGTAATGTAATCAAATATGTAAATTAGACATTGTTTGTGACCTACATTTTTTGTGTGGACATTTTTACTCTGAATTTATTGAAATTCTCAGCTGCTGCCTGTCTGCTGCAATTGTTGTTGTAACATAGTGAAGAAGTGGAATTTTTAATGCTGAGTTTGTTCTCCTTTATTCTATTTTACGTTATACTTTATCACGAATCCACAATTTCATAACAATTTGGTAATTCCTACGGATTTCCAGGGAGTTCGTTTATGAGATTTTCACTTCTGCACTTCTCATCTGTTGGATGGGGATTTTTGGTCCATTCCTGCTTATTTATTTTATATAACCAATAGCTGTTTGTCATGCTTTGGTGCTTTTGAGTAAATTTTTTCCAAACAACCTGCTTTTGTCATCAGTAAAGTTGCAGAAGGCTTAAGATTTCTTATGGTATCTCAGAAGATGACGTGGAAAATAATATTGACCCTCAAACTGTTGGGAGAAAATGACCGTTTCTTTTTTGAAGAGCGCCATATTTATGGATGGGTGGGATTTTGAAAGATGGCCAGGGTTGAAATATGAATAATCTTAATAACAGCATTACTAACAATGAATAGTAACAACATAAATGAACTTAAGTGACAATGCCACGGGCAGTTGTACCGAAATTAAATAAGTAATGTCTACGATATGTTTGAAAGCTTTGGATTTCCAGGCTCAAATGAATTCAAATAGAAAGGCTGAGAAGTGTTTTAGAAACAATATCGTGCTACAATGAAATTGTCAACAAGTTGTTTGGGGGATAATTGCAAAGTTGTAAAAAGCATCTGTGAAACAGGATTCAACTACGGTCACACTAGTCTGGCATTCCTCATTGCCAAGAATAACAAGGTTCTTTCTTTCGGTCGCTATATCTACACTGAGCCTCAAATGAAATTCCTGAAGAAGACATACCCGGACAGGTTTAAATATGTCATTGGTGATTCATATTCAACCCTTCCCATATTTATCGATATGATTCCTCTTACAAGTGCAACATGTCTTTCATCGACGGAAGCCACTCTTATGAAGTAGTCTATACCTGAAGAATTTTAAGTCTTTCTGAAGGTAACAATATTATCGTCCTTGATGACTTCCCAACTGAAAACCATTTCTACGACGATCAGGTTGGCAAAGCTTGGTAGAGAGCAAACAATGAAATGATGAGGTGCCTGAGGACAACTTTTGATGATCGTGGCTTGACTATTGGAAGGCTGAGAAATTGTTTCAATTGATGTTTGACATTGGCTACCATCATTAGTGATTGGGAACAAATGCCAATTTGGGTAATTTCAACGGATTTATAATATATTTTATTTATTTAATATTGTTGGATTAGGGGAAAGTAGGATAATATAGGGTACCATAAATAATTCAATAAAGGCAGCGTAATAAAAACATTTTATATGTGTTATATTCTCTCTCTGCATTGTCGATCGATCCATTTTTGCTTGGGAGACCGAGACACGAAAGTTATATTTTGCCCTTATGTTAATTAAAGACTGTATTTCAACACTCAAAACATATAAAGAAGGTAATATAATCTTCTAAAGATTCTGTCCGTCTATTAGAATATGCTTTAAGTATATATTTAGATATAAATTTCCGCTGGTTAGTTTTTATAACCTCTTGAACCTTTTTATGTTATCTCGGTAGGATTGGTTGGCTTTTTCTAAATGTATGTAA
The DNA here is from genome assembly GCA_034509925.1 of Hirudinaria manillensis. Classification (NCBI taxonomy): domain Eukaryota; kingdom Metazoa; phylum Annelida; class Clitellata; order Hirudinida; family Hirudinidae; genus Hirudinaria; species Hirudinaria manillensis. Next base: position 6,589,283 of record CM067528.1, on the reverse strand, counting down.
ACATGCGGTTTGATAAGGCTGGGTTTTTTTAATCATTTTTAGATCATCAATATCGTCATCATCATTACTGTTATTATTAGTATTAGCAGTGATAGCCAAATTTTTGAAGATTCTAGGTGTTTTGCTTACTAACAAAATTATGAATCCTCTTCCGTAGAATACCGCGGATTCCAGTTTAAGTTTAATCTGGCAACTTATAAAATCAATGTTTTCTTTACACGATTTGAGCTTTCGAAACTACTTGTGGAGATTTAAACGCTCTTTTATAGATTGTAACAATTAGATCAATTATCAAATAATTATTTGGTGATCTGTTTCCATGAGAATATCACCTTCCTCCCTATTTTTTTAAATTTGCCACGACATTGTTTTGATTACCAAAATGTTTTAAGGGTCATCACCCCGGCAACATTGCAATTTTAAGATCTAAATTCGTCAATTCCAAGTTAGCAATAAATTATGAATAACCTTTTATCTGACGTTTAGTGAACGATGAACGAAGTGGGGGTGTGTGCCCAACTTGTAATCAAGGAAAGTCCCCATCATTGAAGCAGGTTTACACCAATGGTAATTACTCCAATTACGGTGGTATGCGTCCAAATAGAACTTCGGGGCCATGTTATTAATATTAGTAATGTAAAGTCTGTGTAGTTGTCCCTTTATACAAATCTTCAATGTTTAAGAAAGGGCCATACATCTCCAGGTGTCGCAAAGAAACCAGAAATTATCGAAACAGTCATTTCACATACAATTAATTGCAGGGAAAGTTCAAACAATTGAACATGGAGTTTTTGACCTTTTGGTCTTTTTGGATAATTTGCAAGAAATAAAGTTGTTGTCCCTGAAATTTCGCGAATAAAAATAACATTGCCTGCGAAAAATCTCAGAAAAACCACGGTTTATTGAGTTGTTCTCGTCTATTTAATACTTGTTTTTGGCTTTTATTGTTTTAGTAGCCATAAAAAGCGAACTTGAGTTCGCTTGAAGATTTGATTAATAACATGAGTCCAATAGTGCAAAAGCCAGTGACATCAGTGCTAGAGAAATGTAGTTGTTTTGAGTCCCACAAATATCAAGCTTTAGACTCACAATGTCGAGCTTTCAGTCTCATATATGATCCCGACGAGGCAGAATTGATCGATGTGGATGGGACTAACTAATTAGAAAAAGAAAGTTTTTATTAATAAATACACTAAGCAACTTCGATTCTAAAACTAAAATAGATAATCATTTATGAACAAATGCAACTGAATACTTAAATACGAACCAAAATAATAAACAGCTGTGGAAACGCTAGTAAAACAGTGACAACGATCTCGGTTTAGGCTATGAAATATCAAAAATATTACCTTCAAGATAAGAAGCCAAACCAACAAGGAAAGTCCCCATCATTGCCGAAAGCTTTTTCTCATCTTTCAAGTTACGTAAAAATGTAATTCAGCATAATTTGCGTCTAGCTCGTTAATACTAATGGACCAAATTCATAAAATGACAATTGTTATGAAAAATGGACTGGGCAATTCCAGTGGCATTCCAACTGTTTCTGCCGCCCCCATTCCCGTTGATATCTTGATGATAATATGACCTTCAAAAATTCTGGAAAGCCTTCAAAATAATTATTTTCATGGGACTGAAATCAAAAATCTAATTTTCGGTATTTGTGTGGCTTAGTCGAAGGCTTTTGCAATTGAACTGTAGGAGCTAAAAAATAGCATATTATAACTTTAAAAACATTTTTTTAGCATAAATTAAAAAAAAAAAGTATTTTTACTCCCTCGAAATACCTCTCCCCTGGCCCAAGCCACCCTGGGGCGGATCTTTTTCCCACCTTCCCCTTGGTAAGCCACTGGACAATTAGCAATTCATGATTTTGAAATACCTGGACCATTGCTGACTATAGCTTCTATAGCCGTGTTAACTTCGAATTCAACTCTAGGCGCTTCCGTGGCTTTAATTTCTTTATTCGTCTGTTTTAATGCTGTTGCAATTGTGGTCGCTTTGAAAGTGTTGGTTTTGAAGGTGGTAGCTTCTTTCGTGATGGTTTCTTTCATGGTGTCTTCGATCGTGGTTGACTTTTTTATTGTCACTTGGATTATGCCATTCCAAAACTTCCTATAAACTGACTCCTGGAAAAAACTCACGACACTGCAGGTACAGTTGAATTCGCCCTCATTTTTAAATATTATAAATTGTCCCGTTGTGCTCCAATCAGAACTTGGAATGCATGTCCAATTGTGTTCGGAAACAGGAGGACTGCTGTCTGCCAAGCAAGAAACAGCTTCATTCGGAGCTGGCTGGCTGTGACTCGGTCTAACATTTGTTAGCGCTTCTGTTGACAGTTTGAAAATATATATTTCGACTTTTTTGGCGGCCAAAATAAAACCTAAATTACAAACTGCCGACTGGGATAGCAATCAATTTTTGTTCGTAACTGCTCATCATTGTTTCACCAAAATAAGTTGTCAATGTCCAGATGCAGGAATAAGCCAATACGCCAGTTTCGTTTATCACGCGTTCAGGTCCAAATTCGATTGAATAAGATTTATTTGCAACAAACTCTTTCTTGCTAGCGATTTTTACGTTAGATGCATCATAAATAATTAATTCCGTTTTGACAGTATCGACACCTGCATAGAATGCTACACCGCAAAACATCCTTATAACTTCTCCTTCGAAAGCATGCTCGTGGCTAAAAGTGGATCCGATCAAGAAATGAAAATACATATCTTTTGCTGAAACGTCATTATTTCACAAAATAATATTAAGATGCCAGAATTCAGTGCAAAAAATATATAGTGCAAAACCGACCTATTGGTAGCAAGAACAACACAAAAAAAGGTGTTGTACATAGGTAAAAACCGGATTTCTTCATGTGCATTTTAAACTTGCTCTTCACGGTTTGATTGTCATGAGACCAACTAGTTTCACAATATCCAAGGTTATCCAGGACCGCCTCATTATCAACGCGAATTTTATGAATTTCATGATCACCTTAATAAAAAATAGAACGAGCAAAAAACATAAATAAAAACTTTAAGCTCATTTCATGTTATTCTCTGATATTGTTAATTGCGACAAGTAACTGCCAAAACGTTGACATATTTCGCGTATTTTAAAGTTCATAATAATTCGCAACCACGCAAACGAATGACAAAAATAAATGTCAAACCCAAAAAAACTTCCAAAAATATAAAGACACATGACACTCGTAGAATCAGTAAATTCATTTTAACGGCCTCAATTTAAGTATATAATACGTATAGACGTATTTGTATATGTGTTATTAGTACATGGAAAACCCCAACTTCCCAAAGATTCACCACATCGAAGACTCGAAAACAAAAATGACGTCTTTTAAAATTCGGGGTTGTACTAATCTCGTAATTAGTTGTTTAATACTATTGTTAATCAATTTTAAATTTAAAACATTTTTTTTTTTAAATTGTTTGTTCATAAGACTAAAATGTTTAGTAAAAGGTAACTTAAGACAATTAAATTACTTCATTAACTTTTTTCATCCAATTAATATTCCTTCATAAATCTTATAAAAGATGGTTCTACTTATTTTATGCCACCTGCATGGATGAATCCAGAATTAAGATCTGTTTAATAATAATTATATTAAATGCTGTAAAAGTTCCAGTGATATACAGTTACTTGTAAGTTATTAATTTCGTTACTTTTGACAAATAACGACCCAGACAGCAATGATATCCGGACCGGAACATGGTTAGGCGCCGGCATTGCATGGCCGGGTCGGGCCTATTACAATTCTTATGCAGGACCAGTTAAACTCGGCCGACGTACGACAGCCGGCTACTATTCTGCATATTGGGATCCGATGTATATATGTAATACATATTATTATTATATATTATGTATGCATACATATTATGTAGTACATAACTATAGTTACATAATTATGTTGTATAACAGTCTAAAAAGTTATTATAATTTAAATTAAATTATCAAACAATTTAAATTGAAATAAAAAAAATATGAGGATAACTTAATCTATATCATACAAGCAACCATCGATCCCTGTTATTTTTATTCCCGCTTCTTTTCAAAAACTCGAGTTACAAATAAAATAAAGAAACCGAACTAAATACATTTCTGAGATGGTGTTTTCTATCTACGGCGTTACGTTATTAATAAGTAAACGTTTGTAAAATCTTTGGTGACAGTAGCTTAATTGTTGAAAGACAATAGAACCCTCCAAATTCATTCCCCATTTTCTAATTATTTAAATTAGGAGAATTCGCAAGTCACTTCACGATGTTCACTTTTACCTCCAGAAATATGGCTTTATTTCTTTTGAGGTTAGAAAAGGGATGACGCCCTGATGGAAATCAAAGTAATTTTTTGACAAAGATGATAATAAAAGTGTGGATAATCTTGATTTTAACTTTGAAAGTCTGTATATTCTTCAAAAAAGCTATTTTTTTTATCTAAATAATAACACCTCCGACTTTCTGCTAATTATCTTTTATAAATTAATATAAATCCAATAGCAGTATCAAACGACTTTTCATCTGACACATGTATCATCCTAGATACGTCTCCAAATCAACCATATTCCAGGCTTTTCCATTCCAAGCTGAACTGCAAGCGCGGTACCCGCCCCCGACATTCATTATTAGTTCATTATTTCGCCATTTCTCATACAACATAATCAAACACGTAAGTGTTGAACTGCAAGTCAACAATGCACAAACTCTGCTCACATGATCCCAAATTCAAATTTCCATGCATTTCCAGTCCTTTTATGCAAAACAACCATGGCTGATCATCATATTATTAATCCACAAAGTTATGACAGAACAAAAAATGGCAGACATTCATTTAAAAAGGAATCAATATAAAGATGTGAAAACTATTATACCATTTCAAAATATTAGCACTATTAGTATTAGTATTTATGGAAGTTATGGGTTTACTTAGAATTGGAAGTAGTAGGCAACCAAAATTATGTACCAGGGCACCAAATTGTCAATAATATCAGCTTACAAAATTGAGGAAAAAACTCCAAAAAAACACTTCTCCCATGTCAGAAAACTTAGAAAACCAGAGGCACCAGAATTCAAGCCTAGATCAGGACAAGTATGTTTGACTATGGATATCATAAATCCATTAACAATTTGAACATGTAGTTCATTTAATCCATTTATAAGCAACATTATATTATTAAGTCTTGAACAAAAGCCTCAACATGCAAAATGAAGTATACTTTAGGTAACAAGGATTATAAACTTGAATTCTTCATAAACTTCCTCCACAATTTTGGGATGAAAAGGGGTAAGATCATGGATTATAAAATGCTTATACATTTAGAACTGTATAATAATGATAATAATTAAGATAACTGCATTGCATAGAAACAATGGAGAAATAAAATTATTAAAAAAAACAGATGGACTTGGCAATGAGGAATTTATTTAATGCACCGTTATGTCATGAGTATCGGTTAAAAAAATGGAGCTGATGAATTTATCAAGAAAAAAATTTATCAATTGTGAATAAAATGGAATAAATTATGCAAAAATAACAACTAGAAATACAAGAATACATAACGTCTACTTGTTAGGAAAATTGTCTAACGACTAACATCGAAGGCAAAAAAACGGTAAACCAAAATGGCCAATATCAAAGCGCCATCTGCCGAATTCATTGCAATCGAATTCCATCAGGCAGTGCCGAAGGACTTGTTGATGAACTCCTCGTAGTTCAAAGTACCGGAACCGTCCGAGTCGCACATCTTGAAGAGACGATCGATTTCAGCCTGGGACAGAACTCTCCCCATTTCCTTGAAAACCGCATGCATTTCTGACTTGTCAATGGAACCGTCTCCGTTTTTGTCAAACTGTCTGAACACGGAGCGCATTGCAGCCGACCTGGCAGGAAAAATTATTACGTCGATCATAATTTTGTCGATTCTTTCAAATATAGTCTACTGGTGTTAAACAGAAGATAATGCCAAAAGTTTTATATTTTGAATCTTCTCAGGGCACTAAGGATAGCCAGCAAGTTAAGCCCTTAACATATCAGATGATCCAGAAGCTTAGATACCTCAAGTATTTTTCTGCATTTTTCCATGGCAATGATCGACAGTTGCAATAATAATGGTCATCTAATAGTTAATATAACTACAATGGCTGCTCTATAAACTTGCACTTAAACTAATAAGTTTGCAAGTCCCTAGATTCTATGAATAGCCTAAACTATAGTGTTTTAAAATTTTACTTCAATCATAATCTTTTAACCCTCAAAATCAACATCCTTTTAACAAAATTTAATTCCTCTATAACAAAAAAATATAATTTTAATGTGTAACTTTACAATGTTCAATAGTATTCAATGAAAAGATTTATGACCAATAATGTTCTTATTATAAATCAGGATAAAAAAAACACAATTTATGAGTAATTAATTAGTTTAACAGCAACTAATTAAAAATTCAATGAATCATATGTGCTGTCCATTATGTATCTGTTTGCAGTCTTTTATGGGAAGTACTAAATCAGAGCAGATTTTATTACTTCCTACCCTTACCTATGCCAAACAAATAGAAGGATACAAAGGTAATTTCTAAGATTATTTAATATATTTACAGATCTTTCCATTAAATTTTAAAGTAACATGAGTTAAAATATGAAGAACAAATAAAATTTCAGAAATAATTAATAATTAATTACTTACGATTGACTAAAATCATTTTGATGCCAAGAGAAGAGCATAAGAATCAGTTACATACTTGTGACTCTGAGCAGGGACACGACCCATAGCTTGCATATACTCATCAAGTGATACTTTGTTGTCACCAGAAGCATCAAAGGATTGAAACATTTTCTGTTAAATGATAAGTTAGATTCAACACATAATAGAATGATAATTTGTTTTGAAATAGCCAATGATTTGTAAAATATGATAAAATAAATTATTACAAATTACTGCAGAAAAACCATAGTTTGTTGCTGTGTATTTAAAAAAAATATAACTGAGGTTCATCTTAGAGACCTCAGAACATAACCAACCTCTATTTGATCATCTGACGTCTTGTATCCAAGGCGCCTAAGCATAGCTGTCAACTCTTCCACTGTTAAATAACCGCTTCCATCCTTATCTGTTTCCTTAAAGAACTGGAGATACTTGTCATGTGTAGCCATAACAGCCGATCAAGTTATTAACAAGCAATTCACAATGACTTGCGATTCTCTCCCTATAAATGTCCGTTCCAAAAGCTTAGCAGAAGGCAACTGTGCCAGCCCAGACCCATGCAACGAGCAAAAGCAGTCGACTGCTGCATCTCGTGATCTGTAAACATGAATAGGTCGGCCTATAATTATAATGCAGGTAATATATAAATATAAATAAATTAATAAATGTTTGTGAATATTTTGGTTTGAAACATCAGCCATTTCCAAAAATGTACCGCATATTAATGTTTCCAAATTTCGTAACATATTTTTTAATATTGAGAGTTTCTCTATAGGTGCGTTTCGCTAAAGGTATTACTACTCCTTTAATAAGTACTGTTAAGGGTCAAATTAAAACTGAGGAACCATAGCGACATTAGCGAAATCCAGCAAGTATTCCTTTTGGAGCGTCGATTCGCAAAATATCACTTTGGTGCTATTTTGACAACTGGGCCGAAAAAGTGAAATTTCGGGGAGTGTTTGTTGCCGATTTGGTTTTTCTCAGCTTTGAAAGAGACCATTTAGAAAAAGTCATTAACACTTGTGGAAGTGGCGTGGTAGACCAATTGGGCTTACTGTTCAATTTTAATGTTTAGATATATCCCTTACTATAGATTCGCAAATGCTTACAGCAGCATGAAGAAAAGGGGAATATTTGTCGTTATCGAGGGTTGTGATAGATGCGGGAAAACAACACAGTGCAAACTGCTGACCAAGAAGCTAAATGATTCAAAAACCCCCACTCAATATTTAAAGTTTCCTGGTAAGTTAATAACACAATATTTTCTCATTTGTTTCCTTGGCTTCTGTAGTCCAGAAATCTTGGAAAATTAAAAGAAATGCTTGTTGAAAATGTGTAAAAAAAAATATTGCTTCTGCATATTATGTATTTCCAAATGAAATCAACAGAGAGATCAACAAAGCTTGGCATTCTCATCAACAAATATCTCAACAAGGATTTGATTTTGGATGATTATGCAATTCATGTTCTATTCACCTTAAACAGATGGGAGTTTGTGTATGTTTAAACATTTGTTTTGACAAATATATTGCTATGCATAAATTACATCATATTGTATTCTAAATTTTAGTGGAAATACATTCATTGACTTTTGATACTCTATAACCATCAATTTATATATCTTTTTGGTATTTTTGTATAAAACTCCTAGTGGAGCAAAACCAAAGCAAAATCTACAAATTAATTCAAAGCCATCGAATACTATCTTTTAATACTTATGTATGAGACTTGATTTAGATGGTAATAGATTTTTGGGTTTCAAAGTGAGTGGTTTTTTAAATTAACATTTGCTGTTTCTATTAATACATGATAAACTATGTTAAAAAATTGTGTTTGCATATAAAAGTACATAGACCATTGATGATTTTATTATTGTTGCCTCAACTGTTGCAAAAACCTGAAAGGCATACCATCCATCATTATATTAAAATTTTTGTTAAAGCAAAGAAATGAAGCAATTTCTTGATAATGGGACATCTCTTGTAGTTGACAGATATTCTTATTCTGGAGTTGCATATTCTGCTGCCAAGAAGGTCATTTAAAATTGTTTGAAGCATTGTTATGAAAAATATATTTCATCTTTGCACTTCTAATTTGTAGTTCAAGTATTTTTTTGTGTGACACTGTTTGCATCATTCATAATTTAGAATTTATTATTGTAAGAAATTTTGGGGTCTTTATTTCTATTTTCACAAGCTGAAGTGCCACTTGGGCCACTAACACAAGTCTGTTCAATTTAAAAGAAGTTCTGTGTTCTGTAAATAATTAGTTATATAATTACAAAACTTTTATAAATCATTTAAATCATTGAAATTCTAAGTATTGAAATTATCCATATTTTTTCAGTAACAATAACAATATCATTATTCTCATTGATATCCATAGGGCATGGATACCAAATTTTGCTTCTCAACTGAACTTGGCCTTCCTAAGCCCGATTTGGTCGTCTTTCTTGATGGGTCAGTTTCAACTGCCCTCCAAAGAAATGGTTTTGGAGATGAGATTTATGAGCAGAAAGAATTTCAAGAAGAAGTTAAAGCCTTTTATAAGAAGAATCTGTTTCCAATCATGAAGGTATTGGTCATGGTGCTTGTCATAGGTTACTTGTTTGAATAATAATATGCTTATAATTGCAGGTGATCAATGCTGAGGGAAGCATTGAGGAAGTCAATGAGCGACTGATGAAAGTTGTCATGGAAGCAGTGCAAAATCCCCCCCTGCATGGTTTGGAGACATTGACATGGAATGGCCTAGAGGTAAGTAAAAATGCTGAATCCATTTATAGAGTTTCACATGCAAGTTTTCAGAGGTGCTTATTGTCAAACATGGCTTGTTTGATCATTGCTATAAATCACCATAACTGACTTGCATGCTGCATCTATCTTATCTTGTACTTGATCATTTTGATCATTTAATGGTTAATTTATTTATCCAATTATTGTCTATAAAATAAATTATTTTCCATTTATTTGTCATCAATCACTTTATCAAAACAGAGATATTGCACTGAGCCTTTTTTTTTGTTTAATTTATTTATTTGTTTAAATACACAAATATCAATAAATGGTGCAAATGGTTCTACTTAAAAGAGTAATGGCAAAGATTTCAGAGTTTGACATGTGAGCATGTGTTCAGTGTGCATTTTCTTTGATGATTCTTTTTAATTGCTGACTGCAATGATTGAATGGACCAAATGTAAAGCACTGATTTCTCTATTTTTAAAGTGAAATTTAAACTATTGGCTTTGTACATATAATCATAAATTTCCAGAGGTTTATTGTGAAATTCTCAAGAAAAAATGCTGAAAAACACGAATTAATTCGATTACATCCTTGTTTTTTAAGGGCATAATTAAACTTGTCTGTCATTTTAATGCTGTTCAGATTATTGAGCATGATGATGATTATGGAAGTAAATGTTAAAATATAAAAAATAAGTAATGGACAGTTGAAATTGTCAGGAATAAAATTATTATTATTATTATTATTATTATTATTATTATTATTATTATTATTATTATTATTATTATTATTATTATTATTATTATTATTATTATTATTATTATTATTATTATTTATGTTGTCATTAAAGGCCGTTGTTACTGATGCAAATAGCACCAGTTATTAATTTTTGTTATTTCTTCGTATTGTTATTATTTGCAATGCAACTGTTCATGGGAACACATCTATAAGAATTGCATTGTCACAAAAGGGATTATTTTTTAAATCTTGAGCCATTAGAGTAATGAGTGAGAAGCTTTTAAGAGATCAAAAGCCATTTTTTTGAGCTCTCAAAGTTAGAAAAGATGATTGCTTTCAGAAGCAAGATAATTACATTATTTTTAATTCGTTTTCCACGTTAATGGTCATGATTTTAAGGCATGATTATGAGAAATTGCTCCAAAGGAGGCTTTTTTGACTTGAACACATGACAAAATTTAGTTTTTTTTTTGGAGGATTATAATTGCTGCTACAAATTGGATTCAGTTGTTGAGGATGTTTTGCATGCAAATGTAAAGTGCCATTTGCTTCAGAGCTTCAGAGATGCTTTTCTAATTATCTAATCTCTCTCTCTTTCCCTAAGGGCTCTTGCGGTGGAGCAAAATGAGTTTCTAATGCAACGTGTTACTGTTGCCGTTACCATTGGATGCTGGAACATAATCATCCGAGCCAATAAACAAACCGATCGACAATCTTTTGCGAAAAAATTCCTGAAAGCCCTTAACTTCAACATGCTAGTGAATATTTCCATCTCTGAAAACTTTTCCATTGGCTATCAATTAACAATAGAACAGCTGCAGCAGCTATTTACCTATAATAGCCAAGCAGGATCAAACGATCCCTGCAATTTCTTTACTTGTTTACATATCATTCCAAAAGAAATTTCACTTCAACATGAAATTTTGGAAAGCAGAGTCTGGTGTCATTTGTAAAGACAACGAAATTGACATCATGTTGTAAAGACAACGAAATTGACATCATGTTGTAAAGACAACGAAATTGACATCATGTTGTAAAGACAACGAAATTGACATCATGTTGTAAAGACAATGAAATTGACATCATGTTGTAAATGTGAAACTGTTGTTTGTGAAGTTTGTAAAAATGTACTTAAAAGGTGTTGTCTCTATTTTAGAAATTTTTCTATATATTGTCTCCAGCATATCCTTTTTATTTTTCTTTAGCTGGTTTTCTATTTTTTTTTGCTATCCAGGCTTTCAGAGAAGAGGATTGCCAGAAATATCGACATGTTCTGGCAGCTATCGAGAAAGCTGTCGAGATTCTTGAGGTAATTAGTTTTAGTTTTGGAGTAATTGAAATAAATAAATATCGTGATGATTGAGTTAATGATAATTATGCAGGACACCAGCTTAGATGATTCTAACAAGTTGGATCGAATTTTGCAGTTGGTCAAGTCCTGCTCTTCAAGAGTTCTAAACCAGACATGATCACCTACGAAGTGCATTATTAATAAAATGTTTATCATTACATTATGTGTATAATTGGTAATAACCAAGTATTATTAAAAAAAAATTACTTGGATGTTAAAAAGTCTGTCTGTCATTAAAGCAAGATATGAGATTAAACAGTGCATGTATTTTAAAATTAGTTGAAGTTGGTGTGGGCAAGTTTTATTTAAGTAATGATCCTATTTTTGCTTTCCATACCAAGAAATCAGTCAATTGAAGTGCATGCTTAGTGAAGTGGGGAACACTTTTCCCTATGGCCGAACAACGACTTACTAGAACTAGAGCAAACACCCAACCCTGCTAGTCTGGATTGGGCCATTACTTTGCCATGGCATTCTTTTCGCGATTAAATTCTAGCTCAAGCGTGCTTTTTTGCTTCTGTGCTCATATGAAGTGCCACCCTTTCATCTATTGCCTTAAAGTTTCAGTCAAAATTTATTTTTTTTAGAAATATTGGCAGTAAAATGGAGTTGAATGCGTGGAGGATTTAGTTAGATTTAACATAAGCAATCTTGTGGAAATACGATTACAACGATTACTTTTTTGCACAAATTTAAAAATATTGATCCCATTCCGGTGCTTATATATTTTTTAGATGAGAATCAACGCCAGGTAAATGTTTAATTAGATAACTTACTTTAAAACATTTCCATCGCATCGCTTGCCTTGTGAACTGCGCGGATTTTCTTTCTGCCCATGCACTGGGTGGGCAGGTGGACTTCGTGAAGGTCAACATTTGGTTGCATAGATGTCATATAGGCTTAAGAGTTGTTTTTAATTAATTGGAGGACGAATTTCTGGTGCTTTGATGATTTAGAACTGCAATCAGGAACTCTGGCATCGGTAGACCAACCGATTTATAGTTTTAATTTGTTTGTGTTTGTTTAGCGATGAGTACTTACATCAGAGTTTGCGTAGAGAGGTTCGCATAAATCACAGTTTTTCCAGGAAGTGGCTGGAATGCACGCCATGGTGGTACCCGCGCCTGATGAATAGCTAGGAGAGAATTCTGATAATATTTCTGACGGAATTCAAATAATTTAGATTGCGGACTGTGTTTTGATTGCCTGATATTTTTTATTATTTGCGGCATATATGTCGATAAATTGACGGTAGCACAGTGAACATTTGATTCACTTCCCTTTCAATAGGATAGACTGCTTCCATCGAAAATGACGCCATTAACGTTTGACAGCCACAAAAGAAATTGATTAAAGAGAGGTTCCCAAAATTTTTCCGAAAATGAATTGAAGAAAAATATGCCGTTTCACGATCTCAACTAGGATTTGACATGAGAAATGATATTTCAAATAATTAATTGACTCTCTGCAATTCCCTCTGAATTTATGCCATTATTTATTCAAAACGAATTGGTCGGTAATGACAAACACAATTATAAACCAAAGATATTAATACTTTAGTCTGTTGCAGGACTACATTTCACGTTCAGAATAATTATTTGAGTAATTTTGTTCTTCAGAATTGCAACCCAAACTTTCTCCGAAATTCAGTTGAGCAAGGGGCTAGTGAATCGACCCAACCAATTATAAATAATTGATGGCCAGACAATAAAGAACATTACTCTGATACCTGGCCATTGGATCCAAACATTCATCGCCAACTAACGACGCCCGGGTTGGTCGAATGGATAGGTTGATTGAATGAGCAAATTGGTTGGATGGGTAGGTATCCAAAAATCAACGAGTAAAACCCAATTAAGTTGGGTAAGTTTTATCAGTTTTCCGTGGTATTCCAGAATTAGGTTAAGGAAGGGCTAAGCACCAAAGATTGCTGACAATCATTTGGCTTTTGTTTGTTAATTTCAACATTCGAATGCAAGAGTGCATCTCTGCAGAGGTGGTATTAACAAAAGTTGTTAATTGCAGCAACGAATCCGATCTGCCCTCAGATAGGAACTCCATACTGATGGCAGATCAATCAAAGAGTGCTTCCATATTTTATTTAAAGATAAAAGACTTAAAGTAATCATAATAATGTATTTTAAGCATTTCATTCATTTTATTTTGACACTGAGGTAGAATCATGCGGGTAGCCATTAAAATCAAGTCAAGGAACGAACCCATTGAAGTACTGTTTGTGGCTTTCAATGCTGTCTATGGCTTTCAAGAGAAGTGGGATGTGTCCTTTGCAAAAGGGAAGTTTTTGAGCGGATTATGTACACCGAAAAAATTTAAAAGAGATTTTGTTTGGAATTTACTAAAGTCTCGTGCGTCCGTCAAAAGAGATCCAATGAATGGGGAGCCATCAGCTGAGATCTTCTAACTAATCCGTGGATATTTCTTAGAGAAACAAGTAAGTGATCATCACGGTATCCGAAAAATTCATCGAGGTGCCATTGATCGTCATAACACATACGACATATACGAATCATGACGAAGGGAATCATACCTCATGCCATACTTCATCAAGTTACGCCTAATTTCCTCAAATTGTCTACTATTGAATTGTTTTGATCCAATGATTATGGATATGGATATCTTCCAAAACTCGTGCAGGTTGTTAATATAAATAATCTATGTAATGTATGGAAATTTATCCGAGCCCTGAAATAAGAAGGAGCCCTTAATGAGGGTAAGTTGGAAAAGAAAATAGCGGGCATCAATGAAAATTTTCTGAAGAAAAATGTGATCGAGATGCCTCTGTTATAATTCCAAATGTAATAAATGGCAAAAGGATCATCGTACATTATGCCACATACATACAATGTATTCATATATACAATTTTAACTTTTAATAAAATCTTGTCTATAATAAAATCTTTATAAATAAAATCTTATTCTATTTAAAAGGGTCGTCATCTGTATAACTACAATTTATTACAAAGAATTATGATGAATTATGAATTTTCCGTGAACCGATAATCACAGGGGCCAGCGACAACATACACAATCATAAATTTTTAAAAAGGAAGTGAGTCCTAAGTAATGGAAAAAAATTCAAGACGACAGAAGAATATCAATTTTCTTGGAACCCTTTTTAAAAGCAGAGGAAGTTCCTTCTGACATTCTTGATGTCAAGTACCATGGATTAATTGTAAAACTCTTGAATATAAACAGAGGGGGGTCATTACATGTAGTTATCTTAGTATTTGGCTAAATATTTGATGGATTATAAGTTTGAAATATATCCGTAAAAGTCTTCAAGAATTTTTGAGAAGCCCCCGAAACAAATGTGTTTAAAGGCGACCTTTAATTTTTGTTTAATGTTTGTCACAACTTGTTGGATGTCATTTCATGGAAATGGAAAATGCGAAACTTTCGGCAGAATCGGATCATTCCCCGTCCAGCCAAAGTATTAATTAGGCATCTACTTACATAAATTCCTTTATCCATGTACTTGTTTTATGCATTTGTTTAATTATAATTGTTTCTCTGGCACTAAAAACAATTTATTTCACCGAACAAAATATGATTTGCGCCGGGACTTTCTAAGCGCCACGTTCTGTAATCGCCAACCGAATTAACGAATGGACTTGTTTTTTACCCAGAAATGAAGAAATCAAATATTCTTCTTGGACGACGATTGGCAAACATTGCGACAGAAGTCGAACGACTTTGTAGTAATGCAGTGAGGTAATAAATAAATCGCAACACAATGTAATATAACGTAGCGTAATGAAATTCAAGATGCAATAGTGAGACTATTTTTTTAGTCTTATCTAAAAAAGAAATAATGAATAATAATAATAAATGATCCAAATAAGTCAGGTGTGAACGATAGTTTACGTAAAGTAAAAATTCCATCTTCTCCTAATTTACCTATCAATTATTACGCTTTACTTACCGAAAGATCCATTTTTCATTCTCTCACCGATTGCCTGTCATCGCCTGTTTTCTTTCTACTAAATCTCCAAGCTCTTTTTCATCTTCACACCTCACCACGGTCTGCAAAATCTCAGGAAGCAAGTTTTCCAATCTCCAATCCATCGCCACCAAAAGGTGTCAAGATTTCTTTTCCTAGACAAACGGTTTCGGTCCGGCAACGGTTTTTGCAACGAGGATTCAATCATTTTGAGAGCTTGCGATCAATGTCTTCTTATGTTTGAGAATCAAATACTGTTCGTTGTAACCCTGTTCCTTGTAACCCTGTTGCACTACAAAATTATTTCTTAAAATCTATCAATTTGGATTTCGCATCTATTCCCCGCCAAAATTAATTCTTTCTTTAGGAGAATTATTGACCTCCACGGTAGCTCCGTTTATAAATGGCTTTTTTTTTTTAAATTTACAAGTTTTTTCCTAATTTCCTTTCTTTTTCACCGGCGCACATCAGATTTTTAGTAGGTCATTCGATGGCATTTTCTATTTACTTGATTTTACTTGATTAAGAAATTTTGGCGCTTTCACTTTCAATGTTTTAAATTTGTTTTAATAATAAATAATATCGACATATTATTTATACGGTTTTAGTAAGATTAATTAATTAATTAATTACATGAGATTCAAAATTAATTAAAAATAATGAGCGATAAATAGCTTTCAGTTGATCAGTTCCATTGTGGCCGATTAAATTGCAATCTCCCAAACAACTGGAAACATTTCGTTGCGGAAATAACGTCAGGTTTGAAAATTGCTTTTGTTAAAAAAAAGACATGAAAATTAATTTCAAACAATTTTACAGAAAGGTATTTCATCGTATAACATCGTATTGCATCTGATTTTAGCATTGTCCAACTTTATTATAAAAACAAATCACATGATTTTCTACAATTTGCAGCAATATTAAGCAAATAAAATGATTTACTAACCACCTGGTTTGGGAGGATTCTTAGCAAAATTATATCAATTAAATTTTCACTTTCTTTAAATATTACAAATCTCCATTTTATCATTTTAAATTGTTATTACAATGATAATGGCTATTATGATGTTTATAGTTATTATTATTGTTATTGTTATTATTATTATCGTTATTATTATTGTTAATAATGATGTTGTTAGTAGTAAGAGTTTTAATATTTCATATTTTTACGTCAGAAACAATAAAAATATTGTTAATTCTTTCCCACACCTTCTGATGAAGCAGGATAAAATTAATTTTATTCAGAACAATTTTTCAATTCCCCAACAAATGAATTCTCAAATCTTAACCGCTTCCGTGGCAGATCTTCTAGAACACTTTAGAAGAGGGGAAGACATAGGTAAGTTATGTAAATATTCAATAAATTATGTAAATATTCAATAAATATGTTAATGTAATATGTTATAATATATAACGTAATATTAATGTAAGTATTCAATTTAAAGATTGAACTAACCCCAGCCACGGTTTCCATGAATAAAAAATTTGGTTAATTCCATGTAATGGAATGTACTCTCCCTCGTGATTCAGTTTCAAGAATCAAAGTTCTTTGAAGAAAGCAATTCAATTTAACTTTAATGTAAATAATTGATTTTTTAAAGTAAATTTTATGCCATCGACACAATCAAATGCAGAAAAAAAAAACGGTAGAAATTCTCGAAAAAAGAAAAGAAGAAAAGGACATGCAAGCCGTCCAAAAGCAGGGTTTTATAGAAAAACAATTTTAGGACTTAAGCCATTTTTGTGATGAAAATCGAGATTAAAATCAACTTTAAATTTTGAAATTAAAAGATAATTTATAATAAACATTTAATGTCTACATAATGTAACGTATGTGTAATCTCTTTGCATATGTTGAAATGTTTACATGTATTTAACATTGATAATAATGTAAAGTTGCGATGAATCGTGAGTTCAAATTAATTTAAATTGTAAAAAATAAATGACATCATTAAATCAATTTCTTCTACTCATGTTTGCCATAATATTTATTAATATTTATTTTTATTATTTTTATTTATTAATATCTATTTCTAATTATTCCGAGAATCAATTCCGAAGTAAAATATCGTCATAAATTAAAAGTTTCTCGGAAAGTAAAACAAGCGAATATGTATAATATAATCAGATTAATTAATAAATTTTATAATATTTTATATATAAAAACAGCTATTGATACGTCACGTATTATTAAATTTAACATTTGCAAGGTACAAAGAAATATCAACATTGTTAAAAACAAACACATTATTGGATGCCAATTTCTCACTTTAAAAGAGAAATAAATAAATTTTTAAATGCTTTTATTTTGAAGGGTTAGGGTTAGGTTATATATTTTAAACAGAAGTATAATTATCGCAATCACGGACTGCGACTATAATTAGTCGAATATAATTAATGATTATGAAATTAATATACTAAATATATAATAATAATAATTAAAATAAAAGTATTAATTTTATTTTTATTTTAACATATTAATACAATACAGAAGAATTCCAATCATCGTCATGGATTAAATGGTATTATCTCCATTAACTAGTATTATATTCATTTACTAACAGTATTTATAATATTATATTATTTTGTATGCCAGCTTTGTCGAACAAAGATTAGATGTTTATTGATTGAAACAAGGACAGTTTGTAAGATCGAAATTAAACCTGAAATGGCGGGGTTGTTTTATTTGCTATTCCACGTGATGTAATTTACGTTTTGCAATTTTAAAACAAATTTTCATTTCTTGTTTTTTTTTTTTAAATTTTAATTAATTCCTTTCCGACAAAAGTAACTCTAATTCGTCAGATAAATATTTGATATTTGAAAATAATTTTAATCTCATTCTAAAAGCGTGAACTATTTATTTATTTAAATATTTATATATTATTTATTTATAATATTTATTTAAAATTGTAAGTTGTTGAGATTAACAGGATGCTAACTGGAAATAACGGTAGAATCATATATTTCAATATGTACATTATATGTCTCAATGTACATTGCACATCATATTTCATCATGTGATGGAGTAAACATACATTTATATTCGTGTTCATAATAATTATTTTGAATTCTTTAAAGCTGGTATCGCAGAACCTCCAAAAATCTTACATTTCTTGAATAAATATTTAAACAAAAAATAAGAATTTACTCAAATTTTTGATAGCCGTCACTTAGAAGTTCTAAACACATAAAACTGTCAAAAACGATGTAATTTAAGTATTTAAATTTAAATTCAACGAAATAACGTGGACGTGTTAAGGTTTATTTTTCAGAATTTTTCAAATATTTTAAAAATCTTTGTTGAAGAATGAAGCATTTTTAAAGAATTCAAATTTTATTTAAAGCAAGCTAATTAATCTTTCGATCAATAGTCGTTGGTCATAATTTTTGTTTGATAGCATCTTGGTTATATGTATCTCTCTCTTGTTTTGTTCTTTGATTTTAATGTGTTCAGGCATTCCATTTTCCATCCATCCATCCATCCATCCATCCATCCATCCATCCATCCATCCATCCATCCATCCATCCATCCATCCATCCATCCATCCATCCATCCATCCATCCATCCATCCATCCATCCATCCATCCATCCATCCATCCATCCATCCATCCATCCATCCATCCATCCATCCATCCATCCATCCATCCATCCATCCATCCATCCATCCATCCATCCATCCATCCATCCATCCATCCATCCATCCATCCATCCATCCATCCATCCATCCATCCATCCATCCATCCATCCATCCATCCATCCATCCATCCATCCATCCATCCATCCATCCATCCATCCATCCATCCATCCATCCATCCATCCATCCATCCATCCATCCATCCATCCATCCATCCATCCATCCATCCATCCATCCATCCATCCATCCATCCATCCATCCATCCATCCATCCATCCATCCATCCATCCATCCATCCATCCATCCATCCATCCATCCATCCGTCCGTCCGTCCGTCCGTCCATCCATCCACCATTCCATCCATCCATCCATCCATCCATCCATCCATCCATCCATCCATCCATCCATCCATCCATCCATCCATCCATCCATCCATCCATCCATCCATCCATCCATCCATCCATCCATCCATCCATCCATCCATCCATCCATCCATCCATCCATCCATCCATCCATCCATCCATCCATCCATCCATCCATCCATCCATCCATCCATCCATCCATCCATCCATCCATCCATCCATCCATCCATCCATCCATCCATCCATCCATCCATCCATCCATCCATCCATCCATCCATCCATCCATCCATCCATCCATCCATCCATCCATCAATCCATCCATCCATCAATCCATCCAATCATCCTTCCATCCATCCATCCATCCATCCATCCATCCATCCATCCATCCATCCATCCATCCATCCATCCATCCATCCATCCATCCATCCATCCATCCATCCATCCATCCATCCATCCATCCATCCATCCATCCATCCATCCATCCATCCATCCATCCATCCATCCAACCATCCATACAACCATCCATCCATCCATCCATCCATCCATCCATCCATCACTCAATCCATCCATCCATCCATCCATCCATCCATCCATCCATCCATCCATCCATCCATCCATCCATCCATCCATCCATCCATCCATCCATCCATCCATACTCAGCATATAGGTCTCCATGCACACTCCAGGGCGTATAAAACATACACGCGTGCAAGGAACAGGACTTCGATTTTTCCACGGAAAACTAGCTTCTGCTCCTCCTGCCTGCCTTCAAAGGTCGGTGATGATAACGATCATTTTGAACGCGATTGTTAAACTTCTCGTACAAACAAGGGTTAATCTATGATAATAACAACAACATTAACAACGGTAATAATAATACAAATACTACTAATAAATTATAATAATAGTAATAATAACAATAATAATAATAATAACAATAATAATAATAATAATAAATAATTAATTAATAAAAATAAAAATTACAATGGCAGCAATAATAAGCAGTTTGTCAGACGATAATGTAAATTTTAAAATGATATGTAAATGTCGGCATTTTCACTGATTTTCATAATAGTGAGAACACTTGGCGCTTGCTGCTCTTACAGGGCGGCAAAAAGACAGTTCTAGGTTTCGACGTGAGTTTTTCAAGAGAAATTTGGAAGATTTTCTTGAAAATTGTTTCTATGTGGTTCAAACGTTTCCTCGTTTTGGTTTTGATGACAAAGCCATCCGTGAAAATGCTAATCCGAACCATGGACGTCTAAAAGGATACCTCGTTTCAAGTTAGTGATGGAAACTGAATTTAACAAATATTTAACAAATAATAAATAATTTGGATTATTTGAAAATAATAGCTTAAAAAATTAATGTACTTTGAAATCGTTAACGGCCATGACTTGCATCATTTGCAAGAGGAATTTATCTTTTTAAATTTTTTCACGGCATTTTTGTCCATGTCTAAGTTCAGATGGATGACGTCATCTGATGTTGTCAAAGATGTATTGCTCTGCCAATTTATCTTCAATGACTGCGTCCACGTCACACGTTGAGTTGTAATTAATAAAATAACATTGGTTAATGCCATTAATTCATTGCTCGTGTTTATAAATTGGTCGTCAATTGGCTCGTTTGGACGACTTTGAAAAATTATGGATTTTATTCAATTTAAAGGGTTGGATTAAATTTTAAAATTGCAAAATTTAGAAGAATTATAATTTAAAACAATTTATAATTTATATAAATTATAATTTATAAAAGTTGCATTTTGTAAATTTATAAAACAGAACTTTTGAATTCCACATTCTAGAAACTACGTTCGCATTGAAGAAGTTCGTGTCGAAATCTTTGGGAGTAGGTGAAAGTGGTCAAGCACTTACAAGTGTACTGCTCCCTATTCAATGAAATATTCCTGCTGCACCAATAATTAAGAATCTCTTTTAAAAAATTTTTTTTTTGTTTTATCACAAATCGATTTTAACTTATTTATATGATAATATTACATAATATCCAAAAAATCAGACAAACCGAATGGCTATCTATTGACATTTCATATTCAGCTTATCATTTTAAATTCCAGGAAAATAATTATTCAACAATAATGTTGAATGTTATGTTGATGATGACTATCATGAATTAATAATAAGTATTCTATGTCGTTGTAAGCATAAAGAAAAACGTATGTTTCCAACTATTACTTGAGGTTCAACAACAATAATAATAATAACAATAATAATTATAATTATAATTATGATTATAATTGTTTTATACAATACAATTATTATAAATACTTATTATTATAATAGCAATAATAATTATAATTACAACGTCTTTGAAGCATCACATTCACATTCACACAAAAGAAAAAACCATTTCATTAAAAAATGGAAACATGATGGAAACCTAGAAAAGAGAATAATTTCGCAGACAATTTTCGGGATAATTTTGAGGATAATTGTACGCTTCAACGTTTTTCTGCTTAAACGAATCTCTCCAGCTTTTTGGGGTTTTTTTTTTTTAGGTTTTGAATTTTTTTCTTTTGTATGCACGAATTACAAGAACTCGTTTGTTAATAATTCAGTAAATCTCAACTTTAAACGACTAAAAATATCAACGGCGTTGAAGAAAATCTAAGCAAATTTATTAATCCGTTGCAAGAGACTTCAATTGATACAATTTCGTAGATGAAACAAGTTCATTTTCATCGGAAGGTGACCTGGAATTTGGAGTTGGAACAGAGTGGCGGAGAAATATGAAGGAGGTCGCAAATGAAAGAAATGCAAAGGTCCAACCGAAAAGCTCGAGCCGCATTTATGCGGACGTTGTTCAAAAGAAAATGAGAATTGTGTGAGGAAAGTAAGAGAAAAGGAATCTGAATAAATGATGAAAGAGTTGAATGAAGTTAAGAATGTTCTCGGCAAACCTGCTGATTTGATCGAGGGCAGTCTTAGTTGTGAACAGAGAAATTTAAAAAGTTTTTTGACATTACGTTTACAAGTGGAATTAAGAGGGTTGACCAACTCATTTAAAAAGTGGATGCATTGATTTCAGATTTCGGAGTCGTTCATTAATCAATCGACCAGTTAAGAACAAAGACTGAATTTAAAAAAAAATTAATGATTTAAAGAATAAATTAACAAAAATCATTTAACTTTCCAGAAAACGGTACAAAAGTAAAAGAGCATAAACACATGATAAAGTTTATAAAAAGAAATATCAACAACTAAGAAAGCCAATAAAGCACTGAGTCCAATTTCATTTAAATGATTTCAACGATCCTCATTCAGGGAAATTCATCTAAATTGAGAAAAAAATAGTTTGGCGGGATTATTCCCCTTCAAGATTTATGTTTTGAGGGCGGAGATGGATGCAAGACATTATTGCATCGAAAACAAAGGAGCTCGATTCAAAAAGCGGAACGAAGAAGTGTACAACACGAGTTGCAGGTAACCAGGATACTTCCATACTTCTGACAAGAGCCTTTAACTGAGTGAAGAAGTCCAAGGAGTATTTCTGTCCATCTTTTAGTCTGAACTTCTTTCAGTTGAGCAGAATTTCAGAATATCTGAATTGCAAAATTACATTATTTCAGGGTCGTAATTTTGCGATTTTATTTTTGTAGCACGTGGTAATCACCATTCGTATTGATTTGTAGCTGATGGCAGATGGCGTTTTTTTAAGTTCAAAAAATAAAATGGCAACCCATTTCATCTCTTATTTTTGTATTTGTTTGACTTTAATTGATCTATAGAGAGTCTTGTGAATCCTAATACGACATGAGGACACCTTTTAATCAATCCCTCACTTGCATAGCTTTCTTACGGAATTATATTTTTGCATTTGTTATAGTGACATTCAAGTGCCTCCACATAGTTTTCAAAATACAAACCTTAAAACTTCAATTTCATTTTTTCAACAATTATTTCATGTCAACAATTACTTCCATGTTGTTCCTACATTTATAGATTATAAGTAATGTTTATGTTAAGGCGATGAAATTCCTTATTTTCTAAGTCAGTGAACCACCAATCTTACATTCTGTCATTTGACATTTTGTCGTCTCCCTTTGACCTTTGTGAATGCTTTCACTGGCAGAGATTTCAATGGGGAGAAGCAAAAGAAAAAGAACGTAAAATTTCAGGTGGCATTTTGAAATGGGCTTTTATTTTACTAATTTTCCACTTTTTTTCTTATAATTTCAAATATCATTTTAGCGAATGCTGCTCCTAGGATTGTCAGTTAAGAGAGTGCTGTAATAATATCAAATAATAGATGTGCACATCGTAATATTGTCGAAGTATAATTGATGCATTTAAATTTTGTCAATCTTCCTCTAGGGTAGGCTATGTTTGATATAGAATCCGGATTTTTAGGAATGGGCGGGCGTTCCTACATAAGGTGTATTTAACCTAACCCTAACCTAACCCTGTATGAAACACTATGCATGAGAAAATAGTCTAAGTAGTCCAATCGCAATTGTCTAACTTGCTTAAAGAGTTAATAATGAGAATCATTTTTTTAATTGTTTTACTTTACTCATTTTCATCTCCACCTCATTTTTATTTCCAAATGTTTTCGTTCTTTATAATCTTGAAAATACGTAGAAAATTCTCAGTTTAATTTATACATTATCCTATTAGCCGATAAGCGATAAATGCTTTAGTAAGCAGAAAATAATTACGATAATACTTCAGGGAGCATGTCCTGCAGAAGGTCAACAGGGCTAACCAGATGCTAGGAATCATTTACAGAAACTTCAAACATCTGTCGGAAAATGTTTTGGTCCTAGTTTAAAAAGCCTTGGTGAGGCCTCACTTGGAGTATGCGATACAGGTTTGGAGTCCAGACAGAAAAGGCCAAGTAGACACTTTAGAAAGGGTGCAACAACGGTTCACCCTAATGTGCAAAACTTGCAGGAATTTAGTTTATGAAGAGAGACTGAAAAAACTGGGGCTGCCATCGCTGGTATTCAGAAGAAAAAGGGCCGATTTGATCTTATTATTTAACATCATCAAAGGATCTGCACAGAATGCATGGGGCCCTAGACTCATGCCATGTCCAGATGAGAGGACAAGAGGTCACGACTGGAAGCTGGCAACAGGAGTGGCACATAAAGACTTGAGAAAGTTTTTCTTCAGTAATCGAGTCGTGGAGAGCTGGAACAAGCTTCCTCAGGAAGTTGTCGAAGCAAAGAATATTGAAACATTTAAAATTTTATTAGATGACCACTTTGGAGACTGTAAATATTTGATTTGTTAGTGAGCGATGTATATATGTTCGTTAGTTATGTTAAGCTTTTGTTGAAAGCTTTGTGATTTTGTTCAGGCGAAGGGTTCGCCCGTGCCTTATGTAATAATAATAATAATAACATCAAAAACGTAATAATAGTTAATATTGGTCCGATCAAAATTTAATGGCAATGTTGATGGTAAAAACAGTCCAGTGTTTGGATGGATTAAGAAGACTCGTGTATCTTTTTAATTGGAAGGAAATGATAACAATGTCCTGACGATGGTAATGATGATGACGACGATGATGCACAAAGAACGCATGCTGTAAATGCTCAAATCTTATTATTATTGATGATGATAATATTAATATTTTTATTTTTTAATTATTTCTTTTTAACACCATTTTTACATAACCCGACCGAAACATAAATAAAAAATAAAAGGATCAAAACATCACTGTTGTCCAACGGACGGATCTGTCCTAATTTTTAAAGTCACCAACGTGGCTCGGAATGGCCATGTGATCAGTAAATAACTGTTTATATAAACAACGTAAACAACGTTAAAACTCAACATTTCAAATATCAAAAGTGAAAATCAATCAGATAGATTTTGTTAATTTCATTTTTCTTTCATTCCGTAAGTCCCTGCAAGGAAGGCTTTCCTTTGATTCTGACAATCCATTTGCTGCATGTTCCTTTGTTGTTGACTAATTTTAATTTCTCTGCAAGAAGTCTTCCTTAAGGAAGATCTTTCTTTGCAAAAACCATTTATTTAAAATTTTTTTGTTTATTCTTTTACTCTGTCTTTGATATCCAAAATGGTATTTCTTCGTATTTGACTTTCAAGGTTGATCAAGACACGTCTGGGTTTTTAATTATCAAATCTTTTTTTTTTATATTTTATCATTATTCCTATTGTTGACAAGGATTTCGTTATAAAATTTATAAAAACAAATTCAACAATAGTGATGTGTTAAATGGATTTAGGTAACAGGGTTTTCAAGTAGGCTGTCATGTCGTGTCAGATGTGCATAATGTTGGATGAAAGTCCAAGGTATTTATTTTGCTATGGACTATTATATATTATTATTATTGCTATAATTGTAATAATAATTACTTACAGAAGTGGGGGTTGGTTCAAGACGCCAGCTGCGAGCTCTGCGGAGGTGAACAGTCACTCCGGCACGTGCTTTCATCATGCACGTACGCCCTTGCTCACGGTCGCTACACTTGGCGACATAACCAAATCCTGCAGGTCGTGGTCGAGGCAGCTAAGACGGCATGCTCCCAGGCAAATGCCCGAGAAATCGCGGCACCAAGAAGAATGTACTTCTTAAGAGAGGGCTCAACACAGCACCGCAAAAGGAACATGGCCCAAAGGAGGGACTTGCTGTCCACAGCCAAAGACTGGACAGTTGCGGCAGACCTGCAGGGAGAAAGGCACTACCACCAGGTGCTACAAGAGAGCGGCAAGCGGCCTGATCTGGTGCTGGCGTCGGCAGCAACCGATTCCGTCATTATGGTAGAGCTGACGGTCCCATGGGAGGACCGAATTGATGTCAGCAATGCTCTGAAGAGCGACCGTTATGAAGAGCTGAGGATGGATTTAGAGGGGAAAGGTTATAGCGCCCGTGTGTTGCCAATAGAAGTCGGAGCGAGAGGGCTGGTAGGCAAGTCTACATACGCCTTTCTCAGGAAGATAGGCCTTTCAAACAGGCAAACCAAACAGTTCGTCCAGAAAATAGCCGAGTCCGCAGAATCGGCTTCTCACTGGATCTGGACAACGAAGGACCGAAGGTAAGCCTCAGACACGGCGAGGCTAGTCGTCCCTGTCCACTCCACCAAAACAGGGACTCCAGTGTAAGACCAGGAAAGAGACACCCCGGACGGCATTCACACCAAAGTGATATAAGAAGTGCCGCAGTGGCGACTTTGACGGTTTTTCGGACGGCGGAGCCCTCGCGGAATTTTTCGTAAAATGGCGGTGCGAGTATTGTTTGTTTGTCGGAAGTCGTTGTCTGGTTACCGGAAGAAAGTATCTGGCAGGGACATCCGCTTGATCAACGGATGCGGCCCAGCCCCCGAGAGTGTCAGGATTCAGGGCCGAAACACTCGTAGAGGGGGCCATTCCTCTGAAGATCCCTGTCAGAACGCTCGCTCAAGAGTTTCTATCAATATTATTATTATTGCTATAATTGTAATAATAATTATTATTATTATTATTATGATTGGCCATGACATTATAACAATGATTTTATTTCTTCACCCACGTTCAACCAGTGATGAATGTGAGCAGCTTGCGATTGCAATCGTGATGTTCAGGTGAAGCTGGAAAGAGTTGCAGTCACGTGCAGGTATATCATCGCTCAGAGGAAAAAATCACCATCAAAAGTTGTTATCATCATAATAACAATCGCCTTTGGAGCTATAATCATTATAATCGTCATCAGCGACGCCATCTTCATCGCCATGCACCTTCATAACCAATGCAGTCTGTCTGAGAGCGGCTATTGACCAAGTGCAAAAACATCATAATATATTTCCTAGGGCAAAAACCCCTGCTTTGATTGGTCGAGATAAAGGGGAAAAAAGACTGATCCTATGATGACGTCAGTCTCGGTGATCGTGTTGGCAGTTTTGGAATTATCGGAGATGTGGTTTATATTTGTTACACGTGCGACATCAGCCGTTGATGAGAAAATGTGTCTTTGGAGTTGACACGATCCAGCGTTGCCATTAAAAGATCATTAAAATGGTCACGATTACCATTAGGATATCATTTGGAACTGTCAAATGTGCCGACACGGTCGATGTGAAATATGTTTTGCAAAATATGAAATTAGCTTTCAAAAAGTTACGTTTGAATTTGCTCAAACGCTCACAAGTGGCATTTTCATCGCGATTCATCACGTAAATCTTGTTTTTATTTTCCCTTTAATTCTAGAATTTAGTTCATCGCCTTAAATGTTCCTTCAGGACAACGGTTTTTGTGCACTTTTCATCTTCAAGTGGAGGCGCTTGTTCCTCGATTTTCAACGTGTCCATGTTCGAGTTCAGAGCAAACATTTGAATAAATGCAACGGCACGAACAATATCACGAAAGGGAAACAATAAGAATGGGCCATAAAAATTATAGCACTAAAGCATATTGGAAGACGTTTTAAAATATTATTTTAAAATTATTTCTATTTATTCTGAATTAATTATTTCATAAGTTGATTATAACTCAACATTTACTTTAAATCCTTAAACTTCCGGTTGCGCGACCCGTCAGTAGTAATTCATGCTCAGGTCTTTCCATTCTGGTCATTAGTTTATTGGCTTATTTTAAATATTTAATGTACATTCATAACGTTTCCGATATAATTTTCATTTATTATGTGATGTTCGTTTTTTTATTGTCTCATTATAAATAAATGGGAATTTTATACCCGAAAAAAGTAATTTGTGGAAATGATTCGAAATTCTTCTAAATTGCTTTTATTTTCATTGCAGATTGTTGAAAAGCGCAGTCATCAAAGAAGCTCATCCAAAACACAAGTCCTGGGAATGATATTCAGAGCTATAAACTTGTCAAAACAAGTATTTTGGGATTAAAATTATATTTAAAAAAAACTTTATTTCGAAGAATTTGAGGCAAAAATCAACTAGAAATGGTCGACAAAGTCATGAAAATGCGATTTGAAAAAGATTTATTCTCCGCATGAAGGGGAAGGCTGGATCATTAGGAGAGGGATCGAGTTCCCCTCTGCTGCCAATGTTCAGGGCATCAGTGGCATCTGCTCCTCCGAATTTCCTGTCGGCCTCTTGGTTGACAAACACAAATCGCGGCGCTTCCAGGTCATCTCTTTCGACCATTGACAGCGAGGAGATTAGAGAAAAGGAGGGCAGTCCTGAAAAAAACTCTGACTCAACTAAAGAGGGATCGAGGTCCAAGAGGAGAAAGGACCTTTGGAAATCCGGAACGGAAGGACAATGGCATTCGTTGGAATCTCTGAGCAGAGTTTTGGGAATATTGTCCTTGGTGTGCTTTTCCGTCGGAGCGGGATTGACGATTGTTGGTTTCGCGAGTCGAGGTCTCCCTATAAATGCCAGCCTCATGTTTCAAATCCTGGGCCCGGTTCTTCTGGCTGCGGCCTTCGTCACCTTCCTTTTAGGTAGCGTTTTAGGACGTCTCTGGAAGGGAGAATGGCAAAAGAGACAGCAGGAGATGGAGATCCTTGTAAGAATGAAGTTGGAAAAACTGACAAAGGAGATTTTGTTGCAGCAGCATCAGCAGCGGGTTCTCAGCTTTCCCCAGCAGCAATTTTTGCCATCCGAGAGTAGAGGCATGCTGGAATCCATTCCATTGGACGTTGAAGCTGGAGTGACCAAAATCACGAAGCGTTCCAGGTTCTTTTCAAAGCCAGGATCTTTGCTTAATGTCAGGTTAACGATCTTCACTTTCACTTTCGGAAAAACTACCTAAGGCTAACAGTTAGACAAGAAAGACTGTTAATAAATCGTAATTTAATCATATTTCATTATTCACTTTACTTCGGTTAGCATGTGTTAGTATGTTATGTCATTTAAAAATTTAATGATAAAATTAGAACCAATCATTTCCTGTTGGGTGTTCGTATTTAAAAGCTCTTTAAAATAGGGCTGCATGTCTTTTATGATTTCATTTTTCTGACACCCGATACTCGTTCAAATTAACTGGGATGCGATTTCCTTTCCTCAACCATTGCTAAGTAGCACATAAAGTAATCTAACAGAATCTGTCTAACTGCATAATTTATAATTTCCCTTTTTTCCAGTCCTTGATTCTAAAAAGATTTTAATGTTTTTTTTTTTTAAAGAAATTTTCGCGTCATAAAGGCCTTGAGATATTTGGACAAATCATTCTAAATAGAGGCTTACATAATTAACATTAATTCTTTAGATAATTGAGCAGGAATCATGTATCTATGTATTTTTATATTATGTCATTTTTAAGCATGTTGTGAATTGGACGAAATGAAAATAAAACGTAGATGCACGTAAAAGAAGCAATCCCTAGCAATCTACAATCAAATGATTTTAAAAGTGTTTAAACATAAGTTAAACGATCAAAATATTTCTCCCAATTCATTGTAAAATTGTAATTGTAAATCAAGATTATTTCATTTAAATTCTCCTCTTCCTAGTAGTTCTACAGAGACTACGACCGCAAATTCGAGGCGGTCGTCGAGGTTGATGAATAACAACGGCAGTTGCAGCCAAGTGGATCAGGCGGTGGAAGGTCTCAGTTCCGCCCTGGTCAGGAGGGATCTCGAAAGGACAGGGGTTTTAACGACCAGAAAAAACAACAACTTTCCATCATTTGATCTGCCAGGAATTCAAATCAGTCGAATTGAAACACTGGATCTCGATCAGGCTTCAGGGAGCAGTTGTTGTTCCGCAAAGCGCTACATAATCGTCCACAGTGACGTGGCTAGTAGCGATTTTTCATTCGCTTCAGAGTACTCTCTTCTTTCTACTGCTCGATCAAAAAGCAGGAGTCGTTCGAGTAATGCAAGTCTTTTCGACTTTTCGCCTCGTGACTCCGAATGGGATGCCGACGTCTCTTTGGGTAGTCGCGATTCACAGACGAGCATTACAGGCAGGAGTAGTATCAGTGGTCGAGACTATCCAATTGGTTTTCCCAAGCAGTACTATCCTTTTCATAGGGCTAGCTGCGGTCAGCCTCATCAGCAACATCTTTTACTTATACCACCGGGTGCCAAAAATTTGTCCGGTGCCTCAAACGGAGCTTCAATCGACGAATGTCCTTCATCTCCGAGGCGACATTCGAGTCCGGTATCTCAAAACTACAAACGTGTTGGCATGGGAGATGGCGATAGAATGGACGAGAGCTTCTTTCCGTCTGACTTTGGCACCAATCAATCATTTGCCAGTAGGTTGAATTTAGCAGCAAGACATCCTTATTCTTCATGTTCTCCTCTACTGCTCAAACCAAGTTCTGGCAGCAATGAAGGATCCGGGTTGTCGGAAGTCACTGCCTCTGTAAAAGACTCTGAACCTTTAGACCAAAATGTCACCCGAGGTCAGCTGTTTTTCCAGCAATTCAAATATCCTCCACCGATGAGAAAATTCAGCTACGAAGAGCAACGTCGAATTTCATGGCTGAGAAAAAGGAGTTACGGCGATCAATCGGTTATTTCTATGAAAATCACAGAAGACAGCGACGACGAAGCCGCAGAAGAGAGAGACTCTTTCGAAGTGCCCCGAGTCGTCACAGCTGACGGAGATAAAGCATGCAAGACTGGAGACGATGTTCAAACTATAAGCCAGTCGGACGACAAGGATTCGCGCCATCAAATGTTCAAACTTGCAACCACAAGCGGAGAATCAGTTCAGTTAACTCAAGAGGACAGCTCGACCAGTCAGGTCCAGAGAAATGACTCAAACGAAGATAAAAATCAAGTCGCTCAAGTCGAAGAAACCCAAGTAGACCCCAGGTGGCGTCATTTCTTCGACGGTTCTACCAGCATGGCAATGGTGGCTGCCGCCACAGTTTCTTCTGTCGTAGATAGAAAGAGAGCCTCTCTCAAGCGAAACACAACCGACGATTCTGAAGTTGAACGAAGGGTGGCCAAGCTCCTTAAAGAGATCGAATTCAGCGCTACGGACAGCGTCGAAGACTGTAGTAAGACGGCCAAAGACGGCATGTTAAGTACCAGACCGATTCTCAATTTTTTCCCTTACGATTCGAAATCTAGCGATGGCACGACCAGTCTCAGTCTACGAGCCAGGAGAGACTCGTTCGCCAGCAAGGGTCGCCAGCAGCAGACCACCTCCTCGTCGTCCTCTTCTCAACCATTTTCCTTCTTCGCTTCACGACAGTTGAGCCTGCACCCGACATCCAGAGGGGTAGAGGTGCAGACACAGACCGACGAGGGTCTTGATAGATCTATGTTTCCAGAAGACTCCGAAAAAGTCAAATCGCCGAGTCGAAAACCCGAAAAACAACGAGCTTCGAAACTCACCCAGAACACGTCGACGGAATCTTCCAGCGGTGTTTCAATTCAGAACGCTTCCTCGAACGCTGTCCACTCCGAACAGACGTTAAGCGGAGGTGCAAGCAAGCTGAAATTCTTTGCCAAAGCTCTGCCTCAAGTCATCGCTGCAGCAACCAGCGCTGCTGCCATGGAATGCAATCGACTCGTTTCAGCCAAAAACTTTGCCGCCAAAAAACGCAGACGTAAGCAGAAGCCAGGTAATTGCGAAGATGAAGGTGGAAAAAGTTGATCGTCGGCGAAATAGGAGAAAATTTGATTTACGAAACTGAAATATCGTGATGATATTAATTACAATTATAATTACTATAATTTAATCAATGATATTTCTAAAACTTTAGTTCAGAGAAAGTAAGTTTTGCTCAGAACTGGTAAAAATGGGTTAAAGAGTATCAAGTTATGAGTGTCTCTTTAAAAATAGCTACATGTGGGAATAAACATGTCAACATTTACAACTAAATTTCATAGCGGCATTGATTACGTCGTCAGGCGATTTCGTGATCAATTGTTTTGAATCTTTTAATTAATTTCTCTTCAAATTTCTTTCTTGATGTGTGTCATATGATCGATGAACGAAACTTATCGTTGACGATGACAGCACTCCAGAGCACGTCTGGATATTAGGCGCTCAAAGCACTAGATGATCTGACGTGGGAGAACATTGTAATAGAAAGAACTGAATTTTTATTTGGATTTGATCTTTAAATGGATTATCAGATATACATACATACATATATATATATATCTACATTTCCTCGGATTTCACAGATTTCCCCTCCTCCATGATTTAAGTTCCAAGCACCACCCCTAAAACAAGTCCCCAAATTTGAAGATTTTCTCCGACCTGTTGTAGATATGCCATTGATTCAAGGGACTTGATATCCAATGCAAACGCACAATCATAAGGAGAATAACCGGAAAACTGTATATTGTTCAGCCAGGAGAAGTATTGAATTATGCTTCGTGCGTCATTTAGTGATTCTTTTTCTGAAAGGAAAAGAAACGAGAGATTTGAAGGTGGATGAACATCTCAAGAATTTACAACTTTAGTTGGTACTGCTGTTATTTTTATTATCAGGGACGTGAATTTTTTTTTCATGACAAACTGACTCGACACGTGGTTAATGGCAACACATGATTTTGATCGGCGTAATTCGCCAGGCATCACACGGTCTTTAGAAGTCTTCATTCTTTTTTTAACAAAATCTTGAAACATCGTGGGACAAAAATGAGATTATTTTTTTGAAAGTGACACTAAGTTAATTATCCTCTTTCATTGGTTTGTTGAAAACCACGACGTAAAAATTCTGAATCTCCTTGAAATGTTTGTAAGTTTTTGCCTTTCTATTATTTAATGCAGATCTTTATAAAAGTCAATTCAAGTTCAAAGGTCGCCTGACTCATGCTCTGAGGTCGGAATTATTAATAGAACGAGTCACTTTCGAAATATGATTAAAGGTTGCAATTTGCAATTATTTCCTAAAAATACAGAGGCACGATGCAATGAGACAACTTTCTGCTTTCGATTGTCACGTTTTTACGACTCGCAAATGTACTATTACGTTCTATTTTTGTTACAACCGAGCTTTTGGAATTCGATGTTGTTAGTAATTGTTGGTCGTCGATAGAATATGTGCCCATCGTGACTTATTTTCGAGTTTGTCATATCAGCTTGTGAATTATTCACAAATTTATTGGTTAAAAATTTATTTTATTTTTAAAAAGTTTATTTTATATTTTTGTTAACAACAATTTGTTCTTTTAAAAAATTTTTTTGGGAGTTTTATGATTTCAGATGCAACAGTGTTAATGCCATTTGACCAATTCTCGCCTGACCTTCCGTCAGTAAATTATTTATAAATTTACAATTAAATTTATTCGTTAATAAAATTCGTCATCACTTCATGCCATTTAAAGCTTGATGGCCGTATTATACGTTTTCAGAATGGAGATGAATGACCGTGAAGTTAAATATTTATCGTGGTTGTGATAACGATGATGATGATGATTATGCCGAGGTCATCTTAAACGTCAAATGCAGTGATGACGGTAGTCAGTGCTGAGACAGATTTTAACAGATTACTTTTGATGGCTTGTATTTTTATGAATGAAATCATTTTTTTACCATTTATTATTTTACAATATTTTTAATTGAAACAATCGAATGTCGAATTTGTGAAAAATAAATTCCTTGGAAAGATGCTTCCAGCGTTTCAAGAGAAAGTGGCCTGACGATCGCAATCAG
Source organism: Hirudinaria manillensis (assembly GCA_034509925.1). NCBI lineage: Eukaryota > Metazoa > Annelida > Clitellata > Hirudinida > Hirudinidae > Hirudinaria > Hirudinaria manillensis. The sequence continues at coordinate 6,555,261 of CM067528.1, read as the reverse complement.
AGATCGGTTGATTGCTCCATCCTTTCCTTCGGTCATCCGACTAAATTAAAAAGAAAAATATTACTTTTAAGTCTTTCGCAGAAGTATTTAAAATTCTGTTGGAGGAAATTAATTCCCGTTCAATTATGATTTCTTTAAATGAACGAAAAGCATGCAATGCGGGATTTAATTATCTGGCTTTTAAAAGAAAAAAATTTATTTTGCTGAAAATAATTAAATTAAGTAAACGTATTCATCACCCGAGTTGGATGGCTATTTTTTCTATTAATTTGGATATTTAATTTTTGTCCTGGCAGGTTTTATGAAGTGTTCGTGTCGCGCATTGTTGCTCTATAGTTAGCGTAACATTTAGCATACATCATGATTGGCCAGTTAGAATTCTTGTTGAGTACTGAGGTTTAGGTTTTTTTTTTTTAAATCACATAGACAAATACTAAGACATCGAGATTGAGTTACTTCAGTTTATCCATTGGCATATTCAGAGGAGGGATTTCCACCTCTATCAGTCTCTCCCTTAAGTGATGACTGAAGTTTGGAAAACAGGTTTCATCCCTCAAATAAGTCAAATTCTTTCCCCAGATCCTGACTAATTTTAAAATCTTAGCTATTATTATTTTGTGTCGTTCACTTTTAATTTGTCTTGTTTAATAGCTTCCTGCCTTCTGACGCCTTCCACTTGTGAAGCAAACAAAAGATTCCATTCAATTTCTTTCCCCGAGCACCTCTTTGAAGATTAAATCACTCGGTCTCGCTTTCATTAAAACAACTTTCAAATATAAAAAAAACTACATTAATAAAATTAATTACATTTAAAATGCTAATGTTATTATTTCTTTTGAGTGAAATCGGCTTGTATAATGTAATACGAAGAGAAAAGGTTCATATTATAAAGTTGGGTGGATATTCGTTTAAAACAATTTCGATATATAACTATGAAAATGTATGAAGGTTAACTTACTTATACTACTTACTTATAATACAGTTTATGCATCATTCGTTCACTTATCAACAAAAAGGCTGGAAATGCTTGAAGAATTTTACAATTTTGTTTTATTAATATCTGAAAATGCAAACCAAAAGAGCCACACGTCAGTTCAGAAAATATCTGGACATGACAGATAATGACATGTCTATTTGGGAAGATAATAGAATGAAATATGGGATACTTTGCTATCCGAATTAAAGCTGTTTAAACAACTTTTGATAAATAAATAAATAAGACAAGGTGTAAATCTATCGTAGGAAATTATTTGTGTTCTAGCTCAATAACCCGTTTTAAAATTTCATTAAAAAAATTATATTAGTACTGATACACTGAGCACTATCTAGATTATTAAGACAAACATTCGGACAACTTGGATAGTTTCTAGGAGTCATACCATCAGGCACTCACGCCTCAAGTACAATAACCACATTCACCACCAGTCCCAGTCAGCCTTACCCTGCAAGAAATGAATCTACCCCAAGAAAGACCGGCACCGCACCAAATCTATTTCACCATCATTGTCATCCACTTCTGGCCCATCCTTATCAAGTAAACTCTCCATCCCAGTTCATCTTTAGCCATTACCACCGAAATCCACCCTGTCGATCAGCTCTCAGACTGCTTCCTATCTATTGCAATCATTCATTTATATAGAACCAATTCAATCTATTATGCTTAGCCATAAAATCATCATCAACTTTCCAACTTTCCACTCGTTTATTTGCGATCTATTTTTTGCCCAACTTTTTCCAAAACATTAAAGACCGAGAAACTTCCTCAATTCTTGATCTCGGGAGACCCGCTAAAAAGCATAATGGATAAAGTCATTGGCCAAACTTAAAAAATAAAAGTTTAAAAGAGTTTCGGAAAAACAAGAAATAATTGAAACTGGCATCTTCCTCCCTTTTTTTATATAAAATATATTCCATTATCTTTTTTTCTTAACTGAATGAAGTTTTACTCGTTTAAAAGTAAAAAAAATCATTTCCATCAATTAATCTTCACTTGTGATGTTTCTTCATTTATGGACTGCTCCATCCCTCGTGTTAAAATTTACAAACACCCTTTGATGTATGCGTAGTCGATTAGTGATGCGCTCGTTTTCGTTTAAGTAAGTCATAGGTAGATTTACATATTTCACTGGCCAATATTCAACAAACTCTAGAATTGCAAAGAAAGCTTTTCAAAGCTCTTCTCGTATTACAAGATCAACGGGATTGAAATCAAGCAAAACGCCTTTTAATATTCCATCTTAACATGGATAATATTATTATGGTCAACGTGATCCAATGCGGCTCTGCGGATCAGCACTGAAATTCTGAACATCTTCAGTAATCGGCCACAGTGGATTCGATCCAGGGGACGAAAGAGGAAACCTTGGTATAAATTCCAGGAAATCCAGGTCTGGCGCATCCGTAGCCCGTAGAGACGATTCCAATGAGAATCCACTTGTGGTCGCGTCTGTCATATCGAACTAGAGGACCTCCGGAATCATACTTGAACATTTAATTACAGAGATTTTAAGCGAGTTATTGCATTCGATGTATAAACACCTTGGGAATAAATTGAAACACTATTACCAAATGTGAATTGCAAGTTTATGGACCCAATGTACTGTAATGGAGACGTGTCATTGTTAACTTCACTTATTAATGAATAACTATATAGTGTTATTAATAATAGCAGTTACGATGACAGGGTATTATTAGATCCGCTCAAGTTATTAACTTCACCTGGCATGCATCCTTTCCACCTGTCTCCAGACCTGCGCAAATCATGGAATCAATGATGCTGACCGTGATTTTGTCAGGAATCTTGTTGTACATTTCCTGGCAAAGATCACTGGGAAGGATTGGTATTTGGACGTGCTGCACTACTGCTGATACGACGCCACCTAGCGATTTAATGTTCATTTCAACTCACGGTTAAGAATCAAGGCGTGGATGTTATAAATACGTGATGTTTATTTAAAAATAATAAATGATTTTTTATTTGTTTACAAATAATTAATAATTTATTAGCATTGAGAACATGTTGAAGGCTGGATACCAAAAAAAAAGACCGCTTTATTTGAAAATAGAAGATATTGTCTTAAAGTATTGATAATAATTATTATTAATAACATACTACATAAAAATATTGATAATAATTATTAATTAATCAATACAATTTTTTCACAAATTTGATATTTGACATCATAACCACTAAAAGTATCCGAAGACTGCTTTGCGCTTTTAGCACGAAGAAAGCAGAACTCGGTCTAAAATATTTCTTATTCGCAGTTGTTCAATTGCCAGCATTTCAACATTGGAAGTGAGAAATTTTCTTGTAGATATTTTTAGCATTATTGATTATTATAAAGAAGATGAATCAAAGATGTTAATGTTTTGTGATTCCTCAAATAACAATTTTAAACATTCTAAAGTGAATCCTTCTCGGAGATCAGAAATTTTGAAATGAAAAAGCCAACGGAAGTAAATTAAAACGACCGTAGGAAGTTTATAAAAACAAACCATCATTTGCTGCGACACGCTTAGACTTGAATTATAAATTTGGAGTCTTTTGTTCCAAAGAATTGTAATAAAAGTGTCCTGTGATTTTACTGTGTACTAAAAAAGGTCAGCAAATCGAGACGGAATAAGTTGTTCTTTGATGCGTAATTCCAGGGTGTATCAAAGTTTGGAATCATTAAAGGAAGGAAATTGTGCAGAAAGGTATAAAACGTATAAAATTTGAGTTTGTTTCTGCATGATGATTTCAAGTTTAAAATGTTAAAAGAATGTCTAAGAAAAGAAATCTTTAATGGTGAATCATTTGAAATCAATCATCAAAGAATGTTAATCAAAGGAATGGAAATTCCCAAATACCCTCAACTGAGTGACCCCAGCCAGCAGTCAGGCAAGGAGTACCAGGGATAAAATCGTCGTTGATTGTTGGTAGACACACGACGTTGATGTTGTCGTTCAGTTGAACTGGTCTGACCAGTTTCACCAGAGCAATGTCGTTGCTGGTCGATACTTTAGCTGAAAGAGGTTGTGTATGCTTCTATATGGATCTTTATGGATCTTGTTGCTAATATAGCAACGAGATGGAACATCGACCACTTTAAAATGATTTGATATTGCTTATGCGTGATTTGAATGTCTTATTGATATTGTTGAGCTTTAACCCATTTTAATAATATTAATTATTCAATTCTTAATTAATTTATTTGGTCTAAAAGCATTGCTTTGATTCAGCGCAATAGCATCCAATAAATTCACCTATAAAAACATTGATATCGTTATTGATATGTTAATTTAGTTTATGAATTCAACATTCTTGCTCACGGTTCCTTCCCGGATGGAAAAATATTTTCTCCACATCAATTTCTTCCTGCGTTTCGTCATCTTCGAACATGAAATGCTCACCGACCCTAACTTTCCATGATTCCGGATTTGAAGTCAAATATGAGGCCCAAAAATCTCTGCAAAAATAACATACGGACCTTCAAATTGCAAGTAACAACCGAGCGTAAGCAAAGTATCGAAGTCACAACTCACTCGTAACAATGGGCAGCAGAGACGACCCATTGGGGGTGAATCAGGGACCCACCGCACAGGTGCTCGTAGGCAGTTCCATTCATGAGTAGCTGCATGCTTACCAACCAGGGCCATTCTCCAGATTCGGAGATCTTTCCACCGACGATTCTTTTCTGGATTCCTTCAATGACAGTCTCGTCCTGTTCGGGCGATCGCTTTCCCAAAGAGAAATGCGATCCGTAGAAACTTGCATGGTTGGTCTTGTACTTGCTCTTTCCGCAGTGTAGAGGAATTGGAAGCTTCGATGGGCTCGGTTGAGGTGCTGAAATTGTCAAAATTTATGACAATAAATTAAAATACGAATTAAAATCTGGAATATTTTTGACCAATGTTAGAGACCCGTGATCATAACTGAGTTCATTCTGACAATTTGTTACGATTAATTAATAAACAAGAAGCAGAAAATAAATTTTAATGCTATTAATAGCTAATATTATAGTAATTATGACTTATAATTTTTAACTTATAATTTATAATTACGTCGGATTATTAGTGAAAAATGTTCGTCTCACCATATTTCACGTCCCGAAAGATGCTGTTTAAAACCATCTCCCTAGGGTTGACCGGAGTCTAATAACAAAAATATAAAAAGTTTTTTGATGAAAATTCAGTACCTTTCTTTAAGGGTCAAATGGTGTCTTAGCAGTTATGTTAGATGACTTTGTCTTTTGGAACATAAAAATACATTTCATTGATAATGATGTACATAAAATATATAATGGAATGATTTTAAGATTATTTATATGCATTTTATGCAACTATAATTTATGGAATGATGAATTGATAAAATGATTAAGTGTTTTTACCATGAAATCCAATTTTTAATAATTTATTATTAAAATCGTGCTTTGTTTCTTAAGCAAGATGCTCGAGGTCGATGGTAGTGGCGAATATTTTCAACAGCTCAACACCATTTTCTATCAGTTACTAAGTCTTCATAATCAACATGTTGCTTCTCAACTGTCATATTTATTTAAAGATATTGTCAATACGATCATTATTATTATTATTATTATTATTATTATTATTATTATTATTATCGTTACATGACACAATTGCTAATGCATAAGATATTCGCATAACATCGTCGTTGTCAATCGACATCGTTGACAACGAACAATCATCAAGAAATCTTATTTCGCAAATGCATCCAATTTCTCGTCGGGCAAAACCCCGGAGCCCGCTATCATTGGGTTTATCTCGTCAGCATCCATCAGCGTCCGTGTACCCTTCGACGAGCCATTGGTAGGAAAAAATAACCAATTTGGTCCTCGTGTTTGTGAATGGTTGAATTGCTTCTGTCAATTTTTATTTTTCTTTTTTTATTATTATTTAATAATAATTAATAATATTCCTTTATTCTTATTTAAATAAAATATATTTCCTTATTATTTAAACAACATTTCTTTATTATTATCTAAATAATAATTCCTTTATTATTATATTTCTTTATTATCATTATTGTTTTTAATATTCCCTCATTATATAATTTAAAATATCCGATCTCTTGATTGAGCATTTGACCCTCCGACATGTATTTATTTCGAAGCTCCCACAAACCATCCGCTTGATTTTATCTTTTCCAATTTGTTGTTGTTGTTGTAAAAGTCGATGCTTATCAGAGAAAGTGTAATGGATCTGCTTGTTATTCAGCGTATTACATTGTTTATGACAACAACTGCTTGTTATTCAGCGTATTACATTGTTTATGACAACAACTGCTTGTTATTCAGCGTATTACATTGTTTATGACAACAACTTTCTGACTGTCATCTGGTAATTTAAGGCTCGCATAATATGATAGTGTAATAAATTCAAAAGACACATTTATTATGATTACGATCTTTATCATTATTATTATTATTTATCATTTATTATTATTATCATTTATTATTATTATTATTATTATTATTATTATTATTATTATTATTATTATTATTATTATTATTATTATTATTATTATTATTATTATATTATTATATTATTATTATTATTATTATTATTATTATTATTATCATCATCATTATTATCAAAGGTTAGCGCAAATATCATTTACGGACACGTCATTTGGTTGTTTACAAGAATTTTAATAATATTTTTACATCTGCGTAATTTTGCGACATTTAATCAAATTGAGAATTTATTTCACAAAATATAAATTTAAGGATTAAAGCTTTTAATGTCGCAAGTTAAAGACTGTGAAATCCTGGATGTTTTTTTTTTAATTAAATTAACCTTCTTTTTTTTTTATTTAATTATCAAAATTAGCAAAATTATCAACAGTAAGGAAGCCACAAATGATCCCAATTTCCAGGAGTTTCCAGAAATTGCTTATCGAAAGCAATAATCTACCTATGAGGTCGTTAATGTGTCGTTTTGTGTTCAATTTCAACTACCAATCACTGGTAGTCAATCGACAACCATTTGCAGAGTCTCCCAGGAACAGATCGCCAAACTAACGAAGTACATGGGCGACGATGATGATGACGACGACGATGACGATGAGGAGGAGAACGATGATGGTGACGGTAAGACCGATGAATTGAAGATAACTTCCTAATTGATCTTGAGCTGAAATTATTATATTATGCGTAATTATAAAAGTATTTGTATGGGTGAACAGAAAAAGTAAATAAATCAACTCTAATTACATCCGTGAATATAAAACAACCACTAGTTCCGTAAAAAAAGACAATTAAAAATAGAATCTATCAAGAAGAAACACTAGTTTCAAATAAACGTGCAACTGAGACAAGAGTTTCAACAAAATATGTTAAATTGTACATAACACATGGAGCGTTTATTGCCTCAATAATCCATCCAAGTATTGACCCCATGCCATCCATAACCCATGCTATCATCCACAAAGGTTCCCTCAAAGATATCTTTGAAAGTAGAATATGAACGATATAGAAACAGTTGCAAAAAAAAAAAACAGGCGAAGACAAATATCGTAGAAAATCGTAATGAATTTGTGTTCACTCATATATTATAGACAAAGATTTTATTTCCGCAATGATACTGTAAACATTGTTCGCGGTAGCCATGCAGAATTCACTTACGTCTATCCATCCATCCGTCCACCCGATTAATTATTAATTAATTATATTACCCATATTTATTATCAATTGTTGATTAATTATGTCTAATTGTGGTCATTTCTGGTTTGTTTGTGTGGTTCACTGACCACGTAATATTAACTTAATATAATTTCATTCTTTCAAAATTTTAAGTTGGCGGCCCGCGGGCCTCTTCAGACTTTTGAAACTTTTTTTACGATCCACGTTAACACGAAGTTTTGGGATCCCTGATTTTACAAAATCATTTTTCTGAATAAATTTATGAATTTTTCAAGAGTTTTTGTCGTGTCCGTTCACATGTTACAAACGAGGATATGGAAAATTTTACTTTCATTCAAAACTGCAACTTCATCATCATCATCGTCGTCGTCACCACATTTCCGTGTCAAAGGTCACACGTTAATGGCAACATGTCGGACATGAAAGGCATTCGCAAATCCTGCCCGCATCGTCGCCTCGATAGAAATCCTATTCCCCTCTAAATCCCCTTATATCGCCCTGTTCTCTTTGTTTGTTATTGTCCTTTATTTGTATCTCTTGTTTGTTTTGCAACCGCCCAAGATTTGAAAATGTATCCGTTTATTGTTTGATTTTTATTATTTACTATTTGAAAAGATTTTAAAATATATCTATTCATAATTAATTTGAAAATATAACTGAATAATTATTTACCATTTTTTTAAAGGAAATTATCGCTTATTTAGAATAAAAACGAGTTAAATTATCAACGGAAGAGCAACAACTTATGAGAAACTTGATGACCCCTGTCCAGCCAACAACCTTATGCGAACTTTAAGTCGCAGGTCGAATTATGTCATAGTTCGGAGTTCAATTGCCAAATGATATCGACGGTGATGATGGTGATGAGATCGACGATTAAGGATTATTATTAAGGATTGAGTTATTATTTAAAAAAAAACATTAATGGAATTAATACTAGTAATATTATTAATATTATCAGTATTATTAATGAACCTCATAATTAATATTATCAGTATTATTAATGAACATCATAATCATAATTCGTGAACGAGTACCTTCCCTCTGCTGTTGCCGATGGAGACCACAACCATGATGAAGAAGATCGCCGTCAAAACTGCCATCTTTTTTGGAAACTCCTGAAGAGAAAAACAAGAAAGTACACGACTAGATAAAGTCAAATATGAACATCTTGGTTGGCATCATGTTCATCCAACAAATTTGACTACATGACTCCATACGATGTTCTATTGCATGTGAACATAATTTCATAAATTCTATATGTTTTACTTGAATATATCTTTCTTAAAACCATCATCATTATCGTTACGGATGCTGTCATCATCATCATCATCATTATCATGTCGTCCTCGATCGAAAGAGGCGACTACCTCATTACCTCACCTAATGACCCTGTTGCATCCCTCGCTTAAAAGGGGATCAGTTATAAATTGGGGGAATTCATTCATCAGTCCATTTTGCATTCAAATTAGCACTTGTGTCTCTAATCGGGGATGCCATCTCTACGATCAATCACACAACTGCAAGCAAACTTAAAGCCTGCACTAATTGAGAGTAATGTTTTCTAATGGTTTTTTTTTATAATTGGGAATAATGTTTTTTTTAAGATTGTTAACAATTTGTTAACTTTGATTAAGTAGTTGAAAAGTATTCATTGAATTGTAGGAAAATGTATGTCTCTATACAATTTCTTGGTTTTTAATGTAATATTCCACCAAATATTCCGAATAACTTGCGTACAATTAAAATAGCGTTTCACTGAAACGTGACTTTTGCAAAGCAATTCAAAGAAACAAATTTTAGATTTCAACTGCCTTATTTAAAGCCCTCAGAGGGACTGAAATGCCCAAAGACTTTTAATCCTAGCCATTAGTTACTCATTAAATTCTTCGAGAAAGTCAAGACGTGGCTTAATACTCTCCAGCGGTACCTTAATCTCCACAGCGTGTAAGCAGATCTTATGCGTATTTATGTCTTTTCCATGGTTGATATAGTTTATTTTCAATTTAACTCTTCCTTGTCGAAGCGAATATAGTAATAATTGTGATACCTTGTAATAAATGAAATAATTGCGGTAAGTCGTGTTACATCCCCTACGCCAAGCGTAACTGCCTTCTATCAATTACTTTTGACAGGATCGACAGACGGAAGCAGGACAAATGAAGCGTCAAGAGGAATCCAACGGAATGAGAGAAATTGAACGTCATATATCACTCCAATGTGTCTCTAATTTGCTTCCGTCACCTCACGTTGGCACAACAACTTAGAAAACAACATGAAATACAACAACTACAGCAACAACACAATAAACCTATTGCGTCACAAAAATTATTTTCATTGCCAGTCTGAAAGACGAAACAAAAAGCAAAGTGGTTAATATTATTTGTTAACATTTCATTCGGTTCATCTAAAAGTGCATTAATATGCAATATAACTAAAGTCAAATCAAGTAGTTCTTTAGTAATTTCTAACAACACTCGCAACTTTTAATATTAATAACTGTAATCATTGTATTAGTTAATCATATTAATCGTAATTGGAATGTTTAAAAAATTATTATTGCAATATTGAAGTGATGATGACTATAATTTGTTAACGATTTCATTATAAGAGCATTTATTACATCATATGCTATCAAAGAATTGGCTTAAAATCTCCCTTGGTAACATTACGAGTTGCACAACGTGTTCAATGCGTCAGTCCAAAACCTGCAGGACTGAAAACATAACGGAACTCTAACCTAACTTAATGGGCATTTCAAACAATGATTTAAGATCCGCTCGTTACTCTTAACGTTTTAATCTAATTAGTTTTAATTTATTTAAATTAGTTTTAATAGTTCTTTTGCTTTTGCTATTACTTTTATTGTGTGATGAGAAATATTTTATTATTATTGAGAAATTAAAAAAAAAAAAAATGGGAAGAAAGAATACTAAATGTGTAAGGGATGGATGGAAAAATTAAGAACTTAGAAATAAATATGGCCTTGTTATTTGTCGAGAAATGAAGATTGTCTTAATATTAAAAGTCATTCTAAAAGTATGAAGTGGAAATTTTAGACAATTTTTGTCATTTTATTTTTTAATGAATTGGCCAAATTCAGATTATAATAATAATTTAACATTTACTGCCAAATTACAAAAACTAGCTAACAATTGAATGATTTATAACCTTTGCACAGGCACTTAAAATCCTTAAAAACCAAAAATTTAAGAAAAAAATTTGCACCAGATGTCTTAAAAACAGCCTTTTCATTTGCATTTCAAATTTCATCGAAAAATTTCTAATCCAAGAGCATCCTATGAGAATTTCCTTGCTGTAATTGAAAAATCTCATTCCATTTAGGCATTCAAATCAGGATTCTTCGATCGAGGTTGGTAGGTATCGCATACGAAAAAATTTCAAATTTCGATTTTTTTCAAAACTTGTCTCGGATTTTGCTAATGGATTGAGAGCACAAAGTTTGGCGAAATTCTGAGTGCTAAAGGCATGCGAGGATGGGAGAGGTATTAAGAAATTGAGAAGATTCGCCAAGAGGAATACTTGTATTGTCAGAAGGGAACTTAATGTTTTTATTGCAAATCTCCATTAGACTGGGTGGCTTTATTATCATTAACTGACTCGAAACGACACGAAGAAAAAAAATTGATCCATTATGTCAAATAATGTCCTTTTTTTCGCAATTATAACATTACATGCATAACTTTAAAGTAGTCATAACAAGGAGGTGGGGCGGGAGGCATTTTGGGGTAAAAATAACACAAAAAAAAACTATAAAAAAAAGTCTGAATTTTTATACTAAAATGAGTTTTAAAGCCAAATATGGTATGTTTTTTTGGCTCTTCCAGTTCAACCAGATCAATGCGTTGTAAAAGCATCGTATTAAGGCCACAGTCTTCAATTAATAGTCACAATTAAAAGTTAGATTTTTTAGTGTGGTCCTATAAAATAAATATTTTGAGCGATTTCCGGAATTTTGGTACTTATTTTGAAGGTCATATTGTTGTCCGGATATCAACGGGAAGGGAAGGCAGATCACTGACGGTTGGCCCCTTCACTGACAAAATATCTTAACATTGTTTATGCTATAAATCACATATCTATCTTTAACTTTAAAACATTCAACTTTAGTTTATATGATGATATTAAAACAATTAATACACTTGTCCTTTTGTATGCTTCACTGTTTGAACAATTTGTTCATTTTTAATTGCTTCTTTTCGCCAACGTCTGGTTGATCAGATCATTGAAAGAAATTTTATTAAACACTGTGTTTAACACCGAATACAACCGATTTGCTGATGTTCTACGTTACTTGTTTTACAGAGCATATTCATGGCAATAACAATAAGTTTTGTCGTAAACAAAATGCCCCATACAGTTGAAATACTTAGTTAAATTAAGCAACCAATCAAAAAAAAAAAGAGAATGAAAACTAGAGGGGGGTCCTTTGATCATGAAAATGTCTAGGAATTTGCAAACAAATACTTGGAAATGCAGCAGCCATAACAGGTGGTCGTGACAGACTTAATCTAAGACAGAATTAATCTAGAAATCAAGGCAATTATTCGATATTTCATTAAGGCATTAGTTGTTAATATTTTTGATCTTAAACAGTTTTGCAAAATTTAGATGATTTATTTATTATTTCTCAGCTCTAGCGAGTAAACTAAATCATTAACTGATAGCTAACCAATTATATTATCAATTGCTTAAGTAAATTGTTACAATCTCTTATTATTTAAGAATATATGTAACCGCATTTAATCTCTCACCCCTTTTCTTCGTCCAAACGGTCTTGGAAACTAGAAGATCAGAACTGTGGAACACTAGGAAGCGACTTATATAGTAAACTCAAAATAAGCCATTCTCGTAGTTGTCTTCTTCTTCCCTAAATGTCTCCCTTGTCAGTCATCATTACCCCTAGCATATTCAACACGATCCTCAACATCGTCGTCATCATCGGAATCTCGAATGGTCATGCGATTACGACAATGTTGACAGTTGGACAATGCTACCTTAATGATGCACCACCTAATCCACATCTCGAAACTAATCTCGGGCACGAGTTATTCCTTAAATCTTATTTCCATGTCATTATATTTTCCAAAATTGTTCAACATTTATATAACTGGAAAGACCCTAGGATCAACTTCAATGTGTATGGTATACCTAATATACTAGATTAACTTATATAGATAGGATTTGTTATTTGAAATGCATTTTTCGTTGCGCTGAAAACGAAAATTGTCATAAAGTGGCGATTTACATCTAAGATCCAAGGAGGTAATTTTGATATTTAAATACAGTACTATCTGGCACAAACTATTTTCATTGAATTCTGCTCGTTGCTTCAATAGTGTTGTACATAAATTTAGCCATTAATGCCTTCGCGTTGTCAGGGCTAGCATCCCAAGACCCCAACAGTTGGGTCCATTGAAAACATTGAAATCTTTTTGTATTTATCGATATTTATAAATAAACAAGAATATTAATTATAACTTTATTAACTGTAAAAACATGACACAAATTCCGTCAAAAGCGAGAACGAAAAACTCAACTCCCAAAACAATAAAACAATAACGGAATTCGGGGGGTATCCACTGCTGTCCACTGATGTCCACTGATGTCCATTGGGCAGCCACGACGCTTTCAAAACTTGCTCCAGGATATGAAAACGAGCAAAAAGTACACGTAATTCATGTTGGCTTCTTCAAGAAGGAATAAAGTTTTATATCATCCAATATTTTGAAAATATAAACTTTTTCTAAATGCTTTCACTTATACATCGAAACTGATCATTTTGCCGAACATTCATACTTTTTGTTAATTCCTGATACATTCAAGTCTCGCTACTATGCCACCCGTAGCAAAAGTGGCACAGTAGCGAGAGTGGCATACTAACGAGGGTTTGTAAAAACGGCTTTATTTTCTCAAGTTACCCATCAGCTTAGTCTGAAGCTCTCGTAATCGTTGGCTGCCGAATCTCCTTTCGGAAGATCTAGTTGTCTGGCCAATCGCCCTCTTGCATCACACCAGACTTGCGGCCATCGCTTCAGCTTCACCCGCACTGTCTTAAACGTGGCGCTTCTTGAAATTGTCTAGCCAACCGTTCGATAGCGTTTCTGAGCTGACATTTGCTAATCTTCACTCTAATTCGCAATTCTCACATAAAATCTCGACATTCACTCTAATTCCTAATTACATTCCCAGTCAAATTCCATGGAAGGTTCCATCACATTCCTTAATAATCCCTCACTTATCGAGTCCTAAAAAGACAAAGTAATGTCTCTTAATTACTTCCCCGACTGGGAATATGTTCTTAACTTCATGGGTTAAATAAACATTGTCAGGACCCTAGTGCATTAGTACCGAGAATTTGGGGTGGAATAGTAAATATATTTTGTAATTTATTTTGTCGGGACCGAGCAAAATTGGCATAATAGTGAGGGTGGCATAGTAGCAAGATTTGACTGTATTTCGAATCGAGCGAGTTTTTCAATTGTTTTTATATTTCTGAAGTAATTGAAATAAACCATTTCGTGGGATTCGACAACAATTGGCTCTTTTTAACTCTAGATGTTACAATAATTATCAATTATTTCAATCAAGAAATAATCCAATATCTTAATAGAACAATAATCTGTTAAGCACAAATTTTAGACAAAATAAATCGAAAATGCAAGGAAAGGAATCGACGCTTAGATACTATAATTAAAATTACAGTCTTTGAAAATAAATGCTATGATTAATGCACTGACTGAAATAAAATCGATATCTGCCATAAAGTTAATGAACATTTTTTTGTTATTTAATTTATTGGAATTTGCCTAAACACACGTTAAATCGTTAACCATTCCATAAAACCGCAAAGTTATTCTTCCTTGTATACTTTATCCCAGAATTGAGTTCTCTAGAAATGCTTGTAAAAATCTTTCATCCTAAAATCGCAATGAAGTTCAGCAACCATTTGTAGTTAGCTGTTGTTCATTCAAAGCAACCTCATTGATGTTATCATTGAAGAAAGGATTCAATAGCCATAATACTTTCTGAACATCTGTTTCAGAAGTTATTGGAACATATTTTAAAATTTAAAGGCAAAACCATTAAATACTCCTCAGAATAGCGCCTGTCAATTTGTCTTCTGTGTTATTTCTATACTTGAAAGCTCCAATCTTGTCTCTTACCGTGAAAATATCATATCATATCATATCATATCATATCATATCATATCATATCATATCATATCATATCATATCATATCATATTGTTGGATCCCTGACATTAATTAATTAATTGAATAATTAATTAATTAAATAATTAATTAATTAAGTTTAGTTAATATTCAGAATCTTTTATTTCGAAGTCGAATCTAGCGATTCGAGTCATTAGGCAGTTCCGTCAGGACAAGCAATCGACCAAATCGTCCAGCCGTATTTGCCATTAGTTAAATCCAATAAAGATATCCTTACGTTAATTAATTCATCAGACCCCTAGGTTACAACATTGGTGTCAGGAGTGGGATTTAGCGTCGTAAAGGGATATCGATTCACTAGAGGTAAAAACAGCGAGTTTTAACGACAGAAATGGGACCTAAGATACTGGAAGATTTGCGCGTTCCCGATTTGAGACGAGAACTAAGGAATCGAGGCCTGGATGCAACTGGCCTAAAAGCCGAACTACAAGGACGGCTCGAGGAATGGCTTTTGGAAAATAATCACGATCCGTCGGAGTATGAATTTGGGGTTCAAAAAGAAAAACAATGGGAAGCCCTTCAGACTGCTATAGAGGCCAACAATAATGCCCTGGATGCTTTGCGGTCAGATATGAAATGCGACAATAATGTTTTGCGGTCAGATATGATTTGCGGCATTGATACTTTGCGGTCGGATGTGAAATCCGATATAGCCAACTTCCAGGTAGCCATGGATGTTTTACGGGAGCAGGTAAAGACAGACGTAGCCAAATTCCAGACATCCATGGATGTTCTGCGGGAAGAGGTAAGAACTGATGCAGCCAAATTCCAGACATCCATGGAAGAGGTAAAAACGGACGTAGCCAACCTCAGATCATCCAAGGAGATGGCCGACCTGAGAAAGGTTAAAGCAGAATTAGATGCACTAAAAGAAGAGCAGAGGAGGGAAATAGAGAAGTTTAAAAAATACAATGAATCGAAAACAGAGACATATGGAAGGGAGAAAACGACAAGACCACCATTATTCGACGGACAAGGGCCATGGGCAGTGTTCAGACATCAGTTTGAAACTGCCGCGGAACGTAACAAGTGGACCGAAGAGGAAAAAGCAACAGAGCTGATAATGATACTGCGAGGAAAGGCAGCCGAGCTTTTGCAAACAATGCTGCACTGTAAAGCTTATTCGGAGATAGCAGAAGCAATGGAAAGAAGATTTGGGAATGGCCACATGCTGGAAGTGCATAAAAACGAATTAAAAAACCGTACGCAAAAACAGGGCGAATCACTCCAAGAATTAGAAGCTGATGTCAGAAGGCTCGCATACTTAGCCCATCCAGGACAGTCAACAGATTTCATTGAAAACATTGTAACTGACGCCTTCGTTGATGGGATAAGGGATGCGGAAACCAAAATGGCACTAAAAATTCATGGAATAAAGGCCAGCCATGAAGCATTGGCGTTTGCAATCTCCATAGAAGCGGCAAGAGCCTCAATCCAAAAAAGCTTGAATGTAAAGAAAATTGAAGCTCAGGAAGACAGAGGCAAGGAGAAAGATAAAGATAATGACAAAGACAGAGAGATGATTAAAAAAATAGCCCGACAAATCAATGACTTCAGCAAGTCCCAAAGAAACTTAAGATTCCAGGAAATAGATAGAAGACCAAGGTGCTTCAGGTGTAACAAGCCAGGCCATTTAGCCCGAGAATGTAGAACGACCTTCTCCAAAAAACAGCAGTACTGGAGAGAGCCCTATAAATCAGAAAAACCTGAAGCTTCTGATTTTAAGGGGCAAAGATCGGTTCAGCAAACTCGAAATGCCCCACTCGTCTTTCACGTTACGGCATTGGGAAAAGGATCATCACTAGAGGTTAAAGGAAAAATTGGAGGGAAGGAATATAATCTTGTAATAGACACAGGGGCATCTACATCTATTGTCCAACCAAAGTTGGCAGGAAACAGTAAAGTAACGACCAACAACTACAAACTAAAAACAGCCACCGGAGAATTAGTGCCAGTTCAAGGAACCACAACTATTACAGTGGATTTAGGAGGCAAGTCATTCGAACAGGAATTTATGATAGCCAATATAACAGATGAATGTATACTGGGATTGGATTTCATGCGACGCTATGGAATTTCCATTGACATGAAGGGCGGTACCCTTCAACAAGGAACGATGGAGATTCCTTTAAATTACGGGGGTACAGAAATTAAAGACACATTTGTAAAAGTATTGCAGGACGAGACCATCCCAGCACAGTCGGAAAGTTTAATTTGGGGCGGGCTAGAGGGCGACCACACAAAATTTGGTATAGGAGCAGTCGAAGATCAATCGGGCATTGGCCAAGGACTACTAATAGGACGAGCACTAGTCAAGCTAAACACCGGCAGAGTTCCACTGAGGGTAATGAATCTATCTGACCAGGAACAACAGATCAAAGCAGGAACACCTATCGCACTTTGCAGGAACCTAGAACACATATTAACATTAGATGGAAGTGGAAATAAGCATATAAAAAGGGATGCCATGCCTAAACCATTGGTGGACAATCTCCTGAAAGATTTAAACAAAACCCTACAAAAAGAAGATTATCAACAAGCGGAAAAGCTGCTTAGCGAATTTCAGGATATAATGGCTGAACAAGACAGCCCTTTGGGTAGGACTAACCTCGTGCAACATCAAATAAATACGGCCGGTGCTAAACCCATTCGACAAAACCCCCGTCCACTTCCGTTAGCTACAAGAGCAAACGCCAAGGAAATAATAAAAGAAATGCAAGACCAAGGGGTTATTGAACCGTCAAATAGCCCCTGGAGCTCACCAGTAGTACTCGTTAAAAAGAAAGATGGATCACTTCGTTTTTGTGTCGACTATAGAAAGCTGAACGAAATGACACTTAAGGACAGCTACCCCTTACCTAGAATCGATGATACTTTAGACACTCTCTCGGGATCAAAAATTTTTTCCACGTTAGATCTCAAAAGTGGTTACTGGCAGGTGGAGTTACATCCTGACGATAGAGAAAAAACGGCCTTCTCGACAGGTGAAGGATTATGGCAATTCACTGTCATGCCGTTCGGGCTATGCAATGCCCCCGCGACGTTTGAAAGATTAATGGAACACATACTAAGGGGACTCAACTGGAAAGTATGCCTGGTATATTTAGATGACATAATTGTTGTCGGAAAAACATTTGGAGAACATTTAGACAACCTCCGAGAAGTGTTTAGTAGGATTAGAGAGGCAGGCATGAAACTGAGTCCAAAGAAATGCTCACTCTTTAAAAAAGAAGTCAAATACCTTGGCCATATCGTGTCTTCTGAAGGTGTTAGTACAGATCCAGATAAAGTCGATGTAGTGAAAAATTGGCCCGTACCCAAAAATATCCAAGAACTTCAAAGCTTCTTAGGACTTTGTACCTATTACAGACGATTTATTGCCAACTTTTCAAACATCGCAAAAAGCCTTCATGAGCTTACTGTAAAAGGCAAGCCATTTATCTGGAACGGCAGCTGTGAGAAAGCATTTAAAAATCTGAAAGAAGCTATGACAACGGCACCGATCCTGGCATATCCTATTCCCGGATTACCTTTTATCCTCGATACAGATGCCAGTAACTGTGGAATCGGGGCAGTTCTTTCCCAGCAGGTTGAAAACGAAGAAAAAGTTCTAGCATTCTATAGCCGTTCACTGTCCAAAGCGGAAAGAAACTATTGCGTAACCAGGAGAGAATTATTAGCAGCAGTAGAATCCATGAAACACTTCCAGAAATATCTTTTGGGCCAGCCGTTTTTGCTAAGAACGGATCACGCCTCTCTGAGGTGGCTGTTAAACTTTAAGAACCCAGAAGGTCAAATGGCGAGGTGGATTGAAAGACTACAGGGTTTTCAGTTCAATATTGAACACAGGAGAGGTCAAATACACAACAACGCTGATGCGCTATCACGACGTCCCTGTCAACTTAACTGCAGGCACTGCAACAACGCAGAGAAAAAACAGGAGACCGAAGAATGTCGACAAATTCGTATCACGGCTCCCGAACTCTGGACAGAAAGCGGGTTACGAGATCTACAATTAAGAGACGAAGCACTTGCACCCATACTACAGTGGATGGAGGCCGGGGTGAAACCAGATTGGCAACAGATAGCGGAGCACGGAGAAGTTACTAAGTCCTATTGGGCACAGTGGGATTCCTTGAGAATTAGTAATGGACTCCTACATAGGAAGTGGGAAACAGAGGATGGCACCGACTATCACCTTCAAATAGTACTTTCGAGATCTTGCGTCTTTGAGGTGTTACAAGAATTCCATAACGGAACCTCAGGTGGACACCTAGGAGTGAATAAAACCATCAGGAAGGTGAGGGAGAGGTTTTACTGGTTGCACTACAAACAAGACGTTGAGGAGTGGTGTAGAAATTGCAATAATTGCGCAACCAGTAAAGGTCCTCAAAAGAAGACTAAAGGTCTAATGCAACCCTATAATGTGGGAGTACCTTTTGAAAGAATAGCTTTGGATATTGCCGGACCATTCCCTGCATCAAAGAAGGGAAATCGGTACATATTAGTGATCAGCGATTACTTCACCAAATGGACCGAAGCGTTTGCACTGCCAAATCAGGAGGCGGAAAATGTAGCTGATGCTCTCGTAAATAATTGGATTAGTCGATTCGGGGTGCCATTAGAGTTACATTCGGACCAAGGAAGGAATTTCGAGTCGAAAATATTTCAAGAGCTATGCGAAAACCTTGGAATCCATAAGACAAGAACCACTGCATTGCATCCGCAATCGGACGGTATGGTCGAGAGATTTAACAGGACCATGGAACAGTACTTGTCAAAAATGGTAAGTGAACAGCAAGATGACTGGGACAGATACCTGCCACTTTTCCTTATGGCCTACCGGACAGCCGTGCATAAAACGACAGGAATCAGTCCATCGAAAATGACATTCGGGAGGGAGATTCGTCTTCCTGCCGATATGATGTTCGGAAGAGCAGAGGAACCTAAGTCGGCATGTGACTACGTTTCAAGCCTAAGAAAAACATTGGCCGATACACACCAGGTTGCCCGGAAAAATATTAGTGTTAATAGCGATCAAGCCAAAGCGAGATACGATAGGCAAGCCAATGATATAAGCTTTAAAGAAAATGAACTAGTCTGGCTATACAACCCCCAACGAAAAAAAGGGAAGTCGCCAAAGTTACAAAAAGATTGGGAAGGACCATACCGAATCATAAAGAAAATAAACGACGTGGTATACCGCATACAGAAATCAGCAAGGACTAGAATGAAAGTGGTCCACAGCAATCGATTGGCAAAATACCACGGCGAGACAGAACAGCCTGTTCGGGACGAACAGATTTAAGGAGGGGGCAATGTTGGATCCCTGACATTAATTAATTAATTGAATAATTAATTAATTAAATAATTAATTAATTAAGTTTAGTTAATATTCAGAATCTTTTATTTCGAAGTCGAATCTAGCGATTCGAGTCATTAGGCAGTTCCGTCAGGACAAGCAAATCGACCAAATCGTCCAGCCGTATTTGCCATTAGTTAAATCCAATAAAGATATCCTTACGTTAATTAATTCATCAGACCCCTAGGTTACAACAATATCATATCATATCATATCATATCATATCATATCATATCATATCATATCATATCATATCATATCATATCATATCATATCACATCACATCACATCACATCACATCACATCACATCACACCATACCATACCATACCATACCATACCATACTATACCACACCATACCATACCATACCATACCACACCACACCACACTATACCATACCATACCATACCATACCATACTATACCATACCATACTATACCATACCATACCATACCACAGCATACCATACCACACCATACCACACCATACCATACCATACCATACCATACCATACCATACCATACCATACCATACCATACCATACCATACCATACCATACCATACCATACCATACCATACCATACCACACCATACTATACCATACCATACCATACCATACCATACCATACCATACCATACCATACCATACCATACCATACCATACCATAACATACAATACAATACCATAACAAACCATACCATAACATACCATACCAAACCATACCATACCATACCATACCATACCATACCATACCATACCATACCATACCGTACCATACCATACCATACCATACCATACCATACCATACCATACCATACCATACCATACCATACCATACCATACCATACCATACCATACCATACCATACCATACCATACCATACCATACCATACCATACCATACCATACCATACCATACCATACCATACCATACCATACCATACCATACCATATTGATAGAAACTCTTGAACGAGCGTTCTGACAGGGATCTTCAGAGGAATGGCCCCTTCTACGAGTGTTTCGGCCCTGAATCCTGACACTCTCGGGGGCTGGGCCGCATCCGTTGATCAAGCGGATGTCCCTGTCAGATACTTTCTTCCGATAACCAGACAACGACTTCCGACAAACAAACAATACTCGCACCGCCATTTTACGAAAAATTCCGCGAGGGCTCCGCCGTCCGAAAAACCGTCAAAGTAGCCATTACGGCACTTCTTATATCACTTTGGTGTGAATGCCGTCCGGGGTGTCTCTTTCCTGGTCTTACACTGGAGTCCCTGTTTTGGTGGAGTGGACAGGGACGACTAGCCTCGCCGTGTCTGAGGCTTACCTTCGGTCCTTCGTTGTCCAGATCCAGTGAGAAGCCGATTCTGCGGACTCGGCTATTTTCTGGACGAACTGCTTGGTTTGCCTGTTTGAAAGGCCTATCTTCCTGAGAAAGGCGTATGTAGACTTGCCTACCAGCCCTCTCGCTCCGACTTCTATTGGTAACACACGGGCGCTATAACCTTTCCCCTCTAAATCCATCCTCAGCTCTTCATAACGGTCGCTCTTCAGAGCATTGCTGACATCAATTCGGTCCTCCCATGGGACCGTCAGCTCTACGATAATGACGGAATCGGTTGCTGCCGACGCCAGCACCAGATCAGGCCGCTTGCCGCTCTCTTGTAGCACCTGGTGGTAGTGCCTTTCTCCCTGCAGGTCTGCCGCAACTGTCCAGTCTTTGGCTGTGGACAGCAAGTCCCTCATTTGGGCCATGTTCCTTTTGCGGTGCTGTGTTGAGCCCTCTCTTAAGAAGTACATTCTTCTTGGTGCCGCGATTTCTCGGGCATTCGCCTGGGATCATGCCGTCTTAGCCGCTTCGACCACGACCTGCAGGACTTGGTTATGTCGCCAAGTGTAGCGACCGTGAGCAAGGGCGTACGTGCATGATGAAAGCACGTGCCGGAGTGACTGTTCACCTCCGCAGAGCTCGCAGCTGGCGTCTTGAACCATCCCCCACTTCTGTAAGTTGGACCCGGAAGGGAGCACGTCGTAGACCGACCTTATGAGGAATGCCAAGCGGAGGGGAGACTTTTTCCAAATGTCTTTCCATGTGATGGATCTTTGGATGACGTCTTCCCAGGTTGTCCACTGTCCTTGCTGGCTTTGCTGCACTGCCAGCGCAATCCTTTCGGTCTCCATCTCTCGCCTTCTCTCTTGGATTATCATGGCGGCTTTTGTCTGCACATTCGCTGTGGACCATCTTGGAAAATGGTTCCATCCGACTCCATGGCGGTCTACCTGCACGGGTCCTCTTTTCTCCTCGAAGGCTAGGATTGCCTCGGATTCCTCAATTTCTTCCTGGGCTCTGAATTTCCTTCCTGAGCGGAGTTGCGGCATGACGTCGCGGACCCTGCTGTCACTGGAGTTGTTGAGCGACCATTGAGTTCTGATTTTGCTAATTTTATATTCTTCAACGATGGATCTGAGGGGCAGCCTCAACCGTGTGCTTCTGCTGTACAGGGCGATCGACGATAGCGAAGGCGGCAACCCGAACCATTTCCTCGTACACCGATTTATTTTCCTTTCCATCTCTTCTACCGACTGCAGGCCTATTTCGTAGATGGTCAATGGCCACAGCAGTCTTGGTAGCAGGACGAACTGCAGGAGCCAGACTTTGAATCTGCCCTGTAGCGGCGATTCTGCAATCGCTCTCAGACCGTCGGTCATCCTACTGACAGTGGCTGCCTCCTGTCGTTTTTTGTCGCGGAGGGACACGTCAAAAACTCTTCCCAAGCTCTTTACTGGCTCTTCTGAGACCGTCGGAATGCGTTGTCCTCCGGCGGTGAAGCACACGTCGCTGCGAACTCTCCCTCTTGTGAGAGAAAGACTCCGGGATTTTGCGGGCTTCAGAGCCATGCGACACCATTGGAGTAGATCATTGAGCTTGTCAAGGGCTCTTTGGACAATCTGCTGCCTGTTTAGAACGATGGTGGTGTCGTCCATGAAAACCTTTACTGAAGGCATAAACACCCCTTTACCCAAACGCATCTCGGGGATCTCAGCTCCTACTGCATTTAGAACGACTTGAATGGCAAGCACAAACAGCGATGGAGAAATGGCACATCCCATGGCTATGCCGATCTGCAGAGGGATCCAACACGTGGTGCAATCTTTTGTGGAAAAACGCATCACGAAACCGTTGAAGTATTCCTTGAGTACCTCAATTACCGTTCCAGGAACATGGTGGATCTCTAACGTCTTCCAGAGGAGTTGATGGGGCACCGATCCATAGGCGTTGGCCAGGTCGAGCCACACGACGTGTAGACTGAGTTGGTTCCTTTTTGCGTTCTGGATCGCCTCCCATATCATTGCGGTGTGCTCAATGCACCCCGGCACACCTGGGATGCCTCCCTTTTGAACTGCTGTGTCGATGTACTTGTTTGTTGTCATGAACGTAGTAAGCCTTGCCGCTAGACATGAGAAATAGATTTTCCCTTCGACATTCAACAACGAAATAGGCCTGAACTGGTTTATGTGCTTAGATTCCTTTTCTTTCGGAATGTACACACCTTCCGCTACTTTCCATTCGTTGTCGACTGCGGCATTGGCCCAGGTGGAAACTATTATTGTGTGGAGCAGCTTGAGCGTTCTTGGGCATCTCTTGTAAAGCAGATATGGGATCCCGTTGGGCCCGGGCGCGGAGCGGTTTCTTGCCTTCTTCACGACTCCCTTAACCTCCTCGATCGATGGAGCTGCCTCTTGAAATGGATGATCCGGGAAAGGTGCTTCCAGAATCTCAGTTCTCTGAGGAAGCGGTGTGCTGCGAAGAGCATCGGTGTACGTCTTGGTGAGGTGTGCTTCTAGCTCCGTCTTTGAAGCAACCAGAGTCCCTGATTTTGGTGGTTCGAGCAGTGACCTCCCGTAGCGATACGGATCTCTGAAAAATTCTTGTCTTGCTCGCCTTCTCTCGTACCTCTTTTGTCTCGCCCTTTCTACTTGACGGAGGGTGTTGATTCTTCCTTTGACCTCCTCCCACAGCACCATCAAACCTTTTCGGCCTCACCCGAACTCTTCCATCTGCTGCGAAGGACCCTTTTCTCGCGCTTCAAATTTCGTAGCTCGATCTGCCGCCTGGATTCTTTGGGTTTTGTGGGGCGCTTGACTTCGACAGACCCGAACTTCTCTAGGCAGGAAGCGTAGATGAAATCGGAGAAGCTCTTCATAGTGCCTTCTCTTTTCATCACTCTCTTGAGGCCGGTTGCGAGATTGCCATCCAGTTCTTGCCACACTTTCATGTCTTTGCTTGGAGGAAATTTGATCCTTTGCCTGACTGGGTCTGATGCTGGAAGAGAGACTCGAACCAACTCGGGACTGTGGTGTGCCTCCTGCCCGGTGTCGTTCGGCGTTTTATGTGTCGGCTCTTGCGCGACAGGACGCTGTCTCTCAATGCAACCCATTTTTGTCTGATGGATCTTCATTCCCTTCCTTGAAGCAAAAGATTTCCCGCAAATACACCTGCTGCCTGGCGCGCCATTGTCCAGGGCAGTCCTAAAATCGGTGATTGTTATAACAGGCCGATCGAAATCCGTAGGTCCAGTGATGGGTTCATCATTCTCCCTCTCCTTTCGGTAGGAACCCTGAGGGCATATTTCAGTAGTCGTTGAGGTAGCAGAAGTGATTTGTCGCACCTGACTTGCTGGGCCATGGGCGACCTCGTCTTTCCGAGATGCCACCGGTCTTTCCCGGTCGTCACCGGTCTTTCCTGGTTGTCCCTCGGTCTTTCCTGGTTGTCCCTCGGTCTTTTCCCGAGCGTCAAATGGCCAACGCCTTGGTGTATTGATAGAAACTCTTGAACGAGCGTTCTGACAGAATATCATATCATATCATATCATATCATATCATATCATATCATATCATATCATATCATATCATATCATATCATATCATATCATATCATATCATATCATATCATATCATATCATATCATATCATATCATATCATATCACATCACATCACATCATATCATACAACATCCATAGTTTTATTTTTTAATTTATGATATTGTAAATCGAACGAGTTTTTCTATTGTTTTTATATTTCTGATTAATTGAAACAATCCATTTAGTAGGATTCGACGACAATTAGCTCTTTTTAACTCTAGATGTTACAATAATTATAATTATTTCAGTCAAGAAATTAAGCAATATTTTAATATAACAATAATTTGTTAAGCACAAATTTTAGACAAAATAAATCGAAAATGCAAGGATCGAATCGATGCTTACATACTATAATTAAAATTACAGTCTTTGAAAATAAATACTATGATTATAAAAAATATATTATGTTATGCAATTATAAAAATTTATATTTGTAAAAATTTATTATATACGTTTAATTAATTCGTTTTAAATTAATAATTAATTTAATTAAAAAAATTAATTTAATTAAAGTATTTAATTAAATCGTTTTAAAACATTAAATTTTAATATGCATGATCTTTCAAATTTAATGGGGCAATGCAAGTTATAAAAAAAGTTAACAAATATAAAACTTAACAGCTTTAAATAAATCAAATAAAATAAATAAAGAAATGGAAGCGAAGAACTCAGAAAAGCAAGAGCAGTCTACAAAACCTGAAGCGAAAGAACAACAAACTGAAACCGCTTTATTGTACTGTAAGTCAGAATGTTGTGTTGGGGAAAAGATTGAAGCCGTAATAATAAAAGATGAAGAAGAATGTCCAATTTGCCTCTGTTCACTAAGTTCAGGGAAAGTAGCCATGTTGGATTCCTGCAAACATGAGTTCTGCCAAGTCTGCATCACAATATGGAGTAGTAGGGAGAATAAGTGTCCAAAATGTAGACAGAAGTTTAGTACAATAACAGTCGCGAACTCCCGATTTAAACGGTCTGGATCGGTGCGGATTAATCCAATGAAGCATACGTTTTGCTATATTCTAAGTCCAATTGTTAACTCCATTTCTAGAGGAATTAACGAACATTGGATGAGGCTCTTAAAATTCATGCACGGAGCACAAGCTCTCCGCGGCAATAGATTAAGGGCTATTGATGTTCTTAAGCTCGAGAAATATAGAAACGAAGGAAGAGTTTTAGTAGAAAAAGAATCGTTTGCTATCGTTAAATCAGAAAAGGGACAAATCCAAGCTGTATTTTGCTTACTGTTACCAAACCTAATCATAAGACTTGTAATATCAGATGAAAAATTCGAGTTTGATACCAATAATTCAGCCGCTGATGAAGCAGTCGAATGCTTGAACACTCAGCTCATGTCTTGTTGCAATGCATTATCGCAACTCTTATCTTCAAAGGTTTCAAGATTTTTTATTCGAAAGTTTGAAAACGTCAGTTGTTCCCTCCTCATCAACGGTTGTGATCACCACTTTGACGGAAAGGTACACTGTGTGCCAATGAAAGAGCAACTCGAAAAACTGAAAACTTGTAATTTCGACCCTTCTCTTTTAAATCAACAAAGGAATAAGTTGCCTTCGCTACATCTAGGAGCATTTTCCGCGTACACCCAGAGGCTTGAGAATTGTTGTTGGCCTGAAAAGAAGTAAATATTTTATTGTTTATAGTTTTAATTCGGATGACCCTTCACTTTGTTTAGGCAAATAAATAAATAAAATAAAACTTGTTCAATTCGATCCTAACACTTTTGCAAGAGGTCGTGTTGCTAAATCATTCGTTCTCCTGAATCTTTCTCCGGAGACAATGGCCACGATGGAAAAGGTATCCAATTATTTGAATTTTTGAGAAAACACTATTGACGTCATTTTGACTTGTCGTTTCAAAATTACTATTATTGCAATTAGAGATATTTACAAAAGTATGTAAATATTGCTAATTTAAAATTAAGCAAATCTTTTTTGTAAATTTATTTTGGCGGAGCCGTTTTGTCTGGTCACCAGCCTCATCTGGGCTCTTCTATGCCCAACTAACGAAAATTAAAACTCATATCTTCTTGTCGCAACCAAATTAACCACATTTTTTAAAAAGTTCCTGTTGCTTTTTAAATTGTACATTAGTTACATTACTACATTGACTTCAATTTTGCGTCCATAAACCTGGCTCGAAGGTAATAATAAATGCTTAAACATTAAAAATAGAGCCATCAAATATCTCTAGTCTAATATGAGTGTTATTCTTCCAAGTTGCTAAACTCTTCATCCTTATCCAATTTTTTAACATTTGTCACAAGTGTTTGAGATCCCACACTGAAACCTGCCTTTAGAGATGACCACATTCTGTTGGGGAAAGTCTTCTTATTGATTGTCTAATCTCTGAGGTCCATGTTACGCTGAGGAAAACCCAGAAAAATCGTCTTAAGAAAAGAAATGTTGTTATTATATATTAGGAAAATATATAGAGATTATGACTCAGCATCAACATTTGCTTTGCTCGGAGAGTTCCGAGAAGGAGTCTTTAACATCTCACATACATATATATATGTACATATGAATGTAATATTTAAATATCTTGCATATACCATCATAATCCAAAATACATGATAATAGAATAAAGTTGTTGGCAGGCCTGCTCATGTTTACATTAAATACATGCAAAATCATTATTTGAGACTTCTAATGATAGATTGAATAGAAAGAACAATATTGTGGTCTACAACTTGCCTGAGAGGAATTCAAAAAATGCAGATAAAGATGAAGTACTGAAGTTGTTGTTGGAAATAACAGGCAGGGATTTTAAAGAAGATATGGAGTTCCTGAGATTAGGAAGGAGAAATGAAGAGACCAATAAAACCAGACCAGTTTTATTAAAGTTGAACAACCTAAGTCAGAAAAATTTAGTCTTTGAAAACAGCTTCAAATTGAGAAAGAGTGAAACCTTCTCAAGAGTGATTCTAAACAATGATTTATCCAAGGAGGATAGAGAACTGTGCTCCAAACTGTTAAAGGAGAAGAAGGAGGAGATCAGCAAAAAAGAAGATGTAAGCAAGTGGGTTTTTAGAGTCAGGGGTCAGCCAGGAGACTTTCATGTGGTTTCCTACAGGAGACGAAATTTATAAGTAAGAATAGTTCAAGAAGATCAAGTCTAACAATTTGGTTGTCTAATGTGGATTCCTTATCAAATAAATTTATAGAGTTGCAACATCTTGTGGAGCTACATGCTAAAACTGATCTGATATTTCTAAACGAGACTAATCCCAAGCATTCAAAAGCCATTCACTTGTTGTCAGAATATCAGATAAATGGGAGGCAAATTCTGCCATGTGGTTTTCAAAAAGAGGGGTACAGAGGGATAATGTTGTATCACAAAGAAAGCCTTTTGATCAGTGAAATTATTTTGGAGAGTGAATTTCTGGAGAAATTATGTGTCAGAGTAGTAACTTCACATGGATTTCTCAATGTACTGATGATTTACAGAAGTCCAAATAGTTCATCAGACAACAATGACAAATTAATGCAGTTGTTGGGGGAATTTTTTTGTTTGGAAGGAGATAATTTGCTCATAGGAGATTTTAATTTCCCAGATTGATTGGTTAATGACAGGTTGTTCAGGTTCTACAACAAGGATTGAAAATAGATTTTTGAATTTTTTGGATGACAGATTTCTGACTCAACATGTCATGGAACCAACAAGATTTAGATTCGGACAAATTGCGCATATCCTTGATTTGGTGATATCAAATGATATAGTAGAGAATGTTGTTTGCCTCGCACCATTGGGAAGTAGCGACCACTCTATTGTTTCGTTCAATGTTATATGTGATGTTGAAGTTAGCGCCAGAGCTAGAAGTAAGCCCTGCTATGATTTAGGAGATTACGCCAGTTTAAATATTGAACTTGATAACAAGCTGGTGGACGTTTTGGAACCCTCTTTGACTCTTGAATCAAAGTGGACAGCCTTTAAAAATACTTTAAACGAGCTGACAAAAAAACACATACCCCACAGACTGTGCAAAAAGTTTAGAATCAAAATGACACCAGAGCTTCATGAATTAATAACGAGGAAACACTATTGCTGGAGACAGATCTTCAGGTATGGTGACACGAATAGAATCAACGAATTCAAAGACCTCAGAAAAAGAGTAAAAAAATTGTCTGTGAAGCTAAATATAGAAAGCCAGAATCAATTAGCAATCAAATTCAAATCAAATCCAAAATTATTCTGGAATCATGTACAAAAGAAAACAAGAAGTAAAGATGCAATCAGTACAATCTCAGTGGACGGTACTGATTTGATTGGAGGCAAGGAGAAGGCACAGGCTTTTGCGGACTTTTTTGCATCAGTGTATATTACGGATTCAGGTTCTGAAGTGACACCTGTTTTCAATCCCACAGTTCCGGGAGTCGAGATGGAGGAGGTTCGGATCGACATAAATGTACTGTGTAGGATGTTGAAAGATCTAAACAGCAGTAAATCAGCGGGACCAGATGGAATTCATCCAAGAATTTTAAAAGAGACACGGGAATCGATAAAGTGTTACTTGAAACACATCTTCGATTGTTCCATTCAGTCAGGGGTGGTGGTGGAAGACTGGAGATCTAGCTATGTGGTTCCTCTGTTCAAAAAAAGCCTTCGATAAGATCTCGCATGAAAAGCTACTCTTCAAGCTAGAGAGATATGGGGTGCACCACATGGTTGTTGTGTGGATTGGTAGCTATTTGTCGGGCCGGGGTTTCCAGGTGAGGGTCGGTGGGGAGCTGTCAGACTCGTTGCCTGTGACTAGCGGAGTCCCTCAAGGCAGCGTACTTGGTCCATTGCTGTTTCTCATATATATTAACGACATATACACTGTTTGTGAAAACTTATTCTTGTTTGCGGACGACACAAAAATATATAGAGTTATAAGCGAAGAGGAGGACTGCAGCAAGTTACAGGTGGACGTGGATAACGTAATTGATTGGTTCAACAGATGGCAAATGAAAGTTAATATGAACAAATGTTGTGCACTGCATGTAGGGGGGAGACACCACTTGAGTAGCTACCAGCTAACAGACTCAGATGGAACAAAATATGAAATTCCAGTTTACAAGTCGTTCACGGACCTTGGAATTATTGTAGACTCAGATTTAAAATTCAAAGAACACATTATCTCAAGGGTTAAGAAAGCAAATATGATGTTGGGTATCATAGCAAGAAATTTTAGATATCTGTCGGATTTTGCTTTCGTGAGTTTGTATAAGTCTTTGGTGAGGTCTCAGTTGGAGTATGGAGTACAGGTGTGGAGCCCTTATAGACAGGGAATGATTGATGCGATTGAAGGAGTACAAAGAAGAGCTACAAGATTAAGACAATCCTGTAGGGACCTTCTAACCAATCGAGACTAGAGAAACTGAAATTGCCAAGTTTGTGTTATAGAAGAAAAAGAGCTGATTTGATTTTGTTGTTTAAGTTGTTGACAAGTGGAATGAAAGATTTAGTTTGTCCTTCCCTTTCTGTCTGCACATATTCCAAGACCAGAGGACATGAAAGAAAACTGATGACAAGACTGGCCCACAAAGATTGCAGAAAGTTTTATTTTTGCAACAGAGTGGTCCAGGAATGGAATAGTTTGCCACAGGAGGTTGTGATGTCAAGGGATGTGGAGGAATTTAAGAGAAACTTGGACGGTTTTTTTTGTTAATAGAATTTACAATTTAGATTGAGGGATTGGTGCACTGGTTTTTGTTTTTGATTTCGGTTTCGGCGAGGGGCCGTTGGCCCGTGCTGATTTCTTTTCAAATAAAACAAATAAATTCAAATAAATCAAATGCAACAAAGAATTAAAACATGCTTTAAAAATTTTTTAATTTAAAAATTTAATTGTTAGTTTAATTTTAGTTCTAAATTTTAAAATCAATCTCAAAACTTTGGAAATGCTGCTCATCGAGTTAATTGAACGAGTAGAAGTAAACGATTAATTTAGTCAAAAAGATTCGTTGGACGATTATAAAGTCTGACAAAACTGCGCAAGATATGGAGTTTAGAGAAAGCACAGAAGAGTTTCAAGAAGAGTTTCAAGAAAGTAAAATATTGAGCAGAATATACTGCAGCTCAGAATCTTGCTGTGGAGAATTAGTTGAGGCCAACATTTTGGATAAAACCGAGTGTCCAATATGCTATGATTTATTTGGTGTGGAGAAATTAGCTATTGCCAGACATTGCAATCACTTATTTTGTTATGAATGCATTAAATGCTACAGCTCCAGGTAAGCATTGTTTATTTCTGTTATTAATGTTTTAATTAACTGATGTTATTAATGATTTTAGTCATAGCAAGTGTCCAATGTGTAGGCAAGAAATTGAAAACATAATATACTCCTACACCCCGATTTTATGTCCCACCGATCTAAGCGAAGAATATCATCTAAAGTGTTTTATCAACAATCCGCTTGTTACAGAATATTTGGCTCATCTTAATAAGCCGCTAATTGAACTCATAGGATTCATGCAAAAAACCCAAATGCAGCCTCACAAGTATCTTGGAATTAAAGGGATAGAACATTTAAACCTTAAAAAATACGAGGCAGAAGGTAGATTAGTATGCAAAGAAAACATCTTTGCAGTCGTGAGAACCGAAACTGGACATAACCAAATTGTATTTTGCTGTTTACTACCAAACTTATCGATAAGACTTGCCATATCTGATGAAACAATTGATTTTGAGACTGACGATAAAGTTGCAGATGAAGTCATTGAATGCATAAATATTCAGTTGAAAGCTTGCTGGAGGGCTCTTTCATTACTATTGAACCGTAATTATTTGGTTAAGGTATTTGTTCGAAAATTTCAGAATTTTACTTGCTCTTTGGTCCTATCTGGAGTCAGTGATTATGATGACAAAGATAGAACTCATATTGCACCCATGAAAGAAAAACTAGCAGCTATGAGTCAGAGTAACTTTGATATTTGTCATAATGGTGCCATACGCAAAAATATTCCTCCCATAGATGTAATAAATTTGAAGTTTCCACTTAGATACATAGATGATTACATATGTTGTCAACAAGGTTCCGAATAAAATGTTTTTTTCTAGATAAGATCGTCTTTACATATTGTTTGTAGTATATCAATATATTGTTTCTCGAAAAACTGAAAACTTGTAATTTCGACCCTTCTCTTTCAAATCAACAAAGGAATAAGTTGCCTTCGCTATTGCGGGAATTTTATTCACACACCAAGAACGCGAAACAACAACAATGGAGGAAGGGGCGTGACCAAAAAAAAAACATTAAAATAATAATTCGAACTATTTTAACAAAACAAGTTTTTAAACATAAAAACCTTCTCATTTTGCTAAAATCCTCCGAATTACTATTTAAGTCCCATTCTGTCCTTGAGCATGTTCAGCCTCTCTTCACTAACTGGTTTTGTCAAGATGTCTGCAATCTGAAATTCTGATGAGACTCTTTTGACACACACATCCCCTTCAGTGACTTTTTCTCTGATGAAAAAATGTCTTGTCTTGATGTAATAATAACAATAATAATAATACAGGTTATTAAAGTGGCGTATGTCCGGTGGACTTCAAGGCCACTGAGGGGGATAAGGGTGACTTTCCCTGAAGAGGAAGGTCTTCAGGGCGTTGTCGAAACCGGCTGGGTCTGAGGTCGTCACCGCAGGATCTAGTCTGTTCCAGGTCGTGGGCCCAACGACGTCGATGGACCTGCCAAGCGTGGCGCGGTTGGCGTGTGGGCGGAAGAGGGAGCCTCTGGATGTGGACCTGAGACCGCGTCTGCCCTGGAGGTGCGCACTGCGGGTGAATGGCAGGTAGGACGGTGAGCAGCCCAAGAGAGATTTGTAGACCAGCGTGGCGATCTTGTAGTCGATGCGCTGGTGGATGCGCAGCCAATGGAGCTCGTAGAGGAGCGGTGACACGTGATCATACTTCCTCATGTTGAATATGAGCTTGGTTGCCGTGTTAATAACTCTCTGAAGCTGCTCCAGGCGACAGGACGGAAGACCTGCGAGCGTAGCGTTCCCGTAATCAATCCTGGGGAGAATCAGGGCTGTGATTAAGCACTTCCTGACCTCGAAGGAGAGAGGAGAGGCAATGCTGCGAATCTCCCTTAGGTACGCGAAGCAAGAACGGGCGGTCTTTTTGATGTGTGTGCTCATGGAGCAGTCCTAGTCCAGCCAGATCCCCAGGTTGCGGACGGAATGCACGGGGTGGATAACGTCGGAGCAGATGGTGATCGGGATGGAAGGAAGGGCGGAGGCACGTCTGGGCGAGGAAGTCCACATCACCACGGTTTTGCTACTGTTCAGCTGCAGACGGCTACTGAACATCCAGTCGCTGATGGCCTTCACACATTGAGACATCCTGGAGGAGAGAGCTTCGGTGTGGTCGGGTTTGCAGTGACCGTAGTGTGGTCGGGTTTGCAGTGTGTTTGGTTCTTTTGTGATATTCTGGATTCTCAGCTAGTTTAATTGCAGCTTCGTTATCAACGTAAATTTCTGGTTTGTTAGAATATCCAGTAATGTCCTCTAACAATCTTTTCAACCAAATTGCAATCTAGTAGCTTCACTTGCAGCAACTACTTCTGCTTCAGTCGTTGATATGGCTACTGACGTTTGTCTCTGACTAAGCCAACTGATAGCTCCTCCAGAATAAATACAAACAACACCCGACGTAGATCCTCCCATGGTAGTGTCTCCTCCATGATCAGCATATCAATGTATCGTTCGTTCTAGAACTGCTGTAAGTAATACCAATATCTCTGGTACCCTGAAGATATCTAAATATCCTCTTAACCTTTACAACATCATCTCTAGTTGGGTTTTCTAGGTTTCTAGAAACAATACTAACTGCATACGCTATGTCAGGTCTTGTACTTGTCATTAGGTACATTAATGCGCCTACCGCTGATCCGTATGGAAATTTGATCTCGTTTTGATCACGGACATCATCTGCCTTCGCAGATTTAATAATGGGTGTTGGACATGGGCGACATTTGTCCATACCAAATTTCTCTAGAATCTTTTGAGTAAAGTTTCTCTGAGTGATTTTTATTGAGCCATCAAATTGTTTGTTGATTTCAATTCCAAGAAAGAATGTAGCCGGTTTAGCAACAATCTTGAATTCTTTCTCTAATTTCTGATTGAAATCTCTAAGATCTGATTCTGACGTGGCTGCAACGATTCCATCGTCGACATACAAAGCAACTAAAATTTTGCTATGCTTTTTCTTTTGAATATAAAGACAAGGATCTGCATCACTTTTCACAAAACCAAGATTCAACAAAAAATTTCCAAAACGTTTGTTCCAACATCTCGGAGCTTGCTTTAGTCCATACAAACTTTTCTTGAGTTTGCATACCTTTTTAGAACCATCATCAAATCCCTCTGGCTGTTGCATGTAAATGTCTTCATCAAGTTCTCCATATAAAAATGCTGTAGATACATCAAACTGCATCATTGACATTCCTTCTGCAGCTACAACACTTAGTAAAGTTCTAATTGTACCACTTTTAGCAACTAAATGTTTCAAAATAATCCTTTCCTTTTTTCTGATAAAAACCTTTAACAACCAATCTTGCTTTGTAACGTTCTATTTGACCTTCAGAGTCATACTTAGTCTTGTAGACCCACTTACATGGCAAGATTTTTGTTCTTTCAGGTAAATCAACCAGTTCCCATGTTTTGTTTTCTATTAGAGAGTTCATCACATTTTTCATTGCATCAATCCATTCTTTTCTTCTATCAGAACTTATTGCATCATCATAAGATTCTGGTTCTTTTATGTCTAGTACATATACTTCTGCTACTTGTGTTAGCAATACATAATCATCAAACTTCTTGGGTTTCTATAAAACTGATCTATCTCTGAGCTGATGACCTACTGATTGTTTTCTAATTTCATTAGTACTAACTTGGTTTTCATCCTCACTACCTTGACTCTGCTGATCTTCACCTTCTGAGTTGGATTCACTGTGAAGTTCTGTTGTGGACTTTGTTGGCATCTGTAACTCAACAGTTTCTCCACATTCTTTTGGCTTTTCTTGAAATACAACATCTCTTGAGAAAATAATTTTCCTCTGTTGCTTGAGCCATACTCGATAGCGTTCAACACCATCGCAGCCTACTAGATTTAATCCTTTAATCGCTTTCTTATCCATCTTTTGTCGTCGTTGATCAGGTATGCGAACATAACAAGCAGAACCAACAATACGTAGATGACTAATCCTAGGTTTCTTACCTGTCCAAACTTCCCATGGACTCATACCATCTATTGATGATTTGCCTGTCCGGTTCAGAATGTAGACAGCTGTGTAACACAATTCTGCCCACATGGCCACTGGAAATTCAGCTTCTGAATTTGAGTGCTTCAAAGTACGAGCCATTTCTACTATTGTGCGGATTTCACGTTCACTACCACCGTTTTGCTGAGGTGTGTATGTTGCTGTCAGTCTTTGCGTGATTCCATGACTGCGAAGGATATTTCTAACTTCGTCATTGTCGAATTCACCCCCATTGTCACTCAGAAATTCTTTCACATTATGGCCTTGACACTTTGCTGTAGCCAGAACCTCCTGAAGTGCTTGCTTGACTTCAGCTTTCTGTCTGATGAATGTGATGAATCTCATTTTACTGAAATGATCTTGAAGACAACAAAATATCGTTTTCTGTTAAACGATTCTCCACTGAAAGGACCACAGACATCTGCTGATAGGAGTTCACCTGGTGGCATTCCTTCTTCCAAACTTTAATCTATGAGCCTTTCCATAGAAGCAAGGTTCACATATCTCTGTATCAAGCTGAACATTGATGTTCAATTCTCTCTTTCGAAGACTTTTTACATGACGTTTGTCTTGGTGTCCCAATCGTTCGTGATACAATTGAAGTAGTGAACATTCACTGACTAGGTTTACTTCGGCTGGAGTTTCAGGACTTATTGCTATCATTCCCGCTTCGTATAAGGTACCATTTAACTGTCTTGTCCCTTGAATAACTATTTTGCCCTGAATTCTTAAACAACACTTTGTGGCAGTTGACTGAAACTTGCTCTGTAAATTTTTGTCTTGAGCAGCTAGAACTGAGAAGAGATTTCTACTCAAACTCGGAACATACCAGACATCTGACAAGGTTAGTTCCTGTTTATTTCCTGTTGTGGCCAAAATCTGTACCTTTACCTACAGCAGGAAGAACCTCTTTTCCTGCAGTTTGTACCGTTTGTGATACTGCAAACTTTTCAAAAGTTTCAAAATTGTCTGGACTATTTGTGATGTGTTTCGTTGCTCCATTATCTATGAACCACTTATCATGAGTATTTGCTGTAGATGCCTCGAAGATTGATGAGCACAATACTGCATTCAATGTTTCACCATGACTTGTTCTGGATGATGCTGTTGCAGAATTCTTTGCAGGTCTTCCATCGGCGATCCACTTGCTGCACTGCTTTACCCAATGACCAGCTCCATGACAGTAATTACAGTTGCCGACTTGCTTCTTCTTAAATGCTCTTGGCTTCTCAGACATGTGTTTCTGCTTTGAGGTGTTGGCAACTAGAATGTCTTGCTGAGCTGAGCTGTGTGTCATATTTGTCTTTAACTCTCTTTCAAACATGCACAGCTGAGTAACTAGTTCATCTAATTATTTCTTTTCATCACTTAGCATTAGCCAACTTGACTTGAAGATTTGGAAACTGTTTGGCGGTATATGCATCACTTTGCATATGAGCAACATCTCTGGTAGTTTCCTTTCTCCTGCTTCTTGAAGACCACTATTTAGCTCGTTCCACAGTGTTTTTAGTTTAGCTACTTGGCCTGAAACATCTACATTTGATATCCATCCAAAACTAAAAAACTCACTGCAAATTTGAAAAAGCTGGTCTCTGGATGATGCTTCAAAGTTTCTTTTCAGCTCCTCCCAGACTTCTCTTGCAGTTCCCTATCCATGATTTTCTGGTAGGTTTCTTCTGAGACAGCATTGGCTATAACTGATTTGACATAACTGTTAGCCTTTCTGAACTTATCTGAGATTTCTTTGTGAGCCTTTCTTTGTTCTTCTGTGGGATTTTCTGCTAGTTCGGGTTTCAGCAGCTTGCCATCGATAACGTCAACTGCACCTTCGTGATAGTCGATGTAGTCTCGAATTCGCCTCTTCCACATCGGCCAGTCAGTCGTACACCTCAATGGTTTTATCTTTATTCCTATCGAGTCCATTTGACGTTATTTAAAAAACAGCACTGCTAATGTTAGAACTGACTTCAGAAAACTATATCTTAGCGCTCGGGGAGCTCTGGGCCCATAACCTATTGCGGTAATTTTATTTACACACCATACTTAAAATTCATCAAATTAATAATTTCCATTTGGCCATTCTCATGTATAAAGTAGATCATCACATGCTGCCTCGTCTTTTCGATAGCTTGTTTTCAAAAATATCCTCCTTACACAAATACTCTGTTCGAACGTCTAATAATTATAGACCGACTTTTGCTAAATCTGTCACTGGCTCTCGTTCTATTGTCTGTATGGGACCAAAAATTTACTCTGCTGTCCCGCTTAATATTACCAACATTTCTAATCTTTATGCTTATAAGAAAGCATTAAAACATTTTATTATTAACTCTATCAGATTAATTTAACTACATGTTATTGTACTATATTTATTGTTTAAAAACATGCACCTTCTGATTAATGGAACCATTTAATTATATACCATCATTCCTAATTTTTTGTGTTAACTTTTCTGCTTATTGTGTTTCATGGGTCAGTCTACTAGCGGAAGCATGTGCTTCCTTAAGGCTGGCCCTTTTGAGTTTTATTTTTTTTTGCTGCTTTTTTCAGTTTTTTGTGTTAAATGAAGGAATTAGTATAATAATAAAACTCGTATCTCACATCTCACATAAAAAATAAAATATCGACAATTTCATTGTTTTTGAATGAATAAATAAATAATCAGTGGCTGAATAAAATTTATTTCCAATTTATTTATTTAAAAAAGAACGCGAAACAACAACAATGAAGGAAGGGGCGGGACAAAAAAAACATTAAAATAATAATTCGAACTATTTTAACAAAACAAGTTTTTAAACATAAAAACTCAACAGTATTGTTTCTAGAAACCTATAAAACCCAACTAGAGATGATGTTGTAAAGGTTAAGAGGATATTTAGATATCTTCAGCTACCAGAGATATTGGTATTACTTACAGCAGTTCGGGAACGAACGATACTTTGATATGCTATAGTGATGCTGATCATGGAGGAGACACCATCACGGGAAGATCTACATCAGATGTTGTTTGTATTTATTCTGGAGGAGCTATCAGTTGGCTTAGTCAGAGACAAACGTCAGTAGCCATATCAACGACTGAAGCAGAAGTAGTTGCTGCAAGTGAAGCTACTAGAGAAGCAATTTGGTTGAAAAGATTGTTAGAGGACATTACTGGATATTCTAACAAACCAGAAATTTACGATGATAACAAAGCTGCAATTAAACTAGCTGAGAATCCAGAATATCACAAAAGAACCAAACACATCAAGACAAGACATTTTTTCATCAGAGAAAAAGTCACTGAGTCCCTAACTTTCAAAGTACACCCAGAGGCTTGAAAATTGTTGTTCGCCTGAAAAGCAGTAAATATTTTATTGTTTATATTGTTTTTATTAGGTAAAAGGCTTAAAGTTTTGCCATTTATAGTTTTAATTCGGATGACCCTTCACTTTGTTTAGGCAAATAAATAAATAAAATAAAACTTGTTCAATTCGATCCTACCACTGTTGCAAGAGGTCGTGTTGCTAAATCATTCGTTCTCCTGAATCTTTCTCCGGAGACAATGGCCACGATGAAAAGGTATCCAATTATTTGAATTTTTGAGAAAACACTGTTGACGTCATTTTGACTTGTCGTTTCAAAATTACTATTATTGCAATTAGAGATATTTGCAAAAGTATGTAAATATTGCTAATTTAAAATTAAGCAAATCTTTTTTGTAAATTTATTTTGGTGGAGCTGTTTTGTCTGGTCACCAGCCTCATCTGGGCTCTTCTATGCCCAACTAACGAAAATTAAAACTCATATCTTCTTGTCGCAACCAAATTAACCATATTTTTTAAAAAGTTCCTGTTGCTTTTTAAATTGTACATTAGTTACATTACTACATTGACTTCATTTTTGCGTCCATAAACCTGGCTCGAAGGTAATAATAAATGCTTAAACATTAAAAATAGAGCCCTCAAATATCTCTAGTCTAATATGAGTGTTATTTTTCCAAGTTGCTAAACTCTTCTTCCTTCTCCAATTTTTTAACATCTGTCACAAGTGTTTGAGATCCTACACTGAAACCTGCCTTTAGAGATGACCACATTTTGTTGGGGAAAGTCTTCTTATTGATTGTCTGTTCTCTGAGGTCCATGTTATGCCGAGGAAAACCCAGAAAAATCGTCTTAAGAAAAGAAAAGAAATGTTGGTATTATATATTAGGAAAATATATAGAGATTATGACTCAGCATCAACATTTGCTTTGGATCCACATTTTGCAAAGCCTTTCTGAATTGATGATGACTTAATCACTCCCAATGAAGAAAGCTTTAACCATTTCTGAGGCATTGACCAATTGAATTTAATAATTTGACACAATCTTTGAGATTTCCTTAACAATGCAATAAGTTGTCCATTCCCTTCATAATTCACTTCCATTTTTTTTCAATGACGGCCAATACTTTTTCTGAAATTCTAAAGCTAAGCTTGAAAAGTATGATTCTTTTAAAATTATGGCATTTCTTGAACCCTAGATTTGCAACTATCAGTCAAAAAATCAACTTAGCTTAAAATTACTTTTTTATGCAAAATATGTAAAGAATTCTTAGCAATTAACAAAGTAAATGTACTTATTTACAATTTTCAGAACAATTCTAGCTCTCGATATACTTTGGCAGTAAATTATGGTAAAGTCATATTTGAAAAAAGTCCATTCCTTTAAAATATCCATAAGGACACTTTTTAATCAATACTCTTAAATCAAAGATTTTACTTCATAATTCTGACATTGGTTGGCCAATAATTCAAGAATCTTTATTAACTCGCTCAGCTGAATTAATAGGACCAATTTCAACAAAATCCAAGATGGTGCAGTTAAGTGACATATTTATTTTATGTGACATGCCCAAATTTTAATAATGCTTGGAAACCTGGAAAGTTTTAGCATCTATTGCGACATCTCAAACTCAATTATATTTTATTGCATAATGGAGACAGTCTCAATTTCAATCCAATTTAAAAAAAAAACTGTTCTAAGTCATCTCAATGGTTTAAATGTAAATGAAAAATCTTAAGATTCCAAATAAGCAAATTTCCATCATTACTTAAGACTTTTATGTCTTTCGATACCAGTGACAATGTTGTTAAAGAATTCCAAGAACCCAAGGGCGC
The DNA here is from genome assembly GCA_034509925.1 of Hirudinaria manillensis. Taxonomy (NCBI): domain Eukaryota; kingdom Metazoa; phylum Annelida; class Clitellata; order Hirudinida; family Hirudinidae; genus Hirudinaria; species Hirudinaria manillensis. Next base: position 6,514,669 of record CM067528.1, on the reverse strand, counting down.
ATTTCTGTAATGATAACGATCAGGATTGTTAATAGTACTTTTGTAAACCATTGGTGTTGCAGAGGAAAATGAGGAAGATGGGGACCTCCTCTGAGGATCCCTGTCGGAGAGTTCCGAGAAGGAGTCTCTAACATCTCACATACATATATATGTACATATGAATGTAATATTTAAATATCTTGCATATACCATCATAATCCAAAATACATGCAACAAGGAATTAAAACATGCACAACTTTTATATGCTTTAAAAATTATTAAATTTAAAAATTTAATTGTTAGTTTAATTTTAAACTGTTATAAATCATCTCAATGGCTTAAATGTAAATGAAAAATCTTAAGATTCCAAATAAGCAAATTTCCATCATTACTTAAGACTTTTATGTCTTTAAATACCAGTGACAATGTTGTTACAGATTTCCAAGAACCCACTTCTCCAAGATGCGATTATGGATATTATTTTATCTTTGGAAATCCAAGCTATGCTTTCGAAGAAATGATTCAAATGAGATGTAATCTTTTGCAGGAATGAAAGGACGCATTTCTGTATAAGTAAAGTGCCTGAAGTTAGGAACTCAATTATGCATATATTTTTATATTTAACAAAACTAATCAACATTAATACTAGACTATAACCATTGATTGTTGCTTTTATATGAGCAGACTTATCAGTAATGGAAGACTTATCAGAATTATGGAAACAGATCTTAAATTGTCCAGCAGATTTTCACATAATTCTTATGCTTTGTTCGCAGCATTAGAGTACTCATATGCTTTTTATTAGGTAATGATAACGATCAGGATTGTTAATGATACTTTTGTAAACCATTGGTGTTGACAATATTGATACTTTGCAAATAGCAATACCAATACCCAATGATGATACATTTTTGGCTAGCTACTTGGAGCAGCTGACTTGTCTGAAATTAATACATTAATATGATAACAACCTAAAATTCATAAGAAACGAAAAGTATTTGTTTTTTTCACAACTTCATTGGCCCCATAAATATCAGCATCTCCAAATGTTTGCTCGTCGTGTTCAAACAAAGTCATGAAAAATTTCTTAGTTTTTGTAATTAATGGTTGTAATTAACAAGCCACAAAAAATTAGATTTTTGTGGACAAGGTGGAGGGTTAAAATATGCAAAATTATCTAATTGATTTCGGTTGAAAAAAATAGTGCTTAATTTGGATCCACATTTTGCAAATTTTTTTTGTATTTTTGCTTGGCTCTCTAAATAATCATTTTTTAATCATAATTTACTACATGAAAACTATGAAGACCTCATTTTAATGGGAAAACCTTAAATGCATTAAGCAAAATAATACATTTTAACTCTAAGCATTTTATTTTTCTCAAGTTTTTGAAATAGGATTTTTTAATGAAGTGGGGCCATTTGAGGGAATCATATTTAATATTAAAAAAAAACTGTTTTTTTATGTATCCCAATGCACATAAATTTGAATTGAGATTTACTCTGAATTACAGTTACTGATTATTATAACATTGTAACAGTTACATCAGGACCTACCAGCAAGGAGGTATCGTTTCTCTGGCCCATAGAGATCATAAAGTCTATTGCAAAATTCACCAAAAGTCATGTCACAGTGCCAGGCCTTCACCAATCTTGCAAACTCCTCCAACTCTTTGGCATCCAAAACATTGTACAGCTGTTTTTGCAAGTTTAAAACAAATGATCATGATGCTGAGAGTTGTGGAGATATAATTTTTGTCGATTTATTTATTTTCATATATGGTCAAAGGGCCTTTTGCAAATGCCAAAATGCAATTACTATGAAATAGTACAATCTACAGTGCGCGTCATAAAGATAGGACAGGTGCATATTTTGATGATATCATTCCAAGTAGCGGAGTTATGTAAACCATTTTTTTATATGATATAGTAAAACACGTTACATTTACAGATTTATCAAATTTATTGTACAAAAATAAATATTTTGTGAGAATTTAGCAAAACACTGGAAATCCCCGAATTTGCACACATCAACGAAGAACACTGTGGGGCATACATTTTCAAATTTATTGGATTTAAACATTTAAATTATGATTTATATGAAAGTCAATAATGAGTTTTGTCTCCTTTCTTCATAATTACTTCTTTAATTCTGTTTTTTAATGAATCCAGGAAAGGTTTTAGGCTGTCTTCATCCAGCTCTTTCCAGGCCTTTTCCAAAGAGTCTTTCAGCTCTTGAACGCTGGAATATTGCTTGCCATTACAATATATTTTCCTGGCAAACAATCCCCACACGTTTTCGATGGGGTTCAAGTCTGGGGAGCGAGATGGCAACTTGAGAACCTCCAAATTCCTTTCCTGGAAAAAAAGTTTGGTTGCTTTTGCCGTGTGTAGAGGGGCATTGTCATGCTGGAAGATCACCCTTTCACTTCCAAATTTGTCACATAATGTGAACAAATGATGGTCCAGAGTTTCAACATATTTGGCAGAGTTTTGATTCCCCTCTAAGAACACAAGTTCGGAAGAACCTCGAGAGGAAATGGCAGCCCAGACCATCACTGAGCCACCTCCAAAATTTCTTTTAAAAAATGACTTTTTGACATCGTGCCAATGAAATTTGAATCCATCTGGACCATCCAAGTTAAATTTTTTTTCATCTGAAAAAATTATGTACTTCCAGTTGGTGTCCAAATCCAGCATCTCCTTTGCCCAGTTCAGTCGGAACTTCTTGTGGGCCTCCGTCAGAAGGGGCTTGTGCTGACGCTTAACAAACTTTAGAAAACCACTTCCACGGAGACATCTCAATATTGTCGATCTACTGACATTTAGCTTTAAGCTATTTTTTAGGTCCTTTGTTGAACTGAGCCCCTTGGAAGCTTCGCGAAAGATGACTCTTCTCTGACGTTCATCCAGTTTTTTTGGTCTTCCAGGGGAACAAATCGTTCCATAACTTTGAGGATCACTTATAAAATAACTAATAACATTTCTAGAGCGATTCATCCTCCTAGAAATTTCAAAAATTGACAAATTCAAGTCTTTAAAGGCAAGAATTTGTCCTCTTTCAACATCGCTAAGTTGCTTTCCTAAACCCATCAATAATAACGTTACCTATCGATATTTTATTCTATAAACATGTTACTGACATCAAGTAATATATAAGGAGTCTTATTATGTTAATGAACTTTTGTGAAACCTGTAATAAAAATTTTTTTCCTCAACGGAAGAGACCCCATGCTCCGTTGCGGAAACTCCGAGAAACAACATCAAAAGTGTTTCTTGGTGGATTCTCATCAATATTCAAATTTTAGTCTTAACTTTTATTGAATACTAATTAATTACTCTTTTGTGATCGCTAAAATCAGCATTTTGACCAAAGTTTACCGGTAATTTTAAAGATAGAGACAGAAAGCGTGTGATTCTAGTACCTGTCCTATCTTTATGACGCGCACTGTATGAACTCAACTTATTAAATTCATTCTTAGTCCTTATACTGTTCTTAACTATTTCATCATCGTCTTATCAAACATTGATAACAACTTTTAATCTATCATCTTCACCCCCACCTTTTTCATGTAGTCCATGATGAGTTTCTGTTCGATGTCACCAAGCTGGGAATTGGAATCATGGATTGATTCTGTGCCAGTGGAGTCGATGGAAGCCCTTTTAGGAGTGGAAGGGGGATCAAGCGAACCACTTAAGTCCTTGCAGGAATTGGAGAGGCTAAAATGATGCATGTATGATCAAAAAACCGAATCCTATGCTTTGACGAATTAAATCATCAAACACTTTATCAGATGACTGAAGTGATTTGGTCAAAAATGGACTTAATGCCTACATAATTTCTTTAACTGCTGTAAACGTTTGACTGCTTCTCTTAAAACTAACAATTCTTTGAGGGTTAATTTTCCATAGGGAATTTTCTTTCTCAATTATAGCAAAATATTTAAATCTATGGAAAATGTTCCAAGCACTGAAAAATTAACAAACCCAATGGGGGTTAAGTTGGAATGGTAGGTGATAGACATCAATCAAAACGTTTTTTAAAATATAATTTAAATGTTAGAAAAATAACAGTGCATAGCAAATGGAACATTATAGAATATTTGATGAATTTGGTTCCTAACTTTAAATTTTTAAATAAAACAAATCTTTGTTTCATCTAAAATCTTGAAATGTGTATGTGTATCGTTCTCTTCAAAAGGGCCATCTTCATTATAATAATTATTATAATATTATATTCATTACTAAGTCTTTCCCTATATCTGATTGTTTTGGTAGTCGGCCATGTTAAACATTCAATGCAACATGTTCAACACTAACATAGGAGATTCGTCATTAAATGATTTATTAACCATGTTTTACTTTTCAAGTTTTTCTTTAGATCATTTATTTGTATATTTCGGTGTATATTCGCCCTGCCACGCGTTGCTGTGGCTCAATTTAATTAATTTTAAAAGAAAGAAATTTAGCACATATTTGCTAAGATGTTTATTTTTACAATTTCACAATGCTTGAGGTTTAGTTGTTCCGTTCTCTGTACAAATATAGGCATTATAAGGTTTCCCGATTCTAGAAAAATTGCCCATGATTCTAATGCTTTGAATATCTCGAAGTACTTTTTCAATCAATTCTTCTGTCTTTTTGTCACGAAAATACAGAAATTATGAGGCAATGAAATTCGTCCTGAAGTCAGATCAACCATTTCGCATTTGTTTTACTGCTAATTTACTTATATCTGCTGTCGATCTTCCTTTGCATAAATAATATCCATCATATCCTGCAAACGTGGTGGAGACCAATTATGTTCTTTTTTTCCTTTGACTATCATCGGCGTTTTCAATCTTAGATTTCGTGTTAATAAATGTTAATTTTTTTTAACTCTGAACTTTTCCTATATCAGTTATGATTGTTTCAACTATAGCTATATAGAAACACTCCCCTAATCGAGCACTATGTTGTGTCAAAATTTCAAAGCAATTGGTTAAGAACTTTCAGAGAACATTTGCACGATACAAACACTCATTGCATTTTTATTTATATAAATTATATTAAATAAATGAATTTGATTATTTTAATTAATTTTAGTTTTAAAGTGCGTTTTAAAATTAAATTTTTATTGATAAAGAAATGCAATAAAAATTTAAATGTTCGCCTATTTTCGTCCCTGGCAAGATGGCCGGATTTTCGAAAAAAGCGTATTTTTACACGATATAGTTGTGGCATATATATGAAACCTATATAGAAACACTCCCCTGATCGAGCACTATGTTGTGTCAAAATTTCAAAGCAAATGGTCAAGTACTTTCAGAGAACATTGGCATGTTACAAACGCACATTGCATTTTTATTTATATAGATAACTTATTTTCCCTCTTGCCATGATTGTTCCAGCTACGAATTTATCATAAATGAATTTTCAAATCTACCTCCAGATAATATTCAATAATTAAATTAACAACCACAAAATTGTAAAAGCTGACATGAATTCATCCATAATCAATAATTCTCACAAGCTATAGTTGGGTTGGGTCAAACTTGAGTGTGTTTCCTTTTGATCCATATCTGTAAATAACGGTAAATTAAGAACTGCATTTCAAATTTAAAAACAATATCATATATTTTGCCTAAAACTGTGTCACCTTATAAACAAATTACTCAATTATTTCATTTTAAACTATTTACTCTTAAACTCTATGATCTAAATCCAATATATTTTAATTCATGACAAATCCATGCTCTACACTGGATGGTCCAGGTATGAAACTGACAAACCTTTTAGCAATCTTATAATTTATTTATATCATATTATTTATAAATCATCTCAAATTTTGAAAAAATATCACCGCAGTTTCTATTACCTATGTGGTTAATGATTGATGGGTTCCATATATTTTTGGACCACCCTACTCTACATAAAACAAAATGTCTTGTATTTTAAATACACTACAATAATATCCATAATAATAATAATATTAGCAATAATAATATGGCATTAATGTAGCGCCGTATGCATGAGCTACAGGGGCACTGAATCAAATATACATTATTAAATATATATTTACAGATTTTAATTAAGATGTATTTTTATTTTCAATTGTTTCCTACTTTTTTGTTAATTCAGAGTAAGGTTGACTAATGTAAAAATAATAGACAAACAGTAGCTTCCCTTTCAGCACATACCTTTTTTTGTATGCAAAATATGAATAATTGTAATACATTAGATAGATACTACATTTAAAAAAGTTATGGCATATTAATGACAAGCTTTGTTCTCATGATACACCATATCAGTCATCCTGCAATGAACAGTTGAGAACCTCTGCAACCTTGAACCTTGGCGAACATCTTAATGGTTGGCATGAGAATTATTCATCTATTCAAAATCATGATCATTGGCACTGATCTACCTTGCCTATTGTTGATAAGGTTTGTTGATGAGCCTTGCCTGAGAAGGGCTGTTACTCTCTCCCTTTGGAAAGTGTCTTCAAAAAACTGTTCCATGGAGGAACAAATTCTAATAGCAATGTCCTAATTTTGAAAAAAAAAAGGGGTAACATTTTGGTCATGATGACTATTGGGATTGGATGTCTTTGACTTTTGAGCATCCAATTTATCAGATTATTTACTTAGGCAATTTAATAACTAAAAATATTAATCATAAATGACCTTGCTCTCACAGAATGCAACGATCATGTGGCATATGAGATCTTCGTCAGCTTCCATATTTTCATTTTTCTTGGAATCAACTTCACCTTATGGTAATTATGATGATGATGATGATGATTGTAATTATTAGAGTTATGGGATGGGATGAAATTGTGCTGCTAATTATTGCTTTTGGCAAAAGCCATAAACACTTACTAGTTATATTCTTAATGCAATAAACAATGGAACCTACCATATTTGATTGTAATTATATGCTGCTCATCTTCATAGAGATATGACACAAAAGCCACCTGGTGAATAGGCATCCTCACTAAGACATCCTGAAATGGTTGTACTGAGTAATAAATCTGACAACTGCAAATATTCATAAGGTAATTTGTAGGATGTACTCTCTGTTCAATAAATACAGGAGCTTCATATACACTACAGACACCACAGTTATTGGATCATAACTAGATCAGTAATGATAGGAAAGGATTTGGTTATAGGCTATAAAATTTATTTTAGATAGCTAACATGAACTTTGAAGTAGCTTTAAGCAATATATAAACATGAAAATTTAAACAAAATGCTCAATAAAGATGGTTTAATGAGGCAATGCCTGGAAATGAAAGCTTAAAGGTTCAGGAAAGCTAATTATTCATTTTAGAAAATTGCTGAGGGGCTCAAAAGACCCATGCATTGTTATTTTAAAAGAATATTATATATTTTTGTTGAGTAATGTTTGTACATATTGTTTTGTTAGTGAATTCGTTTATTCAAAAAAAATTTTGAGATATACACAAATCATGCCCAAAAAAAATCACAAATTCATCAATGGTTTATCCCAAGGGAATTTAATTCCCGTCTAAGGGATAGGCTAATTCATATTGACAAAGTTGAAGGGGCGTATGAAAGGGTCTTAACATAAATGATAAATTGAGATTTTGATGACAAAACTTCTGTTGCTAACGGTATGTGAAAATTAATGACAACACTAAGAGATGAGGTAAACACGATGGGAACAACGAACACCTGATAATGAGAGATATAGATTAACCAGGGAGATGCTGTGACAGAAGACCAAGGATAACGAAAGGAATGATGAATGATGAAGTGATGAAGAAATGTGCGGTTCAACAACTGGAGAGAATGTGTTTTTAAGAAGGGATTTAAATAGAGAGGAACTGTTTAAAGAAGTAAGGGTTAATGGCAGAGAAGAGAACAAAATTGGACCTTTACAACATATGGAGAATTTTTTGAAGGTGGTTTGGGAAAATTCAGATCTAAATTGATTGGATGATCTAAGATTGTAAGAGTGTGTTATATCCGTGGCAATGCTTAATTAAGAGATAAGTTGGTGGATCAAGTGTGTCTGTTTTATTTCCAAATACGTATTACAAGCTGTAGCAATATTCATAAAAAAGATTATGAATATTTTATTACTACTTAATACTAAATATTTTATAAATAATAAATTAATAATATTATTTATATAATTCGGCCCATAACACCTCCCCCTCTCACAAACCTTCATAATTGACATTGGATGTATCTACTTCCAATCTGTTTGAGGTTCGCTCGTGTTAACTCTGGTGCCACTTGTCTACATCGTAGACTGACCGCCTATGCTTCCTCAACATCTTACACAGTTCCCATGAGCGACGGCCCCGATCAAAGCACCAGCGCACTAGTATAATTCTATTAGACCATCCAAGTGGGCAAGCGGCCTGTTTTCCCCCTTTCTCCATCCAACCAGGGAGATGACCGGAAAACTCCCGAAATGTGTTCACTGACGTCTCTTCTCTCCTCTTACTTCGACCCAACACCTTTACTCTACGCCTCATTGTCACCACCCCAGAGAGCATGGAGCTGGCATCCACACCCAACCACTTATGGATCCTCTCCCGTCCAATCTCTGTCCACCACGGTGACAACCTCTCTCCCTTCACATATTGGTGCAGACCAGGCTTCTTTCTTCACAGTCCTGTCCACACCTCTCCAATAATTAGTAAGGTGCAAACATCCTTTCCTGCACCTTCCAAAACCATTGTCCCATTTCCACATAGGACTGCTACCATCTTGTTCAGACAAGGGTCCGCAGCACTCCAGGAAACGGTCCGACCGTGACACTCCATTCGACTCTCCGAAGGTTGTCCGGTACCTCCTTTTTCCATATTCATAATAATCCACTGGGATCCCCTTTGACAGAAGGGATGTGGCAGACCTCACACATTCCTCCTGCAATGTCTCTCTGGAATCCCGGTTGTGCTCTTCCACTATCGAGCCAAGCACAACCACATCATCTAAACATTCAGGGCGCTCCATTGCCCCCTGTAAAATATCAGAGATGAACACATCTCCGGAAGGTAAGCTTCGGTACACCAGCGGATCCTGCTGAATCATCAGCTCTCCTCCGCTCTTCTCTTCCTCCCTTTGCAGTGTCTCTCTGGGATCCCGGTTGTGCTCTTCCACTATCGAGCCAAGCACAGCCACATCATCTAAACATTCAGGGCGCTCCATTGCCCCCTGCAAAATATCAGAGATGAACGCATCTCCGGAAGGTAAGCTTCTGTACACCAGCGGATCCTGCTGAATCATCAGCTCTCCTCCGCTTCTCTCTTCCTCCCTTTCTGACCGTGCACTTGCGCAGTCACTCCTAACAGACCATGTACCATGCGCCTGATACACAAGCGGATCCTGCTGAATTATCAGCTCCACTCCGCTTCTCTCTTCCTCCCTTTCTGACTGTGCACCTGCGCAGTCACTCCTAACAGACCATGCACCATATGCCTGGTCCCCACGACCATTGGAGTAACCCTCCAATGATTCGTTCCTTAGATTGCCTTCTTCCTGGAGCCTCTGCTCTCCTCTCCAGCAGACAACTCCAAAGGCCTCCTCGAGGGGTGGAACACTGCTCCAGTTGCTGTCCAGTATCTCTCCAACACTGCCATCTACGTAGCCACGTTCTTGGCCAGTGTGACCACTGCAGCAACCCTCAGCCTCCACATCTCCTTCCCCTTCAATCGGTGCCCCGTTCGCCACTACAAACGGCATGGGACCTCCACAACTACTAGAGCACAATTCTCCGGCAGAAGCTTGCTCCATCTCTTTGCTAAGGAGATTCCCGCAACACTCCTCCTTGTGCTCCGTTGACACTTCACCAACTGTCTCTTTGCATTTTTCTACCACGGAATTTCCACCGCACTCTGGCAACTCTTTTACCTGCCTGCTTCCACTTCCATACTTGGCTTCTGGTTAGCCTGCACGAGTTCCAATAACTTAAGAAGTAATTCGTTCCTTTGACGCATTTCTTCCTCATTAGATCGAATTCGTCCAACCAGGTATTGGTTCAGCAGTTCCAAAGGGTCTGAGTTTCCTGCCATGATTGGTTCTTAAATCCTCGTCGCCAAATGTTATATCCGTGGCAATGCTTAATTAAGAGATAAGTTGGTGGATCAAGTGTGTCTGTTTTATTTCCAAATACGTATTACAAGCTGTAGCAATATTCATAAAAAAGATTATGAATATTTTATTACTACTTAATACTAAATATTTTATAAATAATAAATTAATAATATTATTTATATAATTCGGCCCATAACAGAGTGGATATCTGAGGATTTGGAAAGCATATTACTAAAGGCAGAAGGCAGCAAGTTATGTTCATAATTATACATGAAGAGGCAAGTTTGGAATTTATTGATCTGATAAACATTCAAAAAACCATTTGAAATGAAGAAGTCCTTTGTGTGAGCATGTGGATGGAGGCAAAACATAATCCTGATTATTCTTTTTTGAAGAGTGAGTAGATGGGTGAGTTTAGAGGGATAGCTAGATGCCCAAGCTATATTACAATAGATGAGATAGGAATAGATTCATGAATAGTACAGCATAGTCAGAATTTTTCTATCAACAAATGAATTGATTTTTGATATAACTCCAATGATTTATGAAATTTTGGTGGCAACTTAATTGATGTGGAAAGACCAGTTTAATTTCTCATCGATAATAATGCCGAGGAATTTGGTGGACGTAACATGTTTAATCTGAAGGTTGTTAATGCTGGGTTGAATGATATGAGTTCTATCCTTGTTCTTTGAACAAAACAGCATGAAGTTTGTTTTTTCAATATTTAAAGATAACTTATTGGCGCGAAACCATATGTCAACATTAGTTAACTCCCTATTAATGGCAATAATCAATTCATTAAGATTTTTGCCAGAGGCAAATACATTAGCATCATCCGCAAATAACAAAAATGAAAGCAATGATGAGGAATTGTGTAGGTTGTTAATATAAATGATAAAGAGTAAAGGACCAAGAATAGAACCTTGAGGAACACCACAAGTTACTTCACTGAACAACGACCTAGACCCATTAAATTCTGTCAATTGTTTACGACCCGCCAAATAACTGGCAAACCATTTCAAAACGCAGCCATGCAAGCCATAATAATAGAGTTTTGACAAAAGTATCTCATGATTTACGGTGTCAAATGCTTTAGATAGGTCAAGAAACACACCAATGGTGAACTCACCACGGTCTAGAGCGTCAGCGATTCTGGAATGAAGTAACAACAAAGGCATATATGTAAAGTGATTTTTTCGAAATCCGAATTGTTTGTTGTTAAGGAGACTGAACTTTGATAAGAAGATTTCCACTCGACGATATACTGCCTTTTCAAAAATTTTAGAAAAATATGGCAGGATTGAGATAGGTCTATAATTGCAGATCTTGTTCAAATCACCAGATTTATGCAATGGAATCACTTTGGCCAATTTTAAGTCATCAGGAACATTCCCCGTTAACAAAGAACAATTAATTAGAGAGCTGAGGGTGTCTGAGATCAATGAGATGAATTCACCAGCAATGCAAGGATCAACACCATCAAGATCACAGCTATGGGAGGTCTTCAATTCTTTGACTATTTGAATGATCTCATCTGTCGAAACAGGGAAAAAAAACATTGTGGGGTGGAAGATCTTGTGAGGAATTTATCGAAGGACTTGGATGAAGGAATGATTTTCTTTGCCAAGTTTGGTCCAAGATCGGAAAAATATTTGTTGAATTTTTCGGCTAATGCAATTGGAGAGTTTATTTCGCACCCGCCGTCCGAATAAAATATGTCGGGAGCTACAGCTGGTTTGCTCCCTCTAGACAAAATACTTTTTATGATATTCCAAGTACCCTTTGGATTTCCTTGATGACTCTGGAATCTTGATGAGAATTTGTTTCTGTAATTTGAGAATTTTATTTTATTTTCTGGAGTTGGATTCTTTAGATATGTCTTGTACAGATTTCTTTTTACTTTACAAGATTTTAGGAGAGCAGGGGTCATCCATTCCTGTCTTTTCATTCCTGATCGAGAGCCGACGATTTCCAAGGGAAAACAATGATTATATAGATTTTGATATTTCGATATAAAAAGTTGATAGGCGTGAGATATATTTTGGGATTCACACTCTATGGTCACATCGGACCAATCCTCCGCAGTCAAGCTTTCTTTAAATTTCAGTTTAGCTTGTTTATCCTGTCTTCTGCGCAGCACTGGGGGCTCCACTATTTTTACAATCTCATGCAGTTTAATATTGATGTAGAGAGGGAGGTGATCCGAAATGTCATCAATAACAATTTTGGGAAAGCATTTGCTGAGGGAGATATTTGTGAAGATATTGTCTATGAAAGTGGCAGATGAGGGTCCAATTCTTGTGGGTTTGAGGAATGCAGGCATCATGAGAAAAGAGTGGAGGATGTTTAAAAATTCATTGGTGGGTTGACAGCTTTCAATTGCTAATAGGTTAATGTTAAAGTCGCCCATTATTATTGCCTTTCTGTTGTCTTTGATGGTGTAAGAAAGGAATTCTGAAAATTCTTTGTTAAGAAATTTTAAGCTGTTTCCAGGTGGGCGATAGATAATGACTACAACAATGTTCTCTCCTCTGCGTTGGCTGATTGAAATTAGAAGATATTCAAAACTTTCAAATTTCCAGTCACTCGTGTCAATGAGATTAAATTTGATGTTGTCTTGGAGAAAAAAGCCAACGCCTCCTCCTAGGCTCTGATCTCTGTTTTTCGAAACAAATTTGTAACCATTAATAGCAGGTACAGGATCACTGTCTTTCAGCCATGTTTCACTGACACCCAGGATCTCTGCATGACAAGAAGACAACAACAATTCCACTTCCTAGAGTTTATTTGAGATGCTTCTGCAGTTAATATGCATCACAGAAAAGTCTGATTTACATAATTGGGCCATATCTTTGGTTGTGACATAACTTGAAACCTCGTAAAACTCCGGCAAGTATGCATCCGGGTCAGATGAAGAAAAATCAAAATCCGCCATTTTTCATACTTTCTTGGTACTTGTTGATGAATCTACAGTCTTTCCAGACAAAGAATGCATTATAAGACTTACTTATATCATCCAAAACTGTTGAAACATAGTCTAAATTGCCGGGGTTAATAATGGAGACGAATGAAACTGAAAATAAATCTTCTAGAAACAAAAACCCCAAGATGAGAGGAAAAGAAAAATAAACCACAGACATCAACCAGATGAGGTTAGTATTTCTCCAAATCCATGAGGTTGTGAACTCGAGTTGGCCCCGAGTTTTCACTTCTCTTGAAATAAACTTGACCACTCCATGTCCATGTCGATGATAACTTTTTATCCTTTACAAGTCTCCTGGCTTTGGCAAAGATCTCTGAGTTTGACTTGGTTAAGTGCTCGTTGATGTAAATCTTTGACAATTTGTCTTTGTGCAGGGATTTTCTCAGAGCAAATACTCTGTCTCTGACCATCTTTGAAGCGAAGGTGACAACTATTGGACGAGGTCCGCTTTTGCTGGGGATCCTGTACCCAGAGTGAATGTCGCTCTCTGAAATGTCTACGCCGAGTTTTGACTTGCAGCAGTTAATAACTGCCCGGATTGTGTCTCTTCGATTCGTACCTTGATCCCGACTTGGCTTCTTGCCTGAGGAAGTAGCGACCACCTCGGCCAAAGAAGCATTAGGTATTCCGTGGAATACCAGATTGTTGGCTCTCAGCTGGGTTTCGACTGCGTCTATCCTCGCCTTTAGGCGATTGTTTTCCTCGCTGAGCTCGCTCACCCTTCCAATCAATGCATTCATTTCCTCTTTGACCGCAGATTTAACCAGTCCAGGCATCTCCTCTCTGATCAACTCCCTTATAGACTTCAAAAATAATAATAATAATGTAAATACCATAAACTAACTAGATAAATAGTAGCAAGATGTCATAGTAACGAGATTTGACTGTATTTAATAAGATTATAGCACCAAGAAATACTCTTCCAAGCCAGAGAAACTGCAGGTGAGGAGAAAATCATCATGTCAATTTACATTAATCTAGCTAAAAACAGAGATAAATTTATAAGAGATTTTTCGAATTTCTATAATGATAAATTAGTTCTAAATCCAAATAAGATTTTGAATTTTGAAAAAGGATAGAAAGTTCCAACTCTACAAAGATACATGAGCATTGATATAGTTCCATGTCTAAGCTGTTATGGAACAAAGAAGTTCCTAACATTTGTGGCTGTTGCAAAGATATGTTAATTAACATAGGAATAATTTTTTACCAAATTTAGTGAACAACTTTGGAAGAGCTATTTACAGAGGTTACTAAAATTTAAAGTCATATTAAATCATTAAAAACTTGTAGTTCCTATCTATATCTATTTCATTCTCCAGTCTATATAATCTAAATATATATATAAAAATGTCATGATTTAAATATCTTGCATTTACCATCATAATCCAAAATACACGATAAAAGAATAAAGTTGTTGGCAGGCCTGCTCATGTTTACATTAAATATATGCAACAAGGAATTAAAACATAAATATCCAAATTTGAATATTTTATTAAAAAAATTTCAGATAATGTGAAAATGTATTCTACATTCTGACTATAATTTATGGAGAAATGCGCTAAAATCATTTGTTTGTCATATCTTTAAATTGCCTGAAATTAAAGACAATAATAATCTAAACATGTCTAAAAATGTCTAAACAATCAAAATAGTGTCAATGTGATATTTATTATCTATTCTTTTCTGTTATTATAATGCATCTTGATTTCATTGACAACACTAATTCTTCCAGGCATTCCTTTTGTAAGCTTTTCCAGGATTCAATTATCACTTTAACTCCATAATATTTGAATATGGTTTAGCATTAGTGTTCTAGGATTATATATGGTGTGCATATATGATCTTTGGTTTAGGTACCTCAGACGACAAGGGCACGTTCCTTTCCATTCGAGTTTCGCTCGTGATCATTTAGGACCATGTTTGTGTTGTGTGTTTTAATAAACTGATGAGATCTTGATTTCCTGGAGTCATAAGAATTAGTAAACCTGCTGTGTCATAGTCTACCAAACATTTTCTATAGGATTTCACTGATCAGGAAAACACTGTGATTCTAACTTAATTGTTATAATTTCTACTTTGTAATAAGATTTCATATTAGTAAATTATTAAATTATATACCCAAATTTCATAGTATAAAATTAATATTTATGAATATTAAGCCAAAAAAAGTGGTCCACTTAAGGATATGATGATCACTGTGTATCTATAAAAAGTCACTATCCAAATGTCTTGCAAATAACGCCCTAACCCAAAATACAAGATAAAATAATAAAACTAAAAAGAATTGAGTTATGGAAACTGAATTACAACTGAATATCTGAAAACTAGAATTACAAGGTGATCAAAATAATTAGCATCAATTACTAAATTGAAACTTCAAAATGGCTTCATAACAAAAAAAAATAAATTTTTACCTGGTTGTCATCATTGGTAAGAATCTTAAAGACACTGGAACTGAGCCGGAGAAGAGCACTGTTATGATATGGTTGAAGTCTCATCACTTGGCCTTTGGCCTGCATTTCAAAAATATCAATGATGGCAGTTCAAACTCAAATTAAACATCAAAGGACAAAAATAAAGTAATGAGCAAATAATACACAAATCTATGACAGTTTGAAATGTATTATTTCACACATTAAATTTACAATTACAATAATAATGAGAATTTAAGCATCAATGTTACTGACAGAGTAAAACTTCAGAAGTAAGCAAGAACAATGCAGTTTCTCAAAAGACAGTTTCTGCAAGGACTCACCCTAGCCACATCAATGACCCTCATAACCTTTGACCGCGAGTTCATGTCCAGTTCAATAGCAATGTTTTCAACTGTGCCACCATACTAAAGTTGTTAATTACATAAATCAAACCGCAAATTGAAGAACCGCAACATTAATACTTAAACTTAATTTCGAAACTAGTTCCCGATCTAAATAATAGTTGCTACTTTTATTCCATTGGTCTGGAAAAGCTTAAAATCAAATCTAAAAAATTTCTGAAGATAAGTGATGTAAAACACAATTATCATGAAATTACTTTGAAATATCTTAATAAAACCTTTTAAACCTGTATTTCAAATTGCTCCATTAGTTTTCAAATGCACTAAGCGTTTAATTACGATGTTATCTTTTCGGCCACACAGCGCACAAACACAAGCACCTGCGAATATTTACGAAATCCCCAATCAAAACACAAACGGACCTTTTAATTCATACCATAATTCGTTTGGAACCACAAACTCCAAGTGTGGACGCAATATAAGCCTAATTAATATTATTAATTATTAGATCGAGATTTATTCGGTGTTATAAACGATGACTGATAGGTATGGAATAGCCTTAGTTGACGATAGATAACATTCTGAAGATCCTTTCTGATAAAGGCAATCGACCAAAGCGACGGATCTTTCAATGAGTTATTGCTGCTGCAGATCTAACTAATTTTTAACACTTTGAATCAAACCAGATTCCCATCATGTGTCATTACAACATAAATATCAGTACATATTCTATATACTATGACCTTACAAAGAAATTGTTAAGTTATCAAAATAGTTCTTCACCAGCCCCATACTGTTTTTGACTTAGAACAACGTCCACTGACAAAAAAGCACTGAAATAAAATCGATATCTGCCACAAAGCTAATGAACAATTTTTTGTTATTTAATTTATTAGAATTTGCCTAAACACACGTTAAATCGCTAACCATTCCATAAAACCGCAAAATTATTCTTCCTTGTATACTTTATCCCAGAATTGAGTTCTCTAGAAATGCTTGTAAAAATCTTTCATCCTAAAATCGCAATGAAGTTCAGCAACCATTTGTAGTTAGCTGTTCATTCAAAGCAACCTCATTGATGTTATCATTGAAGAAAGGATTCAATAGCCATAATACTTTCTGAACATCTGTTTCAGAAGTTATTGGAACATATTTTAAAATTTAAAGGCAAAACCATTAAATACTCCTCAGAATAGCGCCTGTCAATTTGTCTTCTGTGTTATTTCTATACTTGAAAGCTCCAATCTTGTCTCTTACCGTGAAAATATCATATCATATCATATCATATCACATCACATCACATCACATCACATCACATCCCCTCATATCATATCATACAACATCCATAGTTTTATTTTTTTAATTTCTGATATTATAAATCGAACGAGTTTTTCTATTGTTTTTATATTTCTGAAGTAATTGAAACAATCCATTTAGCAGGATTCGACAACAATTAGCTCTTTTTAACTCTAGATGTTACAATAATTATAATTATTTCAGTCAAGAAATTAAGCAACATTTTAATATAACAATAATTTGTTAAGCACAAATTTTAGACAAAATAAATCGAAAATGCAAGGATCAAATCGATGCTTACATACTATAATTAAAATTACAGTCTTTGAAAATAAATACTATGATTATAAAAAATATATTATGTTATGCAATAATAAAAATTTATATTTGTAAAATTTTATTATGTACGTTTAATTAATTCGTTTTAAATTAATAATTAATTTAATTAAAAAAAAATTAATTTAATTAAAGTATTTAATTAAATCGTTTTAAAACATTAAATTTTAATATGCATGATCTTTCAAATTTAATGGGGCAATGCAAGTTATAAAAAAAGTTAACAAATATAAAACTTAACAGCTTTAAATAAATCAAATAAAATAAATAAATAAATGGAAGCGAAGAACTCAGAAAAGCAAGAGCGGTCTACAAAACCTGAAGCGAAAGAACAACAAACTGAAACCGCTTTATTGTACTGTAAGTCAGAATGTTGTGTTGGGGAAAAGATTGAGGCCGTAATAATAAAAGATGAAGAAGAATGTCCAATTTGCCTCTGTTCACTAAGTTCAGGGAAAGTAGCTATGTTGGATTCCTGCAAACATGAGTTCTGCCAAGTCTGCATCACAATATGGAGTAGTAGGGAGAATAAGTGTCCAAAATGTAGACAGAAGTTTAGTACAATAACAGTCGCGAACTCCCGATTTAAACGGTCTGGATCGGTGCGGATTAATCCAATGAAGCATACGTTTTGCTATATTCTAAGTCCAATTGTTAACTCCATTTCTAGAGGAATTAACGAACATTGGATGAAGCTCTTAAAATTCATGCACGGAGCACAAGCTCTCCGCGGTACTAGATTAAGGGCTATTGATGTTCTTAAGCTCGAGAAATATAGAAACGAAGGAAGAGTTTTAGTAGAAAAAGAATCGTTTGCTATCGTTAAATCAGAAAAGGGACAAATCCAAGCTGTATTTTGCTTACTGTTACCAAACCTAATCATAAGACTTGTAATATCAGATGAAAAATTCGAGTTTGATACCGATAATTCAGCCGCTGATGAAGCAGTCGAATGCTTGAACACTCAGCTCATGTCTTGTTGCAATGCATTATCGCAACTCTTATCTTCAAAGGTTTCAAGATTTTTTATTCGAAAGTTTGAAAACGTCAGTTGTTCCCTCCTCATAAACGGTTGTGATCACCACTTTGACGGAAAGGTGCACTGTGTGCCAATGAAAGAGCAACTCGAAAAACTGCAAACTTGTAATTTCGACCCTTCTCTTTTAAATCAACAAAGGAATAAGTTGCCTTCGCTACATCTAGGAGCATTTTCCGCGTACACCCAGAGGCTTGCGAATTGTTGTTGGCCTGAAAAGCAGTAAATATTTTATTGTTTATAGTTTTAATTCGGATGACCCTTCACTTTGTTTAGGCAAATAAATAAATAAAATAAAACTTGTTCAATTCGATCCTAACACTTTTGCAAGAGGTCGTGTTGCTAAATCATTCGTTCTCCTGAATCTTTCTCCGGAGACAATGGCCACGATGAAAAGGTATCCAATTATTTGAATTTTTGAGAAAACACTGTTGACGTCATTTTGACTTGTCGTTTCAAAATTACTATTATTGCAATTAGAGATATTTGCAAAAGTATGTAAATATTGCTAATTTAAAATTAAGCAAATCTTTTTTGTAAATTTATTTTGGCGGAGCTGTTTTTTTTTGGTCACCATTCTCATCTGGGCTCTTCTATGCCCAACTAACGAAAATTAAAACTCATATCTTCCTGTCGCAACCAAATTAACCATATTTTTTTAAAAAGTTCCTGTTGCTTTTTAAATTGTACATTAGTTAATAATTCTCCATAATGGCATCAGGCTCACAGAGTTTGTGATGGCTAACCAGTACGTTGACATATCTGTCCAAAAGGGAGGAGTTCCAGGTGTACCTGGGTGCATTGAACACACCTCCATGATATGGGAGGCGATCCAGAGGGCCAGGAGGGGCCGGTTGAGTCTGTACGTAGTGTGGCTGGACCTAGCAAACGCATATGGGTCGGTGCCGCATCAACTCTTGTGGAAGACGTTGGAGGCACACCATGTGCCTCAGCCCGTTATCCATATCCTCCAGGAATATTTTAACGGGTTCATGATGCGTTTCTCCACCCAAGCGTACACGACGAAATGGGTTCCTCTGCAGGTCGGGATAGCCATGGGGTGTGCGATCTCTCCGACCCTGTTCGTACTGGCGATGCAGATCCTACTAAAGGCAGTTGGGTCCGACATTCCAGAGGCGCACATTGGTAAGGGTGTGTACATGCCTCCAATAAAGGCATTCATGGACGACACCACCCTGATTATGAATAGGAAGCGAGTCGTTCAGGAAACCCTGGACAAGCTGGACGACTTGCTAGGATGGTGTCGTATGTCCTTCAAACCTGCGAAGTCCAGGAGTCTCTCTTTGGTTAGAGGGAAAATTTGCAGGGACGCGTTCTTCGAGGTGGCGGGACAACGAATCCCCACAGTATCCGAGGAGCCTGTGAAGAGCCTAGGAAGGATGTTTGACGACTCGCTCACCGACAAGAGCATGAAGAACGCCATAGTCACGCAAACCAGTAAGGGGCTGCAAGCGATCGAGGCGGCGCCGCTCCAGGGTCGTTTCAAAGTGTGGCTTTTGCAGTTTGTGCTCCTGCCCAGACTCCTTTGGCCTTTGATCATCTATGAGATTGGTCTATCGGCGGTCGAGGGGTTAGAGAGGAAAATCAATCGGCACACCAGGACATGGCTGGGTTTACCTCCAGCATTGTCGTCGGTTGCCCTCTACAGCAGGAGCGCGAGCCTTAGACTGCCACTTAGGTCCATCGTGGAGGAGTACAAACTCTCCAAAATCCGAACGCAGTGGATGCTCAATAACTCCGCGGACAACAGGATCCGTGAAGTTAATCCACTGCTCAGATCTGGAAAGAAGTTCCGAGCGCAGAAAGAGATCGACGAGTCAGTAAATGTACTGATGTTCGAAGAAGTGAGAGGTCCTATCCAGACAGACCGTCACGCAGTGGGATGGAACCACTTCCAAAAATGGTCCCAGGCCAGCTCATCGACTAGGGGTGCGATGATTGGCCAGGAGAGGAGGCGGAAAGAAGAACAAGATCGAGTCACAAAGGCCGTACAGTTAGCACAACAGGGTAAGTGGACAACTTGGGAGGATGTGATTCAACGGTCCCTTACCTGGAGCGATTTGTGGAAGTTGTCCCCGCTCCGGCTGGCCTTTGCGATAAGATCGATTTATGATCAGTTGCCTTCCAAGGACAATTTAAGGAGGTGGAGGTTAGTAGAAGACGGCAAATGTGGACTCTGCGACGGAGCCGAGACACTGCTCAGCAACTGCACATACGCCCTTGCCCATGGTCGGTATACGACACAATCAGGTCCTTCGAGAAGTGTGAGGCCACCAAAGCAGCAGTAACCAAAGCAAACTCGCGCGCAATCTCCAAGCAGCGGAAGATTTACTTCCTGCGCGAGGGCCACGCACACCTCTGCAGAAAGCGATGTAAAACGCCAAGAAAAGACATCCTTGCAGAGGCAAACGATTGGACAGTCGCAGCCGACTTAGAAGGAATGAGGCACTATCCCCAGGTGCTGATTGAGAGTGGCAAGAGGCCCGATATGGTGTTGATGTCACCGTCGTCAGATGCCATCACTTTGGTGGAGTTGACGGTCCCATGGGAGGACAGAATGCAATATAGCAATGCGCTGACAGCGGAAAAGTATGCAGATCTGGCGGTGGACCTGGAAGCGAAAGGGTTCAGAGTTGACCTCTTCCCAATAGAAGTTGGCGCAAGGGCCGTAGTCGGCAAGTCGACTTACGCATTCCTCACGAAAATAGGCCTATCTAGCCGAGAAAGAACGAAGACGATGACAAAGATGTCTGAAGCGGCGGAGGCAGCTTCGTTCTGGTTCTGGCAAATAAGAGGCAAGGAAACATCTTCGGATGCCACAGCGAAAGGACCGGAGAAAGCCGCCGATCTCCGGTCAGAATAAATCCACCGAAGCAATTCATCGCCCGAGAGGGGCGGAGCCGGTGACGGAAATGTCTGTTACCGCGCGCCGCTGCAAAGAAAATTTAAAGCCCAAGTCGATACTGTTGGGCGGCAGGGATGACGGAAAGAAGGCCACTGAGAGTCATTGGGGCTAGGTGGCGTCGCTTCAGCGACTGAGTGCAGCGACGAAAGAAGCCAACGAGAGCTTTCAGTAGTCGCTCCAGTCTGGCACGTGATGGCATAAAGAGGCCAATGAGAGCCTTCCAAAGCCTAAGCTTTGAGTCCGCACATGGAAACCGACAGGGACATCCGGCTGATCACCGGATGCGGCCCACCCCCGGAGAACGTTAGGGGTTTCAAAGGGCCGAAACGTTCGAAAATGGGGGACCTTCTCTGAGGATCCCTGTCGGAAAGCTCCGAGGAGGAGTTTCCAGCATCATGTTACATTACTACATTGACTTCATTTTTGCGTCCATAAACCTGGCTCGAAGGTAATAATAAATGCTTAAACATTAAAAATAGAGCCCTCAAATATCTCTAGTCTAATATGAGTGTTATTCTTCCAAGTTGCTAAACTCTTCTTCCTTCTCCAATTTTTTAACATCTGTCACAAGTGTTTGAGATCCTACACTGAAACCTGCCTTTAGAGATGACCACATTTTGTTGGGGAAAGTCTTCTTATTGATTGTCTAATCTCTGAGGTCCATGTTACGCTGAGGAAAACCCAGAAAAATCGTCTTAAGAAAAGAAATGTTGTTATTATATATTAGGAAAATATATAGAGATTATGACTCAGCATCAACATTTGCTTTGCTCGGAGAGTTCCGAGAAGGAGTCTTTAACATCTCACATACATATATATGTACATATGAATGTAATATTTAAATATCTTGCATATACCATCATAATCCAAAATACATGATAAAAGAATAAAGTTGTTGGCAGGCCTGCTCATGTTTACATTAAATACATGCACAAGGAATTAAAACATGCACGACTTTTATATGCTTTAAAAATTGTTTAATTTAAAAATTTAATTGTTAGTTTAATTTTAGTTCTAAATTTTAAAATCGATCTCAAAACTTTGGAAATGCTGCTCATTGAGTTAATTGAACGAGTAGAAGTAAACGATTAATTTAGTCAAAAAGATTCGTTGGACGATTATAAAGTCTGACAAAACTGCGCAAGATATGGAGTTTAGAGAAAGCACAGAAGAGTTTCAAGAAGAGTTTCAAGAAAGTAAAATATTGAGCAGAATATACTGCAGCTCAGAATCTTGCTGTGGAGAATTAGTTGAGGCCAACATTTTGGATGAAACCGAGTGTCCAGTATGCTATGATTTATTTGGTGTGGAGAAATTAGCTATTGCCAGACATTGCAATCACTTATTTTGTTATGAATGCATTAAATGCTACAGCTCCAGGTAAGCATTGTTTATTTCTGTTATTAATGCTTTAATTAACTGATGTTATTAATGATTTTAGTCATAGCAAGTGTCCGATGTGTAGGCAAGAAATTGAAAACATAATATACTCCTACACCCCGATTTTATGTCCCACCGATCTAAGCGAAGAATATCATCTAAAGTGTTTTATCAACAATCCGCTTGTTACAGAATATTTGGCTCATCTTAATAAGCCGCTAATTGAACTCATAGGATTCATGCAAAAAACCCAAATGCAGCCTCACAAGTATCTTGGAATTAAAGGGACAGAACATTTAAACCTTAAAAAATACGAGGCAGAAGGTAGATTAGAATGCAAAGAAAACATCTTTGCAGTCGTGAGAACCGAAACTGGACATAACCAAATTGTATTTTGCTGTTTACTACCAAACTTATCGATAAGACTTGCCATATCTGATGAAACAATTGATTTTGAGACTGACGATAAAGTTGCAGATGAAGTCATTGAATGCATAAATATTCAGTTGAAAGCTTGCTGGAGGGCTCTTTCATTACTATTGAACCGTAATTATTTGGTTAAGGTATTTGTTCGAAAATTTCAGAATTTTACTTGCTCTTTGGTCCTATCTGGAGTCAGTGATTATGATGACAAAGGTAGAACTCATATTGCACCCATGAAAGAAAAACTAGCAGCTATGAGTCAGAGTAACTTTGATATTTGTCATAATGGTGCCATACGCAAAAATATTCCTCCCATAGATGTAACAAATTTGAAGTTTCCACGTAGGTACATTGATTACATGTGTTGTCAACAAGGTTCCGAATAAAATGTTTTTTTCTAGATAAGATTGTCTTTACATATTGTTTGTAGTATATCAATATATTGTTTCACAATAAGATAACTCAATTGAACGTTTTTTACTAATTAATTAACATTGCTTAATGGCTTGGCTGTAATGGAACAAAGAAGTTCCTAACATTTCTCAATGTTAAAAACACATGTTTTTAATTTGAATAAATTTTTACCAAATTATTAAATAACTTTGGAGAGGTTGTTTTTAACTTATTAAAATTTGAAGTCATTAAATTATTAAAAACTGATAATTCCTATCTATATTGGATATCACTATCTTGCCTACATCTACAGTGGTCGTCATATATTTCAGCGGGAGATTTTTTGTGTTAACATCTGTCAAATTTATTTCCAATAAAGATATTGGGTCAAAGCGTCGGATCATCGAATGAGTTATTGCTGCTGCTACTGAAGCTACTTTTTAACACTTTGAATATAACCTTATTCCTATTATGTATCACTGCAACATAAATATCAGCGCATAATCTATGGCCATGTCGACCGTACAAAGAAATTATTAAGCAATCGAAATAGTTCTTCTCCAGCCGCATTCCTGGGTCGGTATCACGGACAAAAAATTTTCAAAGCCTTTCCTAACAGATAAGGATATCTAGGTCATCCCTCATCAATTGATCAGAAACGATAATATAAACGTTTTCATTAAGCTAAATTGTAAATTCAGTTTCTGAAGTCATGCGTTCAGATAAAAGCCATTTTCCAATGTGTCACCATTTGTTTCACATTACTATGATAATGAGATGATTGGAAGGATTAGGATACGATGAAGTAAGACTCCCAACACAAGAGGACGATCGATTATGAAAATGTTATCCGAAACTATTTTCTTCAAGCGATAACGCCCAACGAGCAAAATGCCAGGGAACTCGCCCAACCAAAACATGATCCTTTGAAAAGTCTTTGGGCTCCTTACTGTGTTAAAGTACAAACCCATTCATTTAGACTTGCCAAAACAATTTTAGTATGGGGTTTCCTGAACCAGTTTCACTATATCAATTAATATTGATTAATTTATTTGTTATTAATCTGTACTACATCGATTTCAGGCAAACATGCAGTCAATAATACATGTTATAACATAATAATAACATAATAATGTATTACGTTAACCTCAAATCAAGTGACTATTTCTTTTGATCTGGCGCAGTCGTCAGAAACCTTCCGCTCCAAACTGAAAACTCACCTATCTATGAAATCCTGTTGATTCTATTTCTTTTGTTTTCATCGTGTTTTATTTTTTTATCAAATTTCTCCTTCCCTCCTAGATACTCATTTTAATCCTAATTTTTTTTAAAATTTCCTTTCATTTTATTAATTTAGCCGGTAGTTTGGTATCGTCTGATTTCGAGACTGATGTCCCTATGTGTCTGATGGTTTGTGTAAGGTGCCCTTACATCTTTTTGGAATAAAATCAAGCACGTTAAAAATTGGCTAAATAAATGTAAAAGATTCAGAGAGTTAAATTTGAAACCCTTCAAAGACGTCTTTATGTTACTGTGGTTGAAGTGTAATAAAAAAAATACATTGCCAAAAAATTAACTTGTTACTATGGATAACACGGGTTAATCTTTACCAGTTTCTTAATTTTTATTATTATTATTATTAAATTAAAATTAGAAATTTTATTAAATTGGAACTGGAACATTTTTGGATATAAAGTTTTAGACTTAGACGTCCACTGACAAAAAAAGCACTGAAATAAAATCGATATTTGCCACAAAGATAATGAACATTTTTGTGGTTTTTTAATTTATTAGAATTTGCCTTGTAGTGTACACTACAGCCTAAGCATACAAATCGTTAGGATTTATAAAAACGGCTTTATTTTGTCAAGTTATCCATCAGCTCAGTCTAAAGCTCTCATAATCGTTGACAGAATCTTCTTTCGGCAGATCTCGTTGTCTAGCCGATCGCTCGCTTGCATCACACCAGACTTGCGACCACCGCTTCAGCTTCACCCTGCACCGTCTTGAACGTGATGTCGTGGCGCTTCTTGAAATTGTCCAGCCAACTGTTCGCTTGTGTTTGTGAGATGATATTTGCTAATCCTCACTCCAACTCGCAATTCTTACATAAATTCTCGACATTCACACTCATTCCTATTTATAAACCCAGTCAAATTTGCCCATTTCACTTATCAAATTCCATGGAATGTTCCATTACCTTCCTTAGTCATCTCTCAGCAATAAATCCGGGGAAAGTATTAACCTGACCAAGTCTTAAAAATGCAAGGAAATGTCTCTTAATTACTTTCCCGACTGGGAATATGTTCTTAACTTAATGGGTTAGATAAACATTGTCAACATCCTGGTGGCACAGCAGAGTTAGGGGTAGCATAGTAAATTTATTTTGTATTGAGTTTTGTCGAGATCGAGCAAAAGTGGCATAATAGCGAGATTTGACTGTATCATCTAGGAATAACAACTTCAGTGAATACACTTTTACAGAATAGTTTGTTACTTAAGCTGAGTTCAATGATGACAAGACATGAAACTTAGTTGATACAAATTTAGCACAATGTTTAATATAGTATACACTATAAACCCAGAGATTCAGTAACTTTTCGATAAAAATATTTTAGTCGAGTAAATTGAGAGTATAGCTTGCATCAACCGCTTCAAAGATCAAAAACACTGACTAACTGACAGGCCTGCTAACATTTACGTTAAATACAAAAAAACGAGGAATCAAAACATACATAACTATTTTATGCTTTAAAAATTAAATTATTAAAAATTATTACATTTTAAAATTTAATTTTAATTTTGATGATATATAAAACTTTCGAAATGCTGCTCATTGAGTTAACCGAACATTTTAAAGGAAACTATCCTCTTATACAAAAAGATTCTTTGGACAACATAAAGTGTGACAAATCGTGCAAAAACAAGATATGGAGACTAGAGAAAGCGCAGTTCATCCAGGAGAGATTCAAGAAAGTAAAATATTGTGCAAAATATACTGCAGATCAGAATCTTGCTGTGGAGAATTAGTTGAGGGCAAAATTTTGGACGAAACAGACTGCCCAGTATGTTATGAATCATTGGATGAGAAGAAATTAGTTGTTCTCAGGAGCTGCAATCACTTATTTTGTATTGATTGCATCGCTTCCCTTACTTCCGAGTAAGTATCGTTTGCATGTGTTTATTGATGTTATTAATTAATTGATGGCATTAATGATTTTAGACTGTTTCATTGTCCAATGTGTAGACAAGAAGTAGAAGACCTAGCCTACTCTTTCACCCCGATTTCAGCTCTCCGCAATTTAACCGACGAAAATCATCTAATCTGTTATACGAACAATCCCCTAGCTAGAGAATATTTGGCTTATCTTAATAAGCCGCTGCTTGAACTCGTAGTATTCATACAAAAATCCAAAATGAAAGTTCACAAGCAAGTTGGAATTACGTGGACGGAAATGTTAAACCTTAACAAATACGAGGCAGAAGGTAGATTGGAATGCAAAGATGAAATCTTCGTGGTTGTGAAAACTGATACTGGGCATAAACAAGTAGTATTTTGCTGTATGCTACCAAACTTTATGATAAAACTTGTCATATCTGATGAAAAGTATGATTTTGAGACTGACGATCAAGTAGCGGATGAAGCCATTGAATGCATAAATGCTCAGTTGAAAGCATGCTGGAGGGTTCTTCCATCACTATTAAACCGTAATCATTTGGTTAGAGTATTTGTCCGAAAATTTCAGAATGTCACTTGTTCTTTGGTCCTATCTGGAGTCTTTGATGAAGACTTTCCAACATTTAGAAAGCATCGTACACCCATGAAAGAGCAACTTGCAGCTATGGCCAGATGTAACTTTGATTATTCTCATTTTTATGCCGTGCGTAAGAATTTGCCTCCCATAAAAATATCAGCTATGAATGTTTACGATGAACACCA
This sequence comes from Hirudinaria manillensis, assembly GCA_034509925.1. Taxonomy (NCBI): domain Eukaryota; kingdom Metazoa; phylum Annelida; class Clitellata; order Hirudinida; family Hirudinidae; genus Hirudinaria; species Hirudinaria manillensis. The sequence continues at coordinate 6,487,144 of CM067528.1, read as the reverse complement.
AGGACATTGTTGCCCAATTCCGACTCGTGATTAATAAAATGTTTTTCTAAACAATATTGGCTTTACACATCGTTTATTGTATATTAATGTATTGTTTCACTATAAGGCTATTCAAATTTAATTGTTGGGATTTTATGTATTTGATTAAACATTTACCGAATTATTTAACTTTGCTGGGTCACATTCCAAATCAAATCCGCCTATGGTACAACCTTTTTAGAAATTCTCTTTCATGTCAAGTTCTTAGTTTGTGAGAATGATTTATATATAAATATATTTTATTTAATGTGTTTTTGCCAATAAATCTTTTTTAGGATCATATATTCTGAAAGAAATACTGAATACGGTATACCGGTAATTTTAATTAATATCTGCATTGAATACAATATGTGGTAATATTAAAATTGATGAAAAATTAAAATATGATAAATTGGAATAAGAATATTTTATTGACCAATTTATTTTATGAACCGATTCATGGTGATTTCGATATTTAACAGTCATCATTACATTGCAATCGCTGAACGTATCCAATTTTAAAGCAATATTTAATTAGAAATAAGCCAGCTAACAATTTGAAATGAAAATGGCTTGTTATAGATTATTCTCCAATTAGATTAGACTGCCTTAATATCCATATTTCCGTCCTTAATCTCGAATAGGAGAAGACTTCCGTTGGCGGGACTGCTTTCTTTGCTTGACCAGCTGAATATTACGCTTAATGAAAAATTAGAAAAATCAATATAACTTCTCAAATATAAATAAACAGAATTTTACACGACTTTATTTTAAATATAATGTCATACTTGGATAAAAAAAAATTATTTGATCTTTGGGGTCGGAGAGATTATTTATTGATTATTATCAGAGAAAATCAGGGAAAATTTGAATATTCATAATACAACTGAAATTATAGCAATCTTATCGTTTAATGTCAAGAACGGTTGGATATTTACAAAGGGAATTTAACTTAATGGAATGTCGGCATAATTTCAGCTAAAAATCAGTTATTATCAAAACAAACGCAGTCTCTTATCAATCTAAGTAATCTATTGACCTAGATTCCTATTTGATAATACGTTATGCATGAAAATATGCAATGTGAGCCAGAAATAAATAGCTAAATTTAACAAGAAAGTAATTAAAACATGGTTAAATATCTCAACCTCGTCAATGCACTAACTGAAATCCAGGATGAGAAGTCGGCAGTCGGCATGTACTTTCTGTTCAGTGGAGTGTCCAGGATTGAACTAAGATAATACAAATTAATTAAGAAAGTCGTTTAAGATTAATTTTACGATTCCTGATATTGGATTAATCATTTTAAAACAAAGACGATACAAACAAGGCCACCGAATAATTTAAAATTATTGTCCTAATTTAATATTTAATGTTTGAACAACTTACGTCAAAAAAGCTACAGCAATTGCCCCTTCCGGGAGGCCAGAAATTGGAGAAGCAAGACTGATGACGATGTTGTGGATGGCAGCTTTGGATATTCCATAGCCGATCATCTCTTTATGAAACGAAAACAAATATCTTTTATTAATCATCGCACCTCATATTAGTTCGAGTTATTTCCGTTAAAGCGTTATTATTTAAGACATGTTAATTATTCATCAAACTTTATACGATTACCCTGTTTCGTGGAAAGGTTTGGTAACGTTAGCTGATAATGAGTGAAAGTTAAAATGTAAATTGATCAACATACAATGCATTGATCAGATTTACCCAGAACAGAATTTGGCTTATTATTCCCTCCCATTTATTTCGCGTCTCATTAAACATTTATTTTTAATTTATTTAATTTTCGGATGAAATCATTTCCAGATCTCACTCTTCTCTTTTTTTTCTTGCCGAAAGATTCACACAAATTTAATTGATCTTTTCTCATTTGCAAGCATAAATTTTAATGCTTAATGCATATCTATGTAAGCCGGTTCGGAAAGCTGAGTTAGTATTAGATCATATACGTCTTATATACGTCTATGTTAAGTATAAGTCGAATATTACAAATGCATATTTTTTATGTAATTAATGTTTATTTGCATTTAAGCATTGTCTTATGCTTGACTTCATCAAAATTGTAAAATATATTCGATATATTATTAAGACGTGTGCTTAATTAGGTTCAAAATGCCATTAAATCCTAATAATAACAGAGTAATTTTAAGTTTAAAATAATATTTATGTTAAATAAATCAGAATAAACTTTTAACCCACCTGGGCATCCAGTAAGAGCATCGGCATCACCACTCAAGACAAGCAAACCTCCCTCTTTGAGGTACACTGCACTCAGTGAGACCGATATGACGGCTGTCCATACATTTGTCTTCCAACATGATTCTGTACTCCTGATTAAGTCTGAGTGACCAATAACGCAACTTAATTTAATTATTTCAAAAAAGAATTGATAACGAATTGAGCCATTTGAAATTGATCGTCTAGTAATAACATTTAATAACTCATAAAAACAATATTATATTTGCTATTATTGTTGGTAACTGTTTGGAACTTATCCTAAGTGTCACGTAACATTGGAAGAAATAAAATGAAGCGTCTTCTTGCCTTCCGAAGCTGCATTGCCACCTGCCCAACCACCGGCAACGCAGATGATGGCATCAAACTTATCCTGACCCATGCATTCACCAACTTGTCTGACTGCAGAATCCTTCTGGTCTTGCCATGAATCGGTGATATTCAAGATGACGTTAGCATGGGCCGTACTGTTTTGACGGACGTCAGCTGAAACTGTCCACTGTTAAAATAATCTATTGTTGTTGTTATCTCGATGTGAAATTTAATTTAATTTTATTTTATTTAATAAAAATCAACAACGAAGAACTAAACTAAAAGTTACTACGTATTTAAAATCTCAAGCCAAAATGTTTTGTCTATAAAACTTTGCATCTTCTCACTTCTTTTTTTAACTCCAAAAGCAATGTCTTTAAGAGGTTTGAAGAAATTATTAAAAGAATCGATTCGACGTGGCAATTATCGAGGTTTAATTTTTGGGAAAAAAAATATAAAGCGATTTTGTATTAACAAGTTATTTCATTAATTTAGAATGTACTGACCCATTTCCTTTCGAAGAAGTAGTTCACTAATTCAGATCCAAGAAATCCGCTACCTCCATAAATCAAAACTCTTCCTGCATAATTCATATTGCCAAATCTTGGTGAGTAAACGGGTTCCACTCTCTCGTAATGACCAAGTTTATCATTGTTTCTCGAGATCCACATCTTATTCACGTTTTGGACTTTCTCTGGATTAACCTCATTGTTCCGGACGTTCCTACTAGCATAGGCTTGATTTCCCAATGGATTTTCAACCATGGAGTTTAACTTCTCGTTATGAGAAGTAATGTAATACTTATTCTTTTTCATTTTTATAAACTTTACAAAGTAAATTTCACCCCGTAAACTTCTCGGGGAAAGATGTTTTTATCTGTTCAGATTAAAGATGCGACCTTAAAAAATATCGAAAGGTCAAAGTGATATTGATCATTTCAAGTCATTATGCCTTTAACGATAATAGATTTGATCTTTAGAAGTGAATTTTATCATTTGAAATTTGTCTTTTATTCGAATGCTATTTAAATAATAATAAGCTGCAATGTCACGTTGGAATTATATCAAAGATAATTTTCGTTCTAATCATCATTAGGTGTGATGATGTGATTGTGATGACTGGCACTAAAAATTAACGACAACAATAACAACAACATCGATAACGAACTTTCTTGAGAAAACACAAAAGGTTAGATCGTACAAAAGAGAGGGAAAATAAAATTTATCAAAGATCTCCGCAGTTACGAATCAATCAGAGTCGCACAAATTTGTGTGCAAGCAGAAGATCAAAAAATAATAATTTATTTCTTTAAAATCAATTGTCCACCAATTGTTTAATGTTTAAAGTGCTTGTAACATTATATAATATTATATATGAATATTATATATTCAGTAACAATATCAGTAGAAAATAAATTAGTTGGAAAATTATGGTAAAAGCGAATTATGTTAAAAGTGCATTTGTGTGCAGGATTCCTAAGGAATAATTTCTCAAAATTTATGTTTGCAGGTCTTTAAAATAAGGGAGGAGACAAAAATTTTGAACCTTCATAAATCTGTCGCCTTTTTTGGTTGTTTTCATTAACAAAACTCGTACAACCAAGCTATTAAACATACGCTTTTCTACTTTACATTCATTAAATGCTCGTATTTAATGAAATATGAAAATAAATCGTCCTTTCATTTGTCATATATTGAAGTAATTCAATAACTGAATTTAAATCGTATGAACATTTAAAGGTAGCTCGGTCTACATGTAATAACGATTAATGAAAATGTAGTGTCGCAAATCGTACTTTGTACCCGGCTTTATGGCTCAAGCGAAACCTCTTAATTTTGGCCTCGGCATAAAGGTCTGGTCGTTCTTTGACACAGAAGATATATATATATATATATATTATAAACGCGAGTTGTAAACAGAACTCGTTGAGATGTAAAGTTTACACTGGAAATTTAAATATTTTAATTTAACGCCAGCACTGCAAACTCAATTTACTTGTAATTATTTTTTGTTGTTGCAAAAAGTTGTTGCCTAGTTTCTTTTCTCTGGAAATGTTACGAAAGGTCAGTTCGTATGCTTCAGCTCTGCTAATAATATCAGTCGTTAGCATCCAAAGTGGACAAGGAGCAATTTGTTACAAGTGTGATGCCCACAACCCCAACTGTGCTGACCCCGTTGTCCTTGACGCCCCAGGGGTTGAAACCTGTATTGCACCCTACTGTATCAAGAGTGTCATCAATCACGAAGGTAGGAAGAGCGGATAATGAATTGTGGAGTTTTATACTATTTGAAATTAAATAACTTATGCACTTTATTCTTTTAATATCGTTTGGTGAATATATATTGGCGAATTAAAAGAGACTGTCTTATCAACTAAAAATTAAAGATATATAATTTTGTTGAACGATGGCGTTAAGACCTAAATTGTAAGATATAAAATAATTTATGTGACACATTCAGGGATTTCTGTGGGCCTGAGAATGTGTGCCACCTCACCAACCATGGAAGACGGTTGCATTCAACAGATCGTCGGAGGGATGCCTGCAGTGGCGTGTATTTGCACGGAAGATTTCTGTAATGGTTCCCATTAGCAGAGAAATCAAGACTAAAATCCTAACTGAATTTATTTGCTTTAAAAAATATTAATACGACTGTAACTTTTAAATCGTGATTTATCTCCATGATTAGCAATCGGTCGAAAATGCCTAGTGTAAAATAAGTCGTTGCTTAACTGATTACGCCTTAATTAGATTCGATGAAGTAATTATTTTGATAATTCGTTGCACTAGTCATTGACGTTTAACATTAAAACGTTGAATATTTGGTCGGCAGTTCAAATGTTACGATGCCATGTTCGCTCAAGAATAATTTCATTCGACTCAAGTAATCAGGAATACAGCAGCTTTTTAAGTCGGTGCCGAGACCGACTTATTTACAGCCTGGCGGCAGATTCTTTGAAAACCTTGAGAACTTTTTGTAATTTTGTTCACAGGTATTGAAGATTTGTACTTTGCTTTCCTTCAAGGTTTTTCGATTGCAATTTATCTGCCTGATTTGTTCCTTTTACTTGTTAGTTCAAGATTCGCTTTTAAAATTCATTCGAATAAATTAAAAGTTTACTTTTAAATTTTGAATGAATCTAAACGTTGCCAATTAATACTCAGTATAGAAAGTGGAAAGATTTTATTGGAATTCAAATAATTATTATATTTTCGCAAAAAAATAAGTTTACCCTCTCGTACGTTTTTCGGTGAATTTATCATTGGTTTAATCTTATCTCCAATGTCTTTGTCAGTATCGTTTTTATTCGCTGGAAGCTGCATTGATACAACTTGAATGTTGTTATCAACTCCATCATAAAAATTAGCTTTCAAATTAACATTTAAAATTCTAAAAAATATTAATGTAATTCAATTGTAATTGATTGTGCTTATTATTTCTATCGGCTATTGTCAGAATATTTAATATTGTCACATGCATATACCATTATGATATAAATTCTTTTAGCAAACTATTGAGCAATAGAAAGTTATTCAAGTCGTTATTATCATTCACTTTGATAAGCAGCCAAACGTGATGTAAAAAATATTTTCAGTTTATAAATTTCCACGAAAATTTTAATCGGGCACATTGCTTCTTCTGGAAGTTTGCTAAAATCCACGTCAACGAATCAATCAAAATTCTAAGTTGATTCTTCCTCTGGGCTTTGAAGCATGCTTGGATAAATTACTGCCTCGACTAAGATGAATTCGTCCCGCCAGTGATTCCATTAATTATGATTTTAATGGCTATTTATCAATAAACGGAACGTTTTTTTATTACATTAGTGTTACAATTTTTCACTTAATGTATTGCATTTTTAAATAAATAAAATGTTCTCTTAGTTTTTATCAAGTTTATTAGCTCGTGAATTAACTGCCTTCGTAAGTATCGTGACAGTATGGCCCACCGAAGAAAGTAATTGCCCATCCCTGATCAAATGACGGTACTTCATCTAGATCCTGACCGTCAAAGGGCCTGAAGTGGGCCACCAAGATATTGAGACTATGAATAACAGTTTTAATACTTACAAGATATCTGCTTTGAACGATCCCTTTGCTCGTGAACTGACTTAAATTTAAGTGAATTCTGTTTCTCAGTAATTAAGAACGTAATTAAAAAAGCTGAGTGCGCCTGGAAGACGAAATACAACACTCGTGCGTTGCAACATTACAGATTTAAAGAAACTCACAAGACAAAAATTTCTTGTCATTTTGAACGTTAAGTAAAATATGAACTCATGTGAATATAAGATTAAAGTGTTTAAACGATGTGTGCAATATTTACGAATAAGTCATACTTTCACCAAAGAACTTGGTATCTACTTAATAATCTACTAAACATAAATTTAATTAGTAAGTTATCCTTAATTATTCTTTTATCACAAAAAGTAAAATATCTTTTAAATTCAATAATGTAAAAAAAAAAGATATTTAAATGAAAGAAAGCATTCGAACAATGAGTGCATTCCACAGGGATAAATGTCAACTCATTCGAAATATTTTTAAAACAAGGGTCCTCGGACGTCAATCAGAAACAAATTTAAAATTGAATTGAATGTCCCTGCTCTTAGAGACTGGTCAAAGGAACTGCGATAGCTTAAGGAGCATTTAATGAAGCCTCAATTCGTCAACAGACATGTCAAAGATCACTTCACAGGAACTGTTTGAAATGCTCGCCCTTTGAACTCTGAGTCGATGAAAACAAAACAAAGTCACGCGCAGTTTGTCTGTTTGTTTGAGGCCAGTGTTTATTATACGTGGCTCTAAGGTAATGCTGCTAATTTGTTAGTAAAGCTACCAGTTTCCTTAAGAGAATGAACATTTTAAAAGTAGATTTAAGGTTTTCCAACCATTGAAGATTGGACAATCAGTTTTTGTTTCCAGTTTGTCTGTCTGTTATTCATTTTCAATGAACCTATAATTGCTGCTATCCACCGGTTGGATTGAACCGCAGCGCGAGAAGTTATTGCTACGTATTTAAAGACGTTCAAAGGAAATCTATAAGGTTTCCATTCGAGAATACGATGAAGGCTTTAATTTTACTTCTGGAATGTTCGATTATCTTCGTCGTTTTCGTTGGAAAGTTTGTCGACGCGGTCAAATGTTATCACTGTGAAGTCGAAAATGAAAACTGTGCTGATCCACTTAATCCGGAAGCAGAAGGGATTCAAATATGCGAAGGAGAGTTTTGCATCAAGAGTTCAACAACCTATCAAGGTTTACTTTTTTTAAAATAAGAATTGTCTAACGATAATGTCTGATGATAAGCATCATTTATCATTTAATAATGCCTAACACAATCATTTGCTTGATTTTACAATGCGTTTAAAGCCAGTCGCGAAACTTGCAAGGATCGCATGTCAGCATCTTGATTAATTCTGTTTAAAATAACATTATTCTCTGCGCTTAATGTTTATTATTTGATTTTGCTATATTTACATTATCAAGGGTAGTATTTGACGAACTTTTATAAGTTCACCTTTTGAAGCTAATCTTAGACTATTTCAATTTCTTAAATTATATCACGAACCTTTAAGAACAATGACATCTTCGGTAACTCTAAACACAAAAACAACACATCATAAACATCGTCGAAACAGGAAAACATCTGAAACCTAAATTGAGACGAAAGTCTCGGTAATGATTTCAACGTTCAGTTCTAAATTCTGTAAAAAGCACGCAATAATAATTGACGATTTGTTTCAAGTCGAAGATAACAAGTCTTCGACTTTTAGGTGGGTTGTCAAAACCATGAAACTCAAGATTCTCAATCAATCTTCTTTCGATTTTTCATACCCAATTGAGTAACTCTGAAGTCCTTTCTCGTGTAATAAACCGACCGCCATCATAGTCACCATTACCTTATTCTTTATTAGCTCAATAGCCATACAAACTCTGCTATAAATATCGGCAACTTCTAAAAATAATGACAAAAGAAGGTGAATATTTTGCACCGCTTGCAACAAGATGTCAAAGGACAAAGGTTCACTCCGTCAAATAAACGTCAAAGCCAATTCCACTAATTTATTTACTTTATGTTATTCGTCAGTTTTACTTATTCATGACAAATAACAAGTTTTTTTCCTAAAACTTTTAGCCATTTTCGATTATATTTTAATCTCGATCGAGTTTTTATATCAATAATCACTTATTGATTTCTTCCTTTAAAAAATATAAATATAAGGCCGTGCATAATTATTTTAATATGCTGTAAAATCCTTGCTGTTAATGTTATCTTTGCACAAAAGAGGATCATTAATGACGTCCTATGCTAATGATGACCTTAATGACATCCCAGGCATTCCTGTAGCCATGAGATTCTGCAGCGACCGTGCCAGGGTAGACAACAGTTGCGTGACTGAAGTGGTCCAAGGGATACCAGCTGAGGGTTGTGCCTGCTCGGAAGATTTCTGCAATGGTCCACCAATCACAGCAATACGTCAGGAAAGGAGAGCAAGGAAACGAAGATGAATGAGATGATGATGATGATGATTATGATGATGAAAGTGATGATGAAAGTGATGATGATGATCAATATATATAGATATAAATATGTGTTGTGCTATTTATGGGACTTGTGTAGATAATGCAGTGCGAAAAACCTATGGATCATAAATATTTCGTTTTTTAATCACCATTCGCTTGAAAATATGTTAGGATTGACACATTTATCACATATTTTATTACTTTTCTGAATTTTTGTCGTAAATTTTTTTATTTCGAGATACATCGTTAATTGTAATTTGAGTTCATTATTTGCTTGTAGTCAGAGAACATTTCGACTCATTAATGTTCCAAATAAGAAATGTTTGTGATTGATGCTGATTTGATTTCTGTTGCCAATTTTGTTTTATGCGTGATTCGAAATATTTCAAAGAGTTTGAATTTCATAAACTCGTAGTTTCCTAATTTTTGTAGAAAATGCAGGATATCGTTTAACTGCACGAAGTAGTTTGTTGAACAGATAATATCTTTTTATGGTTAGTCCTAAAAAGATAACAAAAGATGAATTGATTTAGAATTCCTGGCAAATTACTTTTGCCTGATGGCTTTATCCCCGTGTTACGTAACGATGGAGCTCCTCTGGTAATAAAGTATCAGGTACGGAATTACTGAAAATGAATTAACTAATTAAATAAAATAAATAGCAAGAAGTAAATAAAATAAAGCAAGAAGTAGTAAGAAGAGCCAAATAAAAGCATGATTAATGTATCGATAAAGCCTGATCAGGCATTAACCTTATTTTTTATATAAATAATTTTTATTAAAAATTAAATTATTATTCTTTATTGCGCAAAATAGTCAAGTCCTTAACTTTTAAATAAACCTAAGACCATGTAATCTCGGGTGAATGAAAACGCGCAGTTGTATCAATAGAGTAGAATTATTTTATTGTGATGCGAGTCTGAAAGTTCCATGACAACTCACAGGTGCAAGTTTGATCCATTTGCATGGATTTTCAGAGTCAGGAAGTGGGGTAGGATTAGAGGGAGTCTGGGTAGGGTTTGGGTTGGATTATGTTAGAGTCTTAGTCGTTAGGTAATAACTAAATATCTCCGCCTGTGAGTTGTATTTTGCCTGTCATTTATCCAACATTCGATTCCTCCAGTGCCTGGAATGGGCATGCATTCTTAACAGTAATCAATACTTTAATTGGACGGGCTCGAATTACAAGCTAATGTAATTTGTGTGCTGGCAAACGATTTTAATGATTGTTAGGCTGGCTTCTATTAAATGTTTTGAGATGTTTTTAAAAATACTTTATACTAATTAAAATTTTAAACATTTGAATTTTACTTAAATTTCCATAATATTATTTTGCTGATAATTTAGTTATACCTGTATACATTCAGTCACTTTTAATGACATGGCGGAAGAGGCCGTCAGGACGTCTGATTTGCCGGAGAGAAAAATTGATTCGAATAAAGATGGACATCCCTCAGTTAATAATCCGTTGTCAAAGAAGCTTAATAAGATATTGGAAAGTCGGCTTGATAACGACAAGGTTGAGTTTGGAGCTTTTGCTGGCTTTGTTTGCAGGAATTATTTTTTATTAGAAAGAATGCAATTTTATATAAATAATAATTTGGTGAATCAATAGGATGTTTTGGACGCTCTGAAGTCATTGTCGGAATTTTTCACGGAAAACAATATCAGAACAAGAAGGAATCTTCGAAGTGATATTGAGAAGAGAGCCCTGGAGATAAACAAAAACTTCATCAATTCTTTTGCATCCGTCAAAGAAGTTAATTTTTTTAAGCCATCTTGAAACACTTCTGAACATTTTTAAAGTTTAAAACATAATGGCTAATTTAATAGCTCACTGTGGGTGTAGAACATATTTCATTTGGGTATTTATTTTGAGCAATTGAGTTTTAGGTAGAGGTCGTTTTTTAATTGATGGGAATTTTTTTCTTTTGTATATTTTTGTAAAAGTGTTATTATATGATCAGCAACTGGATAGTATCTGCAAAGATGTGGAGGCTGTAAATGCTTGTTGTCAGGATATGACATCCAGATTAAAGGTAAGGAAAGTTGTTTTTCATATTTTGTTTGAACTACTTAGAAATATGTCATTCTAATTGTTTTATTACTTAAAATTTTTTAGAAAACCAAGAACCAAACAAGAGACTTGATAAATCAGACAACCAAATTGAAGGGTGAGAGCCAAAAGGTTCAGCTAAGATCTCAAATTGTGGGTCTTTTTCTGGCAAAATTTCAGCTGAAGCAGGAGGAAATTCAAGCTTTGAAAGGAGGCAGGGATGGACAATTGCATCAGGTTCTAAGTGGTTCCAGTATCTAAATTAGATAATAATACCTAATGCACATTGCTTCATTAATCCACATGTAACTAAAAGGTCTTTACAATTCTGAATCCACAAGAGTTTCAGGAATGAAATGTTCTAGTATTTCTCTCCAACTTTAATACCTAAGAAAATTCTCAAATGCAATTCGATCGATTCAAAGATTGCCCGTCAATGAACACACATTTCAGGACTTCTTCGATGCACTTCACCGAGTGAAAGAAATTCATGAAGACTGCAAAATACTCCTTCGAACGAACCACCAAACTACCGGGTTAGCGATCGAATATTAGCTATTTGTACGATTTATAAATTTATGAATTGACCAATAATTGATAATAAAACTTGATAACATAATGATTTGAAGTCTTGAGCTTATGGAATCCATGGCCATGTACCAAGAAACAGCTTATGAAAAACTGTACAGATGGACACAAAGTAGGTTTAAATGGCAAACAATTACGAGGCATTGGATTAACTTGACCTTATTTCTCTTGCAGATGAGTGCTGTCTGCTAACTACAGATGCTCCAGATGTAAACAAGAAATTGTGTCAGGCCCTGGAGGCACTACAGGATAGGCCTGTGTTGTTTAGGTGGCTAACAATGTTTATGTAGATGCGAGAATATATTTATTGTGAGGTGTGATTGGAGTTATTAATATTCAGTGTTTGAAGCTGTTACAATATGACTTGTATAGTTTTTCATAATGGTTGAATATTATTTTTAGGTACTCTTTAGATGAATTTGGTAATGCAAGGAGAGCGTCCGTGGTGAGGGGATTCATCGACGCCCTGACGAGAGGGGGACCGGGCGGAAATCCACGCCCCATCGAACTGCACAGCCACGACCCTCTGAGGTACATGGGTGACATGCTGGCATGGATCCATCAAGCCATTGCTTCCGAAAAGGAGCATGCCCATGCTCTCTTGAAGAACTGTAGCAAAATAAGTTAGTTTACATGGTTAAATTGAATTATTTGAATTGATGTTGCACTTTGATGTTATTGACCATTTAAGATTTGGAAGACACGATGAAGGAGATGCTCAAGCTTATTACTGAGGGCATTTGTAGACCCCTTAAGGTTAGCAATTATGTAGTCATTAATTGTTGTTCTTTGTGAAGTCATAATTAATTACATCTTCTATGGTCTTCATTTAAATTCCTGTCATTCAAATACTGCCAAAAGACACAGTTTTAGACTAGGAGTTCTAATTTGAAGTAATAATCATTGTATTTGATTACCATATTTGTTATTACTAGTTAATATAAAATTAAAATTAAAATTTGAGACCAAGTAATAGATTTGGTAATAGCAAGAGGCCCTAGCTTATACCAGACTTTAAAATCATAATAATGTTTGTGTTGTTGATGCAGGTTAGAATTGAACAAGTACTGACCTCAGAGCCTGGTCCAAAAGTTTTGTACAAGTTGACCAATCTGCTTCAATTCTACATTGTCACTAACAGGTCGGTTAAGGGTTAAAGGTGTAATGGATGAAAAATGGTACTGAAAAACAATTACCATGCTTTTACAATAAATGTAGCCAGATACTGTCAACTTCATGTGTACTCCTGCATACCTTGGATGAGATGTTCCAACTGAGCCACAAGTTATTCTTTTCCAGCCTTTCCTTCACCACTAACAAACTGATGGAAAAGGTTGCTTAAACTTTAGATACGATCTACTATGAAATGCCATTGTCATCTATCTCACTAAAAATGATATGATAATGATAATGATAATGATAAAACAAAATGCAGGTCGAATTGCCTCAGTCCGATCTGAGTCCTTCCACGTCCCTCCATCGAATGCTCCAGCTCCTTCAGGACATCCTGTCCTCGGACGATTCCCTCGTCATCGGAGTCGAGGAGAAAAAGAAAGTCTTTGGCCAGGTGAGGAGGAACAATTTCATGCTTTCCAGGTTGAATTACACATTCCTGGTGAACTTTGTTACAGATTCTTGCCTCTCTCATCGATCCGCTCATTCAAATGTCATCTTTGTCTGCGAGTCAGTTGAGTGTTGTTGACATGGCAACGTATATGATCAACAGTTTGTATACCATCCATTGCACTATCGCCCTCTATGAGTTCACAGATAAATATTTAGAGATGCTTAAAGCTCAGGTTGGTTGAGTTGATAAGAATGGTGACTATTATGATGATGATGATGATGATGATGATGATGATGATGATGATTGTGGTCGTGATGAGATTAATATAAATGCAATGAATATGTTGTAGATTGATGCTCACCTGGATACTCTCGTTGGAGAACAAACCTCATTTGTTCTTTCTAACTGTGGACTTGCACTTCTTTGTACATCTTTGCAGCAAGCCAATCAAGTGAGTTTCCTACAATTTTTAGAGAAAATGTTGTCTTCAAACTCTCTTTCATAGAAATTTTAGAAGGGGAGATTTTTGTTTTCATTTGATTTTTAATCTTTTTTCAAGGAGCCACTGTCCAAGATTCCAGGAATGGATGTTGCATCGGTCCGGAGTTCCATGGTGAGTTCTTTTGTGAGAATTCAAATATGACAGTAATTTTACAAACTTTGGTTCTGCAGGCAAAGTTTGATGGATATCTTTCTAAGCCTGATTCTTTATTGCTTCCTCAGTGTTCTCAGATCTTGAGCTCAAAATTTAGGTGAGAAGTTTTCCTGAAGTCCCATCTTGGATTGATTGGGCTTTATACAAATGGCTGTAGCTGATGTAATGTAATAACTAAAAATAATTAAGGTACCTATGGTAATAATAATTGAAAATATGTTAAAGTTGTAAAAAGTATATTCTGCATTACAGGGAAATCGTAAAGCAACGGTCAACAGAACTCATTTGTTTGGCATACAAGCAGTTGTATCAGGCTCTGGCTGACCCCAACAATCAGTATCCTGATGTGAACACAATTGCTCCAATTCTGCCTGATCAAGTGGTCAAGTTGTTGGCTTAAATTCCATTTTAGGAACTGAATAATAAATTGATGAGTCATCATTAATTACTTGATGAATGCAATAAATTATTTATTATGGAGTGTTGATGAATTTAATAGCTAATTTAATTTAATGTTGGTTCGATTTTGAGATTCAGGCTAAGTAACTGATTGAAGTACACGTTGTTGAGGTTAGAGGGAAATTGAATGCTGTGAAAAGAGTGAAAGGAGGTACAAATGTCATTCAATTTGATGCCCCTCCCATTGACGTCTTGATGACATGATGTCCTTCAAAATTACGGAAAGCCTTCGAACCATTTGTTTTCGTGGGGCTGCGATCAAAGATCTAATTTTGGGTGATGGCTATTAACAGAAGAACGTGTTAACATCATTGAACTACAAACGCCAGGAGCAGTATCATGTTGCAACTTGAAGAAAATATCATTTGATATCCTATTTAACAATTTATTAATTGCTTCTTAATTTTGCTCCTCACAATGGTACGCAACTGTAATTAACTCGATACGAAATAAAAAAAATATGTTATTTATTTTAAAGAATAGTATATGAAGTAAAAAAATGTAGCACTGATGTAATTGGAAACAAATTATTAAATATATTATTATTATTATTATTCAATTAAAATATTAATTGAGATCGTGACTCATGCAGGCCTGATTAATGGATTTAATTCGCCCAAACCTAATACAGGCTCCATATTAATCGCTTATTACCTGATCAGCAGTGCCACGTCATATTAGATAATTTATCAAGGCTTTTTAATCATTTCGGTCATTTTTATCCCCGTCTTGGTTTTTTCTTTAAATTTTCAAAAGTACATTTAAAATAAATGTCTTATTGCCATCTTATCTCACATTTTGACTATTGTTAAATCTTATTATTGAGTGATTTCTCGTTAATTGTAAATTTTAAATTTTTAAAACTTACGAACATTCAAAGCGAATTAAAACAGGAAGTACTAAGTGGGAAATTACGTCGATATGTCAAGTACTTTTTATACTTCCATAAGCTTTTATTGGCCTTCGAACAATTGCATTTGAACGTCAAATGGTTTAATAACATTCCACGTAATTAATCGTGTTGACCTTTGCGAGCACTGAAAGAATTTTACATTTTTTTGATCGTTTGTATAATCGTTAAAATGATCTCATTTTAACCAAATTGGTTAACTTTCACTGAATTTGTTTTTGTCACGATTCTGACGATGAGGTAAGAACGAGTTACGTAATTGAAAAGGATTTCTCGAGAGCACATTTATTAAGTTTCCAGTATTTATTCGAATGTAATAAATCGATTATAACTGATTTGATGACATTGTTATAATTATGAGTTTACAGATATTTACATATTAAGCTTTTCCCTTAAAAAACTCAGTTTATAGGCACCTTGAACTTAACAAAATCATTTGAGAAACAAAAGTAAAAATAAAGAGAAGTCTGAGAGAACAAGTGACTGTGGTGGAATGATTGCAAAAGTCAGTGGCACAACTGCACAAGTCGGCTTTAACAGTGTCCGTTCTGGCCTTAGAACATTTCAATTCATCGGGAAGCACTTCCAGGCATCTCCTTGTTGTCTTCAATTCGCCTGAATAAAACACTGACTTTATAAACCTTTATAATTTATTTGAAATATAATTATATATTACAGCTTTATACGCAATCCTAATCACATCCTATAATTATTCACATTTGCGTTGCTTAAAAATGTTACTATTATTAATCGTAATAAGAAATGGCACGAGTTGATGGCAGGTTTAATGCGTTTCAGGAAAAAAACCTGAAAGGCTAACACGAAGTCACTTATCACAAACGAATCACAAATGGTCAGCCATATACATGTATAATGCCTAAAGACAACATCACTTTAGGGACATCCCCTCAATCATCTCAGTCAAGGAATAGTAATCAATATATAAATAAATAGTAATCTTTCAAACATTTGAGTTATGTTTTCTTTTAAAAGAGTTCAGTGAGAGCTTCAATAAAGCTTATGCAAATAATTTGGAAATGGTCAATGATTAACCCTGAATAGCTGTTAAATACTGTTAAAACATTTCAATTTTAACTTTATAAAGCTGCTTAAAAGAAATCTTCCACTTATTATATTAGCCTAAACATACCTAATATGTTAACTGCCTTTTTAGAGCAGGCTTTCCCTTCACAGAATTCACTTTCTTCAGGGTCGAATGGATCGTTACAACTGATGCCCGAACATTTGAAACAGATAATGGTTAAAGACTCATTATGTACTTTTTCAGGAATCCAAATAATGGAAAGGAAAGTCAGAAATATCATCCGCCTTGCTGTTCTGTTCGCCATTGTTTAAACCCTGCAGGTATTAATCACTTATTGATAAAATATCACGAATGAAAAACAATATCACACTTCCTCCCAAATAGGGGAAATTGAAAACAATGTTTTTATAAGAAACAACGTCAGGGATACTATGTCTTAAGATAAAGTTTATAAAATATACAAAATAATCAAAAAATGTCAACAAGAGTAACCTTTGTTAATTCGATTAAAATCAGGTTCTCATAAAATAAGTTGATTATCAAGAAGGGTCCCTTCCGCCATTAGATGTAGAAAGTTATTCACTATTCAATCAGCTGCCATTGTTAAGCCTATCTAAGGCATCTATATTAAGGCATATCTAAGAATATCTCAGTGTGCCTTAACTTTATTGTGTACCTTCTCAAGACCTATTTGTTGCTTATTATTAAGTCCAGCCCCCTGCATCTACTTGTGGTTTCAAAAGCCTTCGAAAACCACTTTAATATTAGAATTATAACGTATTTCAATCAACGTTATTATTTTCTTATTATTTTTACCTGTTTACATTATTATTAAAAATTATTTTTAAGATTACTTGTTGCCTTATTGACATCACTAATTGATACCAGCCATGTGCTCCAACGAACTTTTGTACTCAGCGGTGAAGTCGTGTCTGCCTCTCTTTGATCCACTCTCGACTAACTGGATTGTAAAAATAATTTGTAGGCAATGGCTTAATAACAAGCTCAGAATAGCGAAATAGCATCGTTCTTCGAAGCAGCTCAGTTAACCCCGATTACTACGAGCAGACTCCGAATTGCGTTTTCGTTGTTTGGTTTTAAATAATAAATGTGATAAATCGAAATAAATATTATAAGCGTGAACAGTGTTTATTAAATGATTGAAGAATCTTAAGAACAATAGAAAAAAAGACTTCCAAAAGACTAATTTTAACACTTCGGGCTTTTCAGAAAATTGTTTCAAAATGAGGATGAAATTCATCATTGTCTGTTTATCAGTTGTTTGTCTTCTCAAAGAGACTGAAACTGTCACGTGTTACGATTGCAGGGAGTACGACACTAATTGCAACGACCCTTTCCATACTCATACATCAATGTGCTTTGGAACATATTGCTTGAAAACTTCTACCAAAATGGGAGGTTGATGTTTTGTTCGACTCATTTTGTTTAACTCAATTTGTTATGAATATGAATATATTATTTGACATGAAAATGATCTTAAATTTAAATTTAGCCATTCCGCATTCAAATTATCTGCATCCGTACAATGACATTAACGGCGATATCCCTCGTGCCTCTTGTTCGAAACGCATCTTGAAAATTTGGTAAATCAGATGAGGAGAGCTATAATACACACCTTATGCAATGTGCAATATACCAATATACTAATACTTGCATTCCAAGTACTTAGTGAACTAAAGAATTTTAGTTCAACTGAAACAGGCGAAGCAAAAACAAGAAGAACCTGCGCAGAAGTGGTGAAAGTTCAATCCGGTTGCATATCTGAAACATTCAAAGATTACGTTGAAACCACTTGCATCTGTGCAACCGATCAGTGCAACAAGTCGCACAAAAGTGGAAGCCCGTTGGTGCTGCTTCTGCTATTACCACCAATTGCATTTATTTCTGCTTTATATGGTTAACCATTAACTGATCAATTACAAGTCTTTGTTCAAATTTATTTTCATTAACATTAAAAGGATGTTGTAATGCTTGACGGAGGAATTTAATGCATTGCTTAAAAATACCGAGGCGAACAACTTTGAAGCGTGCACATTTATAGAACTCCTCTTAGCATTAGCGTTTTAAAGCTTGATTTGAACATTTAGCAATTTAAAATATTTAAAAGACACATTAAGGAAAGTAGGTGGATCACCAGGTGGGACTTAAAAGCAGATTACGAAAAATTATTTTAATCCCGCCAGGGTGCAGTAAGATGCTTGCATGCATTTACGATACTTTAAAATAATGATGTGAAATAATTAAAAGGTACGTTTAATCCTAGTTTAAACAATAAATACATAAACAGAATTAAAGTTATTCATTTAGATGCCAAAATGGTGGTCGTACGAATCGATTCAACACTTTTTTTTACAATCCCTTCCTTCCTTTTTTGTGGCTCTGAGCAAATCAATTTTGTGTTTTCAGCCGACTTTGACAATTTCGTCATCATCTGATTCATTTTGTTTGTATATGAGCCATATATTTTATGGTGAGTAAAGAATTGAAACAATAAAAGATGAAGAAGAATGTTCAATTTGCTGCTGTTTATTAAACAAGGGGAAAGTAACTGTATTGGATTGCTTCAAATATCTATGCTGCTAAACCTGCGCATCGTTGTGGAATAATAGTTATGAGTCAACAACGTGTTTCAAATATATTTTTTAGACTCTCCTAATGAATTTGCTCTGGTATTTGTACGCGAGTAAATCTTTTTCTGAGTGAAGACCAATTAGTTTGGTTCAATTATTACCAATTAGTTTGGTGCCGCTTGGTGCTGAATTATTCACTTCAATTATTTACTAAAAATTTTTTAAAACTCACTTTTCTAATCATTTCGTGACTGATTATTTCGATGCATCGAAGTTCAACTCAATTTGTATGGCAAATTCTGACGAAATCTCTTCCGTAATTTTTTTCTGATATCTGGTTTATATGGCTTCTGAACTTCAATCTTATACTACGAGCTGTTTTAAAAAAAGTCTTGTTCAGCCTTCATGCCCTGGGGAGAATGTCAAAAGCGGACGGGAGGGGGTTGGGACATGGTATTAGAAATTAGAAATCTTTGTGAACGTATTTTACAACCCCTTATGAGTATCAATAAGATCCAAAAACGTAACTCCAAAGTAATAATCAATCTGATATCGAAAAAAAATTAGAACGCTTATTTTTTTTAAATACTGCTTGAATCTTAATATTACTTGAACTTCAAGGGCCAAATTAACAAATGAAATTCCGAAATTTCTCAGAATAAGGTGTGGAAACAAAATTCCACTGTTGAACACCAATTTGGGAGCCCAGTATCTATTCTTAATAAGAAGTCATTTGAATGAAACATTCCAAGAGCACCACAAATGCCGTAAGTTGGAGCCTGAAACATTCTGCACCATTGCACATCTCAGAAGAACAAACACACCTTTCTATTCCATTTCCATTTTCAAGATTGGTGCTACAACTTGTAGTCAGATCCGATCTAGTATCTAGACAGCCTTTCGAAATCCAATCAACTTTGTCTAAACAAAATGCAAGACGATGGATGTCATTTTAACATTGAATAAGTTGTACTGGTTTAAAAATATGAATTTTATTTAAAGAACCACCTGAAGTCAATTTTCAGATTTAATAATGATTTGATAATCGCTTTGGTTAGTTATTTTAGATCAATTTATTTAAAAATTCAACAAAACCTACATATAAAATCAATTATCTAACATTGTGTGTAGTGAGAGTCAACAAAGCAAGATTTCCCCGATACCAATAAAGAAAAACAACTTTCTTCCAGTCATATCTAAAATATTCTACTTTCTCTGTTCACCTTAATGATTGAAACGATTACTTTAACAACTGTTATTGTTATTAAAAAGAAAAGTGAATAAAATTATTAGGAATTCTAGAATCAACTCAAGTTTTAATAGGAATTTGGTGATGTTCAGGATATCAGTGACTTTATATCATTAAGACGATAACAATTATCTTAAATGATGGTACAAATCAATTATTCTGGATAACTCACATTTTGTTTCAGCAGGTCCTATTTCGATAAAGTTGCTTTGCAACCATCGTTTATATCATAACGTATTGAGCCTTGAATGAAAATTGGCTCCAAGCCTCAATGCAGAGGCAGTTGCGTTAAGAAATGTTAATCTTTGTGAGTAACACCTCCAATACAAAATTAAAAAGAAACGCCAACATATTAACAAAAAAAGTTTTGGATAAAAGAATGAAGTACTAATGCGGAAAATATGAGTAACAAAAAGTTGTGGTAAAACACGCAGGCAACTAGGCTTTATTTCAGATTAAGTATTTTGACCAGGAGGTGCTTTTAAGTTTGGAGAGGGTTTGAATTTTATTATATGGTATCATATAATGATATGCCATCATTAAGGGATTATCCATAACCACTACCCCTACTTATACGCAAGTCAGCAAGCCTTTGACTTGAACTCCCTCGAGCAGAAATCTGTATTTTTCTACCAAACCAATGAGATTTTGTTGTGTCCCTTTAATTTATTGCACTTTATTTGAATTTTGTTAAACCTTCCTTTCCCTTGTCCACATTAGTCCAGCTTTTTCTCTCTTCCCCTTGCGGATGTTTTTTGTGGATGGCATACTGTCAAATAATTTGCAGGTTCAACAGTGGAGTACCTGTTTTCAACAGGGGAACTGGTTTTGCCGCCCTAGGCTATCTCTCGATTTGTCCTGCCTTTTGATATCTTGATAACAATATGACCTTCCAAATTCGAAAAGCCCTCGAAATATTTATTTTCTTGGGAAACTTTAATTTGTGGCTATTAGTCAAATACTATCGTCTGATTTTCTGGACGCAAAAATAACACTTTATTCTTTTTCGGTACATAAGATACTGGAATATGGAATGGAAAATACTTCTCTAAATTTCGCCGTGACAAATTAGGGCGGCAGATCTCTCTTGCTCTTCTTCATTGTGCCAACATGTAAGAGTTTCTTCTCTTTCGACTGCTCCAATAAGTCCATGGCAGTGAACCAATTAATCTTTTGTAAGGTTACGACCTGATTTGTACTTAGACGCAGTCATCCTTTTCATTATATCTGTTGGCTTGTTCAATAGCCCAACGGGTTGTTTTCCTGCATAAATCTCTAAATTATGAGTACAACACGTTTTTAGAGTCTACGAGTGAATTTTCTTTGAATTGTCCATATTTGTTACCAAAGTCTAAAAGAAAAGAAATAATTACATCGTGAGGCGCAAATATGCCTGCGAGGCTAAAAATAAAAGCGTGGGTGGCAACAATACATTACCTATTTTTAATACTGAAACTGATGCCGGTTTAATATGAAACAAAGATTAAAAGTTATGCTTTATAAATGTGAAATATCATTTTGGCGACCAAGCTTTCATTTTTAGCCATAAAGAATTTATAGATATTTTGGCAGCACAAACTTAAACAAAACTATTGCAACTATTATTCAGGCATAAAAGCAAGTTTTTTAAAAAATATTTTTTGTAAATTGTTATTTTATTCTTTTGGTATTGGTAAATATATATGTATGTGTATCTTTATGTGTAAAATGTGTCTGAAAAATTATTTAATTATTTATAAGCTATTTAGAAATGACTTCGAGAATAGAAAAGGGCTACCAGTTCACTTTAATCCACTTTGTTCTAATTTTCAGCCATCGTTAGTGTGATCACTATTGAAATGAGTGTTAAAAATGTGATAAATATTAAAAGCCGATAATAGTTTCAGTGAAACGAAAAATGAATCAAGAAAATTGAATTAAGCCGCAAGTTTCGCTTAACTAATAAAAACTGCCAACAAAAATCTATTTTGTAAATTGGTCATCTTATGGTGCCTCGGTAACAAAAATGTTCAACTTATTTGTCTCGGTATAGTAGTCATGAAGCCTATTTATTTATTTATTATAAAGGTAACGAAACTTAAAATTGTGATAGATTCATAATGTCGTCCAAAAGACATAGTTTTGCTAAATTTCATCTCATTTGGACATCGAGATTAAGATAAAATTACTTTGAAATTTTTCAAAATTAAACGTCAAAACTTTAAAACTACTGGTTGATTCATATACATCGTCATCCAAAAAACTTAAGTAAGCCTAATTTCAGCTCACTCGGATAAAGAAGTTAAATAAAGCCAAATTAATAAAAACACAATATATTAGCTACTGTAATGTCATGCGAAAACCAAAAAAGATCAAAATTATTCGGTAGTTTTATTTATAAAAAATTAATCGACTGTCGCCTGACGATTCAGATTTGTTTGATATCATTTCAACCACTCAGGTATTTCAAACACCCAACCAATCCAGAATTGTTTGCATTTTCTGGAGGTAAACAAGATCGCATTTTATTTTCGATAAATCCTGATGAACTGAACGACCTATCCCATGGAACAGCTGCTGGGGGCACACAAAGAAATTTGCCTAAGACAGGCAAATCGGTGGTTATTCTGTTTCCACCATACAATAAGATTTTCTTTTATATTTCTAGAATGGATGCTTTGTTTTGGTCAATTCTGCTTGGGCCATTGGATATTGTGTCAAATTAATCGTTCAAAGAATTTGATTCAAAATCGCTGTGGAACAAAAAACATTTTCCATCTCATTGATAGAGGTGTCATATCATCACTGCTTTTCTCTTTTGAATTTCTCACTTGATTTTGTCATAAAATCTTCTGAAGGAAATGGACAAGGATCTCCGCACCGCCTTTCTTTTTCCTTACACTGTTCACTTCAGATTGTTATTCTACATCATATTAATCGCAGTGATTCTACTACGATCAGGCAACGTCTGGTTTTGAAGAGCTACTTAGTACTGCTTGTAGCAATCTTCTGCAATTAATGTTGGCGATCCTGAATGTAACCCATTGCGCAATAGCTTTTTTTGGCTCATCAGAAATCTTCCATTAATGGGTTTGTTTAACTGACACAACGAGAAATCAAATATTTGATTTATTTCGGAATATTTTTGTACGGTCACTACCAAAAACGATAATTTTGTGGGTGTTTCTGCTGAAGATCATAGGCTAACGTTGAAGTTGAACCAATGTAAGCAAACTATTTATTGACGTAAGTGCAATATATCTTCGATTAATCGACTAATCGATCCCTAACCCTAGTTGGAAATAAAAAATTGTCCAATGATGAAAACGCATTTTCGATGATGTTTTTATTCATTTTCTCCAGGCATTCCAAATCTCCTCTAAGTTTGTTTGCATTAATAAGCCTATTGCTATAAACATGAGACTGCTAGTTCCCTAGTAATATCCCTAGTAATTGCAGTACTTTTACTTTTACTTTTAAATTGCATTTGAATAAGTCTCCGTTTTAATTTCTTTCGCTTTTTAGGGAAATAAAAACAATTTAAAAAGGCAACTAGAAATGAAAATAATAGAATAATAAGTCCCTCAGGACGAAAGTCTCCCTCATTTTCTAAGAATTAAAGTTTCTTTATTTCTGCACGTGATTATTTCAAATAAGGTACGATTCCAATGAAAACTGTTAATCGAATAGAATTCAAATAACCGTTTATTTGCAAATAGTTCGAAGTGGTTTTTCCCACTTGTAATTAAAGTTCGTTAAAAATGAATTTTCCCAAAATAACTGGAAAAAGTAGAAAATGCAGCTTGAATACCGTTGCAGAGTTGCACAGGTCACTCAAGCATGTACAATTGGTCATGCCGTTCCCATTCACTGTCTTCGTATGGCAACTAAAACCGTGACCTGATCCAGTTGGCAGGCAACCTTTATTAGTTCTTATGTACTCGTCTGAGCAAAATGTAAATGAAATGTTTTTTTATTGTGTAAATCGAAAATATATTAAGAGTATGTTGTGAACTTGTACTTGAAAACAGAGATCTAACTACAAGTCTGATATAAAGACTTATAATTATTATTATTATAATAACGTTATAATTCTTTTAAAGTATCATGAGTTAACTTTCAGACTTTAAAATAATGTCATAACTTTACTGAATTATTTTCCAAATATCAATTTATTTGAGACTCCGTGTAATGTAAACTTAAGCAGTTCGTCTAACTTTGTTCGATGATTTTGTAATTGAAGCAAGATCTTCCATCGCATTTTGTTACTTTGGAACTGCTAGCGTTGAATGGCATCTCACAAAAATCACATTGGTAACAAGTCAATCCTGATGACCAATCAACTTTCAACATCATCACGAAAATAAGAAGAATGAACTTTCTTTCGACCATCGTTCGATCACAACTGCAAATTGAAGATTAATTTGTTAAAGACATTAAAACACCTGAAATGCGTAACTTCACTTTATAATTCATACTGGATATACAAAAAAATAACGAAATGTCGAGAAACTTCAAAATCAGCTCCAACGTCAAGGTTTAAAACAAAATTAGAAGAATTTCAAAGTATTTTCTGCTTTAAAAATAAAATGACTTCACCAAAATATTAGAGCAACAAAGTTCTTTCCCACCTTGTTTCAGCAGTTCTTGAAATTAGATCAGTTTTTATTAAAATCTAAGCTTTGGAAAAAATAAGGAACACTTCTTCAAAGGCTAACCACGATCAAGTATCTTTGGTGCACACGATTATGCTGTGCAGTGCAGAATGTTGTTGTCAAGCAAACACTAAGCTTAAGCCCTTCGATTCGTGTCTCCTCGAAATAAGTCAGTTGTTTGGAACAAGTTATTATTATTATTATTCGTAATTCACAATATTAATTGTACCAAAAAGACCTAAAATACTCAATTTATATTAAAGAAATGATTGCCTTCTTTGAAGAGTATAACCATCGTCTTTATATTCGCCTACAATTATATTCGCCTACAATTATATCCGGTTAAGCAGGATGTGAAATCCTGATGATCATCAATTGAACCTCTTCACGTCTCAAGTTCATACCTTTAGAATTAATATTAGTCTTTAGAATAAATATTAACAAAATGACAAAGGAATTAAACTTTTCTCATTCACCCTCTAAATCCTCAAAGTTGGACTGACCTAAGTGCTTCCCCTTCGACAAAAACTTTATGCCAATTTGGTCATGAAATGACTGAAGTCTTAAAAATTAGTTTTGCGTTTTTTACTCTTTTAATTTTTATTTAAAAGATATCAATTTAACATTTTACTTAAAATAATATTTGCCTTAATTTTCACCTTTAAGACAACAAAAAATTCTTCTCTAAATTTGTAACTACTGCCACAGACTCGTCCAAATGATTTAGAAAAGAAAAGAGGATTATTTTGTGAATGGGTTATTACCAAAATAAGTGGTTTTAAGATTTGACGTATTTAAAAGATGACTGCGTGTAACCAATTACTGTGGCTTTTTTTTAATTTTCCGGTGACGTCATTTATTATGTTAATGACAATCGACAATTGATCCTACGACATGTGGCGAAGAGGAGAGAGAGATTCTTGTTTATTTAGTGAATCATTTCAACTTAACTGGGTGATCCATGCTAAAGAAGAGCTTTCAACTTCAATTTGTTTGCTCGGCGTATCTGCGCAGTTCTAATTTTTTAAATGTTTTTTTTTTGTCATTTAATTTTAATAAATCGTGTCAACTTATTAATCACGTCAAAATATATCAGAAGTTGTGTTGAAGGTCTCAATTTGAAACTAATAGAAAAGAAATATGATGAAAATTACAACAAATAAATTTTGCGTTGACATTTTGAAGTTTGAGTTTTATTTGAAATATTAATAAAAAGAAATGTTGAGGTCATTGTGGAATTTGTTATTCATCCGTTGAAGAGAAGAGATGTAACAAGTTTTTAAAAAATGCACAAGAAACTGAATGATAATATATGAATGATGATATTCTTCATAAAATAACTGAGTGAAGAAAATGCAAAATATAAAATTCCATGCGTCAAAAATTGGAAAAAACTCTGGTTGCACTTTATTTTCTTTTTATATAAAAAAAAATATGCAGTGTGACGTCACAATTTCTGACCTTTCCCCATGGGTGTGTGACGTCATTTATGGTATACAGAACAGCTGGAGATGTGATAATCACGCTTAAATATAATAGTTTGGCCTGAAATGAAATTGTTAAAAGTAAAATTATTTTTAGGTTATTACAATCTATTATTATTATTATTAATATTATTATTATTACTATTATTATTATAACAAAAAAAAATCTTTTCACATTATTAAAAAGACAAAACGAAGAACAAAAACAAACAATAATGGTAACATTAATATGCCGTGTACAAAACTCAGCTCGATCTGTTATAAAAGACATTACGATGAGCGCTACAGAAATGGAAAGTTTCTCTGTCGCTATGCAACTGGAGTTTTGAATATTATATGTATTGCGTATTTAAATATGTAAACATTTTATATCTGTTAAAAATGCCTTGCTTGTAAAGTTTAGCGACATAAAAAAAATTCTATTAAAGTTTAAATAGGGTTTTAGATCGAAGTCCAAAATACTTATCCCAAATCTTTGCCTTTTACTACAAATACGAGCAAATCAAAATGTTTTGGCACCACAGCTAGGATTTTTTTAGAGAATTCTTGAAAGAATTAAAATTACCATAAGAATGATCTTCATTGAAATTTCGAAGGCTATTAGACAAAATACTGAAGTTTTGTTCCATCATTTTTTCAGACATACTGACAATATAAAATCATTTTTAGTGATTAGGATTAATTTTCTTTATGAAATCTATGACCAAACGATTATGAACAGCACAGCTTCTTATGGAAGCACTTTAACGCTATTACGCGATCTCTAAATATTATCACAGGGTATTATTAAACTTTGTAAGTAATGCTTTAAATAAAAGAGATATGTTCGCACTTAATAATTCTTAAAAATGTCAAAAGACAAATAATAAGGCCATCCTAATTTGAAAGTATTATCAAAATCCTTAAAGTGTATATGTAAAGGAAAAAGTAATAAAGGTATACTTGATAATATAAAATTTGTACTAATTTAGTGAATCATTTCGACAAATGTTTAGCTCTTTACTGCAACAACGATCAGGTCAAAGTGTTGTGCCACCAGAGCTGGTGTAATAATAAATTATAATAATAACAAATAATAAAATATAACAAATATATATAAACTAAGATTGGTTTATGGTCCAAGATTATATTTAACTATTCTAGTGGAAGTACTTAATTGCCTTAGATGCATGTTTTAAAAGTTGCATACCGAAGTAATTCTTTTTTTTTTTAAACACAGCTGTTAAAATATGATTGATTTTGAAATGAATAATGCGCACCTGACTGCAGCTGCTGGTGCATTTAATTTTTCCAAAATATCCTTTGCTGGCT
The DNA here is from genome assembly GCA_034509925.1 of Hirudinaria manillensis. Classification (NCBI taxonomy): domain Eukaryota; kingdom Metazoa; phylum Annelida; class Clitellata; order Hirudinida; family Hirudinidae; genus Hirudinaria; species Hirudinaria manillensis. The sequence goes on along the minus strand of CM067528.1, from coordinate 6,459,497 downwards.
TTATGTTAGATTATCCGTCGAACATCCTTCAACACTAAGGTTATATGTGGTGGTTAATGCATTGTCCCATGCCTCAAATATCTAGAATTCCAATAAAGGAAGTGATAACGATTCTTTTGTAGAATAGATGAATAAAATTCTTTTTCCTCCCTCACTCTCTCCGTATGTGCTCGAAATCTCTCTTTTGTGGAACTGACTCGCATAAATACATTGCAAAAATAGTTGATCTCAATTCAGGATTGTTGGTCTGATTTGAGCAAAGTGAATAGATTTTGCGGAAAGCAGGTAAGTTGTGCGATGCATTTCAGTTCAATTCTCATAAACTGAGTTTAAAATGATTGCATCAGAACTTAAGTTATTGTGAATTATATGATGGAAAATTTGCATGAGTAATGCATTTGGTTCCTCAAAATATTTTCTTGAAAGCACCCAAGAGTAGGTTAAAATGTATTTTGTTTATAAAATCATGAATGTCAAATTTATTAATTTTCAGAAATGGAAAAAAATCCGAGATGGCTAATCTTCATTCCACTTTTTGCCATCATCTTCTTAACAGAAAACGTTCAGGCAACGAAATGTTATCAGTGCAAAGCTGGAAATGACAACTGCAATAATCCTTTCAGGGCTTGGAAAACAGGAGTGAAAACATGTGAGGGAAAGTTTTGCATCAAAAGCACAGCTACTGTGCTAGGTAGAGTTTAAATTATGTCTTAAATCCCTGTTGTTTTGAGCAAACATATGGTTTGTTTTCCACAATCCCAATTTTTTTCAAGCCAAAATAAATTTGATCAGGTCGAAACTGTAACATCACATTCATTAATCTCATACCACTAATTTCAAGTAACTTGGCCACTAAGTTGGAGATGCAGAGAGTACTGTGACAGATGATAAGTTTTCCTCTTAAACATACATGTATGTAAATTTGTGGGAAGGATAGTGTTTTTAATGCCTGCATTCAAATCATGAATGTCCCTTAATTATGCCTTAATAACAAACTTGTTACTGATGCATAACTATTTATTTATTTTCAAAATTTGTCAAAGAGCACTTTAAAAAGCACTTTAAAATTTGTAAACAATTCTTTATTAGTAATTAATATCATTTTTTGAGATAAAAATCTTTAGGTTTGCATTTAATTTGAAGTATTATAATAAATAATATTCAAATTAAATATTTGCCACATAATTTTTGCATTCTTGAACATTATATAACTTTGGCCATGCCAATGTCACTCACAATGTGACATCATTTTAAAAGTGAGCAAATATGGATTAGTCCATGTTCTTCACACTACACGTTCTTTAACGTTATGACTAATAATACATATATATTTTTTTTTAAATATAAAGATTCATCCAATGATAATCTTTCAACAATCTTTATAAACAACTTCTGATTTTTCAAGTTGAGGTATAATATAAGCTGACTTCTTTAGTACCTTAAAAATTGTCCAGTTACTGAGGCAATTAAATATATGTTCTGAGGGTTCCAGAAGACCCCATCTATCTGAATCATTTAATTAAACATCTTGCCTTTCCAACCTTAAATCTTAATCTCATCCCTGTGGAAGAAATATCACCTATGAGCATTTCTTTACAGTGAGGGCACTTGTTTTAATAATTTGTTGGAATGAGCAACATCTACTGCAACACAATAAATTGTCATGTAATGGCTCAGATAAAGATAACGTCTGCATTTTGGCATTTGACTATTTGTCTAACTAAAATAAAATAATTTCCCCAGTCATTTGACAAAGCCATCCAAATTTTGATTCAATTGGATCAGATTGAAGCTGACCCAACATGGCATTAAATCCATCTTACCCAGTAAATGTTTACCACCCTTTCAAACAGTACTGCCTCACAGATATCTCCTTCACAGTAGTTTTTTAGCCAAATTAATAAATTTAGCAATTGACTCATTGTTGACAATTTTTGTGAATAAGGTCTTCATGAAAGATTTTGGCATTTTTTTCCTTTGTGACACACTGTAACGTCAAGGATGTTGGTTATTGATAGTGATGACCTAATAAAAGGAACATCTTCATGATTATCCAACAAAATGATATGCAGTATGGTGTCGATAATAAGGGTAATGTAGTCGAAATGCAGTCACTTCAGCTTTTAATTGGTTCTCCAGTTCCATCAATATGGAATTTATTTATGGTATCACTTTCAGCTTTAACACTTCCATTTGCCTCTCTTTCAATTCTTTACGACTTGACTGATCTAATGTTTAGATGAGGACAAATGTGATGGTACATTGGGGAAAATACTTGGCACAGTATCCTCTCGAAGTTTAGCTTTCCGGTTTGTAGATTTATAGCTTTCAGATCTGTTCTTTAACCGTGATTCGTTTGCTTTCCTACGTTTGCTTCTGCTACAAAATCTGCTAGTAAAAAATATTTTGTACACACTTCTATTTTATTAGGCGTGACGAGGGTTTGATTTAATCCATTGTGGCATGGATCCGAGTTGTCCAGCGAAAACGAATGAAAAGAGTAGGTCAATTGATTCCCGAGCAACATTAGCGTACAATGAACATTAATGAACATTGATAAAACATAAATATTGAATATATATTACTTAAAATTTATTTAAGTATAAACTACCGCTACTGTTGAAATGAACTACAATTTCGTGCAGAAGTATATATTTCGTGCGAAATAAGCATATGCCTAAATAAGCGGCGAAATCGAACTTGAGATAAGTTGTGAGTCCAGAGGTCCATGGTCTAGGAAGTGGAAAGAATTTTACATATATGCGTCCGATCTTGACCTTTGTTTTGCTTCTCACAATTTGTGAGTCACAACAAAGGTCAATCATCTAGGGGCAGAGGCACTTATATGTACATGTAGAGGGGATGGGAGCACTTGTCAAACTTGATAGCATTTGTGTAAGCGGAGGTAACGATACCAGGGATCCGTTCCATTCACAAACCGTCTTGCACCTTATATCGTATTTGCAGTTGCTATATTGTAATTATATTTCCTTAGGAAAGAGAGCTACGGAGAGGAGCTGCTCAGACAGAGAAAATCTGACAATCGGATGCAAACACGATGCTATAACTTTGGGCAACAAAAGGTTATGCATATGCAAGACAAACTTGTGCAACGCGTCTACAAAAGCAGGCGAAAATCCACAAATCCTTGTCTTTCTGATGTTCACCATATTGTTCTCATCTTATGCAACATAATTGGGGCCTCATTTCAAGGAAATTACATTTATATTCACTTGAATGTTTTTACATGGACAATATAAACTGTTTAGATAAAAGAATATATAATTATTTAGGATATGTAATTAATATTAGATGTATATGTTATCAGCGTGCTCAATGCTCTTACTAGAAATGCTATTTTCTGCCTTCTTTTCTTGTTCATCTTTTTTGGAAGTCATCTCTTGAACATTTATTTATTTCTTGGATCCCTTTGTGAGAAAGTAAAGTAAAGTAAAATTCAAGTGTGTGTAAAAATACTGACGACGATCAAAAAAACCATGGAGAAAATAACTATTCGGTCCTATCGTTTGAATATGAATGGCATTGCCATTCAATCTTTCGACAAATTGCAATAACCGGGAGTTGTGTGTCCCGAAACTAAGAAAAAATGTAATCCTTTATTGCACTTATTTAGTACAGTTTATTACACCAAGTATTCTTAACTGCGAAGTTCGATCCTCTCGATTGCCCGTAGCATTCGGGAACTCCAACTGAACCACAAACTTAGACATTTTCATATATTTAACCTGTCTTTTAAGCGCCTTGTGTGTCCTAGTAGGACTTGAAAGCACTCCAACATCAATCGCCATTTATATAGCATCCCTACCAGATGGAGTTCTCCAGCGATAAAAAAAAAATTGAAATTCGAACAGTCGATCAACGACAGGGAGCTTCAGGGGAGGTCTTCCATCTTCAAACCTTTATAAAGAATGCATTTATTTTTTGATTAACAGGAGAACTTTTCGAAAGAATAATTTATTGCTAGGACACAAGAAGGAGAAACCGTGGTTGGTTGAGACAAACTTCAATATTGAGGCACATTTTACTTACATAATGAACTAAAATTATTGTGACCCATCTTTTTGAGCTTTATATTTTTGCACGAAATATTCTACTCCAAAAAATGCGTAACTTTTTCCAATGGAGTATTTCAACCTCTGCCGGTCAGACACAATGTTAAAATGAAGGTAGCCAATCATAAAGCATACTTTCAAGAGTAATTATTTTTACGCATCAAGCATTTGCATGATCAATTTGCTGAAAAACCTTTGACGATTGGAATAAAAAAGTTGCAACCATCCTCAGAGCCATCATTTGGTGGAAAATGACATCTATTTGATGACATCTTATTAATGTGTGACACCGATTAGTAATAAATTGAAGTCAATGATTGAATAAAGTCAATTTTCAAGTGTTTCGCCAAAGTATTTGGTGATATTTTGAATTATTCTAACTCAACCTTCAAACGGTTTGAATTGATTTTACGAGCCGATAAAAACAATTATTCTGAATTGAAGAAAACTTTAAAGGTTAATTAAATCGATCGAAATTCGTAGAGTTACATTGACGGTTAAATGTCATAATTTCAAATTTGATTAAACTATTTTGAAGCTTAATAGACTCAATAGGCCGCTGGAGAATCACATTACCTAAAAGATATAAAAGGGTTCTATAACGTGCTTAACGTTGACTGCAAGTCTCACAAAATTATGGACAAATTCATTGATTTGGTAGTTTTTCTTTGTTTGGTGGTAGTTGGCGGATATGGACAGGAAAATATTTTTCAATGCAATTCATGTACGGATGAGCAGTGTCAAAAGACTGAACAAATAAAGTGCAACTCTTCATGCTATGTGACTTTTAGACCAGGTTTGCTGGAAATTAAAAAAATTGTTTGCCATTGAATCTGTCGGGAATTGCAATTACAAATTGTTTAGATTTTATTTTTATATCTTTTATAATTTTCAGCTGCAGTTAGTTTTTCTTTGTAATTTTGAATTTCTGTAGGATTTGGATACAGATCCTATTTCCCTGGAACTTTTTTTAAATTAAAAATATTGAATATCTGTCTATTTTCAGAAACTGGAGCATTGATAGACAAAGGGTGCTCCAGCGGTGACAATTTATCACCAAAATTGATTCCATACCGTTTCCGAAAGATGGGACAGTATCAGTGCTCTGAATATGGTGAAACCACTGCCCAATGCTTATGTTATTCGGACAAATGCAATACAAATCATCAAGCCTTGATTCAATACTATGGAACAAAATATGGAGATGTCACAACGGATTACCCAAAACGTAACACTTTGTACCTTTGTTTTTCTTATAAATTATAAGTAATAACATATTTTCAATATTTGTGCGACATATTGATATATTTATTAAAATTAGTAATTTTTTACAATTGTCATTAGGGACGCCTAAATACGATAATCAAGTGTATCAAGCTCCATCGACCAAAAGCACACCCACCGAGACGGATGGCTACAATCCACCGCCAATAACGTACAGAAAGATGACGACCACCCATAGTGGGTGCCAAGGTTTCAGTCACTCTAGCCTTCTTCCAATGGCTTCATGCGGATTTGTCGTATTCTTTTACAAATTGTTTCTCTTTTGACCACGAAGCCCGCATGCCTCATACGTTAATGTATAACTAATAAATTAATGGATCAATAAAATATTTCATACAATGTTTGTAAACATTTGCTTTGAATAAATTAATCGTCTCTTCAAAAATATTGGTAAATGACGCTGGAACGCAAATATTTTTTTTTGAGTTTATGAGTTTATTAAGGTATCAAAACAACTAAAAGAACAAATAGCAAATTGAACATGTGCAATATTAAACAAACAATTATGTACATAACACAATGAAACAAATGAACTTAAAATACAAAATAAACTCATAGGGTCAGTCTTAAGGAAGCGCAAGCTTCCGCTAGACAGACTGGCCCTGGAAATCATAAGATATATAATGCAACCATGTAAACTCAAACAACTGAGGCATCTCTCACTAGATGTGACTTATACAATTTTTTAAACAACAAGAACAATAACTCAAAAGGACATGAATGTAAACAAGTTAACTCCCTAATTGAATCTGGTATTGAGGTATATAATCTGGGACCATAACACTGTATAGAAAATAATTGCAAAGTAGATTTGGCAAAGATAGGACTGTATTCGTGAATGTTACGCAAGAAATAAGAAGGATTGTTATAATTATTGCTTGTTTTGAAAAAGAAAATATTTTAGGAATAGAATTGAAGTGATAAGCAAACATAAAAAGGGCAGTTTGTAATTCATGAATTTACGTTACATTTAGTAGATTATTGTTTGTAAAAGCAGAAACAGTTGATGATAGAGGCGGCAGCAGAAAAATGATACGCACAATCCGTTTTTGTAATAATGATAACTGATGTGTGTCCTGTATGTAGAAGCCCATATGATATTGCAACAAGTTAGGTAGGGATAGATGAGTGAGAAATATATTAAAAGTGCTATTTTTGTATTGATAAAAGGCCGAATCCTTGAGATTATTCCAATATTTCTAGAGACGCGATTTTGTACATATGATATACGATTAAGCCAAGAAAGGTGTTCATCTATTGTGATCCCTAAATATCTAATACTTGTGACTCTATTAAGAGAAAACCTATCTATGTAGAGAGAGGAGTTACGTTCAATGACCTTTCCAGAGGAATGAAAAACAATAAAATTCGATTTGTAAACATTAACAGATAAACAATTGCTCGCAAACCAGTTTTTCAAAAGAGTTAACTCATTATTGAGTAAAGTGATAAGATTATTTATGTTTTTTCCTGATGTGTAAATAACAATATCATCAGCATATATTAATACTTTGAGAAGATCAGAAGAACATTGAAAATCATTAATATAAATAAGAAACAAAAGGGTACCCAGCATAGAACCTTGAGGAACACCATAATCAATAAGAACATCAGAAGAACACATACCATTAAACATAACCCTCTGACTTCTGCCACACAAATAATTTTCAAACCAACACCACACAACACCTCTGACACCATGCTATTCAAGCTTACGAAGCAATATTTGATGATTAACAGTATCAAAAGCCTTTTGTAAATCAAGAAACAAAGCCAATACAACATCACCAACATCAAAAGCATTGTGAACAGCAATTTGAAGCAACAATAAAGGCATATAAGTCGAATGATTCTTTCTGAAACCAAATTGAGAATTATTAAGTAGGTTAAATTTATCAAAATAATCATGGAGTCTGGAATGTACAATTTTTTCTAAGAATTTGGAAAAGTATGGTAAGATAGATATGGGCCTGCAGTTGTCAACCTTGTCCTGCTCACCTGATTTGAAAAGAGGTATAACTTTAGCAGATTTAAGTGCTATGCAAGGATCTATGTCATCGACACCACAACTATGGGATTTATTGAAGGCACTGGAAAATTTGATGATCTCCAAAGGACTAGTTGGTGTAAGACTCATGGACCGTAATTTGGAAAATCCACTCAGCATATCCGAGATGTTCCTGTCTGTTGTTGGAATAGTGCTGGCAATATTTCTTCCAATACAAGAGAAATAGTGATTGAATTGGTTGGCAATTTCATGTGGAGTAAGCAAATCACCATTGTCATTCACAAAGGACCCGGAGTTGTTTCTGGTGCTGGTATGACATCCCATCAGAGAATTAATGATATCCCAGGTTCTGTGCACATTGGATTTATGTTTTATAATGAGTTTATCACAATATATCTTTTTAGCAGCTAATTTGGTTTTCCTAAAAGCATTTCTGAAGGTAATGAAGGCCTGTTTATTTTGGTCTGTGGGGTATTGAAGGAAAGTTCTATATAATTTGTTTTTTGTATTGGAAGACTTCAGCAGGGATGCATTCATCCAAAGTTGTTTAAAATTTCTGATTGGCCTATGTTCGTCGGGCACTAGAGGTAAAGCTTCATTGTATAAAGTTAAGTAAATGGAAATAAATTCTTCGTAAGCTGAACAGGGATCATCATTTATACAATGATTTGATACACAAGACCAGTCACATAAAGTACATGTAAGTGCATTTTGAGATTTATTTTTGGAATGGGTGTTAATCTGTCTATATTGCCTAAGCTTTGTATTTGCTCGATCACATTTTATAGGAATCTGTAGAAATATGGGAAAGTGATCTGAAATAGCTACTATCAGGATTTTAGGTAAGCAATTGTGGATAGGAAAATTTGTGAGGATATTGTCAATTGTAGTTTGTGAGGTAGGAGTAATTTCCCTCTCCATATCCGCAGTAGTGATCTCCTTCACAAAATTCTCGAGTGTCACAATCGAACGTCAAGACAACGAAAAAGCCAAGTGGACGGATCGGTGTTTGTCGATGAATTGAATGTCATTTCATATATTAATATGAAATCATCGATCCGTGGATAGAAGCACTATTCTTATTTTCACTTTTGGCCACGAATCCCAATATTTAATTACAAATTTGTTGATCCCGCGTTTCACGCGCGCAAATTGAAGCCTTGATCTCATCCTGCAAATTTGTAATAATTTGCTGAACATAATTTGTGAAGAAATTTTACTAAATGACCTTATTTGTTATTTATGTAATGTTTTAATGTTATTTTAACTTGAAATAATCTGGTAACGCGATTAGTTAATGTAATGGCATTGAATTCATGCAAGCAATAAACCATGGTTAATTACCCAATTTTAAATCATTATTCGAGATTTTCACCAAATTGACTTCGCTAAAGCATTGTCGTGACAATCATGCAAGTAAATAATCAAGCAAATGTGCTCTAAGTACGTTTATGTAAGACAAGATAGAAAGCCATTTTTATTTGAAATTTAATTTTCAGCCATTTTAAATTGACTACAATCATCTGGAACGATGTTCAACAATGCATGCCAATGCAATTCTCATACTTATATCGGTACATCATTGCTTGCATCCTGCCCAAGATTACGTTGGTCTCTGCGATGCTATTTTAACTACTTCATATTCAATTACTTCAAATAGCCTGTATTCAATCCATGGCAATTTGATTTTATTTAGATAGTTGTTTTATATTTTGTCAGGAATGGCTAGATTCTTGAGCCAAAAAACAAGAAGGATTTATGCACGATTTATCATAGGAGATAGTGATATCTATCACTCATTTATTTCTTAACCATATCTTTAGATCTGACCAGAACTAGATTGGTTTCACATGGTCTAAGGTGAGAAGTTTTTATATTTAGATTTAAGATCTTTTTTAGAAAGGTCTCCAAGTTATTTCATTTCTTAAAACATTTGATTCAATGACGAAGATCGTCATTGTTTGCTGCTGGTTTTCTATTCCAAGCAAAAAACATACGAAGACCATTATTTATAAGGCGCGGCTAATGACCCAATAAATATGATAAATGTAATAGGAGATCGGAAGTATGTTTTCGATTATTTCCCTCATATTTCATGGTTCCCTCATGGTCCAATAAATAAGTGTTTTGGTCCGGTATTTATCTCAGTCCCCGTTAAACTACAAACTGATTTACAAGCAATTTCCTTGCTTCAAGAAATAATTCAAATTAATAAAATGCTTCTTAATGTAGTAATATTGTTTATCTCAAATTTTTGTGAGACATTTTCATTTTGGGTTGAGTTGCCTAAGAGCAGTTTTTCGCAATGTTACCTGTGCCATGATAACCGTGCCTGCAATGATCCGATTAATAAATCATTGGTGACGATTTGCAAAGGAGAATATTGCTTCAAGCAGGATATAAGCCAATGGGGTGAGTCACTGGTTGTTGTTAAGAATATTTTTTCAAAATTCTGAAAAAAATTTAGAATGCATTTGATTAATGCGATCGGTGAAATGATACAGTTCCATGTTTGTAGAACACGGGTTGTTAGCAAAGATGCATTTAAGAATTTTTTCTATCGAACTATTTTTTATGATGTCTTTGTCACTTACCCTCATGTCGATGCTAAAAATTAAATCGTTAATGAAATCAAAACATTTTTAGAGGCCAATACCACAAGGAGAGGCTGTATATTTTCAACAAGTCTGAGAGAATGTACTAATCAGCACTACCTCCTCTTCGATATCGCGAAAAGTCTTACGTGCGTCTGCAACGGAGATTTTTGCAATGGAGCCAGGACAATTCAGAATTTCTCAGTTTCTCAATTTATAATTTTTATGCCTTTTAACATAGTTCTTTTTAGGCTTATTCAAATCTTTTACAATACAAAATTCTTATGTTGAAATTAATCTAACGATCACTTCTAGCAAGATATTGTAGGTCGTAAAGCCCCACAGATTAAATGTGCCAGTCTTAGAGTTTTTCCTCTAGATCTTTTCTGTGCAAATCAAAATGAATATATTGAGTGACTGTGGTTCTCTGGAAACAACGATTAATTCTTACTTAGATTCGAAACACTAAATTTTGTTCATTAACAATGATTTTTCATCTCTTCAGCTACTTTTATCGTTTAATATCAGCCATGATCGAGAGGGACTTTGTCTGGACTATGAAACCATGAAACACACGGGGGGCTGATTAAATCTTTAAATTTTACCATTTAAAAAATAATTTTAGAAGAAAGTGAAGTAAGGACGCTGAGAGTTTGTCGCCTTAAACCAAGTGAATAATTTGGTTTTACTTTATGAAAAGTAAAAAAATCCCCCTGAAAGCTGAAATGATGTTCTGATTCCTAATCTTAAAATAGTCCGGGCCTACTCCTCCAATTCCAGTCCTGTGCGATTACTATCATATTTGATCGGATACTGAATTCATTTCAGTACCTACTTAGTAATTTTAATGGACTTTAAGATGAAGAATTGGCAGAACTGTCCTCAGACACCAGTAAGTTGCAATATGGGCATGAATCACTGCTGACTTTCTGTTGTGTGCACACGAGTATTCGTTTTTATCCAGGAAGACTTCATTCAAGAAATAATATGTCATCAATTGACACAAACGCGATCAACGGATATCTTTTTAATTTAAACCTCTTTGAGTATTTAGGCAATATTTTTTTTTACAATATAGCATAGGTTTGTTCATGATTATGCTTAAAGCAAATAAGACTGAGAATGTCGTAATGATTCACTTTATTTATTATGTAATATTATTTGTACACGTGAATGCTTTTCTAATTTTATTTTCAGATATTATTTTTAATCTTCACAATATATATTTAGATCTCAAATATTTATCTGCCTAATATATTATTATGAAAAGCTTGGAAATCGCCTCGAAAATTAATATTTCGCATAAACATAAAATAGGTAGATGGTAGAAAAAGCTCATATTTTTCACTCTTCAACTAAAAGACAAGAGGCAACTTTTAGGTGGTATTGGGATTTTAAGCCCATTTTGTTATTTTTGATCTGCTGTTTTCACTCCGCCCTAATGAACAACTGGCACGTCTTATTTAAAAACTTAGGTTTATTTTCCTAGAATTTTAATGTTGAAAGATTCAAAGTTTTGCAATTTATTTATTTGACAGTTGTTTTAATGACCGAATCAACTTTTAAGCCGTTGGGCGGTAATTACACCAAATATTTGGTTTACCTAATCCGTAAAAAGGCGAAATTGGTCGTTTGCGACATTCGTACAAACAAATACAAACATTGAGGAAAGCTGTTGACAAGCGATCAGAGAAGCTTAATAAATATATTAAGGATGCTAGAGGTTTGTGATCGGCTTACGAAAGAAATTTCTACATTTTTTCTTCATTATGTGTAAACTAATTTTACGACATGAAAACCATATTAGTAATCGTGATGAAGACCTGTCACAGAATTAGAGCTGTTCAAATTAATGGTAATGATTCTCCAGCTGCGTTTCTCATTAACGTATTTTATGCATATAAGTATAAGGTAACGCTTCACTCTTTCAGTTTGTTTTCAGGTTAGCGAAATCGAGAATAGCGACAATGATGACGAACTAAATATCAATGCCAAATCAAGGCTTGATGGGAAAGATGATGATCAAGATGATAGTGATGAAAGTACTTGTGACAAAGTTCAGGATGAAGAAAGGGATATCATATCGTTTGGCATGAAAAGGAGGGGTAGTAGCATGCAAGGCCAACCATCAAACAAGAAGGCTAAGAATTCAGAAAGAAAAAGTTAGTTTCTTGTTTTAAGTGGCCATAAAATAAATTGGTGTCTTGAATAACAAATATCTATAGCACAAATATGGCTTGATCTGTGACGATTCACAAATTATTAATAAGTTCATGTTGTCTTAGGTAGGGAGATATTTGTGAAAAATCTTCCACTGGGTTGCAACGAGGAAGATATAAGGAAAGATTTTGCAGATTATGACATCTCCATCACAAAGATAAAATTGAGAGGCAGAGCAAAGTATTGTTAATGTACAATTACATGTATTATAATTCATATATACTTCAATGTGTTACATGTTGAGAACTGACTTGGACACATTCTATAAAAGCAATATTTATCTAATATAATTTACAAGATTAGTTTACAGACGTTAATTTTGTTTAGTAATTCTTAGTACAATGTTCGTACCAGTAATATGGTTAGTAATAAGCAAAAAAAGAAATGATAGAAAATCACAACACAAAGATAATGCACCTAAAAGTTTTATTATTTTCAGTGGGAAGATTGCACACATCACTACTGTCAAAGAAGTGTCTGAATCAGATGTTTTAAGTCTCGATGGCATGGTAGTCAATGATTGTCCTGTGACAATAGAACTGGCAGTGGATAAATCCAAAGTACAGCAAAGGAAATCAAAAAATAACAAGAAAGGGACTAAACTTCAAGTCTGTGAGCCAAAGGGACCTGGTAGAATAGAAGATGCTAAGAAGTTGTTCATCAAGAATCTCAATTGGAATGTCACCGAGGACACGTTGAGAGAGCGCTTCGATTGCAGGGAGGTTCACGTTCCGAAGGCTGCCGACGGAACCGCGAGGGGGTTTGCTTTTCTCAAATTTGCCACGAAGGAAGCTGCCACTAAAGCATTGAAAGACTTACAGGATATAACAATCAATGGAAGGATTATTAAACTCGATAGAGTCTCTGGTAAGCAGAGCAATGTCTTTTAATGCACATTTTGATCACTAGTGCTGTTTAAAATATGAATGCTTAAGGCTATTGAAACAAGTTGTTATCATTTTGGAATTTATATCTAAGCATCTCGTTGCTTTTGATATCATAATTGATTATTATGCAATTAATTGATCTAATGTAGATGATGAAGAGTGATGTTATTTTAAAAAATGTCTAATATCCTCTTAAAAGTATCTTTATTCAATGATCAAGAGCTCTTTTTTATAAACTGAACATTTAAAAGAAGTAATTTTTACACATTATTCACATTTCAGCTTCAAGTAAAAGAAAGAGAAAGGATCGTTTACCAAAGGGATTTGAGGAAGTTTTTTTTCAGCAATAGAGTTGTCCAAGAGTGGAATGATCTTCCTCGGTCGGTTGTCGGTGCTCCAAACCTGGACATCTTCAAAATGTTATTGGATGATTTTTTTGGGGATTGTAAATATTTGATGTGACTGGTTGTTTTATTGTTTGTTTGATATGTAGAGGGTTTTGCTTTTTGTTTACTTAAGCAATTTGTGTTAGGCGAGGGGTTCGCCCGTGCCTTTATGTGATAATAATAATAATAAAAAGGACTCCATATTGGAAACCATGGAAGGTCAGTTGGGAAGAACCAAAGTCAGCTACAGTAAAGAGAGCTTATGTGTAAAGTTGTTTGATTGTTTAACACCAGAATTGTTTTTGCAATCCCAAGTGTTTCTTAAATGCCTAAATATTATAATATTCTAGTCAAAAATGAAATCTTCAAAATTTGACTTGAGTAGTGTACTTTTATTTAGTTTATTTATTCAATAGAATTCTTGCAATAGGAGTTATTAGAATCCACTATGAGAATGAGACATATCAACGGGGGGTCGTATCGTTTGAATGGCTGACGGGTGCAACAGTAGCAAACGAGTGACAAAGAGACTTATCAAATACACTTATAAAGCAACCGAGGATTGGACGATTTTAATCATTTATTTAATACCAACCGAAGTTTCGTCCGCTCTGATGGATGTTAACGCATAAAAGTTAGATGTAAATATTTTTTTTAATGAATATTTATTTGACTGCCATTTTAAAATCAAATTGTCGATTTAACGCACCCTCGTCAAAGAAGGTTTATTAGATTACTTATATGAATGAACTGTGGACGGCGGGAAGAGGCTGCCATACTTAATTTTGAGTTTAAGTTGTAGTTGTCCAACTGGAAGAACATAGATGGGAAAGCTTAGCTAAGTGTGAAAGGTACTCTTTCTTTAACCAGATTAATGGAGTCATCATTGAAAACGCTGGGGCTTGTGGTCGTAGTTTTGTTTCTATTGATCTCACCAATTGAGACCCTGATGTGCTACAAATGCCTGGAAGAAAATAAATACTGCCGGGATCCTTTTACTCACTTCGATGCTGACATTCCGGACTGTGAAGGAACTTCTTGTTCCAAATCTTATTATGAGAAGAATGGTTTGACCTGACTTTATTATTATCTCGAGAGATCTTTTTGCGAAGATAGTTGATTAACCTTTAGCCGATCTCATTGACTTAAGAAAATTTTACTTTATAAAATTATTTTTAGAAAATAATTACTTAATATTTCTAGATATCAGATTCGATGTTTAATTGAATATCGAATTACAGATGTTCGATTGCTTATTTCAATCTTAGTTAACAAATGTTACCATCATTATAGGCGAAAGCATAGTGGCAAGAAGTTGCATACCTTTCCACAACACGACGGGCTGTACGACAACGAAAAAGGATGGAATTAACATTAACATCTGCTTCTGCAGCACAGATTATTGCAACGATTCCACCAGTGTCTTTTCCTTTGGAAACAGGAAATATTTTACTTTTGCCATTAGCTGGATTGTGTTTCTTAATTCGTGCATAGTGTAATAATCAAATTCTATGAAGTTATTCATTGCCCATTCAGATGTAACTGAACTAACTAAAGAACTAACAAACTATTTGAAATTTCTATATCTTTTTATAATATAATTCTCTCAATAATGCTACTAACATGTTATTTACTATAATTTCATCTTCCATTGACTTTACTCTGCAAGACACGTTCTTCCCCTTGGTAGGATTCATTTTATTAATTCATTTATAAAAAATAGTGCCACAATTGAAATTACTTACTAGTTATTTGAAAGATATCATGCTGTTTTGACGATCCGATCGGTTTTCTTTGGTGGCTTCATGTGACGTCCGCCTCATGTAATTGTAACAGCTTCGATAACAACTCAAAAATAAAAAAAACCGGCAACTTTTTGGATTTTATCTTTGCAAAAAATTTTTGTGATTGTGAAAACTAGAAATACTTGGAATGTTACCGAATGTTTACAAGTTTTGAAAAGAACACCTCACAACAAAGTTTTTGCTTTTTGAGCACTTTTCAGTGTTCCCCATGCATTTTTGGCAGCCGATCACAAATATCTTCAACGTGAGCTTACCAATCACATAGTGAACAAAGTTTTTGTATTTGGTTTATTGAAGTGTGATATATGTGCAGCCTGGATAAAGTTGAAAAAGTGGTTTGCATAAGTAAAGGTTACTTATTGGATTTTTGCAAAGTTTAATGAATATATCGTGTAGTGAATTTATCTATGTCATTGTAAAAACATTAGTTAACTTTAGTAAAAACATTACAAGCGTAATTAAATTTGTTAGGTTTTGGTGATAAGGCCGACACCGTCAGTATCATAGCAGCTTAGTTCTCTTCTGCTGTTCATTATGGCAAACATAAACTTATTCATCAGATATTCTGAATGACTGTTCTTGTGAAGAAAGCTAGCCCTCTACAATTTGGCTGTAAAATTGGCGATCAAAACAGCACCTTAATGAACATCTTTAATTTCTTTGGTGACATTTTGTATGAAATTTAGGCTTGGAAGCATTCCAAGACAGTAGCGCTTGATGTCACATTAGTATGGCCATATTACATTCAATTCTTATTTGACTAATTTTCTTCCTTTTCACACAAAATTTGGAATTACGAAGGAATTTCATGAAAGTAATGGGTAAAGAAGGAGATGGTTTTTCTTATTGATGACTCACTTTCTAAGAATAACTAAAGCACTTAAAAAAAAGGCATTTTCGTTGACTAGTTGCACTCCGAGAAGTGTTTGCTTTCACAAACCACTCTTCGCCACCAAAAAAAAGAACCTTAGGACTTGAGTAGTTACGAGTATGGCGAATGATTTCTCCAAGACATTGCAAACAATGGAATTTCGCTAACAGGGCCAATAAAAATCGTCGATGTTTAATGATTAGCATAATGATAGTGGCGTTTTATGTCAAACATTGATTAATTATGTTGAGTTTGATAATGTATTGGCGACGTAAACACGATTAGGTATTTTATTAAATATTTTTTTTATCAATAAACAGTCAATCGTCTATTTCTTAGCAATGATACATCAAAAGCAAATCTACATCTTGCACATCTACAATATACAATCACAAGAAGGGCTTGTGACAAAAGTTATGTTCTGCAAATTGCAATTAGTCTAAGAGTTATAGTTATAGATTTGTGTTTCATAAAGAATATTCATTCAGAATGGAAATCACGAGGGCATAATTTTATGATTTCCCCTTGTTTCCACGTTCTTACTGCACAACAAGTTAAAACGCAAAATTGTGCTTGGTCAAGACGTTAATATATCAATAAGACATCAAAGATAAACACAAGATATAGTTTAAGTTATATGTAAACGTTAAAAAAAGTAGAAGTGACCTTGTCGTGAAATTTTTACTTTAAAAATATTTGTAATGACATAGTGACATGAGGAGTCGTTCCAGCCATAAATGTGATATTTTAATTAAACTTTACCTAATGTAATCTATATCTATTTATATTCTTCTGTTATTAATAAATTAATACATCATCGTAGATAGCTATAAAATGACAATATTATCATTGATTGCAGCTCAATTAGTAGCTTTGGCTGCATCATCCATCGGGACAAAAAGAAGTCTAATAGATAATGATATCAGGTCATCAATTGATAAGTTTATCTATCATATCATTGGTCTACACGACTCCGTGTTTTTCTCTCAAGTGCTACGAATGTCAATCCTACGATTCAGGATGCGTTTCGGATGAAGCCAAAAAAGCCAAAGTATGTGAGGGTCATTACTGCGTCAAGGTAGCTTTTAAGACAGGTTAGTTGCACTTATTTGGGTGAAGGTTTTAACATGAACGGTGCCGTCGAAAGTCTTAGGTGATTAAAAGGAGCACCAAATGAACATATATTGTTAGCAATTACTAATGTTACAAATACTTGTTTGTAGCATCGGCGACACTCTTAAGGCGAAGATGCAGTGATATAGGAGTAGAAGATAAGTGCACCACACATACTGCAGGTGGGATGGACACCATCAGTTGCATCTGTAGACGAGAATTCTGCAATCATGCCAGTCATTATAGGTTCACTAGAATGAAAAACCTTGGTAATTTTGTCCTATCGCTAATTGTGACTGTTTTCACATCTTATCGATGCACTGGTTTATTTCATGTTCTGTGTTGACGATATACTAGTCAGTTATTCACTACTTTATTATCATCATCGTCAATTGCTCACAAAAACTGCTTAACCGAAAGACATCAAATAAAACACAGAGATACACTGCTCCTAGAAAATAAAAGTGTGTTTTATAACAATAATAGTTGAAGAAATTATGTTTGGTAGAGAGTATTTATAAGCTCAGATGCGTACAAAATGCATGGTTTTAGATGAGTATTATAGGTCTTTGGACCAAACATCACGGTCATACACATCTCAGCTAACAAATACGTGTGTTGTCCACGCATTTAGTTGATGTTTCTGCCTCCGATGATAAAAAGATCGAGAATTTCAAAATAAAATTTGATATGATCGATTATCAGCTATTACTAAAAGTTAGATTGGAGAATTAGTGTGAAGTGATAATTTAGTCGTCAACCACTTAATATTTATTAGGCGGCCAATTTGTGTTTCCCTGTGCTTAGTCTGGTTGGAATATGTTAGAGAAGCGTTTGTAAATCCATTTAATCCATGAGGATTTGATCTTAGATCGGATAAAAGATAGTCAAACAACCTTTAAACCCGGTTTAGGGCTGATCATTCAAATCGTGAATGTTGTTAAAGCAATTTCTTAATAGCATTAATATTATCTTCATCGAAAACACGAACGGATCCAAAAAAAAAACTTCGAGAAGTGTTTGCTTTCACGAAACTCCCTCCACCCAAAAAGCACTTTAGGACTTGAGTAGACGCGCATGATTTATCTGTCAACAAGAGGATTGATCGTCAGGAGAGCTTTGTCTGGAATCGACTGAAGAAAATCGTTTTGTAAGGGGGATATATTGAGTTCAGAAATTTCAGAAACATCTGGTCTTGAATTTACTCGTACTTTTCGTCCGGATTTCGCTGCTATTTTGAAGAAGTTGTTAGTATTGAGTAATATACCTTGCTACAATATCTTAAGTTAGGTTTTGAACGCAAATAACAGTATCTAACTTCGTATATTAAATACATTAATAAAACCATTTCGATAAACTATGCATTGTATGGCTTAAATACATTTTGTAACTTGTAGCAAATAATTAAACAAATTCCAATAAATTACATAACATTATAACTCAAAAAAAATTTTCATAATAAAAGTAACACTTTTTAAATAGGCATATTGCAAAATAAGAATTTTGGAACTGACGAGTAAATTTGATAGATTTTGAATCAATTTTGATTTTAATTCCAATTAATTTCAAGAACTCTAACTAATAATTTCCAATCCGTACAAGGTCAAAGCAGAGCAGTTTGATGATGAAAATCCGTTGCTCTCCTTTTGAATTCGTCGTCTGCTTGTTGATGGTGTTGCTGATGCTCCAGGAAAACGTTGCACTGAAATGTTACAAGTGCGATGATTACAGTATCTGTAAAGATCCATTCCACGGACCACCTGGAGATGAAAACACATGCGAAGGGAATTACTGCATCAAAGCCATCAGCACTGACAACGGTAACAACCTTTCGTGGGATAAACTATAGAAGATAATACACGTTTAATATATTTAAGGCTTGAGCTTTTTCATTTAATAATTACAATAATGACGATTTAATAAAGCGCTCCCTCTAACTCTTATCACTTAAGATCACTATATTTTCTAATCTAAAAGCTAGAATAACTTTGAAGGATCACATGAATTAATTTAATTTAAAGTATTTTATTGAAATTGAACCTCTCAGTTGAAATGTTTAAAACTCAAATAAAACACTAAACCATTTTGCTACATAATATAAATATATATATATATATATATATATATATGCATGCTGGATGCTGGAAACTCCTCCTCGGAGCTTTCCGACAGGGATCCTCAGAGAAGGTCCCCCATCTTCGAACATTTCGGCCCTTTGAAACCCATGACGTTCTCCGGGGGTAGGCCGCATCCGGTGATCAGCCGGATGTCCCTGTCGGTTTCCAACTAAATCATTTTGCTACATAATATATATGTATTTATATATATATATAAATTCATTGGAATACATTATTGGAATACATAGGAAAGCCAAAAGCGAAACGAGGTTGCACGGAAAAAGCAGCCTATGCAGGTTGTCGACCTTTCAAAATCGGGACTCAGGAGGGGTTTGCCTGCTACTGCAGCGATCGAGATCTTTGCAATGCTTCTTCAGAATTGTTCAGCAAATGGAAGACCAGCATCAGCCTTGTGCTTTTAAGTTTTCTAATCAGATTTTCCTTCTGAAGATCTCTTCATTTCTATTCAGCTTAACTTCTGTTGACTTCGCTAGATTTATTTGGACGCGAGTGAATCAAAAAGAGTCATGAATATTTATCTTTAGTCGGTCGTGACGATTTATTGTTCAAATTAATGAATTGCTTCTCATTTTTTCTAGTAAATTTTATATTTCAAGCTTTGAACAAACTTGTTTAAAATATCGTAAACATACGAGTAAAGTTACTTATTGACTTGGTTAATTGGAGTTTGTCAATTATGGCCATTTGTTGGCTAAATAAAAGCTAATATTTAATAAAAAAAAGTTTTAAATTGAGTCCAAACTTATATTAAATGTTTCTTGGATGTCTTAATACAAAATTTCGAGTTTTAAAGTTCTTGGCACTCTTTTGGTCTCACACCATGTGGACAAAGTTAGTAACTATTATGCAGTTACATAATTAACAAAGACTTGTTTTTAAACTCATAAAAGTAAAAAATGATTTATAGAAATAACTTTGAAAAATGACATTCTGTTACATCTCTAAAATTTGTGCATAACTCTTCAAATTCAAAAAGAATCAGTAAGTTCTGGCTAATGGTTATAAGGAAGAAATATCCAAAATATTAGCTAGTAAAGCCAACAAAAAGTAGTTTCATTTCGTAGTTCATATTTATCTGAGCAAAGGTTTTCTCAGATGATAAGCATTGCATAAAAAGGACCTAAAGTTACTAAAAGTGTGAGTCCTTTTGATGAGATTCAAAAACAAACTTGAGAGTAAAAATCTCACTGATCAGATGGACTGAAAATATTGCATGGCATGCTATATGACCTTGGCAGCTGTGCAAAATACATTGAGTTTTGGAAATAATCTTGTAGTGCCTTGGGGCGTTCTAATTTTGACAGAGCGGTGAAGAGTCGAATTTTTTTGCCCAAGCCAAGCCCGGCCCGCAACTCGACTTTTAAAACCCAGCCCACCTACTCTCGCTCGAAGAAATTACCAAAAGACATTTTTTATTTGCAGACGATACTTTATATTTACGAAGAGATTGGGAGCGTTGAAGATGAAGATGAACCACGAAGGGTTGTAGATGGAGTAATACAATGGTTTGATAAATGTGTAAAGGTGTATTAGCAAGTGCTGCCACATATGGCCTGGTGTCAAACACAGAAACAAATTTTTAAATCATTTCGAATGTGCCTTGGCATTGCTTTAGCATCGTCAACAATGATTTACGTATTCATGAATCAACTAAGATTGAATTAAGCGTCATTTTCCCATTCGTAAAGATTACGTTGGCTGATTGGCTTTACGATCTAAATAACGACCAGTGCAATTTTGACCTAAGAAATATTTAATTTCATTAATCAAGTTAAAAAAGTTTAATTAAATAAAACATTTTTATTTATATTATAATTCAATATCGAAACTTGACACATCATAACAACGAAAAGTGGATATTCGTTTGATCTTAGGATGGGCTGCGGTTTTTTTATCGCCTTGTTTTGATTAGAAATTCAAATATTCTTTGCACTTGACTTTTTTTTCAACGAATCTATAACTCTCAGCACGTTTGAATTGGTTATATTTAAATCGTTAGGACTAAAATTGACATTGTTCGATTTCAACCTAATCGCAAATATAGGGTAAGTTCACGTCATTAAATGGAATATTTTCTTTAGTTTCCTTCTGCAAGGCTTTGAATGCAAGCGACGATCCTTTCCCAACTCGAGAGGATTGTTATTTTTGCGTTTAACTCTTACAATTGATATTTATTTTATTCAGTTTTTATCTGAGTTATGAGATCTAAGAAAGGGAACAATTCTGGTCAGAAATCGCATTGTAACATCAGATACAATCGCTCAAACAATTCAGATAATAGAAGAACTAATAAGAATAGCAATCAAGTAAATACTTTTGCAAAAACTAATCAAAGAGTTTTATTGGATGTTCTAGAGTACCACCCTTCTGCTCATATGTACCAAGGGAATGGTTTTCGTTCATTTTCAAACAACCAGACATATGGAAACGCTCCACACCAGCAGGTTCCACAAGTGAATATCGGTCAACACTTTGATGTGCAGGATCATTTCCATAACCATGCAGTAAACTTCAATAAAGTGCTCTCAAACAATCACATCTACTCTGGTTCTGCTCTAAAAAGTTTTGGTAGTTCACCACCTCAGGAACATTTTGGGACTTCAAACATTAACAATCCCACCAGGATTTCTTCAAACAACCAAGGAATGAATTTTTCTACTTCTACTCCTGGAAGATGCATTTCAGGAGAAAGGTTTGGTGAAGTTTCTCTTAAAGGCAACCAAAACAATGCTAGCCAGGGAAGCTCATATTCTAGACGCCAAGGCTTGTTGGATGGATCTCATTCCCAGACTAACAAGATGTGTGAGGTCTTCAATGATGTTTTAGGAGAAAAGCCACCAGAATCCAGTAGTGGAAAATCTTCTAATCATGTTAATTTTAACAAGGATCCATATGGTCACAATATTAGTCCTTTTGACAGTCCATCAAATATCACTACAAGGAATCAAAATCATAGCAGATACAAATGGAAGAGGGATGATCGCCCAAACAGATCAAAACCCCAACAAGGCAACCCAGATTTCACTTGGGAGCCTAGTGTGAACCATGATCGCCACCAGAGATCAAGGGACAGATATAAACGTCCAAATCACAACTCTGACAATAGACAGGATGATGATAAAGATGATCAATTGAAAGACTCAACTCATAATAACAAATTACAGGCAGAAGATACGAGAAAGTGTACTGAGGCAGTAAAAATGACGGAATCGAGCACAACAAAGGATGGACAAGCTGTAAGTGAGAAGGCTTCAAAATCAAAGAAGTCTGAAACTAATGTCATCCAATCATCTGCCAGTGGTACATCTAATTCAAATAGTAACAAAAGTAGTAGTCACAACAACAAAAATAATAGCAACAGCAATTGCCAAAAAAGCAAAGAAAAGGAAACGGTAAAGGAAAAGCCACCGTCGAAAGAAAAAAAGTCGGCTCCTAAAACTAGCAAGCAGAAACCACAAGCCTCCATTTCATCGTCTGGATCGGACACGGACTGCGTGATCGAGGAAGAAGAGGACGCGAGCGCCACCAAGCCCACGAGTGCTTCTGGTTCGCCAGGAGAACTGATGGATAGCGTCAAGTCTAAGAGTAAAGCCATAATGCAGTCTTCTTCTAGTGCCACGGCAAGACCTTCCCATCCGGCCAACATGGGTATAAGTCCCAATTTAAGAAAGGATCCATCAAGTGATAAAAAGAAAAAGAAGGAAATTTCCAAGAAAAAAGATGCTCCTCCTACAACAGAATCTGAAAGTTCTGGTAGCAATGCTGTTCCAAACATTACTTCCAATAATGCTCCATCTGTTCCAAATACAACAACCATTACGACTGCAGCCAGTATTAGCGCCACTACTACCGCCACTTCCTCGGCACAGAACGCCCTCAAGAAACCCCTGACGAAAGCAGCCCTCCTGAAGTTGATTACGCCCAGATCGAGAAAGGATCAGCAGAGAGTCGAGCAGCTCATGAAAGAGTACTCAGAAAAAAGGGACAGGGCATTGGCTCAGGGATCCATCTTGCCGAATTCTTCGTCGCTGAGCCAATCCTCTTCGCTCGAATCTTCCTTCGGCCTCGAACATCTCGACCTGGCCAGCCTGGACTTCAAGGTTCTCAAGAGCGACATTCCCGAAGAACTTTCGGAAGTCATCAACAAGGTCCTGGACTTCACTTGCACCGAAACGAATCCGATCGTGTTGGACGACGACGAGGAAATCGCCAGGAAAGGCGATCTTGAAAGAGTAACTGAACATGCCTCCTCAAGAAAGAGAAAATTTTCTGAGAACTCGGGAAGCAGGAAGAAAAGGAAAGGACAGGAAGCGGTTTCGAACGACACGGACGAGCGGCCACTTTCTGCGACGAGCGTCGACAAGTCGGACTCTGCAAAAGATGGCGCCAAGGATAATCAAGAAATTGTCGAGGGGTGTCAACCGGAGGAAGCTGTCGTTCCTGCCAATGATTTGATCATTCCCTCTGTTTCACCTGGAGCTGCAAACCCTTCTCCAGGTTTGTATAAGGATATTAATATTTGGATGAGTTATGCCAGACGACACATCTTTTCTAATTTCTTATTATAAGAATATTTTCTATTTTTAATAATAACTTAATCTTTATTCACTTAATCTTTATATATATATATATATATATATATATATAGGATGGCTTCTTTGCTTTACTTTATTTTTAATTTTGTGTCCTTGTAATGAATGTTTTAAAATCACTTGGTATTTCCAGGTCAACCGTCACCATCTGGAATTCTCGAAACTCTCCTTCAGCTGTCCTTGAAAGAGGATGAAATACAGGGTCACATAGCCAACTTGGACCTAGAAATACAGTCTTTGCAGGCCATGATTGTTGACTTGTCACATAAACTCAATTCAAAAAAGCACCACAGAGACGTGGTGAGTGGTCCAATTTTTCTTCTCAATTCATTATTTGTCTTGAGAGTGAAAAATTTTATATAACGCATCATTATATTATTATAGTTTTATCTTTCATCAACTTTGTTGTTGTTGATTATGGATGGAATTTTGTTTAATAACAAATTGAATATAATATGGCTCATCCACTGACTCAGAAATGTGTGATTATTGAAACAGCTGAATTTTGCAATTTAACAAATGCACTCTTAATGAATTTTTAATTCCACTATAAATTTAATTGTATCCTTGTATTAATTGTCCATGCATTCCTCAATCATTTTAAAGATGATCAGCGAAGAGAAAAGACTTAAGGCCTTCAGAATTCAGGCTCTCAGAGGTGGGTTGTCAAATCTATGATCCACTTCATATCATGATTAAGTGGATTTCAGATTGCCAATCTTATGGTTTCTATACTTTGTCCAAACTATAATTAGCCTTTTGCTCTATTAATTCAGTCCTAATGAAACATCTAATAAAACCCAAATTCTTTGAATAAAAATTTCACATTTGCCTTGTTGTAGACATTGAACATCATGTGTTAGATCAGGCATGTGGGAACAGTAGTTTTGAATTTGCAGTGCTGTCGTATGCAGTTGCACAATAATGTTGTTAGTGTTGCGCAATTACTCGCTCTTAAATGACATGATAATTAAACATTTTAATATAGCTTCCCTAAAAACTTGGCAATGGCTGAAAAATTGCAGTGATTGTGATGAACATCAGTCCATCTTTTATATTAAAATTATATATTTTTTTTATGATCATTGTTGTCTATAAAGAACGCTTTCTGGTCTTCCATATGAG
Source organism: Hirudinaria manillensis (assembly GCA_034509925.1). Classification (NCBI taxonomy): domain Eukaryota; kingdom Metazoa; phylum Annelida; class Clitellata; order Hirudinida; family Hirudinidae; genus Hirudinaria; species Hirudinaria manillensis. The sequence goes on along the minus strand of CM067528.1, from coordinate 6,434,401 downwards.
GGCCCCCATTTGTATCCATTTCACTTCAATGTGTGCATCACAATGCTTAGACCCGATATTTTTCATTTAGGATTTCTTCCTCGCATTAATTTCATGTCTTGTGTCGGCAGAAGCACATTTGCATCAATTTGGATCGTGTTGTTTATGTTGAATGTTTATAACATTTACTGATTATTAAACATAAAAAATCTCAACAAGGATGTCTTCATTTAAAATTTTCAACAGCTTCTGTTGACTCCAACAAGATGTCTGCAGATCTGCATCAGCAGTTTCTAAACTGCATGGCCAGTTCCAGACTCCTGGCCGAGACGTTCATGTCAGAAGGGAGCGAAATAAATTTTCAAATGGAAGACCAGGACGCGATGCCGAGCGGCGACAAGATCATCAACATCGTGCCTCAGTCGGAAGATTACGAGGTCGCGGGGAGCGGCGACGTCGGGCCCGAGGCTTCTGCCCGCAACTCCGTGCCTTTTCGCAGAGACGTCGGCAGTCCCGAGCGCTCCGCGGCTCTCCTCCGGGCCGGCAGGCCGATGCTGTCGCCGCCCCCTAAGACGTCGGAAAACGACGGGAGTCACGTCAGGTACCTCGGGACTCTGAACGACATATCTCATCTCTTCAGGAAACCGGGAAACGTCGGCTCCGAAAACAATCGAGGATCCGAAGTCGCTTTGAATCCCTCTCCGGGGCCCGACGTCCCCGCCGGGGACTCCTCGGACGGACGCGGGTCGGACAAAGAATCGGCAGACGAGGCCTCGAACGACATTTTAAAAATCAAAAGCGAATTGGCCGACAAGAGTTGAACTCCGGGGACCAGTCGTTGCTTAAAGTAGCCATTTATTTTTGGTTATCTTGTAAATTAATTTTAATTCAGTGCATGTGATGTCCACGTGCATCTTAACACCTGGCAAAGCAACAATTCGAAGACGATTTTCTCCTCGTCCCCTATCGATTCCGACGTCTTTCTATTTTTCAGCAATGGTGATGATGATGACGATGATTTCCCCAGTTTGGATTTGCATTCGAGTAATTTCAATGGCTTTTTGTTTTCTTTGATGCATAGGGTGCACTGAGCAGTCAGAGGTTTTCCACTAGAAACTCCCCCTATGGGGAATTGCAAACATTGTGTCGTTGGGTGCAGTGTAAATTAATAAGGTTCAGAATGAAATGAGTTGCGCTTGAAATTGGTGTTGCCGGTTGTACAAATTTTGTTTTGCGTGACTTGAAAGGTTTTGACACTCAAATTTTCAGTTGTTAAAAGATATTTAATGAATTGGGTTATCATCATTACTTTCGGTCGTCGAAATCGTCCTGCGATTGAGTCAACTGATATCGATGATTTGGTTAACATTAAGGAAGCCCTAGCATTACTCTTGCATAAACCGGTGATACCGTCAATAGCAGATTGGAATGATTTGTTGGATTTGCCTATAATCCACCTAAAAATTCGAAATCATGAGTAACGCGATGCATGCCAATTCTGAAAGAACTTGAGAGTTTCGTTGTAAGTCAGAAATATGATTCCGTTGACTGGTAGTGCCTGGAGGCAAATAACACTCGAACCCCGGAAGAAAATCTTGAAACCGTGTCGTTTGTAGAGGTCCCTAGCGCACTGCCAGATGTTGGTGAAATTGTTGTGTGTCACGTCCGACTGGAAGACATTTTTAATGACATCGAAAGGCATCGCGCAGAACCAGGAGACTGAACCGGCCAAACCGCCGGCAACCAGAGATGAAATGATATCATTTCGTTTGTTGAACCTACAAATTCGAGCAATCATGTCGAAACTAAGATGGCGTCCCGTACGCCCAAACAGCCTGACGAAAAATCAACCGATAGATAAGTTAGTTACCTCGACTATTAAATATTTTTTGCAAAACTCAATGAAGTACTTACTATATTATTTAGCTAAAAGTTTATGGCAGCAATAATTACAATATTTCATTTCTATGGCGCCATATGCAGAGCGTCAGATTAAGAGCTACGAAATAAAACATCCCTAACAAGCTTACATCAGGCGTCATATGCGTACATTTGCGAAGGTAACACATTATGAATTTAGTAACCTAGCATGCATTGCCATGTTATTCCAGTCACAGCTAATTGATTAAGAAATTGCTTCGCACTGTGAAGTTTACAATACTCACCCGTACTGAGAGATGATAATATCTTTTATGATTTCATAAGTCACAACGTAGACTCCGAAAGAGTGACTGTCTCTAAGCATGAGGGCAGTGAAACCCCTGTAAAATGTTTTCCTTAAGCCGTGCTTTCTGTAGAGCCACGTCACCGCTTCTTTAGGACCGTAAAAGTAACCGATGTTAGTTTCAGAATGTCTGGGAATCGCTGGAATTGGTTGCAAGATTGCCTTAGGAGGTAATTTAGAGCACTTTGAAATTTAAGTCTTAAGTTGCTAATGAAAATTAAATAACATTCAATTCCATTGTTATAGAATTACAGCTGCAGATAATATTTATTTTAGCATAAATGTATTCAAGGGTAAAATGAAACTTTAAATCAGCTCAAATTTATAAAAAAATTTTACACGTAAATTTAGATTTAAAGAGAAGAAATCTGAACAAATAGCAATCAACCGACCCGAACTTCTAATTTGTGATTGAAGAACAACTTTTATGCGATCCGAGGGGCAAAAAAACAGCGTTTGGAATAGGCCTCCAGCCGAACCAGCTACGTAGACGTCCCAGTAACTTGGAATTCTGTTTCTAAAATTGACTTTTCTATCTTCGAGGTTTGTTGAACTGTACTTCATTTCAGGACAAAGAAATGACATGGCAAAGCCATAACTGCCAAAGAAGATGGAGCTCTGTATTGTTGCTGAACCAAGGGGAAGAGCGAGGCCACGGTAAAATCCATTTTTCTGCGAGTTTTGGTTTCAAAATCGTTCTAATGTATGGATGGATGCAATGATTGGTTCGATATTTGTTGAAACGTTTACAACATTGCCGTAAAATATTTTCTATAATTTCAACTTTTAAATTTTAATCGAAGTCGAGAGCCACAAACCTTATAGAGTAGATAATTATAAATTGCTAAATTAATTTAATTCCATAATATCTACTCAATGTTTGATAACAGTGTTTCTGCTAATGTTTATCGAATAAAATGCCTAAAAATAATATAAAATGTTTTCACTTAATGTTAAAGTGAATAGAAGCTTCTTACCATTCCATTTGCTGCTACCTCTCTCAGAGTGTTCACGACTCTTCCGCTTTTGTCTCTGTTCTTCACTTGTAGACTTACCTGATTGATGCATAGAACTGAATTTCGCATTTCTTATCATACAATCAGCATTTGCTTATCAAAGGGGCTACTTATCAAGGCAAGACATCGCTAATTTGGGAGAAATTCACTTCAAAACATTCAAAACTTTTTATTTATCTTCAATTGGATCTTCACAAAGTTCACACGTCACTAAAACTATTGAGCCTCAATTATAACTGAATTTAAGAAAGTGTCGTTTTATCTAATTATTTTTATCAAATGGTATTATGGTATTTAAGGAACTTCTGAACTTGATTATCATTGATCCTACTTACCTTTACCGTATCTAGCGGATGACCAATCAAAAGACCAGCAATACCTGTAACATTTAAAATATTTATCACTTAAAATATATCCGTATAAAATAGTGACTTGATTTATTTCTCCGACCTTTGAAAGGTATTAAAATTGGATCTTATGATTTTTTTTTGTTGGTAAGTGTTTTGATAATTGCATCACTGTTTCTGAAAACCTTTGGCACAAAAGATGATTATTTCCCTGCGAGTGAAGTGATGATGACTTTCGCTACGTTCGAAACCCAATTTGCACTGCCAATAAGCGAATGGATGGGTACATTAGAGATATGCAAAATCGACATTTCTGACTAGAGTCCGGCCCGCACTTTGGAATCAGTTCTATGATCTTAACTTGATACATTTTTCAGACCTCTATCATCTTTCTTACAGACATGCCTTACCCTGGTATATCTCTCTGCGCTATATAAACGATCAGCAAGAGATGTCTCTGATGAGCAAACTAAAGCTATGCCTGGTAATGAGAACCGCTGGGATGCTGTAAAATGAGGGATGAAAATAAATGTTGTTGCACTACGTACAACTACGCTTGGATGAAAAGTAATTTTTTTTATTATTATCATCTGAGTGAGCACAACTTCATTTGCCAACCTTTAAATAAGCATCAGATGCGCAATCATCATCAGCGTCAGCTATTATCCTTCATTTTGTCAACATTGAGTATTTGCCTAGATAGGATTCAATTTATCCAACGTTATTTTGCGGAGACGCTCGGGATGAAGTGTTGTGGATGTGGATGGTGACAATACTTATGGAGTGATTGGGATGACAATACAAGTCCGACTCCGTACACAACGCCAATTCCAATCTCTCTGCAGGAACCTCGTCCTAATGGTCGTTAATAAAATGACAAACACATGCCTCTCATGCTATCGTATAGGCCCCACGCACACGTATTTTTTCTTCCACAAATTATGTAATATTCATTTAAATATTAAAAAAAAAACCGAGAATTAACTTTTAAAGAAATGTTTACAAACAATCGTTTAAAAGTATCCACTAAATCGCAGATGTTTCAAATGGCTCAGACAACATAAGAATTCAACGTAAAATGGAGGATCATAAAAAGATGAATTATTATTAATAAATATTGATAAAAGTTTATTTTCATGTTCTTGGAACACGTTGAGGCGTAGGTGAGTGTGTGTGTGTGTGTGTGCGCGCGCGTGTGTATGTCCAAACATTCATACACAAAGTGTACTTTAAAGGCCCAATGCTTCAGCTTTTTCGTAATGGAATTTTCCGAAAGGATGATGATAATGATGATGATGACAATGTCTTTCATGAGCTAAACGCTCCGATTTCATGATTATTAATTTAATTAAATATTAATAAAGATTGATCAATTTAAGGAGAAATGAAATAAAATGATCGAATCAGGCGGAGGTAGCTGAAAGGACGCAAGGTTTTTGTTTGTCAAAGGTCTGGACATGAGACAGACTGTGAAACATGTCGAATGTTTGAAGTTAAGGATGGAAAATGTTACAATGTTTAAAATTTTAAATTTACGAAAGCAGGAATTGGCAGATATGTGTGTTCCTACAGAAAAATATTTAACAGCGAGGTGCAAAGAACATGTTTGAACAAATATTTCAATGCAGTCTTTTCAAGAAAATACAAGATTTTCTTTAAATAAAGAAAAAAAAAATCGTTTTAAGAAACGTTTTCAAGGTAGTTTCGTTAGAACTGCTTACCGAACAAGAAAGCTATTTATAGACTCAATTTTCGAGCTGTTTATTTTTTGGATTATTCACCAAGAGTTTTTGGCTTTGAGTATGGTTTTACGTTTATTTTCATGCACTTTTTGACTTTATTTCTGATCAAACGAAATCGTCAAACAAATAATGATATTAGATATATTCGATGTATTAGATGTTGATAAGACATTGTTTTAATAAGGTTTTTAAATATTTTTAATGAGCTACAAGTACGTTGTAAATCAAGCAAGCGCGCGGTTCTAACCTCCAAGTGCTCCTGCTACATAATCGTAAACAATCAACATTGTTTTTGTTTTCAACTTTTTCCACAAGTTTTTCTCAAAATCAAATTTCCGTTGTTGAATCCGGTCAAAAGAGCATTTATTTTAATTTCGAGATATTAAAATATGAGATAAAAAGGTTTATTCAACATCTCAACTTTGACAGAATTCCTGCTCAAACGTCCGCGACAGATTTTTGTAGAGGGTTCAGTCGTTGAAGTGCAGACGTCGTCGTGCGATTATATATGTAGCAATGGAAGAATTTAGTGGATTAATTCGTTATTCATTAGCAACGGAATAATCCGTTATTCATTAGCACTGCTCAGCGATCCTCAAAGTTTTTAAAAGATTCTTTTTTTAGATGCGGATCGTTCGACCAAGTTTTAAAACATCTTCCGAGGTTCAAACTTTGAACAGTTGTTGCAGAGTGGTTCGTGTTTTAGGTCTTTGTTTAGACCTTCATTTGCAGCAATAAGTAAATGAAATTACGAAATTCCACTTCCAAAACTTTCTATAAAGGAACACGTGACAACGTAGATTGCATTTGCTAGGAAATGGTACCTGGAAATCATAGCATCGAGTTTTGTTAGTTTTCCGGGGATTTTCATGACTTAGGGTTGTAGGTTATCATGCGTTACATTATGGTATATAATAGGATATTTCATGCCATATATTATGAAATATATCCTGGTGTATCACGCGATGCATATCCATGACATAAATCCGATATCTGAGGTAGGGTAGGGTCTGGGCGGAATTACATATCAATGATACCCTGCTTTTGTAGTTTTTGCCATTCACTTCTAAAACTACAAAAATTGTTAAATCTCTAAATGTCTGGAAGAAAAATATAACTCCACAAATGTTTTGAAAGTCAAAAGAGCACTTTATGTGAAGATTATAGTATTTATATATTTTTTTAAAATTTCCAACTTTCAATTGATTGTTTGAACAAATTATGTTTAAAATGATTAATACTGAGAGGCGATCTTGTCAAGTGAACTCATGCATATGTATGAAATCTTAAAAATTAACTTTTATCAACTCACGAAATCGTAAACTGACCCAAGTGATTTTCATGCCACATCAGTCTGAAAATGTAATAATAATATAAAAACTAATAACAATACTAGTAATAATTAAGCTTCCTACACGGTTTATCACTATTTTATTCACAATGAATTCCCTTGTTAAAATTATCTGCTGGAATCCATAAAATCACGCTTGGCAATCATGAAGATGCATAAATATTCGTCAGCTTTTAATTGCTCGATAATGTATTCAAATTAAGGTTAGATAAGCTCACGAGCGAATGCTGAAATTTGTTCCGGCAATTGATACCATTGGGCGTGTTGACTTGCTATTTTTTAAACAGTTTTAGTATTGAAGTAATCAAATTACATGCATCCGTGTAACATTCAAGAGACTCTTTGTCAGGTCCTGTCTTTTTTTTCAACCGCTCCTACGTCCACAAAATTTATTGGATTGGATGATTATCATGGCTTTTTTTTTTTTTTTACGGTTATGAATTCGTTTATTCAAAAAAATTTTGAGATATACACAAATCATGCAATTCCCGTCTAAGGGATAGGCTAATTCATATTGACAAAGTTGAAGGGGCGTATGAAAGGGTCTTAACATAAATGATAAACTGAGATTTTGATGACAAAACTTCTGTTGCTAACGGTATGTGAAAATTAATGACAACACTAAGAGATGAGGTAATAATGATAATGAGAGATATAGATTAACCAGGGAAGTGCTGTGACAGAAGACCAAGGATAACGAAAGGAATGATGAATGATGAAGTGATGAGGAAATGTGCGGTTCGACAACTGGAGAGAATGTGTTTTTAAGAAGGGATTTAAATAGAGAGGAACTGTTTAAAGAAGTAAGGGATAATGGCAGAGAAGAGAACAAAATTGGACCTTTACAACATATGGAGAATTTTTTGAAGGTGGTACGGGAAAATTCAGATCTAAATTGATTGGATGATCTAAGATTGTAAGAGTGGATATCTGAGGATTTGGAAAACATATTACCAAAGGCAGAAGGCAGCAAGTTATGTTCATAATTATACATGAAGAGGCAAGTTTGGAATTTATTGATCTGATGAATATTCAAAAAACCATTTGAAATGAAGAAGTCCTTTGTGTGAGCACGTGGATGGAGGCGAAACATAATCCTGATTATTCTTTTTTGAAGAGTGAGTAGATGGGTGAGTTTAGAGGGATAGCTAGATGCCCAAGCTATATTACAATAGATGAGATAGGAATAGATTCATGAATAGTACAGCATAGTCAGAATTTTTCTATCAACAAATGAACTGATTTTTGATATAACTCCAATGATTTATGAAATTTTGGTGGCAACATAATTGATGTGGAAAGACCAGTTTAATTTCTCATCGATAATAATGCCGAGGAATTTGGTGGACGTAACATGTTTAATCTGAAGGTTGTTAATGCTGGGTTGAATGATATGAGTTCTATCCTTGTTCTTTGAACAAAACAGCATGAAGTTTGTTTTTTCAATATTTAAAGATAACTTATTGGCGCGAAACCATATGTCAACATTAGTTAACTCCCTATTAATGGTAATAATCAATTCATTAAGATTTTTGCCAGAGGCAAATACATTAGTGTCATCCGCAAATAACAAAAATGAAAGCAAAGATGAGGAATTGTGTAGGTCGTTAATATAAATGATAAATAGTAAAGGACCAAGAATAGAACCTTGAGGAACCCCACAAGTTACGTCACTGAACAACGATCTAGACCCATTAAATTCTGTCAATTGTTTACGACCCGCCAAATAACTTGCAAACCATTTCAAAACGCAGCCACGCAAGCCATAATAATAGAGTTTTGACAAAAGTATTTCATGATTTACGGTGTCAAATGCTTTAGATAGGTCAAGAAACACACTTTATTTTTTCTTAGATATAATTTGTCATTAATTTCAAGAATTGTCCAGTTTCAATCCATCTGAAACCGTTCACAGTTAGAAAAAGTTTATTTGCATGGAAAAGGAAACTGAACCAGCGAAGAATTGAAGATCTACTAAAGATTTTGAGCGAAAATCCCACGTCCAAATTCAGTAAACCAAACTCAATAATTCATCATAATAGATGAATGCATGTAAAGTTGTTGTACATACTAACTCATTTATTGATTTATTTCGGTTAATATTTACATAAAATTTATTTTCACTGTCATCAACATCATTAGCAGCATTTGGATCTCAGTTGGTGTAATGCCAAGTTTGGAATGCCTTCAGAGATTGGCTGTAGGTCAGGAATATGACAGCATTTACTGGTAATGCTTGCAAAGACACCACGACAACACCCCTGTAAAATACCCGCAGACCGTATTCTTGATAGAGTTGGCGTGCGCAATGCAATGGGTTTCTGTACTTGGCATGTGTAATGTCTGATTGATAGACATTCTTTAAGACGTCGAATGGCATCGTGGTGATCCACGAGAGACTACCAGCAATGGCACCCCCTGCTAGAGTTGAAAGTATTTCGCTTTTCTTTGAATTTCTGTAAATTGTGCGAAATATTTATGCGATTAAATTATTCATTCAGATATTCGTCTTTAAATAAGATTGATAAATGAAGATAAATAAAACGTTTTTCGTTTTCTCCAATATTTTCCATTCTTTACTAAAGATTTACTTCCCCGCCGGATGGCGTTCACTTCCAAACAAATTTTGGACCCTTTTCGGTAGATGTCACTGGAGTTGCAATGCAAAACACTTACATCCACACGGGTTCAAATTGGTTTGGAAAACGAAATAGGTTCGAGATACTAATCGACCGATCATACCCTAGTCTGGCGTAGAGTCGGTCCTTAAGAAATTCATAAGAGACCACGTAAACGCTGAGAGCGTTCATATCTCTGAGGACGGCACATCCAAATCCTCTGTAAAAGGCTCCCCTCCATCCGTATCTTTGATAAAGCCACAAACTGGCCTCTCTTGGACCGTAGAAATACAATGCTTGGCTGTTGGTGCTTAAGGGTCTCGACCCGTGAAATGCTTTGGCAGTTCCACTCGGCCTTTCGTGGACGAATGCTGGGGAATAATATTTTAAATGACAAAGTAAAGAAAAAGCATCTATAAATAACAATTTATCTTAATTAATATCTAAAGATAATTATTATCGTCTTCAACATAATAGCGTCATAATATAAAAGCGAGACATTACAAGACATTATGAATAGAGTGCATCGAAAATAAAATTTACCGAGGTTTTGAAGTTGAGATTGGAGAACAACTTTTATCCGGTCAGGTGGACAAAATATTGGAACCTGTGCCAACCCAGCTACGCATCCAGCTATATAAACGTGCATATAATTTTTATCCGCTTCTATGTTGGCTCTTTCGGCCAAGCTTTTCGCGTCTTTTGACTTGTTCAATGTGGACAGAACGAATCCATAAGTGCCAAAGAATATGGAATTTTGAATTGCATTCGAACACAAAGGAAATCCAAGACCTCTGTAAATTCCATTTTTCTATAAAAGTAAAAAATTAAGTTTTAGATTAAGAGTTGAAAACGTATTTGGAGTAAAATTGGAAGAAAGCAGCTGGGCAAAACTTATTAAAATGATTACAATTTGTAATTGATATTTGACTGATTACAAGTGATTTTTGATTGTTGGCATTTAATTCCATGAAACATACAACAGAAAAATCTTGTGTTTCTCAGCTTCGATCATCATTTGATGCAGAATGATTCAATTATGAAAGGATAATTATCATTTTGAATATCTAAAAATTTGCGGTATTAACTAATAGCAATGTAACATATCATAATTATTGATATCATTGTTGATGTTATTGTTATTCGGCAAATGCTAATAATTATCGGTGTGCTTCTTTTTGACATTTTTCCGTGTCAAGAGATTCAGTTACAAACAACAGCAACATTTAATAAATATAATATATGTCAGATACTTCATATCATAGCAAGGCTGCAATAGCAAATATCTTAGACACTTATGTGCTTCTCGATTTAAAGTCACTCAGTACTTGAGTGACGAATCTCTTACAAAAATATTCCCGAGCACCGTTAACATCTTTACATTTTGAGTGTTGACTTTTCATTTACTTATTCTTACACATTAAAATTAATAAGTTATTGAGGGACTCTTGTGCTGCCCATAAAACACTTAATAAATTAGCGTTAATTATTTTTTTAGAATAATTTTTACTACTATTAACAAAATAAAGTAAATACCGCTATAATGTGAGAAACGTTGACATTGAACGAGACAACATAAACATTTCTAAATACTGCAAGCGAATATTTTATAATAATTTTTTGTTATCTTGACAAGACTGGTCGTGGTTTAACATGCACGTCGTTGCGAATGTATAAATCACATTTTCACTGCACTCCAAATTATAGAACGGAGTCCTAAGGTCAAAGAAGTGAAATATTTTTTAAGTTAAATTTTTTTTTTAGCGAAAACATCTTTGCTCTTTGGTTGAATGAACTACAAATTGTTCTTCGTTACAAGGCTTGTTCATCGTCGAAATGCTTTTCTGTTTTCCAGCACCGAAGGCATTTTATATCAAGTTCTTCCATAAATTTTGTCAACATCTACCCATAGCCTTGTTTCTTGGATTCGATATAATCTTCCAAATCTTCTCCTTGACGATTATAAACCTTTCGTGCAGACACATTTTATCTATTCAGTATCATTTTACTCCTTAATTTGTAGTCAATTGGAAACGCTCAGCAACGAAGATAGGATAGCTAATTAATTGGAAATGTAGCATACCAAACCCCCTTTGGCCACTTGTTTGATCGTCTGAAGGATTGGCTTCCTCTCTTTCGAAGCTTTCAATTGCAGCGTGACCTTTGTTTTAATCAATTAATAATTAATTATTATTAAACTTAAAAAGAACAAAATTAAATCAATCCACACTGGAAAATTGGAAATAAGAATATGTTGGGTTCACGGATAATTCATCGGCCAGATGAATTCGATTAAGATAAATAATTATAAAATAATACATTGCTGATAGTAAATAATAAAACAAAATATTATCCAGAATTAGCTTGGTATAGATAATGTGTTCTCGCTAAGAAATAGTTCTCAGTTGGATTGATACATGGATTCATTATCAGTGAAACCCTCAAAAGACCACAAACTTACTCGTGCGATAATTATGAAAGCCAAGCGGTACTTGGTTTATACTGAATTGTTCAAGTACTATTTAATAATACCTTCGTCAAAGATAATGTTTCATTAATATAACAGTAATAATAACAATAATAATTATTAATAACGGATGTTTTTAAGACAGTTGGTGCTTAATCTAACCTTTATAGTGTCGAATGGATGGCTAATGAAGAGGCCGCATATTCCTGAATATAAACAAGTTTCCAGGCTTTAATTAGTAAAGCAATTTCAAATGCATTCGAGGGGGGAAGGAAAGAGATAAATATAATAAATAAATATAATAAATAAAGGTAAATGTGACATTACGGAATGCTCAGAAAGGCATTCGACGACAACATCAGTTTATGTCAACTTCAGGAACATTTTTATTATCTTACATTGAAATCTTAAATTTAATCATTTAATAAAACAGCTTTATAACGAAGTAAGTGTCGTTAAAATATTTACAAAATGATTTGATACCACTAACCTCCCAGAGCCCCGGCGATGTAATCGTAAATGATGACCATTTTGTTGTTTTTAATTTTTTATTATTTCAAAATTACCACTAATAATAATAATAATAATAATAATAATATCCAGCTAATTATAAAGTCTTGCTAATGACATCATACGTCTCATAGGAATCCACGTAAACCATTTTAAGTTAGAGCCAGTCCTCAATAAATTTAATTTTTAATGCTTTCCAGCAATAGTCTCGTAGATCAAAAGACCGGTATAAATAAATTTCTTGACAAACAGAAGATGCGACTTTTCAGTCATTTTTCCATTTGCAGGAATAAAATCTTAATTGCATTTCGACAGGCATGCACAATGCAACAAGGGCAAATAATGCAGTTATATAAACTGAGGTGATGCGCACTATTCTGAAAACATTACCTTTGGCCTCAAATATTTCTCACCCGACATTGCACTTCAGTTTTTATGAGTGGTTGAATGAATTAACTCAAACTGATCCGTCATCAAGCCGTTGATCATTGGCCTTCACTTGTAAATATCCATCCATGGGATATGTATTGACCAGTGAGTCAACCTGTAACGTCATAACGTGACTTGAAACTTGTAATGTACATCTTTGAGAACTCTTATTTAATGTGAAATTAATATTTAACTAAATTCTATAAATAATTTCATAAATACAGTAAAAGTCGAGTAATTTCCGCATAATATAATATGAGTTAACATAAAAAAAAAATGGGTATTTCCTATTTCTATATTTAGCGTATGCAATATACTCGAGTAAATGTGAATAGGGACGCAAAAAATGTGAAACAAAGTCCCTACTCGTAAGATTTTAAACAGTTCAACATTCTTAAATGTTTGCTTTCGTAAAGAAATTTTACCGTAGCGAGTACATCGGACATATATGCTATAGCATCTTGTGATCGACACTAATACCTGTAACGTCTACATTTTAAAATTAATTTGGAATATGTCCTTATTATTGTTTACATTCTTATTATTGCATTCTCCTGCAAATTCACTCAATAGGATTTTAAGCCAACAAATGTGTAAATTTGAAATATCATAGATTTTAAGTTTTTATAATATGATAGGCATTATTAATTTTAATCTATTTGACCATTAAATATGTTTTGTTTTTATGACGTCATAAAAGTTATTTGTATAAAGCATGGCAATAATTTCAAACAAACAATGAAGTTAATTTACTCTAAATGTCGAACAAATTCATAAAAATATCGTTAAAAACGAACATCTTGCAATTTAATTAGAGCGGACGTTGATAGCCCCGAAAAGGCATTTATAAAAGAAAGAGGAGGCACAAGAACATTGCTTTTCTCAGGTTTGTTACGTAACCATATGCAAGAAATATATAGTTACTGATAGTGAACATCCAGGATATGTTGAAAGATTGCAAATTAGTGAGACCATCGCATCGGGATTCTTCCTCAATTTTCCTTTTGTTTGTGGCATCCATGGCTGGATGGTCTGAGGGCATTACGTGTTATACCTGTGGTGCAGAAGATAAATGTCCAGCAGAGGGCGTGCTCCCCAATACCACCTGCAAGGGTAATCTGCAGCAAAAGCGTAATATATTCAGAAGGCATCCACTGCGTTCGGATTTTTGAGAGTTTGTACTCCTCAACGATTGACCTAAGTGGCGGTCTAAAGCTCGCGCTCCTGCTATAGATGGCGTCAATGCTGGAGATAGACCCAGCCATGTCCTGGTGTGTCGGTTGACTTTCCTCTCCAACTCAACGACCTTCGATAGACCAATCTCATAGATGGTTAAGATTCAATGGAGTCTAGGCAGAAGCACAAACTGCAACAGCCACACATTGAGACGACACTGGAGCGGTGCCGCCTCGATCACTTGCAGCCCCTTACAGATTTGAGTGATTATGGCGTTCTTCATGCTCTTGTCGGTAAGCGAGTCGTCAAACATTCTAGGCTTTTCACAGGCTCCTCGGATACTGTGGGGATTCGTTGTCCCGCTACTTCGAAGAACGCGTCCCTGCGAATTTTCCCCTCTAACAAATCAAAGAGAGACTCCTATACTTCGCAGGGTTGAAGGCCATACGACACCATCCTAACAAGTCGTCCAGCTTGTCCAGAGTTTTCTGAACGCTTTGCTTCTTATTCGTAATCAGGGTGGTGTCGTCCATGAATGCCTTTATTGGAGGCACATATACATCTTTTCTAATGTGCGACTCTTGAATGTCGGACCCAGCTGTCTTCAGTAGGATCTGCATCGCCAGTACGAACAAGGTCGGAGAAATTGTGCACCCCATGGCTATCCCGACCTCCAGAGGAACCCATCTCGTCGTATATGCTTTGGAAGAGAAACGCATCATGAAGCCGTTAAAATATTCCTGGAGGATGTGAATAATGTGTTTCGGCACATGATGTGTCTCCAATATCTTCCAAAGGAGTTAATGTGGCACCGATCCATATGCGTTTGACAGGTCCAGCCATACAACGTACAGACTTAACCGGCCCCTCTTGGTCCATTGGATAGCTTCCCATATCATAGAGGTGTGCTCGATGCAACCTGGTACATCCGGAGCTCCTCCCTTCTGGACAGAAGTATCAACGTACTGGTTCGCCATCACAAACTCTGTGAGCCTCGATGCCATTATGGAGAAAATATTTTCCTCTCTAAGTTTAGCAATGATATGGATCTGAATTGATCGTGGCGGAAGGCCACTCCCCCTCGATGAGGGAATACAGCAGATACAATGTCTTGGGACCTCTCGTACAGGAGATATGGAACTCCATTGGGTCCTGGCGCTGAGCGGTTTCTCGCTTTCCTAGCTATTCTTCTCACCACCCCGAGGGAAGGAGACGCCATGCAAAAGAGACTGGCCTGCCGCTCATCTCAGGAGATTAATGTCGCGCTGTCGCCTGGATTCATGCGACTTTTGGGGCTCCTTTGCAGGGATGATCCCAAACTTTTCGACACATTTGTCGTAAATGAAGTCGCTGAAGGACTTTTTTCAGCCCACGCTTCAGCACTTCATCCAGTCCTGACCAGCTTTCTTTATCGCTTCCTCGAGGGAACCAGATCCTAGTTCTCGGGGTGTCTTGTCCTGGGCATGAGACTCGGACACACTCGGAACTGTGGTGTTGCTCCGGTCCGATTATAGCAGTGGATTGATTTTCTGAAGTTATAATGTTTAATAATTTTAATTTAATGGAATTAAAACGTGGTTTTACAAATAATTCATTTTATTACCTTAACTAATAATTAATTTTTTTTTTTGAAAACTTAATAAACTTGAGAATAATCGCTATTTCCTATCTTCGCTCCTTGGTTTGATGAAAGTCTAATAGATCTAAGTGTTATAATTTCTTATGCGTTCCTTCATTCAAGATATTTACTTTAAATCAAATTTTAGGTTTTTCCTAAATCTTGATAGCATAAAGAATGGATCTCGTAGCCACGCTTAGAAACATCAATGCAAAGGAGTTTCAACCTTTGGAAAGTTTGAAGAAGATTTTCGGAGATGTTCCTTTTGAAAAATGGCTGGAGCTTGGTTTTGGCGAAGCAATGAGTCAATGTCTTATGCAATCTGGTGGCTCAGATATTAAGTCATTTATCGAGAAATGCTTGCTAATTATGGATGCAATTATTCCTCCATTGCCTCCGATGTCTGAAGGATCCAGACTTGTTATAAGATTACAGACTAATACAGGCAGACATTCTAAAAATAATCCGACATTTTGCCAAGACATAAACCTCATCGACGAGCTAATATCCAAAGTTTTACAAGCCTTGCTAAATTTAAGCACTAAGTTTGACTTCCGATTGCCATTGTTGGAAGATGTCATATTTAGAGCCGTTTACCACGCTAAAGAGACTACCGTGATTAATCACGGAAAGAGTTTCAAAGGAATATTCGATAATTCACTTCACTTTGCATTTTCTCCGATTTGCAATGATGTATGTCATATTGGTATGGGTCTAGTGATTTTATTATACAGAAAAATGCCTGCAGAATGGCTTAAAAGTTTCTTTTGTCCACATAATATTCTCAACCTGAGATATATAGTATTTAAAAATGAGCAGCACGATTGTCCTTATGTGATTAATGTCCGGGAATTTTATAAAAAGTTTGAATTAGATAAGGTGATCGGGATGGAACTCCGATCGTGGATTCCACTACTCCATGCACAACATACGTTTTGCAGACTGACTTTTGAAACGGCTTTAAGCTTTGTAGCACAAGCCATCGAAAACGAAGAAATGTCCATTCAACATTTTATTCAGACTGGAGTTTTGGACAAGCTTAAATCTCTTTTAAGCGAGCCTCAACAATTTGGGCAGACGTCGTACGTTATCAAAACATTCCTCACTGTTTTCCTTAAGTTTAAAAGAGACACTAAGAACAATTTCTTATTCAGTACTGACTTATATGAGAAACTGGTTAAACTGATTGTAGAAACTGTCCAATATTTTTCAACTAATATTCATAAGACTGAGGTTGGCTATAAGAATTCTCATAATATATATCCGCCAGGCATTGTTGGAATGTTTAAAGAGACTTTCATCACAACGATCAACTTATTGAAATCTCTACAAGTGTTGAACAGCAGTTGGCATCAATGGTTTGACAATGTTCAAGAATGCAACTTAGTAGACACAAAGTTATTTTATATCTATAATTTATATAGATTTAAAACACTTGCACCTAATTGTTTTTTTAAAGCTGAGATATATAGTTTCATTGATTTAATTCCACCTTCGTTGAGGCCGGATTTATGTGCCAACTATGGTCAAAAGACATTTAAAATAATGAGACCCAACGTAATATCAAGTATTCGTAAACTTTGTAAGGAAAGCTTACTTTACCGTTGGAATTTCATTTTCGAAGGTGAAGATGATGAAGTGGGAAAAGGAGTAAACAGAGAAGCTTATTCCATTCTTTCTCAAGAACTTCAACTACATCTTTTAGATATTTGGCAAGGAGACCCTGTAAAAATAGCAGGTAGTAAAATGCAGTACACATATTCACCCAACGGTTTCGCCCCCAAAGTTAATGGGAACATTGAACATTTAGAAATGTTGGGGAAAATTTTTGCTAAGGTACTCATGGATGAGTATTTGCTCGACATCCCAATTAGAGACGAAGTCTTTCAATCATTGGTGATAAGGGAAAGCTCCCATCTGAGCATCAAATACTACGACATGGCACATTCTTTCCCTATGCTTAAATCTTTAATCAAACAACTGCTTCCGGTCAAAGCGAAAATAGATGCCATCCGATCTGAAGTTGGTCTATCAAAAATTAAACAGGATGAAATAATTAAAAATTTAACCTTTGATGATGGAAGCTCTTTCGATGACTTGCGCATACATTTCATCGTTCCAGATACAGGTGAGGAATTTGTTAAAGATGGACGCAATATCTTGCTTACTCCTCTCAAACTTGATTTGTATCTGGAGGAACTACGTCTCCACTTAGATAATCGCTGTTCACCTGAAATTGCGGCCATCAGACGTGGATTTGACGAGTTATTGCCTATCAGACAATATTATGAGCCAGAGGAATTGAAGAATTTAATATGCTGCGAACGATTTAAAAAATGGACCTCTGAGGATCTGAGGAAATATTGTGCATATCAAGATTCGCAATCTGTTCAATTTCTTTTCGAATGTCTGGCATCCTTTGATATCAGAGAACAAAGACTGTTCTTATTATTTACGACAGGTTTGACCGGTTTGCCGTTCGGAGGATTGGCTAAATTGAAGCCTCCACTCACTATTTCAACCCTAAAATGCGATGATGCCGATTCTTCTTTGCCTACGGCTTCAACTAATGTGAATAAGTTACACTTGCCTGATTACAGCAGTCTTAAGATAACCGAGAAAAAGATTTCTTTCGCCATCCACGAGGCATACGGATCGTTTATACTGATGTGATCTCTCTTTCTAAATTCAACTTTCTGGTTTAATAAATCTTTGATAAACCTTAACAGGCTTCTCTATTCATTTTTTTATTTGTTTGAGCTGGTTAATCAAAAGGAAACAAACCCAAATAAAGAAAACAGTTCGAGGGTTGGTCATAACCCAAACAATCCATTAATGCTTGTAATATAACCCTTTTTACACGGGAGGAATGAGGATGCAGCGTCTCGCTCATTCAGGTCAATCCCGTGGACTTCCAAACTAATGATTTCCATCAAGTTGAATTTGTTGTTTTATAAAATGATTTAGAGACTAACAAATGTAACTCGTTTAATATATATACCTTGAATCAATGTGAAATAACGATTATGCGAAATAATTTGTCAAATTTGCTGACCAGTCGGGAGCGGATTCGTGGTCTTTTGTGTACTGTTTTTTTTTTATACTGGGGTGATCGCACTATGAAATCTGAAATCAGACACTCAAGTAAACAATAATAAACCCCTCCCCAAAATTAAAATAATTTCAACATATAAAAATATTCAATTTAAAACATAATCGCATAAACGTTTTATATATAAATAAATGAATAAATTTAAATCTAAAACTATATAATTAAGAAAATTTTACGATTATAAAAAAAATCGTCAAGTAAATTCCAGACCAAAAAATAAACAGGAATATATCAACACTTTATAATTTGTGGTTTTATGGCATGAGATAAATGAAAAATTATTCATTAAATTGTTGATAACCACTAATGATTAAAACATCACTCGTTTGAAATTCACGAGAGCTATAAATAAATTTTGGATTTCAAAGTTGTACTTGTTGCAAATGCAATGTCGATGCTTTACGTTAAGTGAATTCTTTAAGATATACATCATGCAAATTGAAAAGGAATTCTTTAAGATGTATGCACATAGCATCTTGTGATCGGCACTAATACCTGTAACGGCTACATTTTAGAATTAATTTGGAATATGTCCTTATTATTGTTTACATTCTTATTATTGCATTCTCCTGCAAATTCACTCAATAGGATTTTAACCCAACAAATGTGTAAATTTGAAATATCATAGATTTTAAGTTTTTATAATATGATAGGCATTATTAATTTTAATCTATTTGACCATTAAATATGTTTTGTTTTTATGACGTCATAAAAGTTATTTGTATAAAGCATGGCAATAATTTCAAACAAACAATGAAGTTAATTTACTCTAAATGTCGAACAAATTCATAAAAATATCGTTAAAAACGAACATCTTGCAATTTAATTAGAGCGGACGTTGATAGCCCCGAAAAGGCATTTATAAAAGAAAGAGGAGGCACAAGAACATTGCTTTTCTCAGGTTTGTTACGTAACCATATGCAAGAAATATATAGTTACTGATAGTGAACATCCAGGATATGTTGAAAGATTGCAAATTAGTGAGACCATCGCATCGGGATTCTTCCTCAATTTTGCTTTTGTTTGTGGCATCCATGGCTGGATGGTCCGAGGGCATCACGTGTTATACCTGTGGTGCAGAAGATAAATGTCCAGCAGAGGGCGTGCTCCCCAATACCACCTGCAACGGCAGTCTTTGCAGCAAAAGCGTAATATATTCAGAAGGCAACTAAATTGCTATTTCATTTCAATCATTTGATTCGCTAAATTTATGAAATTAAAACTATTTTTAACAGAAACTGAAATTATAAAGAGTTGCCTTCCAATTGCTCTTTTCGATGACTGTCACCTTATTCAATTTGACGTCCATACTGCCCTGGTTTGCATTTGTGACACTGAACTTTGCAATGGGGCTCCACGAATGTCACCACATTCGATTCTCTTTTTGGTGTTGCTCGCTGTTGCCGCCGACTTTGGATTGACTGAGATTTTGGACAAAACCTGTACGTTCCAGAAGTTCGCCTCAAAACTTTTAAATTCGAAAATAACTAAATCATTAAAACGGATATTCGCGCTATTAGTAAAATACAGTTAAAGGAATCTCTTAAATAAAGCATTAATTTCTGAATTCGAATAACCTTCGATTCCTATACATTTAAGTTCTTTTGAGACAGCGGGCTACTTACGTCCTAACTTCTATGTTCAAAAACATGAACAAAATCTCCCGAAAATACTGTCACCATACTGGCTTATATAGTTTATGACTGGATGGGGACCTTCATCCACTCATAAAACATCTTATTATCGAGCAATCTCACAACTTAACGGGGTGAATGAACATATATCGTCATGATTCTAGGAAATCTTTAACAAGTGCCTACCTAAATTACTTACACAACTCGAATAATCTCATGCATTCATGATAACGAATGATGATATCCCATTATAGCGATATACACATTACATTTGAGATCACAAGCTAAGTCAACCTGCTTTTATTTATTTATTCTAGAGAAGTATATCCTCTTCAAAATCACATCTATCATGAGAAGGGATGAAATAAGTAGAAAATTTAAATTGGAAGCAGTGACCTCAAATGGATGAATAATATTATAATAACCTGGGGTCCTCAAACTAATCCAGGGATTCAACGATATGAATAATCAATTAGGTCACAGCAGCCAATCACAGACAAAATTTATGTGATAAAGTAATATTAATATGTAGCATTAAATGTAATATTAATTCTTTAATAAAAACCAGAACAACTGTATCGTACTTAACAAACGATAAATCTTCCTACTTTACTGAACAAAAGTAATCGAAAACATTGGAATTGATAAACAAAAATTGTTGCAACTAAAATTCACAATAAAACTAAGCAAGGCAGCACATCATGTTTAGCTTCAAGATGTCCACCACATTGGTTAAGTAATACTACTACGTAATATTAATAGCAATAAATGTTCCCTAAAGTAATAAGCACACGCTCCTGCAAAATCTATGAACAAAACTTGACATAAAAGACTAAATATCATTGACTTTGACTTAATTTTTAGATCTGCTCCAATAAAACAAAGTTATCTGTTTAGTTTCCAGCATCTGTTACAAAACTTAGTCTTCCCTAAATATATTTAATATAGTTAAAAAGTATTATCAGATGGCAAAACAAGAATGTAAACCCAGAATTCTTTTAAGAAATATTATGTAATGGAATAGATAACTGATGCTGAACAATAAAATAAGTTCCAACTGTCTGCCTAATGACTAGTAACAACGCAAGACTGACGAAAACAGTACGGAACGTATGTAAAGGAATACATGATTTTGGACGAGTGACTTTTGAATGAATGGCACATCTGTCTACCTCAAAGGAACGTCATTAGCATCCTTTTACGATGAAAACAAAGATGTGTAGCATTAAACGGGTCAGAATAATCGTGTCTTTATCGGGTCCTTACACGTTCCGCTATTTGTACACTCGGTCCTAAAAAATTCATTAAATTCGTGTGGTAAAGTGAACTAGTTGAAAAATATTCATCAAACATTTGAATGTCTGGAATGTTGATACAACACCCGCAGAGATAAAATACCACTGAATGTCACATGTTAAAGACCAGTGCTCGAGACATTTTGATTGCTAACACGATCGTGACAACAGAACCTACGCGATTTTCGTTCCTTATAAACTCCTCCTCCTCCGAGTCGTTATGACTAACAGTTAGTAAACCGATAAACAATTATGCTATGAAAGAATGAAGAATGGATGAAGAAAAGTGGGAAGGACTTTAAGAGTAACTCTGATGTAACAGCAATGCTATGATACAAATGGCAGACAACATCAATGGTGAAAAGAACGCTGTACAATGGCAAAACTATCATCATCATCATCATCACCACCAAAGAACATATTTTTAATACTTCAACATCATGATGAACTAATTTTGAGCAGTGATCATTATTTTTGAAAGTCATTATTATAATATAAAGGATGAAGACTATGATGACGACGATGACGACAATAATAATTATGACAACAACTCATCTTCCTCAAAGTGTAATTCCACCTCAACCAACTACTTTGCAGAAGACTGTAAATATTAGCCGACTGCAGAACCGAGCGTTCCAGCTGGAAGGAGCCCACACAATCATTGTATTATAGCAGCTCTCCCGATTCGTCTCCCAGCGTGCGCTTGATTCTCAAGAACATCGTCACGAACCAGGGGTCGAGGTGACTGATGCTGTCGTAATCTTTCGTGACCTCCGTGAATGCCTCTGCATCTTTCTCCTCGATGGCTGCCAGCAAAGCCTGCAGAACGAGCAGAACAAGCATTAAACAACTTGCAAAGAAAAGGTTTACGTTTTGCTCGTATATTATTTCGATTCGACCGAGATAGGTTTCACGAGAGTGGAAAGCATTTGATCTCTTTTGCCGATCGGCCGATCGAGCACGGAGAGTCGCATCTCCTTCGGTCCGCGTCGGAATCTCACCTTGACCAGCTTGCATTCCCTCGAATCAGCAAAGACCGGGCAGATTTCTCCGTACTTGGTCACGGCGTTCATCCCGTCCTGGGTGTCTTGGCACATTCGGCAGACGATGGCCCTAAAGAAGTGGTCCTTTGCTCCGTGCCTGAGAAGTGGATTGTCCATTGAGGTAATTGCTATCTGTAAAACAGAAAGGAGTTCATTTATGGTGAATTCATTTTGGCCAGAGATTTAATTTGATAAATTCAGTCATTTAATTCAATTCTGTAAACATTTTAAGAGCTGTTGATCCCTTAATGGTAATGAACAATTGTGGTTGTAACAACATCAACAGCAACAGTGAACACCAATGCCCAGCTTTAATTGCATATTTGACTATAGGAAGTGAAGAAAAGGAAACTACAGGGCTTGAAAGTTTCTTAAAAATTGTATGCTTCTTCATTCAAGAGAATGACTGGAGATATTAGTGTTAAGAGTGTTAAGAGTGTTAAGAGGTGCATTGGAGATTAGGGATTTATCCACGTATATCTGCTATTCCAAGGTCAATTTGATGGTCAACGTGATTATGTTGGGCACAACAAGGATTGATTTGTAGTCTTCAAAGACAGCTTGAGAGGGTGGGAAAGAAAATATTCTTTTCTGGAGGAAGCAAAGACAACTAAGGAGTTTTGCCAGCAGTTGTAACATCAGCTAAAATGGTTTTAAGGAGACATGAAATGAAAGAGATGCTAAAGTGCAGGCAATTCTTCTGGTTGTAAGTTTGGTTCTTACAAGAGAAAGCATTCATTTGATATAATTGATGCCAATAATGATGTCAATGGATGAAAGATGGTCGACCTTGAAAGCAGAACAGCTTGAACTTTGCATGTAAACTTCAGTGATTAATAACAATGAAAACAACCAGAAGGTAACAGCAATCAGAGAATTTCTCTTGCAAACAACAATCGATTACATCAAGCCAAAACATTTTCTGGTGATGAAACGAATGAAAACGCGGTTTCAGACGACAACCTTCTCGTAAATCTCCGCGGCTCGGTCGTATATCTCGCCCTCGGCAGCGTACTGGGCCACCTTCAACAGACATCTATTGGCTGAGCTGAGCATTTTAATATTTTAAAAGAATTACAAGAAAGAAAATTAAAAGAAACTGGATTTTTAGAATGAATCACTTGTAAATAATTTCGTTTGTTTGCAAATGTATTACAATTGACCAAATATCTTAAAGAATGTTGTATCATAGAATTTCGACTAAATTGAAAACTATTACCAAAAAAAAGTCATCCAAAAGTTTAGCCTTATTATCATAAATGTCATAAAATGCATGCCAAGCATAACTAGTCAATAAATAAATAATTAGTTAAATATTTCCACCTGTTAGACTCCTCCCCCTGGTAGAAATCTGCAGCTTTCTGATAGTATGCCATTGACTATATAAAGAATGAATGACAGTTTATTTCCAAGTTGTAAATATTATTTATAATATGTATAATAATAATAATAATAATAATAACATTTGTAATAATAATTATAATAATTAATATTTATGATCTGTAAATAATTATATTTATAATTGATATTTATGATATGTAAATAATTAATAAATAAATAAAACATATTTAATCCATTTCAACTTGGTCTTTTGATTGGCATTGCTTCAATTCGCTTCATAAATCTCAGGCTAAGATGTCTTAAAGCTTTAAACATTACAGTAATAAAGCCAAAATACTGATGTTCTTTTTAAATATTTTTTCTTGTACATTTTGTGATTATAAAAAAATATGTAAACCAAATAGAAATTATTCATCAAAGAAATCAATTCTAAAGCTTGACAGATTGTAATAGATGTACAACTCTTTGCAGTTTGGCAATACCCCAGTGTTTTTGCCTCACTTTCTTTCATATTTTTTAAGTATCACAGATAATTTCTTAACACCACCAATACTGATACTCCAACATTTTACCAAACCTCACCTGATTCTTGTCAATAGGCTCCTGTTCAAAGATTTCTGCCACTTCCACATGATGCTTAGCAGCAATGGTGAATTTGCCCTGTAAAATATCATTATTAGTAATACCATTATCACCATCATCAACACTTTTACCATGATAACCATCAATCTGACTCACCAGATCTACATAAACCTCAATGGCCTTCAAGAGAAAGTTCACAGCCTCTGCAATAAATCACAAATATCTTTATTTATAAAATCATCCAAGAATCATCGTGAATAATAGAAGTCACTCTACCAATAATAAACTCCATCACTATTGTTTACAAAACATGAAACCTCTGAGCATTTAGAAGTGATTATTATATGTTAACCCCAATTAATCATGGATCCATACAAATATAAGGGAATGATTGGCAACCCAGCAGAAGCTAATGTTTGGCTTACCATTCCTATCAACTTTCTTGAAGCAATTCGCAGCATCAACATACTGTGAAGCAGTTTCTAACTTGTTCCCAAGTCTCATGTTCAGTGAGGCAGATCTGCTGTAGGCATTGCCTGCCTCTGTTGAGAAAATATTCAATGAATAAATAAACATGTTAATAAAGAAAGCAATTGGATTGGACAACACTAGGTGATGACAAGATGACATTGCCAGTGATAATGATTAGCCATTGATCAAGAATGAGCAATGAAGCAATAAGCTATCCACAATAAATGGAATGAACATTTCAAATACATTTACAAATCTAGCTTCTATTTTCAGATGAAATGTACCAGGGTAATATTATGTGTGATTAATGTGTCAAATTGACTGTAGAAGCTGAGGATTTGCATTTGAAAGAATTCATGGAATTTCAGATTGATTTCAGGTCAGAAAAAATATTTATTTGATGGACAAGGGTTAATCAGGGAAAATATAAATCTTTATCCATAATCTTCCTAAAAGGTTTACATATAATTTCAAAATGATTTATCAAAAACAAACTATATTTAGAAGCACCTGTACTCCTCACAATCTGCAATCGGCAAATATTTTTCAAGAAGCAAGACTTACTTGTAAACTTCCTTTTGTAACCAGTTAATTTCATAATTAATTAATGTTGAAACTACACAAATCCTTTGTAGTAGGAATGAGAAACAAATTTCAAAAGCTCTCACCTGCCCATTTCTTGGCAATCTTGTAAGAATGGCCTGCCTTTTGGAACAGCTCAGATGCTTCTTCGACTTTAGAACTGCCTCTGTAATTTGTGGAAATAAAGCTCAAATAAAATTGAATTTGCCTACAATAATTTTTGCTAGAAAGAAAGGATACAACTTCATATTTCAAAAATAATAAACATAAATGTGAGAAATCACCTATCACAATAGACCTAAATATATAAACAATATTACAATTATGATGGGGCTTATTTTTAAAGTTTATAAATATCACCTACATCCTATATCCTACCCCCAATCTTGTTTTTATAGAAAGAAAAATCTGGCAAAGTATCAGCAATATTTGTGAATATTTAATGGTAGATCAATCATTAAAGTTTTGTCAACTCGTTTATGGCTTCACATACTAAAACAAAGTGGCCAACATAATACTAACAACAGATTACAGTGGTTTGTAAACTGTCAAGTATTGTGACTGATTGATCTCAAGCCTTCATCAACAGATCATAGCATATTATTTACTCAATCATCAATACCAAACAAATTAATTTTTAAGTTTTAAAAATATCTTTATGCTTCCCTTTATCACCATTGCATCAAGAAAAGGGAAGAAGACGATCAATGTACATGATTATGTGGACAAACTAAAGAGCAAAGAACAGAGAGCAAGAACTACTTGCCCCCAAGAAAAGCAAATTGAAAAGTCACAAAGAAGACAAAGTGAAACTCCAGCACCAATGGCAGTGATGATGAAACTTAAAAGCATAGTAGCAATCAGTACAAAGATGCTAAGACAAAGATTGTGGTCATCATACTTCTAAAAATAGAATAAGTAAAACATCATTACAGTGGAGATTGCAGCCACCCAGAACAGGACTAAAATGTCGGATTGAAAGGCAATATTTTTATTGCTTAAGAACCTGTATTGAAAACCTGGTTCTTAACGGACCCAATTCACAGAGAAAGAAGGAAACGCATGTTTCAGAGACGATAAAAACTGAGTTTTGGATCACAATGTGATTCAAAGGAATGCCAAACTTGTATTATTAGGGATGTTAATGCCTTTATTGTTTCATTAGTAATTATAATCTCACTTATCAATTTTTTAAGAAGATATTGTTTCACAATTTCAGATGTTGAATTATCATTTTTGAAAGATGCTAAATAACATCACTAAGTTTTTATATTTCATATTGTGGAGCATTTGCCGAGAATTTATAGAATTTTTTTAATAATAAAATAATATTACAACTGGATTGCCAAACAATTGCAGTCTACTGCAATTTCTTCTGTTTAAACATAATTGTTTTACTCATTGTGCTGCTTAGTTGATATAGCCAAACTATTTTTCACAGATTAACATTATTTGTTATCTTTCAGGTCAACGAGCAACTCCTAATAGTTAATTCAATATACTCAAGATCTATTCCTACTCTTTGTAGTCAAAAAGAAATAGTTCTAAAGGGTAAGACAAACTGAAATTAGAAAATTATTTGCTATATATTACATATGTAGCAAAGTATGATAACGTTCAAATTATTAGCTCATTAATCTCACCCCATTAGGGAACCTAGAAATCCAGTTGATGATTTTAATTTTTTCTCTGCTTGGCCAACCATATCCACAGCCTTTTTCTCAGCATCATCCATGGCACAATATATGCAAAAGAGATTATGTTCTTTTAATTCACTCAAGTTGCTTTATCTGAAATTTATGTGAATTTATGGGATATAATGAACCCAGAAACAAGGAAAACTTGGAAGTTTTTTAAGGCTCAGACTCTAACTGTTGAGGACTAAGGATCTACATTATCTAGAAAGACAATGCACTAGATGCATTGGAATGCATATTAAACGTTAGGTTTTTCTCATGTTAAACTTGAATGGTCCAAAAACTATCAAAATACGGAAACGTTCACCATTCTTTTAACCTCACAAAATTCTGAGAAGATAAACATAGATTTAATTAGGTCTATTCAGCAAGGAAACCTATGAAGAAAAATTACCAATTAAGGCAGAACAAATTTCAAAGCAACCAAAACTTGCACCAGACGACAAAAGGGACTAAAATGAAGTCATACCGCGCACTCACCTTCCTACAGAAAATTCTGCAAGAACACTGCAAAGCCTATTTTTAAAACATAAACTAATTATGCGAGACTCCAGACGCCTAACGGTATATTGTATATATTATCATATGTCGATTTATTGAAGTCTTAATAAAAACACACTTTTTTATTATTAGTTTATCAGTAATTTTCTCTCAAGATAATTTATTGAAACCATTAGTTATATGGTTTAGCCTCACCACTGAAACAAAGATCGTGATATTGATTTTTGGCGCGAATTGTTACAAATCTCATACCAATTCCATATTCAAATATTAATTCCAAGCACCATAAATTGTTCAATAAAAGTCTCTACGACCGTTTCAATTTAGACATGCCTTCAACGAAAGAACGAAAAAACGCTTTCACCGTCTAATTTACCCAGGAAGCCAGATCCTCATACCGAGACTCAACTCCTGATATTCCACCATACTTCTAACTTGACGAAGACTATCTGAACTTGGATTTTTAGAACCATTAGGTTTAGGAATGAGGTTTGTCATAAAAAAAAAACATAAAACCAATCTGAAACCCCCCTCCAAGAGGAAGACTTGTTCAAGTGGTCTGATTTTTTTCGAAATCCAAAAGAAAAAATATTATATTCACAAATGCAGTAAGCAAAATGCCAAGGTGGAATAGGTTCATAGATAAGAATGCCACAAGAATAAATAACGACTAAAACTGATGTTTGTGGACTTAACAAAATCAATTCAGATAAAACCAAAGATTAATTATAAATCAGGAAAACAGAAATACACTGAAAAACTGACAAGAAAGTGGAAGTAATGATGACAACTCAATCTCATTATCATAATAAAACAAGTTACCACAACAAGTCATAATATTATTCCTTAATAATAAACCTCAGCTTTATATTAAGTAGACTTTTATCTTGGCATTAATTGTTCAAAAATAATACTAAGACAGAAGTAAGACTAGTTCAATGATAATCTGCACAACGTAACATTGTGACCCATAGTAACAAACATTCATTGTACAAAGATAAATATCATTTGTAGGAACACCAATCTTACTGACAGATCTCCCATAATTGTTATCAGAGCTTAAAGAGCTAAATCAACATTTTTGAGATATGTCAAGTAAAATTTGTAAATTTTAGTGTAAGAAATCTGAAAGATCTGCATTAATGGATAACGATCTGGTAAATTCTCTCGGTTTCAATTAAAGCATGGTTTTGTTGCTACAATAATTACTATACTAACAGTAATATAAATAATAACTCAGGTCACAATGATAAATAAATAGCATTCTTGGATAACTCCACAAAATGAGTTTTTGAGAGGTAAGTTTAACACGGTCAAAAGGACTAATAATTATTGGTGATATTGAATATTTAGCAATCAAGTGCTAATTTATATTGGATATTAAAATAATCTTAATGGTACTTATATACATCTCAACAATTATTGCACTCTTAAATTCCTTCCAGGGCTTCTGAAAACCTCAAAATCTCCACCAGGTTTAAATTTAATTCCTTGAGACTTTGGTAGAAGAACTCAGGGGCAGTCTTCATAATCCTCTTGTAAGCCAAGAGGTCATGACCCATGAAGTTGGAGAATCTGAGCAACAATAAAATATAACATCATAATTTGTGGAAGATAAATCCAATAATATGTTGGCATTAAAAAATCAAATTATTAAATTAATATGCTATTAAAATTTATCTCACAACAATTTAATAACAAAATGCAAAATAATCATAAACAATTTTTCAATTTGAAATTTTTGATTTTAATCATTCCAATAACAAGGATGCAAGAAAATCAGCAATAACAGGTGTATATGTTTCTCGAATCCACATGACCTCAACCAGGCAATGACCTGCTCGGAACCCCAAAGGTTGACCTCAAACTTGGGCTGGCTTGGTGTAGATTCCTGACGATAAGTATGAAGTGGGGTAGGAGAGGGCAAAAGCTTCGGGATGCTCTGTTCTGTGATTGGTTAGTCATAAAAAGATAATCTCACTATAAAAAGATATTCTCACTACAATACAATATTCTGTCAGCCATATATCGTCTGAATCAAAACTACTCTCACAAATATCACTGCCACCATTACCACCATCACCATCCTCATCAAAACCTTCAAACTCGGGGGTGGAAGAACAGGCATTCAATGTTTGGTATTTGTGGAAGGGTCCCACAACATCACCAACAACAGCTCCACACTTGTGGCAGCGAGGACTCAGCTGGTTGATGATGGAGCTGGCAACTTCAGCACTGGAAAGTCCTGAATCCATGCGAATCTTTCCAGGGCCGAGCTGAGAACTCGAAGGGCCTCTGGAATGCTGCTGTTGAGTTTGATGGTACTGTTTGACAATCAAATCTTCGCTTATGCCCTCACTCTCATCACCATTTCCAACGTTATTGAGATCATTGTTTCCACTAATATTGGGCTTTCCAGCCAAATCTGCTTCTGTCTGACAAGAGTTGGTTTGAAAAGTTTTCTTCTTTTTCCCTCTCTCTCCAATCTCCCTAGCCAGCCTTTCCATTTGGAGATTGAATAGTTCTTGGTTGGCACCCATTTCATCTGATGTATCACTAGAGAAACTGGTTGACACCTCTTCTTGGAGGGCCACGGGACTGAAATCAAAGTAGAGTTTGGTTCCGGCCAGCATGCCGAGCCATCCGTCCGGCGTAAATCCGTGCTGAGCCACGATGGGAATTATGTCCTTGCGCATTTTGAAAGCATATTCTGCCTCTGAAAGAACAGAATGATGTTAATGATGATGGTGATGATGTTGGTGTTCACTTACCAGTCCTACAATTTGGACTCTCTTTGTATGACTGAGACATACAAATGAGAATGACTGCCGATCTCTCCACAGCAAGAGCCATTGCCTCTAATGTAGAACCTCCTGTTGGCAAAAGGAAATACAAGAAAAGGATGGATGAATGATCGCATGCACAACATCTAACTAACTCATGTTGTCAACATCAAACCAAACTTTGTAGCCTCTGACATAAAGAGCATCCCTGACCCTAATCATGGTCTTCTGACATGACCAGTGGTAACTAATCATGATGTGTTCTTGGGAAGGATCTGCAAAATTCTGGTTTTTTCTCTAAAGTCTCAGAAATTGATTTAGAAATTTAAGTTAGAAAAATCTAATTGTTAAAATAAATGAAGTTTATTTTTCATAACTAAGGATTACAAATAAAAAGTTGCATTTGTTTTATAATAATAATAACACTGTCATATTTTATATGAAATTGATGTTTGATGTCAAGAAGTATTGACTCACCATCATCACCATCATCAGTATCACTACCACCACAACAACCATTTTCATCACTCTCAAGCAATGACCCTGGATTGGAACGGGCTACCCATAGGGCACCTCTCAGTGACCTGCTGACACTTTCTAAGGTGCACCTGCTTGCCACTTGAGTGAGAGCTGGAGAGATTAATTGTTGACTCAAAAATTTAGGTTTATTAAAAAGGTTTTTTTCAGGTAGAACTAGCAACTGACTTTTGATGAGGGCAGGATCAGACCTAATGATCCTCTTATTTTCCTGGTGGAAGGAGAGGATCCAAATCCCTGATGATGCCAGAGATTTCTCCTCATCATCTCCATCAAGAAGCATTGATGCATACAACTGGATGACACCCAGTCTGCCAAGTCTCACCTAGATGGCAGTAATGATGATGATGATAATGATTAAATGAAAATTAAGCATCAAAGTTGATTGCTTTTATCACCTTGTTAGCATCAATAATTGCCAGATGATTGATGCCACAAGCAATCTCTGAAGCCCAAAAGGCATACCTGTGACAGAATGAAATAGGATGTGGTGTGCTAATGGTGAAACAGCTATTTATCAATAACATGGCCTTTATAGCAATGATTACTTGATACTGATCAAGAACAACTACTGACCTGACCACAAAGTGATTGACACTTCCAAGGGCCTCTCTCAGAATGGCAACAATGAATGATGCAATGTCGTCTGCAGCTTCCAATATGTTGCTATCTTCGTCATCTCCCGAAACAATGTAGGACAGAGTCAAGTAGGTCTTTGCCCTCACGACCTCATGGGGAAAACGCACGAGAGCCTGAAGGTGACGAAGAGCACCTGGAAAATTATGATTTTGTGATAATGAAAATTATGAAGTAAAAATGTTACTTAAAAACCAACTAATACATCAATATATATTATTTACATAACAAGCATCAATGACCTGCACTGCGAAACATCTTGCGACTCTCGGGACAATGTCTGGCAATGTTGTGAAGGATGCCGAGATAGGCCTTCATCAGATAAATTCTCTTGTAGGCAGGTGAACCCGGGCTATTACTATGGGAACATAATGACACTTTTCTAAATAAAATTTTAAAAAGAGGTAACAATAATAATAATTTTTTAATAATTTCTAAAAGCTATGCAGATTACTGCAGTCCAGGTAATATAATTTCGTGGGACTCTGATAATTTTTTGCCATTAATTTATTGACATCACTACTCTGATAACTAGTTGATATTTAATAATTATGTATACCTCTCCTCCATGCTGTAGTATTTCGCATCAACAAGAATTGGTTTGGAGAGTTGTAGTAGCATCTCATAGACAGCAGAACTCCTGACAAGACTTTCACACAGCTGAACACTGGAATCTGTACAGTTCCATATAACAGACAAAACGTATTGGAGATTCTGAAAAATACTGTCTCCATTCCTCTCCTCCGATTCCCGATCATCTGAGCCATCCAACTCATCCTGATCTTCTGCAGCAGATGGTCTGTTCTCAGAAGTCCCATTCCTTCTATTGATATCACTTCTTTCCCCTCTGATGTCTTCACATTCCACATCATTGAAATAATTTCTGGAGGACAGTTGCTGCCAAGATCTAAGGAATACGTGACCTATTCCAGATCGAACTATCTTGTCAACAACATGATGGTGAAGAAGAACATCTTCAGAATATCTCGTTTGCTTTTGGATGAGCTTCAGGTCTCGGAAAACATCTGAACTTGTGTAGTCAGATTTTTTCAAGAGATTCTATGAAATTTTTAGTTTTGAAGTTGAAAGATGAATGTCCATCTCATTATCACAAGGTCAAATCATATAAATTCCGAGTCACATACATTTAAAAATATTTTTAATTAGAACGAATCCGAATAACAAAGCTGTCAACACAATGCACTACCCTGATCGTAATATCCAAAAGTTTGAAAAGCTCTTCAAATGTCTGATCGGAATCATGCTCGACTGACGGAGGGGATAGATTAGAACTGGAGTTAAGCCTGGTTCCCCTAATTGACATTCTTATTTTAATAATTTAGAGACCGAATCTGCACCATCTGCTTACGGTTTAAAGCTAAAAAATTCCAGATGCTAAAAGCACCAGATGATCAAAACACCAGATGATCCAAAATTTTTCTAATTAATGATTATTTTCTTATTAATTAAAAAAACACTATTCACAATAATCGCATCCATTACAAAATGATGTGATCACAATTTAAGAACGTATCGAAATAAACGACTTCCTCATTTATAATGGTTAAAATAGGGATTGGATTTTTTTACAATTTTCGAAAAAAGCTTGTTGTCTATAGCAACAGAAGAAAACTGAACACCAAAGGGCAAATTACCAATTATGTCTGCTTAGTTCGGAATGGACATGCTATGGCCTTTAATTATTTATGCATTTTTTACAAAAAGCGAGTCTAAGCATGTTACTGGATCTATTGCGAGCGAGGTTTGAAATTTTCATAATTAATGAATTATAATTATTCATTATTGTTACTATCTCCACACACAGGGATGAAATCCACTTAACCATCGCTCATAATAAAATTACATGAGATTATTAAATGCAAGGATAATAACAATTAAATTACTTATGCTTGTAAGTTGTTATTATTATTTTTTATTTTTTTGTAGGAGGATTGGATTTTCATAGAAAGGTTTTGTTTCATGCCTAAAAATGGGAAACTGCAATTCAAGTTTTCATACCCAAGCGTTCCATCTGTCAGTACTTTTACAATGAAAAAAAGAAATGCCTCAATTTAAAAACTGACCGATTACATGATTAAACATTATAAATTTTATGAATATTTTTTATATTTTAACTTAAATGTACTCAATATCTATTTTAAAATGGCATTATAGACTCCAAAATTGTTGACATACTTTGATGACCAGTGGCCTCTGGTTTATAAGAACAATGAAAAGGTTAATTCTTATGCAATTAATAAAATGCAAAAACACTTAAAATTTCTATATTTGAAGTATTTTGCATATTTTCGGACTTGTAATATTATTTATTATTATAATAACTATTATTAAAATTACTATTGATTATTATGCATACTAATTATAAATTATAATCATAATATATACTAATTATATAATAATTTTAAAAAATGATTGGTATCAAAGTAATATTAATAATAATAACAAGCAATTAGTTTTTAACCAGTCATGTCAGCAGAAAGAAGCAATTTTGAAGCCAGAAAACAACCAGGTGTTCTACCTGTCATATTCAGAGGGTTGGTCAGGATGCAAGAAGCAGCAAAATGGATCCAACATGATCCATTGCCAAGGATCACTGGAGTTCTCATCCAGCAGAGAACGATGGTGGTATGTTGTCGTCAGCAACTGCGATTCGGTTGGTATTTATGTTGTTATTATTTATGTTGCTACCATTACAGTCAATTTGAACACCATTGTTATTATAAATTAAATATATTTATCGATTAAAATTTTAGTTATGAACAGATTAGGTAGATAAATTAATCCTAGCCAGAAAACAACCAGGTGTTCTACCTGTCATATTCAGAGGGTTGGTCAGGATGCAAGAAGCAGCAAAATGGATCCAACATGATCCATTGCCAAGGATCACTGGAGTTCTCATCCAGCAGAGAACGATGGTGGTATGTTGTCGTCAGCAACTGCGATTCGGTTGGTATTTATGTTGTTATTATTTATGTTGCTACCATTACAGTCAATTTGAACACCATTGTTATTATAAATTAAATATATTTATCGATTAAAATTTTAGTTATGAACAGATTAGGTAGATAAATTAATCCTAGTCTTTAATGTTACTAAATTACAAATTTAAAAAAAGTTTTTTTTAAAGAAACTGGAGTTCTCATATGATATGATTTTCACCAATGAGTATGGTCCTTTGCAGAAGCAATTCTCAGCTGATGAATTTTGTGAGGATTCATGTAGCAACTAACAATTCTAACAATTTTTAAAATCACTTATTATTGGCTAATTAAGGTTGATTTGCATTTAAATTACGTAATTACATTTAAATTATTATTGTTTCAGATATTCTTGAGGTAGACATTGCTTTCCTTTTTGCTACCTTTGTCCTTTTTATACTGTGTCTCATCAGTGCTGGTAATTGAAATTTTTGCATCAATTTTGACGTTACTTTATTGTGAATAACTGTTAATCTTTCTTTATTCTTTAATTTCCTTGTTATTTTGCTTACTGCCATGATTAGGAGTAATTGGCTAAACTTTATTATTAACTTATAATAAAAATATTACCTAATTAAATTTATTTGATAAACATATCAATGCTTTCTTTATGATAATTTTGCATTGTTAATGAATCATTTCTGTTAGTAATTGATATTTCTCAGTGTTCCTTAATGACCTGAAATACCTTCACATTACCTACAAGATATTCGTATGTTCTGTGACATTTGACCTTCTTCATATGTTTGTAATGACTTCAGTCCTGGGGAGGTTTTCCTCTGATGGCCTGGAAAACTACTCTGCCAAAGTATTAGGTGGATGAATGCTATTGAATTTAATTATTAGTGAATTAAGATATCTCTTGAAATAATATTTATCAAAAATATCAGTTGAAATTTGTTAACTTTTTTTAAATAAATTCAAGTTTGTTTTCAATTTTATTGATATAGCTTTAATTACTTTAATGATTTCTATCTGAAAATGCCTTGAAATTAAATTAAAGATAATTTTTTAAAAATTTATTTAATTTTTGAAAAATGTATGAAAACCACTTTTGTGCTAGTTACAAATTTCACTTTCATTGGCATTTTAGTAGATTTCAATATAAAATATCAACGCTCATATTAATGGAAATTGTTTCAAAATTATGCAGCTTATGTTCTGGAAGCCATCAGTTTATTGCTGTTGGTACTCTTGCTAATAATCATGGCAAAAGGGCTAACCATCACAAGAGGCAGAATCAGCATGAGTGGTTCTGTGAAGTTATCAATATTCATGACCCTCTATACAATTATATATGCATCTCTCTTCATCTGGGAGGCTTTGGTTTGCAGTCCTTTTGAGAATTGGCATGGATGTACTCGTTAATTATTAATTTTATGCATATATTTTAAAGCTGTCATAATGTGCATTTGCATGATTAAATTCAAATTATTCATTTCAATGCTAATACATAAATTGTAAATTTATTTGTTTTACTAACAACACTAGCTATTAAAATTAGTTTTAATAACAAATAACAATGGTTAATGGTTATAACTAAAGGTCAAAAACAATTCTTAACAACGCAGGCTTTTGACAGAGGCCTGGTGCTATATAGGTATGAATCCTTCCCTGGATATTGCCTCCTTGCTATGCGACTAATTGCATGGTTGTGGTTCTGCTATGCTATATTCTTCACACTGAAGCACTACCCTGAGAAAAAAGTTTTCTATTATCCCTTCTTCATTCTCTACACTCTGTGGTAAGATGAAATTATTTATGAATGATTTATTAATATCTTGAATTAATTTTTAGCGACAGTGTTTGAATTTCTAATTTACCTTTTTATATGTTAATATGAATTCATTAAAGTTGTATTCATGCACAGCACATTTATGGAAAGTTATAAAATTAAGGTAACAATTTTTTCCATTTTGCCATCCGCAAGGTTTTGGGCAGGGCCTGCAATGGTTATCATTGCCAGCAAGGCTTTACCATTGTGGATGAGAGAAAAAGTTGCCAATGGAATTTTTCTTTCCATCAATTTCCTTGGATTTTCCTTCCTTTTGGTTTTTTTAATTTTCATTGTGATTTGTTGGTTATTCATTATATATTATTTCACATAAATTTTGTTTTTCAAATAATATTTTATTTAATGGCATGACTTGAATTATCAGTTTCTTACAAGACCTTCTAAAGCCAACAAGAACTTTCCTTATCATGTCAAGACCACCCAGGTACTTCAAATAGTTTTCCAACAAAACATTTACTATATTGGAGATCTATCCACAATCAAATTGCAATCATAACATATTTTAAACATCACCCTAATAATAACCACATTATTCATTCGTCAGAAGCTGTAGGGGCAGTGGGCCATCTCAAAATATTTTTATTCTGTCATAATGCTAAGCCTTTCAGTGATTGAAAGAGTCTCTTATCAATGACACAAACGCTTTTTGCTTTATTGCTTAGATAAAAAAGGACACAAGATTCTATAACTGCATAAAGTAATTTATTCATTCATTGATTACAACCCGACACAAAATTCTTTAATAATTTCCACCTCATCAGCTCTGGCATTGGCATCAGCCCTCAGCAGAAATTTTCTTGAAATAATTGTCTCCATTATCAATCATCCAGGTAGCAACAATAGAAAACCACAAAGCCTCTGATCTACTTCCCTATGACCATCAAACAGATGATAATCAATTCAATGTTACCAGTCACATCCCACAAGCTGCAGTCAATCCTGGCTTCTATGATATTTTTAGTGTAACTGGAAGTCAGACAATGTCCAAGGTGTAATGTTACTTGTTGAATTCATTTCAAAAAGTGTGATACAAATTATTTTTTTTATGATTTTGAAATTTCTTCAATGGAGCATTTATTTAAGGTTTTAATGTGAATGAAGTCTGCCACCTAAATGCCATTTAAATCCAATAGAAAACTAAATGCTCATGAAAAGACCTATTCTTTTCATCAACTATTTGCAATTAGAATGTTGTGTGTTTTAGCTGTGTGTAATAAGGTAATTTATATGGCTAGCATTTTCTTGCCTGAATACGGTTTGCATTTTTTTATTTTTCCAATGCGTTGCATATACAATATGTAAAATGTTTCAGTCATAGAAAAAAAAAGTTATTTGATAGCATTTAGAAAGTGCTCAAAACTTGCCAAATATCAGCCATTTCTTCCTATATTGAGATGAATGGTGTTTTTCAATAATTGTTGAAATAATTATGTTTTCGTAGCCATTGTTTCAGCAACGTAGATCTGTTATTGGCTCATTTCAAGTTATCTTTGCATTTAAATTTTATTCTCGAGATTGTGAAGAAACTGTTGTCCATTTGGATTTTCCAATAGCAGAAAATGCAAAGTCCGGGAAACGTCGTTTGCGACAACCTACGATCGGATGAATGATTAAAGTGAATTTACTGGGAAAATTATTACTTAAAACGTTATCGATATAAAATTTAACTTTTCTGTGGAGCATTTCTAGACGTGTTTTTTCAGGTGTCTCTGCGGGAGGCATTGTCCCCATCCCCGAATAAATACATATCAACCGGGCACCTATTTAAATGTATCGCGCATGAAATTTGGAGTTTGCAATACTTTTTTGATCAAAATAGGTTTCTTGAAAATGACACGAAAATAAATCTATATCGTTGTGTGATTATAAGCATATAAATGCGCGAGACTCCAACTGAAGGATTTCTAGAATTTCATATGGTAATCTGTCTAGGGGAAGTTTGAAGAAACCTCGGCGACTAAGATTTCTTCAAGAATTTGTTTTCTGATTTTGTCTTAATGTATTTTTTGTGCTTTTGATCAATAAATCCTTTTTCTTGGACCGACAAATTACTTAATTGGGGAATCTTCCACAACAGATACGAAGTTGAAGAGGAATAAAGCCACATGCGGGCTGATGTAGATAAGGAGGAAGAGTTGGCACTTGATACAATAAAATTCCTTCTTCCCCCCAGATCATGTAGTCTGAAGCCTGACTTTAACTAGTCTGGAAAGAACATTGCCCAAGCTGCATTTAGGCAAAACGACATCAATCATCTTTAATTTGAGAAAACTACATACATGAGTTGACGGCTCAAATCGTTTATTTTTGTGAACACATAACTTTTCTAAATGTAAATAGATATTCTGTGAGGATGATGTAATACATCATATCCATTTTCGATCAGTTCAATTTCTTTGTCTGAAATTGAGGCAAAAATCCTCGAAGGAAGCATCGTCGAACATCAAATCGTTGAATAGTCCCTGCTTTTCAAGCTCAATGTAGTTATCGTTTGCTCTTTATCCAAGTTATGACTTTGATATCGCGATTTGAAAAAACGTAAAAAGGACACCACAAGCTAATGCATTAGTTTGCCATACCTCGATAAAGTGAGTCGAAATAGCATAATAGCTGTTACGACCTCACCCCATAATAGCCATTTCAATGTACTTTCAGCTGCTATGAACCAAGCCTGATAATATATAATACTTCCTGCAAGCTCAATAAGACGAAAAATGCATGCTAGAAATTAACTGTGACTTAGCCAGAATTTTAAAACTAATTTCTAAAAATGGTTCTTCCGCCTTAAAACATATAAAATGATCTCAAAACAATGCATTAACAGTCACATTAAGGTATATTAGTACTTCACACGATACTTTGCACAGAAGTACATAATTTTACTAAAAATCATCAATTCTTAGAAGGAAGACAAATGTATGAGAAGTCTTGTCTTTGAAATTTCAGATTTAAATTCTTGTTTTCCTTGGCTTTACTTCCTTTCTTTTTAGATTCTTCGGCAGATGAATTGCAGCGTGGACAACTGATGAATAACATGCAATTAATTTTTTATTAAATTTATTTGTTATATTTGTGCGGACGATAAATTACTACGTCTATAATTAATCTCGTGCTGTCGAGAAGCCGAGAATACTGCGGCCATTACTTACCGGTCATCGGGATTGAATTCTTCGATGCATTGGTTACAGTAAATGTGCTTGCAACTTTTGAACTCATAGATTGCTGTTGCTGAAGAGCAAGTCGAACAAATAGAACACGTTCCTGACTTTAATTTCTTCAGATCAAATTTGCTCGCAACTGCTTCACTTAATTCGTCAAGTTTCTCGTATTTCTTTACAAACGCAGACTTAAGTTTTTGAAAAGCCATAATATTTGTGAACCTGTTGGCCGGCTGAATTTTATTAAACCTAGGTGGGCTTTTTGCACTTACCTGCATTCCAAAGTTATAAATGGTCAGAAAAATATTTTAAAATAATATGAAGTAACGATAATTCATTTTTAAAAAAAGATTGATGTGGTTCACGTAGTGCTGATTAAAAATTAGTTATTAAGAAGTTTTTATGCCAATCTTTTTTAAATGCGTTCAAATAAATAATGATTAATAATTAAACGCATTAATTAATAGCGATTAACTGATCAACCAAAGTAAACAACAAATAATTATTATTTCTTATTATTACTCTCTGATCAATTTTAATTGTAAATAATCTGAAATCTTAATAAATGAAATACATAATAACATTTTAATACTACATTGCCGGAGAACGGAGAACTTTGTTAAATTATTCAAATGATTTTCGGTTATTTTCATAATTTAATTATAATTAAAAATATTTATTGAATTTAATTAAATAAAACCTTTAATTTATTCATAATTTTTAATTAGTCAAACTTCTTGTAAATTAAAAATAAATTAATTTATTTTCATTTTGAATTCACAATCTTTTATCGTCAAAATTAGTAATGCATAAGTAGAAGTTATTTCGAATGCTGTTCGAAGTAGGAAATTGTTCAATAACATGAATAACTTTAATATAATTCAACATAAGAATTTAACCGACATGAGTGATGCAGTCCTCGACAAACATATTTCAAGGTTTTTTCAAAAATTGAACAAAGCGCCTAAAGAATGGGTGGACAAGTTGTTGCTCCGAAGTGAGACCAAAAATTTGTCGATGACTTTGAAAGCAATTTGGTCAAGTTTTAATAGCATTTACTACAACACCGTTCTCGAGGAAACATTGGCGTCAGATAACTTTCTTCATCTGCTGGTTGGTGCGTTGAATTGGGAATGTATACTGGAAGCATCAGAGATATTACAACTCACTTACGACGTACTCATTCTTCTCTCCGATCTTGAACGAACTACAAAGCTTCTAGAATTTGGCATTGGGGAAGCCCTCAAACAAATTCTGGAAAAAGAAATTGAAACCAAATTTCTTGTCACTTGCTTTTCAAAAAATGACGACGTTATAAGCACCGTGAATTTGATTTCCAGTTTCTTCCCAATATTACCTTACTCAGAATGTTACGCAGATCTAAACAATGTAGTAACAGGGATGCTATTTAGCGGTCGAGATGTTGTCGCTGATGAATCTTGGGATAAGATTATTGTGCCCGAAATTGAAAAATTGTTTCATATCCTTTTTAGGACGCTGTGTAATATTTGTTTGTCACCGGATGGCTTTATTCTATACCAGGTTCTGCTAGTGAAGGTGATTTTTTGGGCAGATGCTTTGAGAGTTTTGACTGAACACGAGATTAAAGATATAGTTAATGTTATAAAACGGTTATTATCTTCGACACACGAGAATAATATTGTGGTAGGATTGGCCATCACACAAATCTTGATTCCAAATCATCAAAAAATTTTCCAAGTCGAAAAATTTCACAAAACGCTTTGCGATGTTCGTCCCACTGTCAAGAATTTATTCGGTGGAGAAACACGTGAGTGGATAACTGGAATTTATGAAAGATTAATTTCAAATTGGCTTAGAATAAACAGAATAAACAGGCATGACGAGGAAATGCTTGAAAATATCAAAGAAAGTATAAAAGAGGCGGTGATAAAAATTACCGAAGACGAAAGCGATGCAGATATTATGGAATGCAAATACGACAGACTTGTCAACGTCGTTAGAAATGTTGTGATACCATCAGCGGGTACGAACCGCAAAAATCCAGTCGTAGATGCAAGTAGCATTGCCCATTTCCAAGGCTTAATCAGGGATGCATTGCATGCCTTAGATGACATCTTGCTCGATATAGGTTTCTTTGATTACGCGTCTGACATGCCCAATAAAAGCGTTTTTATGTTCAAGCCGGAATCGGCGAAAGATGTCAACTTAGGTTTGTTCGAATTACCTTCGATTAGCAGAGTTCTTGCAACTTCGTTGAATCCAAGTGCGTTCAGTTCAAATCCATTGGTACATGCTCTCAGACTGATATCGATCTTTTACGAAATTAATGAGCATTGGGGATTTTTCTTTGACATAATGACAACTGAACCTTTAGTTGACAGAAATTACTTTAACCGTAACATTCTTGAGGAGGTTCTTCGAAACATGGTGAAAATTGATAAAATTAGTGTCTTTCCAGAAGCTCTTATAAGTACCATAGTGGATTATCCTTTCTTGGTATCCTACGCTAATCGTCGAGCCGTGTTC
Organism: Hirudinaria manillensis; assembly: GCA_034509925.1. Lineage (NCBI taxonomy): Eukaryota > Metazoa > Annelida > Clitellata > Hirudinida > Hirudinidae > Hirudinaria > Hirudinaria manillensis. The sequence goes on along the minus strand of CM067528.1, from coordinate 6,392,250 downwards.
AAACTTCAACTCTCGCAAAGACCAAGGTTTTATAATTCTAAAAAATTCATTGTTCCGAGAGAAGACATTTGCTTGAAACTTTCAGAAAGACTCAAAAGATTTAATCCCACAAAGAAAATGTTTTGGAAATTTCAATTCAAAGGAGAACTAGGTCAGGGTGAGGGTCCAACAAAAGAGTTTTACACAGAATTCTCTCGTGATTGTCAGAGAAACGATTACGATCTATGGATAGGCGATCCCATTGACGACTCGACTGGAATCGTTTATGTGCATTCACTTTGTGGACTTTATCCCAAGCCCAAGTCTTTAGGGTCACCTTCGCTGCTAGAATCCATTGGTGTAGTAATGGCCAAGTCCATCGAAGACGACCAGCAATTAAATATCAATTTCAGCAAGGCTTTTTATGAGAATGTATTTGCAAGATATGGAAGCGACCAACAGCTGACACTCGTTGATTTGAGAAACGTAAATCCTTCTCTATTTAAATTTGTTGAAGATCTCGTGGACACTTTGAGGGAAAAATGGGTCATTGAAAGAGATCAGTCACTCACAACTGAAGAAAGGATGAAAGCCACGAACAGCCTCACTTGTGATGGCTCTTCATTCGAAGATATTTGCATAAACTTTACACTTCCCGGATTTCCCGACATCGAGATGATAGAAAACGGCGAAAACATATTTTTAAGCATTGAAAATTTAGAAGACTACTTGAAGCTGCTCGTTTGGTGGTTCTTATACAAAGGTCCGGAAAAAAGTTTACAATGCATTAGAAACGGTTTTAGCAAAATACTATTGTGTCATCGCATGCAAATGTTTCATCCGAGTGAATTTGAACAATTGTTTTGCGGCATCCCAAACGAAGATTGGTCCGTGGATTATATCGCCAATAATTGTATTTTAGGAATTAATCTTCTCAGAAACACCCCCGTGGTTCAATATTTGTTCGAGGTGTTGTCCTCGTTATCTGCTTCCGAACAGGGACAATTTCTACAATTTGTCACAAGCACTCCAAGATTACCAGTTGGAGGTCTCCGTTCTTTATCACCGAAACTAACCATCGAACTTAAAACTCACCAGGGCAATCCTGATATTTATTTTCCTTCATCCATGACCTGCGTCAACACCTTGTTTATAACTGAGTACAGAAGCAGAGATGCCCTCAAGATGAAGCTTTTGGAGGCGATCAGAACTGGTTCAAATAATTTCGGTTTTATATAAGGAAGAAATCAAGCTTTTTAATAAATGTTTTCATAAATAAAAAAAATAAAATATTAATTTTCATTGTCACCAACTTGTCTTCTGACGACCAAAGGACTGAACGACCCGTGGAGAATGCTCCATCAGTATTACATATATATGATGTTGTTTTGCTTGTTATTTTGCTTGGGAGGTGTGGTTTTGAATATTTCGATCATCACTCTTCTTTCTGTCGTCATTTAAATAATCTAACCCTACCTTGCATTATTTTAGAGTTAGTTTTCTAGGTCTTTTTAAAAAATGTTTTGCATCTCTTTAACTCCGCGATGGACGGAGATACCGCGTCTGAATAACAATCTCATTAATATTTAGTATTGATTGAGAATTATCGGAGATTTGAAGGGAGTTTTTTTTTAAATTAGTGCTTATTAATCCGAATAAACATTTTAACACGATAAACTGAAATCATTTTTGCGAATTTTTCAAAACTTATAAAAAATATTCTTGTATTATCGACCATTAATACTGTACTCTTAAATATATGTATAATTAAATTCCACGCGAAAAAATAATTTCAATTGTTTTTGGTGCAATTGCAAAATCAAATGGATTTATTTTACGAATTGAAAAGAAATGATAGTAAATTCTTGATTATTAAGAATATTGTTTTCAGAGACTTTTGAACCGCTCTTATACGTTCACGTATTTTACCATAAAAATTGTAATCACAAATACATCGTAGTTGAGTAGATGCACGAGAGTTTATGAATGGCACAGGAATGTGAAACAGATGTTGGAGAAATTGTACAAACAACCTGAGCATTTACACTTTTGTCCTACAAATTTCAAGCCAAAATAGCAAAAATAATTTCAAAATTTCGTTTAAAGGACCACCTTTGTAACCTGATTTAATAATGAATTACTCGCTTCGCATTAACATACCTCGTTACATCCAACAAAGAAACTGATTAGAGAAGCGTTCTTGATGCGCGGTTACAATGATAAGATGATAAATTGATTTCAATTAATACTTTTAAACGGAGCATTTATGAAAAGTAAACTTCAAAGAATAATTTCATAGATATTTATGTAATGCTAAACCACAAAACGACAAAGGGCAAAGGCTCGTAAACATCATAAGTTTCATACATTTGCGAACTTATACATTCTAAGCAGCTGAATAATAAAAAAAAAAGAGAAGCTTTTTCAGATGCTCTCTGAATTTCTATTCCATTTGGTCTCTCGTCACGATGACGATTGGTAAGTTGAAGTCGTCCAGCAATATTTCTGTTGAGCAATCCTTTGCGTTGATGAGACTCAACTTGGATGTTTCCACTTGGTGTGGTTTGGAACTTTCGTTCGATGAATTTTGTTTCGCCTGCTGTCCTGACTTGTCATGGTTTGCATCGCTGACTTTATTTGATTCTTTATTATTTTGGGGAGAAATAAAAATTTTAAACGATTTTAAATATAACGTAACCCATTATCTATTCATAATGTCCTCTAGCGGAAGAATATCCGTTCGGACTGGCCTTATTTTGGATTTATGTAAATTATTTTGTTACTACGCCACGTATAATTTTTTTTTTATATCAAATGAGGAAGTTGCTAATAAGCAATAGCAAACCATCTAGTGAGTCACAGCTGGTTCTTGAACTTTCCTCATCTGGTATCGGAAAAAGGTTTGTCGGAGCAGGAATCTCATTGGAGAAGAGCTCTGGTTTCTCGACTGACATCCTTCTGCGTCTTTGTGAAATGTCTTCGTCGATCAAAAAATAAGTGACCACCTGACCTTTGCCCTTTTTAAGTTCGGAACAAATAAATTATGCGATTGGCTTTAAAGCAGCTGGTTACTCGTAACTGCCAAAAAATGAAGCGGTGCAACCGCCCAATACAAATTTTGTTGGCCACCTGAATCTCATAATTGAACTCACGAACAAAATTTATAAGATATATATATATATATATAATTTACATAAAAAATTTATTTAAAATATTTTTTGAACGACCTTGACCGAAATGGGTCCTCTTTCTACGAGTGTGTATCCTCCGAGTTTCTTCAAAAGCAGGGTACTTTGATGGCTGCAATGGATCTTTAAGGCTGAAAGTTAAAAAGTGAAAATGTGAACGACAGTTCAGTTTTTATTTGCCTGAAAATAAAACATCGTTATTATTGGTATTTAATTGTAAATTAATAATTAGAAAATTTATAATTAGAAAAATAATATCAAGTTATAAAAATCTCAATAGCCTGAGCTGGAAACCAACACTCTCCGGTGGACTCCATTCGTGATGCAGTGTTAACGGTATCTCCGAAGAGACAATAACGAGGCATTTTTAAACCGACGACACCAGCAACAACGGGTCCTGAATTGACGTGAATTTGTATAGAATCAATGTGGCTGAATTTATTAGAATTTGAATATTATTTCGACAGTTAATTAAGGAATTGTTTAAATAAATTCATCCTTAAACGAGTTCTCATTTCTGGAGTTCGTAGTAGTTCTTCATATGGCCACGTATTCATTGAGTCTTAAACTCTTTTCTCTAACCATTTGTATGGCAATTCTCTTTTAATCAGAACGTTTTATAACATTTTACACCAAATGCAAATGGCAGAAAAATTGAAAATAAAACACCGAGAAACAAATTGTTGCAGAAATCTGACCAGAGTGAATTCCTATGCGCAACATAAGCGTCTCCTGTGGTCGGTGTCGGATTTTGAAATCTTTGATCGTTCTGAGGAGGTGAAGAGACATCGAGGCAATTTCTCCAGCGTGGTTGTCAGCGTTCCTTATGGGAAGACCGCTTACAACCATGTAAGCATCGCCGATGGTTTCAACTTTGTACACGTCGTAAGCTTCGATTATCGAATCGAATGACGTATACAAGTCATTGAGCATGTCTACAACCTGTAACAAACACGTCATTCAGACTTGAAGCATCTTCACTATTCACTTGAAATAATCATCCGGTAACTTTTAAACATCGTCGTAGTTTGTCGTAGTTTATGTTTAGTTACATTTCAAAAAGCTCTAAGTGCAATCGTAATTTATATGAATTAATGATATTTTCTATTTTTTTTTAAATCTGAATTTTATGTCATGTGATTCTTTTGTTTAAAATTTAGTTAAAGATAATACTTTGAGTATTTTAAATTTTACAATGTTAAAATATTTTATCATAACCCGGTTTTGAGGACATTTCGTTTCAAACTCATTATTTGTGTAATCAAATTACTATTAAATTTACCTCCAAAGGTGTGCTTTCAGCAGACAACGAAGTAAAGTCTACGATGTCCGAAAAGTAAATGGTGACGCATTCGTACTGTTCTGGTCTGACCTGCTCTCCATGGATTAGTTGTTCAGCTACTGACCTGTATTACACGTAATTTATGAAAGAACTCAATTTTGTAGGAAACATCTCGAATTCCTCTTCTCAAAAAAAGCAACAAAAAAAAACAACCTGCCCTACTGAGATCACAAGCAAATTTACTATAAATTCCGCAAAATTTATTAGATATTTTGAATTAGATCTCTGTGAGAGATATTTCGTTTTTATAAATTATTGATTTAAGCGTTATACTTTGGCAACATTCTTAGAAGCAGCGTTTCCGTCGTCTTTTTTTCTTGTGCCAATTGGAAGGTTCTTTCGTCCACCAAAGTTTCAAGGGTGTTGGCATATTTTTCCATGATTGCCAACACGTTGTCAAATATGTTTGAACTCCTACGTCCAGAAAGGATATTAAATTAGTTGAAATTGTTAATAGTTTTTAATAATTAATATTAATAATTTACATTTGGAGTTTATTTTCAGTCAACAATTAAAACAATATATATCTTGCAAACTAATTGAATAAATAAATCACTCACAATCCTTCCTGCATGGGCTTAAGTCTCATCCTTATGTACTTGAAGTCTGGTCTCATCTCAGGTTCTTCAGCAGTGCATTCTTGGATGCAACGAACCACAAAGTCCTGACATTTGAGTTGAGAAAGATCACTCCTAAAAAGCCTTCCGTCACTTGGATTGATAATTTTTTCTACAATCTCTGAAATGTGATTTAATGGCGATGATAAAAACCTTGTTTTTACAAATGAAGCAATAAATCTAAAATTAAAAGAGTCTTGGAATATTGGAAGCCTATTTAAACTACCATTCAAAAAAATCTGTTGCCAAAATAAACCTTAAAAATTGCCGAATGCAGTTGTGTTAGTGAAGGTAGCATGAATTAAAATATGCAATTAAATAACCTTTGGCAGACATTCCGGTGCAACCCCAAGGACCTGCTCTGCCGTGTATGTTGATGAGAATAAGGCCAAATGAATACACGTCTCCCTTTTGAGATCCTCTTGCAGGAGAATTTCTGTTTCTCAGAAGTTCGGGCGCTTTCCAAAGGAGTTCTGAAAATGAATGATGTCATTTTAAGTTTCGAGTAGATCCAGGTTTATGCTCGTGATAAATACTGCGGTACTGCACCCCATAAGGATTGAGTGATAGATTTTCGTTTCGATCTTTTATATTCTCTTTGGGTCTCTTATAAGTGCCATACTCTTTCAATAATCTTAGTTTCGAATGTCGAAACAAACTCTAGATGTTTGTGAGTTGAGTCTAAACGTTATTCCATGTATAAATTTACAAATAACAGCAAGAGAAATAATTTTATAACCTTTGATTCCTTATCTGCTCGATTTGCATTCTTCCTTGTTTACACTCAGCCAATAATACACTCAATAATAATCTGATATTATCGACCATTATTAATGTAGGTATACATGGCGACATAAACAGGTCCTCAGAAGTGTGCGAGGCCACAAAAGCAGAAGTCAAATTGCTTACTTTCCCATAAAACAGCTTCATCCTTCCTTGGTTGGTAGTTTGTACTTCTGAGGCTGTGAAGACCGTAGTCGGATATTTGAAGGACCCATCTGCTGTCCACTAAACAATTGGAAGTGTTCAGGTTGCCGTGTGAAACGATCTCGCTGTCGTGCAGAAAGATCATACCCTATTTTGGACAAAAGACAAATCAAAAGCTTTTATAGCTTAGTGAGATATTATTGGATTGCCCTCTTAAAATGCACATCGATATTTAGATTAATGCTTAGTCAATCAATATTGTAATGACGTTTCCAAATATAATAATAATAACAATAATAATAATAATAATAATAATAATAGTAGCGGATTCGAATATAACCTTGATGAGATCAAAAACCAATGAAGCTATGAAGACATCGTCCAAATGAAGATCTTCATTGTCCAAAATATCCTTTGATAACATGATTTACAATTAATATTATTGAGTTCATGGAAGTTTAGTTGTAAGCTTTTAAGCAATACAAAGACATCCATTATTTATCTGTCCATAACAAATGTATAAAGCACCTTAAGACTTCCTCTTGAGCAATATTGGGTGACAATGCAAACGTGAGGAAGATCTATGCATGCTCCAATGAATCTGTTGTCACGAATATTTTGTTATCACCCTTGTTTATGTTATCATCATCGTCGTCGACATAGTCATCATCATCTTAATCATAAAGACGGACATAAAAAATTATTTTCAGATATTAAAATATTATTATTATTGCTGTTATTATTATTATTATTATTATTATTATTATTTACAACGCTGATAAACGCTAACAACCTGTTGACGTTATCGTGAGCCATTTCCCTCATGAGGTGAAGTTCCTTTTTCATTTCCCGAGTCAACTCCAAATGCTTCTTTTTGACCATTTTCACTGCAACTAAGGAACCCTTGAACGATGCAATCCTGGTGAAGGTGTGCTTGGCTCGTTTGATTGAATCATCACGTGATTCCTCAATTGACAGATAACTCAGTCTGCCGAAGCGACCTCTCTGATAGACGAATTGAAAGACATTACGAATGGATAGATGTGTATTTTATAGGGAAAATAATTTATAAAAAAAACAAGTTATTCACAATTAATACATCGCTATTCAACCGATGAACCGTTACTATCAAATGTTAGTTTTCATAACGAAAATTTGGGGATTCAACTCAGGATCCTACCATTTTCTCGGACAAGGGGTGTTCATGTTCTGGATCTGCCATCAAAAGGTCCTTATATTCAATTTTCCAAAGAAGGCTGGCCACCTTCTGTTCATATATGTAATGTCTAGAAATAATATAATTGCATTTTTTATTAATTAAAAGTGCTAATTTATTTGTACTTTCAACTTAATTCCACCAGTAATTTCAAATTTGATAGATTTATTACTCGCCAAGAAATCCATAACAAATTAAAATAATATATTTTTTAAAACAGGGTTGCTTTTAATTAACCTTGTCATGAATATCACTCCTGTGCCCATCATTGAACCAAAGATTATGCAAATTAGGGCTATTGGCCACCCTGTGATAAAAACTGAAATATATTCCTTGCTAAAAACAGACATTTTAAATTTTTTGTTTGCAGAAATCCATAAAAATTCAATGTAACCGGTTTGACTACAAGTGACTACAATCATACCCGATTGTATCTGACATTTTGAATCATCGAATCCACATTCTGGTTCACTGACTGGAACCTTTCCACTGATCCAATTGATTTTTTGTTCGTAGATGAAGTCCTATGGAAATGAAAAAGATCAGGTTGTCAAATTCGTCACGAAATATTACTATAATTATATATTGTTGTAACCCGGGGTCTGATGAATTAATTAACGTAAGGATATCTTTATTGGATTTAACTAATGGCAAATACGGCTGGACGATTTGGTCGATTGCTTGTCCCGATCGGAACTGCCTAATGACCCGAATCGCTAGATACGACTTTGAAATAAAAGATTCTGAATATTAACTAAACTTAATTAATTAATTATTTAATTAATTAATTAATGTCAGGGATCCAACATTGCCCCCTCCTTAAATCTGTTCGTCCCGAACAGGCTGTTCTGTCTCGCCGTGGTATTTTGCTAATCGATTGCTGTGGACCACTTTCATTCTAGTCCTTGCTGATTTCTGTATGCGGTATACCACGTCGTTTATTTTCTTTATGATTCGGTATGGTCCTTCCCAATCTTTTTGTAACTTTGGCGACTTCCCTTTTTTTCGTTGGGGGTTGTATAGCCAGACTAGTTCATTTTCTTTAAAGCTTATATCATTGGCTTGCCTATCGTATCTCGCTTTGGCTTGATCGCTATTAACACTAATATTTTTCCGGGCAACCTGGTGTGTATCGGCCAATGTATTTCTTAGGCTTGAAACGTAGTCACATGCCGACTTAGGTTCCTCTGCTCTTCCGAACATCATATCGGCAGGAAGACGAATCTCCCTCCCGAATGTCATTTTCGATGGACTGATTCCTGTCGTTTTATGCACGGCTGTCCGGTAGGCCATAAGGAAAAGTGGCAGGTATCTGTCCCAATCATCTTGCTGTTCACTTACCATTTTTGACAAATACTGTTCCATGGTCCTGTTAAATCTCTCGACCATACCGTCCGATTGCGGATGCAATGCAGTGGTTCTTGTCTTATGGATTCCAAGGTTTTCGCATAGCTCTTGAAATATTTTCGACTCGAAATTCCTTCCTTGGTCCGAATGTAACTCTAATGGCACTCCGAATCGACTAATCCAATTATTTACGAGAGCATCAGCTACATTTTCCGCCTCCTGATTTGGCAGTGCAAACGCTTCGGTCCATTTGGTGAAGTAATCGCTGATCACTAATATGTACCGATTTCCCTTCTTTGATGCAGGGAATGGTCCGGCAATATCCAAAGCTATTCTTTCAAAAGGTACTCCCACATTATAGGGTTGCATTAAACCTTTAGTCTTCTTTTGAGGACCTTTACTGGTTGCGCAATTATTGCAATTTCTACACCACTCCTCAACGTCTTGTTTGTAGTGCAACCAGTAAAACCTCTCCCTCACCTTCCTGATGGTTTTATTCACTCCTAGGTGTCCACCTGAGGTTCCGTTATGGAATTCTTGTAACACCTCAGAGACGCAAGATCTCGGAAGTACTATTTGAAGGTGATAGTCGGTGCCATCCTCTGTTTCCCACTTCCTATGTAGGAGTCCATTACTAATTCTCAAGGAATCCCACTGTGCCCAATAGGACTTAGTAACTTCTCCGTGCTCCGCTATCTGTTGCCAATCTGGTTTTACCCGGCCTCCATCCACTGTAGTATGGGTGCAAGTGCTTCGTCTCTTAATTGTAGATCTCGTAACCCGCTTTCTGTCCAGGGTTCGGGAGCCGTGATACGAATTTGTCGACATTCTTCGGTCTCCTGTTTTTTCTCTGCGTTGTTGCAGTGCCTGCAGTTAAGTTGACAAGGACGTCGTGATAGCGCATCAGCGTTGTTGTGTATTTGACCTCTCCTGTGTTCAATATTGAACTGAAAACCCTGTAGTCTTTCAATCCACCTCGCCATTTGACCTTCTGGGTTCTTAAAGTTTAACAGCCACCTCAGAGAGGCGTGATCCGTTCTTAGCAAAAACGGCTGGCCCAAAAGATATTTCTGGAAGTGTTTCATGGATTCTACTGCTGCTAATAATTCTCTCCTGGTTACACAATAGTTTCTTTCCGCTTTGGACAGTGAACGACTATAGAATGCTAGAACTTTTTCTTCGTTTTCAACCTGCTGGGAAAGAACTGCCCCGATTCCACAGTTACTGGCATCTGTATCGAGGATAAAAGGTAATCCGGGAATAGGATATGCCAGGATCGGTGCCGTTGTCATAGCTTCTTTCAGATTATTAAATGCTTTCTCACAGCTGCCGTTCCAGATAAATGGCTTGCCTTTTACAGTAAGCTCATGAAGGCTTTTTGCGATGTTTGAAAAGTTGGCAATAAATCGTCTGTAATAGGTACAAAGTCCTAAGAAGCTTTGAAGTTCTTGGATATTTTTGGGTACGGGCCAATTTTTCACTACATCGACTTTATCTGGATCTGTACTAACACCTTCAGAAGACACGATATGGCCAAGGTATTTGACTTCTTTTTTAAAGAGTGAGCATTTCTTTGGACTCAGTTTCATGCCTGCCTCTCTAATCCTACTAAACACTTCTCGGAGGTTGTCTAAATGTTCTCCAAATGTTTTTCCGACAACAATTATGTCATCTAAATATACCAGGCATACTTTCCAGTTGAGTCCCCTTAGTATGTGTTCCATTAATCTTTCAAACGTCGCGGGGGCATTGCATAGCCCGAACGGCATGACAGTGAATTGCCATAATCCTTCACCTGTCGAGAAGGCCGTTTTTTCTCTATCGTCCGGATGTAACTCCACCTGCCAGTAACCACTTTTGAGATCTAACGTGGAAAAAATTTTTGATCCCGAGAGAGTGTCTAAAGTATCATCGATTCTAGGTAAGGGGTAGCTGTCCTTAAGTGTCATTTCGTTCAGCTTTCTATAGTCGACACAAAAACGAAGTGATCCATCTTTCTTTTTAACGAGTACTACTGGTGAGCTCCAGGGGCTATTTGACGGTTCAATAACCCCTTGGTCTTGCATTTCTTTTATCATTTCCTTGGCGTTTGCTCTTGTAGCTAACGGAAGTGGACGGGGGTTTTGTCGAATGGGTTTAGCACCGGCCGTATTTATTTGATGTTGCACGAGGTTAGTCCTACCCAAAGGGCTGTCTTGTTCAGCCATTATATCCTGAAATTCGCTAAGCAGCTTTTCCGCTTGTTGATAATCTTCTTTTTGTAGGGTTTTGTTTAAATCTTTCAGGAGATTGTCCACCAATGGTTTAGGCATGGCATCCCTTTTTCTATGCTTATTTCCACTTCCATCTAATGTTAATATGTGTTCTAGATTCCTGCAAAGTGCGATAGGTGTTCCTGCTTTGATCTGTTGTTCCTGGTCAGATAGATTCATTACCCTCAGTGGAACTCTGCCGGTGTTTAGCTTGACTAGTGCTCGTCCTATTAGTAGTCCTTGGCCAATGCCCGATTGATCTTCGACTGCTCCTATACCAAATTTTGTGTGGTCGCCCTCTAGCCCGCCCCAAATTAAACTTTCCGACTGTGCTGGGATGGTCTCGTCCTGCAATACTTTTACAAATGTGTCTTTAATTTCTGTACCCCCGTAATTTAAAGGAATCTCCATCGTTCCTTGTTGAAGGGTACCGCCCTTCATGTCAATGGAAATTCCATAGCGTCGCATGAAATCCAATCCCAGTATACATTCATCTGTTATATTGGCTATCATAAATTCCTGTTCGAATGACTTGCCTCCTAAATCCACTGTAATAGTTGTGGTTCCTTGAACTGGCACTAATTCTCCGGTGGCTGTTTTTAGCTTGTAGTTGTTGGTCGTTACTTTACTGTTTCCTGCCAACTTTGGTTGGACAATAGATCTAGATGCCCCTGTGTCTATTACAAGATTATATTCCTTCCCTCCAATTTTTCCTTTAACCTCTAGTGATGATCCTTTTCCCAATGCCGTAACGTGAAAGACGAGTGGGGCATTTCGAGTTTGCTGAAACGATCTTTGCCCCTTAAAATCAGAAGCTTCAGGTTTTTCTGATTTATAGGGCTCTCTCCAGTACTGCTGTTTTTTGGAGAAGGTCGTTCTACATTCTCGGGCTAAATGGCCTGGTTTGTTACACCTGAAGCACCTTGGTCTTCTATCTATTTCCTGGAATCTTAAGTTTCTTGGGGGCTTGCTGAAGTCATTGATTTGTCGGGCTATTTTTTTAATCATCTCTCTGTCTTTGTCATTATCTTTATCTTTCTCCTTGCCTCTGTTTTCCTGAGCTTCAATTTTCTTTACATTCAAGCTTTTTTGGATTGAGGCTCTTGCCGCTTCTATGGAGATTGCAAACGCCAATGCTTCATGGCTGGCCTTTATTCCATGAATTTTTAGTGCCATTTTGGTTTCCGCATCCCTTATCCCATCAACGAAGGCGTCAGTTACAATGTTTTCAATGAAATCTGTTGACTGTCCTGGATGGGCTAAGTATGCGAGCCTTCTGACATCAGCCTCTAATTCTTGGAGTGATTCGCCCTGTTTTTGCGTACGGTTTTTTAATTCGTTTTTATGTACTTCCAGCATGTGGCCATTCCCAAATCTTCTTTCCATTGCTTCTGCTATCTCCGAATAAGCTTTACAGTGCAGCATTGTTTGCAAAAGCTCGGCTGCCTTTCCTCGCAGTATCATTATCAGCTCTGTTGCTTTTTCCTCTTCGGTCCACTTGTTACGTTCAGCGGCAATTTCAAACTGATGTCTGAACACTGCCCATGGCCCTTGTCCGTCGAATAATGGTGGTCTTGTCGTTTTCTCTCTTCCATATGTCTCTGTTTTCGATTCATTGTACTTTTTAAATTTCTCTCTTTCTTTTCTCTGTTCTTCTTTTAGTTCATCTATTTCTGCTCTGACCTGTTTTCTTAAGTCGGCCATCTCCTGTTCCGTGTGTGATATGAGGTTGGCTACGTCAGTTTTTACCTCTTCCCGTAGGACATCCATGGCTACCTGGAAGTTGGCTATATCGGATTTCACATCTGACCGCAAAATATCATTGTTGGATTGCATATCCGACCGCAGAGTATCAATGTCACATTTCATATCTGACCGCAAAGCATCAATGCTGCAAATCATATCTGACCGTAAAACATTATTGTCTGACCGCAAAGCATCCATGCCGCAAGACATATCTGACCGTAAAACATCATTATCTGACCGCAAAGTATTCAAGCCGCAAGTCATATCTGACCGCAAAGCCTCCAGGGCATTATTGTTGGCTTCCAGGGCATTATTGTTGGCTTCCATAGCAGTCTGAAGGGCTTCCCATTGTTTTTCTTTTTGAACCCCAAATTCATACTCCGACGGATCGTGATTATTTTCCAAAAGCCATTCCTCGAGCCGTCCTTGCAGTTCGGCTTTTTGGCCAGTTGCATCCAGGCCTCGATTCCTTAGTTCTCGTCTCAAATCGGGAACGCGCAAATCGTCCAGTATTTTAGGTCCCATTTCTGTCGTCAAAAACTCGCTGTCTTTACCTCTAGTGAATCGATATCTCTTTACGACGTTAAATCCCACTCCTGACACCAATGTTGTAACCCGGGGTCTGATGAATTAATTAACGTAAGGATATCTTTATTGGATTTAACTAATGGCAAATACGGCTGGACGATTTGGTCGATTGCTTGTCCCGATCGGAACTGCCTAATGACCCGAATCGCTAGATACGACTTTGAAATAAAAGATTCTGAATATTAACTAAACTTAATTAATTAATTATTTAATTAATTAATTAATGTCAGGGATCCAACAATATATATATGACTAAATATTATAGTTAACGAATAATACTAATTACTCTTACTTAATTGTATATACGTTTGCATTAATTCAAGATATTTAATAATTTCTGTAAACATAAATAAAAATACCGGAATGTCTTTTCCGTTGGAGGCGAAATGTCCGACGCGTTTGAGGGATTTCGTGGTCACAGCGCTTTGCTCATCGAGGCTTCGAATCTTTTTGACGTCCAACACTTCGTTCAAAGCCCTTCCAAATCTTCTCAGCGATGCTTTTCCTTTTCTTTTCCTATGACTGATTATTCTGTGACTTTTTGAGGGATAAACCATTCGGCCGTCAGCTCTTGTCCTGTGATTTCCATTTGATGAAAACTTTTTGAACGTTGAACTCTTGAACATCGATTTCATGTGGTTTTTCAGAGATTTCGGCTTCAGAGATCGTTTACTGACGTTGACAGGATGTTTTTGTATTGCTGTTGCTTCTTCCTCGTCGTCATCGTCTTCGTCGATGAGAGCAACGACAGTGTAGTTGGCTTCGGCATCTCCGTCTTCATCGATGTAAATGTTGTGCCCTTGAATGCCTGTAATTATGAGAAGATGGTTGGAACCTTTCAATCGTCAGGTCGGGTCTAAGACTCACTCTCGTGGGTGGAATTTTTTATTTTAGACAGAATGACTCCTCCATCACTGGGGTCTTTCCCTTCCAATATGCAAGCCATTAGGGCCTTTGCGTAGACGTAAACCGCGTCGTAAAGATGAGAGGCATAAACTGATAACTGAATTAATTAATACATTAGGAACTATTAATATTAATGAGATAATTTATAAGAAGTCAGCATAAAACTAAGGTAAACGATGCAAAATAATATTATATTTCATAAGAACGATTTTTTAGATTAACTTAACAAATTTCATAGAAAATATTTAATAATCGGCATATCCCTAGCAGCGGACAAGTTGCTAATACAGCAACATAATTCATCGCTTATTATTAACCTTAAATGGTCCTTTAAAGAACTGAAGAATCTAATAAAAGCTTGTGAAAGCATCAAAGACAAGACGAGTATTTGTCAAAGGATGTAATATCCGCTGTTAAAACGTTGCTTTCCAATCAATTTTCTTTGAAATATTTTAATGTTTAGAAAAACAATTCGTATTTATTTCTAGAATTAGTAATCCTTATCTTAAAAATCGTCAAAAAACCAAGGAATACTGAATACTAGTAAACGTAATATCCGTGGGATTCAATGCACAGGCCGCGGTTTCAAAACCCGGCGCGATCCACCCTATCGACTGGAAAAGTCAATGTGTTTTAGACATAACAGTATCGAATCGATTCGTGAAGGCGAGAATGATGGTGATCGTCTCTCTCATATTTAATTAATTTACTACTCGCAGTCGAGTAATAACATCGACAACATTTAGTAACATTTATTATATTTTTTTATGATCCGATGATTAAAAATGTTATTTTTATAATTGATATATAACAAAAAAGGTCGCCATAATGTGGTGACGAACTTCAATAAGCAATTGTAAACCTGTACAGTGAGCGGTGCATTGTCAGAGGATTTGTAAGTGCTGTAGACTTTCTGATGTGAATATTCCTTCATCTTGTCTTTGAACTCTTTGTACTGCTGGGTCTCTTGCGGCGTCCTTGGAAACAGCATCAAGGTCATGACGAAAGCGTCTACCATTGACTTTTCCAATTTCTCGTAATCTTGAAAATTATTATGTTAAATTTTTTTTAAATGGACAACCAAGTCTTCAAATAACGACTGTATTTATTAACTTGAAGTTATTGTTATTCATTTAACTTTAAATAAATTAATGTTAATCTGGCCAGAGGTTCATAACCTGCCAACAGACAATATGTCTCTAATTTTTAAAGTAAAATGTTTATCTAATAAAAAAGTTCTAATCATTTTCATTAAGCTAACAAAAAAGGTACACGGTAGGACTGAATCCACCGCGTTTTTCTCCTCTGTGTCTGTTAGACAACCTTTAGTTTTAGCAAAACAATTGACAAAGTAATTACAATTATAATTTGGCAACTGAAACTAAAACCCTCATTAGAAAGTTTTACGTGTTTGCCACATGACGACCATGGACGAGTGGATAATATATTTATATAAAATACAAGCAAGAATGTACGTTTTTATATTTTTTTTATAACATTTTGCAATAAGTATCGCCAATTTTTGTGGAGTCCTATGTGCATATTGTGCCAAAAAAAAGGTTAAAAGCCTCTGATTTGACGCAGTTAATTTATTTGCGCAAATAAACATGCGTGCCGATATATAAGCATATATCATATAATAAATTATTACTAGGAGAATTATTAACTTTAATAACAATAAATTATTAATAAATTGGACAAAGTAACAAATGATTGACTTACACTTCATGAGATACTTGGTTGTCTTTTTGGGATCAAACGTTTCCTCTCTTACTGCTATGACGAGATATTCACCATTATCAAGGAACATTTCCATCATTGCCCTTACGAAGTCTATCAGACCTTCCGGATCACCAAAGTAAATGTAAACTGGAAGATTTTAAACAACCATTATTTCATATTCATATTGTCATGAAGTAAAACCAAAACCCTATCGGCAGAGTCATTTAATAATCGATGAATTTAATTTGGTTAGAGTAATATAATAAAAAAAATGCAATATTGACGACTTCTTGTGTTCTTGCTCGTCTTGGCAATGATTTCTTGACCAACTTGAAAGAAAGGTTCGGTTATGTATTCGTCAGTGTTCATTGTTATTCCATTTTCAATGGCCAATTTGGCCAAAGACTTTGTTGCTTCTTTCCACGTGTCCCTGTTTCCAACAACTGCCTGAATGAAAATAAATTTAAATGCAAAATTACATTTTATGACATTAAACTCTAAAATGTTTTTGCTCGTAAACAAAGAGACAATGAAATCTTTCAACTTCGGCATAAACTCATAGACTTAATTAGCATGAATGGGATAATTTTGAACTAAGCTAACTAAGTGATCATAATAAAATAAATCAAGATAAAAAGTAATCGCGACCATTATTATCAAAAATTATTGTCTATACTTGTTACATTAAGGAATGTTTGGCATTATTAGATGGATTCATTATGGAAATTCTTAGATTGAGGTAGGCTGAAAGATGTACAATTGTAATCGGAAATACCTGATAATGAGTCCATCCAAAATACTTCATGAGTGAAATCACGGACTTGGAAACTTTGTAAGTTGACGGAGAAGTCCTCGCGAAAGTTGGGTAGATTTTGTGATTTGAAACACTCGAGTCTGAACATTTCTGGTGGAAAATTATCGAAAATTGGGGTTAAAATATTTCAATTTTGAAATAGTAACATCAGGTTTTATAGATGTAACTATAACCATAGTTAATCAGTGACCAATCGTTCAATCAGAACCAGCAAAGCAGAAGCATCGAGTGGAAAACAAGAAAAGGACAAACAACGATAATCTTATACGTGAAATTCAATATGTCTTATTATTGCCCGCAATAATGGCATTCTAATAATAGATACCTGGAGCAAGCAATCTGAATATAAATTGGAGAAGGAATACATTGCCTCGTTCGGCCGTAGGGAGAAATTACTTGGGATACCAAACACCGACCACGTGGACCTCAATAATTGGTTTGTCGGATCCAATATCCGATTCCATCTTCCCTGAACATTTAGCATTTCTTATACATTTTTTTACAAACTGTCATAACTCAAGGTTAGGTGATATTAGAAGATTACAATGTGTTGTAAATTTTAGAATTGAATTCGTTACGGAGCAAAATAAAATTGTGGCAATGTATATAAATAATAACGTAATAAATGCATTTTGTAATGAGTAGAGAAACTTTCTCGAACCCTGGAATATCAAGCGAAGTGTCGTTTTAAAATCAAATCATTGATCAGGTGACATTTCGTTAACTGATGATGATTGATGATTAAAACGCGAATAATTCTATTGTTGACGCATATATTCATGTATAATATTTATCGACAATATTGTCGTAACACCGAACGATTGATCTTGTAACAAAAATGTAATTTTAAGTGTATCAGATTGGTTGGTTGACTATTTACGCCCGTAAACAAGTTGTTTAGGTCGATGCTACCACGACGGTATTCGAAGCTGCCATCGCGGAAGGCGGAAACCTTAACCGTCAGACCAGATAGAAGAGGACGCATGTGTTAAAAAAAAAACTTAAATAAATTGCTTGCCAGGGTCCTGATACCCATGTGACTTGATTTAGAAACCTCATAATAGCCAAGCTGCTATTAGCAGAGACTTATTTGTCTCTCATCGATTGAGACATTCGCACATTCGCAGGAACCATAAATTAAAATTAAGCTTCAATTAAGTTACTATTTGCCTAATTAAAAGCACTCAATGGTGCCTAGAACATCCATTCATTTGCAAATACAATAGAAAATGTCAATGTGTTTATGTGATTTTGTTTCTGCAACGGTTACATTGAAAAACAAAATACTCACCTTTGCGTGCGCTGTGAATATTATACGATTAATGAGTACGAAAATAGAATTTAGAATATAAAAAAAAGAAAAATTACGAATTATGGATGAGAAAGAGTTGACGATAGCATCTGGATTGGATTGTTCGAATGAAGCCTAAACAAACATTACCTCACTTCACTGTGATAGGATTGACTGATCGAAATAAAACAAAATGGAAACATTGCTTGGTTCTCAATCGGACAATAAAAAGTTTTGATTATTGGATGATTTATATGCAATAGTGGGATTGCTAGCTTTGTGGATAGAATGTTGACAAAATGCTAACAGTGGAAGAGTGAAAGCGAAATATATGGAAATGAATTGATGCTTGTTCTCTATTTTAGGATAAAAGACTATGAGGAATTTCAACGTAAAGAGTTACAATTGTTTCATTATTCAATCATTTGTAACTTATGCAGAAAATACAAAAAATTTATATAAGCCTAATTTCTGTTTCAGCCTCAAAGATGTTATTATTGTAATTAATAAAAGTAAAATTTATATTTCAGTTAAGCGGGATAGATTGTCCCAAATTGATTTCTATAGAACCATTCATGTAACGTAACGTCAGGCACTAAGAGGTAATAATTCGTTAACGTATTTAACATTAAGATTTGGAGAATCTACTCACAAAGGCAATCATGGGAAGGTTCCAAGCAGAAGCCAGTCTCGCTTCTATGGCACAATTGTCTTCAGGACCGATGAAAGCCGAGGTGCCGTTTATGTAAAACTCCGTCTGAGTCTTTAAGGTCTGATTTGCAGTAAAATTTCTTATGACGGGATCCAGTCTGTAACCAATCGCGTTTAACAGCTCTTTGTTGGATCTTTCAATAGCATACTTGAATGCCCAAGGGTAGAATACATTCTTGAGACTCCTCGGTGATGTGCTGAACAGAAAACCTATGAAAATCTGTTTCGTTTCGTTACTGGATGTCCCGACTAGAACATCGCTGGCATTTTTCGTCGAATTCATTCTGTCCAGTCTTAAGTCGAGACTTTTATCTAACGTTTCATTATTCAAAGAGGATACCAAGAATATCGGCTTGTCTCGGAGCGTATGATTTTTCGTCGTCTGCTGACTAATGTCGTTTTTCGCCTGTGTTATGGAATCATTGATCAGCGATGAAATGGTGAAGGCGTGGTTTAATCTTGGATCGTTTTTTGAAAGAAAAGGTAAATTGGTTTGAGGGTGAGAAGAGTATTCAATCAAGTTAGGTACCGTTGGAATATTCGTCAAGGTGCTCAAAGCTAGAGAAGTGAGATCAGAAGTTACATCAGAGATATTTTGGATTTCTCTGGTAATCGTTGATTCGTTTTTCGAGTCAAAATTATTAAAGTCTTCATGAGAACCAAGCAGAATTTTGAAATCCACTTTAGTAAGAAAGGCATTGTCGCCAACAACATTTGCTTCTAATTTTGGTCTTTTCATAAGAAATTTAACTTCTTTCGATTGACGGACATCACTTGAGTTTTCATCCGAAGAAGGCAAAAAGGGGATACTGGCTGAGTTGGAGGAGATAATAACGAAGTAAATTATTGAAGACTTTAAGAGCAAGAGTATGATGAACGAGTTGGTGAAATCCATCTTTTAATTTGTCAGCTTAAGTTGTCAGTTGGATTCTAGTTGCTTTCCCGACAATAATATTTTAGTTTCTTCATTATTCATTCAACTTTGCCAAGCGAATCGGAATTAAAACTGGACTTTCGCTGAGGATAAGAGTGGTGTAAGGCCTCTTTTCACTTTCTACAAAAAATAAATAATAATAATAATAATAATTTAACATTGAAAATATTAAATCCCAATTTGAAACAAATAAATGAATAATGTGAATGTTTACATTAAATTTTTGTTTCTATGTATAACTTCTTTAATCATTCGAAAATTAACTTGATATTGAATTTAAAAAATTTAAAAAAAAACTTTGACTTAATATAAGCCAATATCACCTCCGTCCCGACGAGAAACATGAAAACATAGGACACAAACATCCTTTTATAGGATGACATTGGAAATCCGAAGGCATTCAAAAACGATGAAAGTTCACGAACCGAATTAATTTGAAAGCGTATTTTCACATTTGATTACTTAGCCTTAAATCTTTTAAATTTTAGAGATGTTTTAATGCAAAGCAATTACATGGCAATTATATCATATGATGATTAACAAATATCCGATGACAATGAGAGAGGATTTTATGGCCACTTGGCGGAAGACAAATAGACCCTACCGTGCTCACTATGATGAGAATGATGACTGTGACCTCGATGGTGACGGAAATAGTCATGATAATGATGATTGTGATGATGATGATTATGATGATGACGATGAGGAGGAGGAGGATGAACAATTCTGCTGTTTAAACTAGATGAAACGTAATCGTCATTGTAATCTGTTCAAATTTGAGGAAAAAACTATTGTAGCTCGCTTTCTCCTGAAAATGAAGCAAAATGCGAAAAGTATTTTAATTTTAAGTTAATTTAATTGTTTCATTGTATCATACTTTAATGGCAGTAATAATAAATATATAAATAAATTGGTGCTTGTTTGGATCGAATAATTTTCAAGCGAAATGTGAATATAATAAATGAAAGTTCAATTCAATCATGGAAGAGGACATCCGATTAATACCTTTTAAGGAAGCACTAGACGGACGCCAATGAGCGATTGAAGAAAAAGATGATGATGGTGATAACGACAATGACGATGATAATGGGGAACGGGGTTGAAGATAAATAACCAGAAGAGAAAATTGAATAAAGGTAAAAAGAAGGTTCATGTCTCTTAAAGGTGAAGTAACCCTTTCAGTCACATGATTGCAACTCGGGCAATTTCACATATTTCGTAGCTATTCTCTAAAACAAAATTTTGCAATAACTTTAGTTTTTTTAACTTTATTTTAAATGGGTCTGTTGTTTTGGTTCTCATTGAACATTTATTTTTCAAAATGTTTTAAAACATTAAATTTGTTTTGCATTCCCAGCAAACTCAAATCAGCGGGGCTGAAAAGGGGCCCACAGGGTCCATAAATTAGGGCCCATTCAGATGGACCGATGGAAACCCGTCATATTTGCCTGCGGGTTCTACAAGCGAACCACGAGGGTAACATATCCTAAACCCCGCTTATTGACCACACGTTAGCCACAAGAAGCCCGCCCCACAAATTATTGTCTGACAATTTATAAAACGTATTCGTTAATTTGGATTTACTGTGATACACCACAATTATTTAACTAGCTTGAAGAAGTTTCAATGTGGTGGAAGGAGACATTCTGGACAAGAATTGGTTTAAACTTAGTACAAAATCAGCGATTTATGGTTGAATCTTGGTTATATTTCCCATATATGTAAATATCATTTACGATTAAAAAAACCTGTGTAGTTGCAAGAAAAACATTAAAACTGTTTATTTGACTAACTATGATTTTACAAAGAAAAACCGATTGATATAATAAAATTATTGCAATAAACTTTTAAAATGTTGTTTTGAACTTTTCTTTTTCTTTGGAAATACAATTGTTGCAAGACATCTAAATAAATTAATTCAAATATCGTCCATCCAGTTTTCTGCGATGTCTCGTAAAAGTGTTAGACTTGCCAGTGATCACGAGTTGAATTCTCCTCTTAAAAGAATTGAACTTGACAGCAATGTAGTGTTGAGTTATTGCTCTGAGGTATGCGAAGGAAAGGAAATCGTGTTGTCTTCCCAGAAATGTTCGCAAACAATTTGTCCAATTTGCTTAGAGGAGATTTTAAGAGCAACCAGATTAGATTGTTGTACTCATGTCTTTTGTTCGACTTGCTTTCATGAGTGGGAGAAAAGGTAAAGAAATTTAACATTATAATCAAATTAATGGTTAAAATTTAATAATCTGGATTAAAATATAGTTTCAGCAAAAAGCAATGCCCGCTATGTAGGCAAAGTTATACTGAATGTATTAGTCTCAGTAAGCCTGTGGCAATGAAAATTCCAAAGAAACTTTTTGGTTACAAAGACCATATTCTTTGCATTTATGGTAACCATCCAATATTAGCATCTTACTTTGATGATTTTACTAGCGATTGGAAACAGTTATTAAAGAATTTAAGCTTTGTGATGAATCATAACGTTAACAGAGGAATCAAATGCTTAAAATTGGATGATTGCAAGGACTTGGTCTTTCATTCTGAGTTTATCGCCGTAAAGAAATCAGAAGAGAACAATCATTCTGTTCTCATTTGTTGTGCATTGGAGAGTTGCTTCACAATAAGAATTGTAATCACCTCGGATATTCAGACCAAAATAGAGGTCGATAACAATCTTGCAGATAAAATCGTATCATCATTGAATGAACAGTTTGCAGCTTGCTGTAGGTCTATTACTAGGCTAATTAATAACACTACGATCGATAAAATTTATATCATATTGAAGCCATCACTCACAAAGCTGCCAAAATCTCTTGGATGATCAGGAAGTCTTTTTCTGCCAAAGACCAGGAAATCTTAAAGCTTGCCTTCTGCACTTACGTCAGACCCATCCTCGAATATAGTTCACCAGCCTGGAATCCCCACCATATATTTCTCATTGACAGAATTGAAAAGGTTCAGAAAAAATTCACTAAATCAATACCTTCCGTTGCATCATATTCATATATGGACAGACTCAAACTCCTCAATCTCCCCACCTTGGAAAAGCGCCGCCTCCTGGCCGACTTGACCTTCTGCTTCAAACTGCTGAAGGGTTTTGTAGACTCTCCCCTGAAACACTTCCTGGTTCTTCAAAGTTATCGCGGCACAAGGGGTCACAATCTCAAGCTAAAGCAATGCAAATTTTCTACCGACGTCGTCAAATATTCTTTTTGCAATAGGATTGTTAAACCCTGGAACTCATTACCACCTGATTTTATTAATGCTACAACCGTTTCTAGATTCAATGCACTTATAAGAGACTTTGATCTTAGCAAATATCTTACATATAACTAACTCTCATTGTAGTCATTATCGCCACCTTGACTCATACTGTCATTGCAATTTGTCCTTGCTCGAATTGGAAATCGAAAACTGTGTTAGTGGTCCTATTGGGCCCTTCAGTTTGAATAAATAAATAAATATCCGCAAGTTTAGAAACTGCACCGTGCGACTACTCCTCAGCGGCTTTGCTCTAACACGTAATAATGAGTTTCACGATGATCCAATCAAAAATGAACTTGCTAACTTGCCAGAGAGTAACTTCGATGGAAGCCATTTCGATTCAATTAGGAAGGAGTTTCCAGAACTTCAACTCTCCCATCTTCAACAATTAAAGAAATGTTTGAGATATAAATGTAAATGTAATGATTACTATGATTAAAATTACAAGTTTCGTGGAATTTTGATCCTTTAACGTAGGAATTTCATCAAGTTCGGGAATTTGGATTTATGCTTACGATTATTTTTAGAAATAAAATTGAAATAGTTTTTTCTTTTGTATTCGTTCATTTCCATTTCCAACTTGGTTAAACTGTGTCTTATGAATTTTATTCTATTGCTCCCTGAATATTTCGATGCAAGGGATGTAGGGCATTTTCGTCCAATACCAGGTCTGCTCTAATAATGTTCAACACATCTGCATTATGAACTTTATCGTCATCATCATCAGGGTCAGTCTTTCGAAAGCGAAAGTGAAACATCTTAATCATAAAGGACATGAATTCACCAGCAGACGACACCAAGAATAGCATCGAAACTGACGCACGTATTTGAGGCTCGAATGTGCAACAGGATTTAAGAGATAAATTTGTAATCTTTTGAATAATTTATCTGAAAACATGATTGACTGGAAAAGGAATAAAGCTTGAAAAGATATCAACTGCTATTGAGTGTCAAAAGCATCCAAGTCAGTTTTAACAAGAAACATAAACTTGTATTAATCTTAATGAGTAAAAAATTCATTTATCTTAGAGCAAAAATTTATTGCTCGAAAAACTGGTGACATCCTATAATTAGGTGCAAATTATTTTCTGAATGATGTTTTCCTGATCGCAATAATAATTTAAAAAAAAAGGAAATCTTTGGTGCAATATAATTGCAATTCAATGTAATTTAATTTCTACTGCAATGTAATTATCATAAGATTAAAAAAAATCCATATTCTACAATTGAGACACTTTGAGAAAAACATGACAAATCGTCATTCTACGCATGTTAATGCAACAAACCAGCAACTATTTGACACAATAATCTTTATCTTTATTAATACATAATATCAGATAAGAATAATTATTCATAAGAATGATGGGTAAAAATTCAACGGGTAAAAATGATCATTAAAGGTAAATTGTTTCCATTGAAATGTTTAAATTCTTAATACATTAAAAATGCGTAATGAGACAAACTGCTAAAAGATTAAAGTTTTCATTCATGGTGAACTGTTGAATAATGGATGAATAATAACAATAACATTACATAATTAAATAATTGGTTATTATGAACCATTTCAATAAAGAACATGTTAATGTTTTCTTCTCTCGAATTTCTCTCAATCTCCCAATTTCACTTTTCCTTTAAGATCATCGTCACATCCTCTCTTCTCGACTTGTTATCTCTTTGTCCATCCATCATTCAAATGCTTGGGTAAAACTGGTGACGGAACTGCGATTTCAATGAGCAAAGATTTCTCGAGATTCGATCTGACGACCTTTTAATCCGAAATTAGTGAGCGCTTTTTTTTATTTTGGACTTTTGCTCTTCGTACTGTCTTTGTTGTTTACAGAACTTGGGAGAAAGTTGTTTTAGATACAAGTTGAGAAATATTATTTTATTAAATAATTCTTGTCATCACGCACTGACTCGTTCGTATTTTTGTTGTAATGAGTTTGTAATGGTCACTCCTCATGTTATCATTTGATTGCTTTCTTCCTATATATCATTTGTTTATTCGTGTCAACATCCGCACAAGGATGCAATTTTAGCAAATAAATATTAGTCGATAAGATATTCGATTATTTATCAATAATTTTTCAAACGAAATTTTACAAAATTCAAGTTTATTCGCTAAGAAAGCTCGATGCAATTCCTGGTTATGTCGTATGAGTTTCTAATTAACCGTCTATTAAACTTCATCAGAAGGGTTTATATTTTTGAATTTAAGTTTGAAATCTTTGTGTTCATTTCGGTTGAAAATTATGTTAGATCAGAAATAAGCATTTGGAAATTATCGTTATATTGTAATTACTTTTACTTATACATTTAGGTCATTTGTAGCCAAATTTTTCAACTTGTGATGAATTCTTTATTTTATATTACTAATAATATCATAATTATAATATTTATTAGTTATTATTTATCGGACTATTTGATAGTTACATGTTTACTGCGAACTATTACGCAGTTTCACTGAGTTTTAGGTTTCAAACTAAAGAATTGTTTAAATTTTGTACTTCTGAACGTCTTACCATCGCATTAAATACTAATAAACTAGTGGGTGTATAAATATAAATACAGAATGATTTGCTTACATTAATAAGTTTTTTTACAGGTAACAATTTGTTTACATTAATTATTGTATTCATAAAAATTAAATTTAATAAATATCGTGTGAACGTCATGAATTATAAAACAGTTTCAATGAACTTCATCATGTAGCTGATAAACGGAAAGGTCTCATAATTTCAGGGGAATAACGAACACAAAGCCAAAGTAAAGATGACAAATACTAAGTTATATCTGCTATTTATAATTTATGTAGACTCGTACATCAGCAGAAGAAATATATACTTGTATATAAATAACTACTTGTTACGAAGAGAATTTGGATGCAAGTATTAATATTGTGATTTTAATTTTGATTTAATAATTCTAAGTCTTATAATCGTTTTGTCGTTTTGTATTTATAAAATGGCTTGCGATTAAAAAAAACTCCAAAAACATCAAATTCATTAATTATTGAATAATAAGAACATTTGACTTTATGTTGCGAAGTCTTATGCATGTACGTTTATAATAAGCATGTATAATATACATGTCATCACATCATCACAAGTCCTTCCCTTGAGGCATTAAACATGTTTGTGGCCTCAAATTGTGATTTAAGAGTCACTGCTAAACTAGAAATAAAAATATTTTATTTATGTAATTATATTAAATACTTATTTTTGACGATAGTACTTTGTTTCCGTATTAATCTCTATGGTGGCCATCTGCATTGGCACCCACAAATCATAGTTTAACCACCTAAAAACTTAAACACCCAGATTCATCCATTCATTCATCCATCAATCAATCCGTCTATCTAGCGTGTTCGCCATTCTCCATCTTTGTCTTCCTGCTCTTTGATGTGACCAGTTGCATCTCCATCACGCCATTTCTGTGGGTTTATATTTCCAGGGATAACATGGAATTTGTTGAAATAATTAGTTAAACAAAGGAGGACTTGATGCTCACTTGGCACGACATTTTGGATTGTTGCTTTCTTGTTGCTTTCTTGTTGTTGTTGTTGTTTTGTTGTCGTTTTCTTTTACCAATATTCTTGTCGTCTTATCATCAACCTCTCCTGTTCAATATTTTTAAATTTCATAAACAGCGAAACTTATTGATGAGTTCAAGCACTTATAATTTGTAATTATAAACTGATGCTAAATTATAAGTGATTAGGATAATTATAATTATCAATTTATCATCAATTTATAATTTGTTATATTTTATATATATATATATTATTTATGATAAAAATGTATAATTATAATTTATAACTATAATTATGTGCTGCTTAAAATTTATAAGATAAAATGTTTCTTTTTACAAGCAGAAAAGAACTTGTTGTCATATAACTTATGATTTATCGAACAATTGATAATAAATGGTCATCATTAGTAAACTTGAAGAGACGATCGAATGTTCTCTGGATTCGTCCAACTTTGTGCAGCAAATTCAAGTTGAATGGATATAAAAACTAAAAATAGAAAACGTTTCTTGGTCTTTTGAGCCTTTAATTTTTGTGAACACATTTTTCATCATCTGCAGTTCATTGATGTCTTTCGAGGAAATGTTTTTCAAGAGCTATTTAATTATTTAATTTATGGCAAATGTTATCGAAGATGTTCATCCATTCATTCATTCATTCATTGCATTGTTATGTGATGTTGGACCTGAAGATTGAACTGTTTTTTTTTTATTTTTAATTTTGTTTTTGAGTTTATGAGTTTATTAAGGTATCAAAACTAAAAGAACAAATAGCAAATTGTATAACAATATTTAAAATGATAATTATTTATTTATTTCACCATGAGCAGACGGTTCTAGAGACCACCAACACCATTAGGAGATGTGTTTTAGAAATGTTAGAAAATAAGGACGGTATTAAGATTAAGGCAATAATTTTGAAAAATTATCCATGATAATAGAAAGTTAAACGTTAAATTTTATTTATTTGTAAAACAATTGAGTGATTTTTTTTAAAATTTTCTTTTTTCTGACGAATTCTTCAATTTTGTTAATGAAATGTCGAATCATAGGCCAATCTCCCGGTGGCTCACATTTAATTTCATGATCAAACTATTTACAGACCTATTTATAATTACAAATAACTATTTCCCACAAACAATTCTTAGGTGCAACTGAGAAATTATCTGCCAAAAAGTTAAAATAGGAGCCAATTTGTGAAGCTTTGTTTCGTATAGCATTTGGATAGAGAAACACAATCGGTTGAGAGGAATATACTATGATGCAAGACAGTATCTGTTTAAGAAATGATACTTAATGAAATTTGTTGCCAAACGCTCGAAGATTTCTCTCATTTTATTTGTAATTTTGATTATCTTTAACAAGTCTAAAAACATCTTGGTAAATTATAAAATATGACATCGCTTATTTAATTAATTTAAATAAATTATAATACTGGTATGCAGTTAGTACCTATTTTTTCGCAACAAATATTTTAAAATATTACAAAGGATGAAATTTGTAATCGGTTGCAAATGGCTTTCGTTGCTCTAGAATAATTACTCGTTAAAAATAATTTATTCCCCTTAAAAATCAAAACGTTGTAATTAATATATCATCACACGAATGTAGACTCAACGTGAAGGAAAATAATCAGCATTAATTATCCCAGATTGCCTCAAACCTCATGGATGAAAACGTGTCGAACACGTCAGATGACGAAGGCGGTCTTGTCATGCCAACCGAAGATAATGACAGAACCTTTGATTATTCAAACGATCATGAAGTCGCCGAAGACTTTGTAGCTTCGAATGATGGAATCGCCAAGGAGAAAGAGCAATATTTAATTCCTTTCATAGATTCACGTCCCAGCAAAATCTCTGACGACAATTGCACATCTCAGGATATTGAACCTTGCGATGCCATAAAGCAAGAAGCGACGAAGATAATAAATTACAGAATTAACAAGAATTTCAAAAAAATCATTAAAAATTCAACTCCCAAAAAGTTATGCATCGAGGACAGAATTTCATTGAATTTTATCAAAAGTCCAACCACCGAGGAGCCAGAAGAATTGTTGAATTCCAACGAAGAAAGCAACGACCAACCTCTCGACTTCAGCCTGAAATCCAGAAAGCGTAGAAATTCCGAATCGGAGGAGAGTTTAAATGAGTCCTTCAAGGTCATACCTTTTGAGAATAACGAGGATACTTGGCTGACCAATCACTCTGCTGATGTGCATAGCGATGAACTCTCACCTGAACGTTTGGAAAGCAAGGAGACTAAAGACGAGGCCAGGAAGCATGGTGAAGTTTGGTCTCAGAGTAGAAATAAAGAGCAAGATTACATCTCAGATTCTAACCTTCCCAATAACGCCAACAGCTTTCATGCTTGGCCGAGATCTTTTCCTGATTATTCTCAACCTTTGCATCATGCACTGTTTTCGAGGATGCTGACCAGGGAATGCCACGATAAACCTTTTCTGGGACAACTGAATAACTTTTATAATGGTTAGCTTAGGATAAAATCATTTGCCATTCGAATTTCAATTTTTTTCCTTTGAAGAAATGTTATTTAATTAATTTTTAATATTTAAAAGTAATATTTAAATTACATCATTTAGCAGCTTACCATGCTGATTTTGTGCAAAGATTCATTCACAACCGACTGTGGATGGTTGCTCAGGCGAAAGGCCATCAACTGCCAACTAGGCGCTCAGGGCTCGAAACTTGCTTCGATTTCAATGGAAAAGACTTCTTAGCACATATTTCTTCCAACGTTGCTTCACAGCAGAGAAAACCATTTTCGTACCATCCCAATCATTTGTAAGATCATTTCAGTTATCGTTTAGAGACTAAACTTTAGTTGTCAAGTTTAATTGAAATTATCTTGTCAGATTCCACTCTAAAGATGAAATGGAAAAGACGGTTGCTAAAAAGATGTGTCCCGCCAAAGAAGAAGAAATGTCGAAATTTTCAATGTCTTCTGGTAAGGCCTCGCTTTTCAACGGAAATGAATGTAGCAAGACGAACGGACCGAGAAAGATTGGCTCCCCAAAGGAAAAAATCATTCTGAACAACCAAGAATTTAAAAATCGACCGGGGTGTCTCGGAGATTTCATTTGTCAACTCTGTAACGAAAGATTTGATAATTCCTTGGGTTTGGCAAACCATAATTGTTCAAAAATGGCCAAAATAAGATACGAATGTCCCCAATGTGACAAAGTTTTCAATTGTCCTGCAAATCTGGCTTCTCACAGACGCTGGCATCGTCCGAAACAAACTTAGATTTATTTTTTTTTTGTGGCGACAAGACTCGAAATGAGATCTCCACTAAATATATTTGTAAATTGTAAACAGTTAAAGGACTGGATTTGTAAATATTTGGCTTTGAATTGATGATAATTTTTTTATTGCACAAGAAGTTGTTTACAGTAAATGTGTGTTGTTATTTCTAATCGAACAGGAATTTCATTCCAGGGATTGAAATATAAATATAAATAGAATTTCAAAAAATTCCTTTCCAATTGTTCCTTAAAATGATAAAATAATATCAAATTAATATTTACCAAAATACTTTAAGTATTAAGTAACTTAAATACTAAAACATTCAAAATTAGTGCCGCTTATTTATTTATCAAAGGTCAACTTAGCCACTCCTTCGAAGCCACCACCTTCTATTGTACGAGAATTTTGTTGAAATTGAGTTCGATTGTTAACCAATTGAATTGGTTCTAGGAGTAGATTTTTTTAATTTGTAATTTGCCAATCTGTGGCAGTATTAACATTTTGAGGTACATACAAGACAGACCAAAGTAAACGTATGGACGTTTTGTTTTTGAGGACGACTCAAGTTTTCAGATTTAAAGTTTAATAATAATAATAATAATAATAATAATAATAATAATAATAAATTAAATAATTCCTTACAACTCGCCAGGGCGCAATTTTCAAATCATTAATTTATAATTCATTCGCTAGGATAAATTTATTATAGCCCGAATTTCAATTTCATTTGCCAGGCTTCAATCGAAACAACCTCAATTTAATTAATTAATTAATTAATTAATTTAGAGGCGACAACCCCAGGTGTTATTTGAAAACAGAAGTTCTGACAAAGCACTCAAGTTTCCGAATGTCTTTTTCCATTGCATCTGACTAGTGAGCGTATCATATATTCGTTAATGTGGAAAACATTAAAAGCAAGACTTGCGTTAACCCAGCCTAGGTAAAATTCGTTAACATCCGATTAACCAATCAATCAAAGCGAACCATTATCTTTATCGACTTCCGACTATCTTTTACATTCGAATTGTTTATCTTCATACGCCATTCGTTTCAATACTATTATTAATTATATATTAATATTAACACTATTAATATTAATTATTAGTTACATTATTACAATTATTATTCCGAACAACATATGCAAGTTTTACAAAATATAAGATCCTAACAACTTATCGTGGTGGGATCAAAAGCAATGTCTTTACGGATGAATGCAATTCTCCAGTTGTTTGCATTCTGTGGTCATGGATACTCCACGTCAAGGTATGCGGGCATTTTTTAAACTGGAAATGTTGTCTGCCACAAAACCACGTGGTGGTGACATTAAAAGTATTTAATTGCTTTTCCATTGGCCAGCATTTACGGAAAAAAATTAATTAAAAATGTCAAAAAGTGGAAAAGTTTTAAAAAGAAATTGATGCAATGTTTGTATGGGTTTAGAAAGGTGCGAATAAAGACAAGTTGAAACAAATTATGAAGTTTAAACTTTAAAAATTTAAAGTTTAATTTATAATAATAATGATAATATTTAAACTTCAATAATAATAATATTTGAACTTTTATAATAATAAAATTCATTGTAGTTCTATAATAGTTTTAGAAAAGATTAACCTCAAAGATGAAGAAGTATAATTTATGTTCCCTTCGGGCGACATGCCTGGAATATATTGCATGGAGCCTTGAAATGTTCAGATTGAATGACAAGTTTCTCCTGCCAGAAATAAAGCATAAAAAACAAGCATAATATGAGTGACAAGCACATCAGTGACGAGCATAATTTCAACACAATTCCTTAATAATTGAAGCCATTTAATTTTTCTTGAGGTGACAATTTAGACAATTTCAAAAATCTTTTTTATCAAGAAATCGTGACATGATTTGCTGAAATGTATTAATGAAATTAAACAGCATTAATTTGTTCAAATTCAAGATGAGTATCAAGAACAGCAGAATAAAGGATTTTGAAAATAAAGTCTTCAGTGGCAGAGTATTTAAAGCATGAAACCATCCTTCACGTGGACTTGCTACGAATGCAAGATTCATAAATTGGTCATTAATTTAACAAATAATAATAATAAATAATAAGTGATGACCAAATACTTAATTATATCTCAGAAAATATTATTTAAAATGCGGTTACAGAAATAAATAAAAAAACGACGTTTTTAATTAACTGAAAATCCCTTTTTTGCCGATATATTTAGTTAATAAATATATTTAGTGACATTATTTACAATACGTAGTTCTCTTTAATAAGTTCTCTTTACATTGCGTCGTTTTGATTAAAATTAAACTCGACCTGAAAACCTCTTTAAAATGACTTCAAAGAATACCTGTGCACGTTACTAAAGGTTTGCAAAGAATTTTATGAATCCTCAATTTTTCCATTTTGAAGTAACCCTTTCAGTCACATGATTGCAACTCAAGTAATTTCACATATTTCGTAGCTATTCTCTAAAATAAAATTTTGCAATAAATTTTTTCACTTTATTTTAAATGGGTCTGTTGTTTTGGTTCTCATTGAACATTTATTGGCTCAATTAAATTTTGGCTTATCTATTTTAAAAACGGTAGCTAGAATTGTCTTTGGAACAATTATCAATATCTTGTGGTCAACATACCTAGTTGAATGAGGAAATTTTTATTTCATTACTACAGACAGTTTACTAATTCCGATTTTATAGGTTATATAAATCAATTATTTTTAAAAATGTTTTAAAACATTAAATTTGTTTTGCATTCCCAGCAAACTCAAACCAGCGGGGCTGAAAAGGGGCCCACAGGGTCCATAAATTAGGGCCCATTCAGACGGACCGATGGAAACCCGTCATATTTGCCTGCGGGTTCTACAAGCGAACCACGAGGGTAACATATCCTAAACCCCGCTTATTGACCACACGTTAGCCACAAGAAGCCCGCCCCACAAATTATTGTCTGACAATTTATAAAACGTATTCGTTAATTGTGATTTACTGTGATACACCACAATTATTTAACTAGCTTGAAGAAGTTTCAATGTGGTGGAAGGAGACATTCTGGACAAGAATTGGTTTAAACTTAGTACAAAATCAGCGATTTATGGTTGAATCTTGGTTATATTTCCCATATATGTAAATATCATTTACGATTAAAAAAACTTGTGTAGTTGCAAGAAAAACATTAAAACTGTTTATTTGACTAACTATGATTTTACAAAGAAAAACCGATTGATATAATAAAATTATTGCAATAAACTTTTAAAATGTTGTTTTGAACTTTTCTTTTTCTTTGGAAATACAATTGTTGCAAGACATCTAAATAAATTAATTCAAATATCGTCCATCGAGTTTTCTGCGATGTCTCGTAAAAGTGTTAGACTTGCCAGTGATCACGAGTTGAATTCTCCTCTTAAAAGAATTGAACTTGACAGTAATGTAGTGTTGAGTTATTGCTGTGAGGTATGCGAAGGAAAGGAAATCGTGTTGTCTTCCCAGAAATGTTCGCAAACAATTTGTCCAATTTGCTTCGAGGAGATTTTAAGAGCAACCAGATTAGATTGTTGTACTCATGTCTTTTGTTCGACTTGCTTTCATGAGTGGGAGAAAAGGTAAAGAAATTTAACATTATAATCAAATTAATGGTTAAAATTTAATAATCTGGATTAAAATATAGTTTCAGCAAAAAGCAATGCCCGCTATGTAGGCAAAGTTATACTGAATGTATTAGTCTCAGTAAGCCTGTGGCTATGAAAATTCCAAAGAAACTTTTTGGTTACAAAGACCATATTCTTTGCATTTATGGTAACCATCCAATATTAGCATGTTACTTTGATGATTTTACTAGCGATTGGAAACAGTTATTAAAGAATTTAGGCTCTGTGATGAATCATAACGTTAACAGAGGAATCAAATGCTTAAAATTGGATGATTGCAAGGACTTGGTCTTTCATTCTGAGTTTATTGCCGTAAAGAAATCAGAAGAGAACAATCATTCTGTTCTCATTTGTTGTGCATTGGAGAGATGTTTCACAATAAGAATTGTAATCACCTCGGATATTCAGACCAAAATAGAGGTCGATAACAATCTTGCAGATAAAATCGTATCATCATTGAATGAACAGTTTGCAGCTTGCTCTAGGTCTATTACTAGGCTAATGAATACCACTACGATCGATAAAATTTATATCCGCAAGTTTAGAAACTGCACCGTGCGACTACTCCTCAGCGGCTTTGATCTTGGTGGACGTTCTTATAATCGTCACAAACTTCCAATGGAAAATGAACTTGCTAATTTGCCAAAGAGTAACTTCGATGGAAGCCATTTCGATTCAATTAGGAAGGAGTTTCCAGAACTTCAACTTTCCCATCTTGAACAATTAAATGATTATTTGAAATGTAAATGTTATGATTAAAATTACAACTTTCGTAATTATTATTTTGGAATTTTGATCCGTTAATACAGGAATTTCATCAAATTCGGGAATTTGGATTTATGCTTACGATTATTTTTAGAAATAAAATTGAAATAGTTTTTTCTTTTGTATTCGTTCATTTCCATTTACTGCAAGAGTGTACCGTCAAGCATCAACTTGGTTAAACTGTGTCTTATGATTTTTATTTTATTGCTCCCTGAATATTTCGGTGCAAGGGATGTAGGGCATTTTCGTCCAATACTAGGTCTGCTCTAATAATGTTCAACATCTGCATTATGAACTTTATCGTCATCATCATCAGGGTCAGTCTTTCGAAAGCGAAAGTCAAACATCTTAATCATAAAGGACATGAATCAATTATAATATGCTTATATATGCTTAAAATTTATCATAAAAATTATGTCAA
The DNA here is from genome assembly GCA_034509925.1 of Hirudinaria manillensis. Taxonomy (NCBI): domain Eukaryota; kingdom Metazoa; phylum Annelida; class Clitellata; order Hirudinida; family Hirudinidae; genus Hirudinaria; species Hirudinaria manillensis. The sequence continues at coordinate 6,357,795 of CM067528.1, read as the reverse complement.
TGAAATATTTTAAAATATTACAAAGGATGAAATTTGTAATTGGTTGCAAATGGCGTTAGATACTCTACAATAATTACTTTTTTTAAATTTTTAATTTGCCAATCTGTGACAGTATTAACATTTTGAGGTACATACAAGGCAGACCAAAGTAAACGTACGGGCGTTTAGTTTTTGAGGGCGACTCATGTTTCCAGATTTAAAGTTTAATAATTGAGAGGAATTAAAATGTATTAATTAATAAAAATTTTCAAATCATTAATATATAATTCGTTCGCAAGGATAAATTTACTATATTCCGAATTTCCATTTCATTCGCCAGGCTTCACTCGAAACAACCTTAATTTAATTAATTAATTAATTTAGAGGCGACAACCCCAGGTGTTATTTGAAAACAGAAGTTCTGACAAAGCACTCAAGTTTCCGAATGTCTTTTTCCATTGCATCTGACTCGTGAGCGCATAATTTGGACGTAGCAATGCTTCCAAAGAAGAGAAGCATTTGCATTTGTATCTGGAGTTGAAAGATTTATTTCCTCAAGTGTCGCTGAAGATGCCACAGAGATTGTTATTGTGAAGTAGTGCTTTATCTTGACATCATAACTTTGTCGAGATTTGAAATTTGAGGGGATCATTAAATTATTAAGAATTATTCCGTAAATTACTTTCATTAGTTTGTAAAAAAAACATCGAGAATGCGACATAAATTGACTTGTTGACGACAGGAAGCTTTTTTTCTCCTTTGAATTTCTTTGAAAGTGCATCCATTGAAATACTTGGATGATTTAATAATGGATGCATTAACAATCAATGCGTGCAAATATTGTTGCAACTCTTGTTGTCGTCGTCGTCGTCATTGTTGTTGTTGTTGCCGTTGGCATTGTTGTTGTTGTCGTCGTCATTGTTATTGTCGTTGTTGCGAAACAAAATAAATGTCGATACGTTCTTCATAAAAGTAATTGTGCTTTTGAACAATTTATAATGCTCTGTGACATTATATATAATAATTGATATTATAATTTATTTGTGCAGTGCACTAGATATAATAAATATTTAATAAGATGTTTAATATATTTTTATTATCGGTTATTTTATAATAACAATACATTTCATTACAATAGCAAAATGCTGTCTTAAATAAATTATTAAAGACATCGAATTCATTCGTGCCAACGAAGCTTAGAAGAATCTTCTAACAGAAAGTAACGATGCAATGCTACAGCAGTTTTCATAGCATTTTGTGTGTATTTTTTCAGGTAATAACCAGGTATAACCGTCCAAAAATTAATAAAATTGGTTATTGTAATTATTACAAAATAATTAAAATAATAATTACTCGTCCAAGTCAATATTAAAAATTATTTTTAATAACATTAAAATTTTATTGCTCTCCATGTTTGAAATTCTAGCAAAGAAAGTTCGGTTGATTGTTTAAGCTTTGAAAATTATGTATATAGGCCTTTACAAATTTGTTGTCCATTGGGCTTTGGTTTAGTCTCGAAAGCATCAGGAACGTTTTCTTGGCCTTTATATGCATGTATGTGTCGGTGGTGATTGTGATCTCAGCTCATCCATCAGACAATTTAGGGGCTGAGCAGAACACAATGGGCACAATGGGGCACAATGAGGCACACTGGGGCACAATAGGGCACACTGGGGCGCAATGGGGCACACTTGGGGCGCAATGTGGCATAATTGGTGAAAGTGAGTCAGTGTTTTTTTTAACCTAGAAAGTCATGTAACCGTTTTAGAGACAATTTAAGGAAATTTTTAACGGAAAATTAGCGCAGGCGAATATTATTGAAGATGGAAAAAAACCGCAGATAGTCCTGATAACCCCATCGTTTGAAAACATTTTTTCGCTTTTTGTCGTCGTCGGTGTTGTTGTTGTTGTTGTTGTTGTTGTTATTGAGTTCTCATACAACTTCAACATAAAATTCCGGCAATTCTTTTCCCCGCAAATGTCGATATTCTTTTTGTTCTCTCATTTCGTCTTTATGATTAATTTCTCTAATTAACTTGTTTTAATTGTCAAAATTGTTTAAGTGCCATTATATTCGTTAATGTGGAAAGCATTAAAAGCAAGATTTGCGTTAACCCAGCCTAGGTAAAATTCGTTGACATCCTATTAACCGATCAATCAAAGCGAACAATTATCTCTATCGACTTCCGAATATCTTTATAATACCCTCGAATGGTTCATCTTCATTCGCCATTAGTTTCAATACTGTTATTTATTATATATTAATAATAACATTATTAATTACATTATTACAACTGTTATTCCGAACGACACACCCAAGTTTTACAAAATATAATATCCTAACAGCTTATCGTGGTGGAATCAAAAACAATGTCTTTACGGATGACTGCAATTCTCCAGTTGTTTGCATTCTGTGGTCATGGATACTCCACGTCAAGGTATGCGTGCATTTTTTAAACTGGAAATGTCGGATCACGTAAAATTCATCGAATGGAAGATTCGTCGCGCTACAATTCTCAAGAAGGAAAAGAAATTGTGACTATGCAGATGATAATGATGATGATCCTTTTAAATAGAATGAGAGAAGGTACATAAAAGACACCAATATTTTAGTGAAACCAAAGTCCAATTTAGATTTAAATCTTCTCAATTAATCTAAAATATTCGTTTACCATACTCTGTGATATGTTTAAATGTGTCAGAGGCATCTCGATAACAAAATGTTTTGATTGTCGCCTACCCTCATTAAGGAAATAAAGTTCATTTTTCGGGACTTGGATGAATTTCCGCAAGTTTAAACAACGTGATCCAATGGACTCGCCAAAAGCCTTGTGCCAATCCTCACATAAATTGCTAGTTTTGAGCGAATTAATCAAACTGACTTTTTAGTAGCAGATGTTGGAAATTTTGGAACTTTTCGTGAGTAGTCGTTCGATCCGCATTTCTACTCCGCAATACTCCAAAAAGGTATCCATGGCAAGAGTGGAAAAAGCAGCTTTTATGCAGAAATTAAGGGAAATTATTCTCAGCGTTTATTGCTGACAGCTCTTATTATTGACATGAATGGCAGATCCAACTGAAAAAAAGGTAGAGTTTTGAAAGAGGTCCAAAATGAAAATTTCAGCGACTATTATTCCAGCGATGAATGTTTCAGTGATTAATTTTCTCGAACGAAAATTCAGGGTGACATAAGTGTTTGAAAAAAAGCCAGAAACACGGAGACATTTTCATAATTCCATGAATTGACATTTTCATTTTCATGATATCTAGTTTAGGTTAAATATTGCTATGCTAGATTGAAGTATTGATACTTAGTTTAAATAAGATAAACTCTCAAGAAGACACTGCATATAGTGATATTATGGACAGCTTAGCACAGATCTTTTCACGACGATAATTGAGTTGCTGTTTTTTGTGTATTCAAGTTTAAAATATATTTTTAAAATTAAGGCAGGGATTGTGTATGTATTATGTATTATATATTATTTCCTAAGTTAAATCTGATTGCAAGCAATTTGCTCTCATACCTCAATGCGCGTGCCAATCATATACGTAAAATGCACTTATTGACTTGCAGTACCCAACGAACTTTCAGTGCTTCGCCTTAAAAATGAATAACTTTTCGAATTTCTTTTCAGATAATGAACGATGAAACCAAATTGTTCGAATAATTGCAGTAAAAATTACATGCGAAGAGAATTATTCCAAATAATTTCGAGCATTTCAAAAGAAATTTTGCACTTTTCACTTGGCGCATAGAAACGTCTGCCACAAAACCACGTGGAGGTGACATTAAAAGTGTTTAAGTGCTTTTCCATTGGCCAGAATTGAAACGTTTTACGGGAAAGAAATTAATTAAGAATGTCAACAAGTATAAAAGTTTTAAAAAGAAATTGATGCAATGTTTGTATGGGTTCAGAAAAGTGCGAATAAAGACAAGTTGAACCAAATTATAATATTAATAATGATAATATTTGAACTTCAATAACAATAATAATATTTAAACTTTAATAATGATAACATTTATTGCGGTTTTATATTAGTTTTAGAAAAGATTAACTTCAAAGATGAAGAAGTATAATCTATATAAATAAAAATGCAATGTGTGTTTGTAACATGCAAATGTTCTCTGAAAGTATTTAACCAATTGCTTTGAAATTTTGACACAACATAGTGCTCGATCAGGGGAGTGTTTGTATATAGGTTATATACATGTGCCACAACTATATCATGTAAAAATACGCTTTTTCCGAAAATCCGGCCATCTTGCCACGACAACGTCACGGCCTGATCTATGTAAATAAACTTTAGCGAGACATTAAAAAGCTTAAAATAACGTAATAACTCAAGCATTGTGAAATTGTAAAAATAAACATATTTGAAAATTTCTTTCTTATAAAATTAATAATCAGCAACGCGTGGCTGGGCACCACTAGTTTAAAATAAACATGCTCCAGACGGGCGATATTCCTGGAATATGTTGCATGGAGCCTTGAAATGTTCAGATTGAATGACAAGTTTCTCCTGCAAGAAATAAAGCATAAAAAACAAGCATAATATGAGTGACAAGCACATCAGTGACTAGCACAATTTCAACACAATTCCTTAATAATTGAAGCCACATAATATTTTTTGAGGTGACAATTTAGACAATTTAAAAAATCTTTTTTATCAAGAAATCGTGACATGATTTGCTGAAATGTATTAATGAAATTAAAAAGCATTAATTTGTTAAAATTCAAGATGAGTAACAAGAACAGCAGAATAAAGGATTTTGAAAATAAAGTCTTCAGTGGCAGAGTATTTAAAGCATGAAACCATCCTTCACGTGGACTTGCTACGAATGCAAGATTCATAAATTGGTCATTAATTTAACAAATAATAATACTAAATAATTGTAATAAATAATAAGTGATGGGCAAATACTTAATTATTTCTCAGAAAATAATATTTAAAATGTGATTACAGAAAAAATATATAAAAAAACGACATTTTTAATTAACTGAAAATCCCTTTTTTGCCGATATATTTAGTTAATAAATATATTTAGTGACATTATTTACAATACGTAGTTCTCTTTAATAAGTTCTCTTTACATTGCGTTGATTTGATTAAAATTAAAGCCGACCCGCAAACCTCTTTATAATGACTTCAAAGAATCCTTATGCACGCTACGAAAGGTTTGCAAAGATTTTATGATTCTTCAGTTTTTCTTGATCAACTTCATATTTTGATTAATTAAAATAGTTGAAATCATGAAAAAAATTAATGTGTACCATTAAATAATGAGTATTTTGTAATTAAAATTGCGAAAATTTATACGATATACTTAAACGAAATCCTTATATGCCATAACAGTTCCTCTAAAAAAGGACATAGTTTTATTCGCTTAAATAATTTTATTTTTTTGCAGAATTAGTCAACAAAAATTAAACTCTCTGCCAGACATTGCATCCTTGGTCAAGAAGACTTCAGCCACTCATTATGAAGTCACTCCTTTCCTGAAGCAACCACTCCAACTGCCTCATCCAAGCGATGAACGCTTCAAGAACGTGGAAACACGTCTCGCTTTTGCAGAGCAAGCGACCAGTGCTATAGTCGAGGATCTTAGCAAGACACAAGTCAGTTCTACAAGTTATTCGTCCACTGAATTTATTCCACTCCAATAATGTGATCCAAGTCAATTTTAAGTTGGATGATGTGAATCGCTTTCCTTTAACCGTCTTATTTAACAATTTAGGTGTTTAACAGTTTTTTCGTCTTGACATTTGGGTAAAATGTTGAATAAAATAATGAGCATGATTTAATTTTGTATAACAATTAATTGATTAAAATTGATTCACAACATCACGCGGAAACAATCGTCTTTTAACAATATGACTAATCAATTAGTCTGCCCAATCAAGTCGACACACAACGCATTTGAATCACACAAATTTAATTTATTTAAATATACATTAAAAATGAAATATTAAATTTGCACCCTCGTTCTGTCTATTCATGAATTTCAAGAGTGAAATGAAAGTCCAATTGAAACGCATGGACGAAATCTTGGCCAACGAAGTTCAGTTTAGAAAAGGTTTGGAAGTAACTGTGCAGGGCAGCAGAAAGCAATCTGTTCACATTGAAGAGAACATCAGGAGATTGGAAATGTTACGAATGGAGGACCATAAAGTCTTGGCTCTGTTGATGACTCAGGTTAAAATCTTGGAACAACGACTTCTGGCTGGTCAGAAAGATTTCACTGAAAAGAGAGATATGGATATGAACCAGTGAGTGTATTCTAACAAATATCAGTAAGAATTAATCAAACAAACATTATTTAATATGCAATTTTCGTTAAAGAAAGGTAAAAAGATAACATTTGAATATCCAGCTTATGACTAATGTTTATATTAATATTAAGATTGACATCTTAAATATGCAAATTTTCAGAATGAGTCACATAAACTTTCAAGTACTGGAAACAATGAAAAGCAAAGAACAACTTGAAGCTACAATGGTGGAACAAGTCGAGGCCCTTAGAAATCTGAGGTCACAGGTCGAAGTTCAAAACAGAGAGATGAACATTGCTGCGCAGGATTTAACAAGCCGTCTTGCAAGATTAGAAATGGAAAATAAACTTACGGTATTACCAATAATAGTAATAATAATAAAAACAGTAATAATAACAGTAATAATAACATTAAAAATATATAAATAAATAAATTTTTATAAAAATATTATTTTTTATAAAAAGTTTTATAAAAATATTATTTTTTATAAAAAGTTTTATAAAAATATTATTTTTTATAAAAATTTTTATAAAAATATTATTTATTATTATAACCAAAAATTGGTCACATTACAACATTAAAATTAAATTATAATTTTTTTATTAGTTTCAACAACTGAATGGATGGCATTCCAACCTATTGTGACATATTGTGACATTATCCATAATTCATTAATCAAATCAGTTGAATATGTATGAAATTCAGAAAAATGCATTTTCTTGCCAGCAAGGCTCTATTAGATCTACCACGGAAGTTCAACATTTCTCAGAACATTTGGCTTCTCAATTGAAATCACTCATAGAGAAGAGATTCAACGAAGTAACTCAATCACTTTACGAGGTCAGAGGGCAGCAGGATGGAGACAGAAATGAGACAAAAGTCATTGAAAGTAGAGTGTATTCCAGGCAATCTCTCATTTCATTAACATTTATTGACCTCTAGGATTGATTTCCTAATATCGAGTGAATATCTTATTTATAATTGATCTTATTAACCACTCTGAGTGCCACAAATGTCAATTATATTAAAAGCATAAATTTTGGCTTAAATTTAAGCTGAATTAAAATCTTCAAGAATAAATGAAGTCGAAAGTTTGTTGAACGAACAACTGAGGACTCAAGAAAAGGTTTTCAGATCTTTGGACGCGGCCAGACAGGAAACAATGAACAGAATATCAATTGAAATCTCCAAACATCAGAATAACTTGAAGACGTTGCAAGAATCCGTGCTCCAGGATAACAACAATAAAATAGAGAAATTGAGAAAATATTTGGACGATAAAGTCTCTCAAATGTTTCAGGTTAATTGACTGACGATCAATTTTTAATTTTTGTTAATTACAGAGTCTTTTTCTTTTGTTATCGGAACGTGTTTTTTTGCGAAGAGCACACGTGACTCTTAAATTCAAACAACATCAAAACTTCACAAATATATATTGCAAATCACCTGTCAAGAGTATTAAAATAAATAATTTATATTTGTTTCTATATTTAATATAATTTTACCCAAATTTCCATTGTTAAAACATTATATTTTTTTATAAATAACCACAAATGACTATAAATTCATTAACTATTTTTAGACCAAATTTTTCAACTTTCGCCATTTTGAAGCCGTTTTTATTTTGCTGAAATTAAATTAAAAATTTATCATGAAACTGTTGAATATCGTTTTTAAAAAAAAATATAAGATATTTTTTATATTTTCGACATATATCCGATATTTATTTTGAGCAATAAAACGATGTATTAATTAATTGTGCAACTAATTAAATTAAAAAAACATTATTATTAATTTGATATTAATTCAATATTTAAGCAATTGTTGTTATATTCACTATCTTTTCTTGCTTCTGAAAGTAAACGATACTAGAATTGCTCGTGCGTTTTATGAATTACAATAAGCAACATTTCGATTGATCAGCACGAAGAAGAACAATGTTTTCCAAGCTTATAATGAAAAGAAAGCCTTCATTTTTAAATATTTTGTTAGAAGAGCAAACGCTCACATTAATCGACGTTGGAATGACTGAAAGGAAAGTCATTCTCTTTCTGTTGGAATTGAAGAAAATCGGAAGAGATGAGGCCAAAGAAATGATCACTTCGTCGAACGCAAATCTCATTTCTCTTATTCTAGAGATAAGCGCAATCATCTTGGAGAAAAGCGTTTATAAAGATGAGTATATTTCAGATAACTTTCACCTGTTACTCCTTCACGCTTTGAATTGGAACAACATTAAGGAAGAGCCGGAAATTATAAACCACGTGTCAAGCATAGCGTCGATTTACTGTTATCGATATCCAAAGTATAGAGAGGCTCTCGAACAAGCGGGATTCATCGAAGCTCTCCTTAAGATCGTCGATAAAGAAATTTCAAACGGAAAACTGATTCCATTCAATCATTCGATGCATCCTTCCATAACAGCGGCTGCTTTGCTGCTCGAATTTCTGCCTCCGCTACCCCGTACGAAAGCCTTTCTTGATTTGCATCAGGTCTGCAAAGGAATTCTGTTAGTTGGTCGACATTACGACAAAGCAAATGTTAGCCATAATCAGGAAATTAAAAACTTAATTCTCAAAGTGTTTCCAATAGCATTCCATGCGTGTAAAATCAAAGAATGTTTTCAATATGAACTTCTTTTGGTTAAAACCGTTTTCTGGGCAGATGAACTTGATGTACTCGCTGACTTTTTAAGAATTGAACTCATTTGGAAATATTCAGAAATGTCAGCTTCCGATGATTTTGATAGATGTACGATAAAATCGGAATTTCTAAAGGTCTTAGAGAATGATACGGTCGGTTACTTAGAAAAAGATAATTTTCGAAACATATTCGAACGTGTTATACCTAATGCGCTGTCAAAGTGGAATAAAGGAATTTCAGGTATTTGCTGTAGAGAACGTCTCTCAGAAGAGCGAGAATATTCGGACATTGACGAAAACGTTATGGCTAAAATATTTATCTTGGCCACCAGAGACAATATGATCATCTCTAGTTTTCATCTCCGAACACATTTAATGTCTGCAATGTTAAATTTTATTTTATCAAATTTAATTGAAGAACCAGATTCACAGTTGATAGCGAGATACTGTCGACTGCAGATTTTTACTTGTTCATTGTTAAATATTCAAAGTAAATGGCCAGGTTGTAGCGGACGAATAATCATAGAAAGAGAAAGAATCAAAGCTTTTAACGATTTGGTTGATTTCGTGAGGCAGTTGGTCGACGATATTCTTCTTGAGGACGGTTGTCTCATGTTCTTTACTGACATGCAAAGCGAAGTTGAAACCGGTAAAACCGTTGAGCTAGAAAACATCAAATTAGGATTATTCGCGACACAATCTTTCAATAGAGTTCTCAGTAATTCAAAGTCACCAAAAGAACTAAAAACAATCGCGGTGGTTCGGGCACTTAGACTACTTTCAATACTCAATGAAGTAAATGAGGATTGGGGAGTTTTGTGTTTCACTCTTACGTCTGGGAGACTGATTGACAGAAGTCACTTCGTAAGCAAATTCCTAAAAGAGAACATCTTTATGCCCACTCCTGCTGATGTAAGAACCTATCTGCCGCGATATGCCTATCCCATTGCGTTACAATATCGTTTTCTGATACCTCTTTGGGTCCGCCAAGAAATGTTCAAAGCAGAAGTTGAAAGAAATTTTGCCGAGAAACACACTGGTCTCTATCGATATGTTACTATTCCCAGGCAGAACATTGTCCAATCAGTCGCCTTAAATCTGAATTCATTTTCGAGTCCAGATAAAATTTGGAAATTTATCTTTGAGGGAGAAGAAGGACGTGGGCAAGGTCCAACCAAAGAATTTTTTACAGAATTCTCGAGAGAATGCCAAAGACGCGATTTAGATTTGTGGTTAGGTGAACCCATTAGATGTTTCAACGGTGTAGATTATGTAAATTCGTCGTGTGGACTATTTCCAAAACCGAAGAGGAGTAAAAATCCTAAAGAAAGAACGAGAGAATTTGGTGAAGTGTCACAGTTTTCAAAAGACGTCATGAAGAGTATAGGCAAAATTATGGCAAAATCATTTATTGACAAACACCTCATGAATGTCAATTTTAGCATTGCTTTCTACAAGTATTTGTATGCAAGCTCTGTAGAAAATCAAATACTTGTACTTAATGACATAAAAGACGTCATGCCAAATATCTACCCGTTTGTTTCGAGTCTGGTTGACGTTTTGAGAGAGAAATGGGCAATACGAGTCGATGGATCACTCACGGCAGAGGAAAGATGTCACCTGATATCCAGTATTACTTGCAGTGGCTGTTCATTCGAAGATCTCTGCATAAACTTTACTCTTCCAGGTTTTCCAGACATTGAGATGACAGAAAACGGAAGCGAAATTTTCTTGGACATAGAAAACGTAGAACTTTATCTTAAACTTCTGGTTTGGAAATTGCTATATAAGAATCCTCAAGAAAGAATGAGACAATTTTATGAAGGTTTTGATTCATTCCTGCCAATTTCCTGCCTGAATTATTTGTACCCTGACGAAGTGGATGAGGTTCTTTGCGGTGTCAAAATGGAGCAATGGAGCATCGATTATTTGGAAAAAAATGTAAATCTGGAGGATGGACTTTCAGGTGAGACAGCCGTCGTCAGATATTTATTCGAAGTGTTGTGTTCGTTGTCGGCTTCCGAACAGGAACAATTTATACAATTCGTAACGAGCAGTCCAAGGTTACCCATCGGAGGACTTTGCAATTTGAATCCACGGATGACCATCAAACGTAGAGGCTCTGACGGAAACCCTGACCTTTACTTTCCGTCCTCCATGACTTGTACGAACACTTTATTCATTAACGACTACAGCTGCAAAGAAGTTCTCAAAGAAAGACTGCTCCGGGCCATAACGGAGGTTGTCGATTTTCAGTGTCTCTAACAAATTGTTGTTGAAATAAATTATTTTAAGCCATTTGTGACATTTATGTTTTCGATAAAAGTTTGCTTAATTGAATTGGAAGATAATAAATATGCATTAAAAGATTATTTAATGAGAATATGAATAAGTAAAAGCCACACTTCTTGACTTGTTGAGTTTATCTGAAGTGCTTGCAATCATTACAAATTATTTTTCATAATTATCCAAAAAAAGGGATGCCACGTAAAATCGTTTACCCAAGTTGTTTTAACGAGTTAAACTGATATTATAATGATAGATTTAATTTAATGTTAAGAAATGACGAACTGACCCACCATAAAATTGTTGATGTTGCACACATACGAACATCAGAGAGGTCTTTTTTTTAATTTTATTTTTATTATATTTTATTATAGGATGGACCTAAAATAATTTAACTTATTTTCCCCTTAATCACTTTAAATCGAGTCTGCAATTTTGTATTCAAACATTCTTTTGATGCCATGTTTAGTGCTTATTTGAATGCATTATATATTTACTTCATTAATTGCAGAATATTAACGCAATATCGGATCACAACCTAGTCAAGGATGATGAAATCAAATCTCTCAAGGAATCCATGAACAGATTCGAAATCTTCGCGAACGAAAGATTGAAAAACCTTTCCTGTGACATAATGAAAATCAACGAAGTTATTTATTTCCCGGCTGCAAATTTTAAAATTATAAAAACAACTAAACAGTTAAATAATAATAAATGATAGTTGATGTGTACTTAATAATAACAACTTTAAATGTCTTTAAATCCATTTAAATTCAGCTAAAACAGATTTTAAAAATATTTATTTAGAACAATAAAAGTGTTATTGAAGAAAAAATGACAGCCATTGAAGAAAAGATGATCAGACTCAAAGAAAAGCTGAACGAGGACAAGAAAGAGATTCTTGATCGTATTGATGATGATTCTAGGTTGGCGTCATTTGAATGATTTTTAATTCAATTCTAAAAATTTAAACAATGAAATTAAAAATTGTAACTATTGTTTTATTTATTAATTTTTTTCATGTTTATTTAGTCATATTAAAGTCTCATTGCAGACATAATAAACTGCAAGATATCAAAGACCAGGTCAACAGGCTGGAGATTCAAATCTTAGGTGAAGAAACACAGCGATCAACAGATTTCAACTCACTCAAACTTTCTTTTACTAAATCTTCAAAGGTTAGTTTGTAATTTGTTATGATTGACAAAAATAATAAATAATTTATTAAGAACGATTTAAGAATAAAACCTAAAGTCTTGTGATAGTTAATTCTTGCATAGTAGAAAAGGAGGCTGCGTTTTCTGCTGGTAAAATGGATGAGTGAAATTGACATATTTTTCTTATATTATATTATATTATATTATATTATATTATATTATATTATATTATATTATATTATATTATATTATATTATATTATATTATATTATATTATATTATATTATATTATATTATATTATATTATATTATATTATATTATATTATATTATATTATATTATATTATATTATATTATATTATATTATATTATATTATATTATATTATATTATATTATATTATACATTTAGATGATATTTGTTGTTCGTATTAGGTATTAAGTGTATATTATGAATGTATCAATCATATTTCTTACAGAATTTGAATTAATGTAAACATATAAAAAATGCAAAACTAAATCTCCATCTATTTTGCAGTTCATCGAAGACATATCAGCAGATATGAGTCAGAAACAGGAAGAATTAAAAGCAACTTTGAACGACCTTAATTCTGACCTTGGCAAGCTTATGGAGGTAGTTGGCAAAAAATACGATGTATTTATTTACTTGAATCATGTATTTTCAGAGGTTATTTCCAGTTAATTATTTAATAAATAAATAAAATAATGATATTAATTAAATTTAAATTTATAAATAATTAATAACAAAATTATTTCTTGAATTAATGCAAAGCTACCTCAATTATAAAGCTATAAAGCTAACAAATATTTATATTTTCTGTGGAATAAAGATAAATTGATCAAGCCAAGTGATAATTTGTTTTCAAAAAAAATAGGAGAAGATGAGAATACAAGGAAGTGTTTATGAAAGCCAACAAGCGTTCGATAAAAAAATTGACCTGCTCACCCAACGAATCGATTCGATCGTGAAAAATGTAGGTCACTCATATCAACCGATTTTATTTCACTCTCTTAAGATATTAATAAGATTAATTAATAGGTGAAATATTAAAATACAACAGAATATGTTCCGATAAATAAATTTATTTTCAACACCTTGTTGATGTCTCTAAAGAAGCATCTTTTGAATTTATGAATGATTTTAAAATGAAATGTCAATAATTCAAAATAATCTATTTCTTTCTATCTATTTTTAACATAATCTCTTATAACAGCATTTAGATTATAATAATTATTTAAATAATTGCATAAAATACCTTGAATATCTTTTAATAAATAAACAGAATTTAATTTAAATTTTACGAACATCAGAAATTCGCAAAGGAAGAGAGTCTGGTTGAATTGAAAATGAGGACCAATTATAGAATCAAGTTTGCGCTTAACACACATTTTTTGTTATTATTATTATCGATTATTATGATATCATCAATATTATTGTTTACATAATGACCCAAAATTAATTTATTATGTAACAACGACATAATTCATATTTATTATAACCACAAGTCTTGGTTTATTCAGGCGTTTGGCGGAAAAAATAAATTACGAAGACGACGAAAAGGATGAAGGACTGATGGAAAGAAATCTCGAAAAAGAAGAACAGAGAATTGAAATGATTGAAAAAATATCTGAAAATCTCAAAAGGGTGATCAAATCGTGGAGATGTTGAAAATTTTTATTTAAATGTTACATGAATTGTCATTTCAGTTCGGACCTATTATTATTATTATTATTATTATTATTATTATTATACACATTTTTCCTGCTTCTTCTCGGTCTCACAGCCGGTGATGAATGAATGCTGAGCACTACCAGTGCTCTCAGCAATTCATCCAAGAACTTTCCGAAGAATATGGGCAGTGCCCAGTAAGGAGATCTTCTGAATCTCCGAAGTCTTTGGTCGTCCTGGTATCAACTCTACATACTTTGTAAAGTCTTTTCTTAGCGTTCCGAGCGCTCCTACAATTACCGGAACGACTTTAGACTTCACTTTCCACATCCGGTTGATTTCAATCTCCAGGTCCTTGTATTTGCTAATTTTTTCAGCTTCTTTGAGCGCGATGTTCTTATCATCCGGAACTGAAACATCGATTAGCATGCAAGACTTTGATCTCCTGTCATGGATAACAATGTCAGGTCTGTTGGCCAATATTTTCCTGTCCGTGATAATCGCATAGTCCCATAGAATGGTGCAATCTTTTATATTCGTCACACTTTGGGGCGTGTGCTCGTACCATTTCTTTGGAACTTCCCATCCTAGCTCACGGCATACAATCCAGTGGATGTAACTGGCCACCTTATTATGTCGGTGCAAATATTCAGTTGCTGCTAACACAGTGCAACCCGACGTTATGTGGCTTATCGTTTCTTGGGCCTTGCCACAGATCCTGCAATTGCCATCTATCTGCTGCTTCAATATCATACGTTGATGGTAACGTGTGTTTAGTGTCTGGTCTTGAGCTGCCATGATCAAACTCTCAGTTTCGCCTTTGAGCCCAGCGCTTCTTAACCAAGCACAGCTTGCTTCTTTGTCCACCCAATTCTTTTCTAAGTTACAAAAGAATTGTCCATGCATGGGCTTTTCCCTCAATTCATTTATTCTCTCCTTCTCCATGTTGTCCTTTAACATTTCTTTCACGGATGTTTGAACTGTGGGCAAGGACAGATATTTATTTTTAATTGTCTTTGCTTCCTTAAGGAGAGAATATTTTGCCTTCCCTGCTTCATGCTTTTTGACAAGACTACAGAGCCTGTCTTTGCCCTGTTCAATATAATCACTCAAGTTAACCATGGAGCATCTGTAAGCAGACATCAGTTGGATAAGTCCCCGGCTTCCATTGCGTCTCTTAATGTAGAGTCGACTAACATCTCCTTTTGGGTGATGAAGTCCATGCATCGTCAGCAACTTTCGAGTCTTGCGATCCATTTTGTCGATTTCAGACTTTCTCCAATCAATTATGCCAAAGCTATAGGTGAGCACTGGAATTGCCAAAGCATTAATTGCCGATAACTTGTTCTTGGAATTTAACTCTGATTTGAGAATGAGACGCACTCTACGGTAATACTCTTTGGCTATTTTCTCCTTCATTTCAGGATGTTTAATGTCACCATTCTCATCGATTCCAAGATATTTGTACGCCTCCTCTTCGTTAAGGCTCTGAATTGAATTGTGATCGTCAAATGGCATGTTTCGGCTTTTGATCTGCTTGCCTCTCTTCATTATAGCTACGGCACACTTGTCTAAACCGAACTTCATGCAAATGTCATCAGTAAACGTTTTGACTGTGGTTAGGGCCTTGTTAAGTTGGGTTTCTGTTTTAGTAAATATTTTTAGATCATCCATGTAAAGTAATTAATAATTTATTATTATTATTATTATTTTGTGAATTAAAACATCTAAAACTTATAAAATAAAAACTTTGTTGTTTTTAATATCCTTATTAGATTAAGAAACAGTGCAAAGTTCTGAGTGTGGAGTTGAAAGATGTCAAAGCAGTCAAGAATGCAGCATTCGAAACTAATCTGGAAAACTCTGGCCTTTCCCTTGAAGTAATTTATTTATTATAATTATAATATTAATTAATTATAATTATAATTAAAATTTATAACAGTTATACCTTGAACGATCTCAGAGTTTCGTGGCTCCTGATTTCTTGCGTAACTCAATTGTTTGATATTTTGCTTTAATAAGCAATAATATTAAACAGTATTTTTATTAAATAGCTTGTTTCACATAAAATAAGTGTTTTCAGCCAACTGGTCTCACTTAAACAAATTGTAAATGCATTTATATTATTACTTATTTATATATTGATATGAAAATAAATTCATATATTGCTTAAGCTATACTCCGATTTTGGCGATATTATGCGTTTAGTAATACGTTAGCGATAATTAAGAAAATATCAATTAATATGTTATTTTTATTGATTATTTCTAGATGACCTCTTTCAAGTCAGCGGAACAACGTATGAATTACTTGACCTTAAAAATCAAAATATTAGAATCCAGAGTTCGATTTCTTGAAAGAATCGAGGACGATGACGACGACAATGGCGGGAAAAATTCCACGTGACAAGCAGCCGCAAAGGAGTCGATGATGATAATCTAATTCTATTCGGATGAACTTTCATTTCAAATTATGTAGATTCCATCTTATGTAGATTTCCATAAAGAAATCAAAAAGCAATTCATTTTGTGATATTCTGCTTAATTGAGGAATTAAAAATTTATAGATTCTGGGGAGAGATTTCTTTATTTTGTATTTGTTTTTCTGACGTAGGAACAAGATTTTTAATCGTAAACACAGCGATAATTCAGGGAAAATTAACAATTACCTTGTCAAACATAAAGTTAAGAAAGTCATCTGATGGAGTCTCCCATAATATTATCAACGCTAGTTCTAATAGTTTTGACATCACCAGGTAATCGTTTAATTATTCAACTAACAATATATTTAAATCAAATAAACGGACTAAAGATTATGCCCTTTTTGGCATAAATATTAAGATTCTGAAGCACAGTAAATTGGAAACAAGTAAAGTAAATGTCTTCTGTAAATGACTGAGGTTATTGAGTGTTTCTGAAATGTTGAAGGAACGAAACCTGGAATAGTGAGGCTTAGGCGCCCATCGAATTTCTAGAGACAACCATAAATGCAGCCTTTTTTGACGGAATATGTGCTGAAAAAGGATCGATGGCAAACAAGACAGTCATGAAACACATGCCTTTGTCTGTCAATTGAGACAGCCAAGGCTTCCCGCAGGAAGGGTCCATGGGTTAAACGGACTGACGCCGTAGGAGCATTAGGAACAGAGCCAACTCACGAAGCTAGCACATCAATTAGAGAACCTAACCAAGTTACACTCTAAGGTAATACTTAAGGACAGCTATCCCACATCAATGCTCTGTTTGCACTGCAAATAAAAGAAAATTGGCTCTTCCATGGTTGATTTGCCTGAATGAAAGATTTCTGGACAACAAATCTTTGTCTTCTTTCATGTTTAGTAATGGAGCAACATACATTACTTATGTACTTCACCTGACTCACTTTCCTCTCTTGGTTGAACTCATCCTTTGATTGTCTTGGTTCGGTTTCTTAATCGTCTTTTCTCGATAACAAATAAGAATCTAAAACATTAAATAAGTGAAAAATAATAGCTTAAAAACTTTAAATTATTGTGTTAGAATTCGTTGCTGAGAACGTGGCGTTATACAAAAGTGGAACGTTCTGCAATGCAAGCGTATCTGAAGAGTTGTTTGATGGAGAAAGAACTATTTCCCAACCAACACTCATTAACGGAACATTTACCTGCGAAGACCAACCTATTCTGGAAATAGACCTTGGGGGGATGTTCAACATTCATTACGTCATCATCTATGAGGGTCGAGGTTGAATTTTTATGGTGCCATTTTTGTTATATCCGTTATTAGTTAATTTCTTAACGTATTTCCAAAATTTCAAGAACTTTTAAAAAGTTAAATGAAAAGGAATAGAGTGAACAACCATCTGTTGTCGTTGTCGTCGTCATAATCGTCGTAGTTGTCGTCATTGTTGTTGTTGATGTTGAATTTTGAGAAGCTCAGGCGAAGGTTCAACTATAGAAAATTTCTGAAACTATATTGGACATGTTTCATTGGACTTGATTTAGATAATCTAAAACCCGAAACGATGGTATCTAAGCTTCATCAAACAACATTAATATTAATTATCATAATAATGTAGCATTTATAGCTATAATTAATTACAAGATTACAGTATTATTAATTAATAATCTTTGTTGTTATTAATATTAATACCTGTTAAATGTCATTTACCGAGATAGGAATAGATGGTCAGTTGGATCTCTTCAACGTCTTCTTAAAGGATGGAGAAGGCTTCCTCGTGTGTTCAAAATCAATGGCGTCAAAATTGATGCCTGCGCAGAAACGTATGCTGAGAGTCAATTGCATACCAACACCCATACAAAGTTCAAAGATTGTCATCGACACTTTGGGAACCAACGTCATACAAGTCTATGAAATCGAAGCTCACACATTCGGTAAAGTGTTTTACACATCATTAAGACTTGGAATGATGGCTTTGTCTTTTTTTGTTGTTGTAAATTTCAATACAAATGATTCAGGTGTTTATGGATCAGACCGGAAAGTTCTCATCAATCGTGGATGTTTCAAACAATTTGGTGGAGTTCCAAGAACCACCTTTGGATCTTTACTGAAAAGTTGCCAAGAAGAATGTTCTAGCGAAGGATACATATTTGCTGCCATTGAGGTACCACTGCAATGCTTTGAATTAACATTTATCATCTTTAACAATTATCATCTTAACAAAAAAAAAACTAAATTATTTGAGCATGGATACGAATGGATACAACTAATAATTTGCAAGTGTATTGGCATGAAAATAGAAAAAAAAATTATGGACGCCTGGCTTTGAATGCCTTTATTTCATCTTCTGTGAAACTTTTCTTTGCTGCAAGCAGAATGTTTTCATTAACTTCTTCTAAATAATATCTTCCTCAGTAATCGAAGGACGTATGTTTTACTTTTGTGCTATCAAGTTTGTCCATACCTGCAACTGGTTGCTTAACATTTCGCATAATTCTTGGCACGAGTTATATCGATGCCTTGTAAACGTTCGCTTTAACTTCGACGAAAAAGACTTATTTAGATGAAATCTAATATTTTAACAATTTAACACCAAGTTAAGACATGTTTTATCATTAAACATGAATGACATTATGCAATACTCCTGATTACCGATTAACTGGAACATGCTTTAGGCCAACAGCTCATGCCATTGCGATGGAGAATACGATGAAAGTCAGGAAATATCGGCTGAGTTCTGCAACATGAGATGTCACGATAGCAAGAAATTTTGTGGGGGGAAAGGTGCTTATTCCGTCTACATGGGTCGGTTTAATGAATTTTCATTAAATTTATCATTTCATTATTAATTTAACTGCCACTCTTTTTGCCTTTTTTTTTTGCATGGATATTATTTTTAATTTAAATAATAACAAGGTAATGATTTTCAGTAATTCCATCGCTACCCCGTTACAGAGGGTGTTACAGATCATCCGACCACCAAGGCAGAGAAATTAATAAAATGACTATTTTGAAGTGCCTTGAAATCTGCGATAATTCCATTTATGCTTCCGTCAAAGTGAATTAAATTTAATTTAATTATTAACTTGAAAGTTTAACGTTTCAGTTGATGGCATAACAACGTTTGTCGCAAAACTTGACCAGACCACAGCGCAACAGCAAATGGTGCAATTAAACAATTGTTATTTTTTTAACCCAACTAAATTTGAACTAAACTGATTTTCTACTTTGCATGATGATTATTAAATCATGTTTTTCGCATTCGAAAGGGAAATACTTGCGTCTGCAGCGACACCATCAGCAAAACATCGGCGTACGACGGTTGCAAGATCAAATGTTCTGGAGATCTCTTCCATGTTTGTGGGGGAAAATATTATTCTACAGTTTTTGAGAGTATGAATACTTGCTGTCAAACTGAAAATTAGAAATAAATAAACCTATCTTTTTAAATTTTATTTAACAAATTGCATTGCAACGTTTGCTGTAGATGTCCGAGTAGCTTAAATTTTTGCATGTTTTCCGTTTCGTGTTTTTTTTTTCATAGCTTGCTTGAAAGTTTACCTTCACTCCACGAGATGTCAGGATCTGCTAAAATGTTCTGGAAGCTACGATATGTTTGGTCAGTGCGATGGCGAATGCAAACCAGGATTTATTGGAGATCATTGCCTCGAGAGATGTTTGTTTATACCACATAGTATTATATGTGCATAATAGTGCTTGTTATTGTTATTATTACTATTATTAATGCTACTGTTATTGTTATTTAGATTTATTTCGACCTTTCAGCACAGTACTTCGAAGTCACAACTATTGCAATGGCTAATGTGACAGAAAGAGTCGTTAGTATCTACCGATTCCTTCATCTTTGGATTGGAGTGTTTGTTCTCATTTCTGCTTGTTACTGCATATGGTGGGTCTTAAGACATTCCACTGTAAATAAATATGTTACATAATGTTCCTTTTAGTAACATAAATAATTTATTTATTAGCCTTTAACTTTTATTTATTTTTAGCACTGTTACCCCACATAACAGCATCAGTCGTTCAGTAATGGGATCGTTTGCCAACCCTGAAGGCAATATTTTGAAAATAAATATTCAATGATTAAAAATAAAATTATTTCTTTTAATCGTTTAATAATAAATATTCATTTATTTTTTATATATTTCCCTCATACTTAGAAATGTCATCTGTATATCAGCATACATAATGGATAATTGGTTAAACATATGCTTAAATTGAGAAACATTTTATAAAGATTTTAGATTTGGTACTACTGTATTGTTACTGCAGAGGGATGGTGGGCAATTACTTTCCTTGGTGGGTCGCCCAATGGACTGGGACAGATTATTACGCTTTGTATATTAACAAGCTACTAAAGTTTATAAAAAGAATTTAAAAGAATATGCTATTTGTTTTAAAATTTAATATAAATAAAGTGAGAAAAGGTGATGG
Organism: Hirudinaria manillensis; assembly: GCA_034509925.1. NCBI lineage: Eukaryota > Metazoa > Annelida > Clitellata > Hirudinida > Hirudinidae > Hirudinaria > Hirudinaria manillensis. The sequence goes on along the minus strand of CM067528.1, from coordinate 6,336,875 downwards.
GAAATCATTTTTTGTCATGTTTTGCCAACAAATTGGTAACTGGGGAAGACATTCTGGAGAGGTTTCAACCTAGTTGAAATCAGTAATTTGCCCACCACTTCTGCTGATTGGTTGATGGATGCTTAGAAAGGGGGATGGTCAATGGATGGTTTAGTGTTTATTTATTTTTTCTATAAAAATTGGGTGACCGGAACTCATCTTCAACTTTATTCGGTTGATTTATAGCTGGAAATTATGCACATTCAAGGAACTATTAAATTTAGAAACTTCTTATTATTTTAACGTTTATTTTCAGTTTCTCTGACAGCCGTAAAATTGGGCAGAATGTGAGATTGTTTATTAGCAACACGTAAATGTGCCGAACTAAAGTTGAATACAACAAAAGCATTGGCTCAGGGAATAACATGAAATATTTGATTGTGGTATTCGTAACAATTTCGAAATTTAAGAGAAATTACAGATTTTAAATGATACATTTTACCGATGAACAACTCGTGTTTCGACTTAATTGAAAACTTTAATTTAGCTTCCACCCTTCCCCTGGATAATAATCGCCTGTGTTCACTTTTAATTAAATTTAGGATTTAGGAATGTTTCCCTAATAATAATAATTAGGTTCGTTAGAGAGGCATATGTCCGGTGGACTTCAAGGCCACTGAAGGGGGTGAAGGTGACTTTCATTTCATTTTGTAAACTTTGCTTCGAGTCTGAGTTTGTTTAAAGTTGTTTCAGTAAGTTAGGGATTAATTGACATTTTATTTAATGGAGTCTTATTTCAATTTATATTTTGAATGAGTGAATCATTATAAAACAAAAGGTACGCTTCAAACATTTTCGAAAATGGAAATAAAAATAGTTAACAGTTAATAGAAGGGGGTCTTCATTGTTTCCTGGATTTGTTTGGCAAACGAAATTCGTTAATATACATTTTCAGCTTTTATTGCCAAAAAAATGAATCTTCAACTTTTCGAAATCTAAAACAATAAACGATTCTTTAAATAATTAACTCTTTAAAAGTTTATGAAAGACTCAAATACAATCCAAAAGCAATTCTAAACATGGCGGTTTTCTGTAAAGCAAAATAGGACATCTAAAGAACAAATCTATACTTTCGTCGTGTTTTGTAAAACAACCTCATAAAACCGAATAACCACGAGGTTGATTGGAAAAGATAAACGACCATATTGATTCTAACCTCTAACACTGAAATATCATCGAACTACTAAACTGTCGATGCTTCGTTGTTTCGAAAAGTTTTATTTTACGTGTTACATGATGATTTCAATCAAGTGTTTCAAAGACGAATAAAAGATGTCGTTAATAATAATAATAATAATAATAATAATAATAATAACATGTGACTATGTAATTCCATTAGGATGTTATTAATAATAATAAAGTTAATAATAATAATAACATGTGACTGTAATTCCATTAGGATGTTATTAATAATAATAAAGTTAATAATAATAATAATAATAATAATGTTAATAATAACACGTGACAAATAATTTCATTAGTGGTGAGATATTTAATACCATGTCCTGTGTTATGAACGAAGACGTCACATATTTGTATTTCACAAAACAAAGTGTTGCGTACTGGCGTCAAAAACATTGTACTGCACAACACTAACCATTGACAACATGTACTGCTTTACTACTCGTTGTAGTAACTACATGTTCTGTGCTAACAAAATATAGAGATTTTTCAGTCTAGCATGATCCATTAGTTACTAGTCAAAGGTGACTCCAATTCAAGCTAAGGCCTATGACATTTAGAAGATTGTAGTTTGTTAAGTGCATGACAACTAGAAAATGTTTAAACATGAGATGTGATGGTCAGAATAGCACATAGTTGTCCACTTATTGCCTCTAATACAGAGGAAATAACTAAATAAATTAATTAATTAATAGTAGTTTAGTCTAGGATAGGGATAGGGTTGTGAAATATTGAGCCCTGTGAAAAGTGCCTGAAAACCCGTTCAAGAAAGAAAAATACAATCCTAAAATATCAAAAGTTCAAAGTTGAAAAGTAAAAGTTAAAATTAGAGCAAAATAAATGATCACGTGAGCACGCACATCCAATCAAAGGGAATGTGAGGTTGAACAACAAGCAGAGAAACATGAGTTACAAAGAAATGTTTAAAGTCTCAACAAATTTGTGCGAATCGATCTCTACAATTTTGAGCAAATGAACATAAGACGAATTCAAACTTTACTAAAACAACCTTTTCAGCAAACATTTTGTTCCGCTAAATGTTATTTCTGAATATTTGTTTAAAAGGAATATTGGAAAACAAAAGTACAAGCAACTGAATGATCTTCAGAAGTACGAAGTCAAGAGTGAGCATTCGGAACAAATATTCATCAAGTTGGTCAGATATGGTTTTCAATTCAAATGATATTGAAAATTATAGCTTTACTTATGATGTTTACAGAATATTTATTGCCCTGGAAATAATAAAAAAAAATATTGCAGGTTGATGCGAAACGTCTTTTCAGAATCGTGAAAAACAAAGTTTTCGAGAAATACATTAAACTGCACCTTTCAATTAGAATTCAGCTAAAACATCACGTAAAAAATTCTCAAAAAATCCTGAAGCTGAGTGTTAAGTTAAGCGACTTGATTCGTTGTATGAAGAATACTTGCGACTTGTAGATATTATCTCGTTAAATAGAATAAAATCAAAATCTTGATGAGTGACATGGGAATATATGTAATTCAATATTAATATAGCATCCTGGAACAGAACAAAGTCTATATTAGAAACAGTACTAGTTTGACAAAACTCTACTTTGAAGACATCGCAAACCGACCAAATGGCAAATGAAATCTACTTCTGAAACTATTCGATGTTCATCCTTTTGCTAACTTTTGTAGAATCTTGTTAGTCGTCTGCCTCGGAAACGGTGATCTTGGTCTCGGTTAAAGAAGATGGGCAGGGCTTGATGGATGAGGAAATATTTGGAGATTTGGTATTTGGTCCCTCATTTTTGGTCTCGCCAGATTGGTCTTCGGATGTTCTTCTGTCTTCTGTCGAGGAGATAGTTTCACTGGCCAATGAGTCTCGACGGAGACTGGGATTTTCTGCTGCTGGAATTCGATTTTGCGAATCTGGAAGAGGACTGGGAGATCTTGATTCTGCTAAGCGTTGGTAATTTGCAGACAAAAGGAGGTCGTCTCTTGTAAGTTTCAGAGCCGGATTTATACTTCCGTTTGCGCCGGGAGCGTTTCTCTTTGCGTTGATGGCCGAAATCTGAAATGATTGAAGTTGTTATTTTGTCTGTAATATAAACATTTCAAAATGTAATAATATATTATTTCGAAACTTCTGTTAAAACGTAACATTGCATAAGAAAGACGCTTAATTATGTACCACTACCTCTCCGTTCATAGCATCTGGTTCTTTGAGGATGATCATTTCATCGGGTATGTTGACGATGCATTGGAACACGTCCCAATGTTTTGGAAAGATTCTTCTTTCGAAGAGTATTTTGAGGGGATATGAGACTATAATGATCACAAGAAAGCTGATGAGCATGGTCATGGTTTTGAAAGGGAAATACTGAAGGTTGTCCACTGGGTCATAGTCCGGGTAGTGGATTACAGCTTTGATCCTGAAAGCATTTTCGCCTCCCAAAAGCCTCAAAATGACTCCAGTGACGAAACCAGCCAAAGAGCCATAAGTGTTTGTGCCGTTCAGATATATTACTGAAACTAGTTGCGGAAAGAGTATGACGTAGACCATATCTCCACACAGAAACCAGAGCTCATAAATGGAAGTGATCATAATGGCCATAATCATAGAAAGTACTCCGACTCCAAATATGCCAATCCTCATGACCCAAATAATTTCAATTTCTGATGCCTGTTTCAAACAATTATCATATTAGTATCAAACTTTTCTTGAAGAAGAATGCGGCTTTAAAACATTTTCAAAATATATTTTAATGCTACGAATATTTTTACCAGGCAAAGCCAGAAATATATTTGACCTAAAAATACCCAACTTGTGCATACAGTATAAATGTTTTTATATTTAGCATTAATTTAGAGCTGTCTCTCTATATTTATCCTCTATGTGGATTTAAAAATGAATTCTTGGAGTTAAGCTGTCTAGTGAATCATAGCTATGAAATATGCAATTCTGGATTCCTAAAAACGTGGTTAAGAAACTAAGCCATTCAGATTATATTATTGTAAAAAGAATACCTTTTGTCTAAAGATAGACTTATAAATGTTTCTTGCAAACATGGAGCTGGCAGAAAGCACGGACGAGTCCGCTGACGACATCACGGCAGCAGAAACTGCCCCCAGACCCACAAAGGTCACCCAAGGAGGGCAAAGGTATTGAAGAACCATCGGGAGGATCAGTTTTCTGTGAACTTCCTCATTTATTGTCATATTCTTTTCAATTAGGAGGTCAGTCTCATTCCAATCTGGAAGATGATGATTTTGTTTAACGATATTTAAAAAGCAATTGATGTTTAGTGATAAAAAATAAATTTCAAGTTGCAAGAGAAGTTATTTATTCTCACTAACTCGCACTCTTGGCAATGGCTCCAATAAGAACAGGTGGAAGGGCCAAAATAAGACATCCTAGGGCCGCCGCATAGCTCATAATCTGAGCCCTTCCTGGCGATCGGGCTGACAGAACCCTCTGGAAGTAAACTTGCCAGGGAATTCCGCCAAATACCAGGAGTAGGGCAGCATCGAACCAGGATCCGATGGCTTTCTTTTCGATTTTTCCGAGCCACGTTACCGGAGCTGAAACTATGCTCCTGTTTTCCATTGCCTTGTGAGTCATTGCAAAGGGTACTGCCAACCACTGTCGATCGGAATGAGAATTAAAATCCTAAACTGTCATTGTAACGCAATAATTGTTGTTGATGCATCACTTAGTTAGTAACTAAGTCTCAGTATGTTTAAACTAAATTGAAGAAGAATTGAAATTACCAATCCCAAGAGGATACAGAACAGTTGGACAACATCGGTGTACGCCACAGAGTAGAGACCTCCGAAAAGAGTGTAAGCAACGGCTATGCAAGCCGAGAGGATGATGGCTGTGTTGTTGTCCATGTCGATTATGACAGTGAGTGTCGAACCTGATGAAAATGCAAGAACGTTTTTTAATGTTAATTTATGCATTGTTTCGTATCGTTTGGAATTTATTTAAAGAACGAGACATAAAGGTGCTCAGGCGTTTATTTATTATCTCTAAGAGTTATTTATTGCGACTTTAGTTGGTTTAATAGTTTTTTTAGTTTTGATATAAGATGGCGGAAAGTTTCATTTACCTAGGGCAGCCAATATGGCAGCAGACCAAAACACCTCTCCCATGAGAGCTGGCAGATAGAGTAAACCTCCCATCCTTTCACCATACTTTCGTTGGAATGGATCGAGCATAGTCACATAACCTTCGGTCCTCATCTTGTTTGCAAAGAAGAGCCCCCCTGCACGTGATGAATTATTAGATTTAAGAAATGCATTTGCATTTATTTGCAGAGTTAGAAACTATTTGAAAATATTGAAAATATAGAAAATATTTGAAAAATTTATACCAACCGAAAACCAAACTGAGAGCGTAGCCAAATGGTGCCTGACACCAAGCCAGACCAAGATCGTTTGCGAAGATGGCCTCGGCAGTTCCATTTATGTAGGCTCCGCCAACCCATGTTGCTGATAAATTAATTATGCAAAGATTATTAATAATATTATTCATTAATCTAGAATTATATTTAGTTCTTAACATGCAACATATACGTATAAGATATAAGCATGAATAATTGTCATTGCTTTTGGCAACTTTCAGGAACAAAAATGCAAATAAACTCTGAAAGTATTTGTCTAATTTGCCATATATTTTTTTCGCAAAAAAGCTGCAGAATAATGGACTGGAAATGGTTCTGACATTCGATTTTCCGCTCGGAAGTTGGAAAAGAAATTTATGGAGTCATTGAAGCTCATGCATGCCATCCTTTGTCGCTGAACAGTATTTTTTTTTTAAATTTTTACATCCGTAAAAGTATCGAGCATATTATTTATTAGCTTAATTACTATTAACGTTCTTTTAAATCCTTGAAATTTAAATTCTCGAAAAAATAGCATGAACTTAATTTTGATTGAAGCCATTTTCCATCAAATTAGATTTAATAATGCTGCCTCAACACGCTTCCTATATTTGTTTTATTCCAGAATTTTCATTGGAACTCTTACATCTTACACCTTGGACAAGCAACATCAGTATACATTTCAAATTAGCGGATCCCAACTGCCTATCTGTTTGTCTGATTTTTTATCCTTTTTTTGTAAGCGTTTGCTCTCCTAAATTTGAAATTCTTCAAAAGTCAAGTTTTGAAACACAATATGGATTAAAGGCATTGGTTCTTGTCAAATTAAGTCCCAAAAATAGCTGAGTATATTATATAGAAACCTAAATATTATAGTCTGCCTATAGCCAATTGAAATGACAGTAATTTGGTAATACTTTCAAAAATAATTTAAAAATGATAAGTTTATGAATGTATGTCCTAGGTCACTGCCTCTGAGCAGAGTTCATTCTTCACTGGCTGAGAAATCGATAAATAACGATAGTAGGAATATACATCATAATCATCATCGCCATCACAATAATCATAATTTATTTATAGATATAATAACGTTCAGTTTCTCTGCCCCTAATATTTGGAATTAGTTACAAAATACACCTATATTTTGAAACATGTCGTTATAAAGAACCAATCATTAACTTGTTTTCAATTAATGTTATGCATCTTAGAACATCAAAGGACCAACGGCCATCCATAGTACCGGTACATAATAGAAGTGGCAACGGTGTACAGGCAAGCCCATCTACTAAGAAGACCTGGCATTACAGGAGACAGCAAGAAGAAATCAATAAGGAAGCTCACAGGGATGTTGCTAAGCCTAAATCCGCGCCTCACTGTCTTATATTTATGCACTATACTTTCCATCTCTCTTCCCCTCTCTCTCTTTCGCGCTCTCTCTCTCTCTCTCTCTTTCTCTCTCTCTCTCTCTCTATGTCCTACTCGCCTTTCCATGGATTTTTAATATAGATTTTTGAGGTGTTAAGTGGTCCTTTGTGTATGCAAATAATCAAATTAACCCTTAGATTAAAGGAATTTTCAAATCTATTGAAGAGTTAAGATATTCGTTAAAGAATTAATATTACATTTTGTAAATATACATTGAAGGTCAACATGAAAAACGTCTTCTTACAGATTCTATTACCAAACGGGAGAATCGTTTGAGGAATAAGCTTAAAATAAACAAAATAATTAAAATACTCTTGCGAAAGGTCAAGAATTGAACTCCAAATAGAACCGAACCGAAAGCCATAACCTCACAGCGACCGCCTCAGGGTCGATGCTACTGCACGATAATGTCAATAGATTAAAAATATTCATGTACTTTAAATTATTTTAAAATAAATTTTATTTTTATACTTCTAAATAAGATTTGATCAAAACAAGAAGATAGTCGTGGATAGGAAAAGAAGATTTTAAATATATGGAGCTAGTTTCATACAAATCATTTCAAAGACAAGCGTGGAGAATAAATATAACAGTTATATATTAAATACAATTTATAAATAAACATAATAAATATCAATAATTTTGAATGTTATTCTACTTTTTTAAATTTATAATTAAACCTTTAAATGCTTTTAGAAATTACTCGTCCTAAAAAGAGATTTTTGAACTGCGACCATTTTCTTTTCATTCCTAAACTGCGCTTTAGATTTTGTTAGTTTCCAGTTGTTACATTATTAATTATGCATTATCGAATTATAAATTATTGAATATGTATTTATTAATCATACATTATCAATTTCAAATTATTTATTAAACATTTACAAAATGGTTAACTCGGTATAAAATATTTTTATTGGTGCATTGATGGCTCTTCTGCCGGAGTACACCTAACCCTAACCCTTCTGGTGATTAGTAATTCATTTCATTATCACGAATTCCATTTCGTTTGGATTCAATAAAGTTTAAACCTTGGAAATTAAATAATTCTTCTTTTCTTCGAAGGAAGCAATGAAGCTTTGTTGATGTTTGTTCAGGTTTCATTTGAAGCCGATGAAACAAATCGAAACATTCATTTTCCTCTTTCATCTTCGGAAAGTATTTTTTAAGTATTTTTTCCAGCGATAGACGTTTGCATCAAGAAATGTTTGTAATAAATATCTTCGTGATTTTTTTTATGTTAAGTTGGACAAACAAATAAAGAAAAGCCGAAATATCGTCCTAGTCATCTTACATCCGGTCGGTTAAGATTTGAGGTTTGTTTTGTTTTATTTATTAAATATGCATATTCAATGATATCTTCTGTTGCTGAAACAAAATTTTTGCTCAAAACTTAAGTTCCAAAGTCATTCCTTATTTCCCCAAATTATTGAAATTTGATGAAGCTTTTCTCAAAAAACATTTTGGGTTTGCGATTTTATATTTAAAATTTCCTATTCGAATTTTTTTGGAAATAATTCATTTTAAAATTATGGCATTTTGATGGACACGCCATAGATTTATTGTATTACAAATTAGCAACAAATTGAAATCACTTTACAAGTTAACTATAAGTTTAACTACAGACAATGCACACAAAAATTTTTGGTCAAGTGATTTCACTCAGAGATTTCTTATCCTTTAATGAATTTGCGCCTTTATTTAAATTTAATATCGAAACATGGAATGCCATTAACGGGCTCAACTCCAACTAACCAGTCATAGTAAATACTCCGACGAGCAAACCAATGTTTCTTCCTGCCAACATAACATCTTCGCTGTCAGATCCGCTCTTAGACTTGCGGGCGGCCCAAATTCCCACGAAGAGGATGAGCAGATAGAAGACGATGATGGAGATTATGCCCATATAATGGATATACATTTTGAGCGTTGTTTGTTCCTAAAATATTAAAAATGGATTTCAAACGTAAGTAATCTAAAGCTCGGCATTTTTAAATTGAATTTCTAGATTGTATTTAGTAATTAATTAAATAAACATTTATGATTTTGTAATTATAAAATCATTCAAGTTCTACTAAATCACAACGAATTAATGGAAATAATAAATGTCAAAAAAACGTTTGCACATTTTGAAGAAGTGATTCCATACAAACCTGCCAAGTGAAATCTAAGTGAGGTAAATTTTCGAGCTTCTTTTTATGTTTCTGATATTCCTAAAGAATAAAATATGATAAAATAGTTCAATAGTTTATTTACTGTTTTACTATTGTATCAATGTTTGACCGCACACTCACTATGTGAGACTCGTTATGAGTTTATCCTCCCACAATTCTGAATTAATTTATAATTTAGGACCTTCTAGGAAAATCAATTTTTAGTTTATCTTCTTTTATTAGGCAAAAACCCTGCAGAAGTTGATATTATTTCGATTCCCTGCTATTCGTTTCAAGATGAATTCAGGATAAAACTGACAAAGAATTAATGTTAATCTTCTTTTAAGCTTCCAATTTGGTATGACTTCTTGTCCAGTTAGAAAGGAAGACGACAACTGTTTTGTAATCGAGAGTCAGTGAACAAAGTAAAGTCATTCCCTCCAAGATGTCCATTTCAGGAGCAGAGAACGATTTGGAAAAGCATGAAGACGCTGTTTCTTTTCGTTCCAAAATTAATTCGCATCGGTGGATGTTTACTTTCTTTAGTATTTCGTGCCATTGTTGTTGCTTGCTTTCATACTTCAAACGTTAATTCTGTTATCTGAAAATAAAAAAGGAAAATATTTATTCGAAATCAGATACTATTTCCTGAACGAAATTCTTAATCTTTCGCAAATGATTAAGTTCAGGGAAAGGATATTTTCTGTTAGAAATGGCAATAGAAAATGCATTGGATATGAAGTCCAAAAACGTCAAATAGAATTCACTATTTTTAATTACTAGTAATAAAAAACTGTAACAATATATAATATTACATATTATAACAATATTATATTATCATAACATTATATATTATAACATTATAACAATAACTTAACCATATTATATTATTATAACATTATATATTATATATTATAACATTATAACAATAACGTAACAACATTATATTTGTATTACAAAACAATATTATAATCAAATAGAATATTATATTTGGAAAATTTTGGTCGGTAATTTTCCGTGAAGTTCTAAAAATAGAATTTTTCTCCTTCCGCCGTCGCCTGCTTACGCTGTCAGCTTTAGCAGCAACGTCACTATATTTATACTTAATAGAAATAATTCAAATTTTAATTCATGTGATATTTACACTTAATGGAAATAATTTAAATTTTAATTCGTGTGATTTTAGCTTCATTATGTAAAATATTGTATTTTATTTGCTGAAATTAGTTCTCGAGAGTTAAAGTTATCTGATATTATTGTCCAATAAACCTTGACTTATTGAATTTCTTATTACTTTAAATCGCTTAAATAGGCAAGAAGCATATTTGATTCTTTTAGTTTTATTATAGGATAGTCGTCGTCGGCATCATTATCATCGTTAGTACAAATCATCAAAATGACAAGCCACTTTATGGGAAAATCCCAACAACAATTTTCCAACTTTATGTTGATAACCACTGCAATTTTTTGCATCATTCTTATGTGACCCTGTTATTGATTCATTTATTTAAAGTTTAAAAGCATCATTGACGCCATTACCGCAACTCCTTGACCATTGAAAATAAAAAAAAATTTAATTTAAAAAAATAAATACTTAAATATTTAAAATATATTTGAAAATATAAATATGTAATTATCGATCATCAAATGGATGGAACACTTCTCAATAATCAATACTGACACAACGGTCTCAAGACATTAGGGGCACATGTATTAAAATTCGCAAATATATTGTATATATGTATATTCTACATTCATATTTATAGTGACTAATCCTGACGAAAGTAATTATTTCAAAGAATTTCTTTTTCATATGTGTATTTAGACCTCACTTTTTAAAATTATAGAAAAAAGTTTATTTGTTTCCTGAAGAACTTAATTCATAAGCCATTATTTAAAGTTTTAAAATTCACGGCCAAATATTTATTCTTCTACAAAATTGATTGCAAAACTGAATTGAATCCAGTGCCCCAAGACTCTCACGAAGCTACTTAAATGTCGCTTTTTAAAGAAGCCAACAAAATGGAACACTAACATAATTTATAAATAATTTAGTGCCATGCTTTTATCGAGTCTCGAAATTATTCTCAAATTACTTACTTGTCTCCGATTGTGTCTGGATTCAATCTGGAGTCTCAATTGTGCTCTTATCAATCTAACGAACTCTTTCCGAGCTCAATTGCGGGATTTGCTGCCTGATGCCGGAGGATGAAGACGATTACGAAGATGAAGTGTTGATGATGATGATGAGGATGACCGCGTGGGTGGCATTTTAATATAGTTATGATTAACTCTACATTTCTTATTAATTTTTTTTCGGGTTGATTTAAGTAGATAAATCTTAATTGAAATCGATTTAATGACATTTACTTAATTTAAGAGAACTTCAATGAAATGTTTCGACCACATTATTATTTAATAACTCCATTTACTTCATTAACTATTCAAATTTAAACCTTTCCATGCCTAAGACAAGTTCAAAGCTGTCCTAAAAATTAATAATGGAATAATTAAAACATAAAATATAAATTAATCCTCTTTAAACAAAAAAATAACTTTTAAATACATGTGCTAATGAACAAAAAAAGGAGAGTTTAGGCATTAATCAGATGCAATTTAGGATGTCAATTTAATGTTTAATAATCATATTAATTAATTTTAATTAATTAATTAATACCCATCTTGAATTATGTACTTAATTTTATTTAATTCTATGACATCAAATTTCCTCATAAAACATACCTGAGTTCAGACAGCATCAGTTATTAAAATCGGAAACGTTGTGGTGAGGACCCATCACTGGTTTTTAATTTACAACATCTGAATCAATTATAAAATCGATATTATGCAAATTTTAGAAAATTCGAAAGTTGAAAAATATTCTTACGAGACTCGTAGCAGGATTTTAAGTTATCACAACATAACAGTTGTCTGATGTGTACTGCTTGCAGACAAGTTATTCGAGATCACAACATATCATTTAAAGAGGTTAATCATATTTAATATTATGTTTATCTTTAATTAATAACATTTGCTAGATGTGAGAAATTAGATAAACTTATTTTATACTTTGCAAAAACATTAAAATTCAAAATGTCCACCAGAGATCAAAGATATGCTGAACATCCGGTCCTAACATTTCTAAAAATTAAAATTAATTCCTTAAAGTAATATTTATTACTTTGTTTTTCACGTGAAATTTTCATTAGCAGACTCATTTCGTCGAAGCCCTTTGGATTTTAAGAGCGGAAAGTGACTTCGAGTCATAAAGGCCCAAAAATGGGTAAAGAAGCATTGACTTGAAGTTAAAAGTGAACTTCATCAATACTTTCAGGTGAAGATGTTTCGCAGTAGTTTAAGATGTTAGGTTCGATAATGTTCTTTAAGGTTCAATAATATTTTAAGTGTTTGGAACTGAATGTAATGAATATTCAATATGAACTTATGGTTCCCTTTTCACAAAACATGCAATTAAATATTTCATCCAAAACTAGCTGGGTCAAAATGGTGTTAAGAGCACTTTGTTGTTGCTTTCAGATATTTTAATTACTGGTCACCAGTGAAATTTTCCTAAAGAAATGTTCAGTTATGAATTAGGTCCATTAGAATAGCCATTAAATTATATAATATTAATAAATTACTTTACTTCAAATCATAATTATATCATTATCATAATTTTTAAAAGTTTTATTTGTAATCGTTGAAAGAGTCTTAAAAGCACGATTTTATTCGACAATTGAATCCATAAAAAATCTATTCATAATTATCATCAAAGTTTGATTATTTCTTGATCAGAAGAAGTCGATCTATGATGAGATGCTTAACCCCCTTGTGGAAATAATCCAGTTTGGCGCAGTAAATGATCGGATTGAAGCAGCACTGCAAAAGTACCATGATGACAGTGGTGTGATAAAAGGGATGGTTAAAACTCACAAGACTTAATCCGAGATTAAACAAGAAATAATAAACTTGATTCATGGTCCAACAGACTATGAAAGCTGCTGCAATCCAAATAGAAGTCTTCAAAACGTTGTCTCTTGCGTGGACCAATGAAAGGTTTTGTCCAGTTGGTTTTAATGCCACGGTCTTCGTTTTATGTCTCTTTTGATCGATTTTATCATCTGGAGTTTTGCCTTGAGTACGAACGTCATCGTTTGTTTCTTCTGTTGTTGTGGATTGTTGGTCCTTTTCCACCGAATATACGACGCTCTCTTTGAGGGGCATCGGCGAAACTTTCTTATGAAGTGTCCATGCTATTCTTGAATAAAGAACTATAACAGCCATCAGGGGAATGAAGTATTCAACAACCACTGTCAATATTCCCACGTATGTTGCCATTTTGGCGCTTGGCCATATTGACACGATGTGACATGCTCCATCTTCAAGTATACCGGATGTAGATGCTGATGTTGACATGTCGTAAAATCCAGCTAGTATTGCGCAGCCTCCAAAAATGAAGTTATTAAGGTTATTAAGATTGTACGAAGCCTTCCAATATTTTTTTAAACATATTCAAAGGTTAATTTGAAAAACTCAATTGATTAATACAATTATTGAAAGATTGATATTATTTTCAATCACGAAATAAAGATAAAAGAAATTACCTAGACATACTTCCAGCAGCATATTTTTTTATGATGCGTTTTTGTGAGTTTTAATGAATTACTGGAAATATATGAATATGAATGAATCTAACCTATGATAGGAATGGAATATCTTATTTTCTTCGAGAACTTGGTCCTGTGAAATATCGGATGAACCAAAGCTATGTATCTTTCAATGGTCAAAGCAACTACCATGTAATTGGACGACACAAGCATCGTCCACAGCATCGTTTGAGTGAACCACAACTTGCAAAGGATATTGTCCCTTATGCTGTGCTGATTATAAAGCACCCCTGGATCTTTTATAAGAGTTGTCAACACGAGAAGCAGAGCCACCGACATGTCAACGCAACATTGACAAAATATGTACAAGTTGGAAAGACTCTGCCTACTCTGCCTATACAAAGCTAATATGAGAAGAACGAAAAGGTTCAATGAGAATCCGAACACACCGATGAAAATGTAGATGTCTTTTAAAATCGGTGGACTGACATATGAATCCACATAAGTGGTCGTGTTTGTTGAAGAATCGTTGCAAACATTGAACCAGGAGACATTTGATATTGTTAAATTCTCACAAATTTGTCTTTCTGACATTTTTGATTTATTTTTAAAACGGCTGGTTGTTCACGATTTCTGAAATCATTTTAAAGCAAATTTAAATTCTTATGACCTGACATAACAAATAATTCAATGAATAATCCTCATTACCACACTTCAAACCCTTCCTTAATCTCGAATATCTAATCTTTCTCAACGAGCTTACATGCAAAACCGAGTCCATTATTTCTTCTTTTGATTACAAGAGACATGTGCCTAGTCTTTGAAATGCCATTATTATTCAAGTATCAGAAGAAGAAATATTTAAATATTTAGAGACCAACCTTCACATTTCTCTCAGTTAATGATATTTTTATTGCCAGACTTTTAAAGTCTTTTCAAATGACAAGATAATCATAATTTAGTCATTACCTCCTCTTGGTTGTTATGGTACAAATTTGAAAATAATGTCTCAATTACCTGCAATAATATAATTACGAGATGTTTATTTCATTTTTTAGCCAATGAGTGTACTTAGCTTTCTTATTATTTATTATTTACTTATTATTTACTTTTATTTAGAAGTTAACTCATGTTTTATAAATGTAATGAAATGGTGACAAACATGGAAATAATAAAAAGTTATCTGATGAATAGGAAACTGTAACAGAACTTTATCAATTACTTTCTTAGGGTTTAGTTTAAAATTTTAAAAAATGTCATTTTTTATATCAGTTTTTTTTAATGTTCCGAAATCTACATAGCGTGTTCGAGTGTAATTCTATCAATTTACGAAAATTCGTCTTAAGCAAAAGGTATCAGTTTGAAAACAATTATAGTGGTCATTGCGATGATGGTTATTATTATTTTTATTATTGTTATTTTTGTTATTATTATTATTATTATTATTATTATTATTATTATTATTATTATTATTATTATTATTATTATTATTATTATTATTGTTATTTTTATATTGTTATTTTTTGGGCTGTTAGCATTTCATGACCACTGCCATTCTTATTGTATCATCTGGATTATTATTCATATAATAAAAATTATTACTGCATTATTATTATTATTATTATTATTACATCTACATTATATATCTTATTCCATTTTTATCGTATTTTACTCAACCTAGCAATAGTTTTTAAAAGACAAATGATGTGAATCAAAGGTTGTGTCCATGTTCTTCTCAGATAATAATTGCTATTAAGTAATGATTAAATCAACCTAAATATCATATCTAATAATATTTTCCTTACATACTTTTGGCAAAGCTAAAGCAAAATTTCATATATTCATGATAGTAAGAAGCTAAAAGTCAAGACATGTTGATTCGATTAAAACAAACATCCTAGATTAAAATCTTTATTAAAAAATCATTTATTTATTATCATTTTCCCAAGATCAAGAACCTTTTTCACCATTTTCCTTTCGAAACACCAAGCAATTCCTAATCTGAATTGGTCCAACTTGACATTGTAAATGATGGGATTGATGCAACAGTGTAGGACCGACAATGCCAATCTTGAATAGTTTCCCGGACCCAACGGCATTTTGCCCATGAAGTAAAATATCTGGTCGACAGTGTAACATGAAACGTAACAAAATCCGATCCAGAAAGAACTCTTTAGCACTCCGTCTCTCGCGCTAGCTTTGAAGGTCTTCTCTGACTTGACTTTGATTTGATCACGTTTATCTCGGATGACGTTTAATTTGATGCCTGAGGTTTCTAGTTGAGCAATATTGTCTTTCGTTTCGATCTGGCCGGAAATTGCACACAACTTGATTGTGGAAATTAAGACCGTTGAAGTTACTTTTTTTGTAGTGGAATGACTCTCTTGAGTAATTGATTCTTTATTAACTTTCGCCATCCTGTGCAGAGTCCAAATAATTTTGGAATAAAGAATGAACAAAACACTCAGTGGCAGAAAATAATTCATGATAATTGAATACCAGCCGACGAAGCGATTTAGGGAGACTTGAGAATCGTTGACGAACGCGGCGCAAAGGCCATTTTCGTCGATATTAACGGTCAGGAGGAATTGTGGTAGAAAAGCTATCTGTCCCATCCAGAAGAAGCCTCCTGTATTTGCGCGTGGGTTGCATGTAGAATGGATATCATTTGTGTCGTTTTAATATTGAATTATTAAAAATAAATGTTCGCATATTTATAATGCATTATTGGAAACTATTTCTAGGAAATTAAGTTGTTCGTATAGATATTTTATTTCTTAAAAAACGTTTTTATTGTTATTAAGATTGCATCAAAACTAATTATTGTCCAAACTAATACGTTTCAAAACAGATGCTTTACTAGAATAGTATTCCTCACCTATTATGAGTACAGGATAAATCCTTTTCTTCGAGAACTTTGTTTTATAGAATATAGGATAAACAACCGCAACGCATCTTTCCATAGCCACGGCGAGAATCATGTAAATGGATGAACTGATACTTGACCATATAATTCCTTTCTTGTACCAAAACTTACAACAAATTATGTGCCAGAAGGAGTGGTGATTTAGAGGCTCTCCGTGGTATTCGAACAATGTCAGCAAGCAAAGCAGTGCCGACGAGACAAAGTCATTTGTACTGAGGGCAAATATGTAGATATGAGATGAAAATTTGCTGGCGGGGTTATAGCAGATTATAATGATCATTGTCACACCGTTTAATGTCAAGCCTAACAAGCCGACCGATATTAAGAGCATTTTGTAGCCAGTAGGAGTTTGTTCAGATATGACAAGAGAGTTGTTGGATGAATTCAGCGCTATCTCAAGAATCAAGAAAACGGTTTGGTTCATTGAATGATTTTCAAATATTATTCTGCACCAATCTATTGAAATGCTAGTCGAATTTAGATTTCCTCAGATTAAGGGAATAGTTTTATGAACAGTTTGCTATTTCACCAAATATATGAACTGATTGATTGAATTTAATTTGATAAATAATTGCTTTAAGCTATCAATTTCAAACACTTAATTGTCCGGAATTTTAACAGAATATATTTATATAGCCGTCTTCTACGAAATAGCTTGAATTTGAGCATGCAACGGAACAAAACTCAAATACCAATTAAGACGGTGCACTTAAACTTTAAAATAAAACACAATAATAACATTATAAAAAATTGAATGAGTTCATTTTTAATTGATAAAAACACAACGTCTTTATTATGCATGTTTTCAATACTGTGCTTGTTTCAATGCCTGTACTTGATTCTGCTTGTAATCAAGTCATTTCCGTATGTTTATAATTTAATCTCCACTTGAAGAGCTGGATTCCATAAGGTTGTAAATGCATGTAAATTTTAAATCCTTCATCGTTTTGAACAGGAAGAACAAAAAGGATAGAAAATTCTTGTCCTCTCAGATCACCGACACAATTTTATAATGGAATTTCTACATCAATTAAAAATTCAGACTCAAAGTCTTTGGCATAAATTATCTTGAACTTGCTCTGTAAATAATATATTTTATTGCTTTTATTATTTCCTCCTCTAATTTCTCCTTCGTAAGCCTTGAGAAACTCTCTGGTGATTAGTAATTCGCTTATCAAAATCACATCTAATAAAAGGAAAACCAAACTTTGGATTTAATTTCCTCTCCTTGAAAACTACTCTTGCTATCAAAATAGAACTATTTCTTAAATGCACATCGCAGGAGCCACTTAAAGCCATTTCTGAAAAGTTCCAACTCGACGCAATAGATCACTGGGTTGAGAGAACAGTGAAGAAAGACCACCACAAATCTGATGTGATAAAAGACTTCTGAACTTACGTTTACAAGTCCCAAAATGGAGAAGAAATAGTACAATTGGTTCATAGTATAGCAGCTTATGTAACCCATGGCTATCCAAAGCGAGGTTTTCAAGACGTTGTGACTTGGTTTGGATTTAACAGGCTTTCCTTTAGAATTCTTTTTATTGATGTTATTGTAGTTCAGTTCACTTTTTGTCTTTAAATCTGACAACGTAAAGACCGCATCACCTTGACTAGAAAATTGATTTTTATTTACATATGATGTAGAAGATGTTTCTCCGAATTGAGTTGTTTCAATGGTAGCTGAGTCATTATAAGCTTGGTTCTCTCCGACTGTGGCATAGTTGTGCAAAACGCAAGCGATTCTTAAATATATCAGCATCAGAGTTATGAGTGGAAAGAAGTAATTGGCCACGATCGGATACAATCCAAGAAATAGCTTTGCATCGATTTGTTTCAACCAGTCTGGGTATACATTGCAGTTTCCGTCTTTAGTAACTTCGGCAAATATTACACCTGTCGGCATCACGGCTGCAAGACCAAATATATATCCTGCAGCTACAAATAAAATTAGTTTCAAAATGGCAATTTTTAGATTTTATTTCAGCTTATGTTAAATTTGAATTCACATTTAGATGCTTTCCTCCAGGTTTTAAGCAAGGTTTAAGCATTTAACTTTTAATTATATTAATTTATCTTTTAATTATATGAGTCTATGAATTCATAGTTGCATTGCATGAAACGATCGAACTAAATCGTTCTAAATCGAACTAAAAAATACAACTCACCTATCATGATAATGGAATTAATTCTCTTTTTGGAAAACTTCATTTTGTAGAAAACCGGATGCACAACAGCGACGTAGCGTTCTACGGATGTGACGATGATCAGATACGCAGAAGAGGACATGAATGACCAAAGGACACCTTTTCTGTACCAATATTTGCAAAGAAAGTTGTGCCAAGGATTGTTAAACTCTAAATGACTGCCGTTGTACTCAAAAATAGTCGTAGTAAACAGAAACATGGCGGCTATGCAGTCGGCACTACTCAGAGCGAATATGTACACGTTGAGGGGAAATTTTCTCAGAGGTTTATAAATGGCTGAAACCAACATGGTCAGAATGTTGAGCAAGAAGCCCACGCAACCTATGAGTGAGTAAATGATTTTCATAGAAATCGGAGTGGCGGTCAGCGGTAGAAAGTTAGGAGCAGATGTCGACTGGTTTGTAAAATTCTCATTAGCTAGGAAAGTCACTAATGTTGAATTCATGGTCTCAGTCGGAATAAAACTAAATGAAAATCTGAGTAAAGGCTTCAGTCTAAAGATTGTGTGCCTTCAGAGCTGCCACTTGTCTGAAGTCGAAACTTAACATCTACTGCATAACTTGAAAGAACAGCTTCTGGAAATGTAAATACTCTTTAGAAGAGGGAACCCATCTGTTGAAGTGGTGCTTTTATATTAACTCTCGTAAAAGTTTAAAAGTTATTTCGCTTTTGAAATAAATGATGGATTGATTTTTAATTTCGTATTAGATTCTCCTCCCTGAAGCTAATTGCAACTTCATTGTTGCAGGATGAAATTATTCTTCTCGCATTACACGTTATCACGACATTTTCTAATTAAACCTCATTTGCAGGGTAATTTATGACAATTACGATGACCTGAGAAACCATACTTATTGCTTTAATTACTGGACGACGCTTCTTAATGGCAGGCACCATAGCTCGGTAACTCACTAGCATCCATTTCCCGTGCTGAGCGGATGGAAAGGTAGCATAAATTAGGGAAAATTAGGTCCCCAATGTAAAATTATTCGATTTTCATAAAAATTCCAAAGGACGTCAAGGTGCACCATTGTAAGCTCTGCTTCGACTTTTTGTAAGATAAATGATTTCCTTCAAATAAGATTTTTTGAGGACAATACACATTTAGCTGGGTATAAAGACTGTCATGCAAAAGGATTAGAATTTAGGTAAAAGGTAAGGAACAACTCAATGGCTGGATTCAGGATCGTATCATCGTGCTTTGCGCAGCAGTGGATGTTGAATTTGGAGAAAGATATCTCTCCTAATTTCAAATATTCAATTTGTTCCTAACTTGTAAAGAATCGAGAAGAGTTCGATTGTAGTCTCGGATCGGCTGGCAGCTTAAAGTCGGAAAGGTAGTCGTAATATGTAACGCAAGTAGATGGTTATAGACAGGCTCCAGCGGTCAAAATGTACTTTAATTACGTATAATGGTCTAATATTTAAGACTTCGCCTCTGTGAAGGCATCATGAATTACTAGTAATTCTTGAAAAAAAATCACAACAAGGTTCCGGCAAAAGAAATGCAAATTACTGTAGTCATGTAAAATTGTAACTTCTTAAGCTACAGATTAACGACATATTATTAAGTGATTCAGTAAAATAAAGCTTCAGTAAATAATTAATTCTAATTAATCATTACATTACAAGTTTGAAGGATTAAACCATCCTTTGTTGCTAAGGACAGCAATTAAAGTAAAAGTCTTTGCCCTTGTCAGTTGCACTACACTTGGACCAGAAGCTACTTCCATTAATAAGTGATCAATTATTCCTCTCTGCAGTTCCAGACATGGTTTCGGTTCTGGGCTTAAAAAATGGTTCTGCGGTGAAATTTAAAAAAGATTGTAAAATATTCTAGAAATTGACAAAGTAAATGTTTTACAGAACATGTATCAATGAGCAGAAAGCAATCATTTCTTGATTCCAATAACACGAGCCTAAACCTTTTTACAAGAATCTTTGTCATAAGATCTTTGAACTTAAAAAAAGCAACTATTTGATGAAAATCTTTTTCAACTTCGTTTTTACAATCCAAACTATTCCTTCCTTGAACGTGTCCAAGCGAATGCAATAAATCAACGGATTGAAGGAACTGTGCAGATAGACCAGGATGAACCTGGCATAAAATAAAGGAGTATAAAAATCCAACTGCACTAATTTCATACTGAGTATCAGGTAAAATATTTGATTAACAGTTCGGAAGCAAACATAGCAGATAGCTATGTAGAAGGAAGTTTTCAGGACACAGTTTCTTGCTCTTAAATCTAATTTTTTCATTTTTGTCCCAATGCCTTTGCTCTTTACGCTAGCGGGAGTGATTTCAGATTCTGTACTTGGTAAGGAACTAAAATCAGTAGATTGTTTATTGATGTGAAACACTGCTGATCCAGATATCGCATATTCGACAGATGCCTTGGATTCATGAACACAAGCTACTTGCGAGATGCCATCCTCAATATATTCTGACTGATCTAATACGCCACTGATTATTTTCGACTGTTTATGGAGGGTCCTAGCTATGTATGAATAAACTACAACAATAGTTCCAAGAGGAAAAATGTAAGTTATGAATGTAGAATAGAAGCCGAGAAAGATCTGAACTTCCATGCTTCCTGGCTCGGTTAAAATGAGACACTGGCCATATTTACTGATGCTCATATAACTTAATGTACTTGGAAGGGTAGAAATGGGACCCAGTAAAATAGCCGATGCTGAAAATAAATAAATAATTTAAAATATATTTAATCATTCTGCATAATAACTCTGATAATTTTAATAAGCTTTACGAGAACAAATGCAGCAAAGATTTGTATCTCAGGCTTTGTGCTTTCTGATGACATTTTGGGGCTTAATTTCTATATATTTATACAACTGTATTATTCCGTCTCATTATTTATTAATAAATATTATTTATGTTTTTTTAACCTTAAGAAAATGTAAAAGAATTATGTTTAATAACTTCTCTTATTTTATCTGTCCTCACAACTGTTTGGTCAATGAACCAAATTTAGTAAGTGCTAGTTAAGCAAATGTATCCAATAAATAAGCCATAATTTATCAAAATGAAAGTTATAATAAGTTTAAAAATACTTGTTAACACTGCAGAAAAGATCTTTTCTTTGGAAAACTTCGTCTTGTAGAACATGGGCCAAATGACAGCAACGAATTGATCCAAAGACAGAGCCACTATCATAAAGCTCGAGGCAGTCATTGCAGACCACAGGATACCTTTGCTGTACCAAAATTTGCAAAGGAAAACATCCAAATGATTATTTACGTCGTAAAATCGACCTTGATCTTCAAATGTTACGTTCAGGATGAGATTCATAGAAGCAAATAAGCCGACCGCACACAGTCCAAAAAGGTAGACTTTTGATGAACAGATGCGCATGGGCTTGTAATAAAGTATGACGGTCATACTGAATAAATTAAGTAAGAATCCAATTGATCCCATCACAAAATATGATATTTTCAATCCCTTGCTGAGAATATTAATCTTTGGAAAAATGATTGTAATAGTCGTTTGGTTTGTGGAGACGTTGGGTTTAAAGTAGCCCGTCACAACTTGGTTGTCCATGTTTAAGTTTTCACTTTTCAAAGAATTTGTTTTCTTATAATTTTTTGTCTGTCACTTCTGTTGACAATTCTCTGAAAATGGTGGCGTCTTCTTTTTTAATTTAATTAAATTTATTTCAAATTACGAAATAATAAAGAGGAAATACCCACAATTGATTTTATTAAATATTATTTCAATTTTGTATTCTAAGCACTCTGTTGATTGGATTACTTTATGCCGACATTATTTTAGAAGATGTTTTAATCCTTTCTATTAATATTTAATATTTTCTAATATGATTTTCTTAATTACTTATCAGGCACTATTTTAGAAGTTCATAAAGATATTTACAACTCTCAGGTTCCAAAAAGAAACTCTTAGATTCTTGGAAATTAACGTTTAATAACTTCTTATTGGTTATTTGACTGCTTGTCATTTCATGATTTCTGATATATCAATCAATTTCATCAACCTACTTCGACGAGAAAAAAACAGCAGTTCCAGAGATATTACAGCAGTTGTTGAACCTTTTAGAGAAAGACAAGAAGCGAAACTGAAAATGTAGAAATACATTTCAACTTTAAAGATTTCATCACAACTTACCCCTTACTTTCGACCAACAATCTGATTTCAACATGAGTCCACTTAATTTAATTTAACAAACATTGAAAAAAAAAACCATTTATAGCTTTCCGTTGTAAAATTTCGGTTTGTTTCTCGTTAATTTGGACAAAGATTTTGTAAATATTAATTAGCTAAACATTTATTTAAAACAATGGAAATTCATTTTAATGACTGAAAATCTTATGGAATTAGAATTGTGCAAAGAACACGCAACGATCCGTTTTTGTTTGTTTTTTAAATCAATTTCATTGTTTTAATTCCGCTTTATCAGCATTTTAATCGCATCATTAGGTTTTAGAATATTTCAAAATAATTTATTTTTGAGGTTGGTTTGTCAATGGTCAAAGCTCTGGAAGGATAAGTTTAACCGACGCATCAGAAAATTTCCGTGCTTCTCTCCAGCGCTATCAAACGACAGTGCCTCTTCAATCCGAATCTGAGACAGACACAATCGGCACAAGATGACCAACGAGAGCCTCTCACGGTTGAGATCTGCCGGCTTCCAAGCATTTATTTAGTAAATCACATAAAAAAAAAGACGTCATTAAAAATTTAAAAAAAGAAATCTTTAAATATTTTCAGAGTTCAGACTAAACTCTAACAATTCCATACTCCTCTTCAACGCAAAGACGGCACAATTGAGGCGCAAAAACTAACCTTCCACATCGAAATCGTTCTAAAGACATTCATTAGAATTTAAAACTGCAAGCAATAGACATACAGATCCAAAAGAGACAAACACAGATACTGGCATCCGGTAAATCTACGATTTGATGCATAAAAGTAATTAAGAAAATAGGTCTTTAAGTTTGAAGATTGATGCTGAGGAATATTTTAGGATGGTTCAGGATTTTAGGAATATTAAGTGAAATAAATAAAAATAAATAAGTAAAAGACCATTAATCTGAGAAAATTGTGCTGCAAAGAAAGAAGATAAAATTGCCTCTGACCGAATGTTTGATTGTTTCAAAACAATCTTTATTTATTGCCTTTCCATCCGTCATCATTCCAGCCAATATCTGATGTCATCAGGTGACGTCATCAACAAAAAATGCTTCGATTTCCTATTCGTTGATTCCACTTTTCAATCAAATAGAAGAATGTGCAATATTTTATCGCAAAAATACATTTCAACCTTTTCTCATAATTTCTTAATATTATTAATTATTAGTTTATATAAAGTATTTTTATTAATTATATTTATATTAATTAACTTATTAATATTAATTAAACTCGGTACATTTTTTGACTCTACAAAAATGCGTTTTTGTAAATGTTTAACTGGGGAAAGAATTTCTTAAAAAATACATTTCTTGCTCTTTAAGTCATTTTCAAGACATTTGTTGACTTCAATTCGAGTGATTTCCCACCCTTGACGTGAACAGATAATCAATTTAGACTCTCGAAACCCTTTATAATCGGAAACTACATTTGCATATTTATTAAATCTTCAAAAAAATATAAAATATAAAAATAGCATATTTATAGAATTTAATATTAATAGCTATTTAAAATAATTATGAAGTTGCAGTTAAACTATGAAATACTTTTAATTAACTCTGCTAAATATTTATTTCAATTAGTTATTATAAAAATATATTTTTAAGTGATCGAAATTTGTTTAACCCAACAAGCAACTCATTTCTTCGCTAAAGACGTCCTTGAAAATCTCCAATTCTATTTCGTTGTACATTTTTGTAAATGTTTTTTCACATTTAACTGCAAAATACCAAAAAAATATCAAAAAGTGTATTGAAAGAGTATTTAAATAAATATATTTTTCAAATTAGTAATTTAATATCTATTGTAATTTGGTTTAAATTCGTGCAAATGAGATTTTCAAGACCTGGAATTGAAATGTTCAGTGACGTGGAATGGACTTTGAATCAGGTATAATGGAGGAAAAATATAAATTTGGAAGTTATTGATTTGCTGATTACGTTTGTTTTTTAATTTATCCGCGATTTTGTATTTAATTTATTAATTAATCCAACTCTTATCCAGTTTTATTAAGAGATAAAAAAGGTTATTTAATGCTTTTAAGGTGGTTAATTCTTTTAGTGTTTCGGCGAATGAACTGGAACCATGCAATATAACCTGTGTTTAAAAGCACTTTCTGTGAACAATGAAGGACCAGACTCATCCTACGTGACGATCCACCAAAATTGGTCTGAAATTTGGTTTAAAAGCCATCGATTGATATTTTTATATTTGAAAAACAAAATTAAAAACGTCAATTAACCGACATTTAAAAGCAATATTTAAGTCAAACAAATAAGGTCGGATGAAAATTTTTCGTCAATTTCTCTGGATACTATCGGACATTTTTATGTTAATACTAACAAAACTAATTTATTACCGATGAACGATAATATGATTGGAGAGTTCCGCTATTTTGGTGACGTTAGCGGCAAATTATTGAGAAATTAACAATGAAAAAATTGTTGGTTGCTTGTGTCAACACCTGATGTGAAAATTATTTTTCGTTGATATTCATGTCGCCCGAAATACCTTTCAGCATGAAGGAGATGCACAGTATAATATATAGAATGTATGGTATAATATAATAGTATAATATTTATTATACTACATATTATAGTATAATATATTAGAATGTATGGTATGATATAATATTATAATATTTATTATACTACATATTATAGTATATTATACTATACTCGAGGCGAGTATAAAGGCAGCTGAAGGCTTTTATAGGCAACGACCGAGTCGAAAGGTCACGCGGCTGTACCAGTGGCCAAATCCATCCAATCGAAAGCTCACCAAGCTCAACCAATTGGAAGACTCCGGGCATAGCCCCCTGAAAGGTCGGCGCCAATGACAGCTATTTAAGCTGCGTACCTGAGCTCCGCTGGCAGTTCGATGTCGGTTTCGGGCGCGAGAGTTGTAGTGAGCGAAGGTTGCGTGGTATGGCGTTGGTCTCGTATGCGCGTCGTATTGTGGGACGAAGAGAGAGAGAGGGGGAAGGCAGGTGTGCAAAAGATTCGACCGACAAGAACATCCGCCTGATCAGCGGGTGTGGCCCGGCCCCGGAGTACGTCAGAGGTATAATGGGCCGAAACGTTTGCAGATGGGGCTACCTCTCTGAGGATTCTTGTCGGCGCTCGCACAGAGTATCAATTTCTACTATATACTGCATATCTTTCCCAAAACATTTTAGGGAGTTTTATCCTTGGGTGTAGTTGGCCACTTCATGACTTTATAATAATATCAATATGGTTACCAATGTATTACTAATAATATTAAGATAATTATAATTATTATTATCGTTATTATTACAACTATTATTATACAATAATATAATATAATTATATAATAGTCACTTCATGACTTTAACGATTTCTTCCTTTAAAAATTGGGTTTGTTCTGTTAAGTTGTAAAAACGGGCTATATGGCCATTCATAAAACTTTACTTTGGGATATTATTTTTTTTATTTTGTTATTAAAAACCTGAATAGGGTTTTATGTCAAGAGTGCTTTTCAACAATTGAAAGCAATTCCACGTCATTCATCAATTTTCAACAAGTTTTGTTCTGCCGTGGTTAAGTCACAACATGTTTTTATTGTTTAAAAAAAAAAATTATAATAACGGTCTCAATGTTTTTGTAACATTTGGAAGAGCTAATAGTCCAGCAATGTAGTTTAGGGATTCTTCATGTTGGTGAGCGATAATAAGAACTGTAGTAGAGTCGAGTTCATGGTAACGAAGATGACGACGACGAAGATGATAATGATGACGACGATGGCGCTAAAAGATCCTGACCTTGACGGTGATGACCTTAGTGAACCGAAAATGACAATTGAATCTAATGTTGTGATGTTGATGATGTCAGTCATATGTTGTGAGATAATAACTATAGTTAATTCTAATTTCAGTTGTAATTGTAATTATATTTACAATTAATTAAGCAATGACGGTAAAGGCTATTATATTATGCCTTTACAAAACGAATACAAAACAGCGACTGTTCTTTAATTAACTCCACAACATCACAGCAAACAAACAAACAAACAAACAAACAAACACTTCGTTGAAATCTTTTTCGAAAAATAAAATAAAACCTTACATAAAAATGGAAATTGAGTTTGGATGTCTCAAGTATTTATGCAAACTTATCTTTAATTCCTTAAATCTTCAACATTTTGATCGGAGGTTTTGAAATGGAGATTTATTTTATTTCACTAGATGAACGCATTTATCACAAGATGCGTGTTATTCTGACTATTTATCTAATGTCGCAATTTTCTTTCATAATAATGTTTATTAAATATTAAATTTGGTAAACCTCTGCCTGAATCGGTAATATTAACAGTCGTATTGGACGTCCGGTCTGCATCGCCAGGGAGCGCCTTCGGGTAATTTTTGATGCGCTACACAAATGGCGATCGATTAAGAAGTGCAGTACAAACACGATGATGATAATGATCTGTTAATGATAATGTTCTGTTAGGCTACATAAAGCAGATGATAAATTGGTTGAATAGAAATATTCTATCAATTTAAAATTAAAGGTGTGATCAGTGTTGTTGTTGTTGTTCATCATCGTTGTCATCATCATCATCGTCAACATCGTCTTCATCGTCATCACTTCAGTAATACATTACCTGTTGACATGTTCCTCTTCTATTTAATGAATATTTAAATATTTAAATTTTCATTTTCAAGAACATGTCCAAGTCGGAGACCTTGCAAAAAATTGAACTTTTTTAAAATTAAAAAGCAAAAATAAAATAAAACAGTTATTTATTGATGCATAAATGGTGCAATTGTTTGTTTATAAAAGTAAATTGAATAATTAAATTAAATCCTTCCTATTAATTAAATTTATGTCTTACGTTTTAACTTAATAAATTGCTTGTTGAACATATTTCGAAACGACTCGCTAATTAAACCATTATCATCGTATCATTGGTGTCAGCATCATCATCATCATCACTATCAACACCACCACCACCACCACCACCACCACCATCATCATCATCATCATCATCATCAACACCGTCATCATCTTCACAGAAAGTTTCATAATGGTTATTTTGAATAAAACTCTCACAAAGAATGGACCTCATTCATTCACTTCTTTCTTCAATCGTTCTTTCAAGGGCATCGAAGTTCATTTTTAAACCGACGAAGACCCGCCTCGGGTCGCCATGTTTGTAGCGCCATTTTGAAGAGAACGTTCGACGTCATAAATTCCGTGTTTTTAAACATCCGTAGACGTGGACTGTTGAGTGATAAAATTTGTTGTTGCTGCAATTTATTACAAAAACTGTTGCTATTGTTTTTTTTTCCAAATTGTGGCAAGATATTTTATTTATTATTATTATTATTATTATTATATAATATTTTATATTTTATTATTGTCTTTAAGCTCTTACAGTCTAAATAATTTCTTATTGATATCAGAAATCATACTAGGATTAAAATGATTTGTAAAATAAAATAAATATATAAATTAATTCAAACGTTTCACGTACAAAAACAGAAGAATAAATTTATTCATATTATTATTATTTGCAATTTATAAATAAATAAATGATGTTGTAATTATTATAAATAATTTATTTAAAATCACAATTAGATAAACAACCGACAATCACTCGATCAGAACTTGTTATCGTCTTGAAACGTCAACTTTTCATACAAAACAAAATCCTTATCGCAGAAACATTCACAGAAACGAGAAACGAGAAGCAAAAGATGATTTAAATAACGATGAAAATAGAAGATTGTTCGTAATATTAACTCTTATTGTCCATTTATAAAGAGCCATATGTTTTCATTCTTAATTTCTAAATAATCGCCCTATATGACCTGTATATCATCTGCATGTAATCTGTATAAAATCTGTATATCACCTGTATATCACCATGTCACTATGTCATCATAATCAATACAACATCATGATGTGGCGTATCAATGCCATCGCTTATATATTGCCATTTTAAGAAATTACATGAATCATGGAAATTGCTATTTAAGTGGTTATTATTATTATTATTATTATTATTATTATTATTACTATTATTATTATTATTATAGTATTATTATGTTGCATCAGCATTTCATGTCCATTTTTATGTTTTTTTATGTAAGTCTTCGGTAATTTCTTGGTAAGATTTATTAATTAAAAAAATATTTACAAAATTAATTAATTCTCTGCTTTTGATGCGACATTATTTGCTGTTTTATTTATTTAAAAACGTTTATTTAAAATTATTATTTAGTGATGCATCTAATTAAATTATATTAATTAATATTTCATTTAAATTCAAAACCACCACCGATTTCAACTGGAGTTCTGCGTAATTATTTAAACTTAATTGTTAAAACAATACAACAATAATTCATTTTGTATCCAATGAGAAACACGTTAATAACAACTCTCATTTTACAATAACATTGTGACATATGACTGTTGTTGTTGTTGTTGTTTCTGAGAATTTGTCTTGAAATTTTAATAAAAACGACTTTTGGAAAATAATTTTTAGGATTGCAACAACAACAACAACAACAATAACAAAACGTGAGAATGTTTCTCGAATATTTCAGACAAAATGAATAGCAAATAACCACGGTTTAACCGCTGGAAAATTTAATGCATTCGCAAACCAGAATTTTTAAAATCCAAATATAACGATTTTAATTTTAATTTTAAATTATTCAAAAATATTTTAAAAAATACATTTTAATTTGGACATCCATTAAAGGAATATTAAATGACCGAAGAATTATACATAAAAAATGAGTTGATTTCGCCCGAGGTAGAAGTGCTAATTTTATTCTTGAAGATCAAGTCATCTAAATATTTTAATTAATTAAGTTATTATTATTAATTTATTATTATTATTATTATTGTTATTATTATTATTATTATTATTATTATTAACACTGAGAGATATTGCTATTAATAGCAAGCAGAAATCAATAGTTCAAGATTTGTGCATTTGAAGTAGATTTTCAAAAGTGATTTTCGGAGTTCAGCATTTACAATAAGTTGTCACAATTTAAAGAATATTAATTAATTATATTTCAAAAGAAATCAATAAAATCATAAAATCACGACATAAAATCAATCAATCAACCAACAACGATTTGTGTTTTTTTTTTTTTGCTAATTTTTTTCAACTGAACTCATAAAAAGAAACGATTTATAAATTTCCAATGTTCTCGAGGAATTTCGTGTTGAACAAGTACAAAGGTATTCTGCAATTACTTTTTGTAACCAATTCGTGCAAGTACAGTTTGTAAGTACGTTTTACAAATATTGCGCTAGTACTATTGGAAGTACTTCTTGAAAGTACTCTTTTTGTAAGCACTTCTTCCAAGTACTTCACCTTAGTACCACATGAAAGTACTACGAAAAAAATCCTCTCGCTGGACCCAAATAAGCACAAGCCTAATTGAAACTAATTTATATTTTTCCATAATTTACGAAAAAAACTTTAAACAATTAATTTATAAAAGAAAAAAACAATTGTTTGTTTATGTTTATTTATAACTGACGAATTAATAAATGAATTTATTGAATTTAATCCGTAAGTGGTTAAAAACAAAAGACGATGCTAAACGTATCTTGTGGAACGTATAAAAGATGGTCACCAACCAAGCGTTGGAAGCTTCGAAGAGAATTTTTCTCATCAAAATGATTGGACTTCAGTTCCTCTGAAGATCTGCTTTTTTGCAAGTTTCTACTTTTCAATATTTAAGATTTTAATAATATTAATAATAATAATAATAATAATCTTGGAATAATTGTAATGGAAAATATTTCTGATTTATGAATTAAAAATATTTTGTTTACTTACGAGAGCTTAATATAATTTCAATATTATTTTCAACGCTGTTAGAGAGGCCTCCCTTAAAATATGAAGCTATTAATAATAATAGCACGTAAATTATTATGTTTATTGATATTAAATAATAAATATTAATATTATTAATAATAATAATAATAATTGTATTTATTTTTATTAATTAATTTTGTAATATCTATAAGTTTACAAGTATTTGCGAAAGTAGTTACTCGATAGAATCAAAATATAAATTAGTGGAAAATTATTAAATATTATTATAATAAAATATAAGAACATGAATTTGCAGAATAAATCACTTAATGTAATCAGTTGATGATTTTAATCCAATGGTAAGTTTGTTGTTCAAAATCAAAAATGATATTTAAATGGTTTTAATTTTAAGAATTCCTGTCTTATGTTTCAATATTCAGTTTTATTCACTAGGATAATTGTGCTTATACTTATCATGATTCCACGGTGACGACGATGACGACGATGATGACGATGATGATGATATGCCGGAATCATGATCGTTCCAGCAAGGAGCTTCTTGGAGATTCCCCCAGTTATAATTAGAAAGTAGTAACAATAATAACAATATTAATAAATTGGAAATATAAATAATTATTTAAAATTAGCTTCATTACCATCATCATCGTCGCCGGTTATGAAACAAAATCCTATATCTAATCCTATAGTTGTGAACTCAACTTTGTCGAATGAAGAGGAGTTTGAATGCATTCAATGCATTTAGAAGGACATTCATTTAGCGAATCAACAATTCATCTACTACGTTTGCCTACACCAGTCACTTGACCCAGAAAAGCATGAACCGACCCAGATCCAAATCCAGTACGGCCGACCTGATTGGTTCGCGTTTGTTCAGGGACAAAAGACACTTCAGAGTCGTACTTTTGGGTTCGACGGGCGTGGGAAAAACATGCATCGTTTCGAGGCTCTTGTACGAGAAGTTCGTTCAACAGCACAAGGCGACCATTGATGAACTGCACTCTGGAATTTTTGAGGTGGGTGATGATGATGAATATAAGCAACAATAGTAATAATAATAATAGTAATAATAGTAAACAATTGCATTGATATAGTAATCCCATTGTCTAACTGTAATTGTAATTGTTTTCATAAAAAGCTAAGGGGTTGAAAAGGTAAACAAACACTTTTTGAGTTTCGGAGGACTTGAGTTCAGATCCTGCCTTGGGAAGCGTTGATTGAACTTTGACCTGAAATGTTGCTGAAAATAGGACGCAGTAATAAATCGTCCTGGTTCAATTCATCTTTCATTTCCACATCTTCTTCCAGTCCCTTAAATTTCCTAAGAATACATGAAACATTGCGTTGAAAACATTGTTGTGTTGGACCATTAAACATTGGAATGAATTCTTGCATCGAATACAACACTTCTGTATCGAATACAATATGGTTGTATCGAATACAATGAAACATTTTTGAATTAAATGCAATTTTCAACTTTAAATGACCAGAGTTGCCAATAAATCCAATGAATTATTGAGCTTTTACTGCAACTTTCTCCGCTAGTCTGAGGTTTTTATGGGTCGAGGGACACGCTTCACGTTTAATTAAGACTTGGGTTGGTGATGATGATGATGATGACGATGGTCGACATTATTTATTTGACTATCACTTCGAGATTGTCCAAAATGCGAGGAAAGAACTTTAAAAAAATTTTTTTTATAATTTTTTATAATTTTATGTTTTTCGTGTTTATTCAGGGATCTTGGAATTGCAAAAAGTTTATAGTTTTATAGCAAAACTATTGCGTTTGACTTATTAACTCGCAAATATTAAGAATTAAAGTTTGTTTTATGCGAGTCTGGATAACAATAAATGTGATTAGAAATAAAAATATCGAAAACCTGCTCAATGCAGATTTTTCTAGATTTTTCAAACAATTTTCCAGGAAGTTTATCCTCATCCGATTTTAAATTTAAAAAGACTTTTGAGTTATTTGTTATTTGTTCAATACCTCATATTTGTAGCTGCTGGGACTGATAACAATTCAAATGATAAAGACATAGGACATACTTTTTTATCATATTTCTAGTTTTTTTTTTGCTTAAATTACAAAATATAGTTGACCAAAATCACTGAAATTAATATCTCCCAGTAGCTAATGAACATCTACGTGTCACATAAATAAATGGTTTATATATGACTTTTTTCAACAAAATTATGGTTGAAAAACATGAGTGTCTCAACCTTATGACAGGCACTGTGTACCTTTTTACTAGGTGTTTTATGCTATGCATGGTATGTGCTATAAATTGTATGATGATATATTTTTCAGGAAATAATTAAAATCATCCTCATCGTCGTCGTCATCAACGTTAATTGTTTCAACATCATTTTATAATATTCATGCATTATTATATATCAATCATTTTATTATATTTTTTTATTCTCAAGCATTTAGTTGCTAAGAAAATTTATAAATTGTAAACTATTTGATTAATAATTAGCCATTTAGAATTACAGAAATACAAATTTATTCTTTAAACTTACAATTAATTGTAACATTTAATCATTAAAACTATAAACAAAAGATTTTAATTAATTCTAATTTTAATTTACTTACGTTTAAGTTTAATTATAGTTTCACAAGGCGCAATTTATGAACGAAAAGAAATGATTTTAAATTATTTATTAATAAACTTTCAATTGAAACAATCTGAGATCAGACGTACTCATGTTGTCATCCACATGAATACATGTCCAACGAACATAGTCCATTGAAAAGTACCTCACAACACTTCTGCAACTGTTCATGGCACGGAATTCTTTTGATTTGTCTTGAAATAAATTCTAAAAATGTTCAATTTCTTCACCATCGGCAAGGGAAACGTTGACAAACTTCAGTTGAAAGTTTCGCTTTTAATTTCAAAGCCACTTCAATTCTGGAACGAACGAATGAACGAACGAATGAAAGAAAGAAGAAAACACATCCATCACGACATCCACCTGTGACATCCATCCTTACATTCCTAACATATTTGTCATTCCTTTCTTTTCACATGAATGGATTAATTAATTTATTTATTTATTTATTCATTCATTCATTCATTCATTCATTCATTCATTCATTCATTCATTCATTCATTCATTCATTCATTCATTCATTCATTCATTCATTCATTCATTCATTCATTCATTCATTCATTCATTCATTCATTCATTCATTCATTCATTCATTCATTCATTCATTCATTCATTCATTCATTCATTCATTCATTCATTCATTCATTCATTCATTCATTCATTCATTCATTCATTCATTCATTCATTCATTCATTCATTCATTCATTCATTCATTCATTCATTCATTCATTCATTCATTCATTCATTCATTCATTCATTCATTCATTCATTCATTCATTCATTCATTCATTCATTCATTCATTCATTCATTCATTCATTCATTCATTCATTCATTCATTCATTCATTCATTCATTCATTCATTCATTCATTCATTCATTCATTCATTCATTCATTCATTCATTCATTCATTCATTCATTCATTCATTCATTCATTCATCATTCATTCATTCATTCATTCATTCATTCATTCATTCATTCATTCATTCATTCATTCATTCATTCATTCATTCATTCATTCATTCATTCATTCATTCATTCATTCATTCATTCATTCATTCATTCATTCATTCATTTCATTCATTCATTCATTCATTCATTCATTCATTCATTCATTCATTCATTCATTCATTCATTCATTCATTCATTCATTCATTCATTCATTCATTCATTCATCATTCATTCATTCATTCATTCATTCATTCATTCATTCATTCATTCATTCATTCATCATTCATTCATTCATTCATTCATTCATTCATTCATTCATTCATTCATTCATTCATTCATTCATTCATTCATTCATTCATTCATTCATTCATTCATCATTCATTCATTCATTCATTCATTCATTCATTCATTCATTCATTCATTCATTCATTCATTCATTCATTCATTCATTCATTCATTCATTCATTCATTCATTCATTCATTCATTCATTCATTCATTCATTCATTCATTCATTCATTCATTCATTCATTCATTCATTCATTCATTCATTCATTCATTCATTCATTCATTCATTCATTCATTCATTCATTCATTCATTCATTCATTCATTCATTCATTCATTCATTCATTCATTCATTCATTCATTCATTTCATTCATTCATTCATTCATTCATTCATTCATTCATTCATTCATTCATTCATTCATTCATTCATTCATTCATTCATTCATTCATTCATTCATTCATTCATTCATTCATTCATTCATTCATTCATTCATTCATTCATTCATTCATTCATTCATTCATTCATTCATTCATTCATTCATTCATTCATTCATTCATTCATTCATTCATTCATTCATTCATTCATTCATTCATTCATTCATTCATTCATTCATTCATTCATTCATTCATTCATTCATTCATTCATTCATTCATTCATTCATTTATTTCTTGGTGAATTCATAGTGTTGGATCCCTAGATCCAATAAATTGAAGAATAATTAAAATTATATTGCCGATTAATTAATTTAAATAATTAATTAAATTTAGTGGCAATATAATTTGAGAATTAATTAATTGTTGCTATTCAGACTCTTTGGTTAGGAACCTGTCGCATTCGTCCAACACCACCGCAATTACACTGTAATTGTTCTTTGTTCATGTAATTGAATATAATTAATTTAACATCAATTTAATTCTTAAATTATAATTAAAATAACATTTATTCACAGTTCATTTATAATTAATTTAATATTAACTTATAATTAATTTAATATTTATTTATTTACCCCCCCTATAATAGTCATTAAGTCTTTTAAACGATATTTTTTTTTAACACTGACCTTGTCGTTGAATCTATTTTTAGATCAACGGTGTTGACGTCACACTGGAACTGTTGGACACTTCCGGATCATTTGAATTTCCAGCCATGAGGAGATTGTCAATTATGACAGGTCGTGGAGATTCCTTCTTTTTTTGTCATTCCATCCATCCATCCATCAAATCAGCCAGTTAATCAGACCGTTAGAAATAATAACAATATTATTATTATTAACTAGCGGTGCCCGGCCACGCGTTGCTGTGGCTCAATTTCATTAATATTAAAAGAAAGAAATTTAGCACATGTTTGCTAAGATGTTTATTTTACAATTTCACAATGTTTGAGGGTTAGTTGTTCCGTTCTCTGTACAAATATAGACATTATCAGGTTTGCCGTTTCTAGAAAACGCAACATGTAATTGCCCATGCGAGAAGCAATCCGTGCTTAGGTCTAAACCATGCAGTTCTAAAGATTGTCGATGAGTTTTTGTTTATTGTGATTGCAAAGGCCAATCGAACTGGGAATTGTAATCTCTTAAATTGAAATGGCATATCATAAGAATGCTAGAAATGAGGATATCTTCACCTTTTATAGGTCCTGTCTAGATCATTTCTTCTAGTACTTACTGCTCATTAATGTTTTTACTGCAAGCCGCGTGCCGTTGCAAAGCTTTTTTGGTTGAAATTTCGCAACATGGCATGCCGACTTTCAAATAATAAGATTTAATAATATTATTATCATTGTTATTATCCGAGTTTATTACAAGTAATAGTAATAATAATAATGATAATAATAGCAATAATATTAGGAAACTGCCAGGGATTAGGTTCCTGCTTTGCGATTACTGCAAACGTAACTCTTTCCCAGCAGCAAGTCGACCATGACTGAGTTTCGGAAGTAACAGCAGCATAAATGGCGAACTAAAACAGCATAAAAATTCCCTCGACGTCATGCATATGCAAATGAACTAATGATATGCAAATGATCTAATGATATTCAATCATTTAATCATCCGATTATGTCGCATATGGGCATGTAATACTTTCACATTAAAAAAGTTTTTTTCTTCAAAAATGTCGCGATCATGATCGTAATCATCATAATCATGTTAGGAGATGGATACGTAATCATCATCCTCATCTTCATCGTCATCCTCCTCCTCATCATCATCATCATCATCAACATCATGACAGGAGATGGTTTCATGCTCGTGTTCGCCATGAACGACAAATCATCGTTCGACAAGATAAACGAGTTGAAGGAGGAGATTTTTGAGGTCAAAGGTGATCCAATGACGCCCATCGTCGTCATTGGAAACAAAAGCGACCTCTGCCTCCAGTTGACGTCACAGGAAGTCTACTCTGACGACGATGACGACGATGATGATAATGATGGCGGTGATAATGACGATGATGATGAAACGAAGCTGAGAGATCATTTCTTGAGGCATTCAGTAGAAAACCAGGAGGATGGAATTGCTTTTGTGGCGACAAGAAACCGACGAAGAAGTACATGTTCTCTCGTTGAGTCAAGCAGTAGCAGTTATGATGACGATGACGGCGAAAACACTGACGACGGAAAAAACATTAAGAGGTTGAACTTGAAGTGGCAAAAGCAGGATCCTCAGAGAAGGGGATCCATATTCAACAACGGCAATTCGGCGCTAGAAAAATTTCTTCTGGAAAGAAGTCTAAGAGAGCAAAAGTGCAGCGCGAAGAAAAAATCGAATTTCGTCGGAGATCAACGTGGAAAGGTTGAAGTGAAGTTTCGGACGAGGAGAAAGTACTCTGAAGGAACAAGCTTCGCCCCTGATGTCATCTTCGGGACTCATCCAACAATGCTCTTGCAACAACTACAACAGCAACAACAACACCATCAGCAGCAGCAACAACAGCTTCATCACCGACAACAAGTTTGCCACGAAATCGATCCTCTCAAGAATCTCCAAGATCATCATCATCATCATCATCAACTTTCTCAAAAATATCAGAAGAGCCGGCCCTCAACAACGAGCCGTCAAAGCAATTATCAGCACCCGGGGCTTCCTCGTCGCAGTCTTCCTCTTCACTGCTACTACCACCAACAACATCAGCAACTACAACTCAATATTCAACATCGCATCAATGCTAACAATCAAAACCTTCAACATCATCATCAGCAGCAGCAGCATCAACAACAACAACCGGAAAGCAGGATGGTTTCAAGAAGGAATCCTTTCAAAGCCGACGTAAAACTTGCGGAGAGCCTCGTATCCTCGGAACGTCAGAAGTTCATCAGAATTTCTGCCAAGAACGATTCAGACGTTTCGACGGTCATTTTCAAGGCTTTGCTTTCAGAAGTGGGTTCGAACTTTGAAGTGGAGTTGTTGGCATAGGTGGAAATTGGGAATGATGATGATGACGTCGACGATGATGGTGATGAAGATGATGATGATGAGTTCGAAAGTGAAAGTGGAAAAAATAAATTAACGTTTTAATGATGAAACTGATGGCAATCTTTTTCAGAAAGCCAAACATCTGTCCTCGTGCTATCGTAAAAAATCGTTATTCGTAATTATATTTAAAAAAAAAACTCAGAAAAATTCATTACAAAAAATATTCACAAAATTAAATAGGAATTCTATAACTTTAATTCAATTCTGAAATTTGAATCACGAAATGCAAGCGTGGCCATCAATGATAACAAGTTATGATCTGCCAGCATCGAGTGTCAAAGATGGAGCAGGGGTCGCTGCTTGTTTATTGGAAGCAAATTCAAGGTCGTCATATTGGAAGGTCACCGAGTCTCAATATTTCGCGAAAATTTCCGAGTTATTAAAACTAGGAATCGAGGTTATTGGAAGGTTTTGGCAGCCATTTCTAGATTATCAAGTGCCACGTATTCTGAACGCACGTGCTCTGAAAGAAAGATTTTATGTTCTGGAGTTGAGGCTCCTCTTTTGTGGAGTTGAATTTTTGTTTTCGTTTGTTGAGTTTCTTTCGAGTTGTGCTTTAAGTTTGAGTTAAACATGTTAAGTATTGTGCTCTTTTGAGCTTTTAGAATTATAATTTAGCTATTGACGTGTACCTATTCTTGGCTTATTTTTAATTTTATTATTTCATAGTTCTTAATAGTTATTTGTTTCAGTTAATATTTCAGCGACATTCAGTTATAATTGAATTTTGCAAATCCAGAAACGAAGCACATGATGTTTGACAATCCTTTTCTTACTCTTGAGTTTTCGATGACATTTTGGGAGACGATTGTGTTTCGAAGAGGTACAAAGATCGTATTTTCTTCTTTTTAATAGACACAATAATTTTAATTTTATAAAATATTTTGCAACAATATTTGATATATTAAACATGTTAATATTTCATTCAATAAACAAGGTTTATTAAACATTTATGTACGTAATTTATGTACATCGAGTACAATGCACTGAAAATATGATGGAGTATTTCCACAAATTCCTTGTTCCATTGTCACCTTCATTAACAAACGGCACTTTTTTTTCCACACGTTTCTTCAGTCCATCCCCAATTAGCATATTGCCTTAAGTATTGCTTGCACTTTACCTATTGTTAGCATTTAGAACGTTCAAATATTTTACGAATACTTTCTGTGGCTCCTGCAAATCCGGCAATCTGTTAAATGACCATCAAATCCGTGGTTTACAAATCGTTTATTATGTTCTTTATAATTATAATGCGGGATAATGTCAGGATACTTTTTTTTATCATCTTACTTAATAACTACAACAGTCCTTTTTATTTCTTCACAACACCTACGAGTTCAATCTTTCATTTTCTAAATTCACTTTTAAGCTTCTTTTCACTCGATCTTTTTTCTTCCATATTTGCTATTCAGCAAGAAATTACTCGGATTTTCTTTATTTTATGGTAAATTTTAAATAATTATTAAACCTCCTTTGTACATTCAACAGTGCACTTGAACAAGTTTAAAAATCATAATTTAAATAAGTCTGACAGCCCAGTAAGCCTCCGTAAGCTTCTTAAGACCTTTCTCTTTATAAAGCCTAATTTATTGTGGTTTATTCGGACGTCGTAAAACTCGAAATATATACGATAATGTTTATTATAAGAAACACGAGTGTTTGAAACGAGTTTTATTCATTTAATGTTATTGCATTTTTGTTGTTATTCTGTTAATTTTAAATAAAAATATATATATATATATATATATTGATAGAAACTCTTGAACGAGCGTTCTGACAGGGATCTTCAGAGGAATGGCCCCTTCTACGAGTGTTTCGGCCCTGAATCCTGACACTCTCGGGGGCTGGGCCGCATCCGTTGATCAAGCGGATGTCCCTGCCAGATACTTTCTTCCGATAACCAGACAACGACTTCCGACAAACAAACAATACTCGCACCGCCATCTTACGAAAAATTCCGCGAGGGCCCCGCCGTCCGAAAAACCGTCAAAGTAGCCATTACGGCACTTCTTATATCACTTTGGTGTGAATGCCGTCCGGGGTGTCTCTTTCCTGGTCTTACACTGGAGTCCCTGTTTTGGTGGAGTGGACAGGGACGACTAGCCTCGCCGTGTCTGAGGCTTACCTTCGGTCCTTCGTTGTCCAGATCCAGTGAGAAGCCGATTCTGCGGACTCGGCTATTTTCTGGACGAACTGTTTGGTTTGCCTGTTTGAAAGGCCTATCTTCCTGAGAAAGGCGTATGTAGACTTGCCTACCAGCCCTCTCGCTCCGACTTCTATTGGTAACACACGGGCGCTATAACCTTTCCCCTCTAAATCCATCCTCAGCTCTTCAGTGTAATTAAATAATATTTCCATTTTAGATTTGATAAAATATTACTATACTAATTCCTATAGCTGGACGTGTGCAATTGAGAGTCTTTCCAATTTGTGTTAGTCGTGAGAAGACCGTAGCAAAGGGTAGTGATAAGATAGGGTAAAAATAATAGTCTGGGCGCTATTTTTGAAGGGAGAGTTATTTTTTTTTGTAGACTAATCGCTTGTGACTGAAGACTAAAACTGTTCCAATTTCAGGTGAACATCCACCTACAGGAACTTCAATGTCTTCCACCCAGCAATTCTTCTGCACTCGTCAGACTTTTCCACTTCAAGAGCAAAAGGAGAGTCTCTGAGGATACAAAGATGACTTATAGGAGGAATAGTTGCAAGGTTTCATGAGAAAATACCTTCCCAGTTTCAGTTTCCATTCCATTGGTTCAACTATGACATGCTTCGATTATATCTTAATTGTGTTTAATAATAGATGCTCTTATATTAAAATTATTTACATAATAATCGTTTTTATTATCAACGTTAACTGGTAGCAGATAATTGCTGAAAATTTTATTTTATTTATCCATTTAATAGTTTTTAATATAAAACTCTATAGTTGTAGTGCTTCGTTTAATTTATAGACCTTTTGTCACCTTTTTGTGCATGAAATGTTTTTGCAATTTAAGTGATTTAATAAGTAACAACGTTGCAGATCTGTTGATCCAAAAAATATATAAAAAAAAACATCTACCCTTGAACTCCTGCAGGTCAATCCTGGTTCTCCAATGGCTTAGAACTGCGTCAATTCTGTAGTACAGAATCTGTACATATTATAAATCGCTGAATTATTCA
Organism: Hirudinaria manillensis; assembly: GCA_034509925.1. Lineage (NCBI taxonomy): Eukaryota > Metazoa > Annelida > Clitellata > Hirudinida > Hirudinidae > Hirudinaria > Hirudinaria manillensis. Next base: position 6,295,504 of record CM067528.1, on the reverse strand, counting down.
TTTTACGGCTTTGAAATTCTTCGCTCGCGTTCATTATTTGAATGCCAATTCATCAGGTTTTTGTTAATTAGATCTATTGACCTGTTAACTGTTAGCTTCGGAAATAAAAAAAAGATTTCTAATTTGGCCAACAGAGGTCCTCAGTCGAATCACAGAAGCATTCGAACAAAAAATAATTGACATGACACTGAAATTTGAACATTTAAACGAAATGAAGAGGCCAATCAGACTTATAATAAAAAAACTGGATTATCTAAAGTTTTTTAATAAATTATTTCATTTTCTATAATGATGTTTTAATGATGAATTGTTTGCAAGGAGATGCAAATAGAGCCATTTCATATTTCCAAATGAATCTAAAAGTCTTCAAAAATTTTGTGCAATGCAAATAAAACACAATCGCTTTCTATACAAAATCCTATAGAAACAGGTTGCAAGTCTCCAATGCAGATCTCCAATTTGTTCAAGTTGTTCGCGTACGACAAGATGAAGTTTTAATCGATAGTACACTGAAGATTTTAAATAAGGCAACGTTTAAAGCGGAGGCTGACAATTGCATTTCTTGGTGGAACGCACATTGTCACAATGAATGCTTATATAATGAATATAATATATAATGCTTATACAATGAATGCTATATAAAGACTATATGTCTTCTAAGCATAACATATTAACTAATAAGCTAAAAAATATATAGAAGAATATGTTATTTATTTAAAAAGCTAATATTATATTATACACTAGTGGTGCCCAGCCACGCGTTGCTGTGGCTCAATCTGATTAATTTTATAAGAAAGAAGTTTTCTAATATGTTTATTTTTAAAATTTCACAAATTTGCGCGAGGGTTACGATAGTTTAAGCTTTTTAGTGTCTCGCTAAAGTTTATTTACATAGATTAAGCCGTGACGTTGTCGTGGCAAGATGATATAGTTGAGGCATATATATGAAACTTATATACAAACACTCCTCTAATCGAGTAATATGTTGTGTCAAAATTTCAAAGCAATTGATTAAGTACTTTCAGAGAACATTTGCATGTTACAAACACACATTGTATTTTTATTTATATAGATTGTGTTAGGTCGTTATTTGCCCATCAGTGATTTAAATTTTCATAAAATCATGTTTAAAGACAATTTATACAACGAGAATTTACTTTAAAACTTCTTTGTTCAACTCTTAAAGAAGTGACAAAAGCCAACCATAAAAAAATTTTGTGGTTTCCAAAAAGAAGCTATTTAATTTGTATAGAGCCACATTATAGAGTCATATTATAGAGACATAAGGATAACGTCGATAACTCCATATATTTCTATGCGGCGCTCCTCGAAGTCGCTTTTGGCAGAGCTAGAAACGAGGTAGACACCTTAACATTTTCACGTGTTGCAACTGAAATATGTTTATTTCTTCGATTGTTTTTTTTTTCTTCTCAAGAAGGGACGTGAGTTTCTTAAAAGCAAACTGTTATGATTAAATTCAAGGTCATTTATTATTCAATAATTTCCAAGAATTAGAAATTCATAAAATATTCAAGAAAGTCTTTCAGGGGTCATCGAATATTCTTGATTTTATGGCAAATCTCAAAAAAGTTCCTATGAAATATTAATTAAAAATTACTTGATTAAATTTTTAAAGCATAATTGATTAATATTGAAAATATTTAAATATATTTTGAGAAAATAATATTACTATACTTCAAGTGTTTGCGTTTTGTCCGCTGTTTTGAATTTTTATATGATTTTTTATATTTCATTTTATATTTTATTCTATATATGTATTTTATATTTTTTAATATTTTATTTTATTTATGTGTCTTAATTGCCATGTTTCTGAATCACTTAATTAGTTACAACATCGTATTGAACATTCAAATTTTATTAAAATATTAAAATATAATAAATATTTTTCCTTTAATCTCGAACCAAAAAGCTCTGCCTGGCCTTTTCAGTTCAGTTCTCTTACCAAATCACTCTTTGATTACCAAATTTCTCTTTGATTAAAATGCATTCGAACCTTTTCAGGGTGGTATTTACCTTCATCTTCTCCAGAACTGTTTTTACCTTCTTCATTTGAAGAAATTGCTTTAAAAAATGCTTTGGAACCAAAACATACAGATCGAGTTCATGAGGCACAAGTAGTTTTAAATAGGGAAGATCCATATGCGAGATGCTCAGTTTATTTCTGCAATCACAATTGTATATTCTCTCAATTACATGAACAAATGTAGCAATCGAGCTAACTTCAGCAATTTATGCGCCTGAAATTATAGTTCTAGGCCTACAAATAATACACAGTCTCTCGTAAACTGCTATTTTGTGAAACAACTATACACGATATGAAGAAACTATTGTTATTTCCGGAATTGACACACACGAAAACATAAAGAACATTTATATTCATCATTCAAACATCAAAATGTGTGCAAAGCAGTCAATTTTCTGCGCAACATCTGATGATTACTTATAATTAATGCGGTCAATTCGGCTGTTGATTTACTGAGCTTTTGGTAATTCAGCATTTCTGATCGGGGTTAATGCAGGAATATTAATTTGACAAATGAACTTATATTGCAGTGACTTCGTAAACAAGAAAAGCAAAATAACGGCTACTCTGACATTTTCCTCTTTTTTTCAGTCCATAACTTCTGTTTTGGAATCGAGAAGATGACCAAAAATTGATGGTTTCGTCAGATTCAGTAGCTTTTAGCACCCTGGCTTCTACGAATTTTAGTAGTTCAGTACGAATCCATTGAAATATTTTACTTTTTAATTAAAATAAATGTTCGAGAAATAAAGCCGGAAATAAAGTGATACTTTATCTTTTAATTATGCAAAATGATGTACTATTAATATTTATTTTATTTTATTCCAATCAGAGCAGAGGACCAATGCTTTCGACAATCACTGAAAGGCGAACCGCAGAAAATGGTGAAAACCAGTCTTGCTATTCTCGAGATAATGGATAGAGAAATGACAATGGATTCTCGGGACGAGTCGAGCAGATGGAATAGAAGCACAAACGTATTTCACGGGAGGTTGTTAAGATTTCAAGACTTAGTGGACAAATTGGGAAAATCAATTTAGCGGGAGTCGTTCGAGAAAAACGAACTTCCAATTTGTCTTCCAATTTGCAATTTGCTTCAGAATTTAAATTCCGCTGAAATAGTGGAAAATTACCATTTTTTTGCAGACTCTTAAATGTTAGTTCACATCAAATTAGTGTTAATGTCTTGCCACGTTTCATTTCTATCTTTGTCGATTAAAATATCGTCCTGATTGTTTTTAATTGCATTTTAAATTAATTAATTACTTTCAATTTTTTTCAAATATCATATTATTCTACTTTTGTGCCCTCATATTGTAAAACCTATCCATTTTGAAATTCATATTTATCATAATTGTTTTAAAAAAGTTTAACATTTAGCAAACATTTAAAAAAATGAAAACAAGGAATACTTTTGATTAATTTAATGTAAAATTCTCAAATTGACGATGCTGATAATGTTACCAATTGTCACTTAAAATATAGTTTGGAAATGTGAGCAATGACGATACAAATTGAACCATTTGGTTGCTCCAAAATGAACGATCATGGAAATAATTCTCAAAATCACGAACTTTTTCAACTAATTTCCGAATTTTTCACCTAAATTTGATGATCTCGCAAATAAAAGCAGAACTTCAGATTGCAAATGGAAAAATATCCTGTAGTACCTTAACTTTAGATAACTTAACATTCATTTCTAACAAGAACCATATCGTTTCTTAAGAAATGTTATCTATTTAATCGTAATTTATATTGGCGATTATGATAATTTTATGTATCGTTCATAAACGCATACTTGTCCTAAATAGTTTATCACAATCACCAGACAAAAAAAAACCCCAGAGGAATAAGCAAAATAAAAAGACGCCAATCAATTCCAACTACAAAATCCACATTTCGGTTTCTTAAATGCGGGTTTTTCGTTCCAGTAATTCTTCAATGTCCTGTGAACAAACGTAAAAAACTTAACGAACTTGAGCTTCGATTTCGAACAAAGTCTCCCCAATTCGACCCTGAATTGCCTGGCGCAGGCGTTATAAACGAAAAAGTTGACGGCAAAGTTGAGGAAATAAATAAGCTGCGATATTCTACTGAGCTGATAGAAGTGGCGACAAGATCCGATGAGATCGCAGATTACCGACTGGATTCTGAACGCATAGGTCGGCAAATTCAGCAACACCGTTAAACTGGACAACGTGAGAAGCATCTTGGCAGTTCTGTATTGATTTCGACTTTTCAATGCCTTCCTCAATCTGTCATCTCCGGGACTCGCACCGCCACCTGGGACCATTCTAAGCGCCGACCGTTTGATTGTGATTTTCAATTTAGCGGGAGTTTCTTTACTCTCTGGATCCGGAAGCGTCCAAGGGCAAACGATGCGTCTTCCAGGCATAGAAGAAGAATTTCTTTGAGTCGGCGGTGACATGATGTTGATGTCGTCGGCCGTTCTCGATCTTCGATATCTTTTGTCCACACCTGTTTCCATGGACGTGGCGTAAATTTTCTGCATTTTTCTTTTGCGAAACTTTGAAAAACAATTCGCTTCTTTATTAGGGGACTGAGCGAGGACTTCTCCGATTTCAAAACAACCGCTGGACCGGATCGACCTGCGTGATTCCATGGGATTTTCTTCGCCGATCCGATCGCTGATGCTCATTCGCTGGAATTCAGAACTTGCCAAGCGAAATCCACGGAAGAAGTATCTTTCCCGAGACTCGCCGATGTCGCGCTCCACGCCATGGTAGCTGAAATGCCTTGCAGAGTGGTAGCAACGAAGATGTTGAGACTTGCTGAAACCATTCGACCTGGGGAATTGATTCTTTACGTGTTCATGGTCGACGGGGTATCCTGTTAACGAGAGTTTATTGGAATTCCGGCATTCTCTAATCGGGTAGACTCCCGCTTCGTCTTTTAATCGATTCTGTTTCGAGGCTTGGGACTCGACTGCGCAACGGAACTCGTTATTTTTTGAGTCATACTCCCTTAGATGGGTTTGACCAGCGAATCTGATTCTCACATGGCCTTCGAAGTTATCCACCATGTTTCCTTTGCAAAAGTTTGGCGCGAAAGTTGCAAACGAACGTCCGGAAGGTCTCGAGCAGTAGCACAAAGCAACCCTGTGATTCTGCTTCTGATATTTGCGTATTTTGCAGATAATGCTGGCATTGAGAATGACGATGACGACGGTTGGAATGAGACAAGACAGAAGCGTGTCTGCCCCGATCATGGCGGACATGAAGTACGGGTGACGTGCCACCGGACTGCAGAGGGATTTGCCTATGCCTCTCAGGGGTATGACCTGGTAGGACCAAGCTATGTAGGTGTAGAAAACGAAAGAGGCGGCCAACATAAAAACTGCCCCGCAGCTCGCTCTCTTCCTCGTGCAGATGACGTCCTTGAGTAAAGGGTAGTGGACGGTCACATATCTTTCGGCCGTAAAACTGACGACACTCCAAGCGGCCACGCACCCCGATACCCTGGATACGTACATGACGGCAGGGCACCAGCCGTGGCTCGTATAAAGCAGTACGTTGACTTTCTCTAACCAAACAAATGCCAACGAACTCAGGAAGAGTATGTCGGCCACCGAGAGAGTGGTTAAAAATAGACTCGATGATATCTGTCTCAAGTGAGTCAAAGAAAATACTGCCAATGACAAGGCGTTGCCGAGGATTCCTACCACGATGATGACGGGGGTGAGGTACAATTCCAAGTTGCTGATGATCTTTTCTGCTCCGAATTTCGACGATTCGTTGACAAGACCGGCGAACCTCGACAAGTTGAGGAGGTGCAAGAATATCATCTGACCTTCGGGATTCGAAGTGTTGAATAATCTTTCGAAATGTTTCATTGCTGTTCGATTTTCTTTAAGAATTCTTTAAGTTCGCTTTAAGAATGATGGATTGCAGGAGTTTTGCGCTCATTCGTTGGCTCAAAATCTGGTACAAATTGATAAAATTCCAATTAATAATACTTAATTTCAATTCAAAGAGCTTTTTTCTATTTCCTTTTTAAAATGATTGTCTCAATTTAACTTCTATCCTGGATTTATTTTTCCAGCGGCGATGCCAGGCAAGGATGCCAAGGATTTTTGAAGCACCGTTTGGAGTGACTTTGACATATTATTTGTGTTATTTTGTATGTTATTTTGTATTTTTAGGTTAAAAGGAAAATTTCGACAGCCATAATTTAGCATTAAATCACGATATTTTCCTTTCTTTAGAAATGATTAGAAATACGTTCTTTTATTCAATTTGTCAATCCTTTGTCTTTGACGACATCAAACAAATTGCCTTCGTTTGTTAAGCATTTCTCTTCCAAGAAATTTTAGGATATAAAATTGCAGCATATGGTTTTTCTCAGATTATCGGATCTGATCATTCCAGGAATGTTTAATTGCACAAAATGAGGTCAATCAGAAATCATTAAATATTGCCTTGGATATATGAATTGTATATATTCGTAGTAAACCAATTACTATCGAATTAATTTCTAGATTTTGGAGCCATGAAGCGATGCTAATGCTTTATTATAAACAAATTAAAATGGATAAAACCGTGGCAATTTAATCTGTTCAGAAGCTAATTCTGATTTCGTCCGAAGTAATTTTAATACAAAAGACAAAAACAGGTTGCAAATTTACTGTACACAGTATAGTCGTCCCGTCACTTTAAGTTTTGGCATTCTGAAGATATTATTAACAGATTTTTTTAACTTTTGCATAAATGTTTTTTAATAAAAATTCTTCTTCTTATACGTTCATGGCCAATTCCATTAGGCATAAAAATGTTTCAAGAAATATGGAAAGAAATCTGCCACAAGGCAGATTCATTCAAATCCGATTTCTTCAAAAAGTTATGAGTTTATAATTTATGCACTACAATACAACTTTTATGCCAGTCTGAGAGCAAAAACATGACAAGTACTTTATCAAGAGAAAATATGAGGCTTAAAAATATTTTTTATTTTAAATATTGATATTGATCGATTATTACATTTTTTTGAATTCTTGCCATTATTTGTCAGTCCTTGCGTTATAAGGTGATGTGTTGTTTATAGTCAAAGATTGTTAATAAATGCAAGTTGGCATTGAATAGCAATGATGTCCAGCAAGTCTAGAATAGCAAGACACAGAATAACTCAGGTATTCTGATGACCAATATGAAACTTATTTGTTTTCGAGTGCTTCAAGTTTCTAAAATCGAACTTGTTTACCTAATTTATGAAAAATTCATTGGTTATGACACCCTCACAATGTCTCTAAGTAGCAGTTTACCAAACTGGACAACTAAATGGTCTTAAAATGAGAGACAATTCTAGAAACTGCAATAGTTTTTTATTCGAAAAACTGTCAGCAACACTTTTTGCTGCAAAATAAAAACAAAACTTTGGAAAATTATTGTTGGATCCCTAGATCCAGTAAATTGAAGAATAATTAAACTTATATTGCCGATTAATTAATTTAGTAATTAATTAAATTTAGTGGCAATATAATTTTATAATTAATTAATTGGTACTATTCAGACTCTTTGGTTATGCACCTCGACAAATGGATTTATCTCGGAAAGCAGAGCGAGAGTTAGAGAAACAGCAGATTTCAAGACTTAGACATTTGAAGCATTGTGCATCTTCCAAGCCATCTGACACTTTCAATAAACCTGACCTTCTATAATTAGTTTGAGGACCCCGGGTTATTACATTATTAAGATTATTATTAATTAATTGTTAACTTTTAATCCATAAAAATTGAAAATAGTAATATTATTAATAATAATTATTTTAAATTTAATATTAAAACGACAAACAGATGTGAATGTTTGGAACAAACCAGCAAAGGAATAAATCAAATTAGGAAATAACATTGAAACGGAATCTTGAATTTTAGGATGCGTCAGTGAAATTCTCCATCACTGGATTCGCTGTTTGCCTTCGTGCATCTGAATCATCTGAGACAAAATGACTTGAACACGTCACCCAGGTATAACTCTAAATTTTAAAAGCCTTCTTAATTAAAGGTTCCTTTTTTTCATTTTTTAGTTTTATTTAAGGATTGGATTTTATTCGATGATTTGAATTTGAAACTATTATTTAATATAAATCCAAAGCCTTTTTTAAAAAATGGTTTAATAAAATTTTTAGAAGCCTTAGAATTGTTTGCATTTCAATTCAAAGTCTGATATTGGCCTTTTTAAGCTGCATTACAACAGAAATCCTGATTCATCATCGGATGCTTTTTGAGTCATTGGAAGAGTCTGTTGCTATGAATTCTTCAGGTTCAATTAGACAAAGTTATGCCTTTGACTTGGCACCTTGCTTTTGATTAATTCTCAAAAATTAAAAAAATAATAAATAGAATTTCACCTTTAATTGGCAATTTTGTTCCTTCGTTGGATGTAAAAAAAATTTTATTGCGACTGTCGCCACAGAAATGATTCTGCGCTAAAATGTTCGTTCAAAAGAATTTATAATCCTCGCGATTTTTACGCTAAAAATTATGCCAAATTGATGTGGCAATTTTGTCCAATTTTTCCGCATAACTTGGACCGCCTTTGATTAAAAATTTACAAAAAAAAAGCCGCGACGACCGTAATTTCCGCTATGACTAAAATGGTCATTCCGCGTTTAACCTTCAGTAAAACCATGCTTCCCAAAAACACTGCAATCACACTTCTTCAATTCACAACACCGTCTATTTTATCCTTTTCAGCATCATCATCGCAATCGTCGCCGTCGTCATAATCATTATCTTGTAGTTTGGTCCGCTTAGTATCGTAACTTCGATTTTTAACTGCCACGGACGTAGCAGCGTGTGTTCGAAACCCATCTTGGATGCCGGGTTAACGCACGGGCACAGACTTTCGGCCCTGGGTTTGCTGGGTCCTCCACAGAATTATGCATGTTTGGCTCTTCCATTCTTCACGCTGTTGCCATCGCTATTTAACATTTTCACGAGTTAAAGCCTTCGAAGATTACTATTGATTATTATTATTCATTTTTCATTATTAATATTCATTTTAGATATATTAACTCCGCCCACCAAAGGGCATCTCCGCCCATCGTAATTTAATCGTAATTTTATAATTGAATCAAACGCGAATAATCCAACTACGTTCCCCTTTTACAATACATTGGGGTTACTGCAGGGGTCGAAACCCTGATAACCTCTTGATAATATTATCCATTCTATATTTTCTTAATTGCAAGGCTTATTATTTTATATGGGTATAATATATATTGCATGTGCACATATAATGCATGTGATATATGTACAGTAAAACCATATATATATATATATTGTTGTAACCCGGGGTCTGATGAATTAATTAACGTAAGGATATCTTTATTGGATTTAACTAATGGCAAATACGGCTGGACGATTTGGTCGATTGCTTGTCCTGATCGGAACTGCCTAATGACTCGAATCGCTAGATTAATTAAATAATTAATTAATTAATGTCAGGGATCCAACAATATATACATACTTGAATATATATCTATTTGAATGGCAGATATGTCTTTCGTTCACATCATGACTACCTTTTGTTTTGTTTTTTTTAAAGTTAATACTTTTTATTGGAAAATGTTCAAAATATCGGAAACGTAGAAAGAAACTCGCTTTCATTTTGCCACGTTTACCATTTAAAAGCCTTCTTTTTGTAAAGTTTAAAATACCAGGCACAACTGGATTTGTTCGGCACTTAATTGGCAGAGAGAAATATAAATAAAAATCCATTCCTGCTCAATTATAGATTTCCATTCATTGCTTTTTTCTTCATTCTCTTTTATATCCCACAGTGCTGCCAAATTGCTTTTCAGAGGCCACGGAGATGCATTGTTAATGAACATGCGAAGATGGTTATGCACTTAACTAATATTATTTTAGCTTGTTAATCATTCATTCTTCTGATTTTTTTGTCACGTACAAAACCGCAATAAAATTATTCGAAATACAGGCTTATCAATAAATCTAATAATTTTCGTAATAATAGTAATATTGTAATGGGTGCAATAACAACAACCACGGAAGAATGTGACGCGCATATTTTGTATTTAAATAATAAATTACAAATTAATTAATAAAATTGACGCTTCTACTTCAAACGAATATTTCCTTTTCTGAAGATTGAATATCGAAAGAAAGTTTTTAAAAAAAAATCCTTACAAATCCAAAGCTTTTTTCAACGTCTTTCAATGAAGCATTCGTTCGACAGTAAGATTGTAGATTTATTAAATCCCTCTTCCGGCATTAACAAATGAAAAATAAAAGAATAAATTCATTCACGAAAAACAAATGCCTCACCAACCACAAGATAAAGTGATCTTATTTTACGGCAAACGCACATAACAAATAACAAAAGGAAGGAAATGCTTTTGATTGAAAATCAACTTTTGCCGTCCTGGAAATTTTGAATCCGTCCGAATGTCCTGGAAATTTCCACGTGCTCATCGAAGCACTGATTGAATCTTCATGGATTCCAGCGTTCCATCTTCGTATTTCCTGAATATTTGATGATTTCTTGATTTTAAAAGATAATAACCAAAAACAAAAATACGAAAATATTGTCGGATTTGATCTTTTAGAGTTGTTGTTGTTCGGCATCAAAAATAGCTTTTCAAGGAAGGCGGAGATTCAATTTCAGTTTCACGAATCATACGCCACACGATTATGGTTTCAAGTCACGTAATAAATTGCTTGCGAAGAATGAGTTCGCATTTCAAAAATCACACGTTTATTTCTTGTTTTAAAAACATTTCAGTTAAATAGATTAAGGGATTTTTTTATTGTATCGTTTGCAATAAATCGCTGTTAACAGAAGACATCGATTAATGTTCCATTCAAGTTACCTAATAGTTACAATTATTCGTTGAATTTTGTACGACTTTAAGAGACACAAAACTCGAATATTCGTCTCAAGTCCGCAGAAATCCTGTCCCTGGTAGCAGGTTTCCCATTCAATGGAAAGTCATAACAATGGGTTTTGCGCTATAACTGGAATAAGGTGGCACAAGAAATATTTCAAATAGAATAATTAATTAAATTATTTAATTTAAAACATTTATTTTGATCAAACGCAGTGGTTTCTTTAAATCATTTTCTCATCAGTCAATCCCTCACTCATTCACTCATGTCCTCCAATCTTTGGAAAAACCAAAGAAAATCAAATCGTTTAAATGTAAATTAATGTTAATTCACGTTGTTCTGGTCCCCTTATTTTTTAACTTTAAACAAAACACAGTTTAATTCGTTCACGTGGAATTACATTTTTTTATTTTTAACAAAGAAATGTGTCAAAATATTCTGATTCCACGTTTCATGGACGTATCCGTTTTAAAAATGAGGCCATTTAAGAAAGGGAAGATTTTATTAAAATTTAAGTCTTGGTAGTGGTAGCGGTGGTGATGATGATGATGACGATGACGATGGTGATAAAGGTGATGATGATGATGATGATGGTGATGATGGTGTCGGTGTCATACCTTCCATCTAACTATCCGTCCGTTAAACCATTTTTTACGAATTGTTGTGTATTGTGAAAAGTACAATTAATCTTCATATTAATATGCGTTGTGAATACTGTAATTAATTAAATAATTAATACTGTAATTAATTAAATAATTAATGCTGTAATTAATTAAATAATTAATACTGTAATTAATTAAATAATTAATATTGTAAATAATTAAGCTTTAATTATGTTGATGGCAATCCATTTCACTCGGACATGGCGATGGCCCAGACGATTATCCTCCTAAAGATCAATTTTTTCTGGTATTTCTGGTACACTTAACTAACTCCTTTTCTTTTTAATTCCTAGAAAACAAATTTTAAAATTACTTTTCCAAATATTCATAATTTTTTTTATATCCAACATAGAAGGATCGCTGAATGATCAGAGTAAGTTGTGTAGTGCGCGTTGTGTAGTTGATAAGGAGGCAATTTATAGATGCAATCTCATGCAGGTGCAATGAATGCAAATGAATAACACGATGCAAGCGGATAAGGGAGCATGACTTCCGGTTTAATTCAACTGCGAGAAATAAAATAAATTCTCCTGAAAGTAACGAATAAATCTTCATAAACGTTTAGCGTAATATAAAAGTGCAACTGCTATCGTTGCCATTTTCGTTGAAATATTTTGAATATAATTTATTTATTGTTATTTGAAATATTATTGTTAATTAATTTTCATTTTTGAACAAAACAACTTAAACTTTGAACTCCGGTCATAGTACAAAGAGGTCGATTATTACGAATGTATTGATTAGAAAACTTTGAAAAATGGTTCTTTACTAAAACCAATCCATCTTCGATTTAATTCTAATATCGACTCAGAACAGCATCCTATCCACACCAAATCATTAAACTATTTTTTAAAATATTTTCATCATTAAATACATAATTAAATTAATTTCTTAAATTATTAAATTAATAGTCATTTCCTATCGTCCAAAGCATTCACTTCAAGGAGCTAATTTCAGCTGAAAAGATTTTGTTTAATTAAAAAACTAAATTCACCACAAAATCTAAAAGGCTTCCAAACTGTGCTTCATCGTCGTCGTCATCGCTAGAAAGCATAAACATCTTTTATAGAATATTTTCACAAAAACTTTGAAAACATGAATTCAAAATATTTTAGCCTTGATATTTTTTTTCTGTTTTACAAAGAAAACTCATTTAATTCTCTTGTAAATTGAGAGGCAAATTCAAGTATTGATGAACTTCAAAAAAAGGTCGCCTGTTGATCATTCCACGTGTCTCAAACACATTTCAGACTTTTAATCAAACATGTCTTTCATCTGAGACTCCAGCTTCACGTTTACCACAAGGACATCAAATTGTCAAACATGTCAACGACTGCTGCGGAAGACATCCCTAGCAATTTACAAGAGTTGGATCATCAGATGCAGACGGATTTATATTCAGTATTTAGTATTTATTCATGTCATAAGAGGTATAATCACCTTTCACTATCACGATTAATTGGTGTATGAACAGAGAATTAGTAAATATGAAACAATACTGTGGTTTGGAACAGCTGTCATATTGCTTGGGTTGTTAGCATTAACCTAACTCGATTGCCATCCGAAGTACCGTCTATCCATCCATCCCTCTGTCCATGCATCTGTCTATCAATCCATCCTCCACCCATCCATCCATCTCTGCACCCATCTATTCATCCATCACTCCACCAATCTATTCATCCATCTGTCTATCCATCCATCTCCGCACCCATCTATTCATCCATCTGTCCCTACATCTGTCATACGACTAAATACGACACGTGTAAAAAACACAAACTCTCAAATTGAACCAACATTCTAACGCCGGATTACAGAAGTGTTCGAGCTGAGTGAAAGTATTTTATCTCAAACACTTTAAAGATCATTTAAATTGAATTTAAAATAATATGTTTTTAAATCCCGATTTGACCAAAAAACGCGTGACCAATTGGCTCGAAAACCATGACGGACATTGAAGGTCAGTGAATTATTTCCGTTGTGTTTGTTTTCTCGAAGTCCAAAATTATTTTTTAAATCTGGTCTCAGGGCAGGTTCAAATGTTATTGTATGCCATTTAAGCCTCTGTTTATCAATAGCTCACCCAAAATCTCCGTTTAAAAAATTCAATTAAAAATTAAATAAGAGCTATTGTTTGAAGGAAAAAGAAAATTGTCGATCAGTGGTGAAAGAACTTATACTTAAGATGATGACCACTGCGGCAATAGCGATAATGGACCCCATTGATGACGATGACGACAACGATGATGATGGTGGTGGTTGTTAGTGAGTATTTATAACATTTTTATATTAAAGGTTTTTCAAAAATGAATGAAATTTCATTCACAAAACTTGATTTCAAAAAGTTTCGAAATAAAGTGACAAAAATAAATTCATTCTGTCCGTTGTTTTTAAAGTTTATTACATAATAATTTATGGCATAGTAATGGCTGCTAAAAGGTTTTTACGTTCATTTGAACCAGTCAGGAAAAGTGCGATGTCGGAGAAGTTAATTAATAAGTTGGTTAATTAGTGAGTTGATAAGTTCATCTTCTAAGTTGATTGAATCACTTAAAGTAAGGAGAAAGGGTCTTTAAAATGCATCGGAAATGAAGTTTCTATCGAAAAGATGGCTGAGAATAAACAAGAAAACGAGCAAGAATGCTTAAAATAATTTGGAAAATCTAATCTTCTTTCATAATTTCGGTGACAGATTCAAAAACAAGGCAGATACAAAGTCGAGCAGATGACATGCAGACGTAGTTGTCACTATTCCAAAGAATATTTTCCAAATTCCCCATTCCAGCGTTCCGTATTGTATTTATCAAACGTAACCTTTCGAAGTCTGAGTGAGTGCGGAGCAAAAAAAAAATTAGTGAAGTCTTTAAATTGCTAAAAATAGGTACGGGTGTCTCGATTTGCTTTGAAATATGATGACCAATCAAATAGACTGATTGACAGTCAATAACTTAATTAATCAATGACTTTGGTTAATAGCCAAAGTAAAAATAAAAGATTTTAAAAACTCACGAAGGTAATCTCAGATCATGATTTGATTCTTCGAAAGACTTGTGGTTTTGATTACTACTTTGTAATAACTGAGCACAAGAATTGGTATAATTAATGTGAGGTTTTAATCAATTTTGAGTGCAAAAAAAGTGTTTTGAATTGAAAATCAACCTCAGCTAAACTTAACCGAAAATATCTGCCATACAAATTTGGCCTTGCTTTTGAGCTCAGTTTTTGCCGGAAAAAAACTAATTAAAGATGGATGGAAATGCAATTGAAATTAAGTCAAAATAAATAAACAATGAAGCATATCGGACGGTCTAAAGTTCCAACTCTATGAAAACTTACACTTATCTTTATTTTTAAAACCATCTCAACAGTTCATTATCAACTTAATATCATCTCGTTTACATAATCACTAGAATATCAATTACGTCCCTGTTCCAGCAAGCCGAAGGTGATGGCACGTTCGCAGTCCATCCTGCATCACCGAGCAAGGGTGCGGTTTCCAAATGGCAGACAAATAATTGCTTTCACGTGCATTTTATCAATAAGACGTCCTAAATACCTTTAAATATCCCTTCACTTTGCGACTAAAAAGTCCAACGTTTATTGTCCCTTTTTTCTTATCAAATATGCCGTTGAAATCGAATTGAGGTTCTGATTCAGAAATCCACTTTTGTATTGCAACTTAAATTTCACTCGCTCTAAAATACCAATGCCAACGCGTTTATCCAATCTTTTTAGTGCCTTATAAATTTAAACAGGATGTGAAGGCACTTCTAACCGATCTTATTTGTATAGCCCCTCACCCCATCTAAGGGAGATTCCTGGTGGTGCAGGCCGAACGGGTTTCGTGCACGACACGAGACACTAAGAATCTCAGAAATTCAAAATGTCATTCTACAAAATGTTCCTATCTTTAAAATTCAAAAATAAAAGACGACAACAACTGGAATTACGAAAAGAACAATCAATCATAACATCAAAATCCCTCGACCAGCAGCAGGCATTATTGGTCTCAGAAACTTTTACTGCAAAATAAATAAAAACAATGAACAAAAAAAATTTAAAAATCTCAATTCCTACCGTGTCCATTACTGTAATTACTCCTCAGAGGACTTGTTTCGATTCACGACATTCAGTTTCAAAACTTTTATTGAAACTTTGACGACAGAATTTTAAATTTCTTGTCCGCTTTTAAGCAATTAGGTTCTAAAAAAAATATTTGGTTTCAATCACAATGGAACCGATTTAAGTCGTAATTTTTTATTATACATTTTACGATTTTATTTGCTTAAATATCCACTCTGGAAATGCATCCTAAAATTTTGAATCATTTTGCTTATCCAGTGACAGAAGATGCATAAGATGAGAAGTTTGGAACGCATCAGTGAGCAAAACCTTTTTTTGGTAAAGTCATATCATGTCGTGCGGCAAGCATTTGGATTACGATGCAATTATTATTATTATTTATATTAATTATATAATTATAATTTATTATATATATGTATATATATTGTAATAACCCGGGGTCCTCAAACTAATTATGGTAGGTCAGGTTTATTGAAAGTATTCGGATGGCTTGGAAGATATTGAAGGCCCTATTGCCTAAGTCTTTTCAGCTGCTAATTCTCCCTTTTTTCTGCCCCCCGTTTCCAGATTTGCTGAGCTGCATAATCATACCTAACCAAAGACTCTGTATAACGCTCTAATTTTATATCGCCATATAATTTTACATAATTCTTTGGGTCATATAATTTTAGGGTTATAACATTGCCCCCTCCTTAAATCTGTTCGTCCCGAACAGACATCCATTCCATTTTCATTTTTACTTTAGGAATAGGGTCCGATCTTCCAACAATCCCATGGCTGCAAATCCCAGATCCATTTGCTTTGCCATCTTCTGGGATTTCTGTTTCCTCCCTCTTGCTTCTGCGTCTCGCAAGTTTCAGTCGCGGAACATCGCCATTTCTATGCACACTCTCCTGCTCCACGACGTCGCCAGATCCCAGACTCTCTACAGGATCACCTGCTCCACTCTCAATGCTAGGCATTGTCTCGAAATTCCGAGCACTCCCTTCTGTGATCTCCAATGGAGCCGGAACATCTGCAGGCTCCACTGACTTAGCTGATTCGATGGGCTCCGCTGGTAGATCCGCGGACACCCCCGAAGACTCCACAGTTCCAATTGATCTTAAGGGCTTCGCCGGCAAATCCACGGGCTCCTCGGAAGACTCCACCTGCTTCAGTACCAACTCCGTGCGCTCCACCGGCAACTCCACGTGCCTCATCAATAACTCCATGGGCTCCAACGTCGAGTCCTCTGAGTCCGCCATCACGCACACAGTTTCTGGAGACACGCACGCACTGTGTTCGGATGGGTCTTCTAATGACTCCATCCCAATGCTGCCAGAAACGGTACCTGGCACAACGGACATGATTTGTTCTTCGTTGGGATCATTGCAGAGTTCCTCGCCACATGGAAGCAACACTTTGTTCTCCTCAAAAGAACCATCAGGACTCTTCTCCGTAGAGTTTTCACCTGAGCTCATCGAGGCAACTTGGCACGGAACTACTTCGATTTCCAAAGCTTTTTCGATATTCTTCAGTTCAGCCATACGCTCTTTCCTGATTAGTTCCTGCAAAGCAAACCTGCTGTCTGATGGTGGCCCCCAGAATATGTATTCTTCCGGATCATGACCATTCTCTATCAACCATGCCTCAAGTCGCTCCTGCATCTCGGCTATTAGACCTGTTGGGTTCAGGTTTCGTTGTTTCAACTCATATCTCAGTCCGGGCAGGGTCAATTCTTCCAACCATTTACCCATCTTTTCTTACTTTTAAGTAATAAAGCCTCTACCTTAGTCAATCTTGGATTCCCCTTCAACTCTAGATCCCACTCCTGACACCAATGTAATAACCCGGGGTCCTCAAACTAATTATGGTAGGTCAGGTTTATTGAAAGTATTCGGATGGCTTGGAAGATATTGAAGGCCCTATTGCCTAAGTCTTTTCAGCTGCTAATTCTCCCTTTTTTCTGCCCCCCGTTTCCAGATTTGCTGAGCTGCATAATCATACCTAACCAAAGACTCTGTATAACGCTCTAATTTTATATCGCCATATAATTTTACATAATTCTTTGGGTCATATAATTTTAGGGTTATAACAATATATTATTTCCATGTAATAAAATAATGTTGCGAAAATAAAAGGTACATTTAAGAATTTTAAGAAGATCTCTTTCGATGGTTCACTTTTAACGTTGCGCTTTTAAATTACACTTCTTCATATTCTTCTACTGTAACGTAAACGCTGCAATGCATTAAACAATCTAAATTTAAACAATTTAATATAATTTAATGAACAAGTATTACTCAAGATATCCATGGTAACTGATTAACATCTCCACATCTCCGTCAGTACACGAAAGTGCTTCACAACGGAGAACATCAATTCGCTCATCAGACACCTCCGATGAAATCATTTTCATCATCGATCATTTCCTTTCAACAGCATATTAGGTCCTCTGAAACTATTCCTTTTTTTAATCAGTGTTCTTACGTGTGTATTATATATAACCAATTGTGGTTAGGTTTTACAATTAATCGATTTTTGCGAATGAAAAGTATATTCTCAATATATATATATTGCAACCATTTTATCGCCCGATTTCGCGTTTTAGTTCGAAGCAAAACAGAGTCGATTCATGGAACGTGATTCGTGATTTTTAAAACAATTTCCAAATATTTCTTTTTCATTCCGGAATAATTTATTATTTGTACTTTCATCACCAATCCCCCATGGACCGTCGTGCTTAGCGTCATCATCACCATCTTCCATCACCACCGCCATCACCATCATAATTATCGGCTTTCCTTCACCAATTCTTTATATCGTCATCATCGTAGTCCTCGTCATAATAAATATTATAATTTTTATCATTTTATCGCACGTGGTTCATTGCGTCATAAATATCTTGTAACCACCCACAACTACGACTACGATTCTGATGACGATTGCGGCTTTTATTGGTTCAAGATAATTATTATTATTATTATTACATTAATTATTATTATTCTTATTATTATTATTACGAAATTATTGTTTATTGTTTCCAATATCAGTTTATGTATTTATTAACCTCCAGTCCTTCAGCTATCAACTCGCTTGACTAGAAAAGGATATTTTTATTAATTCATTTTGAGATGTTTTTTTCAATTTTAGAAGATAAATAAGATCAAATAATTGATCGAATGTTTACCTTTATAAGGAAAATATAAATCGATTCATCGCTATTAAGACGATGATAACGTCGACGAAGTAATTAGACGTTCTTCATCAATTTTTGTGGCTGACATTAAGTGCAAACGAGTGAATTATTTAATAATAACTAATAAGTTAATTAATAATCAGTTAATAATAATAATAATAACAATAATAATAATATATCTAAGGCAGGGAAATACAAAATAACATTGAAAATATTAACCTCGATGATTGCAAGTACTTCCTTCTTGTTTGAACCTCGGAAATCTTCAAAAATTCTTATTTTGTTCTCATTTACTTTATTTTATTTTTTTCGGATATTTTTCTTTTATTATTATTATTATTATTATTATTATTATTACTATTATTAATACTATTTATTATTATTTATTAGTATTATAAATTTGCATTAGCAACTGACTATTAATAATATCATTGAATTTAATGATTTGTGGCCAGTAGTTCAAGAATGTTTGGAAACAAAACATTTCTTTTAAGAAATGAACAATTAAATTTTTAAGCGGTCGATTAAAATCTTTAAAGATTCACAAAAACATTCATAAAATATTTATCAGAATTAACAGATTGATCTTGAATCTTATTGCAGTAGTATCATTTCTTATCAACATTATTTCAATTCCCTCCTTTTGAACGTCCCCGGCTCACAATTATTTTTAATTATCTTCATTTGCCGTTTCAACTCGTACTGATTGATAAAGGTGTTTAGTTACATAGAGGAAAAGGCAAATCAATTAGTTAATCAGTCACTGAATAAACCTCCTTTTTTACATGCTCGCATAATTCATCAGTCATCAAAATTTGAGCGAAAACGGGGCAATAGTGGGCGTAGCAGTGGCTTTATAGGAGCAAAAGACTTGCAAATGGTTGCCAGAAACACGAATTGCCGTGGAGTAATTTTTATATCAAATTATAGAGTAATTGAAGTCTCCATTTGGGCACCCATGTAATTTTTAAACACTGATTTTTTAAAATATTCATTTAAAGCGTTGAGTAATCGATAATCATTCAGTTTATGACATTTATTTGCAATATTTATTACATACTTTTATTTGTTAAATGCATGTTTTCTGATGAACATTTTAGTAAATAAAATATTAAACGTGTTTAATTATAATTGTCTGCTTGGGTTGTCGTCTGAGTTTGTCACTGATTCCGAAATAACCACCAACACAAACTGAGTCTTCTGAGACCCAAATAATTGCAATCAGAATTTAACTTCAAATGATAATTGCTTTCCATGAGGTTAATCCAAATCAGTTGCATTCGAAAATGAATAGGAAAATGATGAAGCCAGATAATTTATTATTATAAAAAATTTAATAAACTTATATCAATAGAAAAAGCATTCACTTAAACATGGCTTCAGAAAATATTTGATTCAATTAATCTGCGAATTAAAAAACAGAATTTATTAATCAACTTTCAAATGTCTATATTTCTGCGGAATATTGACATTGGAGTCTCCATCTTACAAACAATTTAAAGAAGTAGTCGATTCGTGATCGATGTTTTTAGCTGCAATTCTAGTTTTAACAAAGTAATAATATTAATAGCCATTATTTTATACATTGAGATCTTTGGAACAAGAAAAAGTTAAATGTGTTAACATGCGTCTCTCGTTACGTCAGATTTCAAATGGGGGAAGCGTGTGTTGTTTATGTGAGTTTTTCGGTCCTGTTTGTTGCAGGTATGTTTTGAAGATTTCCAAATTATCCTCATCTAACTACTGAATAAAATTGGAGAAAAAATTCTATTCCAATTGAATTTAAAATAATCATAAAATCTTTCAATACTACTCGGATAAGTATATTTTAAAGGTAATCGTGTTGCGTTTTCAGTTGCAGCCTACGAGGTCATTGTCCTTCCTGAGACATTTTTAATTCAAAAACCATTTCATTCGAATCTTATGCTATCATGCAGCTCACCTGATGCCCCTCGACGTTCGCAGTTGTTGTGGTATGACAACAACGGGACAGAAGTCAGACGAACTTTTTCCACGTTGGCATTTGCTTGACTATGGCTTTGATTCAATGTTCACCGTCTTTAATAAAATTTAATGTAATAATTTTCAGATCAAAATACCCAGAGGTTTGGTTAGATTCTTTAGATAATAATTTGCTGAAATTTCAGAAGTTAGAGAAATATTTTGAAGGAATATACACATGCAAATTAATAGTAAATGGAGAGGTATCTAAAGAAGTGCAGAGACAATTACAGTTATTTGGTTAGTAGAATTCTCAAAATATCAGATGTTGGATCGAGTGTTGATAGTCCAAGACTTAATGAAATATGAAGAAAAGTACTTCCAGTTCAGGAGCTCTAAAAATTTGGCATTTTACTTTCATGAGTTTCGCTATGGTTTAACACAGCTGTTTGATACCTGTTAGAAACCGATCGACAGTCGATTAAAGCAGTACTTATTATTCCAGTGGAACTGGCATTTTCAAAAGCTCCAACTTTGCAGTTTTTGAAACTAGGAGGAAATGGTCTGATTTTCTGTGAACCGATGCCAAACGTTGAGGTTTCAGTGAAGTGGATCAAGGATTCTGTATATCTATTGGAAGGTGTTACCTTCATTGAATTACCTGTTAGGTCTTGCAGTAGATTTGCAGTTCATTTTTTAAACAAAAATATATTATTATGTAATTTTCATAGAAATTTGAGTAAGCAAATAAATTAGATAGTAGATGCAAAGTATTTAAAACATTTTGGTTATGATGTAAATTCTCGTGTTTTTCATAAACAGGGAAATAAATAGCAAATGAAATTTTTGAGAACTTAATTCTTAGAGTTATTAAAGTTATATTAATATTAAAATTTCTGACCCAAAGGGTGGATAGCTTAAGTTAATTTTGATTTATGTTGATTACTTAAAATAAGATTTATAAATATAAAGCGGAAAGATTCAAGTTCAACAGAAGTGGACTTTTGGTACAAAATGCCGAGGCTGCAGACGCCGGCAATTACGTGTGCGAATTGAAAAGGGATGAACCTTACTCATACGTAATGGAAGAAATCAGAGTAGAAATTTTGGGTTTGTAAGTTCAGACGTTTAAATAGCATTTCTCGCTTTAAGAGTTTCATCCATTCTTTTTCAAAGACCACACGTACTTTCTCAATTCCATTATAATAATTCTGCGGGGTCAATAAGTAACCTAGGATAATTTTACGCTACTATTTTATGATGATGATTTTAGAATAACTTTTGCTGTTTAATATGTTTACTTACTGCTGTTTAATAAAATGCATGCCGACAACAAGATTATTTCAAAAGTTGGATTACCTTTTGGCACCAGAGGAAGTCCCTCTTCTTCTTCATAATCATTATTTTCATTTTTATTTTTTAATGTAGGCTATGAATTCAATTTCATTCTTATTGATTAGATACAGTGAAAATTACAAAAGAGATAGGAAACAATATAGGAATAGAAGGAGAAGATTTTACTCTAACTTGTGAAGCAAGTGGTGAACTTATAAAGTATAAGTTTTTTATAAATGACATCATCCTCAACAACGAATCTGAAGTTGAAGTCGATGAGCTCAGAGGCAGAGTATTCTTTATTTCATTGAAAAGAGGAAATGACGGTAAAGTCACTTGCTCTGCTAGTAACCCGGTATCTGTGGATAATTCTACTGGATATCTCACTATCCATTGTAGGTTTCATTACAAAATTTAATAATGTAATGAGTAAATAATAGTAATAAGTAATAATAGTGATAATTATATAAAAGGTTTTCATGAGAAATATCTAAACATATTCAGTTCTAATTTATTAATTTTATGTTCTTTATCTTTAAGTCCCCCCTTCGATACTGTCGTTTCCCAACGGAACTTTTGTAAAAGGAGAGCACATTTCGGTCAAATGTTTATTTGATGGACAACCAACTCCTAGTGTGAATATAACAAAAATAGAAAATGTTAGCCTTGAAAATGTTTTTTTTTTGTTATTTTAATGAAGAATAAATGATTATTATTTATTATGGATGGCTGAGGTTAAATATGTTTCCATAAATAAAACGTGAAAACAGATTTAAATAATTGATATTTATTTTTTTTATTACATGAAAAAACGAGTAATGAACGACTAAAATCGAACAAAATAGTAAAATTTGTGTCATTATGGTCGTTTTAAGCCATTGAAATGTATTTTGTTATGATTTGTAATAATTTATTATTTGCATTGTGACATTCTGGAGGTAACTTGGATTACTTAGGCAAATTGCTCAACAAACTTGTTTTACTTATAGGACGTGCGTTTTGATGGTGGAGTTTTAGAAATAAAATCTGCAGCTCCAGAAGATGCTGGGTTGTATACCTGCTTCATTATGTCTCCACTAGGCAACGATTCTGCAACAAATTTGATAACTATTGATTGTCAGTGTAGTTAGGGGTGAACTAAGGAGTTAAATTAAATTGTTGAATATTTCATTTCCAGATAGACCAATAGTTTCGCCTGACCAGTTGACAAAATGGACTACGTATGTAGGTATAAAACGCAATTTGTCATGTCACGTTCAGGCACACCCTTTACCAAAATTTAAGTGGTTTTTGAATAGTGTTGAATTAACTGATAATGCTACCTTCCAAATATTTAGCAATGATTACGACAGTCATTTGCAGGTAATAAGTAAATTTATTTCTGTGGTGCTATATTGACAGCAATGAATGACAAAATCATAAAATTAACTTAAGATCTCTCTCGAAGAAAATGATCAATATTGGTTGTTTTCAATGGGCATACCAAGAATTGAGTGCGTGGCAAGGAATTATTTGGGAGTACTTTCTGTTGAAATGAAACTTGAAAGATCATGTAAGGAAAACTTTAAATTTTACAAATTAATAAGTCATTCACTTGAATTGAAGAAATTATATAGCTTTTGTTTGGGTTGGCAATATTTGTTTGTCTTTAGTGGCATGTAACTTTATTGCCATGAATAATCTTAGTCCTGGTAATGAACCAAGATCCCAAGAGGAAATCCTTTCATACTTTCCTTAAGACTTTGTGGGTTGATATCATTGAACGTTATCATCATTAGTCGATACATAGCTTGAATGTTTTGATTGATGGATTACTAGACTTGATTGATGTCATTAATAATGCTAAAGGATATAATTTTATATGATATTACATGCTTATTGGTGACAAGTGTGACTTTGTATTTGGGATTATGTAGATAATGTACACCAGCACAAAGTTATAATTCTTCACTGGAACTTATTTGTTTCTTAATTTAGTGTCTCCAGACCAATTGTCAAATATTTCTTATGTGGCTTATCCATGTCAGATAGATTTCTATGTTTCCTTACCTGAAACCCCTGTAGATGAACCTATTCTTGAAATAGAAGTTGAAATACTTGAAAATACCACGACCTTTCCTTGGAGTATGTTTTCTGCCTTTTATTTACTCTAAATTAAATAAGCAATAAGTACATTAAAACCTGTCTATAGGGACATCTAGATTATGCATGAAAATAGTTTCTCTATGGGGAAGTTGTCTATTTTATCAGGTGTTAAACTTGTTAAACCATAGTAAAATCGGTTCCTAGAAAAATGGTCCCTAAGTCAGGTTTTACCACACCCTCGGGTGTCCCAATTTGCAGGTTTTACTGTACATGTGAATTTGAGTTTCGTTATTATTTGTTACTTTAACAGTAACATCAAACAAATTTAATTTTTAAGTTTTCCAACAGATTTGAGACAATTTGAGAGATAATTTCTTCAAAGTTATCGCGGCACAAGGGGTCACAATCTCAAGCTAAAGCAATGCAAATTTTCTACCGACGTCGTCAAATATTCTTTTTGCAATAGGATTGTTCAACCCTGGAACTCATTACCACCTGATTTTATTAATGCTACAACCGTTTCTAGATTCAATGCACTTATAAGAGACTTTGATCTTAGCAAATATCTTACATATAACTAACTCTCATTGTAGTCATTATCGCCACCCTGACTCATACTGTCATTGTAATTTGTCCTTGCTCGAATTGGAAATCGAAAACTGTGTTAGTGGTCCTATTGGGCCCTTCAGTTTGAATAAATGAATGAATATATATGTAAAAACATAAAACACTGTAATTTGGTATTTTGTCCTGTGGCATCAGTTTGCTGTTTACTCGTATTCTATATAAGTAACGAGAAAAAATGACGCCTTGCTCAATTCAAGTTATTTCAAAATAGAATAGGGGCTCATTTTATTGGCCAAGTCAACTGTATTTTCAAGCATTTCTGTCTGGTGAACTTCTGCTGTTATAACTTGCTTGTAATTTTAATGCCCTAAAGTCCTTGGTTTTAAGTGAAACTTTATTCTTCTTAGGCATATCCTCAAATAGAAAGAAAAACAATTGCAATAAAGTACCTGTAAAAATTTCAATTAACATTTTTTTTCAGATTTTCAATTCCTTTGATTTGTTGAATTATCACTTCCTAAATATATTTCATGCATCACAGATTTTCAGTAAACATGGGTTTTAAGATATAAAAGGGATATAACTTGTGTCCCTTTTGGAATGGCTCTCCTATTTTAAATCAGGCATTGTCCTGATCATCATTTAGACACCATTGGCATCCAGTTACCTGAGTAGGATGAATTAATAAAAAAATTTAATCTTTATTGAATTTCGCTTTCAAGGCAACCATATTCAAGTAAGACGTCTGAGGCAGGAAACTTCCTATGAGATTGGCATTCGGGGAGTTTCTGATGTGGGTGGAGGAGAATTTTCATTTGTTGATGTCACCACACTTTCCCCAAGTTCGTTTCATAGAAAATGTTTTCAGCCACAAAAAACCTAACATAATTTTTTTCAGGCTTATAAATTCAATAAATTTTTAATAATTATATAAGTAAATTTTTTATATATGTATTTTTTCAATTTACTTAATTAAATTTAAACTAATTAAACTTAATTAGTTAACACAATTTAATAACTTAAGTTATTAAAATTACTTTAAGGTGCACCTTATCCCATTACATTAATCTCAAGCATGAATTCATCGAGTGATACTTCATACCTAGTGGAATGGGAAGAACCAATTGACACTTGCCTTCCAATACTACAGTTCCAAATTAAGTACAGAAGAGTAAAAGCACTTTATTTGTTATTTAAAGGAATTAGGACAATACATGGCTCTACCTTTAACATTTTAGATTTCTGCAGATCCAGAACCCGACATTGCTAAACCACTAGAAGAATGGATAGTTTCCCATGAGAAAAATGGCTTGGCAGTTACTACAAACATAACATATCTTAGACCAGACTCTTACTATCAACTTGAAGTTTTGGCTCAAAATGATCTTGGTTGGTCTCAAGCTCACAGAGTCTTCATCTTCAAGACTTCCTTGGAACAGAGTAATAGACTATTTGTACAATAATATAAATGGTTAAGTGTGGTGGAATACTGTGCTCCATTTAACACAAATTATTGAAGCTAACTAGAGCATCATGTACCTATCCATTTTGCTTTGGCTACCTAAATCACCTTCATGCTTTCTGATCTACATTATTACATACTTCCATTATCCTAAAACATCCAACATCTTATATACCAATTATAATTATTGAGGATTTGCCTAAGAACAACCAATTATAACAACATTCTCCTTCTTTACACTTTGTCCTTGTTGATCCATTCTCTGCTAGAGGTAGAATTAACCCTCATCATTATTTGCATTCACTTAAAAGGTTAATAGCAATATATGGTAAGGTTTGATTTTGGACAAGTAAAAGTTTGTAAAATTATTGCTGTATACTATTGTCTCTTATCTGAAGTGAAAGCTAAATTGTAAATCATACCAAGGCTTTCACAGTTTTTACAATTTGGTCACTTCTTGTCATTAACAGCAAGTGAAGTGGAGATATTTTTGCTGGTAATTGGCATTTTGCTGCTTAGCCTATTTTATATGATTATTGAAGCAATATTTTATGTCACTAAACGACGTGGAATTATCAACTATCTCCTTTCGCGAAAGGAAAGTATTGCCAGCCACTGAACAACACATGATTAGGACAATCTCCTCAAACTAGTCTAAATAAATAACAGAAAACAACATCTTATGTAACCTTTGGAATGTTTTCTGATGGGATTAAATTCTGTTCACTGGAATTTAGTGTGATTTATTATCTTGTCTTAGTTATTATTAAATCATAATTAATCATTGACAAACGTGGTGTGAAACAACATATTGAAATTGCGATGCATTAATTTGCATACATTGTAATTGGTAAATAGATTCTTAATAACTCAGGTGCTTTCAGAAGTGCCAGCCTTGCTTAAATCATTTATCTACCAACCCACCTACTCAAAACATTTTGCATGATTTACATTTGATAAAAATGTCAAACTTATGAGAAAGGAAATTCTTAAAAGTTGTACAAATCAGTTGCTTTTCTTTTCTTCCCAAGGTCTTGGACTTCTGATATTCTTCCAAGAATTTATATCCATTTTCTGTAGTTCCTGGAAACCAAAATGAATGTTACAAATCTTGAATTTGTGCTAATATGCTGGTTATGTGCATGATCACTAAGCATTAAGTACAGCTTGCATTAGAGGTTCACACATGTTCAGAATGAGTAAACAATTAATGTGAACAAAATCTAGGCCCCTAATACTGTGGTCACTCTGACCTGGTATTCACTTTCTAATGTTGGCCTCTCTTCAGGTTTCTTCATCTGCTCCTTTAATGACCGTTCCTCATCTGGTGACATCTGTTATTAAAAACATCGAATTTAACCTCTACTGTGATTTAAGCCTAACAACGATATTCTCCAAATTACCTTACTTTTCCTGGCTGAGTATCTAATTTCAGCAAAATATTTTAGACCATAAGATCCACCCACGAGTAGTACCTGAGGGCAATTACTGTTACCTTTACGAGGAATTTGTTATAAAATGCGATGTAATGAAATTAATGAGGCTTGATTTGTTTAGCGAATACATGTTGATGCCGTCCTCTTCGTTTTTAAAAGGGCAAAATGCATCTCATTTCTAATTACAATAACTAAAAGTATTTTAATTACGATAAAAGGTAAGCCGCGCCTCCAAAACTTCATCTTCGCGATTCACAATACTTAATATCGACTATCTAATAAACAATTAAAAGTTAATTCACGTTTATAATAACAAGAAAATAATATCATTATTAAGCTAAAATCATTTGTATATTATATTTCGAAAATGTTAAGAAATAGGTTCAGATTGATACAATTTATCCAAACGCCAAATTGTATAATAAATGCCAACACCTGTTTTTTATCTGTATAACTTTTAATATGAGAGCCAATAATAATTTTGTCGATACTAGATTTTACAAAAAATTAGGTTGGCTATTCCTTTGTTATCGGATGCTTAATTGGACCTTTATTTCAAATAACCAATTAATCCTTCCAAAATCTTCGAAACAACAGAATTCAATACTAATTCCTAATATGCATATAATAAAATCGGTGGCAAAGCTAGTATTATAACTGCACGAGGCCCTTTCCCAATAGGTGCTGATCTTCGATTGAAATTCCGGAAAGCTCTCATATTTAATGAAACTGCGAGTGAAGGTCTAATTTTAGACTGCGTATTCTTTGAAAGCCATCAATCATTTTGCTTTTATTTCAAACAATTGCCTTCGAGTTCGCGCTAGCTATAAGCCCGTTTAATTTAAACTATTTTTGCTTCTTAACTTATTGGAGTTTGACCCATATAAAAGGGCTGGATCTGTTCTCAGAGTTTTGCCAAGCTCAAAGGGTCAACAGACGTGGACGACGGTGAAGTTGGCAAACTTTCGGCAAACTTTTTGAACGCCAATATCTCCGGAACGGAAAGAGCTAGAACCAAAATTCTTTTTTTAACTGATAGATAATGTTCACGGAAATTATGTGGACATAATAAAAAAATTTTATCTTTAACGGGAAATTTAGTACAAGTGGCCGATGCTCAAAGCCGATTTCCAGGAAAACGGAGCTTTGTGCGAAAAATCGACAAACGAATTCAGAATCTGCATTGAATTATCTTTCTAAAAAAATACGTTTCGACATTTCGCCATCGGTCAGAGTACCTCAAAATTAATTCTGAAAGCTCCCTAAAATTTGTTTACATTGCGAACCGAAGACAACGAATGCGCTAAATTTAACAAATATTTCCAATTTTAACAAAAGATATATAGCAGAAATAGTTCATATCACTACAATATGACATAATTTGGTTAGAACAATTTTTTAAATTATCGTTAAGCATCTTTTGCTTGAGCAGGCTGATGTCGTGCAAGTCACCAAAGTCACAAAATGAGGCAGCGCAGTCAAATCCGACTTTGTGCGAAAAATTCATCAATACATTTTAAAAGAACGCAGAAAGACCTTTCAGAAAATATACGATACAATTATGTGGCATCGGTTTAAGACGCTCTATGACCTTATTATAAACGTTTCCCAGCAACCCACATGAGGTCATTCCATCGTTAGGCAAGCTGTCCTCTTCTCACTATGATTTGTGCCAAAAATCTTTTTATGCATTCTTATAGCACGTTAAAATATCTTCCAGAAAATGTAAAATACAATGCTGGCGCTCCGGTATAAGGCGCTCTATAACCTTATTATAAATGCACCATAAATTCTAAGATCTTTTCTTTTCATCGTTTGGGGCTCTTCTCACTCGTCACACTGGTTTGTGCGAAAAATTGACTCTACTATTTCGATAGCATTTTCAAAGACCTTTCAAAAAATCTACAACACAACTATAGCGGACCGGTACAAGGCGCTCTACAATTTTTTTTAATACTGCTCCTTAACTGCTCACACCTTTTCTTTCCATCGTTTGACGCGCTTTCCTCACGTCACTCTGATTTGTGCCAAAATTCTATTTACACATTTCAATAGCTACTTCAATGGGCTTTCAGAAAATCTACAAACAAGTAACAGCACCCCTGTGTAACACTTTCTGTAATCTTATTATACGAGCCTCTCACATCTCTCTATCTTCGCTTTCAATCGTTCGTCGTGCTGTTCTCTCGCTACTCTGTTTTGTGCGAAAATTTGAGTCTAATAATTCAATAGAGCTTTCAAAGACCTTTCAGAAAATCTATAACACAACTCTAGCGGACCGGTACAATGTGCTCTATAATCGTTTTAAAACTGTCTCCAGCTGCTCACATCTTCTTTTTTCATCGTTTGAAGCGCTTTCTTCATGGCGCTCTGATATGAGCCATATTTTGATTCCAATATTTCAATAGAACATTCAAAGACCTTTCAAAAAATGTAAAACACAATGCCAGCGCCCCTGTGCAAGGCGCTCTATAACCTTATTATAAATGCACCACAAATTCTAAGATCTTTTCTTTTCATCGTTTGGCGCTCTTCTCACTTGTCACACTGGTTTGTGCGAAAAATTGACTCTACTATTTCGATAGCATTTTCAAAGACCTTTCAAAAAATCTACAACACAACTGTAGCGGACCGGTACAAGGCGCTCTGTAATCTCGACATGATCGCCGAACTCGATTCTCAAAAGTTGCGATGATCTGTTATTTCCAATTTACTCTAAAACCACAGCATATTTGGAGCCGAAAATTTGGTAATGAAGAGATACATTATTAAGACACAACATGTCTGAAAATGGGGTCAGAAAACCGTCTTAATACATTAATCCGAGACTTAAAACGAATCGCGTCGCTTAATTTAATTCAGAAAACTCGCTATTATTTTAGTCTTTTCGGCCAAAAACTCCAATTTAATGTTTGTTAAGTACTTTGAAAAGTATTTCAAAAGCTTATTTGTACTAAGATGAATGACATACCTACATTTCAAAATTATGAGAATGAAAATAAAGGTTTATGTTTCCTAATTTCGTTAATAAGAAATTTCAAGTAAAATTAATTTTAGAAAAACATTACTGACAATTAAATCTTTATTTTGAGATATATAATATTAGTTTTGAATAAACTTCATATTTTAAATTTATCAGGCCGGTCCCCGACGAATTGTTTTCAAAACATGTCAGGGGTTGTCTATAAAGAACGTTTGCAAAATTGCTCATTTTTACCACAAAAGTTTGCTATTGATAGCAAAATGAACTTTTTGAAGATAGTTTATCATACATTTTATCAAACTTTAGGTTTTTGAATTTTTAGAGTTTCGCGTCCATTTTATATTTACGAGATTATAAGAAAAACTATTCACTTTAGAAGTCCCAACTTCGGCTTTGTCATTCATATTTCTTATTATTAACCTATTGCCAAAATTATTTTGAATTTAATTTTTTTATAATTTTCGTAATTGAGAAAAAGAGCCTATAGGTCTCAAATCCAAGTCAATGGACTTGATCGCCGAACTCGATTCTCAAAAGTTGCGATGATTTGTTATTTCCAATTTACTCTAAAACCACAACAAATTGGGAGCCGAAAGTTTGGTATTGGAGAGATATATGATTAATACACAACATATCTAAAAATGGGCCCAGAAAACCGTCTCAATATATTAATTTGAGACTTAAAATGGATCGCGTCCCTTCATTGAAATTCAAATAACTCGATATTATTTTTCTTCAAAAACTCTTACTTAATGCCTGCTACATTTACTGGGAATGTATCAAAAGCTTAGTTAGGCCGAAATCTATGACATAAATGAATTTCAAAGTTATTGTTGCTGTAATTTAAAGTTTGTTTGATATATTGTGAATCGAATGAGACGTAAATTGTTAAATATAGTTGAGTTTTAGATTTTGAGTTGTTGCTTCGATTATTGCCCGGCTGCGTAATATCTAGGCTTTTTAACAATGGTAATTTTCGCCCGGCTAGCTTTATGCAAGTTTCATATATCTGAACATTTAAACGTCAATTATCAGCTAAGTAAAACAAAGCAATTGCTTAAGTCTGGATTTTACCAAGCAAAGCATGAAAATTATTTTAATGTTAGTATTTTTGATGGCAAAATTCTTAATTCATCTATTAATCTTTACTTATCCGAATCATATAAATGATACCCAATTAATGACAACGAACAAAAGATATGTCCTCTATAACAAAGCATTTCTTTTTCTCAGACAAATTAGATAGATAAAGTGTGGAGATCGGTGGTAGTTTTAGACCTTTCGACATTTGGCAGTAGAATTTAGGCAAGCTTTTATATGTGAAAGCTTTATGTAGGCGAATTGCCTATACAATACCTTATATATACCATAATATAGGTCTGAAAGGTCTTTGAAAACTCTATTGAAATATTAGAATCAAATTGTCGCACAAAGCCGAGTAGCGAGAGAACAGAGCGACGAAAGATTGAAAGCGAAGAGTTCTGAGAGGCTCGTATAATAATGTTATAGACAATCTTACACAGAGGTGCTGTAATTTTTTAGTAGATTTGCTGAAAGCCCATTAAAGCAACTATTGAAATGTGTAAATAGAATGTTAGCACAAATTATAGGAAGTGAGGAAAGCGCGCAAATCGATGGAAAGAGAAGATGTGAGCAGTTGGAGACAGTTTTAAAACGATTACAGAGAAAATTGTACCGGTCCGCTATAGTTGTGTTATAGATTTTCTGAAAGGTCTTTGAAAGCTCTATTGAAATATTAGACTCAAATTTTCGCACAAAACAGAGTAGCGAGAGAACAACACGACGAACGATTGAAAGCGAAGATAGAGAGATGTGAGAGGCTCGTATAATAAGATTACAGAAAGTGTTACACAGGGGTGCTGTTACTTGTTTGTAGATTTTCTGAAAGCCCATTGAAGTAGCTATTGAAATGTGTAAATAGAATTTTGGCACAAATCAGAGTGACGTGAGGAAAGCGCGTCAAACGATGGAAAGAAAAGGTGTGAGCAGTTAAGGAGCAGTATTAAAAAAAATTGTAGAGCGCCTTGTACCGGTCCGCTATAGTTATGTTGTAGATTTTTTGAAAGGTCTTTGAAAATGCTATCGAAATAGTAGAGTCAATTTTTCGCACAAACCAGTGTGACGAGTGAGAAGAGCGCCAAACGATGAAAAGAAAAGATCTTAGAATTTATGGTGCATTTATAATAAGGTTATAGAGCGCCTTATACCGGAGCGCCAGCATTGTATTTTACATTTTCTGGAAGATATTTTAACGTGCTATAAGAATGCATAAAAATATTTTTGGCACAAATCATAGTGAGAAGAGGACAGCTTGCCTAACGATGGAATGACCTCATGTGGGTTGCTGGGAAACGTTTATAATAAGGTCATAGAGCGTCTTAAACCGATGCCACATAATTGTATCGTATATTTTCTGAAAGGTCTTTCTGCGTTCTTTTAAAATGTATTGATGAATTTTTCGCACAAAGTCGGATTTGACTGCGCTGCCTCATTTTGTGACTTTGGTGACATGCACGACATCAGCCTGCTCAAGCAAAAGATGCTTAACGATAATTTAAAAAATTGTTCTAACCAAATTATGTCATATTGTAGTGATATGAACTATTTCTGCTATATATCTTTTGTTAAAATTGGAAATATTTGTTAAATTTAGCGCATTCGTTATCTTCGGTTCGCAATGTAAACAAATTTTAGGGAGCTTTCAGAATTAATTTTGAGGTACTCTGACCGATGGCGAAATGTCGAAACGTATTTTTTTAGAAAGATAATTCAATGCAGATTCTGAATTCGTTTGTCGATTTTTCGCACAAAGCTCCGTTTTCCTGGAAATCGGCTTTGAGCATCGGCCACTTGTACTAAATTTCCCGTTAAAGATAAAATTTTTTTATTATGTCCACATAATTTCCGTGAACATTATCTATCAGTTAAAAAAAGAATTTTGGTTCTAGCTCTTTCCGTTCCGGAGATATTGGCGTTCAAAAAGTTTGCCGAAAGTTTGCCAACTTCACCGTCGTCAGACGTGGTCCTTTCAATGTTAAATTGCTGCTCATCATTAACTCCATCTTTTCTGGTCTATATTAATGGCGAGGACATTTAACAAATTTTCTCCCCGAATCTCCTGCTTCCAGACCCAGTACTTTACAATGTCAAATATCAGTACGCAGTTCTTCCCCGTCAACATCAGTGGCATGAAATGAATAATTTCCAAAATCTAAGCACTTTTGACGGAGGACATGATGGGCATACTTCAGTCCCAAGTAGAGTTTATTTTCAATTAAGTCGTTTAAAAAGTAGACCAGACTCACGACAGATCCACCCAACAGCTGTACAGCAGACGTTGGTCAAAACAGCAGTTTGTAAGTTGTTAGAATAAGTGTGTCCAGTTTTCCTTAATGGGTTAAGTATATAATCCAAAAAATTCATC
The DNA here is from genome assembly GCA_034509925.1 of Hirudinaria manillensis. NCBI lineage: Eukaryota > Metazoa > Annelida > Clitellata > Hirudinida > Hirudinidae > Hirudinaria > Hirudinaria manillensis. The sequence continues at coordinate 6,261,423 of CM067528.1, read as the reverse complement.
ACTGCTACCCTGAGCCCTATTGGCGCTCCCCATCCACCGGTGCCCATGCTAATGCCTTGGCTGACTCTCTCGCTAGGCTGCCAGTCTACATCAATTCAATTTGTTCCTAAAAATCAATCTTACCGTTGTGCGTTCTACAGACGATCAAAACCATCTCCGACACTTGGACTCTAATCAACATTCGCGCACGCATGCTGCCATGAACATCGTTACTTACTGTTATTTTATTATTCACTCAACGCATTCAAAATCCTGGAAAAAGTTAAGAATGCCTGGCTTAAGTAAGATGGCTCTTTAGCCCAACTTGAATCAAACTCATCGATTTGACTTGATCCAAAATCTGCCATTTCAATTTATAAAAACAAATTACTGACTTAATTGAAAACAAATCTCAAGGCTCAATTCCATATAAAGTTGTGAAGAATTACATTTTACTAAAGCCGATTCTAATACACTTTTGTGTCAAAATGTTATTGTTATTATAAAATATGATGAAATCTATACCAAGCAGTCTTTATTGTCAATGGATATTAATTCATCAGCAAAACAACTGCATGTAGAACTATGTGATTAAATCCAAATAAGTTTCATAAATTGAAGAGTATTAATTTAATCACAAATAGTTATATTAAATGTAATTATATTGCCAGCTATTATGTTAATTAGACATGGATGAAACACTGTCTTTTAAGAAATAAACAAAGAATGTTTGGCAAAATGTTAAAAAAAAGCTACCATGAAACATTAATTTGAAAATGTGCATTGGTGCTATATTGCATCTTATATACAATCAGCTGATGGTCCTAAACAATCATAAAATAACAGCTGGTTGATCAACAAACAAATTCAAGAAGCAAATGAAACAAAATTCTACAGAATAACTTCTTGTCTTCAACAGATATTAAATATTATTCAACAATACCCCCATAAATGCAGGAATTTCTGACAAACTTCAAGTCAAATACTGGACGACAGTGTAGATAGAGTTGCGATCGACCGAAGTAATCAAATGATATGAGTCATCGAATCTGCCAAACTAAAATAAAATGAGTGCAGCATGGAAGGTTATCTCGAAGCATTTCTGCAGGGAACTAGATAGGGGGCCTTTCAAAGGGAAATCTCGATGCAATCATGAACGAAATCTTATCTCTGAAACAAAAGGCAACAAAACCTGCCAAAACGGCGAGCCCGACCAAGGGCCATAACAGGTAATTGTCGGCCTTGTGAGGCGAGGCATTCAAGTTGTCCAAATCATCGTGGCTTTTCCTTATTCAACAAAATTTAAAATCTTAATTAATTTAAGAAAATTAAATTACAAATTTAATCACAAATTAAAATTTGAGAATGTTTCTTTAATTTAGCTTGCTTAAGGAAGTCTAATTAATTACCACTTCTGATTGATTTTAGAAGCCTTTGCATCAGCTGTTTCTTCTAATTCAGAGAGATCTAGGGAGCAAAATTTCTTTAATTTCCTCAGCTGTCTCTTTGTCAATTGAGAAGGTGTCTTCACGTCACATCCTCGTTTTGCTTCCATGGCATCTGAAGAATGTGAGACTTTTGGGTGGATATGTTTGTTCTTAGGTTTGCTAACAATCTCATGCAAACATTCTTTTGAAGACTTTTCAACTTTACCCTTATTTTTACAAGCATTAACCAAAGTATGACTAGAAGTATCTGCATTATCTAGGCCTGTTCTTGAGTTTGGGCCAGAAGCGTGGGATCTCTTGGGCGTGCTTTTCTTTGATTTCCATTCACTCCATGCACTGTCATTTGACTTTATCAAATTTGGCATACTGGAACACTCAGATGGTTTCATTGAATCATTTGTGGTCAAATTGTGATTTTCATCCCTTATACCCTTTCCATTAAGCAACATCGAGTCCTTAGCAAAAAACGTTTGAGTATTTTGTTTTGTTTTTGATGTTAATTTGGTTGCAGCTGTGTCTGATAAACCTTCCATTAGTTTATCCTTGTATGATATCTTGGAAATGGAAGCCAATAAAGTATCCGAGGAGCTACTGATGAGTGGCTTTATCAAAGGGAAAGGTTCTTCAATGGTTCTTTTCTCACTTCCTTCAAGATTTGAAGATAAATCAATCTTCACGCTTTGGATACTAAAACAAAACATAAGAGCAGTTGAACAAATCAGTTTTTAAATTACCAGCATTTGTATATGTTGTGACGATGTGCGAGGAGGCGGGGCCGGATGTTGTCGAACGATAGTTTTGAGCGTGTTGGTTCTTTCGAAGTTTGAAGTTCGTTTCGTTTCTAAAGACATAACAACTGGCGCAGTCGACAAAAGAAAGTTCAAAATTTGTTTAGTTTCCAAAATGGCCGACGTTGCAAAGTTGTTGGAAGCATTTACACAGCAAATGGAATTGTTGGTCCGTTCAATAGCTACAAACACTACACACCACACCGTTCCGAATTTTATTCCTTTCGAACCTAGCAAAGAATTGTGGAATGATTATATGAACCGCTTCCAGTCATTCATTGAAGCGAATTCAATTCCAGCATCGAAAATTACGCAAGTGTTTCTGACAAACCAGTCCGCTTCTATTTACAAACTTTTGCAAACAACAGCTTCTCAAAAACCAACGCCGTGCGAAGTAAATAAATTGGACTTTGCTGAAATCCAAGCGGTGATGATGCATAACTTCAACCCCAAGAGATTTGTGATTCGAGAGAGATTCAAATTTTGGACTGAGCTAAAAAGACAACCAGGTGAAACAATTCAGGAACTCGCGGCGAAAATTCGAAATGCCGCCACCACATGTGACTTCCCTAGTATAGAAGACACACTAGATGAAGCTTTAAGAACAAGATTCATGTGTTCAGTTGACAACGAGGCTGTGCTCAAAGCGTTGTTCAAAGTTCCAGAAGATGAACTAACATTCAATCGAGCAATTGAAATTGCTATGGAAGTTGAAGAGTCTGCCAAAGTTGCGAAAGCTACAGTACACGGCACACCAGAGGACAATCGGGAACTGGTAAATAAAATTTCAAAAGAGACAGAAAGTAAACCGGACAAAGCAGATTCCAAGCCAATACGAAAACCTCAACAACAGAGACAGGAATTTGCAAAATTCACATTCCCGAAAGGAACTTGTCCAAGATGTGGAAACAAAGGACACCACGCCAATGACTGCAGACATATTAAAGCTAAATGTCATTTCTGTGGAATCATTGGACACATTGAAAAGGCATGTTTTAAAAAGAAGTTCAAAAGAGACAGGCATGTAAATTCAATCCACACAATTCCGAGCCACACACCTCTGACTCAGGTGCTACAAATTGCACATTCAGAATTTGTTTTTGAATTAGATAGTGGAGCCAGGGACAATTTTTGTGCAATCGAAACTTGGAAAAAGTGGGGAAAGCCCAGGCTAAACTTTTCCAGTACAAGATATGTTTCGGCAACAGGTGATCCCATTCCGAACATAGGAGTCTGCGAAGTCATAGTTTCGACATCGGACGTCAAAAACGTAGCTCTAGAATTCAATGTCACCAAGTTACCAAAGCTCAACATCATTGGGAGGAAAGCCATAGTCGAATTAAAAATCGACGTTTCAAGCTTGCTACACAACCACGTTTTGAAAATTGATGAAGATCTTGATTCGAAAACCGTTGAAAAAGCGTGTTATAAAATTTGCCACGATTTCAAAGAATGCTTCGAGCCAGAACTTGGTTGTTTGAAAGATTTCGAGTTAGAGATAAAATTCAAACCAGACTCATCGCCAATTTTTGTCAAGGCAAGAACAGTGCCATTTGCAATTCAGGAAGATCTAAACCAGGCTCTTGATGCAGGAATAAAGAAAGGGATTTGGACCCCAACTCATTTCAATGATTACGGAACTCCAATTGTACCGATTCGAAAGAGTCTGAAACCTGGAGAGCAGAAAGCCAATTTTAGAATCTGTGGCGATTATTCTGTTACCGTAAATTCACAATTAGAACCACATAGATATCCAATGCCCCTTCCAGAGGATCTGATGAGAAAACTGGGAGGAAGTCGATACTTCAGTAAAATCGATTTGGCTGACGCATTCAACCAAATTAAACTTGCACCTGCGAGCCAGAAGAAGCTCGCGCTGACAACAAATAGAGGAGTGCTTCTTCAAACGAGACTACCTTTTGGTATCATTTCAGCCCCGGGTTATTTCCAAGAGATAATGGACAAACTAACTTGCGATCTGCAAGGAGTAGCAGTCTATTTGGACGATATTCTTATCGGAGGTTCGAATTCCAAAGAACATATTCAAAACCTGAAAGTATTACTTCAACGATTGAGAGACAAAGGTCTCAGATGTAACAAAAAGAAATGCATTTTTGCTAAAGATTCAATTGAATACCTTGGACTTGTTGTTTCAAAAAGCGGAATAGAAAAAGGGAAACGAGTTGACGCCTTGACTAGCATGCCAAGACCAACAAATGTCCCGACATTGCGATCGTTTTTGGGTTCAGTTCAGTTTTACCACAAGTTCATTCCAAACCTTTCAACGATTGCGGAACCGTTGACGAGCCTCACCAGAAAAGAATCACTCTGGAGATGGAGTTTGGAAGCAGAGAGGTCGTTTCAAAAGCTGAAGGAGATCTTAGCGAACGAGGTGCAGCTTGCACATTTTGACAAATCTCTTCCTTTGGGAATTGCATGTGATGCATCAGATGTTGGAATCGGTGCAGTTTTGTTTCACAGATATCCGGATGGAAGTGAACGACCAATATTGCACATTTCAAAGACACTGTCAACATCACAAAGAAATTATAGTCAGATACATAAGGAAGCACTTTCGATTATTTACGCGCTGCAGAAATTCCATCAATACCTTTACGGACGAAACTTTATCTTAGTGACGGATCACAAACCTTTGTTGTCGCTTTTCAGCCCTTCAAAACTCACCCCATTATTAGCAGCAAATCGTTTAGCCCGATGGGCATTGATACTACACCAGTACGATTATTCGATAGAGTACCGACGATCCGAAAGTCATGGTAACGCGGATGCACTTAGTCGGTTACCAAGTGGGAAAGATGACAATTTTGACGCCGGTGAGGATGAAGACGACGACCTTACAGTTTGTACAATCAGTGCCATAAGTAAACAGATCCGACCAACTGATTCTCAGGTCTTGACAAAGGAATCGCGCAGAGACAGGATAATTTCAACTGTCGTACGATTCTTAAAAGAGGGATGGCCTCGAGTTGTAGATGCACAAATTCGACATTTTCAAAAGTTGGAAGATGCTCTGACAGTGCAAAATGATTGTCTTATCTTCGGAAACAGAATCGTAGTTCCTGAGAAACTTAGACTACACGTTATGGGTCTATTGCACCTTGGACATTGCGGTATGAGGAGAATGAAGCAACTGGCACGAACCGTTGTTTACTGGCCGGGAATTGATGCCGACATTGAGGAGATGTGTAGGAAATGCACATCTTGCGCGGAACATCAGAACAACCCACCAAAGTTCTCAAATCATCCGTGGATGCTACCAGAAAGACCTTGGAGTAGAATCCACGTAGATCACGCAGTTAATTTCATGGGAAAGAACTGGCTGGTGGTAGTCGATAGTTATTCTAAGTACCCATGCATCCATTCTACTTCAAGCATAACTGCCAGAACGACTATGGAATTACTGGAGGAGGATTTTGCTCATTTTGGATATCCCCATACTCTCGTAACGGACAATGCGCCCACATTTACATCCTCAGAATTTCAAGAGTATCTCAGGGAAAGAGGTATTCTACACCTGAGAGGAGCCCCATACCATCCAGCTACAAACGGGCAGGCGGAAAGATTAGTCCAAACTTTTAAACAATCCCTGAAGAAATCGCGGCTTCCAACTATCCAGGCGCTACAGGAATTCCTCATGCAATATCGTCGAACTCCTTTGGAGTCTGGTTACTCTCCTAGTGAACTTCTGAACGGAAGACAATTACGAAGCAAATTAGATGCGCTTTTGCCTTCAGTGCCGCACATTGCCCAGGAACTACAAAACCGTCAGAACAAGCCTACATCAAAGAGATCGAGTAACACCCAATTCACCGTCGGGAAGCCATGCTACGTTCAACGCAGCGGTCCAGGCAAGGATCGCATTCCTAGATGGATCCCGGCAGTGGTGATTCAAGTCTTGGGTCCTCGTCATGTCTTAATACAGGCAGTGCCAAAAGGACCCACTTTGAAAAGGCACGTCGAACAATTGAGGCCCAGACATGGGGTAGAGGAAGACGATGATCCGGGCATGGTGCCGGGTCCCACTCCCAATTCAAGGAACATTTCAACTTCTACAACTGCGCAAACCACAGTCCCGAGGAGACCCAGGGGTCGGCCAAAAGGACGAAGAAACTTCCAACGGCCAATAGTCCCGGATTCTGAGACTACACTTCCTCGACACTCAGAGAGGTTACGCCTAAAAGCTCTGAGAAACTTTTCGGCTGGCATGGAGGTGTTGTGACGATGTGCGAGGAGGCGGGGCCGGATGTTGTCGAACGATAGTTTTGAGCGTGTTGGTTCTTTCGAAGTTTGAAGTTCGTTTCGTTTCTAAAGACTTAACAGTATACAAACATAATACCTTCTGATTAATGGAACCATTTAATTATATACCATCATTCCTAATTTTTTGTGTTAACTTTTCTGCTTATTGTGTTTCATGGGTCAGTCTACTAGCGGAAGCATGTGCTTCCTTAAGGCTGGCCCTTTGAGTTTTATTTTTTTTTTGCTGCTCTTTTCAGTTTTTTTGTGTTAAATGAAGGAATTAGTATAATAATAAAACTCAATTATAATAGAGTGGTGTGACTTATGTAGTGTAAATTGTTGTCTCTTGTTCCACAAATTTTTCACAAGCATTAAATATAAAAGAGGCTAATAGATTTGTCATTGGTACAAAGAATTATGCAAAATTAGGAAGAATGTTTTGTTCAGTTATTAATACTATGACTTATTAACTACATTTTAAGATGTTAAAATTGAATTGTTATTCCACATACAAAAATATAGCACAAAATACCTTAATGTCTCTTCAATATCAATTTCTTCCATCTTGCATATCATAGATTGAGTCATTGGGTTGTCATAAAAGTTCTCCACAGACTTCACAATCATACAACAGCTGGGCAAATTTGGAGTTCCACAACTTGTCCACATAGTGTCTAGATAGTTTTCCTCTATATCTTCATCTTCATCAGAGTCAGTTTGGAAAGGAAGGAACTGTTCTATGTCAGGGAGGAGATATTTATGCTTGATAGGTGTGCTGTGATTTAGTTCAGGGAGAGAACACCAGGTTATGTCATGACTGGGCTGATTAGCAGTGCAGGAAACATCACAACCAAGATCATCTTCCTCTTGCAGAGAACTTATATCATGGTGCAATGACTTGCCCCAAATAGCAGGCTTATTGGCAAGCTTTGACAGACTCGTAGAAAACACCAAATAGTTACCAGCCTCCATTTGAGGATTCTCATTGTGCAATGCAAAAATGCTTTGACCAACCTTGTTAGTCAGAATATTTTCATGAACTATAAATTTATGCATAAGTTGATTATGTTCACAAATGAAACTGCAAGAATTCTTTTCAGCGAGATCATCAATATAATTACAGTCTGTTTTTAAACATTGGAAGACACCTTCACAATTAGGAGGCATGTCATCTTCCTTCTCATGAATCCTCTCTTCATTTAGATATTTTAAACAATCAAACACGGATCTAGATGGTAAGCCTTGATTATCAAAACCTTTAGCAGTGAATTCAATATTGTACAAATTTCCACTTTCTTGCACATGGTTTGTTGAAGTCAATTCACCTTCTTCTCGTAGTATGTGGTTGCTCGGATGATCGAATTCTATTGTGTCTGGTTGGCAAGATAGTTGAAAATAAGAAAGCAATTCGTTCGAACCTTCTGACTGCTTCTTGATTGTATCTTCGTTATTTCTTTTAAAATCCATTCGTGTAATACTCGATGCTCATTTCATGAAAAGGGAGTTATATTTAAGAGACATGGAAATTTGTTCGCATTAAAACATATGTTCATATCATCTCAAATTTTCTTTATCCGTAAATATTAAAGTATATTGATTATTTTGTTATCCAGCATATTAAGAAGCAAACACAAAACTTAAACCATAAGACACGTCTGCAGCGCCGACAAATTCAACAGGCCAACTTAACATCTGAACATCGGAATTTAGACCCAAAACAAACTTTATGAGAAGGTTGGCTATTTATAGTACCATCTAACGATTGGAAATTGACCGCTTAAATTTCAAGACCATGGTTCAATAAGTTATAACTTACAAACAAGATTGCATCTTTTGCTGTATAGCAACCTACATAAACTCTTGACTCAAAATTGGTACTGCAATGCCAACTGCACTCCTCTGAGCGAGTGCTGCGAATGTGAAAGTCTGGAAAATTGCTTTAACCACCAAATCGAATTATGCTGAAATGCGTTTACAAAGAGATTACGATATTAATCGTTTAAAATTAAAATTTTCATCACACTTAACTGTTCTTCAAGCGAATTACAAATTTTATTGACCTGTTGACTCATTTTACATGTTCTGAGTACATAATTTGACTGTTGCTGAATTTCTATGTACAAAATGTACAATTTTACTTAAAATACAGTCATGGACAAACGCTTTTTTAAAGGAATTTAAACTTTTAAATTCAACCACCATCCCAGCGAACACAGCCCGGGGGCCGGTGAGGGTTGACCGTTTTGCCCGCATCAGCTAAACAATTTTGATTTTATTTAGTTTAAAAATTCTCGCTAAAGTAGTTGTTAGTGCAGAGGATTTTTTAACGTGAATGTGCTCACTAAATAACGTTAGGAGCTACTTAAAGTGAGTTTTCACGAATGTGGAACAGATTAGATCCCGCAGTGATGACCTCAGACCCAGCCAGCTTCCACTCCGCCCTGAAGACCTTCCTCTTCAGGGAATGTCACCCCACTCCCCTCAGTGGCCTTGAAGTCCTCCGGACATATGCCACTCTAACGAACCGAATTATTATTATTATTATTAATTAATGGCTAAACAAATGGGCGGAGGTACGCCTGATAGAGTGCTGCCTTTCTTGGAATAAAGGGCAGTGGTTGCTATTTAATAGCCGGGCAGCCCGCAAGGGTGCCTTGCGCCCCCGTGAACAAAACCAAGGCGGGACCCGCAAATATGCCCGCGCGGGTCCCTCCGGGGTGTTTTAGCTGGGATGATTATAGTCCTAGGGCGACATAACCTTTTCTATAATTCGAAACTCGGTTTTATATTTCTCTTTATTTTGCTTTCATATTAATGCAGTTAAAGATTGTTTGGAAAAATAAATAATGTTAGGAATTAGGAGTCGTCGACGATCGTGCATAGGAAATGCCAAAAATTGACGTCATTTGTCCAGCGGCCTATGACCTACATTTCAGACCCAACAACTAAAAAAAAGCTAGAGCAAACCCCCGAAGTTCACAAATTTCCACCTCATAAAGTATACTATAGTTATTAAATATTGTTCATAACAATATGGAATAATCAAATGACACATAAAATCATAAAAAGTGTCCTAATTAACTTTGCTTTGGAGGTTTAAAAATAATTTAAAAATAAAGCTATCTATACTAATTTCTTTTTAATTTTTAAGTTTACTTCCTATACCGTCACACCAGCCAGGTGTAATAATGTATATCAGCGTCCGAGTTATAAAATTGTCGTTTGCTGTTTTGGTTATCATTTTTGCCACCGAGTTTGTTTTGCGAGGTTATGTGCCGTCACGTAATGGTAATATTACCGGTCAAAGAATTATTAAGCACGTACACTACATATCAAATAAAACAAAATATTTCAAGTCCGAATCTTCTTCGGATTTTAGCGATACAGGTACTTATCGACAGTTTGTGATGTCCACTACATTAGGCTCAAAATTAAGTGAAAATGGAAATAAAAGTAATAGAGACTTGGAATTAATTCATTTTATTTTTGGTGATTCATTTAAAGATCTCGGTAAAAACACAACTATCCCTTTAAAGCCCGACAATCATTATGGTAAAACTGGGCAGGAGGCGGTAAATGGTAAATCAAATTATGGGAGGAATCATTCTATATTTGAGTCCGAAAAGGACAGCAGACAAACACGGGTGAATCTTAGGAGCCTCTCGCAAGATGATATTACAATTTATGGAAACTTAGTGAATGGGTGAGAATCTTATTATCAGTAAGGAACTTTTTTAAATGAGATATTTTTATATTTCCTATAAGTCTAGAATAAATCATTCAGAAAAGGATTATGAAAGGTTTACTGAATTCCTAAGTGTCTGTTAACAATGCCCTTTGTAAAAAAAAACATCTCAATAAATTAAATTAAATATTTCAGCACAAAATATGTGGTTTTCTCAACAACAACCGATTCGAGAAATTCACTTTCCTTCATTTTCTATCTTCCATTAACTGTTCTTGCTTGGAAAAGAATCCAGTTTGACTCTGTTGTTATCATAGTTGGATCACACATTATTTGGAACAGTGACCCATTGCTTAGTTTTGTGTTAGACCAACTAAAGACATTCAAAACAATCCTTATATTTCTCGAACCAAGGTCACATATGAGCACAATGCTTAGTCAGGTGAATGAGGTTTTATAATAATCTAAAATTGTATTTGTCAAGTGATCTTTTTACTTTATGAACTATTTAAGAAATTTTGAAATGTTTCCTGTAATTAATGTCTTCATACAGATTTCAAGAATTTATGCTGGAAACATCCTTTATACTCAAAACAACTCAACAGAAGATGCTTATTTATTGACTTCAGATGCAGATATCTGGCCTATCAATAGGGAAGAATATTTGCTGCCCCACAACAAGCACATTTTATCTCTCAATGCAGAATGTTGTTCTCCATTTAAACACAGAGGAAGAGTTTATAGGATGCTACCCATGTCAAATGTGGGTATGAAAATAAAAACATGGCATAAACTCACAAGTCATTTCTCAGTGTCGCCTAGTTCGGTTGATGAAATACTTGGCCAAGTAGTCAGAGAATTTGGCTCCATTGCCTTGAGACCGACTCACAAGGGTGATAACATAGGCTGGTTCCTTGATCAGATGCTTATTAGTATATTCATTGCTTTATGGGTTGACAATCATCCAGCTGATGTGAAGTACAGTTCTAGGAATACAGGGCTGGATAGGATTGACAGGAATTCTTGGATTCTGAGCCAAACTATTGATGACAAAATAGATGCACATCTCCCAAGTCATGGATACAGGCCTGAGGTTTGGAAAAAGATTGTACCTCTCACTGGTTTACTATTTGGAAAACACAGCAGAGAATTTAAATATTGTAATTCTTATCATAAAGAATTCACAAGAATAATTGAAGAAAATGGTGTTCCTTAGTTCATTTGATTATTTTATGCAGTAGGGGATCAGGGCTTTATGCGCCACTTTTACCATTTCATCTTCGTATGTTTTTATTCACAGAGTAAACAAAAATCGTTGCAGACCATGTTTGAGCTTTGTATCTTGGTTCCAAAACCACTTTTAATAAAAATTTTCAAAAACTAAAACCATAATAGCTCGTTGAGGAGGGATCCTACAACTGCCCCATCTCCGTGTGAAATGCACTATCCTTTCGGATGTGTTGCAAAAGAACTGAGCATGTTTGTGTGTCTAACTTTCTATTATTAATTGTAGATTTTTATATAATAAAAAAAACAAACTAATGGAGTAATAGTTAGCTTTTTTAAATTTCAGAATGGTTAAATGGTTCAACACAATTTAACTTCAGCAAATAAGTATCAAATTTATGATTGCTTGAAGTGTGTTTTAAACTCTTAAATAATAATCTGAAGATGAAGGTCAGGATGTTATCTCCCTGCTATCTCACTTCAGAAAGTTTGTTGTCCACAATTTGAGCTTTGAAGTAAGTTACAATTTGCCCTCCTACCTTTACCATCACCTTCGTTTAAAAACCACGGTATGCAGGGAAATCAACATAACTTTCCACAGATCATAAGCCACCAAAACTCTCAAAACTTGGCTGACAAATCATCTTGCAGCATAATTTTCATCATCATTTCTATCACTGTGATTTTTCATTGGCTGAAAATAACTTTTTTTTTTCTTTTGTTTCTTGTGCTCCTCTATTTCATCTGTCTTTAAATTCCACATGCAGCTACTTTAAGCATTACAGCTTGGGTGACCAGGCGTTTTCAGTAACACTTCTGTGGTTTCTTGAAATGATTGAAAATGTATAAAGGATTAGCAAATTCATTTTTTTCAAAACATTTTTACGCAAATATGTGGTTGTGTCACAAATTTTCTCAAACAAACGACCGTAATCAAATGTAGAATTGGAAGGAATTTGATGAAGAGCACTTCAACCATCCCCATTCAAAATGGTGCATCCACCCCTACAATTGACTTCTTGATCAAATATTTCGATCGCATAGCTCTTTAATAAAACATCTAGATTAATTTTAAAGTTAGACGTCTTATCCATTTAACTAATTTTTTTATATATTTGTGGGATAATAAAAAAACCCAAGTATTTATACCGCCACGTGGATGGTTAAACAGTGCTTGAAAGTTAAATTGCAAATGCCCGAAATAGAGGATGTGAAACTATGAAAAAATGATGGCATTGTTTTGCGATAAACATTTTATAAACTGTCAATCATTTATTTCTCAGAAAATGTTTTGCAAATTGGCAAACATTAATTTCGGGTGGGCTACGCGTGGTTAACGTGTGGGGTTTCTGATGGATAGTGATGATGATGATGATTTCGAGGGAATTTTTTGTATGTCGCTGATAACCATTTTTATTATCTGAGTGCCCGGTTTATATATAATTGAATTTCAGTCTGCATAAATATCCTGCATGTTGCATTTAGTCGATAATTCTAGTTCAATTTATGCTCTACCTGGATGTGATAGCACTTTCCGGATATCGAACTCAACAAAACGACTTATCATAGCCCGTCCGCGCAGAACAACAAAACAGAAGTATTACAAACCGAGTAATTATTAAACAAAATTAATTATTTTTCTGCTATAATTTAAACATTAAAAACAATTTTATTCACAATTTAAACAAATCCAAAGGTGAATATATGCATTTTTATTAACGTTATCACAAATAATTTTTTACAGTTATTATTTAAACATCTAAAAACTTAATTAGTTAGAACGCAAAAGTTTTTAAATTCTGTTGCCTTTTAGTAGTTGTTTTGAATCTCGGACATTTTTACTTTCCCGTGCTCTACGTCCTTGCCGTTAACGATGAGCTGGCGGATTTTGGGATTTACTTCGAGGGTACTTTTTAGCACGTTTAACGCAGGTTAATAAATTTACGTCGTTTGAAGCAATTTGATTTCCAGTAGCTGCCTCTGACCAAGAACGCCTTCAGTAACTTTTAAGAACTGATAATGATTTAAAGTTTTGCTTTATTATTTTGTTGGAAAAACTACTTGAATAATAATCGGGTATCGAATTTTTTTTCTAATCAACTTTCGATGTTGAAGTAGTTTAAATAGATAGTGAATGAATTGGTAATGTACAAATAATTTTGGTATAAATATCCTAAGGGAGAACGTTTAGGCTTATGCTTGCTGTAATTTGCATAAAGATGAACTGAAAAAGGACATGAAGAATATCCAAAAATAGTTAACATGTGCCTCCTTAATTTTTTACTTTAAGTTATATTCCATTTACCAATTTTAACAAGATATGTATTTTTAATGTAGCTGAACCCACAGTTTCCCATGGGTGTCGGCGTGTTGTGGCCCAAAGTTTTTTCCAGGAAAGCAATCAGTTTGCAGGAGATAAAAAATTATATTCCACATTCTTCACTCAAAGTATGTAGTTATTTGAAATTTTGCGAAATTTAATTTTGTCTGAGACATTAATGAGTATCCTAAGCCCATATTATTTCTTAATAATGAATCATGAAGTTGTTAGTGCCAATAATAGAAATCCTAGTATATATTCACATTTTTTAAATGGATGTGATGCTAAAGTTATATTTTTTGTATTTGTCTCATAATTTGTTTATATAATATATCATTTTTTTAATTACGCCTACATTTATTCTAGTTTCTGGTGAGAAGCTAAGACAAGGTATGTATGGAGTTAGTAATGCTGGAAGGAAGAAAGGACGAGCCAAACGTTCTGGAAAAAGGGTGGGAGATTTAAACAGAGGCCAAACTCTTGGATCAGGTGAGATATTCATTATAATAAACATTAAAAGTTTAATCATAAGAACAGAAAATAGACCGGCCTTTCAATAAAATTGGTTTTGATATTTACCAAAAAAACCATATTACCACTAATACCAATTAATCTTTTATTTAATTTTCTGGTAAGCAATTCTGATTACTAATTGAAATTAGGTCGTGCAAACGTGATGTGGCCTGGTCTAAATACTCCTGCCGTAAGCAAGGGCTTCAAAGTCATGCCCATCCAAGGACAGAGAGATCCTCAGAAGGAAGAGGAACTTTTGAAAATGAGAGATCATGTTGGATCACGCTTTGCCAAACTGACTCCTTTGGAGAGGGGATATTCTGGCACTAAAATAACAGGAAGATCCATTGGACCACCTGATCCTATTGGGGACTGTGAGTAGCATTTTTTCTTGTAATAATATAACAACATAAGTGCTCAACATTCATACATAACTGGATAAAAAACTATGCCGAAAAACCGACATGAAATTTACGTAATACTAATAATGATTGATTTCTAGGACGATATAGCAATGGATGCATCTTGTAAACCATTGTATTTAGTGTGATGCAATAAAATATGGACATTACTTAATTATGCTTATATGGTTATGTTGAACAGATTTTGACTTTGCTTAAATATCCGAATATTGTTAATTAAAACTTTTAAAAGTGTAGAATTGCTTAATTGATTGCAATACTTGATTCCAGATACCTTTGAAGGATTTGACACAATTGTTTTAGAGGTTTGTTTTAATTTCTATGTTTTCCAGATTTACAATGTCTATGTACTTGTTGCATAGATGCTGCACATGGTACAAGTTAGCTGTGTTCCTGCAGATGCCATTAATTGTAGCAGTTGTGATTCCATGTTGTGGTTTACAAATCCCAACTTGTACTTCCATAGGTGTCATTGGAAATGATATCAGGATATATGAGTGATTGTTAAAATAGCTGTGGCACTATAGTGTAAATGGACTGCATTGACATTTTATTTCCTTGTCAATACGATCCTTTACCAAATGGTTACAATTATATCGACATTTATAATAATAATATTAATAATGATACTACTACTACTAATAATAATAATAATGATAATAATAACAACCATTGTTTCATCAGTTTAAGAATGTCTCAATCATGAGTGGCACCCTTGGAAGGAAAATGAGATTTTCTGCTTTTGTTGTCACTGGCAATAAAAATGGCATGGCAGGTGGGCATATGTTTGTAAACATTATGTATATAATAATTGTATGCACTATGTAACTAATATGGAAAATATTTTAATTACTCTACATTATTTTCAACTTTATCTCGATGCATCATTCATTAGGTTTTGGGCTTGGAAAATCAATGAATGCAAAGGCAGCTTTGAGGATGGTAAATGTTTTTCTTTATTATGATTGTTTTTTATGTAACGTTTCTAGAAAAATGAATTGAATCGATAAATTTATAATTAGGCAAAAAACAGAGCAGGACAGCATTTGCTCCACATTCCAAGATTTGAAGACCATACTGTGTACCACAACATGTACTCTCAATTCTTTAGGAGCAAAATTTTCATTCATAAGAAAGAGGAAGGTTTGATGAAAATATAATTTTAGAGCCCACCATTACGCTACGAGAAATATATTTAACAATTTTGCTCGTTCACAGGGTTCGGCTTAAGGTGCCATCGTGTTATTAAATCCATCTGTCAAGTTATGGGCATAAAAAACCTGCATTGTAAAGTTGAAGCAAGCACCAAGTGCATTCAAAACGTCACCAAAGCTTTCTTCCTTGCTCTCATCAATCAGGTTTCACGAGCTTTCTTATCTTTAAAATGCTCTCGGATCCGCTCAAAAGAGCTGCGTCACGCGGACGATTTTAACCTCGGTTAACGGAATGACCCGATGACGATTTGGATTTTAGGAAACCCATTCCGAGTTGGCACATAGGCTGGGTTATCATGTTGTTGAATTCAAGAAAGAAGAGGATTATAAGCCACGAGTTATTGCTTCTCCGACTGATGTAAAGAAGGAAATCTTGGTCGACGAAGAAGAGGATTTGGAGGTTTGGTTTGATTGCAGTTGATACAACTTAATTGCAATTTCCATGTATTTGCGTACTTGCAGGTTAGTTTTGAAAGGTTATATTACGGAGGAAAGTGTGAACTCCCCAGAAAGCCTAAAGAGTGGGGCTATTATAAATGGCCTTCATATATAAAAAGACAGAAAGAAGTTAATGTTAGGAGGAATCAGTATCAAGCAGCAATCATCAGATCAGCTGGCTTGGCTTGAACAATGTTAAAGTTAATGTTTGTCTTCTATCGAATGTATTTCATGAATAAACTTGTGGATTTTGCCTGACGGGTGTCGGTCGGCTTTGAATTCAGCTCTTTATGTTTGGGTTTGTTGTATAAGATTTGACTTATAAGATCTTGTATCTAAATGGGTCATCATGATTACAGATTCATAGTTGAATTTTGAACTCTTCAAACCTTTGTTATAATTTTGTATAATTTTTGGGACATCATTAGAATAAGCATGCCTGTTAAGGTTCTCAGTCTGTTTCTGCTGCAATTGTAGCAATAAGCTTTCCAATGATTTAGGTGGGAACTTGACCCAAGAGGGGGTGTCATTCATGTTTGCTGTGTATGGGAGTCATCAGCCAACATCTGGGAGTGTGTATCCCTGCATATTGCTAGGTATAGTCAGACCAATGATCATCTGGGCTGATTATATTAATGCATATTCTCTCAATGACCAAAACTAGTGAAATGTGGTGGCTGCAACTTGGCAAATGTTAGAAAATATGTAAATCAAGCAATGTCAATCTATGCATCCCTGCTGTGACACCATGGAAATATTTGTTCTATTTTTGGTAACTGTTAGACATAAAATTCAGTTTAAGAGATTTTCAACCATTTTTAATTAATTTCAAACTATCCTAACAGCAGAAAAATTAAATCCATTTAATTAGCCATCAACTCAAATTTGTGATTATGGAATACAAGTTCTTTGCTGCAAAACTAAATAACATACCTTTGGAATGTTGACCCCTGCCTCTGATATATTTATCTTAAATATTCTGTTGGACTTTTTCAGAAATGCTTACTTAGTTCATGCAATGAGTGGGTTTTTATGGAAAGCAGTGGATAAGTGACACAGAATTTAGGCTAAACAACCACATCCTCAACAATTGCATTTTCAGCCTAACATTTTATTTTGAAGTAGTTTAGTATGATTTTTGATGGTTACACATTTAAAATCCTTTTTTTGTCAGAAACTCCTTCATATCATCCAGATGAACTCCCTTGATCCAGAGCTTGCGGCAAACTTCGCTTGCAACGGTATAAATTTTACCCTTTACCCTTCCCGACAGGAATTCAAGGACATCACGCTCGAGTTGCTAAAATGGACATCAGTAGCAGTTGTGGTCAGTTATTAAATGTTTTTTGATCAAAGACTACTTTCATTCTAACCTTGACATCTCCTTGAACGCAGCGTATCACCGTATGGGGAGCCAGACCAGAGTTGAGAACGACTTGGTAAAGGGGGAAATTGTGGAAACGTGTTCTTCTCACTCTGTAGGGTTCATTTGGCAGTTGCTCTAACAACAATGAATTACAAAAATGATGTAAGTTATAAAATCAAACAAACTGTTGCATGTAAAATCATCAATGATCTTTTAATGTATAATGTGGTTGTGAGCAAATGTGCTTAGGATTAATTTATCTATAAATATCATTTCAAGCTGATAAATATCATAAAGCAAAATCCATTTGGCTAAGATGAACCTGTCACATTCTTGCACGCCTTATAAAAGTAAAGAATCTGATATAAAAAAAAATCCTTTAAAAGGTAAAAGATAAACCTTTTGGTGGAAACCATCCAGAAGGAGTTGGATAAGATTCATGCTTAGGAGGTGGTGGAACCGTTTTTCGTGGAAGGATATCTTCGACAAATTTCCATTCTGAAGGATCCCTTGATTCAACCACTTTTGTAAGCTTTGGCTCTGGTGGAACAATTACAGGGATGCCTCCATCGACAGTACCAATGTCATGTGGTTGGGGCTATAAATATTTCATTACCTCATAGTAACAACATCTTAATGGAAAGGATAGTCTTGGTTACTTACCTCTCTGAGAAACTGGTACCATTTATAGCTAGATGTGTTTCTTATTGTTAAGTTGTGACAAGGTGTCTTCAGGATGTATCTATGAACAGCTGTTAATGCTTTTAAAGCCTGCAAAAAAAGGTATAACCAAACACTAATAAAAACTAGAGTTTTAAGATTAAACATTAGTCCTCTTGATGATTTAACGAAAAACATGACAGATCTTGATAAATGTTTGTTAATTAGTTGTCTCCTCGTAATATTTAGGTATTTAATGAAAATTAAAACATTCCAAACACTCTTTCTTTTAATTGATTGATTTCCATAAGTAAAATATGAATACATACATCTAGATCAGTTTGGAAAAAACATTCAAGGTCTGTTTTTTTAATTAAACATTTCATTCAAGAAGTAACCCAACGTGACTCTTTAGTGTCGTGATTATTTAATCAATTTTGACAAGACAGTCTAGAGAATTTTTACATGCATCGTACTAATTGATAATTTTAAATAAATATAAAACCACAAATACCATATCCGAAGATTCGACGGCGTTTTTGAGAAAAAAGCAAAACAACGTGACTAAGGTCGTAGATTTACAAAAATACAAATAACCAGATTTATAAAAAATAGCACAAAATACAATTTACTTACATTAAACATTATTATTTAAATTAAATTATATTTTTTAATTGACAAAATCAAGTATGAAAAAAAAAAGTTCATATATAGTATGTAAAACATAAAAGTTGACAATGCACAATTATAAATTTAAACGTATATGTTATTCCAAATTTCAAACAAGATTAAATTAAAATAAATTAAATTGAATAGATGTAACGTTGTTTGAGGTGAGCGATAGCACGTCTGTTCCCTGTGGTTTTTGGGTTTGCTCTGATTTGTTTTGAAATGTGCATAGGGACGTCGGCTTAAATACTGGACGTCGTAGTTTTATGTACGAAAATTTGAGAGATTCATGATATGACATGATATCAAAATAGATGATTGCTTAAAGTTATTTTTCAATACATTGCTTTTACACTATTAATTCGCAAAATTAATCTTACCATTTTAATTGTTCTAAGCATAGAGTGCTCCACGTATATAGTACATAATGCAAGTATAATTTTCACGTTACACAGTTTATTATGGGTAAAGTCTATTCGTCATTGGTGGTCCGTCCATTTAAAAACTTCAATGTCGAGGCAAGTGCTCACAAATTTATTGACAAAAAGCCAAAGGTCGCTCCCAGGCATGAGAGCACTAAAGAACAAATCGATTCTTATGTTAAAGGTGGAAGCGTTTAGTTAAACTTGCTTTGTAACTTCTAGATTCTTCATGTGTTTTGATTAATTTTTTTAGAAAATAGAAGGACACTTCATTCAGAATTTCAGGTGAAAAATGAAGAACTAAATAAAATGTTGAGTGGAATGGTTGTTGAAACCGACAAATTTGGTCAAGTAGGTGACTTAATTTATTTTTTCAAATATCAATCTTTATTTGACTGTAATTTTAGATTGATAGTAAAGACATTAGTAAGAAGCTTCCTCAAAGTAGGAAACAATCAAGTTTACCAGAATATGGTTATGTTGAACCTGAAACAATAAAAGAAGGTTATATAAGCATAAAGCAAGTGTTGGAACTTGTTTGCAAGCACACAGATGATAAAAATTACAAAGTTGAAGATATTGCTAGAGATTACAAAATTGCTGTCGAAGATGCTGAAAGGGTAAAGCTTTCAACAAATTTTATGTCTTAGTTATAAATTTGATTATTAGTATCCATATCCTACGTGATCATTGAAGCCTTGATAATGTCGAAGATCTTGAGAGAGGTATCTCCTTCTCTAATTCTTTGGGTTTGAATCTCTGATATTATCTGTGCAGTGCCACATGTACTGATCATGCTAATGTTCTTAGTGTGTTGCTTAACTATAGTCTTTGAATTGACGTCTTCTGGTGTCTTTCAATTTCTACTTTTGGAAAATGTCTTTTCTTGATATAAAACTTGGATTATAGAAGGGAAGTTTATTAGATATTTTATATAACTTTGTGGTTGACTTTGTGAAAGTGACTCCAGTATTGAAATGGATTTGCTTGCTTATACCTGTCATTCAGGGGTATTGGCCTGATCAGTTTAATTGCAAGCTATCAAGGTTTTCGTTTGTCCACTTCGCATTGCAATGCATTCACGCAGATCTGGACATTTTTGACGTGAACCTTACCAAATCCATTGCATGCCAGTCATATTGAGGAGGTGATTCCTCTGGCTCCTGTATTCATTATGCACTCAAAATTGGAGAGGCATTTCACCTTATGTATAACTATAACATAAATAAATATTCTATTATGTTGTGGTTCACATGTTTATGAATATAAGAATGCTAATGGATAAATTTTTTCTGTTTATATGAATTATCAATTGTTTGTTGTAGATAATAAAATACTTCGGTGTGTTCCTCCTGAAAGTACCACAGAAGTCGGAACTGAAACCTGAACCAGATCTCATCCCTAAAATATCGAAGAATTTGGATTACAAACAACTAGCCAATGAACAGCATCAAAAAGAATAGATTCCAGTTATTTCTATAAAGAATAATTATTTCGTATGTCTATGTTTCAAATTCTGCATAGGATGGGCAAAGAGCTCAAATTCTCTTTTGTTGTAGATCTTTTGTGCATTGTATTGTATTATCAGGGGTTGGCAAACTCTGGATAAGCCTAATTGGCATTATGTTCCATCTCAAAGGCACTTTAGTTGTTTATTATTCTAGTCATCAATAATGCAGACTTCACCCCATGAATGGCTAGTAGTCTTACATAGAAATACCTTCATGAAATGCCAAAACAGGCTAACAGCAAAAATAGTTTGCTGACCCCATATCTAGGATATAATTACTGATTAATTAGCTCTATAAGGGAGCTCAAATATTAATGTGTATTTCAAGTTTTCTTTTTATTTTGTCAACTTGTGGGGTCATTCCATGGAACTGGTGAAATCTTGCTTTGCTGGCAAGGTCACAATAAGTGGAAAAGTTGTCTAAAAACTCGAGACTGCGTTGGTGGGTAAGTTGCGAGATTTAAGATACGTTGGTGTTTGTAACTAATGATATCGTGGGAGTTGGTTTGGTGACTCAGTTGTCGAAGAACTTCCAAACCAGGTGATGGGGCGCGGAATGTCAGTGAAGTTGCTCGTTTATTCCTGTCATTAAAAAAGTAGCTGAGTGCAGTAGTACCTGCCTCTATGAGACCTTGCATGCAAATGGTATCGCTGTAGGGAGGTTGTCCGTTTTATCAGGTTTCAAATGTTAAACCAAAGTAAGAATCGGTTCCTAGAAAAAAGAGCTCTAATTCAAAATTCGCAGCTTTTACTCTATTTCTTTGTATAATAAAATACATCCAAACACCTTGTCAGCTAAAAAATGTTTTGCGGTTTTATTTAAAGTGCAAAATTACTTTCTGCACAGCACGGGCATCAGCGGAGGCCCTCTGACGCTTTATCGTTTGTAACAAGCATCTCCGTCATATCATGCGTTAAATATAAAACTTGCAATACTCACGGTATTATAACTCAAATTATTATAATTTAATTTCATATATGTAACCTCAATTGTACTTATTGATCTAAAATAAGAAACAAGGTTTTATTTACTCGACCATTGCGAAAGAGAAAACAATCATTTAAATTATTATTGGCACTTTCTAGCAACTTTATTTTTCAAAAGGTGGACCGAGAGTTACATATTTTTGGAATATGTATAATATCCGATTGATTTATTTAATCTTCTTTTATATCGTAGAAACTAACGATGTACCATGTCCTTTAACATTCAGTCACTACTGGCAGGCATTATGTAAGCTCTTCGGCGAAAATAGTTTTTGTGAATTGCTAGAGGTGACCTTTGCCATGACTTGACCTTCGTGTTGTCGGAGTTTATTGTTTATCGAACTCTATAATTAGGTAACTATAAATAGAACAGTGAGCTAATAGCACTCTTAAATGTAATTTGTAAAACACTTTTATTGTATTCATTTTTCTTGGATTTAATTAATTTAACTAATCCGAATGACCTCATTAATATGGATTGAGAAATATATTAACCTCTAAGGGAAACAGTTAGAGGACACAGCTTAGCAGTTGCTGGCGCGATTTCGCAAATAAATATCAGACAGCTGAGCGTACAATTGTTGGAAGTCTTTTCTTATCGAAAATGGGTCACGAAATTCCAGAGCCTTTCGTCTGGGATGAATCGTTTAAAGTTTTTGTGAGTTTTGACGAGATTTAATGCTAGGTTTAAATCGGCATTTCTATAGCTTTTCAGAAATTTTTCCAGTACGATCACTTGGACAACCAGCATAAAGGTCTGTTTCAAGCCATTTTTGATGTAGGAACCTCACCCTCGGATACTCACACGTTGGGCACCCTGGTTAATCTTATGCAAGAACATTTTGAACATGAGGAGGTTTTGAGTAGTATTACTTGCAACTATTTCTAAGAGATGGTAAAATATTTCATTTATTTTAGCATGACATGAAGAAAGCAAACTTTGATGGTTTGGATCATCACAAACATGCACACGACGAGTTCCTCAAATCATTAAGAGCTGTTTCAACACCGGTACCAAGCGACAAAGTTGTTTGGGCCAAAGAATGGTTACAGTTTTGGTTTTATGATTAAAATTCGCAAAGATTATTGATTAACAAAAAATTCACTAAAACAGGCTTGTTAACCACATTAAGGCCATCGATGCATTGTATTCCGGAAAATTGTGAAGAATGACCATGTTCTACTTAACTGAGTTCTACTACTCTGATTTGGCGCTATAATTTTCATGATGAATAAAATTATCCAATCGGTAAATTATTGCTGTCGCTTTTCATTTCGGGGGTATTTTCATCCCAGGTAGATGGGGGAAGAAAGATTGTTGAAGTAGCAGGTCAATCAAATTTTGGAGGGAATTGGAACTTGGAGTAGTGGAAGTAGAATTTCACAAAAGCCCAAGATGAAAGTTCAACATTGAACTTAAAGATTAAATCTACCAATTTAGTGGCACTCTCCCCCCACCCCCAGTCACATGGCCCAAAGACATTTTCTGGATGGAAGAAAGGGTGATCCCAACTGGGATGAAAAGAGTAGGAAGTTTATTTCATCATAAAATTCGGATGTAGTTACATGGTGATATGGGAAATTTTCGCGGTCATACAGAATAAGCTTTATCTGACGAGCAACTCTATAAAATATTTATACTGTCCACAAGTTATATCAAGATCATCTCCAGTTTTCTCATTCACTTTGCTAAGAGTCATTAAAGGAGTTTCTTTTTAGCAGGACGACTTTTATCTCAGCATGTATAATTGGAAACTGAGCCGGCGTTGTGAAAAATCCCTTTCATACAATTTTAGATTGTTCTAGTTGATGAAAGTCGAAACAACTTTTAGAATTGGATTGGCAGCAACTTCACAAACAAAAACTTTGTTCGTGTACTTGTTTGTTTCCAATCTGTTGTCATGACTAATTGTTCAATGTTACTCATTTCTCAGCTTTTAAAAAAAGTTTTATTTAACTTTCCTTTGAGAGAAATCCATTAATATTATATTTGTGGCAATACCACCACATACATTTTATTGACTAGTAGTGCGAATCTTCTCTGTAAGTCTTTCTTCTCATAATAATTCAACAAATTCAAGTTAGGTTGCTCTATTATTATATCTGCATAAAATACGAAAAATAATGATACAAAATTTGCGCAATTGTATCTAATTAAGAAAAACAACTTTTCCATGCTCTTCAGTCCTCTGTCGCTAAGGCCTAGGTTTGGAAACCCACGGCTCCAGCTTGGTGTTTACATGAAATAGACATCGTTAACTGCAATGGATAACCGTTCCATATTTGAAGATGAAGACTCCCTTTCTCAAAATCTTGGCATTGATGCCGGAAATGATGATGACGAGTTGTTCTTGTCAGCTTACGAAGTGAGATGATGCCTCCCTTAATATTTGACGTCACCATTAACTACTAAGTACTTCCTCAATCTCGTATTTTAAAGAGTCACAAATTGCATGCCGAAAAGACGGATGAAAAAGAGGAAGACATTTTCACAGGTTAAATTTATTACCAAAGTTTCGCATTTGAATAAGAATAATTTTTGTTGTATTTGTAGAAGCTTACGAGTATCCAAATGAAATTTCATATGGCGAGATTACACTTTCTTCCAATCAATTGGATTATGGTGATACTTCAGAACTTCATCAATCCGTAATTTTGTTTCTAATAAATTGTAAAGCAATTTAAACAGAATTCAGTATAAAAAATTATCTGACAGTAGTCTACATATCTGCTTTTAACTTTTTCAAAGAGATTTCTGGATTCACAATATTGCATTGAAGTATCAGTGAGGGATCCAAAAAAAGTTGGAGATGGTCTCAATTCTTATATAATTTACAAAATAGTTACTAAGGTTAGTTCATTGAACACCTCTGCCAGTGTAATTGCCATTATTAACTGGAGAAACATAAAATTCCCTTTTCCAACGAAATCTCCAAAAATATTGATTAGTTATCATCAATAAGTTTCTTAAATTATCATCAATAATTAGCTTAATCATTGCAGTTAATTGTCATGCAATAATTTCATCAATAAACTATTTACAATAAAATCTGTTATTATCCGTTATCATGGTTTATTACTTGGTGGACATTTGCACCAATTCTTGTTCATTGAATTATTTCATCACTTAAAGAATGTGCGAAGAATCTGGATTATAAAGAAATTTGAGAAAGATTTCATTGATTTAATGCTTTGCTTACAAACATTTTTAGACCAATATTCCAGAGTATAGAAATCCCCAGTCAGAAGTTTACAGAAGGTTCAGTGACTTTCTTGGTCTACACAGCAAACTTGTAGAAAAACATTTGCATCATGGAACCATCATTCCCCCACCTCCTGAAAAGAATGTTTTTGGTTTGTTTTTCTTCTTTCATTTATGAAGGTAATAAACGTTTATCCATTTTGAAGGAACTACAAAGATTAAAATGTCCAAAGAAGACGCATCAACAACAGATTTTGTGGAACACAGAAGAATTTCACTCGAGAGGTCATGCCGTTCTTAGATTTTATCAAATTTTCTAAACGTTCCTTTCAAGGATGTTTAGAGATTTTCATTTCTTGTGGAGCAGGTTCATGCGTTGCTTGGCAAGACATCCCATACTCAGAGTTGATCCAACATTTGTGGATTTTTTGGAATTAGAAGGAGATTTGCCACGTTCCACCAGTACATCTGCAATTTCTTCATCACATGTTCTTAAACTTCTCAACAAAGTCGGAGAAGGCATTGGAAAAATTAGTTACAAGATTGATGAAGCTGCTCAGGTGAAAATTATTTCAATAATTACTTGTATATCTTGTTTCGTATGAAGCTTTTACATGCAAATAATTTGTTTATTCAAATTTTATGTTATTTCAGTGTTCTGGAGATCTGGAGGTAGTTTTTCTTTTGTACTGATAATAATTTGAGTTTTGAAGCTAATAATCTCAAACTATTATCTAGAAATCAATAGAAATTTCCATATTAAGAGAATATCAAAAATATCTAATTTTAAATAAAACTATTATCATATTCATTATGTTTATTTTGAAATACAAACGATTGTTTGATACAAAGTGGTTTGAAGACAAGTACCAGCAGATAGAAATGATCGAGTCACACTTGAAGCGACTTTACAACAACATGGAGCCTCTACTTTTGCACAGGAAAGGTTGGACTTATTATACATTCACAATTTAAATATTATTATAATAAGACTTATATTACATTTTAAAAAGTCATTAATTGTTTCATTGGTTTTTAACTTAGTATCTTGTCTTTGAACTTAGGTCTTTGAACTTTGCTTCTGAAAACAAGACTTTGTTTCCTAAATTGAAACAACAAAACCATTTTTAATAATTATGATTACAGCTCTTGTAACTGATGAATCAATCTCTCGATTTTTAAGGCTTTGTCATTACTTTTCTTATCTCAGTCATAGCCTATGCTCTGCTTATTTTGGTTATTGCACAAATAATTTATTAATATGATTTTATTTATTAATATTATTGTGATTTTACCTTTATAAACCTATAGTAAAGCTTATAGAACCAGTGATTGCTTGAAATTTAAATTGGTTAGGATGGTTAATAGAGTGAAGTGTGAGTAATCTATCGCAAACCTTTGTTTTGTTTGTTTTGCCATAAAATTTCCAAAAAAATAGTTATGATGGGACCACGAAGCGCATACTAATGCTTTCTTTTTTAACCGATCCCTTATCTATATTTCATCAAGTTATATAACTTATGAAACAGCAGAAGAACTTTGATGTTATAACTTTATAGATTTGGCTCAAAATGCTGGACTGTTCTCAAAGAGTCTTGATTTGCTTGCAACCTCAGAAGAACATGCCTCTCTTTCTCGGGCACTCTCACGATTGGCTGATATTTATAACAGGACGGAACAGCTCTGCTTGAATCAATCGGACAATGATTCGCTCATCTTCACCGAACTCTTTCATGAATATCTTGGATTGTATCAATCTGCCAAAGTCAGTTTTAATATTTAAAACATTTTAATGTACATATTTAATGCGCATTTAATCGAAGCATCTATTTAATATGCAGTTTATTGTGACTTTGCAACTGAAAGTTTGAAGATTTTTGAAATAATTTTCTCAATGTTGTTCTCAAGCAGAACTAATTAGTTTCAAATTTAATAATAAAAAATAATAATATTAAAAATAATGTTATGTAATTTTCAAATCCTTTCTAGGAAATCTTTCAAGAACGTGTCAAGCTGTATAGAGCGTGGAAAGATGAAGAAGCTACCTTGAGAAAAGAGTTGAAAACAAAATCCTCAGCCAAATCGGGAATCACAGAGGTGCACAATTGATATTTTTTCAGACTGTGTGATCTGGGGAAAGGGGTGAGGGGCAATTTGATTTTATCAGAATCAAATAATTTGCCTGTCCAAGAAAAAGGATTTATTAATTAAAAGCATAAATAAAAACAAAAATAATACTTACTAGAAATTTTAAAAAATCAAATGATACATTTTCAAGGGAATCTTATTCATTGAGATATCTTCAAAGTACACAGACCAACTATATAGTGGACATACAATAAACTTAATTACAATTTATTGTGGCTTAATCAGACTAAAGTCTATGTAATAAAGCACTGAATCTAGAAATACCCTCCTCATACAACCTATTCCATAAGCCAACTACACTTGTAATAAAACATTCAGTTTTCAAAGTTCCTGTTGCCTTCCTGCATAATTTATATCTATGCTTTCTTGTGGAATTGTTTTTGGTGGCCTTAAAAAAAGCTTGATGGTAAATCTTCCCTTCCTATTAATATCTTGAATGCTTCTAGGGATTCCCCTCTGCTTCTTATTTCAAAATTTGCATGTCTTCAGCTTAGTATTCCAAGACTCTTAGTAATCCATGTCGCTCTTTGTCTACTCTCTCCGAAATTTCAATATCCTTCTTTAGGTATGGATTCCATATTTGTAAGCAGTATTCCAAGTGAGTTTTAACTAATGCCTTATTTATAAAGTTTCAGTGTGACATATGTCCAGAAATTCTACAAATGGAGTCTCAGGCACTTCCATGCTTATGATCTTACAATGAGTCAATGTTTCTTGTTAATGTGTTATTCTATTTCATCTAAAGTATTACAAACTCTAAATTTCATAAATTACTTTAAATTTATCCTTTCTTGATTTGTGTTTATCTGGGAGAAGCACTGGCTTTGCTCTGGGGGCACTTCCCTCTTAAAAGATATCTGAAAGAAACACTGTGCACAATATTTTAAATAAAACACATTAGATAGGACTTGCTTTTGGAGCTATTTCATGAAAATTGTTCTAATTTTAATTCTTTTTTGTTGTTATAGTTGGAATGAAATTCTAAAACTCACAGGTGGAAAAATGCAAGGAAGAATTTGAGGCAACTTCAAGGAATATAATGGATGAGGTGGAAAGATTTGATAACATGAAGCTAAAGGATTTCAAGTATCAAGTCATTCAATACTTTGATTCCCTCAGAGATCATCAGCTGCAGGTTCACTGATTTCGCTATTTAAATATTATAATTATTAATTTAAAAACAACTTTCATTCATCAGGTGGCCCAGTTGTGGGAAGTCTACCTCTCTGATCTTAAATCTGTTGTTTAACTTATTTCATCCATCCAAGAATTTTAATATTTCAACAATGAATTTTATATATTATATTTATTGATAATCCATTGAATTCATTATCCTCATCTGTTTTAATGAAATTTATAAAGTATTATTGGGCATAAAACTCTTACATTAGCAATTGTTTACCAGTTTTAATCAACTAGCTTCAAGATGGTTACTATTGCTTTTTGGAAGGTAGAGAATTTGACCTGAAAAATCAAATTCAAAGCCTTAATATAGAAACAGCCAATCTAGATTGTTTGTACTTGAGACAGGGAAATACTCTTATTTAATCCCTCAATATCTCCCTGAATTAGTCAGAGTTAAATGACATTTTAATGTCTGCTCCCTATAAAATGTTAATTGAATAAAAGCAAACGCGAACTAATAAATGCGACTGTTCCCAAAAAAAAGGGGACAGCAAAAAGAAGCTCTTGCGCGACGTAGTAATTTGTGCAGTGCATGCACGACAATCAATATATTAACCACAGTGCAATAAGCAAGTCTTGGAGATATAAATATAAAAATATACATAAGTATACTGGGAGCAGCCACTTCCAACCTAGTCTTTAAAACTATTAAATTTGTTTATTCTTGAATGTCTGCTTGAAAAAAAAAACGTGAAACAGAAGTGATTTTAGTCGATAAATTTTTAATGTAAATTTTGTTGTTTTGTTACGATGCTTAGGGACAGGGTAGTTCGATTATTTAACAATTTCAAGTCGTATCCGAACATAAAACAGAGTACCGCTCGCATTGCATCCAGCAGTCCCGTCCTTTGCTTACTTGTGAATCGATTATAGGGATTTGAAATGTTGCAACACATCACCGCAATTATTGGAATACTGTTGGCCGCCGCGTTATTTTTGGTTCTGCACAAGGATTCTATAACGTTGAGAATTACTAGGACGTACAATCACGATTTAAACACGCTTTTCAAAATTCTAAAAGATCCAAGTTATCTAGCTGAACTGAATTCGAATGTTAGATCTGTGTTCGTCTCAGAACGGCGGGAAGACGATGGAGGCGTGGAATACAAACGTTTCAGCGTATCGGAATCGTTCCACCACATAGGCGTTTGCAACGTGACTGGAATCCTGGTGTCCGATGTAAGGAACTACTTGATAGCCATTCAATATTCCGCCCTCGGAGGTATCTTGAAATCTGACATAACTTATTTACTCTCGGCGGATTATCCTGATTCCTCGGGCACCACAGTCAGCGAGATCTGCACTTTGACATTTCCATGGATTTTGAAAAATTTCGTCAACAAGACAGCTTATGAAATGCACAATCTGATGTTCGACCATTTAGAAGCTGTAGCTGCCACAACTGAAGCTGACAGCTGAGGAGCCTTTAGCGGTTCAGAATTAGTCTCTGATAACAAGTTTTACGATTTATTAGAATAATAATTCAGTGATTTAAAAATCAGAAAAAACTTTTATCCGAGTTAAGAAATGTTTTCGCAAATGTTTTCAAATTTTGTCATTGTCTCTGTTATAATATCTGGACTTGAGTGCTCTGTACTTTCTCAAATATCTCAAAGAGTCCAATTCTTTAATAATGTAGTTTCCACGATTTAGGAGGGACTGTATTGCTCTTGGATCAGAGGCGGTAGCATTTTTCAAGAAAGCAGACTTCATTTTTTCTCTGAAATATTTGTAGCCCAAAGAGTAATCTTTCCCAGCAAACAGAAGCTGCAAAAAAATTCAAATTACTGCGCAAAAGTTACAAAGGCAGCCGTAGTAGTGCTGTTTTTATTTACAAACCGCATACATTTCGAGAGTAGGTTGATAGAACACTTTACAATTACTAACATTTTTATAAAGTTGAATAACTCTAGGATCTCGTGCCATATTTACTTTGCGGCGTCCTTGACTGTTTACTAAAACGATTATAGTTTTGTTTGTAAACGGTGGTTTTCGCAAAAATGATAAATGTGATGTTTTGCTTTAAATATCTTCACGTAATATAAAATAATTTTATCCAGAAATTTATTTAATAAAGTATTAATTTGTCTTTCAGCGGTGTGATTTATCAATGCTTTGATAATTACTTTATCAAAAAATGAGAAATCATTTTAAAATATTTAATGTTAATTTTACTTAAAATTCAAAGAATTCGTAAACCTAGTAAAAAAAACTACACTTAATCGCTAGATGGCAATTGAAATGAAA
This sequence comes from Hirudinaria manillensis, assembly GCA_034509925.1. NCBI lineage: Eukaryota > Metazoa > Annelida > Clitellata > Hirudinida > Hirudinidae > Hirudinaria > Hirudinaria manillensis. The sequence goes on along the minus strand of CM067528.1, from coordinate 6,230,733 downwards.
AGACGAGATTCACTTAGTTATCCGTAATAAATATGGCATCAGAAAACAAATTCTCTTCATTCAATCATTTTTTACAATAACATAAATTTAAAATTTATTTAAATCAACTAAGCCTATTGTTTTTAAGTATGTTTACACTTCAATTAACAATTAAGTTAATTTTGTTTTATAGCCTTTTAAAAAACATTCAATAAGCATTCTTCTTAAATAAGGAGCCTCGAACCCAAATTAAATATGTCTTTCTAAGTAATGGAAAAGTAAATGAAATTGTCTCTGGCGTGGAACAATTGCGCATCAAAAAGCACCTTTGCTCGCTGTTATTACATTCCTAAAATTAATGACTCATCTTATGGATGACTGCGCGAGACTATCAATCACTAAATAATATTTTTTTTCTGTAATGCTTACGAAGTCATAACCAGTACAAAGTTGTTTTATTTAAAACTAGTTAAAGAATAAAAGAGTGCGATCACAAAAGTGACTCCGATCTTTCTTATAACCTAGTAAAATAGTAACAGGAGAACAACTGGTAAATATCGGTATCCAAAGGGAAAAGGAAATACATTTTGGCTCTTCACATCTCAAAGCTAAGTTAATTTAATTTGTTTTTGAGCCATGGTTCTGTAATTTCGCCTAAATGCAACTAAAGAAATAAGTAAAATAAAGAAAAAGTCCGAAAAAAGTAGCGCGAATACTTTATTATTCCATTTATTGCTCCAATATTATTGCTGGCCAAGATGTCGAAACGTAAAAAGATGAATCTCTTTCAACATCAACAAAAAGAAGGATGTACCAGAATACCTTTGATTGTTATCAGTTAATTCGCCATTAAAAGTTGACGATTACCGCTGACGGACTTCGTTTGGCCTCAGTGTTTTCAAATGTAAACAGGACCCCTTGATCCAACTCTGAGTGAGACACTCGCAGGGCGAAGTATGGAGTTAATATTTACGACGAGCATATGAGCTTTGTATTTGTGCCACAAATACTTTTACAATTTGGTGTCCGAAGGATCCAACCCACTGTTAGTGAAGCACCTTCGAGGTTTTCCATGATTTGATTACGGTTTTTGTGTATGAGAAGGAACAATTGAGTGAGAAAAGCAATCGATTCGCAAGCTTTAATTTTCCTTATGTAAGTACGAACTACTTTTATTTCATATTGTAATTATGGATGTAACCGGAGTTAAATCCGAAACCATTTCAGGTCAAGCCCTGTTCCAGGATACGATCATTTTTTTGTAGAATTTGACCGGTTTATCGGATACCATTGACACTCAAATTAGACATCCTGATCTTGCTTCTTGGAGGAGTTCAAATATGCAGAGATTTGTCTCGTTAAGACAAAACTTGCAAGGATATTCTTTGCAACATGACCAATGACCATCTGCATTACGCCACTAGAAAGGCTTTTCAGTAAAGTGGAGTGTTTCTGCAGCTAATAGAGCTCATTTATTAACTATTGAAAAATAAAACAATGAAATAGTCTGACTCAGTGAGTTGATTGATGGTGCTGACCCAAGTGGTTCATAGAATCGGTACATGGTATCGGTTCAGTTATTTTGTAACAATTCGATTCCGTCTCCCGTCGGATTTAATTTCGAACTCCAGCCAGCATCGCCTCCGATCGGATTAAAAAAGGAATCCTGTAAATCCTTAAATAATTAAGGTGATTTAACGTAATGAATTGTTACTTATTATAATGTAAACGTTATATTGTAATATGGTAATTCCATATTATCCTTCGTATCTTATAATTAGATCCCTAAAATAGAACCAGAAGTGATACTGACTGGCAATTTCACATCGCAATTAAGGCCAATTTCTTCTTATTATTATGTATTGAGATGCGCACTTTTCGCGTTAAGTGGACAATGACAAAATGCAATACATTGAGCTGAACACACAGAATTTACAAACGAGGTGGTTTGTTGATTGCTGAGTCGTTAAATTTAAAATCAAATTGAAAAGAGCAGAATTGAAGAAAAAATCCTATGCGGTCGTGTACTTGTTTTGAGAAGGAAGCCTTTGAAAGCTGCTGGTAATCAATGATTGATGGGAAATTTCGGCTCAATTTCCCCTCCCTTAAACAGGAGCATACAAAGTACTTGATCAGACTTTTATGACTCCGAGTGAATTTCTTGTTCAAAATATCGGAGTACATCAGACAACCAATCTGTTGTGGGCAGGAATTAAGAATGCTGGAAATGTTTTGAAATTTCATTTGTTTTGAGCCAAGGTAACGTCTGATAGAGATTGTCAAAAATTTTTTTAAATAGATATAAGTAATGAAAGAGTAATAAATACATGCAATAAATACGGCTGATAAAGTCGATTATTCGTATCTTCTTTATTTTAAGAAATAAACAAACAATTCAAGCCTCAAAATTTGTGGATTATTGTCTCGTCCGGTCTTATTGTAGCGGTTGCGTGCACAATAAATAAACAAACAAAAACAAAATCTTTTATTCTTTTGTTGCCGTTATTATTCTTATAAATTTTTAACTGATTCGAAATTAACAATGGATTTAATTTGCTAGATATTTATTTATTTTTTGGATAATTTGTTCTAAAAAGATATTTGCGAGTTCAATGCATATTGTCGTTCTTATTTGACGCCTCGTGGATCCTCGTTTGAATAGAAAATCCCATCAGCAATACACATTACTGGCGAAAGCAAAAACCGAGCACATCCTCCGAGGAGCACGAAAGTCTGGAAACATTCGACTGGAAGTCATAACGCCATCATGGCTCTCCATCAGAATTTCTTTCCAAATATCGATCAATCCCAGGAGATCGGGGACCGAAAAGTTGGAGAAATGAGAAGCAAACGTCAACAAATTCCTCTTAGGAAGGGAAAATTACTTAGTTTTTATGAAGATCTTGTCACATTGGATTTACCCATAACACCAACTGGAGTGGAATAACATGCACTTCGTGCGAAATCCTCTTAACAAACAGCAGTAGAACTTACGACGGGCATAAAGTTTTTATTGGATTCAAATTAATTCCAATGTTTTCCTGCAAGGAATCGTATGCTAAAAATGACATCGGACAGAGTGTCATGTCCAGTATACATCCTGAGTCTTATAAGGCGTCTTATGCAAATGAGTGGGTGGGGGAGAAGAACCTGGTAGGACGATGCATCCCGCTGGAAGAACATGCCAGATGTTCTGTGATGGGCGTCTAATAAATTCTATTATTCATTCAGACCGCTGCTCAATAAAGTCGATAACTTTCTCGATGCAAAACGAAAGTTTGTCAATTTGGAATTCTAAGCAGATCTGATTAAGCATGGATATTGCAGACGATTCTTCTTATAAAACAAATTAATTTACTCATTGTCGCATAAAATAAACAGATTCGCATTTCCCTAATTTGATTTTTTTCGAATCTCATGAGATTGGGATTCCTTCCAATCTTTTCACCTTTGGACACTGAAAAGGCATATTTTATAGCCGGCTGTGAAGAAAAATAAACTCGGTTAGAAAGCAAATTTGAAGATGAAATTAGATTTGTCTGCGGTGTGAATGGATGTTCCATATAAATACTTCTCCAACAACCTCCAAACGACGTTCCTGGACACGTCCGGGTGAGTTTTCCATTATATTTTCTTCGACTTCGTTGAAGTTCATTCCAAGGATATTTTCTATTCTATTTTTTTTTATATCAGCCTTCCTCTTGTTTTTATTGAAAGTTCAAAACTTCGACGAGAATAATGAAAAGGCGGCATTTATAAACGAAATTCCACAAATAAAGCGACCAGTTCCACATCTCTGAACTTCATTTATTCCGAGCAGTCGTCTAAAACTCGAAGCATTTCTCGTTTCGTTCTTCTGCGAGCAGGTTTTATTATTGTTATTGTTGGCGTCAATGTTATCACTATCATTACTATTTTGTTTTTACTATAAGTTGACGAATATCTACATTATCTTTAAAAAAAAAAGGAACGCTCAGCATCTAGTCAGCGTACGATCAACAATGTTGATGTGACATCCATGAAGGCGGTTGGCCATGGTTCAACTGTTTTATTACGAGACGAGAGGACAACCAGTCAGAAAGTTGTTGAGGAGGGAAGGAAGCACCAAAAAAATTCTTCTCTTTCCGTACGAGGGATGGGCTCAGCCCGCCAGCGCCATTTACTGGATTCTCAAGACCAACTGGTGGAGTAAAACTCATTGCAAGATCACTCAGGTTCGTGAATATGTAAAGGAATAGAAATTCGATTTTATTGGTATATCTAGCACTTTGCCGATCACCGTGTTGGGAATACGAATGGCGTAATATTTAGCGCGATCGGACCAAAAGGCAATGAAGTGGTTTTTCTAGAAGCCATCAATCAGCACCACGAAAGCCGAGCGTTCCCATCCCGAATTCACTTCCAAGTAATTCCAAGAGCAACAGAAGATAGTTCCTTAAGAGCAGAGTGTTCCTGCATGAAAATTTACAGCTACACCGTTAATCAGATCTGTCCAGGAAGGCTTGAAATCACTTCGTAATGGAGATTACTGGGTAATTTCCAAGGGAGCGAGAGGAACGCTCGAAAGTTACTTTTCTGAGTTTGTTGGGATTGAGATGGTTCTTATGCAAACTAAAGTCAATCGTATAAATAAGTCATTTACGATATCTTATTTATTAAAAAAGATTTTTTTAAAAATAATTTTTAACAAACGAAATTTTTTTTAGCTAAACTAATTTTGAGAACGCATATCATATTCGAATGAATGGATTTAAAAACAGCCATCTTGATCGATCGTGTTTATGTTTTCGCCTCCGGCTGTGGGCACGTTCCGATTCTTTAACAAAGCATAATTAAACGGATAGAAAGAAATTTCCATCCGCGCGGTTTAGGTGGAGTTTTCCGGGCAAAACCTCCAATCCGACATAAACGTGCCTCAGTCTGGAAAGCTACAATAACGACACAATTTCCAGCGCATTAAGGGTCTTCTCGAGAGAAAATTGTGGCTTTTAGCATTCTTGTTTTCAGGAAATGTTTGCATGTTTTCCCTGGTAGCCTTAAAGAGAAACATTTCCTGCTCGGACGCTGTTCAAATCTTTTCAGGTTAGCGGAACAAAAAAATTGAGCACCAGTGGAAAGATGTCGACCACTTCTAAGCCAAACACGATGGTGATAGTCGGTAGGTTCAAGGACCTACCCTCGGACACGAGTTGGTTCCGACTGTCACTGACGACAGACGTTTCTAACGCTGACTTCCAGATGGGTTATAGCATGGTGGGCTTCCTCGAAAGAGGACCGAGGTGGGACAATCCTTCGTCGCAGATGCAAATGACTCACTTTGCCATGATCAAACGTAAGGGTTACTGACCAAGGAGAGTGTAATTGTGGCCCTTGCTTGGATATTATCGTCGTGTATTTATCTCTGCTGTGTACAGCCTACACTACTTCGTCTGTAAATATGCGCCATTTTCTTCCTGCTGCAGTCTTCGATCGATGTCTCTCCAATCACGGTCCGCCATCAATCTATCCGGAGCCAAGAAGGAGCACAAGTTTCGAGTAATTTCAAAACAACCAGTATCCTTGTTCGGTCGATCCTCGTATAAACTGGTTTGCCGTGTTTTGTTTGTGCGAAATTACTCTGCACGGAATATTTTGATTTAAAGAGCGAAGCATAGAGAGCTCAAAGGAGGAATATATTGAGTTTAATCCCACTGGACTCTGTACCATAGAAATGCAATTCTTGCTGCAATCGCGTGTGTTTTCGGAGAAAGAAGATTTACAAATTTGTGCTGCAATGATTTTCATTCACAAGAATGCATTCCATGGAACGTGGTTCTCATTGATTTCAATTTAAATTCAATTCCATCAGTTACTTGAACCAATCCACGTTTATCATTTCCGTTCATTTCTGTCTTCTGTGATACTTTGTGCTTCGACAGTTCAATGCAAGTTCTTTCTTAAATTTTATTTCTTCCGTCCTACTATCCAGTAGTCACCTTCTATCACCGTCCAATCCATAGATCCGCCCAACACTTTTCCGTCCGCTCATCCATCATTCCATCCAGCTTATCTCAGTTTTGTACTCATAATTTATGATTTTACAGCTTGTTTTTGCCGCGCGAATTGCACGCATCCGAACGATGTAGATATTTCGGGCTTTTTTGAACGAGTTTTAAACGTTGTTTTAAACAATGATTCGCCAGGGTTTCCGTCCAAATGTATCATAAGGTTGTACAAATCGCGAATTTTCTGTCGTCAACGTAAACAATAAAGATGGTTATTTCACTACACCGTCTTCAATTCCTCCGCTGTTCTCAGTTGATTTTTCGAAATTGTGACGGTGACGACGACGATGGTTTGTCGGTGCTCGAGGTGACGGTGATGACGATGACGATGATAATATTGATGCTGGTACTTGGTGATCTTATCAGCTGCCATTATTGAGAAGTTCGATGAGTTGCACGATAAGCAAGGACGTCGTGGGGAATGTTGAGTGTGGATGGCTTGCAATGTTGACAGTTGAGTGGAGAGGTTGGGTATTGTCGACAGAAGTCGTAGGAGTTCAACCCAACCCTATCATCACCATCATCAACTTCGGCATCGTCATCATGGCCGTCGCCTTGGCTTTTTAAAACCGAGATAAAAGCCATCTATAAAGCACTATTTCTGCTAAGCATTGATGCAAATATGATGGTAAATATTGTTCCCACAAACACTAGATCAATATCGCCCTCTCCGAAGAACGTGTAGCAGAATGTGCGACCGTCTACCGCATCGCTATCAGGAATACGTGCGGTATCGTTATCAAGAGTCCCTGGAATATTATTAATAACGTATTTCGCTAGCATTATATCGGTTTCCTCTGCACACAAGACAATGCACACAATATTCATCGATTGAACGCGTCCATGCGTGGTGTAATTAATGAGTCATTAATTCGAACCGGTTAGTAAAATAAGGATAATTAAAAATATAATAATTTTCCGCTCGTCGTGGTCGTCATCCTCCTCCTCGGATGACATTCTTCGAAGGCATTTGTTTGCCACGAAAGCGTCGGGCACTGGAATTGAACGTTTTGCTTTTCAAATTCAATGGAAGGACGTTTGGAAGCTGTTCATTGACATTGCATGCTTTGCTCCCCCTTTTATCAACTGTAGATGTAATATCGCTCGTTATGACGTCACTTCCAGTCGAACGATCAAAAACGGCGATCATCTTTGGAAAGAAGGAAAACAAGAAACTCAGAGGTCTCAACGAATGATAAATATGTGCCCTGCAATCGCACGTGGATTTTAATTCAACCACACGTTCAATCACACGTTCAACTACACGTTCAACCAATCACATGTTCAATCACATGTTCGCAGTCACAAGCCCCAAAAGCGTTTTTCCACTGAAACATTCGCAACGTTTTTCTTCCTTTGCTTTTAAGATCCACATTCTAAACTCTAGAACGAAATGGAAGCATCTTAGATATATTTTCGACGTTCAACGAAAAGGAATATTATTCACTTAATTTACTCGAACGAGAGAAGGTTTCTTTGTGTCGAATGAGTCGACATTACTTATCGATGCGAGTTCCTAGGTCATTGATAAAGACATTCATCCATCTATTGAGCGCACAAGAAAACCGGCAATAGATTGCTGACAGTTTTATATGCGCCAAATCCTCCATAAATTCGGGAAATTTGCATTTTCCTGAGCTCGCCTTGAAATGAGATCTCGTGAACACCTCACGAGGTAGTCAAACACTCTCTCCATAAACAACACCATCACCACCATCACCTGCCTCCAGATTTCTCTGCACGAGATGAAAACTAGGCCCCCACAAAAACCTATCCTGTCAGTAATTTCACGTTTCGCCGACAGATTGCCAGAAGGAATGGAGCCACGAATGAAACCTTGATTGCCAGCGCAGCTTCCAACCGGTGTGGTTGACAATTTCCATTGATATTAATGATGCCTTAATCTTCCAGTGTAGAAATATTAAGCAGGCACACGACGCTCTACGCGTGTTCTCAAAGATGATTTATTGCTCTGCATCTGAGCTCCTCAATTTCAGAGGACAACTTCGCAGACTTTCGATTTTTTCAACTCAAATGCACTTCCAAAGTCTCTGCTAATTAATAGTTCAAATAAATTAATTTAATTTCTAAAATTAACGATGCTACGACACTGCTTGATTCGAACGATCAACATGCCAGAATATGTGCCTGTTTTTCTTCACTTGTTTCTTAATTCAATTTCCAAGGAACGGATGGCAAATTATTAAGGAATTCTATTGCTTCCAATACTACGTCGTCTTTTTTTTTCAACTCCAATCAATGAAAACTTCAAACGTTCACAAAACAATGAAAGGCAGGTGTTAAAAATGCAGTTAAACGAGATCCACGAAATACTGGAAGATGATTTGCTGAATTTTCTGAATTCGTTCAAACATCATCAGACCAACTTTTCGAAGCGTGAAAACCAGTGGAGCGCAACAAATTGAAAAATTTGTTGCCGTGACAGAGGAGAATGTTAATCTCGCCATCCTCAAAGTAAAGAATATCGAGTTCACGACTTTAAAGTTTAAAAAAAAAAGGCAAAAAACGTTCTTCAATCCTCGAATATCAGGAATCCAGAAAAGGTTGAAAAGTCGTTTTGAAGGGCAGAATTCTTGGACAATTCCATCCAAACGTGGTCTCCTCGTTTTAACTGCAGAAGGATGCTCTGGGATGCCGTGCCTTGTCCACACCTCTTGTCTCCTTGGAGGGGCATCTTGTGGCGATCGTTTAACATGATCCATGCGTGCACGTTCTGCGATTCTTGGCTGACCATGTGGCCTGGAAATGTATCGAAATGGCGTTAAACCAATGACATTGGAAAATCATTATGGATTCCATTACATTCGAGAATGCAAAAGAAATTTGCTAGCCATTTGATTTTGAGAAGTGAGGTGCTAAACACATCGATTATATTTTTAAGTGGTAAGTTTCACTCTTTTAGCTTGTTTTTCTCGCTTTTGATGCTACGATCAAGTCTGAATGAACAGATTCGCTTCAAGGAATCGAGGTCGGGAGGACTATAAACGTCTCAGAGGATCTGCTAGGAACAATTAAGATGTCCCCATAAATATTCGGAACCACCATCAACCGAATTCATGGCTCGAAATGTAAAACGAAGTTCAAAGGTCGGGGAAAGTTGAGAGAAAAAAAAAAACAAACCGAACGTTCCAAAGGACTCCAAGCGGAGTTGTTGTTAGGAGCGCTTTGAAAGAAATATGTCAGTAGGAATCACTTCTCATTTGTTTCAATCTTCACTCGTGAAAAAGTAAATTTTACTGTCATCACATTTAATTGCGCTGTTAAGTCATTTGGGAGGCACACACACACACACACGTGCACATACTCGAACGTACACGCACGTACACGTACACACACACACACACACATACATACACACACAAACACAGTAAAACGCGCACACAGAACCTACAATGCTTTCAGCACCAACTGCAGGTCTTGTTATTTCGATTTTTATGATTTCACGGGAAAACTCTACTCTATTAATTCCATTTTCGTCTTCGATATTTCCATTTATAATTATTATATTTTACATATATATATCCATTTGTAACTATTATATATTATATATTACATACTTGTTTTATATATTTTTGTATGTTAAATTTATATACTTTTTCAAAATTTACTGAAATATATTATAAATGTATATATATATATAATTTGTATATTGCATACATTTCGTTACAAAATGAATAAAAAAACTGCTACTGTAAACTTTCTAATAATATTCCGGTATTAAAAAGGTATTAAATAGGTATTTATTATATTTATTATTATGTAGGTATTAAAATTGCTTGTAATACTTTTTTAAATGCAAGGTCTTAAAGCTGTCATTTATTAACATGAGTCAAAAAATAAATGTAAATAATACAATATTATACATATATAATATAATACATTATTATACAAATTAATTAAACAAATATAGTTATAATTATTACAAGTAAATCATCATAATTGTAATTATTACAATTGTAATGTTTACAACGTGAAGGCCCAACTTTTTCATATAAAGAAATTCAGATTTAAGATTAAAGTTTAAAATTTTGGCACTTTTTAAGCACAGCATATATTGATGAAAATGTGTTTCAAAATGGAGATCCCAATTTAATAAGGTTTGTTTAAGTGTATACATTCGTAATTGTATTGCATGAACTTATATAGCAGTATTTTGTTGTTGTTGTTGTTTCAATCTTACATTATCACGACTTCCAATGTCTATTCGGCTTATTAAATCCAAGTTTTTTCCCATTAATTTATTTCCAGGTGCGGCCTGAGTGCGATGTTCTGCATTTCTTTCGACAGATGTCAGGAATGCGTTAAAAGACTCGCTTGCCATCATGGCATATGTAAATACCTTCAAGTATAAAAATAAATAAATAAATAAATAAGTGTGTTAAACAGATAAACGTATTAAAAACTCAAACAAGGATGTCTTAAAAAGTATGTATTTGAATGTAAAATTCATTCAAGCAGGAATTAAATGAAAAACAGGAAAAAATATTCCACAGGAAGAAAGTTCACTGAAGCCATTATCTTGTTCGTGGGTGTTTAAATATATTTCATATACATATTATATAATATATATCATATTATATTTATATTGTTTATAAATGCTTAGATATGATAATACATGTTTAATAAGATTCCAATTGTCCAAGTGCTGCAAGAAAGTTTACAGTGAACTTAGAAGTACTTAACACCAGGTTTAAACGTTTATTAATCCGTATATTGTCGTGCTTATTTTTTTTTGTTTCTTTGTTTTGATTAATGATTCTACTCTAAATCAAATACAAATTAAGTTGTAACCAACTTTTATAGAACATGCTTTGGAATTATGAAAATTAAAATAATTTCAGTCACTGTTTCACAATGCTCGAGTTTTTAATCAGTGGAACCTCGGAATATAAAAAAAGAATATATAATACAAATGAGAATATATATTATAAATGAGAATATATATTATAAATGAGAATATATATTATAAATGAGAATATATATTATAAATGAGAATATATATTATAAATGAGAATATATAAAAAAGAATATATATTATAAATAAGAATATATAAAAGAAGATTGGTGTTCCATGCACTCAACTTCATCCAACAACATTCGTACTTTTACTTGTAAAAGCTTTTCTCTGGTTTGGGGTTTGCCAATGAAGCTGATAACCATAAGGTCCATTTATATATTGAATTATTATCCATCAGAAAATGTTATTTGGTCAAACGTTATCTATTGCATAACATCGTTTTTGTCGATTGAACAATGTTGTGGCCTTGCAGAGTTGGATCCTTCAATCTTTCAGGCATTTAAAATTCCTGCTTGGATCTAAGTAATTTATCATTATACTCTTAAAAGCTGTTTAATTTATCTCTAATCTTAGATGGTGTGCAGAAAATGTACGTGACGAGGCTTTCATCAAAAAACAGTTTCACTGGTTTGGCAAAAGACTTGCCTTTCTTCTAAGAATTTCTTGGCTCTGTAATCTTCATGAGCATGTATATAAATAAAATAACGTGTGTAAATCTGTCGATGGTCCTAGCAAACATCTAACATAAGATCGTAACAATCCTCAATCGTGAATCATTTGCTTGAAGTCTTCAACTTGTCCACTTTCTCAGTCAAGACATGCTCAACTGCCCACCAATTACTAAACTATTATTAATAAACCAAAGAGTGAATGAATTTAATGAAATGTTACATTTCAAATATATCCTTTTAATATTCTTAAAAAGTAGATTTTCATTTAAAAATACCCTAGCAATCAGAAGAAATAAAAAAAATCTTGGAAATAATTCAACACCGTTCAACACTCGAACATGCCTCAGTTGCAAAAATAAATAAATAAATAAAGGAAATTTAAATCAAACACAAATATTGAGGTTAAATATTATATTATTAAAATGGATTATAAAAACAACAACTAAAAATATGTTGTAATCAATGGAAACCCACTTGTGAAGAAATAAGTGCCATTGACTTTGCAAACAAAGTGTGACGAGTATTGTTCAAATGAATCGCCAACGTTGTTAAGGATGACATCAAAAGTGATGGGTGTGTCTTGGGTTACGGGGCCCAACTTGTTGCTTCTCGTGACAGAGAAGGCCACTCTCGTTCTCTGGTCCACCCAGGGATCACCTTTGTTGCCTTTTACCCCGGCAAAGCCCGTATAACCTCGCTCTCCCTTTTCTCCTTTCGAGCCCTGAATTCCAGAATCACCCTTTTCACCCTCTGGGCCCTTTTTGCCCCTTTCACCCAACAGACCTGATGGACCGATGGGACCGGATGGCCCTACAATAATTCCCTAAAATTATTTCATTATTTATGTTTTAAAATTTTTGTAACGTATATCTCGATGTACTATTATTTTAATTCAACCTCCTAATTTCGAGACAGTACTTCGAGAGTTTTAATGGAAATTGTTTACATTTTTATTAATTATTTAAGTTTAATAATAGTATCAATCGTAATAACGATAATAATAAATTTTATAAGTTTCCAGAAATAAAGTCTTCCCAAGTCTTGACTTATTTGAGGGGAATGCAATAAATTGCATCACAGAAAGATGCAAGAAGTCAGCCAAAAGGAATTAAAGACTGTTTTATCTTTTAAGTAAGATCATCTCGACATGAACACAAAACGTGTTAGAAAATCCTTTGATTATTGTTATATTATTCCATATTATTTTCTGCGTCGAGTTTGTAAATGCGCTTTCTTGAATGTTAAATTAACGAATCTACGTTGCATCGGATACGCTTCCTTTCTAAAGTGAACGTGACTTGTTTCTTTCGGAGAGTGATTTTTTATTGCACTTTTTTTTATTGTTTTATGTTATCGAAACAACCAGATGGAGATTTTTCGTGAGGAATTTTATGAGATAAAATGAAAGACTAATCGCAAACAATTAGCGGAGATGGCGGAGATGGGGTGGATAAATCCCGTGGATAAATCCCGTGGAGGTGTGATGATGTAAGGAGCAATAAAAACTGCAATCTAATATATTTTTGACAAGCGACGTGATTGTAAAACACACACAAGGGAGAAATGAATGCTCGAATAAAATCAAATAAAACAGTCTCAAAAGAAATCAAATCACGAATAATAAAATATAAATAAAAATAAGAGGTTAACGTCTCGAATAAAAAGACCAACCCGAGGGTCCAATATCTCCCTTCAGTCCAACCTCCCCTTTGTCTCCTTTATTGCCATCCTGACCACGCGATCCGTGAAGTCCTGGCACTCCAGGTATTCCAGGAGGACCGGAGGCAGCAGAAGCACAGGAGCAGTGGTCGGTTTTGATCATATTCGAACCGAGGTCGACCTCTCTTCTGTTGAATGCTCCGCAAGTTGTTTTCAGGATCAAAAGGGTGACCAGCAAATTCATCGTTGGTTCAATTCGCCACGTTACTTAAATGACCGGGAATATGGTTGAGAAATTAGCGATTATTTTAGAAACATTTGCGTTTTTAAGTTACTTTTGGATGGAAAATAAGCTTAATAAAAGTAAATAATGTTCAACTGTTGATCAAACTTGAAGTCGATCGTTATAACGTACCTTGATTTCAGAAATTTTTTCGCAAATCTAAAAAAAACAAAAAAACATGCATTTTCGGAGACCTAAAGTGTCAGTGGCACACAAATCTTCTTTGCAGATTAACGGAATGTTTTTCTGCTTCAGAATTAAAACTTAAAGATTATCGTGACTTAAAAGAAGCACAAAATTCAACAGGATCTTCACAAACCGATGTTTGTTGGATTCGGGGCACAACTATGTGAGAGACTAAGCACTTGACATTGAATAACTTAATTACACCTGAGAGCCTATTGCCTTTATCAAGCCTTCTGCTTCCTTTCGGAAGCAAAATTTGAATCTTTATGGATCGAAACTCAAAGGGAAAAATAGCATCTCTCCATTGTAGCAATGTGTCAAAACACAAGCGGCATCTTTCATCCCGCATTCCTTGTTCAAAATTTATTGCTCGCAAAACAATGCACTCGGCAGTCGCAAGCAAATTTCAACGGCTACAAACAAATTTTAAGCAAAGCCTTCTACAAACCGTTGTTCGAAATTTGTTGATGAACTACCATTCTCATAATTACACTGGAAAGGTGCGGCTTTTGCAATCGTATCGAACCAATCGTTTCTTGGGATCCACTTCTTGGGTGCATTCATTCTTAGGCTTGTTTTTAGTCTGACTTGTGGATTCCATTAAGCCACACTCGACAATAAGATTTGAAACGCTTGGCAACTTCTTGAGATCACAACAATGTGCAGATGTTATCAGACGGGAGCCATCACCATCCATTCAGTGCACATCCCGATGAAAGAACAGGATTTTTATTTGTTTTTTATGGACATTTTTTTATCTTTAAAGTGAAATTTATTTACTTCATATTTTAGTTTCTTTCGACAATAAACAAAGAATGTTTGTGTGACCATTTTGGATGCTCTTTATTCGTAAATTCCCCGCTTTCATTGTGACAAACATTGAGAGTTTATTAACTGGTTAACCAACTAATTGAACTAGTTATGTTGCAATCAAATGTAATGCGAGACTTCAAGTGGAGTAACTACTCACCTGATGGAAGCGGTGAAAATGTGTTCTCAGCAACCGTTTAAAATATTTCTTCAAATTACAACCAATAAATTTTTTTATTTTGAAATAGTTAAATGCCGACGTTCCTTACCTCGGGGCTCCGAAACTTTGCACTCAATACGAACTAGAAGCTTCTCTTATTTTCTGTAGTACCTCGACGTAACAATGCAAGATAACCTCAACGTAACTATTTTAAAAGCCTTTTAGTTGCTTCCTCAGCAAAACCTTCCTACCATCGATGTCCTCTGAGCACGAAGCATGTAAGCATCGAATGCCAATGAATTCAACGTTTTTTTAAACTTTTAAATCAATCTTTTTTTCTCTATAAATCTAAAAAATTAGGAAGCTATGGATAGGTGAAAATGATGACTTGTACGTTTCATGAAAAACGAAAAATAGAAATGACGTGGTGATAATGAATGTTGTAAGCAGTTTTATGAGCCTACATGAGACTGTACTTGGTCCACTGTTCTCAGTCGTTACGCAATCAAACCAGGTCGAGAAAGCCTGTATTGCGTAACAGGGCAGCGTGGTACTAGAAGCTGGCCACAATGGAACATTTGCATGAAACTAATCGAGTGCTTTACTACATCATCGTTAACTTGCATCGATCTCGTCCGATAATTCTAACCGTTTTTGGATTTTACTGAATCGAATTTTATGAAACTGCATCTTCATTCGCCACCAGGAAGCGGCTGAACTTTCGGGCAGGTCGAACGTTTCGTTATTTCGGATTAGCAACGAGTTGAATAATAGGTTTCATAACGTCTTTGTGTGGTTGCGAAACCTATCATCGATTCGATAAATTTCCTTCATTTTCTAGAGACCTCGTCTTAGCATTCGCAAGTATTCCACACACAACAAGTAAATGGATTACTTGAGAAAATTTCCAACGTATTCGAAGGATAGCAATTTTCACTTGTACAATAATAATTTGGAAGATACTAGATTTGACTACTTCAAGCAAAAGTTCACGACCCATTATGAAATAGGTGCGCTGGTAATGTTACATCATCTTGTAAACACAGAAGATAACAACAAATGCATTATTGTACTTTTTAGAATCATCTCTAAAATCTTCTCAAGATGCTTTCGTATCTTGGAACAACAATTTCAACATTCATTCTTTCCATTATCCAAATTATAACCGACTTTACACTCAGCCAAGAATAGGTATGTTCAATAAAAAGTAAATCGTAATTTCTTACTACAACATTGACAAAAGTCATTTTTAGCAGATGTATCGTCCCAGATAATGAGACCTCTTGTGGGCTCATTTCCACCAGCTTCGGTTTTTCAAGAGAATCCACATTCGTTTGCAGGAAATTCAATTTTCCATCACGTTTTTCCTACTCATCAACAGCCACAACAAGGACACCAACTGCATTTTAACGACGCCAGCCTCGAAAATCAGCAAAAAATGGTCCTCCATACGATGAAGAGACCACGAAGTGAGAAGAAACCCGTACCTGAGTTGTTGAAGGACGAAAAGTATAAAGAGAAAAGGGCCAAAAACAATAAAGCAGCCAAAAAATCGAGACAAGAAAGACGAGAGAAAGAAGATAAAAACGAAAAAGAATTAAAGTTTCTACGAGAGGAACTGAGCAGATTGGTGGAGGAAGAATGGGCACTGAAAGTTCAGAATCACGAATTAAAGACCAAGATTGCAGCTATGAGCAAACAACTTTGTCTGGATGGAGACTTAACTGACAACACATCAGCCATTTCTTAAAGTTTTTAAAGTCTTGGAGGTGGGAGAATGAAAGCTTTTACAAAAATTGATGAAATTACTTACTTGAAAATAGAAGCTGTCATTACTTATGTAATTGTATGTCTGCATATTTATTAACTTCCAATCTTTTACCATCGACCAGGTGATATTCTGTTTTGTCACTACTTTGTAAATTTGATGAACATATTTTTAGCTTTCAATAAACTTGTGCCTTTGATTAGAGTCATGATTGAACTCTGCATTTTTCTTCCATATCCCATTGTGGAAGTAATGATTTAATTTTTGATGTTTCCTATGATCAGATGGCATGCCATCTCAGATGACAAATAAAAAATTAGTTTTAATGATGCTGCTCAACATTATTCATCATTCAAATAGGAGTTAACATGTGTCTCCTTAACGAATCATTCATCTGCATGATTGAAATACATTTCCTGTGAGTCTCAGGCAAGGATCTAATGGCTCCCCTACCTGTAGCAGCTGCATATCCTTTGTACATTAATTAAATCCTGTGTAAGCATCAAAGTGGCATTAAATTACTTCTGGAAAGGCAAAAAAATGGTCATCTTATGCCTAAAGTTGTTAACCAGGTGAATAGGTAAACCTCAGCTGTTGGTAAACACCTACGTTCACTGTAAATAATTGATCCCAGACTCAATCGAGTTTGCACCGAAACCATTCTTCTGTTTATTTATTTTCGAACATTCCACCAAGAATTTTCTGACGCATGAAGGTACGTCTTTGAGATAAAACTTATATATAATATTAAAATATTTAAATAACCACAGTTTTTGACAACATAAGGGAGTAAGTAAATACCTATGAAAGTCTGCAAGTTGGTCTAAATTGCATTTTTGATGAAATCTCATTGTAGGACAATTACATACCTTAATGCATTTTATAGATTATAAGAAACTTTGCCTAGTTTATTCTCTAATTTCAAAGTTCAACTCTGAGTTTATAAATTATTATTATTCTTATGTTTATTAAAAGAAACAAACTATAAATTCTAAATCTCATTGAACTAAGCTATGATATTTATCATTACATTTTCGTCCTATTTTACTTAACAACGTCATTTCCGATAAATCCAACCACAAATCAAGATATGTTCCACCATGAATTTCTCATTCGCCAAATTGCATAATCGCAAAGATAAACGTAGATGTAGATGAAGCAATTGCATAATTACAAAGGTAGATGTAGCTTATCTCAAAACTTCTTCAAATCAAATCGACTTAGTTCATTAATCCGAGGTACTTGAAATGTCATTAATATTTTTAAAGAGTGTTTTTTCAAGGTATAACATTGTTAGCCTCATTTACTACATAATGTCAGTTCTCACGTGCTACGAATACACAGTGGCCATTTTGATATCTTTAAGAGCACTATTATTTTTGCTATGACTAGTAACTCATTTATTTTTAGAAATCCAAACATTTTCTATAAAATCTAGATCCGGGAAACATTCTGGCCACCTCGTGACATTCACATTTTCTTCCTATTTCATTTGAGGCGTGAAATTTTCCCCTGCTGGAAAACAAAATGTTGTTTTTGGGATTCATATCAAATAGGAAAAGACTTTCGACGATCTTGATTTTGACTTCGGATGCTGTTCTATGCTTGGGAAAATTTAATTCAGTCTAATTCTGCTGGGTGCTGGGAAGCTTCCTCATATTATTACAGAATTGTCTGCAATAAATCAGTTTGCTCTTCCCTTAAATCGTGCAAGTAATACTGGTACCCTTCAGTACCATCAACTTTTAGTCGGGAGGAGATATTATTGACTTCCTTAATCAATCACATGCTTTACTCTAAGGAGGTCCATTTAAACATTGGTAATACTTCAGAATAGTCGAAATATTTAGAAGCTTTAAAACATATAATATTTCTATTGGAATGCCTGCATCCCGGACAGGATACAAGGTAAATTTTCCGATTCTTACCGTACTAATTAAGTATTTATAAGCATGTATGTATCTTGAATAAACTGCTAAATCGCTACATTTTGTTTAGAAGTTGTTTCAATTGCAACATTTCGAGAAGGCATATAATCTCGCCAATAAACCAGTTGTAATTATATTTCGACCTGTAGCTTCACAGCGAATCTGGATCTTGAAACGTAAAAACAAACGCATGGAAATAATGATCGAGAAAATCTGTAGGAAACACCTACTCTAAAGAAATCACGAATTGGGACAACATGAACTTCTACCTAGCTAAACACTCCTTAAGAATTGACACCTCCAAAAACACTTCAAAATTTCACGACGAGCATGCATTAAATTGTGCCTGAATTCTCAACGTCTCAACGCCTTCTGCATTTCCTAGACATCTCCCGCCTTTAGTAGAATCTCCTGGTTCCATTCCTATGGTTTCTGGAACGCCGGCGTTTCATAGCAGAATATTGATTGTTTTGTAGCACGTGATTGGAAAGAGCCTGGCGATTGAAATGACCCTGAAATTCATTTACGGCCAGAAGGAAAGAAACCGAGAACCCTTTCCTGTTCATCGTGTCATCAGTTTTGAATCTAACCAAAATGTGGCTCCCTCTCGATACCAGCTCGTCAGGAATCTATAAAAAACATTCAGATGAAATTATATGCATATTCCCAGCGAAGACTTTACTATTGCAAAATCGAACAAATTGATTTGCCATACCTTATTGTCCCCGCAAAATCTCCCTCTAAAGCCTTCTTTGCCCGACGCATCGACATCATATACTTCAACGTAGTCGTAGCTAGAAAGAAATTTCAATTTCATAAAACTGAAGTTGAATATTTACATTAAAAATTTAATTTTTAAAACGACGCAGACCCGCAATCGAATTCCTCTTCTACTTCGAATGTCAGGAACTTGAGTCTAATTTGATGGAAGTCGTGGTTGGACCTGATGTGCCAAATGCAATCGACTTTGTTATCGTAGTTGGCATCCCCGTATTTGGCGTGAGAATAGAAGTTTGCAGCAGTATTTGAGGCCATTAAGTTTCCACCACAAACTGCAAGCAGATATCGACTAAACGTTAATTAATCCACGTTCAAAACTATTGCTAACTAAACGCCCCAAGTGAAACCTGTATCGTGTCGCCCGTCGAAACCCTTGCGTTGAACGGAAGCGTCAGAAGAGAAAGTCATGAAAAGGACATTCGAACTGGCCAATATCGGGTGCGCCGGTTTGCTACCGCAGACCTTTGCCAGTTTGGGGAAAGTTGGACCGGGTCCGTCGTAAAACTCCACTTTGTCGTAGGTGCAGTCGGCATGGAATTCGACTTCGAATTCGTTGAATGTCTGCAAAAAAGAGCAGCGCAAACGACATAACGACAACGATGAGAAGAATTGACGTGAATAAATTATGCAAATAGCGTACGATTCGTATGCGATGTCCGGGAGTGCATCTAAAGAGCCAAGAGCAATCCTTTTTCGTTGGATAGTAATCAGGAAAATTTGGACTTTTGAATACGCTTTCGTGGGCGCTGATGTCGTATTGACAGCCACCTTTGAAGTCAAATGTTTGTTTTTTTTTATTTTTAATTAAATAAGAAATTATTTATTTATATTATTTAAATCGATTCACATTTAATCTCACTTTCTTTGCAGTCAAATTTATTCTCGTGCAGAGTGAAGCCGGAATGACACAGGCATTCGTAGCTTCCGATCGTGTTCTTGCAAATGTGTTGACAACCTCCATTGTCCACTGCACATTCGTCCCTGTCTGGTTGCACAAAATAATTAGTTATAAATTCTATTAATTAATAGTAATATTTATATAATATTATTAACATAATAATAATAATATTCTTATTATAATTGCTTTAATGGTGAGGTGAAATGATAAAATATTATTTTTTTAATTTCGACCTCGATGACAATGACAAGCACAAATATAGCAACCAATACCGATCTAATTTCAGACTAATCTGGAAATTAATTACAATTTATTTTGCAATTTCTTTCTTATTATTCACATTTCACTTCTACGATTTGACGTTTTTAACAAATTTCC
Organism: Hirudinaria manillensis; assembly: GCA_034509925.1. Classification (NCBI taxonomy): domain Eukaryota; kingdom Metazoa; phylum Annelida; class Clitellata; order Hirudinida; family Hirudinidae; genus Hirudinaria; species Hirudinaria manillensis. The sequence continues at coordinate 6,210,370 of CM067528.1, read as the reverse complement.
TAAATTTCCTTATATGTTAAGTAACATTTCAGATTAAAATTAAATAATTTGGTCTAGTCATCTAAGTTTGATTCTGTTGAGTCGTCAACAGCAAATATTAAATTTACATTTCATTATAAATTGTGATGAAGCATTTCTTGTCATCGAGGTCAAGGCCTGAATAATAAGTCCAATTATTCTCTCGGCTTCCGACATAACAAATTGAATAAGTTTATACCCACGCCTCGATTAAATTTTAAAAAATCCTCTAGGCCTAACGAATCAACCTGTGATAAACTTGGCCGCAAAACCAGTTTTCTGCACTGTGCTGTCAGTCTTGAAAACAACCCTCATCTTGTTGGACGCCGAGGTTATCAGAGGTGGGATGCCGACTCCACAGAAAGTGCCGTGAATCTTCGAATCTCCGGACTCCTCGCTTTTCACCAGCAGCGAATCATACTCACATTCTTGCTAGAGAATGAGTAAAAAGATGAATGTAGGTCGTGGAGAAAAAGTTTATTTGCAAAGCGAATAAACGTACGTTGTTTCCCTCGAGGTCAAAATGAGTGAATTCCAAGGTTACTTGGAATCCCTCGTGGGCCACGATCTCCCAAACGCAAGTCTTGCTTGGTGGGTAAACATCAGGATAGGATGGACTGTGTAGGGTACCGTTTGAGGAATGAAGAATTCCTCCGCAAGCCTCTGAAAAGAAGATAGAATTAAAAGTGGTGAAAGAAATAAATAATTTCATTGAATAGCGATGAAATGTTTTGATGAAGTCCCGATAACTAAAAGAAAATGAAGGTCAAAGTAAGGATCGCACACGTCTAAAGGTTTCAAAATGAATGTTTTAAATCCTACTAACAAGGCTTTCTGACAAGTTGAACATGATTTCTACGAAATTTCCAAGTAAATAATCGAACATTTTTGGGTGTTTCGAAAACTGCGCAAAAAATTCAAAATCTTTTGGCTCACAACTTTATCATGTTTATAAAATAACATAAACTGAAAAACTCATAAAAATTGCTGTAAAAAATATAAAACGTTTTAGTTAGAAATTGTTCCAAAACACTGTGAAAACAATCTACCTTCGCACTTTTTACCATCGGAATGCAATTCGTGGCCTATTGAGCATGCGCATTGGTAGCCTCCGAGGGTGTTGATGCAAATTTGTTGACATCCGTGCTCGTCCGAGGAGCATTCGTCAATTTCTAATCGATTAATTTTTAGAGAAGATTGTTTTAAAAACAAGTTTTAAAAGGTCGCAAGTTATCAGAAAGCAATTACAATTTAAGCCAACCTTTCATGAACGTAGCTGCAAATCCAGCCTTTTGGACGGTAGTGTCGGAAACGAATCTGACGAAGAGCCAGTTAGTCGTAGACTTGACATCCTGCGGAGGTTTGTAGCCGCAGAACTTGCCAATGAGCGTCGACATTTCGTTAGGTCCATCCCTCAATTCCAGGTAGTCGTAGACGCAATGATCGTGATGCTCGATCTGCAAATGGAAATAAAAACATAAAGTTGTTGGACATTCGACGATCGAGTGCTACTCACGATTGAAATTTGAGAGGAATACTTCGAAGGAATGGAACTTGAGAGCCACCGAGTATCCTTCGGGAACGACTATGTGCCAGGAACACTGTTTCCCCGCTTTGTAGTTGTCCGGGTAGTTGGGACTCGACAGAATGCCACTTTCCTTCACTATCTTTCCTCCGCAGACGGCTGCGAAAGTCAAATGAAACACCTTCGATTGATCGAATTCCGACACAGCTTATTTAAAACCTATGACAATCGATAAAATGTATAATTAATTATTAATTAAGACGTCTAATGTCATTCCACTAACCTTCATATTTTGCCGTAAAGCCTTTGTAGTGGAAAGCGTTGCTCGATCTCCTATACTCCAGCCAGAGTCTGCTGTCCGTTGATACGATGATGTACGGAACCACTACTTTCTCGCCGCATATCTTTCCTTTATGACGGATGTAATTAATATCAAGACCACAGTTTCGTGAAGCAACAAATAAAATATCAACCTGCGACACCAGCAACGTGCGCCAGATTTCATACAACGATATCGATAGTTTGTGGAGACCAGGATTTATTACAAAATTCTTAACGCAATGATTTATAAGCATGTACTTGACGCTACAAATCATCCAATAAATGTCTGATTTCATATAGGTTTACTTGGCGGATCTTGTTGAATTGATTGATTGCCATGAAAATTCCAGTTATAAAAAAACGGTAATTGAATATGTGCAACCAATTCTATTAGCATCTTCCAAATCCTTGTCCAATGACATTCGTACTGGTTGCACTTCGGTCAAACCTTGGAGTTATTTACTCACTGAGGAGAGGCGACTTCAACCAATATCCGTCCCTGATCTCCAAGTAGTCGATGGCGCAGTTCAAATTGTCTGGAATGTCGATCATGCTGATGTTGAGCACTATCTTCTCTCCGTGCGTACCCGATATTCTCCACTGGCAGACGGATTCGAATGAGGTCAGGTGGTCGCCGAACCAAGGATATCCGAACGTGCCATTCGAGTCGTGGAACGTCCTGCCACACTCTGATAAACGAAAACAAAAACCCATTTCTTTACGACTTAACTGTTTAGACGACCGAGATGGAGTAAAGAAAATCGTACTTGGGCATTTGTACAACTTCTTGGCCTGAGTGATGTCCCCTGGACTCAACTCGAGTCTTTGTCCGATTTCGGGTGGAATCGTTCCAGGAGGGAAACTTTTTACCAGCGGAGTGATGGTGTCGAGGTGCACTGCTTTGGAGAAGGTATTTCTGGCGTAGTGCATGATGCTTAGGAAGTCGTATGGTTCGTTGAGACTGTTCACCTCGTTGTAAGTGAGCGTGTTGAAATTGTACTCCTGACCTGCAACAGACCACGACACTGTTGCAATCGCCTCCCTCCGTCGAGACGGCAACAATCTCTTGAAACGAACTTGCAAAGAAGATTAACCGGGCATGATGTGCTTGAAGACGATCTGTACGTGGGCGTCCCTGTCCGGCCTCGTGTGTTCGTGCCAAAATCCGATCACGTGTCCCAGCTCGTGCACCACAATTCCAAATTTGTCGCAGTTTTTCCCAATGGAGATGGCCTGAGGACCCGCTCCTCTTTTCCCGACAAAGGAACAACAGCTTTGAAATAAAAAGAAAAGAGCACATCAGCTAAGGAATTACAAAAGCTAGAAATAAACGACCAACCAACCCGCATGGTCTTTCGGTAAAGAGAATGTAGCTGACATCTTCTGACGATCGCTCGACGAAACTGATGCAGGTATGGTTCTCCCAGTGCCTCATTGCCTGTCTAAATAGAGCTTTATGGGCTCCTGAAGTTTACGAAGGAACAGAATGAAACAAAAAAATGTCCAAAAAAAGGTTTTCAAATAGTGATTCACCTGTGAAATTGGCTTCGATTTCATAGGGAATGACCCCATGCTCCCAAAGTCGCTCGGCTATGGCAGTTGCTGCCCTTTTCTTTCTGCCCGATTGCTCTTCGTTGGCCTTATAACCTTTCATTTCCTGATCCGGTTGACCAGATAAAATGAGATTCGCCTGGTCTCCTTTAGTAGGCATGATGTATTCTCGTACTTTCAACTTTCGACGTTCTTGTCTTTTCTCCAGACGTTTATTACGAGATTGGATTTTTCTCTTTTTGCTGGCATGTTTTGATTCAAGGAATTATTCGGAGAATTTTTTCATAATAGTTATATGATTTCACGTAAAAATTCAGGAATTTGTAAAAGCAGATTGCACCTTCTCGCATGGTAGTGTTGGTATGGCGAACGGGCGTTTCATAAATGACCAAAAACTTATGACGCATTTAGCGCTACGCAAATGGAATTACTCCCATTACAAACAAATAGCTTGCCTTCTGACAGGCTCAAATTCCAACTTTTCAACTGATTTCCGTCTGTAAACAAAATGGCGCTTTTTCTTTTTCTTTGAAGTCTGACGGTTGTGTTTTGAGGTTATGTTAGTCGAGCGAGCACGGGTTGGAGGTTGGTAGGAAAACAGGTACAAATCTTCTTCTGTCAAAGCTATATCTCCCAAATAAGCCACTGTTGAAGTGCAAACATTTACAACATTGCTAATTTGTTAATGAATCTAACGTTATTCTCTGTTTACCTCGACTTCAAAGTGAAAAGGATGTTGTGTTACTAATTCGCGATTTTTAAGCTTGCTACATTTTAATAAAAGCCTTCAAGTTGCAGTTGTGTGAAAAATTCCAGCGGTTCGCACGATTTTAAAACGTTCCGAAAGACAAGTACACGAAGCCATACAAAGTAATTGTTTACTGACTTAGAAATACTTCTGCTTACGACCTCGATTCAAAACACCTTTCAGTCCCGACTGATCGACCGATGCATAAACAAATACGTTAGAAAATGTTTTCATCGCATAGGAAATTACGAATCACTTTCAATCTTTTCCTCAAAGCATTAGACTCTGCGAAAGTTTCTAATAAAACCTCTTACAAAGACAAGTTTAAACCATGCACGTAAATCATTTTGGACTTTTCTATTACTATCTTCTTAACTCTTTCCATGAAGGTTTAGAAACAAGTTTATTTATAAAGTACGGGTCGGTAAGACAAGCAAGTAGATTTATGATCCCGCACGACCTAATAATAGCTTATTCGGATAACAAATGGAAATTGCCATCTACCGATGATTAATGGAAATAATTTTTTCTTAACAAAAAAACTTAACCTTCCAAACAGTAGTATTGAAAGAAGATGAAGAGAAAGCAATCAGTTAAATCAGAAAATGGTACTGGAAGCAAGGCAATCTAATTGGAATTAAAACGTCTTTAAATTGAAATATCGTCTCTGCAACTCACCCGCCTTGCATGGATCTGCAAGTTCATCTTTTAAGCCTTTTTTCTTTTTCTTGTCTTCAAATCTGCGTGAATAATTTCCCCGTGGTTTCCTGTATTCGCCAGCATCATCATCTGTCGCATCCTTTCCATGTACGCTTGGAAAGCTGTTTCCAGATGACGCCTGATTCACGGATGTCATCGATTTCACAGCTTCAACAGACAAAATGCCAAGAGTGACGATCAGAGTTAAAATCAGTTGTCGACTCTTCATTGTTCTTATCCAGTGACTGTCGGTCCAACGATGGTAACGTAAACGTATTTTAAATTATTCTGTCGATAAATTTGCTAATTTAAAAGTCGTAAACGACAAATAAACTGAAGTTCTCGACGCGAGAAGCACTCGACGATGAATGCCGAAATCAGCGGAGGAAGGGTTGCCTTTAAAGCACCTGCGTATGTGCTCTTGTACGTTGACAACCCGCAAGCAACATCTCCCAGACTTCAGTTTAGCGCCTGCATGTTTCTAATCGTGCTGCAAAGGACCTAAATTGATAACATTGTTTACGAGCTCTAGTCCTGAAGACCTTCCAGAAAGAAATCTTTTTGGTCGAGCGGAAGAATGACCCAAAGTGGATCGCTTGACATTTCGCGTCCTAAATGTGCGCATTTGAATCTAAATTCCCATCTAATCGGTTTTATTAAATCGCAAATCGGTTGCACACAATTACGCAGTCCAAGGAAAAGACTTGGTGAATTGGTAGAATTTCTAGTTTGCGTCAGATTCGCATCCCAGCACCAAAACTTGTTTTATTTTTTATTGAGCAGCAACTGTTTCCACGAACATCGCATCGTTGCAGAGAATTAATCAAAACATCGTCGTGGGCACGTGATCTCAAATCTACGAACTGAGTTTTTGAAAAAAAATTTCCAGCGAATGCTCAGCAATTTTCCACTTGAAAAGGTCTTGGATGTGATAAACATGGATGTGATTAGAATGGATGTGATAAACATGGATGTGATTAACTCTCGACTGCCCGAGGCAACGAGGTGTCAAGCGCCAAATAATGAAACATCTTCCAACTTAATGAGGGCTCCAGGCATCTGAAATTCTTCTCGAAGGAAGTGCTGTTTGCATTAAAATTAAATTCTCAACGTTTGCATTGAAGCTTAGCTCTGCATTCTAGTAGAGTTTGGCGATCGTGCGCTAAAATGTTTGACTAATCAAATCTTTGAGAACTATTTAGACAATGAAATCATGAAATGATGAAGTGTTTTTTCCCAGACGTGTTCTAGAAATTGGTTTGAAATTAAATGTCACGTCACGTCAAGTGATGTAACTGATGATGATTGGAAGAAGATAATAAATTTTACAATCTATTACAACTTGATTATGAAATTCAAAACGATTTTGATTGCGATTTTCGAACTCCAATGAGTCATGAGTCATGAAAGCAAAGTAACAATTAATTAATAAAATCTGGCGTAAAATCGAGATAAAAGTTGAGTTAGGAGATGGAGGTGATGATTATGATGACGATGACGACGACGACGAATCGATGTTAGAATGTTTTATTGCCAGTGAAAGTGCGTTATCTTTAATGTTTATTTTGTAGCGCAATGAAGATTTTTATTGAATTAGTTCAAATGGTCAAATATTTATTTGTACAAAATATATAAAATATATAATACATAGATTTAGCATAACTTTAATATATATGTTATATAGTATATATTGCCTGCTTAAAGTGGCAATGGTCGTAACGTGTCGTGCTAGAAAACCAGTTTGCATCACAAAACCCCCTTCGGGGAGAAGCGCTACGAAAAAAAATGATAGGTGCTGGGTGGCTTTAAGTGAATTGTGAGAGAAGGTTAAATAAAATCAATCAAGTGTTAATCATTGCGGTCTTCATTTTTTATTTTACATTGTCTATAAAAAGTATTCTTTAAAAATTTGCACGGTTGGTCTTCAGTTGGTTAAATGGAAGATTTTCTGGAGTTTCTGGAGTTTGGTTTAAAAAACACAGAAAGAATTGAAGTGTATTTTCCAATAAAAACATGAATTCATTCGAATTCGAATAAATTTGTTTATTCATGAAATTGACTTTATTAGTTTCACAAGAAAGGTGATGTTTTAAGCACTCATAAAATGGAATTTAAATCGAAACTTTTCAGTGAAAAGAAAAAGTGTAAAAGATAGGTTGAGTGAAAAATAAATAACTGGCGGAAGTAGGAATGTTAATGAAAGGCAGAATATTTTAGAGAAACAGTAGTAACATTTTAATTACATTCAGTCACTTTTTTATTCTAACAGGTGCGTGCTGACTTGTGGCATCCAATCCATTCACTGGCATCTCCTTGCACACCTGAGTTGCATGAACATCTTCCATTGATTTTTTTCGAACTTCATTAATTCCGTGTAAAGTCAGTCGCTGACGTGATTGTAATTTATAATGTACTCATAATAATATATGACGTGGTTGTAATTTATAATGTACTTATAATAATATATGACGTGGTTGTAATTTATAATGTACTTATAATAATATATGACGTGGTTGTAATTTATAATGTACTCATAATAATATATGACGTGGTGTGTGTCCGTTCATTCTGCTATTTTAAGATCATCAACGTCTTTATTTTAATCAACCAATCAATTTTGATTTCTAAATCAATTTCCTTTTCTTTTTATCATTATTTCAATAACCATTTTTTTATTTGTTAAATGAAATTTAATTTTAATGGTTTCTTATTTTTACCTTTAAATTTATATCTATTTATATCCCTAAAACTCATAATCATCATCATCGTCATCATTATCATCATCCTCATTAACAATCAAATGATTCTACCGGTGATGAGTGAATCCAATTTCAAATAGAACAAAAATAATTCAAAATTAGTTTCGCAAAATTCAAGCCTCGAGACTTTCAAATGAATGATTGTGAGAAAAAATCTTTCGTGCCAAACATTTGTGATTTACGTTCTCAATATTTCGTGACGCATCATCTGTGCGAACATTTAACATGTAAATTTTCTCAGAATTCATCATTTTGTATCATTATTTAAGACGTTAAAGATAAAATCCGGTATTAGATTAAAATTATAGGCTTGTTGTGAGATTAGAACACAAAGAGGTTTAACGTACGTAAAGTACGTGCATGGTTAACGTGACATAAAATATTAATAAAATATTCTCAATTTAGAGGTCACAGAAGTGAATTGTTCATCTGCAAAAATAAATCTTGCAATTGTTTCTAAAAATTTTTCTAGAAGGAAGTTTAAGATGCACGTTTAAGAATTGAAAACGTCGAAATCACGTCACTGTACCTTTTCTTTACGAATACCATCAAGCAGACGATTCAGGGAGACGCGGGATGGCAGTATCAGTCCCGTTCGCCATAAACATTTATAAATCAATAACAACCAGTTCTATCAAACCAAACTCCAAATTAATTGCCAAATCGATTGGAACATCTTGAATCATATCTTAATGCACGGATTTATTGCTTGACAGATTTATTACAAGTTTTTACAAGCATAATTTATTACCTTTAGATACGCATGTCCAACGTACATCTTGCTCAATAAAGCAATAATAATAATAATAATAATAATAATAATCAATTCGTTTGAGAGATAATGAAATGGAAATACGTCAGTCAAGGACTTGTTCCATCAATGAGGACTTACAATTTTTTAATTTTCAAAATATATCCAATTAAAACAAATTGAAAATGATATTTTAAAAAAAAGTTATAAAAGCACATGCACATATGCTACATCAAAACTGTCAAACACTTCTACGTCATTCTGATCACCAATCAGCAACTGATGTCGTTCGGCAAACAATCACTCAATCACTCAATCACTCAATCATTCAATCACTCAATCATTCAATCACTCAATCACTCAATCATTCAATCACTCAATCACTCAATCACTCAATCACTCAATCACTCAATCATTCAATCACTCAATCATTCAATCACTCAATCATTCAATCACTCAATCACTCAATCATTCAATCATTCAATCATTCAATCACTCAATCATTCAATCACTCAATCATTCAATCATTCAATCACTCAATCACTCAATCATTCAATCACTCAATCATTCAATCATTCAATCACTCAATCATTCAATCACTCAATCACTCAATCATTCAATCACTCAATCATTCAATCATTCAATCACTCAATCATTCAATCACTCAATCATTCAATCACTCAATCATTCAATCATTCAATCACTCAATCACTCAATCATTCAATCACTCAATCATTCAATCACTCAATCATTCAATCATTCAATCATTCAATCACTCAATCACTCAATCACTCAATCATTCCACAAGATGACAGACTTCTGTTTTCCACAAGAAACGAAACTTCTCCCATTGGCATTCCACTGCACGGCAAGAACGGGATCCCTGTTTTTCGATTGAATATTTTAATTAATTAAAAATATTAATAAAATATTTGTAATTATAAATTAATTATTAATAAAATATTTGATTAATATTTGTAATTATTAATTAATTATTAATAAAATATTTGATAATATTTGAATTTTAAATTAATTAAAATATTAATTAATTAATTAACAGTGATGAATCAAAGAAGAATCCCATGAAGTAATTACATACCCGTGTCCCTTGGCAGTCGTTTCCAGTTTGTTGCTGTGAACGTCCCAGACGTAAACACCTCCGTCGGAAGACCCGGCGGCCGCGAATCTTCCGTCGGGACTAAATTAAGTTAATAAATAAAATATTAAATTAATAAATAATTTAAAAAGTTTCAACTTGTGCACAATTGTGAGATAACATTTCAGAACATTAAACTCAGACATTTATGAATTCTAATTCAAAATAAAGGAGGAAAATTTCATACAAAGAACGCAAACACCGACCTGAAAGCTGCTTTGACAGAATCCGACGACACGTGAAAACCTTGGGCCCTTTAAATTATTGATCGTTAATTAAGAATTTGAGAAAGAAAAATATTAAAATTAATATAATTTTAAAATAACAAAATTCTAAATTGATATTTCTTGACTGCATAGGCAAAATTTAAAATATAATTTAAAAAATTTTTTATGATTGTTCAATTAATCAGGAATAATTCCAATTCAAAGTCAACAAATGAACAATCGTCCTCCAGCTCGTCTGCTCAACTAACGTCAAAGTGTTGAGTATTTTCTCGGTTCTAATGTCAACGACGGTGAGTCTGTGATCCTTGGTACAGGCCAAGACGTAATGACGATCTGATGGACAAGAAACGACGTCAGTTCATAAGTTCAGACTACAACATGCAACTTGCAACATTAGTGACAACCCAAGGAGAGATCCAGAGAAGTTATTTTATCACTGAGCGAGATCATCCCCTTGTGAACGTTGGATTCCGTTCTTATGTCCCAAAGTCGAATGTTATTGTCAAAGTGACCGCTGACGACCACGGAACCGTCCAATACGACCAGGTCTGTGCAAGTCCAACCCACAAAATATGACTTGATGCCTGAACAAGAACAACAGATTCTTAAACAATAGATTCTTAAACATTTGACTTGATGCCAATAGATTCAATTTTGCTTTTTTTAAAGACAATATCCAAATAAAAAAATGAATTAAGTTTTAAATAAGATCAACTCACAAGAAATGCTCCTCAAATCCCAGAGTTTTATAACTCTGTCCTTCCCTCCTGAAACCACTTTCGAGGCATCAGTGAGGAATTTGGCTGACAAAACGTAACCGCTGTGTCCGGTCAAAGTAAACTTCGAATAAACATTTGAAATTACAGTTTATATGGAGTTTAAAATGCATTTCAAAGAAAAAAAAATCAATGTAGACATGTCTTACCTTAACCCTCATATCTGTACATGACCAGGCCCTGCAAGCAAAATCATTCGAGGAGGCCAGCAACAGGTTTCCCTGCAATGAATCCTCTTTTTAAAATACTTTAAAAATAAAATGAAACCAATTCGTGAACCCCACCTCGGGCTCGAATGCCACGCTCGTGACGCTCGCGTTGTTTCCCGTCAACATCCCCCGACTCTCGCATTTTCCTGTCGGTCGGAAATTTTTAACGATTTTAAATTTCCTCTCAGTCAACAAATCTTTCAATCTTTCTGAGAATTTTAATCGATCAATTGATCAAGAAAGCAAAGGAGAAGGAATGGTGCAAGAGGGAAGAGATGGGAATTTTAACCAAGGCAAAGGACTCAGGATAACAGCAAAAGATAAAAATATCAGAAAGGGATTTCACTCTGCAGCCACTCATCTTGAATCTCATCAAGGCCTTGCAGGTAGGGCTGTGGCTCCACTTATGAGCTCCATTGAGTCATCGGAATGAATGGCTGTAAAGCGATGCTCACCTCCTACAAACTCCCATAGTTTGACTTTCCTGTCACTCCCTCCAGTTGCAAACATCCTACAATTTCCATTCCAAGTCACGCATGATACTTCTCCGTCATGTGCATCCTGCAATCGCTTCGATCAATGAGTGAACGGCATTTGATGCGCAAATTATAAAGCAATAAATCGGCTAAAATCTCGTACGAATGTTTGCAGAGGATGTTTAGGAATCATTGTTTCCAAAGAAAGTGTGGGAGCCAAGTTTATCTCTGGAAGCCTGGAAAACAAAACATTGTTGAGACATTGAAGCAATTATTTCACAGACCAGACCATGACAAATAATAATAAATTGTGAAGTTAATAATGAATATTAACATCAAACAACTCTAATTACCCTACAAGAAATGGTTCCTTGGCAGCCTTTGACAGTTCTTCCTTCATTCTCTTTTCTCTGAGTTTCCTGTCACTTTCAACTTCTTGATCCAAAAAGTCAGCAATTTTCTTTTTCCTGTCGACGAGTTCATTGACGAGTTGTTTGTTCTCAGCGTCAACTCTTTTGAACTCCATTTCGAGACTCGAAAATGCCAATTGCAAGGCCGTCAACTCATCTCTCAAACACTAAAAGAGTTTTAAAATTAATTTAAAGTTAATTTAAAACTATTGACCTGTAAAACTAGAGTTAATTGTTTGCTTTTAATAATTCTGAAAATGTTTAATAACGTAGTGCATTCTCACAAAATTGCATCAGGTATTTAAATGTTTTCAGTTTTTGTTTGTGATTTTATCAAAGGTGCATCCAAAATTCTTTGCTCATTCAAACCCCTTTCCACTAATCAAACGTTTTCAGAAATAAAGTAGGATGAAAAGATAATGATAATTTTTAGTAAATTACTTAATACTGTTATTTGCCAATTAATTGTCAACGTAACATTTGAAAATCAACCTCAATGACTGTCATGTTATCTTTCAGTTGCAGTTCTAACATTGAATTGAGTGATGCCAAATTTGTATTGCTCTCCTCCAATTCTTTTATCCTCAAAACATTTATAATATAAACAGAATTAAATCAAACAAAAGCAAAGAAATACTATTATAATGTACCGTATCAAAAAATACAAAAGTACCTCTCAGCTTTGGCTACCATGTCTTTATCTCTGGCTTTCAAAAGATCACCCAACTCAGTAGTCTTCTGAGCATCCTGAGGAGAAACATCTCTAAACCCTAATTCATAATCTCACTGCAATGCGAGTTTACCTGCCGAGAACTTCTCAAACTCTCCAATAATTCATTTTGCAGTTTCATTACTTTTTGTTTGAGGTGAACAACTTCAGAATTCTTTGTTGGAGATGAGGGTGCATCAGAACTGCATCAACATCAAATAAAATGTAGGAGCCATCCAAAGACAAGCATCCATACTTAGAATAACCTCCCAATTTCAAAAGTGCTTCTCATTCTTTCAATTTCGACATTTAAATGATTGTTTTTAGCCCTATAACTCTCTGAAGAATCAAACAAAGAATTGTCTGGAGAAAAATAACAAAATAAATTATAACCTCCAGGAGTCAAAGTTTTTCTTATGTTAAATGTAAATTATGTCTAGGCCCAGTTCTCAAAACAAATAAAACCTTGAAATTTAAACTTACAAGATCTGATCAACTGTTGAATATATGGCTCGCATTGAGCTTTGTCACGCTCTTCAATAGCCTTCATAATCTGTTTTCTCCAAGTAGCACAATTCATAGCCATCTTTGAAAAAAGGTATTTAAAATTTCTGCTACAAACTCCTTTTAGTAGGACAACCACAACAACATCGAAGCACCAAATTAAAAAAAAAACTAAAAGCAAATTTTCACAAATATGCTGCTGATTGGTTCACATCAATTTTACATTATAAAAATTTATCTTTTCAGGTTGTTTACAAACTAGGTATTTTTATAAGCTAAAAATTTATGGAATCACGTAAATAAATATTTATTTAATTAAATAGATGTTTGACTTTTATTTAAGTATTCAGATAATCTAATCCAAAAAAAATTAAAACGTTCCTTGACATGTGTATATACATGTGTATTGCAGAAGTGTGTAAGTTAATAGAGAGGTGTGACAAGGATGGGGGGTGTTTCAGAGGGGAAGGTCATATCTTAATCTGGTCCCCTTAGTTCTGCTTAATTTAAATTTATTATAATAAACTACCGTTTATGTTTACGATAGCCTAATGTCTATGAAAAAAAGAATATTTATTATTCATTGCTACCTACATCCATGACCAGAAAACAAAACCAGAAGATAAGTTGTGACGAAATAGGAGCAAGAACTAATAATCCTCTCACCAAAGGACATTTAAATTGTTGTTGTTTTGAATTCTACATTCTTTTTGACACAAAAGACTATAAAAAAAACTTCTTAAACGACTATAAAAACTATCGAGCCAAGACGTTGCAGTTTATTTTAAGTTATCTCGATGTTAAATCACTGTTTTGCCTTTAGTCTTGATCTGGCCAGAAGTAAATTAATTTCTGAAATTCTCTTTTGTAGCCTCTGCATTTAAATAAAAAACATATAAACTAGAGTTTACATTATTGTTATTATTGTTGTTATCATTATTATTTTTCTTAATAGTGACTTACCTCGTTATCACTTTGAATTAAACACATTTTTTTGTGAATGTCACAATCGCAATTTATAGAATTTCTAAGAATAAGAATAAGTATTCATTTGTAAAACCATCAAAGATGCATTTAAGAATAAAATGTGAGAAATAAAACCTCATGGGCTCATCTGAGTCATCCTTGCGCGTCTGAAGATGTTTATTGGTCAACTGTTGACAATTTATGTAATTTACTTTTTTCATGTGCAAGACGATGTTTGTTTTAATTATTTTAATGATACATCTTAATTTTGTCGGATTTCATACCTTGATTTCATTACGAAATGATCTGTTGACGTCTAAACACTCAGCAAGCTTTTTCTCAAGACTGTTGATCCTAGCCAAATAAATAGCATGGATATTATTATTTGTTAACTTAATAGGAGTGAAATTAATGAATAAATATTCACTCTATTCTTCTGGACTTTATGTTGTTTTCCAAGTCTTCAATTTCTTTCGACTGTTCCCGAGTTAAATTTTAAAATTTAATAATCACATAAAATAAATTGCTTAAATGACTTTTTTGATCCAAGATTCAATTTAACTTAATATGAACTCTAATTTGAAGCTCACCATTTTCAAATCGCTTTCATGACCATCTTCCCTGCAAAATAAGTGGTGTTTTTTCAATTATAAACTTTGAACATATTGGATATAAAAAAGTTGAGAACAAACTTTTTTCTAAAGTTGTGCACTTGTGCTTGCAGTATCACTGCACGTTTTCGTTGACTTTCGCAACCTCGGGAAAATGTTTCGCCTATAAAAGTTGAAATTATTTCCAATGAATGGCATTTAGTTCAGTTTAAAGAATTAAAAATCCTCATTTCCTAATCGCTATTTTCCATTTCCTATATTTCACGATGAGAATGCCAAATACAACTAGCATTCAGTTACGAAGATTTTAGCAAAATATATCAGGGGTGGATATTTATCTAAAATGCTTTAGCGCGGACACACGTTAGAAGTTAGACGTTGAAGATAGTTTCATAAAGAAATTGGAATTTTCGCCATTCATTAAGGGGATGTTAAAATCACGGGGAGGCACGGCACTCGCGACTCACCTTCCTAATTAACATAATTAATTATATGGATGAAAGTACATTTTTATGCTTCAAGTTTTCTAGCAGCCTTTCCCGGTTTAGCATCTTTTGATTCGTAGCATTAATTGCAGTTTTTGTTTAAATGTTTGCGTTCTTTTTTTAAACACAATTACCGTCGAATGAGATACGTACATGCTTTTGACAGTAAATGCTGCTCCTCGGTGGATTCTTCGCTTCTTTCGTTCAAAATCTCGAGAATATCTTCATTCCACGTTGAAATCATTGCTGGACTCAAGTAACCTTTATTTTTTACCTATAAATTTCAATACTCAATCCTTCACTTTGTATTGGCGGACAATGGATTTTAGAATCCAAAGTAAGTAGTTGATGAAATTAAATAAATTTATAAATTGTAGCTATATTAAGAATTTATTAAGTAAAAAGGTAGATATGTAATTATATAAGCAAGTGTTTATTATTGCGCGAAAGTAAGTTATAAAGATGTATTCTTATAACAAGAACAAGAATATTTTCATAATTCTACGAATTAATATCTTTCAGAAGTTCTCAACCAATATGTCTCAAATCGAATATAATCGAATTCAGTCAATTTATTGTAATCAAAAAAAGCCGCCAAAGAGTTACTTTTCTTTCACAATTCTTAACAACATGAAAATTGGAATAAGGTAATCAGGTGGACGCCATAAACAATTTGTGGAAATTGCAAAATAATTAAGAAAAAAGTTAGAAAAAAACTGGATCTCTCTGGCAGGGCAAAGAAAATCACTGAGAAGAAATCTCAGCATCGTTATCATTGATTTACTAATATAAACTGAAAACTAAAAAATTAAAAAATGCACTAAACCTTTTAATTTAAAGTTGGCATAAAGTAAACATGATAATAGATAATCGAAATCCGTCTTTGACTTTGTTGATTTTTATATTTATTTTGGAGTTATCTATTTTATTATTCATTAACATCCTCGAGTTATTTTTGGGCTGTTGTTAGGCTTGCATCACTACATACCAAAGGGGATTAGGAACTTCCAATTATTTAATTATTTTAACATTTTTTTTAAAATTTTATTATTTCAACAAAATGTTCCGTCATGTTTCTATTTTAATTTCTCGTTGTTCGAGATATTTTTGAAAGGTAAGCTTCAAGTCTTCGAAGCTCGAGCTGTAGTTCCTTTAGGATTAGATTTTATGTTATTATTTAATAACAGCAAAATTTATATTAAATTGTTATTATAATCAAAAATAGCAAACTAATAAGAGGTAGTTAATAAAATAATAGTTAATATTTTTTAGGTTATTTTCATCTAAACCCAAAAATACAAACCTCATTTTTCACCAGTAACTTCCCGAGTTCATTTCCAACTCTTTCATCAAAATTACAGGATAATTTGTGCATTCTAAAAAATACGTTAATCCTCATAAATCATAAATTTGTCATTTTATGCGATTTCCCTGGCATAGCCATAAGTTTGAAACGGAAGTAATGATTTTTTGTTGATAATAAAACAAAATCATCATCAACCATGATTTATGTGGAAATTGTGCTTCATGCCTATGTTTAAACGTACGTAACATTTCTTAACAATTATATTAGAAATACACTTAAATAACAACCCCTTATTATACTCATGTTTCCCATTTCTTTTCAGTTCCTGGAAAAATTTCGAAGGATTCAAAATATTTTTTTTTATTTTCCGTCAAATCACAATTGATTTATTCAATTATTAAGTATTATTATTGTTATTATTACTTAATTATATTAAAATACAAAAACAATTACCGTTTCGTCTTCCACGAGTTTCTTGTGTTTCGCTTGAAGATCTAGATTTGATGATTCCAATAAAACTACTTGCTCTCTTAAATCTTCAGCTCTGAGGATTATCGAAAGGTGGCGCGATGAAATTTATAAGAACTTTTGCATGCGAAGATGAAATAAACTTACCTTCCATCGAATATTTTCATTTCATTTCGCAACCCATCCAGCTTTTTGGCAAGCTTTCAATTACGAGGAAAATTATGATAATATTAGCAGTGGTATTAAAATAAATATTCGACAATATTAACAATATAAATAATAATGGCTTGTAGGAGGCCGAAGGAAGCATAAATTTATTAAATCAAAGGTATTAACCGGAGTCTTCGCTTTAGTAGTTTCTCTGATGAAATAAAAATAAACTTAATTTGTTTTAATTTTCAAACAAACAACTTTAAAAACATACGTTTCTTTTAATCTTAAACTTTCTAATTTCAATTCTAATTTCTTAGCCACTGATTGTTGATGAATGTATTTATTGAAATTAACGAAACCTAAAAAGAACCATTTTAACATTGTACAGTTTAATGTGTAAAAGGTTATAAATAATGATGTAAATAATTGAAAGCAATAAATATTTTTGCTTATGCATTTTGGTGCGGCATAAACAATCAATGGGGCCTACACGTCGCAATATCTTCTTGATCGTGGGATTCTCTCTCATTTCTTTCCTGTAAATCTTTCATTATTTGTACTTTCCACATGTCAGACATTTTATGAGATGTTAAAAAATATAACTTTATTAATTAACATAAACCGCAAAACGGTCTTACAATGATCGTAATCAAAGAGTTTTATTCCCACTGAGAAATATATTTATATAGTTTTAAAAGCTTTAAATCGAATTGCAAAAATTAATTCACAAGACTCTAATTTGCACTCAAATTTGCTCAACATTAACTTGAGTCTGTTCTAACATAACGCACCTTATTTTCAAAAGCCCCAGGGTAATACATGACCGACTATAGTAAAGTCAGTTACTTTAAAAGATCTTAAGCATTTTCAAGGCAGTTATTTTTCAATAGTCTTCAATAATATTTGTAAATTCTCTTTCAATAGTTTATCTTCTGGCATCAACATTACCAATCTGACGACTTTCAAGCACATGACTTCAGCAAAAGGAATTGGCAAGTGCAGAGAGACGTTTTGAAGCACCATTTTAACATCATGCAGAGACTAAGCTAATGACTAATTATCCCCTCGCATGTTGCTGCTCGCAATGCAATGACCAAATTAAATTTTTGAATTATTGATTAAAGAAAAAATTGGTAACGATACTCAAGTACCAATAATGGACTTAAAACAGAATACTGACTGACATCCTTCATTGAGTGAACATCATCAAGAATACGAAATGGATCATTAAAACAATGAATAAAATATCAATCATTAAATAACACATGCTCAAAGTATTTATTCCTCTAAACAAGATAAATGGCAATCGCATCTGCCCCTTGAAACCATAACCACAACAAAAATGGCAGGGATGTCTATGAAATTAAGGATGTACAAATGAGTGGACCCTCAAATTATCCCGAGACAAGACCATAAATTACCTAAAAATGCCCAAAGACATTAGTTTAATAAAGTTGTTACAAAATCCATGAATGGAAAATTTAAATTCTTTCTGTAACTGTCAAGAGGCATAAAAAGATAACAAACCAAAGCTTATGAACTACATGCATCTTATGTAGGCATTCAGGTCATTGAACAAAATTCAGCCTGGGAATGTTGTCTGCAAATCATAACTTATGAGTCATAACTTATGACTCATACACGTACCATAAAACAAGCCACAACGTTAATCAAGCAACTGAACAACGAATCTGAATGACCATCAGTGGCTTTCAATCTTATAAAATACTTATTATGCTGCAAATGATACAGATCAAGACGAAATTATTAGAACTGATCAACAAAAAAAAGGCAGACTTTTCATGTCCAATTGAGCAATAGTCAATACTAATCAACATTCCTTATTTCAAAGAAAAGTCTCCAAATGTGGAAACCTAATCACAGCACCTCAGAACATAAAACAAATCCATGGCTAATGAAATATTTAATTAAATAATTATTTAATTTTAAAACTTTGAAACCATTTCTTTGGCAAACATTTGCAAACCACAACAACAACAACAGTTGTCGTTTATTATTATTATTATTATTTTTATCGAATGGATTGTTAAAACAAAAGTCTGGAATTACTTGGCAACTCAAGATATATTGAGATAAAATTGAGAATGTTAATTAGGAACAATTAAACATGTTTAAAACATGATTGAAATGAAAGTCAGAACTTTCAAATAATAATAATAACAACAACAATGATAATGATAATAATAATAATAATAATAATAATGATAATAATAATAATAATAATAATAATAATAATAATAACGAATAATCAGATCGAACATTTGAATCCATGACACCCGGCATCCGAAAGTGTTGAGAACAAATGAAAACATTTCAACTCAAATTCAAGTCAACAACATTTTATAATCAACAACAACAACAGTAAATTAAGAAATGAATTTCAATTTAATTTTCAATTTAATTATTACAAATTTGAAATAATCACAAATGAATGGATCGATTGCAATGCAAAGAGAATAATCATTATCATAATCACCAATTTACGAATCACAAATGAATTTTTTAAAATTAATACCCAAAAACCTAAAATTTTTGGCAGATTTATAATGGCAACTGCAGGCCTAGAAACTCAGTTTTCCTCCTTTCATATTCTTGAAGTCTTTTGCTTGCAAAGTCAACAAAGTCATACTTAATGCTTGAATACTGTGATTGTATGATTCCCCAAAGACTCCAAAACACATGAGAAGCCTTAAACAAAACAAAGCAAAGCAATTCTTAAACATTCAAATTAGGTTCTTGCATAAAACATTGAATCATAATTCATTTCATGATGTCTGCCAAACAAAAATCTTTCTAACTATAACAATAATGGCATATCCTTACATCCAACAAGCAAATGCCTTGCAATGATGTTTAATTAATTAATAAATAATTGATTAATATTTAAATAATAATTAATTTATTTTAAATACATGAGAAGAAAAAAATGCTCAAAAATAGTCTACTAAGGAAACAACTTTGGCAGACACGCACAATAAACAAACAAAATGAAATTAATTAAATATAAATAAATAAATAAAGCAATAATTAACATACCAGTGCAAACTTATTGGTCTGAATATACAGCAGATCGATATCCGATTGATTGACTTCGGTTTTCCCTCGTTGCTCGTAAAGTATCGTCAGAAACATTTCCAACCACCTCATTTGATATTCTTTTGATGGATATAAGTTGTAATCGATGTCTGTCATCCCTGGAATCAAAAGCCAAAGCCATTTAATAAAATAATATTCATGTTTTATGAATCACATTTGATCTGAATTCAGCAGTTTAACAATGTCTCACATTATTAATGTGTCAATAAAACTATAATCCATTAAAAATAATAATAATAACAAAAAGTATATATTGAAATTTTCTTCTATTAACCTAATGGGATTGATGGAGACCTTTTTTTAATGCCTCCCATAGATAATTTAACAAGGCAATTATTGAAGCACCACTTAAAGCATAATGCTGACACTTATTGGTCCTTAAAAGGTTAAAGGAAACATAAATCTTAAATGAAATTACTCGGAGGAATTTTAAAAACCTCCATTGAAGTTCCTGCACGAACATCAAGGGTCAATTATTTAATTCCGAGAAACATTTTTAGGAGCCCAAAAAACAGAATCACAAGACATTGCACTTCTCACCTGCAAATTCACAAAAATAATTTCCAATGTCAAATGCCTGATAATTTGGCTGTGCATATTCATAATCAATGAACGTAACTTTATCTGCAAAAGATTTTGATTTATTAAACAATTTAACGAACAAAAAACAAAAATGCAATCATTATCGACGAACTGCGAGGCTCGTCGTAAATTATATTCTTCGGCAGCAGGTCGTTGTGACAGAAAACGACGGGAGAACCACAAGACGTCAACTCCTTTTCCAGCAAATCCACCTCCTGTCTTAACGTTTGCCTCGTCCACTTTCCATCCAACCTGAGAATTAAAACTTTTTGCAAGAAGTTTCCATAGCAAATTTAAATCCCACCAATTCCTCGATGCAAAGCAAACTAATTGAATGGAAAAATTTGAACAAAAAGAAACAAAATATTTAATTTCACATTAATTTCAATTTAAAAGATTTCGTTTTATCGAAGAAATTACTTGAATGCCGCAGGAACGTGGTCGAGCCACTTTCTCATCGACGGAAAAAGTCCCGGCGTTTTCTGGAAAACGGTTTTGCATCCGAGGAGGTTTTGGACTTTCTCGATGTCAATGGAATGGAATCTTATCATTTCCTTCATGACCAGCCTGAGTTCAGCATAAAATATTCAAAAATTTAAAAATTGGAATGACGCTCATGTGCTTGGAACAATTTATTTATTTATTAAAAATGTCCTAATTTAATTAAAATTAATTAACAACTAATTAAAATTAATTAATTACATCTGGAAAATATGCAAGCACTTGAAATCTTCATTTACAAACCAATTTTATTATTAAATTAAACATACAAATGCCCACAATGCATTAAAAGCAATTGAGGCAAACGTTCCTAGGGACGTGTACCTCTGAACATTGAAATCATACAACGTCTCCTGATCAAGGGTTACACCAGGTGCATAACCATAAACCAAACCATTCTGGAAGCTGCAATGCAGAGGAGGTGCAAGTCCAAGGTTGTGTAGAACAAACATACTTAGCTTCTCCTGGTTCCTGTCTATTACTAAACCCGATCCTTTCCCATAAACTCTCACCAAAGTAACATCTGTCCCATTATCGTCCTCTTTAAAGCATGCCACCAACTTGTTGGTGCATCCATCTTTAAAAAGCTATAAATATGGACACATATTGAATATTAACTATTCTTTATTTTGACATTAATTTTCAAGTTCAATTCACCTTGCAGGATATATCAGTCAAATTCCAATCAGGTTTAATTTGACAGACGACTTTTTTAGCTTCTTCAAAAATATTTTCGTCGTCGTTCACGGATACGTCAAGAAATGGTACTTCGTAGATATTCATGGCTGAGCTTCAAAATTTTACCTAAAATAAATTGAAGCAACAACATTGTACCCTCTGGATATAAACATTACTTTATAATTAAGTTATTTATCAATAAACTTTGGCTTAAAATATATGGATCTGTCTGGAATGCATGATGACAGGTCATAACAATCAACACATTTACGTATTAAAATATTTCCAAATCCAAATACTTGAAAAGAGAAACACAAATAAAATCAAATCACATATAACACGAATTGCTAATTTTGAAATTGTAGCAATTTGAATTTTGTAAATTGTTGTATGCAGACCAAGCAGATGCTGGTGAATTCTATGTGGTGCAATGAAAATGAATTAAATATTTCAAAAGTAATGCAATGCAACAAATGGCCCAACATAAAGGACTGAGCAAAAATTTTTAAAGTTTAATGAATTAATCTATATTGGCATTTATAAATTTAACTTAATAATCCATAATGAGACTGATGAAATTTAAAAGATTAAAATTCTCAGTAAAATGACATTAATTTGGATTTCAGAAATCCATACGTAACTCTCAACCCAACTTTTGAACCCTATTTTTATGAAAAAATTTCCTAGGTTATAGTCCAAAACATATGGTAATCTTTTAATTAGCCAAGGGAATCAAAGCTTCAAACTCATCTCTAGAATGATTTAAAATTGTCCAAAATCTTATTGCTTGAATAAGGTCAAATAAAAATTGTTAAACAAACAACATGATTTAAATGATGTAGACAAAAGTATCTCAAGAAATATTTACGTGTGATATGAACAACTGTTTACGAACAACTATCATACTGAATTTGATAACTTATACGTTATAGTAGAATACTATTCTGTGAAAATTTTTGTGAAAACTCTTAATAAAAATCAATTAAATTGACATATGGGCGCTCGAAATCAGAAAAAAGCAAGTGTGTTAGAGGTCATAAAATTGGCATATTTATAAGCACTAACAATCAAAGTCACTTATCAATCGTAATAGCCAAAAATTATTAGTTTACATGCTAATTAGTAGTGCGAAAAAAAATTATAGATAAATCCTCGGAACAATCTCAAACTAAATCGAAATACTTAGAATCGGACTAAAACCAAAATAATTAGCCACTAATTCTTGTGTCAGACAACACAACCTATTCGAGAAGACAAGAATCGAAGCAACTGCGACAACCACACTTGAAATTAGTACGCTGCTCACCGACACGAAAAGTAAACGTAACTAGTGGTCTGATCTAGTGATGAATACATCATGATGTAATATATTTACGCTTAGAATTACAGCCAATTGTATTTACAAATATTGTCTTCATTTTTTTTAGACACAATAAAGTATTAAAATTTGTATTATAAATAATTTTTGAAGACCGGCTTTAGTTCATACTCATAATTCAATCGTTTGATATTAAAGTCATTATAAATAACGTTATTAAGGAATGATAAAATTTTGTCATGGATTTCTAGAATCTTAAGATATAATAATAATAATTAATCCATAATATTATTTTTATTATTATAATTATGTTAGTAGTAATAATATTAATAATAAAGCTACGAAATGGGCATCAGAAGCGAGATGGTCTTTTTGCCTGAATTAAACTAGCTTTTAGCTCAACAAATGTCTTAATCTATTTAAACTTTATGTATCACATTGTATTGATATCTGGTTTTATTTACATCACTTTAGAACGCACCGATGAACAAATAAAAATACTGGAAATTTCCATTGCTAGCATTGCTTCGTTACAAGGAAAAAGTATAATGTTCTCTTTTTTTGCATAGGCCACTAAAAAAACTAATAAACTAACTTAATATCTAGTCTAAGAGCAGTCGAAATTTATTTCTGCCATATACATCCAATCAAATATTTCATTAGCAAAATATCTAGGAAGTCGGTAATTTTGGATCTCTATTCACGGCAATAGGTCAAAATAAAGAATGATTCATATGAATCGATGTCAACATTGAACATATAAAATCAAAACAAGCCCAGTTTTAAACATAATAACGAGAATTTACTTAAAGGTGTTGTAGAAAGGCTATTTAATAACCTGATGATTAATAACTCCTGAAGAATAACTCCGAGAAGATGCACAGGTGAATATAAGTTTTATTTTTTCAATGGCAAGGAATCGTCAGAAGGGATTAGTGATTATTTTAAAAATTTCTCTGAACATCCACTCTTAAATAATATTTTTTTAATGGATTTAATCATCCTAATGGTTAACCCAAGCCTTGTTTCAAAGTTTTTTTTAAACCCCGAAGTTATTTTCGTAAGAATAAAATAAATGATAAATGGATAACATCATGATAGCATGATCAGAATGATAAAATAATAATATCCATTAATTTGAAATTCGATAAGAGAAAAGGATTCCATTTGACCATAATTTTCTTTCCTCTGCTCGATATAACTGATTCACGAGTTTGGTGGACAAAGTTTTTCTAGTTTAGCATCAATTATTAAATTATTGTATGTAGCTGTCTTATCTTAAAATCTATTGACTTTATCGTACAAAGTATTTCTAAGATGTAGTTATAGATTAGATGTAAACTTACTACTTATTCATCTTTTATTTACAAAAAGTGAATTCGCTCTGGTTGAATCTGAATCTAAATAACTGCTCGCGAAACTTTCTAGAAATTAATTATTATCTCAAGCACCTTATCTCAAGTTGAAGTCCCGGAACAAAAATATAATCACTCGATTCACTTATAATTATTATCACATAAAGGCACGGGCGAACCCCTCGCCTAACACAAATTACTTAAGTAAACAAAAAGCAAAACCCTCTACATATCAAACAAACAATAAAACAACCAGTCACATCAAATATTTACAATCCCCAAAAAAATCATCCAATAACATTTTGAAGATGTCCAGGTTTGGAGCACCGACAACCGACCGAGGAAGATCATTCCACTCTTGGACAACTCTATTGCTGAAAAAAAACTTCCTCAAATCCCTGTGAGCAATGTTTGTTGATAGTTTCCAATCATGGCCCCTCGTTCTCTCCTCTGGGCAAAACATAAGCCTAGGGCATAGGAATTCTGGTGCAGTTCCTCTGATGATATTGAACATCAATATCAAATCAGCCCTTTTTCGTCTGTACACCAGGGAGGGCAGTTTCAAAATTTTTAATCTATCAGTATATTCTAAGTCTTTGCATGATTTGCACATATGGGTGAATCTATGCTGCACACTTTCTAAAGTATCCACCAGGCCCTTTCTGTATGGATTCCATACCTGCACAGCATATTCCAGATGTGATCTCACTAGGGCCTTGTATACTGAAACCAAAGCATCTTCTGACAGATGCTTGAAGTTTCTATAAATGACTCCCAACATCTGGTTAGCCCTATTGACTCTCTGCAAAATATGCTCCTTAAATCCCAGTTTCGAGTCCAAGATGATTCCAAGATCTGATATTTTGTCTACCTTGGGTATCAAGTGAAGATTTCCCTCTGTGTCTGTTACTGTGTACTCGTAATCTGCCTGGTGAGTTCCAAATTTCATACAGCAGCATTTATCCCAGTTGACTTTCATGCCCCACACATTATACCAATTGATGACCCTGCTTATATCATTTTGCAATAGATAACTGTCTCCTGGTCCCAGCATTTTATAAATTTTAGCATCGTCTGCAAACAAAAAGATGTTGCTACAGACATTGTATATGTCATTAATGTAAATGATAAAGAGAACTGGCCCCAGGACACTGCCCTGCGGCACACCACTGGTAACTGGGTATAGTTCAGAGGAAGCTCCATTCACCACAACCCTAAATGATCTCTGTGTTAAATAATTTTTAATCCACTGAATCAAAGCCGGGTGAACTCCATATCTTTCCAATTTGAACAACAACTTGCAATGTGATATTTTGTCAAAGGCCTTCTCCAAATCAGTGTACACTACATCTATTTCAGTGCCCTTATCAACAGCTTCAGTAACAACATCCAAAAATCTTAGTAACTGCAATGTAGTTGATCGGCCCGGAATGAAACCAAACTGGCCCGGACAGAACAACCCATTACTCAGAAAGTAATCCATTAAGTGATCCTTGATGAGGGACTCTAGAATTTTACAACAAATTGAGGTCAAGGCGATTGGTCTATAATTTCTTACATCATTTTTGTACCCCTTCTTGTGTAGGGGGACTATGTTACTGATCTTCCAGTCTTCAAAAACTGTGGCAGTATCCAGAGACCCCCCAAAGATTTTACACAAATATTCTGCAATCTCATATCTAGTTTCCCTCAAAATTCTGGTATGAACACCGTCAGGGCCTGCTGATTTGTATATGTTCAAGTGGCTTAACTTTTTTGCTACCATAAAAGTATCAACTTTAAGCTTGGCCATTCCCTCTGCTGGAACTTTTGGTTGGAAAACTTCATTTATTTGATGCTGTTCCTCAGACTCGTACACCGAAGAAAAAAACTTTGCAAATAAATCTGCTTTTTCCTTGTCTCCAGTGATCTCTCTACCATCTTCAACCAGAGTGGCAATTTTGCTTCTACTTGATGTTCTCTTATTAACATAACTCCAGAATAATTTGGGATTTTTTCTGCACTCCATTGCGATGCGATTCTGACTTTCAACAATCAAGTTCCTAGAGAGTACCCACACCTTTTCTCTCACCTGGTTAAAATCAGTTTTAACATCTTCTCCATGTCTGTATAACTTTCTCCATAGCTGATGTTTCTTCTTGATCAAGTTTTTCAGCTCCTCTGTCATTTTAAATCTGAACTTTTTTCTTTCTGTTTTCAAGGGCACATATTGCTGAGCTGACGACACCAATGAATCTCGAAAGAAACACCAATCTGTGACCAATGAATCCTCCGACGTCGGCAGCCTCTCGAAAATCTCCCTCAAAGATGATTTCATTTCTTCGTAATTGCCTAGTTCAAAACAAAATTTTTTTCGGACATCTTCTGCGGTTGCATGCTTGATAAAAGTCCCGAATGTTATGACATCATGATCACTGTTTCCTAGGGGAGGTCTGTGTCTTACGTCATATATCAGTTCTTTATCTGTTATAACTAAATCTAAGATATGAGGAGTCTCTTTTATTCTTCTTCTTGTAGGTTCAATCACGTGTTGTATCAAATGTTTGTCCCTAATGAATTCCAAAAATATGCTCTCGATGCTATCTTCACTCCCGGCGCATGAGTAATTAATCCAGTTGATTTGCGGCAAATTGAAATCACCCATCAACAGATGATCTCCCTTTTGCAGAAAGAAATCCTTAATCAGCAAAATAAAATTGTCATTATTTTTCAATGCACAGTTAGGACTTCTGTACACAACCAGGATATTTACAATGGAACCGGAGATAAACAACTTCAAGCACAAAAATTCCTCAAATGCAGAGTCAAAACTAACTTCAGACATAGACAAACTTTCTTTATAATAAAGCAGTATACCTCTTTTACCCTTTGCTGCAAAACCCGACGAAGCCATTTGATAACCCGTCAACTGGAACTCTGACAATTGACAAGAATACTTGAAATTTTTTGGATTGATCTCGGTCAAGATTATCAATTCTGGAACCACTTCCAACGTATTTACATAAATCTTGAGTTCAGAAAATTTATTGGGCAGGGAGTCAACATTGCTATAAAATACTGAGATATCCTTGACTGTTTTGTTTCTTTTTGAACCTTTCACATCTAAAAATTTTGCTTCCTATATGCAACCACATGAAATTCTCCAGGCTGACCTCTAACAACAAAATTCCATTTGGAAACATCGTCTCTAGCTGTGATTTCTTTTTTCTTTTCTTCCAGTAATTTATTTCTCTTGTCCCTGTCACCTTTGGACAGATCATGAGATATTATGACTTTCTTGAAAGATTCACTTTTTCTTAATTTAAATGCAGAATCCAGGATCAAATTTCTGCTGAAGAGATTATCTAATTTAATCAACAGTGGTCTTGGTTTTGTAGCTTCTCCTCTTTTGCCTAATCTAAAGCAATCCCTAATTTCTTTGTCCATGCTGTTGTCTGTAATCTCCTTGATGATCCTCAGCACTTCTTCCTTGTCTTTAGCTTTTGAATTGGCCTCATTCTCATTCAGATTAAACAGAACCAGGTTATTTCTCCTCAGCTGCCTGTCGTTATTTACTGCAATTGTTGAATTGGTCTCCCCCACTTTTGTAACCAGAGTTTCCACCTTATGTCCAAATAAACTGGACCAAGCCTTGCTATCCTGGTGGCTTTCTTCAAGCTTTTGAGAAGAACTTGTAGAAATTTCTTCCATTCTAGCTCTGAGGGAGTCGATTCGCTTGTTTTGTTCCTCAATAGCTTCCATGATATTCTCGTTTTTCGCTATTGTCTTTTTAATGACTTCGACATCCTTCAGTAAAACTTCAAGATGCATCTCCTGGCTCTCTTTATTTATCAAATCTTCCAAGGATTTTAACGCACTATCGTTGCATTCCATGCAGCTATGACAAAGCTTTAGCCCCAATATGTCCGCTATTTCCGTTGCAACGCAAACGGGTGATTTTTGACCCCTTAGCCTAGGCATGACCCGAATGAAAAAATAGAAACCTAAAATAGTATGATTCCTACTAATTACTGCAAGAAATTAGCCGTTTATCGTCGGCTCTAGCAGAGCGGTAATCAAAATATTTTATGTCATTTGGTCTTCTTTTTTATTAATTGGTCAATTGCCGTTTATAAACTGAATACCTCGAAGACATATTGCAAGCTATGGAGCTACCGTTCATCCTCTTCATCAATTTATTGTTTGGAAAGCGTATAGCAGTTGAAATTATAGACAAATCTGTTACTTTAATTCAGATCCAAATGTTTCAAAGCATAATAAAGAGTCTGCTTATTTTGGCTATGCAATGACTGCCTATATGTCAGGGAGTGAATCTTGGTGAGTTTCTAGCAGTTTAAAGTTATTCGGTGACTTGAGTAAAGTTATCGATTCTTGGTTGACCTTAATGAACTCATTAGGTTAATGAATCTTATAATTAACTATTCAAATTTGAGGTTATTGGTCGGAGCACCGAAGTCCAATTTATCATCAAACCATTTTTCACCTGGAGTTGTGCGGAGATGTCGAGTGTCACACAGAAACACGACGTGTAATCTAGAGTATCACCCTCAAGGTTCATTCGTTAGCTCCTTGAAATAATCTCTATTAGCCAGAAAATTGATTTATTTATGTTTACGTATTTTAAGATCTGTTTATGTCATTGGTTTACTAAAGTCGATTGCTATGGAACCCGTTCAAATCGGATGATCAACTAAAATTCTATGCGAGGATGCCAGCGATCGATGGCTCATTTTAAAAAATTTCTTCAGCTGAGAAAGCTGCAAGATTGCCAACTCTATAGAAAACTTCGTTCCCTTCTTGCCTCATCTGAAACAACTGTGGCTATTGTGACAAACTGTCTCGAGCTAGCTTAGATATTCTACCTAAACAAGACATAAATCAAATTATTGCATTAATACAATGTTTCTACTCCGTCCGATCTAGTAATTATGAAACCAGCTAGATCACTGGTTAGAATACTTTATCCTACCTAAAACCATACTTTTGCCATGAACAATAACAATAACAACAGCAGCAGCAACAAAAGCACATTCATTGCGGTTTTTCTCGAGGTTTGTAAAATTATAAAACTCGTATTTTATTTTTTTTTAGAAGCGACCATTATTTGTTTCGAAACCAGTGATTTTAAAACTGAATGTGAACGTCTCCAAATTTGACAAAGAAACAAACCCGTTTTTCAATTTCGATTATCAGAAATCGTATGAGGTATGTTTATGAAAATGAACAAGATATTCGCAAAAAAAAATAAATACTAAAATACTATTATCAAGATTCCTTTCCAAGAAGATTCAAGAAGTATCCAATGTTACCCAAACGTCAGCTACCAATTGTCAATCAAACGATCTCTCGTGGCTGGTGCAAGGTCAACCTCCATCATCGGTGTTTATCTTCGCAACTTCGGCGATTCAACCTACAACACGGAGTTCTCATTGGACCACGGACAATTTCTTACGCTCACGAATATAACAGAAAATAACTACGTCAAATGCAATACGAACACCAGTGTCTTACATTTTTGTGAGATCAACACGTTGATTCTGAACGATTCGCCAATTCCATTGTATTTTGAGGCATATTTTGCCGTGAAAGAAAATGCGAGCAGTAATAGCATGGAAATTAAATTAAATCCGTTCCATGGACATGGGCAAATGGAGAAAATCGATTTGAAATGGTGGTATCAATCGGAAATTATAGTCATCAAGTAGGATCTATAATACAAAATATTTTGATTGCAACTAATATTTAGATATTTTAACTAAGTAAATTGAATTTTTAATGCAAATAATTTAAACAGGGCCTCCAATGCATCAATCTCCGAAAACTCCCATGAAATTGTCCATTTTTACGATATTAGAAACATTGGACCTGGCGTACATCCAAATCTATCCATTTCAGTTTTTATTCCATCAATTTCCATCACTTGTTGCATGTGGAACTTGGTTGAGGCATGTATAATTTGAATATTGGAGTTAATCGAAATGCCTTTTAATGTTGCTAAATATAAATTTATGCAAAACCTAAATTATGTTATTAATGTTACAGTTAAAATAGTATGATCAAACTATTTAAAAATACAGTTGGCCAATATACTCCCGTAACTGTAACTAATATCTATAATCATTTATTTCAATATTATAGAAAATTAACATCTTTAAAATTATCTTCTCTTCTTGATTAAACAGGTCGAGACCAAATCGACTAGAAAAATCAGTAAAATGTTGGAAGTCTTAAATACCGTGAAAAATTCTGAAAATGGTAGCACACTTTTCACCGATGACACCTTGAATCTGGTAGTTCAAAAATATATTTCGGTCATTGATTTAGTTCATTTAATGCATTTAACCTTTATATCATAGACGTGTTCCAACTTTGACTGTCAAGAATATCAGTTTAATATACAAAACATGCAGCCTGAAGATACCATAGACTTTCGAATCATGGTAACCATTAATGGTTCAATATCAGAGCAACTGAAGGTTACAAAAATTGAAGGGTTGAATTAAGATTTTGATTTCCTCAAACTTTCAAACCTTTGAGCAGAAGTTGAAAAAAGGGATAATTGAGAGCCAGATTGTTCTACAACCAAATGTGGTGAACGAGTCTAAAGAGAGTTTTGAAAAATTAGATCTCAATCGATCCACTCTTTATGTTTCGGCAAGTTCTCTTTAAATTTTTTTCATCTTTGGGAATACATTGATATTTTCCCTTCTCGACAGACTAATTCACTGTTTTATGCCGGTTGGCTGTGTAATTATGAGGCTGGCTATGTGGTTATATGACGGTACTAGAAACTCTAGGATAATCATAGAGATATTTCAAAAATAATTAGAACACAAAATTGACTCTTATTAACAACATTTTGGAGTCAAAACATCATAAAATCTCATACTTTTAAATGCCCCGAAATTCTCACACTATTCATCAATAATTACTTCTAAATATTTAATGAGTGTGACTCCAATCTTGTTAAAATATTGTTTGTGGTTAAATGAAGAACGAAGACATTGTAATTCTTGATTTTGATAAAACTCGTAAACCGCTAAATCGACTAAATCTAGATAATACAAATTTAAAAAATGCTAAATCCGAATAAAAATTCAATATTTCAAAATGTAACTAGTTGCTATTTAAATTTGGTTAAACACTGTCGATTTAGGAGAAGGCATTTTTAAAACACGAACAGAAACCCTAGCCAGTCCAGCCCCTTAGGGGAATGTCTAAGAAAGTGGAAAGATGACAAAACAATTAAATTTATACCCCTCCTTTTTATTTATTATTATTTTATTTTTATATCCCTCCCGCTTCATCACTTCCTTAGGTTCCAATGCGTTTTCCCGATTAATATCCGTATTCTAAATCTGTCTCTGCCGGTAGATATTGTTTAATAACTTCATTTCATGCTGAAAAACTTTTTGCAGCTTAAATCATCATACGTCACCAGATTAGTTCAAAAGCCAATTCCCTGGTGGTTGATCGTTGTGTGTCTGATTATTGGAATATTATTCTTGATTTTCCTCATCTTATTGCTAAAAGGGGTAAGTTTTAATTTTCGACTCGTCTTTATTTCACGAGACCTTGTTTTACGTGTAATATTATTTGCAAATAAATATTGTAAACAAATTCGTGGTAATTTCCATTTGTCATATTCGTGAAAGTGCTTTAAGTTTTGATTACGAACATTTATGTCATTTCAGTGTGGATTTTTCCGACGCCGTGAACACGAGAAATTGGAGAAAGAAAAAAATTTGATTGATGCCGCTGGACAAATTCCCCCAAAATTACTTGAAAATCAATTGTCCGATGATGTCATTGAAGAGGAATTAAGACAGAAACCATGTTAATTGTCTTGTACAGTTCATAATTTTTTTAATAACTTTTTGCCTGCTTCTGTTTAGTATTAACAATCTCTGTTGTGATTGTATTAGTACCTGGAGAAATGACGGGCAAAAGGCACAATTTTACGGTAGATTTCTAGAGTCAGGAGGAAAATAGCGTTAGGATAGGTTTAAGATGGCCAGGTAGCAATTCCAAATAACCCCGAGCTGTGTTTTGCCTGTCACTTCTCCTATATCGATAAACAAGTTTTTTTTTTTTTGAAAAATATATTGAAGCACATAAGGTTTGGAATTTATAAGATTATGGAGCTTGTAAATTTAAGGAAAACGGGATATATCGCGCATCGATCATAAACACCAGAGAGAGCTAATTTTTTTTTTATTATTTAGAATTAAATTTTTAAATTGAAGTACATAACAAAAGTCCATAAGTCCGTGTCGTATAATAAATTTGCTTCTTCGGAATATTTCTGTTTCTCAAAAAAGGGAAATAAGTTTTGGTAAACCACGAGAGTTCTTGATAGAACAGATCAGCGTGTCTCACTGCGGGCAGAAACTGTTTATAGGTTGCAGACTTATATTAAGTCGACCTAAGGATTCTTCAGTTGTTTGTGGGACAAATAATTAAAATTTACTAGAAAGTATAAATCGAACAATATTAAAATTAATATAGCTAAGTCAGAAACTCCTGAAAAGCATTCATGCCATTTTTAAAAATCCTACTCGAACCTTGCTAATGCATGTGAATACTTGAGCTTTACTTCTTACCCAATTTTGTTCACATTCCTACAAGTCGAATATGGCGCATGACAATTTCTCATCTCCAGAAATTGTTCTACGGCTTTGAATCCATTTTGAAAATTAACTAAGAAATTTTATCAGACGTTTATCGAATGAACTTCAGGCTGACGTTCATAAAGGAAACTTCACGTTGATAAAAGAACATTTGGATGCTGGTTAATATAGTGAACAGGCAATGCAATTGGATAAGGGAGCACAATTTTGTATTAATGTGAATGAGTTCAACATCCAGTCTCGTGGATACTTCTGAGCATGTGGCTAGTGGCCCATTTTTGAGCTTTCTTTCAGGGATCATGGATTCATCGACAGAACTTCCTGGAATATTCATCGCTGGAAAGATGATTCTAAAGTCTAGGGCCACAATTCCTCACGCGTTTTAAAACTCTGAATTATCTACCCCGAATTCAACAGTTCCACAAAAGACGCATCGATTTGTGTACCTCCGTTGAACTATATTGACCATCTTTTTTTTTAATTAAACGGCTGCTCACTATCTCAACTTTCTTATTTATTTTCTTTAAATTAATAGGTGGCCTCCTTAGCGGGAATAATTCCTTTCGGGCATCCTTGGTTTCACCGTTATATTTGTTTCTTTTCCAATTTGTTTGGTGTTGTTAATTTTGGTGTTTCCAAAAAAGATGAATAATTGAATAAATAAAATTCATTTATTTGTTTATTTATCTGTTTACCTTCACAACTTTTACAAAGCTATATTTAATGGTAATCCTTCAATAAACTGAAAATAAGTTTTTAAAAACAATGTCATTACTCTTAATTAATCGCAATTAAATTAATGAACCCTCTTTGCCCTCGACGTCTGCTTGCTGCCGGGAAAACAAAAACTGGAAACAACGCTCTTACTTTTACAAAGAAGCCGTCGTCGATAATAGAATCCAACGAGAC
Organism: Hirudinaria manillensis; assembly: GCA_034509925.1. Taxonomy (NCBI): domain Eukaryota; kingdom Metazoa; phylum Annelida; class Clitellata; order Hirudinida; family Hirudinidae; genus Hirudinaria; species Hirudinaria manillensis. Next base: position 6,176,452 of record CM067528.1, on the reverse strand, counting down.
AAATAATGGTTGTTTTCTGATCACCATGACAACAGCTAAAAAATCATTGGCATCAACTAGACAGCATAAAATGTCTGTCATGCATCTTTAGCGGCACTTTAATCAATTGACAACAAAATGCAACAAGATTCAACAAACCGAGTTCAACTGTTTTGTGAACATAAAAGTAAGTTTTAAAAGGTTGACTGAAGCCAATTATTTTCTCTGCTTGTTTCCGATGTTGATGTGTAGTGCTGGTTGTCATGATCTCTTTGTTGCCTTTCAATGCTTGCCGGGAGCTGTCAGAAAGATGCCTATACATTTCGTGCGAGTGAATAAATTATGTTTATAAATTCGTTCTAATTGTGAGAAACAAAGACAGACATTTACAAATCATGTTGTAAATCAATTTTTCTGACGAATTCAAGGCTTTAAACTGAGGTTAATGTTTCAGACCCCGGGCCATGTTACAAGCTGAAACCTCTCCTGGGACACGATGGTCATTGTGCCAGCAAATTGAGACAACCTGCTTTTACCATCAAAGGAAAACAAAAAGGCAAGTAGACTATAATTACTACGCTTTATTACAAACTTAATATCCAACTAAAATGACGAAATAATGTATAAAGATAATTAAAGAGCAAACAAAATCGTCTTTCATGCTTTCTCTTTTATTTTCTCTATCTAATTACGAGCTTCTTCAGTCAAAAAGAAATTCCGACACAACAAAGAAAGTCTATAAATTTAAATGTATAACGTTTCGCCATTGTTTAAGGCTGATTAATTATGAAACTATAATAGTGAAGTTTTTGGCTAAGATAAGGGAAATTTGAGGTTCTTTTGAGTCTTCTTTTTTTATTTCGAAGTTTCGCCACGCTATCTTAATGTAGTTGTTTGTGAATTTTCAATTCAAAAATGTTTTAAAATGAGGTCATTTTATTTATTTTATTATTACGGCTTTCAATGGTGTTCTTACAACAGAAATATTTTCGAATCAATCGATTGCAAATGCATCTTCATTATCCTCGCCAGCCAAGAAAAGTTGCATTCGTCCATCAACGTTTAAAAACTAGAGTCATTCGCCTACATTTGAACCAACTTTGAACACTGTTTATAAATTATAGAACCATCAGAAAACTGTTTTAACATTGCCTAACAAGCCTCCATTGTAAACTAAAATGGTCGATCTATTTTGTTTTTCCATTCGATTCTTATTTATTTTATGGAAAACAAATCGTATTCTTTAGAAAGTTTTTTATTTAAAAAACATTAACATGAATTAAATGCTTAATAAATTTCCACAGATGTTTATAATGACTCGCCTGGACCTTGTTACTTTTATGATTCCTATCTCACAAACCACGGTCGCCAAGTACCCAAGACTGCTTTGGTGACAAGCAGACCCAAAGCCAAAGGTTGTTATTTTGATGGAATGTTATAAAATTAAGGCAGCAAAGTCTAAATTACCGATAATAAGTCATCATTTGCATCGTAATTGAGAACAACATGTATATTAAATAAATGTACCTGTTGTTTTGTCCCGCACGAAAGAAGCAATTATGGAGCGTAAAAAGGAATTCTCGGACTTTTCGCAAATCTTTTGAAATTACAACAATTCACGAAAATAATTTTCAAGACACGCTATTCATCGTCGTTAAGATACGTCCCCAATGTTTTGTTGTTAAGGAACTATTTCATGGGTGCACAATTAATCCCCTTAGTGGGCCGCATTGCGCTGATGGACATGGCTACTGTTTCGGATAATCGAAGCCAGTACATTGACAAGCTAATGAACTTGATAAAAATGAAAAATTATGTTATTTAATTAAAATTGTAGCATATAAATGTAACACACAATGGGAAAAAAGTGTTCCATGATTTTATTAAGAAATAGTTATTACAATCGTAACTCATGGAGGCATTCGCCGGATTCACCATTTTCGTAAATACTCGAGAATTATTCATTATTGTCACATAAACCCCAGTTTATTTTTAATAAATGTGCAGTTAATGTTACATAATGTTTTATTTTAATTGAAGAAATGGGTAATAGAAGAATATATTTGCAAAGATTTAGTGTGAAACAGACAGAAAAGTCAATGTGGTTCGACTCTGACAACTAGTCATCTAATGACGATGACAACTCTAATGACGAATCGGATTAAGCTCCAATTTTGGAAATCAATAGGAGAGCTACTTTGGAGGAAATAGTTGATAATAATAATAATAATAATAATAATAATAATAATAATAATAATAATAATAATAATAATAATAATAATAATAATAATAATAATAATAATAATAATAATAATAATAATAATAATAATAATAATAATAATAATAATAATAATAATAATAATAATAATAATAATAATAATAATAATAATAATAAATAATAATAATAATAATAATAAATAATAATAATAATAATAATAATAATAATAAATAATAATAACAATAATAATAATAATAAATAATAATAACAATAATAATAATAATAATAATAATAATAATAATAATAATAATAATAATAATAATAATAATAATAATAATAATAATAATAATAATAATAATAATAATAATAATAATAATAATAATATAATAATAATAATAATAATAATAATAATAATAATAATAATAATAAATAATAATAATAATAATAATAATAATAATAATAATAATAATAATAATAATAATAATAATAATAATAATAATAATAATAATAATAATAATAATAATAATAATAATAATAATAATAATAATAATAATAATAATAATAGTAATAACAGTAATGATAATAACAATCATGTGTTCATTTATAAAGAACCATGAGAGGCACTCGTTTCTGTAAGTGATGTAGGCAATGTGAAGAGGCCTCCTATGAAAACATAGCTCTGGCATATTAAAAGTTTATCTAGATATAATTGCTAATAATATTGCATGAGTCGAAATACGAAATTTGGAAAAGAACATCAGATGAAAACCTCATATAACAAAACGCTGAGTAGGTTGCAACACAAAATACTTTATTAACTTTATTATTGCGATTGTTTATGCTGATTTTATGATAGGACATGGTGTTGATATGGCCGTTATTTTCAGTTCGAGACGTGATATGATTAAATTATTTGGTGCTATTTAATAAAAATGTAAAGAATTTTTGACAGTTTTAAAGTCATAGATTATCATTTTTCAAAGATGCATTTGCAACACCGAAACATTGAGCAATGGTAGCGAAATCGTCAATGCCGAGGTCGGCAAACTCCGGCCTTCGGTCCAGATAAGGTCTAATCGTCATTCTAATCTTCTCAAATCCCGCAGCGGACTCATGGCAACTAGTTTGCCGACCCCTGCGTTAGAGGGTCGATGGAATCAATCTAAATATCGACTCTCTTCAAAATTAACCAAAGTACTCTAAACTGAATTATTTTTATCTTTTATCTCAATAGAACCGATTGCTTTGCCGGGTCCAGGACTATACGAGCCAAAACCATTCAACAACGGCCAAAGCTATTCATTTGGAATAAAATCGGAATCCTTACCAAATCTTTGCCCTGCGCCGAATGCTTACAACACCATGAGAGGCATAGGTTCAAAGAGCAGCCTCGACAGAAGTCCCCATGCAGCAACCATAAGAAGTCGCACAGAATTTGGTAACATTTATTACTTAAGCAAAAAGGCAGGCACTCCAGGACCAGGCTCCTACTCTAAGTTTGACCACAACCGCAGCAAAAGTGTGACTTTAAAAGGACGTTTGAAAGCAAAAAATTATGATACTTCTCTCCAAAACCCTGCGCCTGGGTCTTATAACATGCCATCTTTCGTGGACGTCAAGAAAGGTTTCTCAATTGGAGTGAAGCATTCGCCGTATTTGATGCCTGTCAAATTCGATGCTACTGCCTAACATTGCCAAGCAACCATAAAGCCAAACTAGAAAATCGATTAAATTATAAATGAAAATAATCTGCTTCTAAAGTACTTTATGATTTAAGTTGGCTATTGAGTAGGCTGGCGTCCTTAAGAATTGCATTCGCTTCAGTCGATAAACTTTGATTTTCGTATGTCCATATGCTTCATTAGATTTTCGAGATTTATTTAATAGTTAATAATTTAATTTTTTTTAAATTTTAAATATGACTTTGCGGCGTGACCCAACACCAGATCGCATGAACTTAAACGAAGTTGACATCCCAAGCCCTTCACCTCACGTTTACGGGTCTTCCAACAGTTCTACTCCAAGAGCAAGAAATTGTAACTAGACTTTAATCCTTTTAAACACAGCTAATGCATAGGACCATTATTCCTACACTTCTTCAAAAGCAAAAGCATTGCTATTTATACCATATATTTCTATCATCGTTTTGCAGTTATCAGTAATAAAATATCAAATTCAAAAATTAGTAATTTGAGGAAAATTAATAATAGGAAGACAAGTATCATTTATTTCATAAGGGTGAAATAAGTCACATCTACCTCACAAGTTAAATCTAAAACATTATCACTTTTTCCTCTTATCACCTGACCTTCTCTCGCCAGGAGGTGCAACAAACTGTTCCTCGATGACTATGTCCTTGATCTCAGGATAATCAGGTCTATTCTCAATTGCCAAGTCAATGCTTAGTTTTTCTTGGAAATATTTCAGCTTCTCTTCCTTTTCTTTCAGATCGATGAGTCGTTTCGCTATGTCATTTTTCTTCTGAGTTTCGGCCAATTTTTTCAGGTGATCATTGAGCATTATATCACGATGGTTGTTCCATTCATCAAATAATTTCTTCTGTCTTTCAATGGATGCCTCTTGATGTTCAGCCAATACTTGATCCATCATCTCTTTCATGTATTCATCTACATTGAAGTCTTTTGCTACTTTTCCTTCTTTTAGTAATGTTTCCTTGATTGCCTTGAATATTGGTCAAACAAATTTTTAAGTTATATTGAACACGTCAGTATCAACTTGAAATATATTTTAAAAACATAACACTTATTTTATCTAACTTATTTGTTTCCTGTTGGAACCAAGAACAAGAATGTAACAACAAAACTAGCACATCAACCAACTTGTAAATCATTGATTTAATTTCATAGTTCAGATTATAAAAATTTAACAAAATATTCTGAACAAGCAACTTAACCTACTTAATAACTTTTGACAGATTAACTCTTGAAGTAAGTATAAGCATATTATGAGCAATTTTTCATAAAATCATAATCTATGCATAAGAAATCTCCCAGCTTGAGGCATTCACACAAAAAATTAAATTTGTAAATGAAAATAAACTAGAAATTTGATTACAAAAACATTTCCAATTTAATGGGAGATTTTTCAAAGCTTCACAACAGCACACCAACCTCAAACTCGCTGATGTATTGAGCTTTCTGCTCCTCAGTTACATAGGGAAGCAAATGACCAAGCTTAATGAGACCCAATTCGGATGGAACTTCGACGACTGCCGTCTCCATGTTGCGTAACAAAGATTCAGCAAGTTCCAGCTGAGAAATTGAAGATTGAAGTTTAGATCAGATGAGCAAATTTAAAAACATAGAAATTAATAAGAGTGTGTATTTATGCAGACAAATTAGAAATTGCATGTAAATAATTTCAAAATATGTTTTTAAAACTTAGCCTTAGATACATACATGCCACCCAGAAATTATGGGCGTATCCTGACCAGCCATCCAATTTTTCATGAGAGACATGGCTTTATCGAATTTAAGATAAAGTATGTTGCCTGAGAAGAGATATCCTCTAGATACTAAATCATTGGATTTTGACAGCATGGTGAGTGACTTTCCCAGCTTCTGATTAACACTGTAGAGATCAAAGTGGTCATCATACCATGGAGTTTCAATGAATTTGACTTTTCTATAAACAATTTCAACATCCTGCAAGATGAGATGATTATTAGATTTTTTTTACAAATAATGAGATTCAATGTATGAAGAAAAGTTTACTTTAGGTGCTGCTGGAGGAGCCTCAATTTTTAAATCTGGGGTATTTGATACTAAGAGGTGACATGTATAGAAGGACAAAGCCTTGACAATGGGATCCTCAAAATCTTCTTGAAGCATTAAATCAAAAACAACCCTAGCAGCATCTAAAATTCAAAATTTACATGATCATGATCATCAGGCTATCAGCAAATTATAGCCAAAATTGTCAATTCACCAAGATAAGATTTTTCTTCAATAAAATGATCCATAAGCATGATAGCCAGATGAGAATTAAGGAAAAGTCCAAAGTTAGGCTAGAAAATATCAAAAAGGCATTTGTATTTATGTTCTCTTATAACACAGGGAGCAATATGTTCTTCTATAACTACATACCTTATCCTCCAAAAGGCTCATAACTTTGGTATATTCATTACAATCCATGAGGGTGCGCAGGAACGCATAGGTCATTGACTTCAGTGCATGAACTGACTCATTAGTGTGCCTAAACCTGCATCATCAACCAAATTGATGAGCAAATAGCATTCAGAATCATGTAAATAGAAGTCTTCATTAACAAAACTCCTATCCAAAAGCAAGGTCTTCTCAATCAAGGTATAAATTTCTAAAAAAATCACCTGTAAAATATTTCCTCTAATAGCTCCATTGATAATGGGTGGATGTCCAGCAATTTGTTGCTGACCTAAAAAAAACATAGCTTAAATTATAGTCTTGTTTAACACATGAATATGTGCAAATATTTTAAAATTACAATGTCCATGTCAATTGCTGCGACAAAAGATCCGGCATCGAATGCATGCTTTATTTTTCTGAAGTGGTCAGCTTTAAAATGTAAATCAAAAAGTTATTCAGATGTAATCGGTGTTTTACAAACCATTTAAACCAAAATAACATAAAATAAATTATAAAAACCTGCATTGATTTTCTTCAAAGCTTCACTTTGAAATCTATCATTCCAAGCTTTGTCACATGAAAAGGAAGGTGAAACAACAGTTCTCAAAGCTACAAAGAAAAGGTTTTACTTTGAGTAGATATTCAAAGCTCCACTTAATATTACGGTAGCAGTAATCAATTAACAAATACATGTAAATGCCCCACATAATCAACTGTTAACAGTTACAATCACTGATCACCAAAACATGTATGGATACTCTCAATGTCAAACTGAATACAAATTTGAAAATGAAATCTTTCAGTCCAAAAGTAACATGTGGCTATAAGTTTGGAATCTTGTATGAACAAAAGCAATAACAAACATAGCATCAGTTATTTATGTCACATTATGCATTGACTTTAGCAATTGGTCAAACTTGCAAATTCAAAAATGGGACAGACAAAGAGAACAAACAAGTGAAAGATTAAATTTAGCCATACTTGGCTAATACATAGCCATATTTGCTGTTAGAATATATGCATCCTAAGCTTAACTATGTTAACAAAAAGTTGGAGATAACTTCAACTAAATCGAAGCCAAAGGGACACAAAAATAGACTAACAATTGCAGAAACAGCCATTTTTATAAAGCAGGCGACGCAAAACTCTCGCAGAAAACAAAGACATTTTCCCTTTTTCACAACAAGACAACAAGCATGCGGCCGGTGATTTATTTATCGACTTCAAATATGACATTCGATTTTCACAAATTAAAAAAGCATTGTTATAATTTGCAGTGTTTTCATTGAACTTTTTAAATAATTGGATTTTCATTTATCATTAAAAATAAATATTTTTCATGCGTTTCTTGACATTTTTTCAAACTGCTTTGAGACAGTTCTCGACCTCTAAGAGTTTCATTGTTAACAGTTACAAACGAATCATTCCAGTGCGCTATTAATGTACATTATGTTGAAGGATGACAAATTTCGATTTCTGTGCTCTCATAATTCCGTTGTTGAGAAGCACGAAGAACGATTGGAGAAGTGGCTGGCAAAATCTGGCACAGGCCCATTAATAGCCTTGATATGGTCTGGGATATTTTCAAAATTGAGTATCCTCTTGGGCTTATGAAAATCGCGAACATTTACCGCTATTATCCAGTGTTTTTTTTTGACGAATTCACGTGAAAGTCGCTCCTCACCGCCGTACTTGTAATTTTTGTCACTTTCGTATTAATCTTAGGGCATTTCCCTTTTTAATATAATAATATGCAACAATCCGTCTTTTGCCTAATGTTTAGACTTCAATAATATTAACGCAGCGGCAACAGGTAAGACTATCTGATATGACAGGTAAAAGCTAACTCACAGGCACAAATTTTATCAGTTTACTGTGGATTTCCAAAGTCAACAATATTGGAAGTGAATTTTTACACTAGACCTCAAATATATTCAATAAATTGTATTGAAGTTGTAGTTTTAGAGAGGCATGATAAAAGTCTTGTTTCACAAACAAATTCTTCTGATCAAGTGCTCCCCTCATCTTTATCGTTGTCCTTATCACCATCATAGAATTCATTTGGAGCATCGACCCTGACAATAATTAATAAGTGAAATATAATTATGGATTTCTTTATAATTAAGTAAAGGAAAGCATGATCAGCCAATATTATCACATCTCATTCATACCTGCGATCATTGCTCTCCTTGACATCGGGGTCCAACTCATCAAAATTGTCGAGGTTTATGAGCTCAGGAGGAATGTCTTGGAGTTGGACACTAGGAGAATGGGGAAGCTGACGAAGGTTTTCATGGATGAATTGCTTAAGGCTGTCGAGATACTGCAGAATAATAAAAAAAAAATGAAATCCATGTTCTTAATAGCATCACATCACATTGGCATCAAATGTTTTACATCATTTACTTTTTAAAAGTGTCTATTTTCTTTTTAATAGACCATGTCTCCAAATTATAATATTAATTAAGATGCATTAGTTATCACTCTTAAGCTCATATAAACACAAACTATCACATTGTTAAAACCAAAAATTATGTTTCTAAGTTAAAAATAATAACAAATATTATGAACATCATAGTAATCTAAACTAGCCTAACTAATTAATCTTTTTTAATTAATAATTAAAACCTATCTATATTCCTAGATATTCCTGGATATTCATAGCATTCTTAATGCATTAAAATTTAGAGCAACAATTTCATACACAAACCTGTCTCGTGTTAAGGTTCTCCTGCCTTCCAATGATATCAGGATGTAGTGAAAAATCAGGTGCAAAGTACTCCAAGTAGTCTGGAATATATTATTTACTATATTAAAACAAAGTTTTAAAAACTAAAATAATTTGGAGCAACAATTTAAGTCAAGATCAGCTAGCATTAGTTTTTAAAGCAATAAAAAAAATAATAACAATAATAATGATATGTCATTTATATAGCGCTCATGAGCTAAAGGGGCGCTGATCAAAACAAGCTTTAAACATTGTGGGACACTACCAGAAAAAAATTAAATACTAATTTGGAAATCATAGAATATCAAAGACATAAAGCATGTAGTAAATGATGTTCCCAAGGTTGGCAGTATTGCTCCATTTCTAATTATTAACTTAACTGAAAATGAATATGTAAAATATGAACTAAATGAAAATCAAATATGCCATGTTTTGTAATGTACTTGAAGACCTTAGGATACTAAGATCTAAGACTTTAAACAAAATTTAAGTACTTGATTGATGCTATTAAAAGACATTGTTTCCTAATTAGGGAACATTCAACATTTTGTTGTCACTGAGGAGAATTAGTTTGACAATCATTGTCTTAAAAGGTAATTATAATACTTATAAAGACTGAATGCAAAAATGTACAAAACCGTGGTAAGGGAGGTCATTGCTGATATCTTCATTAAGAAGGACAGAAGTCTCGTAGCACCAGCATCTGGCAACATTCCTCAGAGTATAACCACCACCTCCCAGCACAAGGAGGGGTATATTCAAATCTTTGACAAATCTCACACATTCACTGGAATTAAAAGAAAACTTAGAGCAATAAAACTATGGTCGTGCAGGTTTCTTATATCTGCAAGATTATTATATAAAAGAATAGGTATTGTAATCTCGATTGCAACTCCTGTTTCAAATAATTTATTAATATTAAATTCAACTGACCCATGACCCCGTGTCGTGAGGTTAAAACATCCCAATCTGTCATTGCCAAGGGAATCTGCACCACACTGGATGAATCATTTACATAGCTTTCTTAACCTTAGCAAATTAATTAATGAAAAGACAAATAATTAATAAACAAACTTGAAGAACAATGGCTGTAGGTTGGTAAAAATTGACGACATCCTGTACGACTGGCTTAAATATTGATAAATAAGCTGGAAAAAGAAACATGGTTAAAGTAAAAGCATGATAACAATTCTAAATAAACTTGTTACTTTGATCGTCGATTCCTTCTCTCAATGGAACATTGACTGAATAATGCCTACCACAAGCAGCTCCAATTTCATACATGTCCCCTGTAATAAGTAATCATATCACGAAATAAATATAGTATTATGACTATGCAATAATTCACTGCAGAAGTAAAGGTTGGATTGCACCAGGTGATATCAAATCACAAAACTTCAAAATTTACAAAGTAAATATAAATAAAAACAAAGATTTTGATCTGGCCTTGATGAACATCAATAACAATTAAATGTATGAGCAACAGGCTTTAGTTCTAACACACAAATATGGTGTTTAAGATTCAGTTTAAGAGCTACTTTGAATTTTGAGAGCAAAATTTGGAGTGATATGTTTTTTGTAGTTAAGAAAATGACAATATTTTTATAACAAAAAATAAAAATAAATAATTTAATGTTATTTTTTTTTACTTATTTTAATAACAGCAAAAAGGTTATGGTAAAACTTTTAAGGATTACACTATAAGTTAAGTGCAACAGGTAACACCAATCCTAGTGGATCCTCAGTGGTAAACCACAGCCTATGTAGAAAGGAAGGCAATGCCATTTTATGACTAAAATGTGCTTTGAATGCAGCCGATGAAGCCAAAGAGTTTTAACCATCACCTCAATAATGTCATGGTGAGTCAAGAAGGGCAAGCAATCACTGCCTGAAGATCTAGTAAAACTTTTAAAAAGTAGAAATTATGGGAAAATGTTGATAATAGCTAGATAAGGAAATGGGGGCAAGTACAGGTCAGTTGGTCCTTATCCCTTACCCTTGTTTCAGAAGCTAAGAAGTTTATGGATTGATTGGTCAAGAACAAACATGATATGGATTAAGAGTATTTCTGTATAAAGTCAGCAAAATTTGTAAGCTCATAATACCACTGAGGATGGACTTGGAGGAAAAACACTTTAAAAAAACATGTGCAATCATAATTTTTGTTAGAAAGATCATAAACCATTTAAATCCTTCTCATAGATCATTTCAATTATTTGAAATTTATTAAAAGATAGTCTGAAATGATGGGGCAGCTGCTGAAGACTTTCTCATCATAATATATAATAATCAATTTATAAATTAAGAAAAGTTAAAAAACATGGGGAACTATTTCTGATTCATAGAATTTAGATACTTTTTTATTTCTTAAAAAAAAAAGAAAAATATTTTAGATCAGTTACAAACCAAGAGTAAAAGCAACTTACCGCTGCCAGGAAAGAAATTTCCATATTTGTGAAAAGAAACGGTCATGACTCGATCTGTGAGATAAAAAGCTTCTTGGACTCCATCACCATGGTGGATGTCAATGTCACAGTAAAGTACCCTTGGATTATATCTGACAAATCAAAGGAATAATGAAAAGAATTCTATAAATGCTCATTAAATTCAATAAGAATAATAAGATATTTTTAAAATTATGTTTGAATCTTGAACCAAAAAATATTTGTATTATTAAACAATGGAAAAATACTTATAAGCACTCACTTTAGCAACTCTAAGATGGCTAGTACAATATCATTGACATAGCAAAATCCAGATGCCTTTAAAAATTGAAAAATAAAGACAAAGCACATTCAAAAAAATTGTGGACCAAACAAAATTACCTCATATTTCTTGGCATGATGCAAACCTCCTGCCCAATTTATGGCAATATCACATTGCTAGAAAGAAGTAATCAGATGTTTATTAATAGATAAAGAACAAACAGACAACTGCCATTAAATGTTTTGCCTAAATAATTAAAGCTGGAATTTATGCAAATAATTCATAACCCCATGACCAAATACCTACAAAATGATTTATCATTGAAGACATTTAACTTTACCAATTCAATCTATTTGAAACAATATAGGGAATTGCTTGTGATAAATTTAAATAAATGCATAAAATGATAAAACAATGAACTTAAAATTTTCAAACTGAATCTGAGACGTAATGATATCAACTCACGTCATTATTTAACTTGTTGGCACCTTCGATTGAACCTCCCGCATACAGTGAACAAAAGTCAAACAAGCCCTCGAAAACAGGACTGAAATATTAAAGAAATTTAGCAACAATTTGAAACAAAATGTTTTAATAAAATATATGTAGTTAGTATTTATAAATGTCAATTATGAATGTTAAAGTAGTTAAACTTTATTCTGAATATCAAAATTATGTGATATTGACAGCAACCTCTGTCAAAGTTGAACATAACGCACATCAAATCAATGAAAATCAATTTAGACAGAAATGAGGAATCAAAGATAGCCAAACACTTTCCAGTGATTAGGTATACAGTTTGAATATATAGCTAATTAAAGTAAAATCAAATAAATGTCATAGCACAACAGTTAGCATAGGAATTAACTCAAACATCAAATAAACAATACTAATATCATTGGATTCAGGATATTTCGATCAATATTACACATATGTTTACATAAAGTTATTGAAACATATTTTCTTGTTGCCAATAAAGAAATTACCAGTCATCTCCCACATTGAACATGCTCAATGTTTTTGTGTATTTATCAACTGTCTGTGGAGTTACATTCTTCAAAAAGTTGATGTATTCCTCTGTATGAAACCTGCACATATCATACTCTGTGGCTCTATATGGACGATATAGCTACCAAGCAAAATAAGGAAATTCAAATTTTAATTTACAGCATAACATAACTTGACAGACCTTCATCTTAGAATGAAGATCATAGTTTAGCACCAAACTATGGGTGACAGTGATGCGATGTGGTTTCATGGGATGACCAGTGCCTGTCAAAATTATATTAAGATACCATTATGAAAAAGAAAACCTTGATAGATTTTGTGCCATTACTAATTTTTACTGATAAATTTTAGGAAAAACTATGTTATAATCTGATTTAATACATAGGGTTACATAAAGTGAGAGCCTGACAAGGTAATAAAAATTATCCCATTAGATTAAATTAGCTCTTTAATTACAGTTAATTAAACATGCCGACTAGGCAATTCTTAGTCTAATTCAATATAAGAACAACCTAATTTATCATCATTTCTGCAAATAAATACTCTTGAATAGTTTTGCTCTCAACAAAAACGTAAAATATTCTATAAATGGCATTTAAATCCAAATAAATGTAAATGGTCGCACCATAATGAAAATTTCCCACATCTGGATCATAAAAATATGAAACCCGCTTTCTCGACATGACTCCAAGATAATACAAACAAAAGTGACTGCTCTTAAGTAGCTTTCACGACGATTACTTTTCAATCCTCTCCAGATTGGAATTTTGTTTTTCTGTTTATTTTTTAAACGCTTTGATAAAAAAAACAGTTTTCCAATGATTACAACAATAAAAAAATATCAAATAACAAAAATAAATATAGCCAGAACGAAACATTGTAATAATTTAAATTAATTCGGTAGGTCGATCAACGCTAATATACAAGGTATCAATAACTCTATAAGGGTAAAGTTTAAAATTAGATTTTTCTATTTATAATTTAATGTTGTGTACCGCTTTATTAATTGCGATTATATCATTTCTGTGATATAATATGAAGTAGCGATCGCTGTTTTCATTTAAGTTCTTGTCACCATAACTAAAATTTTAAAAAATCCTCCCATGACTGAGGATTCCATATGTCCAGAGGGACATCCGGTTGATCGATGGATGCGGCTCATCTCTTCCTTTCCCGAAAAGCAACCGAACCGTTTGGAGATGAGAGAGGATTCTTGAAGGCGAGATGTGAGGCGGAACTTCAGACAGGAGAGCAGGGCACAATTTCTAATGTAGTCCAAAAAATTCATGCAAACAGTGGTTTCGCTCAGACTATGTGATTTAAATTGGTGGATAAATTATTGCACAAACATTATGGAAACGCAAAAAAATATTAAAATTCTCTTGTTCGCTTTTGGCTTGATACCCATTTCCCCCTCGTGTCTTTTATTAGTTAAAAATAAAAATTGAGAAAAATTACACAACAAATTTTCTGAATTGGGAAAATTACTCATGCCCTCTCACTGTCTTTATTAGTAATTACATCTTTTTACTTTTAAACATTCAGTGTTAACAGAATAAATGGGTTTACCTGTTGCGTTTCGGTGAATCTTTAAGGCCTATTACATTCTTTAAAAAATTTTGAGCAATATGCTTTTTGGTTATGATTTATCGAATTTATCATTTAATTTGATCTGATACTTCATGCCGCTTTAATTAACGATTTTAATCCATTATTTCACAATTTTAACTTTTTCAGACATATAATGGAAGGAGTTGGTGATGAGATCCTGTATTGCATCATTGTGTTGCTATTCCTAGGAATTTTAACGTTTTACCTTTATAAAAGGTTTTAGTTACTTTGTATGTTGTAAATTCTTAATCTTATAAAATTTGGAGGATGCTACTTGCATGAAAAGGATTTGAACAATAACCTTCTTAAATGCAAATGCAATAGTCACTTTCTGTCTAATAGATTTTTATCAAGGGGACCTTACATTCATCCTACTAACGATCCAATTGTTCATAACGTTCGAAATGAGTTGGGTCATCAAGGCACATCATCCAATGTCCCAAGGAGTGAAAATGATTCAATATGTCCAATTTGTCTTGCTTCTGCTTCTAATCCTGTTGAAACGAATTGTGGACATTACTTTTGTAGTTCAGTAATATTTTGCAAGTTATTCATATTATTACTCTCATTTGTCATCTGGCATTGATTTCAATGGTTTTCATTAATGATTTATTTATTTCTTTATTCTGTCCAATTTTATCAAAAAAAACTTGGAGTTAATATAAAAAACATGTGTTTACATGCATTTATGATTTGATTAGGAAATCTCAATATTTAAATTCTTTAAAGGCATTCAATATGCTAACATTGCTTATTGTCTTACAGGTAGTTGCATTTTGACATATTGGAGAATCGGAGGATTTTATAACATCATCAAATGTCCATCTTGCAGGCAGATGGTAAGTTTTGAATGTGTATTATTAAATTATTTATTTAAATGTATCTAGATTGCATTATTGAAATTATTCTAAGAGTCATTTGTTATTTTATTTTTTAGGTTACTTTGCTTCTCATTTGCTTTTCTGAACGAGAGGATAACGAAACTATAAGAGACATTGTGCAAAATGTTAAAATGTACAATCGTAGATTTTCTGGACAGCCATTGTCGGTTAGTATTAATTTGCTAAAATGTCATTCGAAATATTTAATTATCCTCATTTGATAATTCAATGAATCCTTGTTCCTATAGATTCTGGAGTACTTGCAAGATCTTCCAACCTTACTTCGACATTGCTTCAGTGATTTCTTCTCAGTCGGTGGATTGTTTTGGCTCCTTAGAGTCCGGATTTTATTTTACTTGCTAGTCTCTCTTATTTATCTGTTGTCACCTCTGGACATTATTCCTGAAGCTGGTTTTGGACTGTTCGGTCTCCTAGACGATATATTCGTTATATTTTTTGTGCTCATTCACATCACCATCTCTTACAGACAGTTTGTGGTTGGGCGTGATACTGAAACATAAAATCTTTTTCCAGATACTGGTATGAATGTGAAATTAAAAAAACATGTTAACATAAGTCTTGAGTTCTTACAGAAAGTATAAGTAATTCTATTGTGCCTTTATATTTCTTTGGTGTACTGCATTAGCCATCTAATATTTTTCTTGAGCTTATTCAAATGTTTATATTGATGTAATATGATTATTATTATTATATTACTCAAATGTTTATATTGATTAAATCACTTAGTGCCTTTTTGTTACCTTGCAATAATGAAAGACACAAATGGAGAAATAGGAGTTTGACAGAATGCTTATCAGATTGCCTTGTTTCCAAACATTTCTAATGTTACCAAGCGATTTTGAATTGGGATTTATATTTAATTTGTTCCAATCAATCTTGTTAATTATAACTAAATATTGGCTTTTAGTTATTGGGTTTGAATGTATGGGCTAGTCCATCTCAGTTTATCTCGTATTATTTTGATACTGGGTAATTCCCTCGCACTTGTTTTAAAGTCAATCAAGCAATTGGGAACACGCGCTTGGGATGAAAACTTGCTTTTGCAAGAGTCATGGGGGAATGCATACTACATTTAAATATTAATTCTTCTAGTCTGTTTTACAAACAAGAGTTAAAATTAGAAATTATTCTACATCATTTGATCATAAGTTTGTGAATCGTGCCTTGCGTAAAGTTTGTTTGATCTTTTCCGGCTAGACGTCTTCGCGGGGTGTCGAGTACGCTTTACTATTGATCTTTTAAGATTTCTTATCAAATGATGAAGTATAATTTATCTCCGAGTAGACACAGGTTTAACCTTCTCTGCTCTATACTTGCGATGCCCGGTTTTCTGACAGTCAGGGATCGAAAAACTTTTCGGGCTGCTAGGGCGGGGATTTATATATATTTTAGGAAGGACCGAATTTTGTTTGTGATTGCCTTCCAAAGGCCAGGTTTAAAAGAATTAGTAGTTGTCATTTATTACTCTGGAAAACATTTAGTTGCATATTCAAACACGGCAAAAGGTCTGTTATAACTTATGAAGTTTAACAAATATGATATATGTTGTGGCATAAAGAAACTAACTAGGGAAATCATTAAGTAGGCCAAAATTTTTAAGTTGAACCTATGTTTTATTTCTACAAAATAAATACTTTGGTCTTGCATGTAGGGCTGATCTTACTTATGTAGGTGCATATAGATGACAATTCTCGTCTTGTCAGTCTCTTGAAATATGTTATGAATGGTGTTGCAACACTCTTTGCAAGTGTTTCGTCTCGTCTTCCAGGCGCGTTCTCTGCTTTTATATTTTAATTACTGAGAAACTGCTTTCACATAAGTTTTATCGTAAAGCCAGTTAACGATCAAAGAGGTAATTTGTAGCACATATTTTGTAGATAATAAAAACAACTAGTTATAGTTTCAATGTCTTTTCGGTTCTTTGACAGTCCAGTCTGCTGAATGCCCCCGTGCCAAGGCATTTCAGGAGGTGCAGGAAACTTCAAGTCGGACTATAGAAATGCTTTGATGTAAGACGAAAAGGGAGAGTTAGAATATTAGCAAGATCATATCTAGATATCTAGTCTAAGAGCCCGAACTTGTCGACCTCTGCCTAAACTAACGAGATTAGATTAGGCTGACTTTTCCAGCTCCCTAGGTCTCCTTCTACAAACAGTATACCAGTTTCATATAAGCATTTGAAACGCCTGAAATTTTAACGCTTGAAATACAGCTCTTCTCTTTCTCTAATTTTTCCCTTATGGTTTTTGTAATCGATGTGAATAGTAAGTGGAAATCTCCGTAAATAAGTTGTTCATATTATTTATGAATCCCGATTAGTATGTCGAGCTCTTTACATATACATATTTTACTTTTTTGTTTATTCAAAAAAAGTTATTATGATCGGTTTTGGGATATTATTCATGACACATCCCTGAGCTTTCACGATAGCTTGGATAGAGAAATTCATTTGTACTTATTGTGGTTTGTGGTTGTGGTACGCGTTTCGGTGTTTGTGACAGTCCCCATTTTAAATTTTATTAATATTTTTTAAAGCTTGTTTTAAATTATGATTTTTGTGAAACATTTGCGAGACTAGTGCCGCAATGATTCAAACGGAGAATGAAGATTCTCCATGCTTGGATAAAGAGGTAATAAGTGTATTTTCTCAGCGATGGTTTAACGTCTCAGCCTTTAAATATTAATTGTAATAAACATTATTATACATTGGCAGAAAATACAGTTCATGGCATGTTTGAATCTGGTTTCTCCTCATGCTGTAAAAGGTAAATCTTCGCAGATTCGATTTGTGTTGCATTAAATTTTTTATGATTTTGTAACGCATCATATATTTGGAATTTATATAATTTTGGTACCTTATGTTAGATATTTTGCAAGAAATGCAAACAAGAAAATCAGAAAGGAAGAGAAAAAGCACAGCCAATCCTCAATTCTGTTACTTTGAGCCAGAGGTATAATCAAAGCATTGTTCAATTAGTTTTGATTTAAATTATAAATAAATTATAACTCTATAAGTATAAATAATACTAACAAGTTTGACTTAGATGGATAGACATGAAGAAAATTGTGCTGTGTGTCACAGAAGTGGAGAATTGATTATATGTGATGAGTGTAATCTCACTTATCATCTACAATGTCTGAATCCTCCACTTACATGCGTTCCTTCCACATTCTGGTTGTGCCCAAAATGCCAAGTAAAGGATTAATTTGCTAAACTTGCAACGATGAAGAAGTAACTTTAAAACATTAAGGAATAACACGATGTTTCATGAAAATTTTGAATGTCACTAGTTATTTTAATGATTAATTTGTTTGATGTTGGCCTGATTTAGGTGAATAACAAGAAAATCAATGACTGGCCAGGAAATCTTGCCCTCATTCATTCATATGTCATGCTTAAAACTGGTATGGCTAATAACTGGAAATTTTTTTCATAAAGTTATAGTTTTTTTTTAATTAACTTTTTTTTTATTTGAAGCTAAAGAGGAAGAAAAAAAGAGGTTAAAGAAAACAGTTGAAGAACTGGTTGAAGGGAAACAAGCATTGGAAAGGGAAACAATAAAATTAAAGGAGTTTCTTGTGGTATATTAAAACTTGTATGTTAACCATAATTTCAGGAAATGCCTTAGTGTCTGTTCTGCTTCAAATAATCCATTTCTTTTTTCTTCATATATTCTGGATTTTATCATTCTATAACATCATTTTAATTAACTTGTGCTCTTTAAATATTTTATGTATTTATATAAATTATTTTATTTTTACAGCTAAAGCTGCATGAAAAATGCAGACTTTTGGAGAATTGCAACTCAGCTCAAAGATTGTTGGATGCTATTCAAAAATTTGTGCTTTTAGTGCAATCATGACTGCACTAGATTTGTTATGCTTTTGGGTTTTCTATTTACTTTAATTTATTGATAGTTATCCATTCCTCAAGTTTAAGATTTGTTTTAGAGATTTAAACAATGAATATAGAGAGATAAATTGTGCTGTTGATCTAAGTGAGGCTTGACAATGTAGTAAGATGAGCACATTTGGCTCGTCAAGGTTTAGTTATGTGTTGATGATTCTAATATGCTGGGTTCGAGTGATAGATGCCTGTGTTATTGGTTTATTTAATTCTGAGTTATTGAATGCAGTACAGAGCTATGAGGTGACTAGTGCCACTCTAGAATGAGTTTGGTATTAGATGTGTGTGTTATGTGGTCATCTTGTGGACTGGGCTCTTGTTATGATGGTTCTGTATAGGTCGTTAGCAATGGTGTTTTGGAATATTTTGGGGAGGGGAGCGCGCATGCCCATTTTGGATTCTAAATTACGTTGGTTAGCAAGATTTGATTGGTGTTTTTACTGCAAGAGCTTAGAATTTTAGCTGCAGCTAAGAAAAGTTGGATACTTAATTCAGAGGTGGGTTTTCCTCTTCCGTATCTGGACTTTAAATGACTGATTTTTGGTTTAAAGAGCTATGAAAATCATCACTGACTACAATTCTCCAAAATCGACCAGGATCTGGATAAGCTAATCAGAACATATTCACAAAAGCGGCAGTGAATTATGTAAAAATCCAGATATCTTTTTTAAGTGTGACTGCCCTGTAACTTCAAAGTCAGGGAGTGGTCATATTGTTGGATTGTATCCCGACTTTTTCAAAATCTGATTTAAACCAAGCAAAGTGTCTGTTATCGTACGATTAAGATAAACAAGTGTTGTATAGAATCAAATATACTAAACTAGGTAAAAGATTTTTTTTATAATTAACTAAAGTCTGTAATATTAATATATGTGATTAAGCTTTTCAATATTATTCATACCTTTGTTTAATAGTTTAGTCGTCTGGTTCTCTGTTTACGCTAAAAATTCAGTTTTAACTTCCTGGTTTTGCTTGATCGTCGAGAGAGAGGGTACGCCGTTGTTTTTATTGAAAGTTTGTTGCGTCAAACTCACTTTTGAAATATTATTGAATTGTGTGCCTAATATTATTTTGAGATTTGCCTGGGGCTAATAAGTTGAAATTGAAGGATAAGTGTGTTTTTAAAGATCAAAACATGTGGAAAGCTGCTGCCGGTCACAAAATTAGTTCAGAGGCGTCAAAAGGAGATGATGATTGGGAAACAGATCCAAATTTTGTTGTGAGCTTATTTTTAAGATGGAGATATCATATATATTATTTGAAAGTTATTTAGGGTACTTGACAAAAGAGGTCATTTTCAGAATGATGTTTCTGAGAAGGAACAAAGGTGGGGTGCCAAAACTGTTGCTGGATCTGGACACCAGGAATCTATTAGGTATTATCTATGGTGTTCTACTTATGTACTGATAAAAGCTAGTTTTATAAAGTGGAAATTAAAATTATTTGCTTTGTCTTGTTTGTTTTAGCTTATAATATCCAATGTACCAAATTAATATATATGAATGTGCAATTCTCAAAGGGATTATTAAACATTAACATTATCAAGAAAATATTTCCTACTTGAAGTCTTGGAAAATTGAGAGAAGAAGTTCAATCTGAAGATAAAAATTTAAAGAAGAAGCAATATGAATCTGGTCCCAAAGCTTCATTTGGGTATGGTGGCAACTTTGGAGTTGAAAATGACAAGAAGGATTCAGTATGTTTTTTTTAATCATTTTTTGTTGATTTTAATGTCTGACTATTGCATTGAATTAAACTTTTAGTCTGCTGTCGATTACAATTACAAAGCCCCCTTGTCACAACATGCCAGTCAGGTGGATTGTGTAAAAGGATTCGGAGGTAAGTTTGGAGTTCAAACTGATAGGAAAGACAAGGCTGCGTTGGGTTGGGATCACAAAGAAGATCTGGGAAAGCATGAATCTCAGAAAGGTCCTGGCAAATATTTAAGTTTAGAATTTGCATAATGTCTTTGTTTCTATTTGAATTGGATTTCAGATTATTCCAAGGGATTTGGTGGAAAATATGGTCTTCAAACTGATCGTCAAGACAAAAGTGCCAGAGGATGGTCTGAACAGACGCATGTTGAAAAACATTCCTCTCAGATGGATTACAGTAAAGGATTTGGAGGCAAGTATGGTGTGGAGGTTGACAAGGTGGACGAATGTGCAAAAGGATGGGATGAAAAATCATCCCAAGAGTTGCACCAGTCTCAACTTCCAAAAAAAGCTAAGGTAAATGTCGATTGCTGTCCAATTTCTATTCAAATTTGTTGAATGTTTGTTGAGAATCTGGATATAATATTAAATTATTTCACATAACTTTCTTTAAAGGATGCCAAGGAACACTCTTCTGAAGGTTTGTGATTCAAACTCTGGTTTTTTTAGTCATGATTTTGAATAATCAAACCATTGGGCTGTTTTTAAAGAGAAGCAAGGAGCCAGAGCACTTGCCTCAAAATTTGAACAAATGGGGACCTCTGATAACACTCCAAAGCTTCAGAAAGCTCCTCCACCAGCCAAGTTGAAGGAAAAGATCATTCCTACACAAGAAATCACCCCTGCACAAGAAATCACCCCTGATACAAATAGAATTTCACAGGAAGAAGAATATGATAGTATCAAAGAAGATGTAAGCAATGAGAATGAACAGGAGGATTCTGAGGTGTATCCAACTACCACCAACATTGAACCATCTGAGGTTAATGTTGCTACTACTTTCAGCCATATTATATTTACTATTTATTTACTAAATTGCATCTTATTATAAATCCAGGCTAAAATACTTTCTATGACTTAAATTTTTATAATAATGCAAATGTTGATGCTCTTCATTTACAAGGAAGTGATTCAAGAGGATGAGTGGGGGGAATGCAAAGCATCATCAGAGTCAAGCAAACAAGCAGTGGCTTTGTACGATTACCAAGCTGGTAGATACGATTCATTTAGCTTTATAATTCTTCACATGATTCTGATCATAACAGAAATAACAAAAAATGTGATTAGACTATCAACGAAATTCCTCAAATGAACAACTTGGAGGGTAAATTTGCAATTACACAAAATTTTTTAAAATTTGCTTGACAAATATTCTGGTCATGTTTCTAAGTTCAAGCACGACCTGAGCCACAGTAGTAGAATTACTCAGATTACATTTGTTCAAACACTCAAATACGACTATTTGACCATTCTTATTTGATGGAGGAGCTTTTCTTAATGTAAATATTTTTTTGCAACATTATTATTTTGCATTTAGGTGTTTGATACCCATAAAGCTTAAAGTGTGCCAGTAGAAAAATTATCTCCACTTTCCTTCAGGAAATATTGAAATGTTCAGAATCACTAAATCATGTAAAGGTGTTTCATTAGTTTAGTAGAATATTAAACTCTTTAATTATTTGCAGCTGATGACGATGAAATCACGTTTGACCCTGGTGAGGTCATACAGGACATCATATTTGTAAGCAAAAATTTTTCAGCTAAATGTGCTAGTATTCAATAATTGAACCACTTTCATATGTTTTAACCAGATTGACGAGGGATGGTGGAAAGGAACGTGCCGTGGACACACAGGACTATTCCCAGCAAATTATGTGGAATTGAAGAAATAAATTCATTCCTTATTTACCAAAGTTATATTTTCCAAATTTTGTTGAATGTTTTAACCAAACTGATTTATTTTAACTAAGAAGCCACAATTGATTATGAAAAATGCTTGACTTGATGACTGAATAGTCTAATGCTAAAATTTCATCTTTCTGTCAATCGGAATCTTCATCTCCGTAATCCTCATCATCATCCCTGGAGAGGCCAACTAAAAAATGTGTAATTTAATTTAATAGTATCCCCGTTTCAAGGGTCCCAGTTATTTTTAATTCTTGTGATAATTAAGTATTCTAGCAAGGCATTGATATATAAAATAATACACTCAATACCCAAATGAATCCTAAGAAATCAGAGTTAAATTGGTATGAACAATTACCTGACAGTTGTAGCATGGAAGCTGTCTGTGGATCATTAGCAAGATCAAATGGAAGTTTGTTCTCAGTATTTCTCAAGTCAGTTTTGGCACCTCAATTATTAAAAAAATATGTTGCAGCTGGTTTCATTTTCTTTTATAAAATTGATATATGAAATTTTTGATATACCCTTCTCAAGAAGAAGTTCAACAATTTCTGGGTAGCCTTTCCAGGCGGCACAATGTAGCGGAGTGTCTCCAAGCTTGTTCTTAAAGCAAGAATTTTTTAATTTCATGTAAATGATCACAGCAGCCTTCTGGTTTCAAAGCATCTTATGCAGAAGTTTTACCATTTTGACCACTATTAGTTAATCATGATAAAGGTGCTGCTTGTTAGACAAGGAATTAACGGTCATGTAAAAAAGCATGTGGAATTATGCAACACTTTTTTTAGGAGGTTATGTCAGAAGTATCAGAACTTACTTTATTTTATTATATTCATTACTACAAATTAGATGAAGTTAAAAACAATATTAAACTTAGAATACCTTTAATAAATGTTATTGGGGTGCATAAATATTTAAACATTCTAGCAATTATTTTTGCTGAAAGCTTGGCACAAATAAAAAGTTGTAAATAGGATATTGTCATTTTTCTAAATTATTCATTTTTCTTGTTTAAATTCAAACTTGGTCTAGAAGGTGTAGTATCATAATTTGGTACAAATGGGTAAACAAATGAAAAATGTCTTTAATTAAGTTTAAAACTGAGAAAACACTGTCTAAAGAGGTGCTGGAGTGCAAAAAAGAAGCATTGGAAATATGCACAAAAATGTTGGAAACACATTAATTACCTGAACATTTACTTGGCAACTGTTCTCACTAAGTAACATTTTGACACAGTCTGCATGGCCTCCATGACATGCCCAATGAAGTGGAGTTGAACCAGCCTTGTCAAGGCCATTAACTGAAACCTATTGATAATTCATGGAGTTAAATTTCTTGACATGTCTGCTTCATCACATTAAAAATTTCAATTTTGAACTAATTTGATGAAATATGCAAGTGTTTTTTTTTTGTTATTTGGGAATGATGTTGTGAAAATAACTTAAGCTAGAAATAAGAGGGCAACATTTTTTTCTGTTGGCTCTTTGAAGAGACATGTGAATTAAAGATGTATGAATTGGACCAGAAAAATTTGCCTGGAAAGTCTTTAAAGATAAGTGTTGGAACCTATAGAGCATTACAGTGCTTCCAACTAGAAGAAAAAAACTTCTCAAAGCATGACATGGCATCACCCAAGATTCATTTCCTTCATTTGCACTTACAATTCCATGCACATGTCAAACTCAATGAAAAATTTCAATGAGACATTTCACTATCAAGATAACTGGAAGTCATCAATGCTTGCTGCACATTGTAGAACATTGCAACATGATGTTGAATAAAAGTGGAAATCAATTTCATTATTTTTGATGTTGTAAACATTATTAAGTAAGCTAGTGCCAGTAAAGAGTCTGTTTTGTAGAATTTCCACTTAATGCAGCAAAAACAAAACTAATTTTCTGAACTGCTACTATGTGTCTGCTATAAACATCAGAAATTGTTCCAATATTATTTCAAAATTTGTCATACAATGTAATTAGATCATACCCTGTTTTTTAAACACTCCTCTAAGAAATCCTGGTTACCCCTTTTTGCTGCTTCATGCAGTGGATTAGTTACAGCCTCCATGCTTTCTTGGACTTAAAAATGTAAATGACAGAATTGAATGTTTATATTTTTAATCGGTCACATTATATACAAGTTATTGAAATCAAAATAATATCATTCAAATAAAACCACCATAATTGCTTGGAATAAGGCCTGAAACATTGCCACATCTGGCTTTCCACCAATTCTGGTCTGACATGTCCAATATGTAAAGTAGATCACCCTCGTCAAATGACAATTCATCTGCC
This sequence comes from Hirudinaria manillensis, assembly GCA_034509925.1. Classification (NCBI taxonomy): domain Eukaryota; kingdom Metazoa; phylum Annelida; class Clitellata; order Hirudinida; family Hirudinidae; genus Hirudinaria; species Hirudinaria manillensis. Next base: position 6,151,355 of record CM067528.1, on the reverse strand, counting down.
TAAATAGAATACCTCAGGATTAAATTGGGTATCACACCTATCAAAGAATTTAAGTAGATCTTGCCTGTTGTGCATCATATTTGTATAAAGCTCGTACAACTTTCACCTGACCTATGAAAAATTATAAAAAAGAACCTTTAAATTATAAAATTGAAAGGCTCATGGAAAATCATGACTTTACGAAGGAAAATGCAATTAAGCATTAACAAGAATGCAAATATCAAACTGTGTTATTCCAATAACTGATAAAATCAACCAGGAAGTAATTATTTTTCTGAAAGCAATTTTAATTCACCAGGTTTTGGAACGGGTTTAGGGGGAGCTGCTCTAGTGGGTAAATTAGCCATTGATATTACTCTTTTCCACTGGACCGGAGGCTGGCATCAACGAATACGACTGCGTTTCACAGATCACCAAGGCATGGGGTATTCAGGTTAAAGCAGTGTTTACAAAATTGACCAATCAAAGACGATGATTTCTTAAATCCAGATGAAAAATCTCAGATAAAAAAAACACTAGTCTAAATTATTTTTGTATTAAGTTTTATTAAATGCTTTTGTTTAAAATAACTCAAAAAATTGTATGATAGCTTTCTATTAGAAACATGTATTAATTCAAGTTGCTAATATTTATATCCCTGTATGATGTTTTGTTCCGAAATGTCATGTATTAAATTGGTGGAATGAATGTTGGCCCTTGAAGAGAACTGGGGCCAAAACTCGGAAGAGGAAGAAAGTTTCCCGAACACACATGGAGTACCTGCCACACGCGGTAATTGCTTTAAAAGAACAAATATATTAAACAACAAAAAATTATTTGCTCTATTCTTGTCATTCTGGGACCCTACATCTTTTGGTCAACAATTTTTGAAGTGTCTTTTAAGAAAATGGATATAGTTTCAAGCAAATAAAATCTAAAATTAGAAAGGTGTTTTTTTTAAATAATCTCACTAGAGTACATTTAAATTTTAAACGCAGACGAAAGCCAAAAGTTGTTTTTCCATAGCGTTATCGGTATCACTATTCAAACAGCGGTTCGGTGATGTAAATAAATAAAAGCCTTATTATTGCAATAGACTGAATTCTCCTCCCTTGGTATAATTTATTACTAAATTATCTGAAATGGGCACGCTGCAAAGGCCAAAGCAAGCAGATAAATCCGTCATTATTGAATCTCCACATGATAACTCGGCAAAGATAGATATTCCAGAATCAGAGATCAGACGCAAAGAATCTAACGACTATCTTCTCTCGATTCTATGTTTTGATTTATCCAAAGCGTCTCCATACATACAATTTCTTTCATGTTGTTTGTGTATATTTATATTCTATTTGATATACGGGTTTCTCCAGGTAGAAACTTTTTAAAGATTTTGTTTGACAGTCTTTACGAATAGAAATTGATGTTTCCAGGAATTGATATTCTCCATGGAAGGATTTAAAATATTTGGATGGTATTTAACAATGGTCCAGTTTTTGTTGTATTCCATGATTGCTTTTGTTGAGGTTAAAGTTTCAAAGAAAGGGCCTAGGAAGTAAGATTATCAAAAGCATAATCATCCAAATTTTTGTTTGTTATATAGCTGACCATTCTACAGAATGCCTATCAAGCACTACATTTTGTTGTCATTTTTAACTGTTGGAACCATGGGGTTTTCTAATGCATCTTTAGGTTATCTGAATTACCCCACTCAGGTTATTTTTAAGTGCTGTAAACTGATTCCTGTTCTTATTGGAGGGATAATATTGCAAGGTTTGTTTTTATTTTTATTTGAAGTTCATTTGTTCATTGAAACTAATAGCAAGCAAATGCATAAGCATGAGGGTCAGTCTAAAGGAAACTTGTTGGGACTTTTAGATTGAATCCTGGTAATGGCAACAAACATTTCAAGAAAATTAAACTAATTTCAAAAAGCAATTCCATACATGCTATGAAATTCAAATTGTAATGATAATGATTGGTGATTTTATACAGAGCTCTCCCAAGTCATTTAATACTATTTATTATAGAAACCAAATTTAATACTACCCATCATAAATGCTACAACAGGGTACTTGCTTCATGTGATATCGCAATACATTACATGTAAAGTATTGGAATGCATCACCTCACATCATTTTTGACTGAATCTTAGTAAAAGCTGGTGCAAAGATAAGATTATTATAACTAGGTAAATGTTCACTAGTTTATTTAACAGGGAAATGCCATTAAACTTATATTGGAATCATCTAGCATTAGTAACTAGGTTAAAGATTGGAAGGGGGTGGACATTAAGAGTTCTTAACTACTAATAAGTAGTATTTCCTTTAAGATGGGCTGGTATATGAGGCATAAGTGCTTCTAAGCAAAACCAATCAAGTAAAATTTCATACATGATCAAGTTTAAAATTTTAGGAAAGAAATTTTCCAGGATAGATTGGTTGGCATGTTTCTGCTTGTCATGTGGTTTGATCTTCTTTACTTTGGCAGACAGCATGGTTCTACCAAATTTCAACATTTATGGTAATATTTGATGGGAATCATTTCAAATTAAACTATTACTCCTACATTTAAACTGTCAATTTTCAGGTTTAATATTAATAAGCATTGCTTTGTGCTTTGATGCTGCCATAGGAAATCTGCAAGAAAAGTATATGAAGAGATCTCAAGCAACCAATGCTGAAGTGGTTGGTTAAAAGAGCTACAAATGTTGTCAAGATTAAGTTTACAACTTAAGTAAAAAACATTACTGATTTATTAGGTTCTGTACTCCTATGCTTTGGGGTTTGTCTACATTTTTGCTGGGCAGTTAATATCAAGTCAATTAGCTGAAGGTTTCCTATTTTGTCTCAAAGTACGTGTTTTTCGTTAAGGAAAGTTTATTTAAACTTTTTTATTGAATAATAATCAGAAGCTCTGGTTCCGTTTTATGTTGTTGCAAAGCAACTTTAAAAAAATCCTCAAGAAATATTTTTTTAGAATGGACAAGTTTTATAATAATTTTATAATATAATCAAATTTTTTAAAGTGACATAAATAAAATATGACATTTCAGAATCCAAGGGTTTACATTTATATTTTCTTTTTCTCATTCTCTGGTTATTTGGGTGTCAACGTTGTACTCAGCTTGGTCCAAATGCATGGGGCATTGATTGCTGTAACAGGTTCAACTTATTAGATTCTTAATGTTGCAAATTTCAACAAGCTCTAAATTATTTATTTCCAGTTACAACCTTTAGGAAAGCTCTGACTATCATCTTGTCTTTCCTTATATTTTCAAAACCCTTCACATTTCAGTTAGTTATCTTTCAATTATGATTGGTTTAAAAATATTTTTAAGCCCATGCCTTCAATTTCAGATATGTGTGGTCAGGCTTAATTGTTTTGATTGGGATCTACCTAAACATTTACAGCAAAAACAAAGCTTCTTGGGATGAAATTATTTTTTCAAAAATTAAAGCTGTTCTTCCAGGAAGTGGGAAAAAAGTCATTCGCATGCAAAACTTCACAGTTTAGGTCATTCCTAAACAATGGTTTCTTGAGACATTAGATAAACATTTTGATTTGCTGTGGCTGGTTCCCAATATTAGCAATTTCCAGATTAAAGGCTTTTGTTACACAGTTCCAACATCTGAACTGAATAATTTGATAAATGTAAATGGCTTGTAATTAACTTATTATAACCCTATCTCCAGTCTTTTGATGACATTGTGCCAACATTTAATTTCTAAACCAAGTCATAGAATAATAATCAAGCTTCTGCACTAATGCTAATTCCATAGAATTTACAGAAATCTTGAAAATAGATGAAGTTGATAGAACAACCTAAGCTGCTTTATTCTCTAACTGCACATTTTTAAAAATTGTTTCATAATATTCCAATTGCCTTCCATGTAGGGTTACCAAACCCCTGCTCACAATAATTTTAAGTTGCACATCAAATTGTGAATACATTGAGTAAAGAGCATATGAAAGCCTTTAACAACAATAATTCCACATTATAAAAAACCATAACTTTTATTAGTTCATGGTGTCCTACAATGTTATTTAGGACTGGAACGCTTTTAACAACAAATGTTCTTAGCATGATATAATGCATTTGACAAAATAAAACTAAACAAAAAAAACATTTCAACATATTATGCAAATCAACAAGTGTTCCACAAGAATTCTGAAGGAGCTAAGTAGGCACGTGTTATTTTCACCCTCCACCGATCATTTTCCTTTGAAGACTGGAGAGCGCTTCTCAATAAAAGCAGACATTCCTTCCTTCCTGTCCTCTGTTGCAAATGTTTGATAGAAGATTTTCTTCTCAAAATCCAAACCTTCAGAAAGGCCTACTTCATAAGACAGGTTAATGGCTTCCTTGGCCATAGCCACAACTAATGGGGAATTGGAGGCAATCTTGTCAGCTAATTTCAGAGCTTCATCAAGTAGATTATTGCTTGGGAAGATTTTGCTCACAAGGCCAAGCTGGAGAGCCTCTTGCGCAGAGAGTCTATTCCCAGAGAGAATGATTTCCATAGCTCTGGATTTTCCTAAGGCCTTTGCAAGTCTTTGAGTTCCTCCAGCTCCAGGTATCGTTCCCAGGATGATTTCTGGCTGGCCAAACTGAGCTTTATCACTAGCATAAATGATATCACACATCATTGCTAATTCGCATCCCCCACCCAGAGCGTATCCGTCTACTGCTGCAATAATAGGTTTTCGAAAAGATGTGATTCTTGACCAGTGTCCGAGGAACTTGGCCTTAATAACTGCCTCGAAATTTAGGTTTTGCATCTCTTTTATGTCTGCGCCAGCTGCAAAAGCTTTCTCGTTACCGGTAAGCACCAAGCAGTTGACTTTATCATCAGTCTCGAACTCATCTAATGTCTTGTTGAGCTCATTCATAAGGTCATCGCACAGCGCATTCAAAGCCTTTGGACGATTGAGGGTGATCAGACCAACATTCTGCTTGTCTCCCTTTAATTCAACCTTGATATTTTTTAAGTTTTGACTGTTAGACGCCAGTGTCCGCACCTGCGCGAGGATCCTCAGGCCATCAGATGTCAATCCCAACTTCGAAGCGAGGCGATACATCACGCACAGCGCAAGACGATAAATAAAATGTGTTTTTTCTTGTGTGAATATAGATCGTGAAAGAGTAAAAAAATTTCTGAATACAAAGAAAAAATTAAATTGTATCTAGTTTGGCGGGTAATATTTTGTTTTTATTATTTTCATTTATTTCGATAAGGATTTAGTATTTTTTTGCCAGACGTCTCAATTCTAAAATTTCGTCTTTAATGATTCCATAAGTTGCTTAAAATTGTCCTATATTTTATTTAACATTAAACATTTTCAAAAACTTTTGAGACCTGGAATTGCTAAAATTTCAAATTGAATATTACTTAAGGTCTTGATCATCTTCAAGTATTTCTTATTCCGCCACTGCAGAACGTTAGACCGAAAGAGGGGTTTGACCTCTGTAAAGGGCGCTATAAAATATGTGAGATTGATTGAACATATGTGAAAAGCTCGTCTACTAGTCGTGCAAGGGAATGCTTCATGCTCTTTGAACGATCGTCCCAAAGAAGTTCCGTCGTTTCTGAGTTTTGTCGAAATAAATTGCAAAATAAGTTTCAAAAAGTCTTCATCGCAAGCGACTGAATAACTAAATGGATACTAACACCTCCATCAATGATTTTTTATTATATAACTAAAATAGTGCATTATTAGTAACAAAACTTTTACACGAGCAACTTAATTATTCAATAGGGATTGTCTAACATACAGTAAAAATCCAGACAATAGAAAGCTAAACAAATGTTTTTTGTGGTAATTCCGCTTCGGTTTTATCTTCAGTCATTTGATTTCCAGATAATTTTTGAGAATTTAGTTTGCTGACCTCAACTAAATACCTCTCTTTCTCCAATTTCTCACGCCCCCTACGCCGGAAAAATCCGCACTGAAACGACACATGCAAACATTTTCAAGAATTTTCAACTTTATAGTTGAAGTTTCACATACAAAAATTACCTCGAATTTTATTGCACAAAGTCTCAAGAAAGGAAGTCTAGCCAAAAACATCAACTCACTTTTTTCAACAACAAGATGAGCAAAATCAGGTGTATAACTCCAATTAGTAGACAGGTAAGAAGCAACCACCAGGGAATTTGCCTTTGAACTGAGTGTGACACATGTGCTGATTTAAGCTGTATAATCGTGAATTTAGATGAAATGATAAAATATTTATTAAATAACAAACGGTAGTTGAATTCGTAAAAAAAATAGCATGCGCAGTATTTAACCGATAAAGTGAGTACCTTACCAAACCTATTAGCGTGTGAATACATTTCTAAACCGATCTACCAACGCCCTCAATGTATGGGAATACGGTTGGGATACTGTGCACATGTTACACGATATGAATGATATCACCCTCAGGACTAACCACGCGGCAAACTGTTCGCAACTGTGAATTAAGTAATCGATGGGCAAATTATTAAATGGAGCTGTTAAGAAGAAATAATTTCACGTTTCCAGACCAAGATCACTGGAGAAACAATACGAGTCATTTCAATGGTCCTTCTCGAGACAGCCAAGAATGACATTAATTTAAGGAAAAAGACTCTGGTACCAAAGCTTCACAAAATATGTTGACGTTTTCATTAAATAAAATTTTTACCAAAATACGAAGACTGGATCGATTGAGATTTGAGTTTGCAAAACTCTCTTTAGACTCGTTGAGTAAATTCGGTTGTAGAACAATCTGGCTCTCAATGGTCACTTTCTTCAACTTCTGCTCAAAGGTTTGAAAGTTTGAGGAAATCAAAATCTTAATTCAACCCTTCAATTTTTGTAACCTTCAGTTGCTCTGATATTGAACCATTAATGGTTACCATGATTCGAAAGTCTATGGTATCTTCAGGCTGCATGTTTTGTATATTAAACTGATATTCTTGACAATCAAAGTTGGAGCACGTCTATGATATAAAGGTTAAATGCTTTAAATGAACTAAATCAATGACCGAAATATATTTTTGAACTACCAGATTCAAGGTGTCATCGGTGAAAAGTGTGCTACCATTTTCAGAATTTTTCACGGTATTTAAGACTTCCAACATTTTACTGATTTTTCTAGTCGATTTGGTCTCGACCTGTTTAATCAAGAAAAGAATTTAATTTTAAAGATGATAATTTTCTATAATATTGAAATAAATGATTATAGATATTAGTTACAGTTACGGGAGTATATTGGCCAACTGTATTTTTTAAATAGTTTGATTATACTATTTTAACTGTAACATTAATAACATGATTTAGGTTTTGCATAAATTTACATTTAGCAACATTAAAAGGCATTTCGATTAACTCCAATATTCAAATTATACATGCCTCAACCAAGTTCCACATGCAACAAATGATGGAAATTGATGGAATAAAAACTGAAATGGATAGATTTGGATGTACGCCAGGTCCAATGTTTCTAATATCGTAAAAATGAACAATTTCATGGGAGTTTTCGGAGATTGATGCATTGGAGGCCCTGTTTAAATTATTTGCATTAAAAATTCAATTTACTTAGTTAAAATATCTAAATATCAGTTGCAATCAAAATATTTTGTATTATAGATCCTACTTGATGACTATAATTTCCGATTGATACCACCATTTCAAATCGATTTTCTCCATTTGCCCATGTCCATGGAACGGATTTAATTTAATTCCCATGCTATTACTGCTCGCATTTTCTTTCACGGCAAAATATGCCTCAAAATACAATGGAATTGGCGAATCGTTCAGAATCAACGTGTTGATCTCACAAAAATGTAAGACACTGGTGTTCGTATTGCATTTGACGTAGTTATTTTCTGTTATATTCGTGAGCGTAAGAAATTGTCCGTGGTCCAATGAGAACTCCGTGTGGTAGGTTGAATCGCCGAAGTTGCGAAGATAAACACCGATGATGGAGGTTGACCTTGAACCAACCACGAGAGATCGTTTGATTGACAATTGGTAGCTGACGTTTGGGTAACATTGGATAATTCTTGAATCTTCTTTGAAAGGAATCTTGATAATAGTATTTTAATATTTATTTTTTACGAATCTGTTATTCATTTTCGTAAACACACCTCATACGATTTCTGATAATCGAAATTGAAAAACGGGTTTATTTCTTTGTCAAATTTGGAGACGCTCACATTCAGTTTTAAAACCACTGGCTGCAAAACAAGCAATGGTTGTTTCTGAAAAGAAATATGAAAAATAATTTATAAATCATTAGTAATCTTTATTTTTTAAAGTTTATCTCTACGCTTTTAGTTAATTTAATTTCCAACTTTTATTTCTATTTATTAAGCTCATTGAATTTAGAATTTCAGAAAGCTTGAATTTTATTAGCATTGATATCCATTCCATATGAAGCTGAAAGTTTTGGAATTGAGGAAGTAGTTACCACCAACTAATACAAATTGTAATTAAGAGGGACATCGCTATGATCTGTTTCAATGGATACTGGCGTGTTTATCTACGAGGTCATATTCCGAGTAAACGTCGATTACAGGCGATAGCTTATCAGTCTCCTTGCTTGGTAATTAAGGTTAGCAAAAGTTACTTGTAGTGAAGCTTACTTTTATATCAACGTTGATAGTCCAGTTCTGAACTACATCCATCCTATTTTCTTGAAAATGTATTTCCTTTATAACACTGTGAACTTTTTTCTGTCCTTGATCGATTACATATCCTCTCAAATTATCCTCGTCAATCTCCAATTCATAATTAATTTCTGGATTTAAATTACAATTGATAGAAAAATGTCAGTTTCGTGAATTTCGAATCACAACAAACCTGTTTTCCGGTAGAACTGATTACCTGAAATTCATTAATAAAACAATTAAGAATTGGGATAATGAATTACTATTATAAGTAAATAATCATTATAATTTCTCAAATTTAAAAACGTACCGAATATCTTGAGTTCTTTCGGTTTTATTACGTAATGGAAAATTAATGATATGTCAACTTTAGAGGTCTGATTTAGAAATCCGATGCAGTTGGATTTGACCCACGAAAATGTTTGAGAGTCAAACTTCACATCAACCGATATTGTATGTTGTGGTCTGATTTTCATGAACGCAACAAGGTCCGAGAGGTAAGCACCAATAGCCAGACCTACAATAAACATGTATAATACTTTATTTTAATTTGTTCTTATTAAAGCTATCGAGACGAAATTTTTGATCCCCTTAATTTAATAATAAGAGCTGGTTCGTCAATTTATCATATTAAAGACGTCAACAAATTTATAATAATGTACTTATTGTATGTATTTGAAATAAATTACAAAGACAACTCATAAAGTGAAACTGACCTCCATAAGAACCAACAAGTGGAAGGACGTGGAAAGAGTATCCAAACCTCATCAGATGTGACCCGAAAGAAGAAGCTTCAATCATTTGCGAATAATTACTCTCGAATGTTCCATTCGTTCCAAGATACAAATAGGCGACGCCTTGATCCTCGTACGGAGAACCTACTACGATATCTGTCGAGTGATAATTACAATGAAGTGTAATGACTGTATATCATCGTCAATGAAGAAACTCTTCTCTGTCGACATTTTCATGATTTCATAAATCTGATAAAGTTTTAACAAACAAAAACATCTCTTAAATTAACCCTTAAATCCATCCATGTCGATATCTTCGAGAGAATGCAATGTCGTTCCAAATCTTGATCCACTTTTCCCTCTCCCAGTAAGTATGACTTGTTGCTGATATGCACCCTTATTGACAATCGATTGAAAGCAAACATCGAAGTTGAAATACATTTAATCCTACCTTTACGATTTGTCGACTCGTTATGAATCACATCTTGCTTTATTGTATTTATTATGATTATTATTTATGATTACTTATAATTAAGTGTTCAGTCATTATCATGAGAATCTATATTATTTGAACTTAGCTCCATTAAAGAAGAGTAATCATGAGTTAATTGTAAGAGGAATTTGAACTCACGTTAACTTCTTTATAAACGAACACAGCACCCTCATCACCTTTGGTCAGGTTATAGAATGGAGCTCCTACCATTATCTCGTCCGTTCCATCACCATCCACATCCAAAGCGAGTATGGATGACCCAAACATGCATTCAAACTGTTTGACATAACTTTGCATGAATTTATTTCATTGGCCTCCAAGAGAATATAATTACTTACGCAGCTTATACTGAGGACCTGCTTTAAGGTTGCGTTGCAATGATCATCGATATCTAAAATGGATACCTGGGAATGATTATAATACATACAAATTACTGATATGACGTAATTAATTTAATTTAAGAAATTTTTAAAATTAATTCTGAAGCTAATTTACATCGTGTAAACCCAAGTCAACGAGATGTTTTATTAAAAACTCTCATTAAATAATGAGAATAATTTTCACCTGAATGAATAATTTTCACAAATTACTTACTTTTCCGCTTCCTTGATATTTTGGTGCGGAAAGGAGAATTAAGTGTCTTTTCTCGTTTTTTTTCAAGTGTGCAACGGCATAACCTTTTATGATTAAATTATGAACGAAAGTATTAAATAAAGCATTAAATCTAAAAGCGTTTTTGCCTAATTCCAATTGTTGTGAAAGTTAACTGAGATGATTAAATTCTATGTGAAGATGGTTAAAGTGGTTGAAGATATCAGTTAACGAGTAAATTACGGGTTCGAAACCCGGTCTGCATCCGGTCTCTATTGGAAGAATACAAGGTCTCCAAAACAATGCAGAGTTTGCACAACAATTCACAGTGCACTACTCAGAAAAGGCCCGAGCGAAGAATGAGATAGATGGATAAGTAGCCTTAAATGAAGTAAGAGGTCCTATCCGAAACGGTCGTCATGTTGCTGGTTGAAATGACTTCATTTTTGCTTTCCTTGCACATAATTATCCCAGGCGAGCTAATTGGTCAGAACTTCGATAATTTGCCAAGAAAATAGGCGAAAATTAAAACAAGTCGTCCTCTGGAATACCGTATAGCTAACACAAATAACCAGAATAAACCTTTTTCTCATTGAAAATGGCGGAATGCTCTTGGTTGCTTTTATCATTCTTATAGGATTTGTCTTGCTGGAAAAGAACATAGTCTAAGAAGTGGATGTCTCTGACTGCAGAATTGACCTTACTGCAGATCGAGCACATAAGCCACTGCAGGAGTATTAGAAAAGATATAGGTATCCAGTATCCATGATCTACCGAAAGGAACAGAAAAAGCACTGTCATGAAGCCCTATATAGAAGTCAGAAAAATATTTATTCGTTCGACTTAATTAAATTATGGATCAAATATAAACGTGCTGAGGTTTATAACCTACTTTTATGTCGATTATGTGTTAATAGAATGATTATGAATTAATTCGAATGCGATTAAACTTACCAGCAAGTTCCACAACTTCTGCACTCGCATTATAAAAAGTACACTCTTTTTCTCCAGAACGTACGTTCACTCCGCCTTTCAAAAGTTAAATAATTGCATAATTACTGCCCTAACGTCCAGACTTAAAAAGTAGTTATGAATAATTGTTCTTTAAAGTTAACACACGAATTAACACGATGAAATAATGAAGTCTCTAACCTTTCCAGGACATAAGGCCTGGAGTGCCAAATAACTGCCTATGATCCTGTTTGAAATGAAGAAAGTGCACTAATGAAGAGTGAAATTGCTTATTTGTGAATATGAGTATCGACAGACCTCTTGACTTTTGTGGAGTGAAAATCCAATTTGTGCGTAGCTGGAGAAGTAGTACCCTTTATAAACTCTTAATGCCTCGTCAAGAATATACCTTACGTCCTCTCCTGGGGCGTTAAAAGACGTGGTATCTCTGCCATCCCTAAATACTGAACATGCTCCAGGACATAATGGACCGGTCGTGGACAGGCTCACCTTCTTGAAGCCACATATCTGATTGATAATCTTGCATATTTTAAAAACTATTTTTTTAAAATTATCATTATATATTTAGTTGAAATACTAGAATGCAAACTACTAAGATTCTTTAATTAATTATCTCCTTAATCCTTGCATATCATTACAAAGATTTACGATTACAGTAACGTTTTCATAACAATTTCAATAATTTCCTTACAGTTATTTCTTTAGTACCATTTGATTCCATTTGTGAAAACAACGTTGCTCCGAACATTTGATCCCGCCACATTTCATTGTCTGATAAAAGAAGATATTATTTGGGATTTTGTTAATTTTGAGATGATTAAGTTTAGCATTTCATTAATAATATCCAGCAGGATGAAAATCATCATTGTGAAGTAAATGGAACCCCACACAATCAGACTTTAGTCTCCTTAAATACGAATAATGTTCATGCTATTTTTTTTCAAAAGCCGATCTGAAAAACTCTTGAAATTATTACAAGGCTTCTTTAGAATATTGGATACAATAAACTTATGTGGCTGCTTGTTGTGATCTTAAAATGACTTCGTCATTGCCAGTTCTGCAGGGAAGGTATGTGAAACTGCTCCATTTTTTGCTTAAATGGAACAGCAGAGCAGAGAAGGGCCATTAGAAAAAGAAATGTTGATTAAAATAAACAGTTTCAACCAAGATAAGATGAAACACGAAGTGAGGTTTCGTGGCAAGATGGCAGAATTTTCGGAAAAAAAGCGTATTTTTACTTGATATAGTTGTGGGCATATATATGAAACCTATACAAAAACACTCCTCTAATCGAACACTATGTTGTGTCAAAATTTCAAAGCAATTGGTTAAGTACTCTTGCTAAGACCTCGATAATCCCTGTTGGTTATCGGTAATCAATTGGTCAGTTATCTAGCCACTACTTCTTGTTTTACTAAATTTTCTCAGTTTATGATGTTGATCCTTGATATCTTTGCATCTATCTACTATTGCATTTCAATCAGGTATCGCTTAAAATGGCTTCTCTGTTCAAATATGCTTGTTGAATATTTATTGCAACGAAACCCTAAATCAGGATCATCTTTTCCAACTCGCCCTCAGTGGTGTTACCTCACAAAATGGTTGGCCCTTTAGTGATATTCAGATATTGGATTTGTCTAGGTAAGTTTTCGTTGAGTACACGACATTCATCGAACATTCGTAGAACACCAATTACGACTTCTATTTAGGCACATTAGGGTACACCGATTTTTAATTATTCTAATTAAGTTTTATCGGTAATGCTCTTGCTAACTTGTAATAATTTATTACCAGTTTTAGTGATTTGGATGGAGCGATTTTTGTTTCACTTTTAGTGTATCATTTTAAGCATTTTGCAAATTTAAAAAAATGGAAATTTGTTGTTTAAATAACTCTGAATTAAAGAATAGATCAATTTTTTTGAATATTTAAGAAAGTAGAAATTAAAAACTACATAAAATACCTTGATTGTGATAAGATAATTTACACGTCATGTTTTCCTGCGACAAGTGACAGCTCTGTACAACTCCAGGAGAAAAATGATTTGATGATAAGTTGGACTTTGGGGCTCCGACCAAAAGCCTCAAACAGAGTAAAATATATATGAATTATATGTCTTCTACTCTAAAGTTCCATGGCATTATAGTTTCCAAAACGAAGTAGGAAATTTCGATAAAATGGATATTACGAAGAAACATTTATTCTGGATCTTTTATAGCTGCGATTCTTATCAATTAAAATTTTAGTAAAAACGTTGTTTCAGCTACATCGCTAAATAAACATCGTTTAACTTATTTCCAAGTTAAGAAACTCACCAGTTATCGCTGCCCGATTTGTAGGAAGTCATGGAATAGCCGAAATAACCAGATTCTTTATTGTGCATTGAAATATCGGGATCTGGAGTGAAATAGACAACGGATTTGTCAAAAATTTCAACTGTCACAAGTTGCCGAAACACCAAAGTAGTGAAGAAGGTGGTTGTTAGAAGCGCCATAGCCTGTGAAAAGTCATTGATCACAATCTATATTCATTTTATAGGCATCACGTTGGGCACGATTACAAAGTGATCAATTATCCTTACTCATAAAGGCATCGTTTTGTTCCGGAACTTTAGCTTTAGTAGAATCTCAAGAAATGAACTTTGAAAGTTTTTTTCAGACAATTAACTGGATTGAACAAGAAACGAATTGCCTTTTTGCAAGAGATGATTTCCGTCGATTAAATTTAGTTTAAAATCTTAATTTATGCAAAATATAAAAGTAATAATACACCTTATTCTTATTCTTTAAAGCACACAAATTTCTCGAAATCCTATTTTGAAAACCTATTTTGAATGCCACAGTTTGGGAATTAATTGAACTTTCCAAGCTACTGATACGATGGCTAATAGCATAGATCAGAGATCATAAACAATTTACTCTAGCAGCTACATCGATGATCGTTTAGAAAGCAATAAGCAATTAATTTAAACGCGATTACTCTTAAGGAACCCGGAAGCAATCAAATCAATGAACAAGATGTTAATTAAGATCTCTAATTTAAACAGTCTTCTAGTTGCGTACTACTCTATTGGTACTGAAATCATAATTAGAAACTTTCCCTTTAATTTGTACTTTTACAAACATCTTATTCTCCTTTCATTAATTTAAGGAATCACACAAATATTCAAATTTTATTGATAAATTTCACTTAAGATTCGAATTTACGAATAAAAACTTCATATAAATTGGCATAAAAATTAAGCTGCAAGTCAAAATATGAAGTCAAAAATGTCTATTCAATGCTTGTACGTAATTATTTAAACAATAAACATTAATCTTTATTTATTGGATCTTTTATTAATATGTTTAGTTCAGTAAGGAATCCATGCTAAGGATTATTGATGAGAAAAGTGAGTTTTGTAACAGCCACGATACACTTAAATCCGATACCACTTAAAGCATGAACCATCAGAAAATTTAACTTTACGTAATTTAATAAAATAATTTTTAATAATTAACAAATAATGTGTATTCGTTTATTTACTTAAAACATCAAACTGAAGGCTCCTTGAGAACACTAAATGTACAATTTACATACAAAAAGTACAACACAAGCTCCGAATGGAAAGGATAATCAAGTATATGTTAAGAAACTATTGAAGTCAAAGTCTCGTATCAGCGCATTAAAACGAGAGATTGTATTTGAGTTCACCGTTTCATTTGGTAGTGCATCCCATTGTTTTATGATCCTATTGCAGAAAGAATATTTGACAATATTGGTTGAAAATTTACTATGTCGAAGTTTGAACCTGTGTCTTCTCGTGCCTGGGTAATCCTGGACATGTAGCAGATGCCTCAGTGTTAAATCCACAAAGCCATTAAGTAATTGGAAGCAAAATGTTAAGTACGCAGAGGCGACGTCTCTCCAGGGTCATAAGTTTATGATATTTTAGTCTTTCCATGTAGGGTGTTTAGCAACTGAAGGTATTGATTTGGTAGATCGTTTTTGGATTTTTTTAACCCTATCAAATATGTAAATTACTCTATATTTACGTAAATTTAAAATGTTTCACTTGAGCACTTAGGCAGTAATTGTTTGAAGTACTTGTTAGATGGACATAAAAGATGAATCGATTTATGTGTTTATTTTATTTATTTATACCAAGCATGGACACACAATTCGCGGGGTCACATAAAACGATACTAAAACCAAAAATCAACAAAAACATACGATCAAACTTCAAATCTAAGCGCTAAAAATTAAAAAAAATCGCCTTAATAGTCAACCGAAAACTTGAAATAGAATGCATTTTAAAGCAACACTACGTCTTCTGGTAAAACATTCCAGTCATTTACCACTCTGTTGGTAAAAAAAATTCCGATTATCTCTGACATTTGTATATAGAAATTATCTTTTTGATATCACTCTAAAATATGCGGTACCAGAAACTTTGCGGTCATCATTAAGAGTTATCGGAGTTCTCTGTCTGATAAACTGTGCTTGGAAATTTGAAGACTTATTAAGACTCGAAAATCAGGTCAGGTGAAATTGCAGGTCAGATTTATTTTAAGAAATAAAATAAAAATAATATGCAGGTACATGTTACTCTTAATGATTCGATCTTAGTTTTAGCAAACCGTGCAGTTATAGATCTCCTTTGTTCGAAAATGTCAATCTGCTTTTGTATCCGCAAGATCGAAGTAGACTTGCGTCCCCAGACGTGATGGCATAAGTTAACATCTTAACGTGGGATTTAAAGCCCAGATCGAAGATGTCATCTGTCTGAACAAAAAAAAATATCATCGTCGATTGGGTTGCGTGGTATCCCTCAAATGTGGGATTCAAGCAACATAAAACTCACCTGTCTAATCAATTTTACTGTTTCCGAGTCCCATAAGACGATGCTCTCTAGTAACGATAAATGTTAGAAATATCGCTTCAGTTAGGGAAATCGCTATCAGAATGAAAAAAAATGGACGTTTATTCTTTTTTACCCAACCGAAGACCATTTTCTCTATCATTAAATGCCTGGATGCATGCATGGGCTCGAGGAATCGATCCGTTTTACGCGGTTATGCGAAGAGGAGGCTGCAGCTGCAATCCACAGTTTGGACAGTCACATGCATGTTGCAATATTTGCTTTTTGCCAGAGACGTCGTCAAAACAATTCATCGAATTCAGAATAAAAGTCTTCAATGAATAAAACTAATTCTACTTGAATTTATTATCTGAAATTTAATATTAGCAGGGATAGGTGCAGGGAGCCCTTTTCTACAAGGCCCAGCTAAATCCGACCTGGCTGATATTACAATCCGGTCTAACGTCTTCCTAGCTGTTTATTGTTGTATTTGACGTAGTTGTATTAGATTTAAATATAAAATTCGATTTAGCGCATCGATTAACATATGCTAAAATGGTAAGTAACTTTTATTGACGGGGATTACTTGCCAGTGGTGTCCATAAATGATGTTCGTCTTATTTTTTTACACATACAAATTGTCTAATAATTTCTGATTCGAGGGGTGTTGAATACTATTTGAATATATTGTTTGTATATTCTATTAACATGAAGCAGATAACTTTAACTGGTTCTAAGTTAATTGCAATTATGTCACAGCTTATTTTAAATCTTACCCATAAAAAAATGTCGAATTCGTCTCTACCTGTCGTTTATCGTGTGTCCGTTAATTTTTTCAAAGATATTTGTACTTTTATTTCTCTAAGAACAGTAGAAAATCTTAAAAACGAAAAATTATTATGTGGTTTGGGAAGACATGGACCAGAGGAGATCTAAGATGAATTCCACAAGCGCTATGTTGAGCCCAGCAGCAAGTCAGCATAATGATTATATTAATTCACGAATAATCAAACATTAACTGTACACCTATTCTTTAGAATTGTGCTAGAAACAACTATGTGTAAAGGCCGACGCAGAAGTCTCAGAATAACTCAACTCCATTACTCTCAGGAAAAATCGTGGGTAAGCAAGCCATTCAGAAATATTGGAGAAGCTAATGACGCCACAGACCAGTTGGTGATTAACATTATAAAACCCCCATAACGCTCAAAGACACCATCAACGACTTTTTTGAGATACTTTTCCCCCTTTCAAGTAATAAGCATGACAGCGATGCTTCGCCGACGCTTTACTTCGCAATCGTATAACAATGAACAGAAGAATTTTTGTAATCACAATTGTGATTTTTTTGCTCATATTTAAACCAAAAATTCGACGCATCTCAAGTTCACTCCAGCTGACATTTATCCAAACGAATGTATATAGGATCCGCGAAGCGCTAGATGGATTTGAAACCAATCAATAAAATTACCTAATATTAAGTAGAGAAATTTGGCATTGCATAACATTCACCACAAATAGCTCAAATACAAATACTACCAATCTCATTCACACTTTAAGTAAGACAAAAATGAAAACATCAACTTTTTTAAATGTCATCTTTAGACCAAGACAGATTCACATGATTTTTTACAACAATTGCTTAAAATGTTCAATAAATACATGACTTTTCTAATAGAGCACCCATTCAACAAGAAAAACTCTCAGATAATTTGGAGAGCCTTCAAAAGCCAGGCAGGTGGTCAAAATCGTGTATGTTCTTGCTATAAAATGAAATAATTCACATGGAATTAGAAGAAACAAATTGATGATTTATTTTATGAAAAAGTCACAAATGTAACGATCATTAGTTACAAATAGTATAATTTAAATTATGACCTCCTGTCAAAGTTGAGATGAATGACGAGAAAAATAATTCCCAGAACGACGCAGAGCGATCCGACCAAAAGATAGGCAATTCCTAGGAATGGGTTCTTACCACCCATCCAGGATGTTGTGGAGAGAAAAATAAATTTTGATCCCTCAAACGACCATGTCGGATAGGCTATTAAAACAACGGTTATGACATTTTCAATATACTAAAAAGGGTCAATTAACTCACAATAATGAATTGTAAATGAATAGTTTCCAGCAGGTAAGCCATTCTTAAATATTCCAGTGGCATTAACTTTCCTGTAAAGTTTTCTGAAATTGGGCAAAGCAGCAGTTCTCATCCAGACCATCAAATCTTCATTTTCGTAGCCATTATTATCCACATTATGCACATCCAACTGATAAACTGGCTTTTGCCAATTGGGAGGATGCAGAGTGTTATTAAAAGCTGGTATGAAAACAACAGGCAATGAAAGGAAAGATATTCATTTTCTGAATTCCACAAAATCTACCAGCAGCAGGATTTTTGTCAAATCCAGGAGGATTATTAAACTTGGAAGTCTTATCAGTTGACCATGCAATGCCTGTGTTCAATAAGCTAACTTCATGCTTGGCTCCCTTATCCATGTAAAACAACTCAAAAGTATCTGATGGGAAATTTGAAATACTTTTAGAGACCTCAATCAAATAATCATGTATAAACAATACAACTTAGTATAGTATCATTTGTTCCCATCACCAAGTAACAAACCACATCAAAGAAAACATTACCATTGAAGAGACTGTTTGCAATAGCCCCACAAGGAGCATAAGGGAAACTCCCATTGGCAATTATTCCCCTATATGGATCACAATCAGGATTGAGCTGATAGTAATCTAAGTTAACTCCTAGCAACTGATGGTCATCTCTTGATCTTACATATCTTCTGTGATTTTGATAAAAATTAGTCAATCCATAATACATGTACACAGGTCCCTGTCAAAAATTTTGTTACATAAATAAAAATATCATGAATTTACTGATAATGCTTATATCTCACTGACTGTAAAATTATCTTCTAGATCAAACGAGACGTTGCATTCACAAGTTTGACCGGAATTGTTTTTGAGAAACTCTAGGCAAGTGACACCTTTATATTTGGTAGACTGGCAGGCTATGTCAGTGTAATCAATTTTTATTTCTGAGATCTGTAAATGTAATATTTAAATGTAAACTTTTCATCAAAAATAGTTGCACATAGTAAGGGAAACACCAACATTATTTGATGCCACCAGCAATGCCACCCCCAGAGGGATGAATACCATTCCAACAGCAAAGAGAAGTGGAAGTATAGTCCTTGCAGTAATAATTGGCTGCCAAGCTGGCAATTTCTGCTGTTTGAAATTTGTGTCTGAAATTATTAAACAATTAAAGAAGTTAAAATTAAGTAATTAATGTGATTAAACGTGTAGGGATGTAGATAATAATACACGAAGTTATCAATTAGTAACTATGAGATAATCTTAGACTTGGAAAAAACTAGAATCACATAACTGATACCTTAAAAGGTGTGGTAAACTGACAAGAGGACAATGCACTTCAAAAAGAGCGCTAATAATGTACATATTTACTCAAATTCACCCATCAAAACGATAAGTGGCTTAAATAAAAGGGCTTCTGTGACAATTAACATCAGATATGTTCCAAGAGAAAATTCTTGATGATGATTAATACCAGTTTTTCAGAGGCATATCTTTAATAATTAGACAGAATAATACCTTGTGGCTTTTTATTCGTTGAGACATCGCTTTTGCCAAAAGTAGACATGTTTATCTCTTCTCGAGTCAACATAAGTAGCCTATCGGGGCTGGTAAAACCTATAAAGTACCAAAGAAATTTATTTATTATGACGATAAAAACTTGAAATACAAGTAAAAACCACTATTTATGAATAATATCGGATCCCACAGAGACCAACAATGAAAATGGAGAACACCATCACATTACCTATGATAAACAAACATCAAGTGCTTGAAATTATTGATATGTAAGTTATTTTTTAAATATATCACTTGATAGCACCACTGACAATGACAACAACTTATAATACATTAAAAGAACGCATGATTTATGGAAGCATATCCTTTTAAAACAGCTGGGTTACCATTGTAAATATATTATAGCTGCTGCCATCTTTTTAAACATGTGGAGACATACTAAATATTGAGTAAGTTAACTAAATGGATAAATCCAATTGTTAATCATTGTGCAAAAACTATCAAATATTGTTTATATTTTGATGTATATTAATGTATATAAAGCATTTTATTTTTCAACCTTATTGAGACATTTCTTTCAGAATATTTCTAAAATGATTTATGGCTTTTTGTTTTCGGTTTTTACTGTGTAAACATAAAGTACTCCGGCGTCGACACACATCGTTTGAAGAGGAAGAGTCCGAGGCCTAACTTATGCTTGGTTGTGGTGATGGAATGATGAGTAACGCGACTCAGAAACCTTCCTCCGAAACTAATCGTTCTTGTTTGCAATTTGTAAATGAAACGAAACTTTTATTAGAAGAATCGAGTAAAGAACCAGGTGTGAGTCCTCCTACATTTGAAGACTCCTTATCATCGTCGGGTGAAGATATATGGCCCGAAGTATCAGAAAAGAACACATCTAACGTAACCAAAATAAAACCCGGGAAGAAAACCAGGGGGAGAGTTAGAATAAAAATGGAGTTTATCAAAGACAAAGTCAGGCGATATACGACTTTCAGCAAAAGGAAAACTGGAATAATGAAAAAAGTTATATAAATAATTGCCTTCAACAATAAAATTTTATGCATTTATTCAATACTTAACCACTTTAATCAAATTTCAAGACTACAGCATAATGAATAATGTTCTTTCTAATTGCAGGCATATGAACTTGCACAATTAACTGGTACTCAGTTAATGCTCTTGGTTGCTAGTGAGACTGGCCATGTGTACACATTTGCCACAAAAAAATTACAACCAATGATCACTAGTCCAGAGGGAAAGGCTCTCATTGAAGCATGTCTGAGCAGTGATTCTGCTCCTCCTTCCTTATCTTCTGCTCCAGATAATGTTAACGAGGCATTAACTTTTAATAGACCCACAACAAAAAGGAGCATCGATGCAAATAGACAGAGTGAGGTGCCAATCAAGAAATTTTTGCCTGCAACTAACTCACCATCAAAAGGTGATTTTTTCAAGTGACACATGAATTCACAAGGATACTCACCTTTAGTAATATTTTATTAATTATTTGCTAGAGGTCAATCCTTATCCACCAATTGTTCCCATGGATCTTAGTAAACAAGTTATACCATGCATGCCAGAAACTGGGAATGAGAAACCTTGTATTTTTCCTAATTATCATAATAATTTAACTTAACAATTTTTGTTGCTTTTGTTTGTTCAACTTTGGATAGCCCAATGTAAAATCACCAAATGAAGAATTATGAATTTTGTTTGGCTGATCTTCCAGAGGCTCAGCTTCATTTGTAACAAGTTTGTCAAAATTTAATCACCAGACTTAAACTCAGGAGGGACATGCTTACTAAAGATATTTGTTCATGATTTATAAGATTTTATTGCTATAATCCATCTTGATTTTGATGTTAATAAATTACGCATTTGCTTTGGATTTTTTAAAAGTTTGTTTAACTCTGCAGCATGTACTCATCACATTAGCTGTGGCATCTTATCCCATTCTATGATTTATTTGAAAGTGATTAATAGTCATGTTTTTGGAATTGTTTGCTACCCTCAAACCTCCATTCTTTCTAATTGAAAAATTTTCTGAGAATAAAAAATCTTAACAACCAAGAGAAAATATGCATTTTGAATGTGTTTTCCCTTGCATTCCAAAAATTGAAACATGATGCAATTAGATTCTTGGATATTTCCTTTAGTACATAAATAATGTTTTTATGTGCATGGAATCAAAGAACTTGTACCAGTTGAAACAAGGCAAAACGTAGCTTTGTCAAATCTGTCGACCTCAATGGTTTCCTCGAAGCATCTTTGTGTCCAAATGCGACAGAACAAGGCATCCTTTTGCTGTCAAGATGAGGATGCTGACATTAATCTCATTTTTAAAGCTGCTGCAATCTTAGACTTCTCAATGTGACTTTACTATCAACAAACACCTAAAAAAAGTGCTTCAAAATATTATTATTCATTATTGTGCCAAAACATCAAGCTTCTCAAATGCCTCTGAAAACAGGATATTTGAGTAAATTGGGATCAATTCTTGGAAACCAACTTAGAGGATGAGCAGTTTGCAAGGCAATAATGCTCAATAATCTACTGTAACTCTCTTCTAAATGCCATCAATTTGATGCTTTAAGAGTTAGTTTGTATTGCATGATTAAGACAATTAAATTACTGTGTGCCCGCTTTGCACTTGAGCAAATTTTGAAATATCACCTGAAATACCTCTTGAATGCTTTCTAAGGTGAGAATATGAATAAGTTGTACTTTAATTTTAACCATTAAATAATACATTCCATTAACATATTGACACAAACATACAAAATCAGACTTTATTAAAACATACTCATTGAAATGGAGATACTGCAAGACTCAAGATTAATTTAAACGCAATTCTAAAATGATAGATGGAAGGCAATTTTGGTTTTAAAATATTAATCTAGTTTATTACACAATTTACAACAAAGAAAAAAAACCTATGTTTTAATAATGTCAAACAGGAAGACCAAAACTTTTCAAGCTTTCATTAGAGAGTTGACAACTGATCTGGCATTCAGAACCTTCAAATCAGAATAGGTCTGTCCAGTTCCAACAAAGACTATAGGTTGTCCAGTTATGTAAGTCATTGAAATGGCTGCTCCAACCTGTCATAAAAGTTTTAAACTTTACAATGTAATGGTTAACAGTAGAACATTCCATTTTAGATGATGGCTATCCTCACATTGTGAATCTCACATCTAACTTAATGTGAACATATTTCCACGTGAAATAGACCAATCTTTTAAGAGACCAACCTTATCATCAATCGTATCAAACTTTGTCAGCACAATGCCATCAATGAGGTGTGGATTTTCCATGTTTGAATAGTCAGCAAGTGCTTGATTGAATTTAACCAGCTGGTCAACTGCATCATTTCCTACAAGTGCCTCTCCAACAAATAGCACCAAATTTGGTTGATTCACTTTGATGAGCTTGGCCAATGATCTCATCAGTGGTTCATTTCCCTGAGTTCTGCCTGCCGTGTCTACCATTACAACATCAAATTGCGCGTCACGGGCATGACCAATGGCCTCCATGGCAACTCCTGCAGCATCTTTTCCATATCCTTTCTCGTAAAGTTGAACCATTGGCTCTCCAGATCGAGTAGAATTCAGCTTCAAGCAATGGGTTCTCAACTGTTCAACAGCTCCGGCTCGGAAAGTATCGCAGGCGGCGATCAATACCCTCAGATCATTTTCTATCAGCCAGTAAGCAATCTTAAAATGCCATTATTTCAAGTGAGTTAATGTGACTTTCAACAGAAACACAAAAAAAAAGACATTACTTACTTTGGCCAAGTTAGTAGATTTTCCTACTCCATTGACACCACAAAACACAATAACAAATGGCACCTTCTTCTGTTTTGCTTCCAAAGCATCTCTGAGGATGTCAATCCTCTTGTGCGGCGTCAGCAATTGAATGCAGGACTCTTCCAGACTCTGACGCACAGTAGAAGCCACGGCTGTGAACATCAGAATCATTAACTTCAAGTGACTGGCATGTCTTTTACTCAACTTTATTTAAATAATTTCACATACTTTTGAAAGTTCCAAGAACTTTTCCTTCCAGTTTCGTTACAATTGATTCACAGATATTCGTAGCAATTTCAGCTGCCACATTCTTTGCTGTAAGGAATTGCTTTAAAATCAGATTTAATGGCATTATCATATATTACAGATGTTAAGAACAGGTATTTCAACCAAAACTTACCACGACTCAGTTACAACATATTAATCAGATTGATTGATTGATTAATTAATTAAAATGTTTTGACACTATTTCAAAATAGAATACGAAGTGAGAAATAAAACAGATCGAACAACCAACAAATCAAATGGTCTTTCATTTTCTCAATGGCTCCTTGAACATCCTCTTTGGTCAAAACTTTGGAACTAACAAGGCTCCTTAAACTTCCAAAGAAACCAAATGATGATCTGAAAAGAAGCCATCACATAACATGTAATAACAAAAAACATGCAGTATAATTAGTATCCAAATTATGAGAAGTTCATCATAGTCTGACCCTTTTGGTGTTTCCTTCTGGTCCTCTGAAATCTCTTCTATAAATTCATTTTCAATTCCTTCATCCAAACCCTTCAGTTCACCTTTCATAGATTCATATTGTTCAGCTACCTTCATCAAAATCATTAACATTTTATTGAATTATAAATTGCAAAATGACTAATTTTCAAAAGTATAAACATGGATATATAAACATACCCCCACCAACAAAAATAGCTTATTAATTAATTATTAGCTAATACATTATTGCATAATTAACAAAAGCAAGAAAATCTTGGAAGCAGTTTAGGAATTGAAAGAAACCCTTCAAAATAAAATATAAAGAATAAGTAAACAAGGTCTTCCTTAAGACAAAATGGGAATATATTTCTGCGGGATCAATCAAATAAGATAAGAACACTTTAGTACCGATAATACTTAATTATCCATAATATATCACAACAATGCATAAAATGCTTTTAATTTTCAATGCTTTCAATTCCCTACAATCAACAAAAAACAATTCAAACCACTAACAATCTGCTGCTGGACATTTGCAGAGCTTGTTTCACTGTAGTCAAATTCCTGTGCATTTTTACCGGCGTTTAACCATTCTCGGTTTTGCTTGACCTTCTTAGGTTCTTGCTTTTTCTCTGTAATTCTGAACAATTAAATAAATAGAAAAATAAGGAAAACTTAGCAAATCCACCTTATTTTGGATTGGTGGGCAAATTTACTTGA
The DNA here is from genome assembly GCA_034509925.1 of Hirudinaria manillensis. Taxonomy (NCBI): domain Eukaryota; kingdom Metazoa; phylum Annelida; class Clitellata; order Hirudinida; family Hirudinidae; genus Hirudinaria; species Hirudinaria manillensis. Next base: position 6,126,233 of record CM067528.1, on the reverse strand, counting down.
CACAGAATACAAATGAATTAATGCAGAAATACAAATGAATGAATGCAGAATACAAATTAATTTACTTTCAATAATCCAAATTAAACACATACTTTTTATCATTCTTGTTTGATTTTGACAATTTTTCCTGAAGTTTCTTCAGGTTTTCCTGGATTGATGCAGCTTTTGAATCATCATCATTAGGAATTGATTTTGCCTTTTCTACGACAGAAACATTTGGTAGGGTATTCTTCACAGCTGTTTAAATCAATTATTTGTTTAAATCTATATAACATATTGATTCACCACCATTTTCAGATATTGTATTTTGTTTGACATCAATAATACAAAAATAACATGGAATAATTGCAGCAGTGCAATTCTAAAAAGCTACAGATGTGAATTTGATTATATTTATTATTTAACCTTTAGTATTATTCTTTTTCAGTGGTTCATTTTTCTTGCTTTCTATCATTGAGGCTACAGTTTTTTGTGACTTCTGAGACTCATCAAATGTTCTCATTTTCCTAAATAAGTGGATTTACTGTCATTATTTTGTATTTGGTGGATTTAATTCATCATTACTTTAACTGCTGATTAAAGAAAAATGATTTTCCAAAAATGGCCAAATCTCACTACATGAAATATATAATGTTTCTTTTGAAAGGCCATATCTTTACCTCATTTCACCCTTGAATGAATCCTCCACTTCTCTCAACTTTTGTTGAAAATAACTTTGAAATCCATCTAGATTTAGGCATAATTCTCCCTTGTAAAGTTCATCTTTATAACGATTTCTAAATTCCATTTGTATATCATTTAGAAATTTGTCAACATAAGACAACTGTAGGAATTTTTGATAAGCAACCTTGACAAAGTGAATTAAGAAAACTTTCAAAAAACATTTCATTTAAATTAAATTAAATAAACACTTACCACAAAAACCAATTCAAATTCATTGTCCAATTTGTATTTCATCTTTAATGCATCATGGGTGAATGAATCTAGGCCACCTCTTTCCTTTCAAACATAAAGTAATGTCAGTGTTTGTTTTATTTGAACATCTTTACAACAGACATAGTTTAACTAAAAATATACATTAAAAATTAATGTGATCAAAATAATGGCACATCCCATACGCCAAACAAATCTTAAAATCTAAAAATTCTATTTTGAAGCTATACTTTTCTATACTTGTACCGGTCCAAAACCTGTTATTTCAACCAGGTAATGTTTAATAGGAAAATAGAAGTATGTTCGCTTCAAACACATGTTTCGAAATACCTGCAGAATAACACTTTTTATCAAAGTGTTGACGGAAATGGCTAAACTTTGGGCTGTTCCTTGGAAGCACCATAGTACTATACCGCCCTTACTAAAAATTGTAAAAAGATCGAGCATGACAGAAATGTGCGAAAGCCCAACCACAATGTTTGTGACGTTGATCCGAAACCAGGAGAGTGCTTAAAATTTAAGGATTAACTGCTGACTGTGCAAACAAATCTAATAATTTTTTTAAAATTTATTTTTTAATAAAAATGTTAAAGTTGAATGTGTTTTGTTATATTACTCTATGATGAAAAATATAAATCGAATGATAATTGTATAGCAAGTGAACATTTTCGAAACATGAGGCAAAAATTCTGGGCAACGCTAATTTAAAATTAAGATAACCCTTTTTTTATTATGTTTTACAAGCTCATTTATTTGGAGTCAATATTGAGGATTCAGTCATAAAACTTAGCAAATTCGAAGAAAAGTGGGATAAAATCATATGATTTTCGTTGGTAAGTTTTTGACACCATTGAGCTGCGGAAAATAAAGGAGAGTTCAGTGACTGCTAGATCTTTGATAGAACGATATTTTTGAGAGACTTTCATTAAATACGAATACTTTTAAAATTAGTGGATATATTGAAGATGCAGATAGTTTAAGATATCTATTTTTTATAGAAATGAAAAAAATGCCAATAGTCAATGTTTTAAACTTTTTTTATAGCATGACATTCTTTCTAATAAAGTTCATCTTTATAACGATTTCTAAATTCCATTTGTATATCATTTAAAATAAATAAAATACATTTGAATATAATAACAAGTCTTGAATAATGTAATTAGTTTAGATTTCTCAAAATATAATTTAGCTTAAGCTGGAATTTTTATTTTTGCAACTTTTGCTCACACCGCATTTGTCTAAATTAGTGACCGTAACTAAGGATTTTGTAGCAGGAGGTCTTTATAGGAATCGATGTTCGCGTCTGTTTAAATTGAAGCGATGCTTGTACCAATATTTAGTTTAAATTTAAAGCAGAAAATAAATTTAAAGCAAGTTTGTGCTGGGAGGTTTGATGGCAGAAATAATAGTTTAGCTGGTGCAACGGGCAACGGAAAGGTGATTTTTAATTAATAATAACTCCGAGACAAGAAATTTCAGGGGTTAATTCATTTCTCGTTATAGATTTTTATTCACAGCCCCAACCATACTAAATTTGTTAGTGACAATCATGGTGATGTGGTCATGTTAAACATAAATCAAGCGGTGACTTGTTTAACAACCTCCAATTTCAACCAAGATCGAGACTACCTGGTTGTGGGAACTGCAGAGAACTTGATGGTGTTTGATGTGTTTAATAATTTGGATATTTTCAATAAAGAAGTAAGCCTTTTCCATGGTTGTTATTTGTAGTTTATATTATTGATAATATTTTGAAGTTATACTAATGTCTACTTAACAATTTCAATTTATTTTAGCGATGTTTATGATCAGAAATTCTTTAACAAACTTGTTATATTTGTGATTTTTGTATGTACAGAAATTTGATGCATATGCATTTCATAGGACCAATATTTGTTATTCTAGTTTATGTGGCGAGATTTATTTTTAATCTTTTTAGAACGATTTTCAAACTGATTAAACTTTGCAACATCACACAAACATCACTCTGCCAGTTATTCATAATTATTTGTTTATAATATATTTTCTATTTTATCACTTGTTATATAATAGTTTTTATCTATTTAATGAAGTAAGTAAGTACGACTAAATTACTATCACACTATCAAATAACTTTAAGCTACTGTTTTTTTTAAGTTATATATTGAACAAATGTCCTACACTGAAATCAGTTGATTTATTTGAAATTAAAATTATTTGCTTAATAATTAATGGGGAAAATTTGAAAATAAGCACTGCTGACAATGGTAGCCATTTTTATAGTTTTTTTTTTAAATTATTTATTTATTTAATTTTTATGTAGTTTTTGGATCATCATGGAAGATAAGAAAATAGCATAAACAAAAAAATTAAAATTCTAGTTTCACAAATAATAAAAGATTTCATACAAAAAAAAAATTGCTAAAAGTCAAAATGTTAACAGCCCAACATGCATGCTCCTGATATGCTCCAGAAAGTGTATCCATTTCTCCGTGTGACAGTATTAGCAACATTAGTAATGTGTCATGTTCACAACCCAGCTCATACACAAGCACCCTCAGGGATGAGTGCAGTATAAATGGAAGTACCTTTGAAGCTCTACCTATGGCATTATAAGAAGTGATTTACAATTACAACTAATTACAAAATGTCCAGTTTCTTTCAAGCAAATATGTTTACTAGAAAAGTTAATTTTCTTTTCTATTCTATATACATTATTTGAAGATCTCAGACAAACCAACTACGGCCATCTGTGGTGAAATAGGACACGATGGAAGACATTTGGTGATTGTGGGTGGAAATTGTTCCATCCAAGGTTTTGATTTTAGTGGCGATGACAGCTTTTGGATGGTACGTTGCCATTGACATTTCCATTTAACAAATCAATTTATCAATTCGGTTAAAACTAAGAGTGTGCATTTGATCTTTCTTGTGGATCAGTTTTGGGTCAATAAAAATATATATTTGGTCAGGGAAAGTTTAGGAAAGAATTAAAATCTCTATCCAAAAAAGTTCTGATAATTTCAGGGAATGTCAATTAAGCTAATGAAGTTAATTTATAATTTCATAATTTTTTTGCCTAATACACATATTTTTATCAATATAAAATTGCAAGTAAAAGAAAATAGATGATAATGCTAAACCTTCTCCAAGCAAATTAATGGAGAAAAAATTGGTTAATTTTGGATAATCAGTTAATTTTTTAAAAAATGCAGTCATTTATTCAAAATTGCTCTGTAACCACATATTTATGTGAATATTTTCAGGTCACTGGAGACAATGTATGTTCATTGGCTGTTATAGATTTTGATGGAGATGGTAGAAATGAGGTAAGATAAATTAGTGTGGACAACTTATTACTATTGCATTGCATTAATACTCATCATTTTGTAAGCATTTTTTTTTTAATTTGCAAGCTGCTCGTTGGCTCAGAAGATTATGACATCAGAGTATTTAAAGATGATGAAATATTAACTGAAATCTCTGAAAATGAGGTTGGGTTTTTAACCATTTGAGCCCCGGACTCCTGAGCAATTTAATAACTGATTGTTCTCAGCTTAATCCATGGCTAATCAAAAAGCATTTTTATCTCCTACCAGTAAGGAGAACTATTAACTAATGCAGGTTGTTAATAATCTACTACCATTTACTTCTGGTCGGTTTGCATACACGCTGATGAATGGAACGGTGGGTGTCTATGAAACAATATCGAGAACATGGAGAATCAAGGTTTAATATCATTTTCTTAAAACGAGGATTTAATTTAACAAATTTACTTTATGTCCACCAGTCTAAAAACATTCCAAACACAGTTGCAAGATTTGATGTTAATGGTGATGGAATTGATGAACTTATAACTGGTTGGAGTAATGGCAAAGTGAGCAACATGTAACTTGTTTGAAAATTTTTTATATCTTTTTTTTGGTAAAATAATTTGTCACTTTTTTAAGCACATTGCACATTGCCAAAGGTTTCTCCAAATACCTTTTATATAGCTTTTTTTTACATTTTTGTATCTAAACATAACACATATGGTCTAGGGTGGATATTCTGATTTATATCATTAGTTAAAGTGTGTGCAAATTGAAAATTGATACAAACTATCAAATGACTGCAAACTACAGAAATGAAATTGAAGTGGAAGCACATAATATAACCCAAATGTAAATCATATGGGATGATTTCAAAAATTTTTAAACTACTTATTTGGTTTAGAGAAATAATAGGAGCTAGAAAAAAGGTGTCCTGTTTACAATCAAATAAAAAAATGTTATTAGATGGGATATCAGTCAGACATTAAGCATTATTATGATATTACAGTTCAAATAATTTTTTGTTTAAGATTGATGCAAGGGATGTTGTAACAGGTGATACAATCTTCAAGGAATCTCTTTCTAGTGGAGTAGCAAGTTTTGTTGCAGTTAGTCACCTTCTGTTGATCAACTTGTTAATTAATAAGTCATAAGTTGTAACTGTAAGTTTATAAATATTATTAATATTGCAGACAGATTACAAAGGGAATGGGCAGAACCTTCTGCTTTGCTGTTGTCTTGATGGTAAGATTGAGGCTTTCTCATGCGATCCTTCAGGGATCCAAGGAACCCAGAGAACTTCAGATCAAGACTACTTTCAAGAGTTGAGCAACAAAAAAACTGTTAGAATGATCAGGTCGTTTGTATATTGCTAACTGTCACATTTTACATAATTACATACAATTGACAGAGTCTACTATCGGAACTCAAAAACTATGAAATCAACAGTAAAGCATCGTCCTCACCTTCTCAACATATGCTGGCATCAATTCCAGTGAGAAATATTTTTATATTGGAAAAAGCATTAATCAAGGAGCTTCAGAAAAGGGGATGATCCAATTCTTTGAAGTGCATTGAGTAATATTGAAAGTCGATTGATTTACAAAATGCCAAACAAGATTTAAGATAAGCTTTGCTGGTGAGATTTAGAGGAATTGGTATCATCTCCCATGTTGAAAGCAATGAACATCAGTCGATTGTATGAAAAGTTTGATGTGGACATTTATTTATCCTCATATGAATTACGATAGCCAATTACAAAGCCTAGTGACTGCCCTACTAGCAAAAAGTAACACATTAGCAATATCAGTTAGAAAGAAGGCATATCATGGTATGCAAGTAACTTATTTAGAAGCAATAATATCTTTTTGTTTAAAGGAACCTTTCAGAAGGTTCAACATTTTCAAGCTTAATGTGTTAATGAACTGCCCCCTAATTTTGTTTAAAAATTTTAATAAACCTGAAGAATTCAATTTCTTAAAGCTTTTTTTTTCAAATGAAACAAACAAAATGTTTACTCTCAGGCTAATACCCAGGTTCATTCTTATTTGTATGTTACCAACCCTGAAGAGTCTTCTGAACAGGTGAAATATTTCAATCACGAATGATATTTTTAATATTAATATTTAAATAAATTGCAGGGAACTGTGGAGCTGCAAGTTTGCACTTCAAATGGTTAATACCGTTTCCAGCGATAATTTGATTTATTTTATTAAATTGGATATTATTAATAATCTTTAATAACTAAATGAGATCTTTTTACGTTTTCCCATTTAGATTCCATTATTCAGGCCGTAGTGATTTTTGCAGAAGGAATTTTTGATGGGGAAAGTAGTTCTGTGTCGGTTTACAATTATTTCTTTCTACATTGACCTCTAAATAACATGCACCAACATGAGACAATTGCAGTCTTGCATGCAGCAGCAATGGTGTTACAGCTAACACAGCTGTAATCATAACCAGCACTAATGCTAATTCAAGCAAAAAGAAATAAAGAAAATGTCTCTGACAATATACATGCAATGCTATTTAAAATGAGCTGCAATATTAATACAGTCAAAAATAAGCTGATGGAAGATAACTTTTCTCTTCAGAGAAAGTTATCGGGGCTAGAACCCTGCTGGCCTAATTTAATGATTACTTATGATTACTCCAAGATACCAATGCTTACCAATCAAATATCTCATTTCAGGCACCTTTCTAGTGATAAAGTATCTAATAAAGTTTTGATACCATTTTATCCCCAAAAAGATGTCCCCACAGATTTGTACATTAAAGTCTTTGTGGGATCACAATCAAGGCATGTTATTTATGCATTATAATTTCTCGGTTTCAATTGTACTAAGAAATTTTGAAAACAACGTTGTGAAATTTTTTTTACTTTTCTTCACAGTGACAAATTGCATGTTTTTGAGATAATGAGGTGTTTGCCAAGATTTTCTATGTATCTTTTGGTGACTAATAGGAATTTGCCTGAACCAGAGGGTTTTGTACAATTTAATTTGGCTGAAAGAGTTAATAGGGTTGGTCTGTCTTTGTTGAACAGCTACCACATGTTATGTATGTAAACATAAATATTATTTAAAATGTATAGATAATGATTATTTAACAGGTGTGTCTATGGATAAATCAGAGCTTCTTACTTCCAGAAGATTTGATTGTCTCTGATAATCTGGATGTGCAATTTGTCTGTTTGAGAACATCTATGCCCATCCAAATTCTAATGAATTCTTCAGGACAAGTAATAGTGAAAGTGTAATTTTAACTAGTTACAATATAACTTTTTCAAACATTCTTAAATCAGCTCACTTTGAAAACTGATAACATCGAGATGGCAGGGGAAATTGTACAACAGCTGTGTTCTTTTCTAAACGTTCAGCATTTATCATCTAGTGCCAACTTCCCAAAGCAGTTTTCCCAAATACCCAACTTGATGAACACGGTCATTGAATGAAGCCATTTGGGTTTTATAATTTTTTTGATACAACTAGTAATTCAGTGGACGTTATATTAATGTGATTGGATAGGGTCAAATAAGTCTCTTGACATTGAAAATTTATGCAAAAATGTCATGGCATGACTGTAATGTCCAATAAAAGATATTTATGTCATGTTAAAGATATACAACGTATTTGCATTTGAGCATAAATTTAATCATCAATTGTTACCAAGTTTTTTTTTTTACTTTATAATTTAATATTTTGCCATGACATTATGTTATCAAATCTTGATGACATTGAGTAAATATCTCTGTTTTTATAGATGCAGGAATTTCAATCAACAAAGCAAAAGTTGTCCTCGGAGATGGTTGATAACTCAAACATGATATCAAATCTTGTTGTAAGAGCAGAGGATGCTAGAATTCTTGGAGATATGTAAGTGTTGGAATAAATTTGAAATTTTGATATGCTTAAGCCCACAATAACGTAAGTTTATTTTCTATTTTCCATTGCCAGGAAGTCCATGAAACATATGTACAATGAAATCTTGAGCTTCAACAAGGAATTGTATGGTTATTACAAGATGAGGAACAACAATCATAAACAACTTCACAATTTAATTAAAGAAATTCATGTAATCATTCAGAATTCTGCCCAACTGAGATGTAAGTCTCATTCTGCAGCACATTTCTCTGATCATCTTAAATGAATTACCATCACTTCAATTTCAGATGGAAAGTTTAAAGTCAACGTCTTGAATGACTGCAAGGTAGCACTGAAAAATAATGACCCAAAAATGTTTTTAAATGCAGTGCAAATTGGATCAATTTGAACGATTTTTATTTGAACTGCATACATTACCCCACTTTTTGGAAACAATGGGGTTATGGGTTATGGTTAGATGCGGTTAAGGTTAGGGTTAGGGTTAAGGTTAACCAAAAGAAAAACATGTTGGTGTCAGGTACACAAACAAAACTTTTTGGCAATTCTGTTCTGTTAAGGATGGCCCATATTTGATATAAAAAAAAATTTGTTTGAAAATAAAAGCTTCTGATATAGACGGCTCTGGACTTCTCAATTTCATCAAAAAATATTTGCAAAGTTTGATGAAGAAAAGTTAATAGATAGGTAGCTTAATGAATATTGGGAAAAATGAAATTAGTGAAAATATTTACTAAAGCTGCATTATACATCTGAGCTTTGTCTCTGGCTATGCAAAAAAATTTGCTTCTTGTCCTTTAGCAGGAAGGGTCATGAAATTGCACACAAATTTATGGATCTTAAAAAAATCTTTTAGTAATTGATGAGATCCAGGGCATTCTCATCATCTAGATCAATCAAATCGTCATCATCATTGTCTCCTTCGAAAGGAGAAGCTTTGTCATCTTCGCTGATTTGATAGCCCGGGACCCCTGATCGAAATTATTGTATGTTCCGTATGTTGGACATCCGACAGACCATCAGTTTGTCCAATCCAGCTCGTCAGAATAGGCGGCGTGATTCTCAGGTTGAGGAGCACTCAGGTTCTGCAGATGACTATGATAACTTGAGTGGCCTGTTATTTGACATTTGAAATTCTCTAATAAAATTAACTAGTCCATGCAGGCCAGGTTCACCAGTCTGCTGATCAGAGCACGAAGTTTCCAAAATTTAAGATTGCTGATCTTCAGCATTACAGTGTTGACCATCCTTCTGGAGACATAAACCTTGTCACCAAACATCTCCTCCAAAGCCATAGAAGGCATAGAAGGCATAGATGCCTGCTCATAAGATGAGTAACTTGGAATCATTGGCATGATGTGGTCTGTAAAGCAGTAATAAGCTTCATCATTCATATCTGGCACGAGTGTGGCTATATTGTCTGCGTCTGATTGCAAAAATGCATTCTTTTCAAGAACCATTTCTGAATGGCCCATCCACGTGAAAAGGGTGCCCTGTACTCTGGATCGCAACTGTATAGTGTAATTGATATGCCTCATCAGTTCCAGGAGTAGATTCCGTCGACCTCTGTCATATGAGCCCGCTGAATATACCCGCTTTAAAAAGTCTGGGAAAAAATCGCTATCCGGCGTAAATTGTAACCCAAAACGGATCCAAGATTAAAAATAAATATACTAAAAGAATCATGAAACTATCCTCTGTAATTTATATTTGTCGAATTTCCTGTCACTCCATTGACTTATTTCTTTTGACTCAAAATGTTTCTCCATTGTACATGCCCTCTGATAAGGCCCATTATTAAAAGTCTGGGGAAAAAGCGCCAGCCGGCAAAAATTGCAACCCCAAAACGGAACAGTTCTACTGACCCAATATTAAAATTAAATATATCAAACGAGTCCCCAAACTATCCTCTACAATTTGTATTTGCCAAATTTCCTGTCACTCCATCGGCTTATTTCTTTTGGCCCAAAATTCTCCATTATACAGTCTTTGAACGGTGTTTACGATGACGTCATGATGAGATGGCAATGACGCACTGTCATATAAATAAAATATTTCAAAAGATGATAAGAGATGTCATAATCCTCGTGAATGGTAATTATTATGCATGCACAAGTGTAAACAATCTAAGCTTACCTATTTGTTCAAAATGTTACTTTGATCAATCCAATAATTAGAGTCCTCGTAAAATGAACGGGTGTATATAAGTGACCATAGCAAGGAAAACTTTCCATTTTTCTGCGATATCGAGATGCTTGGAATCTTGAGAATGACAGATATTTCTATAATTAAAACAATGCAGCAGTATACCGTTCTCTACAAGAATGTAAAGCGTAACAAGTTTTTAATCGCTTCCATTGTTGAAGTTATGGGTAATTACGAAGGTAGTTCCGAAATCCTTTGGAAGACTGGTGAAGAACCAGATAAGATAAGATGTCTTGTTCCGAAAGGTCAAAAAAAATACTGGGTGATTGGGACTACCGGCATTTTACGAGAGGACTTAGTAAAGATAGAAGAACGAAGCCCACTTCAGAGGAACAAATATGCAGTGCCGACAGAATGGGCAAAAATAGCGTGTCGAGGGTAAGAAAGTTAAAACGAGTGATTTCACACGCACAATTTATCATCAATAACATTTACCCTATATATCGGCTATATTGGAAGCTGAGGAAGAGGAAAGTGGAAAAAGTAAGTCACCATCACCTACGCATATATAGGGGAGAGCGGTGTACTGGAGGAAAGAAAAGCTGGCAAATGAATACTTATCTGATCGGGGCAAACATGAGTGACAGCGAGAAGTTCCCTCTTCTGGTGATCGGCAATTCCAACCCCATATAGACCCCATGCCTTCAAGAACAAGGAGATCCCGGTCAAGTACAAAGCGAACTCAAAGGCATGGATGAGCTTTACGAGATGTTGCATGCATGGGACAGATGACTCCGCCGGCAGGGACGCAGAGTGCTGCTCTGTCTTAGAGATAACTTCTCTGGCCACCCTCCCGAGTTCCAGCTGCACAACAAGGTTCTTGAAAAAGTCCAGCCTTCTCCGTTTGTTGCGTAATACCAGCAAAGCCCCTCAAAGTTCTGATGTCGAGGTCGAGATCTGCTACGTTGTCCGTAACCGGTGCGTTCGTGGCGTGAGTTGCCCCTCTGAGTTACTTCCAGCAATGCCATACGTTCATCGATTTACTGCAGTCTGCAAGCTATATCCAGCTCTGCTTGTCTTTTAGGGCTCGATGTGGGCCATGTTCGGTGTGCGGTAAGAGTCCAGAATGCTGTCTGCTAGGAATGATTGTTCAAATAACGGCTTATTGACAGTCGGGGCAAACATGGAGCGGACGTGGGGTGGAAGATTATTAATCCATATCTGTTTCAGAATGGATTCGTCACTCAGAAAGGCCCTCAGCCTCGACTGGTCCGACTGTCCGCATCGCTGCAAGGCCTCCTTCAATCTTGTTTATGGGTAGAGGACCTCATGTGCGATGTGGAAGAGCAGATGCTGCTCTACGTGGGCATACCGTTTGATCCGATTCGTCCTAGATGATGAATGCATTTAATAACTACGGAAACAACTTTACTCTCAAACGTGCAACGGAAACAACCACAACATCCTCGTAATACTTCCTCTAGTCTTTTTTGATCGTATGAGCTGTGCAAGGAGAAATCGGCCTTTGAGTGCTTAAAATTGAGATGGGAAAACTTGATTTGAAAAGTGCTGCATATAGACCCTTCCTCCCCTAGTGGGCGGAGTGTAATTGTTGCTTTTAAGACGTGCTTTTCTTATAAAATGATAATTTTTGCTTTAGATGATAAATTATCTATAAATGAGGTTTTCTTTTTTATAAATATTTAACAATATACAAAAAGGATTTGAAATCGAAATAATATTTGTATTTTAAATTCAAACCATGTTCGGCATGTTTTTTTTAACAAATTTGTTTATTTTATATTTCCGTCCATTGGTCTCTGTTTCCGCGATGTCGCTTAGTCTTTTGCCAAAACTTTCGAGATATGTGTTAGTTTCAATTTTTATTCTTTGACAGATTATAAAGTAATCTGCTCCTTTTGTAACATGACATAATACATGGAATTACGTTTTATCTTTTGCAATATCGCTTAATAGAAAATGTGGTATTTTTCGAGACATAGATGCCATTTTTCTAAGTTAAATCTTCCTTATTCATCCTGACCGACATGTAGTAAATTAACGCATGCAGAACATTACTTCTCTTTGATGACCTTGAAACATCTGATTTATTCATTTTAAAATGTAAATTATAAAATTTTGTGCAGTCCTCTATGGCTTAGAAGAATTCCCGAATATCCTCTTTATTATAAGGGCAACCCACAGCTTAGAATTCACCTGCCTCTATTTTGGATGAAGATCATAAAATGGGATAAAGCACTCCCATCAGACACTGTTTGCTTTCAAGTCCATCATCAGTTTGTGGTTTTTATATTTGGCTTTACATTATTACACTGTACTCTGTAGTGCTACTCCAGGAGTTTTGGGACATTGACCTTGACATTTACTTGCCTGTTACTGTTGCATACTACCCTCTTAGTTAATAATTGCCATTTTTTTTAACATTTGTATGATTAAATAACATCCATATGAGAGTTATTGAAAACTAATTCTATATTTTTCAGAATGACAGAATTAGATGTTAAAAACTATTTGGAAAAGATATATAAGATTGATGTTTTAACTGTCAGAACCAAATTGCTAAAAGGCAAGTATTAATAAACTATTAATATAAAACTATTTATGCTCTGCTTATTCATGACTTGATATTACAATTGCATCTTACATGATTTTTATGTTTATTTTTATTGCAGGAGAAAGTAGGAAAGACCCGAACTTTGGCTTTGATATCCAGCCGGGTCCTGATAGGAGAATTGCCTTTGTTCAATTGGTGAAAATTTTATAATTTATTATAAATACTTATGTGTTGTCAAATTTGTGGGATAATCATCTTCATATTTTTCATGTTTGTCTATTATTTGATATGTTGCTTAAGATATTTTATAAGCCAGAGATTTCAACAGTATTCGTTGTTTAGCTTATCAACTTAAGATTAATGATTAGCTGTTGAATTAGTTTTACTTCACTACTTTGTTGTAATTTGCAGACGGACAATCAGACTTTTAAATTTCCTGACATATTTGAAGAGAGAGATAAAAATTTGGAGAAGCAGAAGGAAAGTGATTCAGCTAAACCCAAAGTTGTGGGAGACTCAAGAGATGTTGTCTACAAGGATGTTCCCAGTTGGTTCAAAGGATGTTAATCAATTGACTGATGGTTTAAAAATTAAATCAACTTATATAAATATGGATACAAAGTCAAAGGCTCACATATCAGAAGGCATAGAAACCAATGTTTACATTGCTTTGTGTGAAGGCTTTTCATAGAATGCAGGAAGGGTGTTGAGCGTTGTAATAAGAGATGCCAAGCTCTTTATAATATTTTCCAATGTTAGGAGGAAGTGAACGGCTTCATTTCTTCCAGTATTTCCTTGTAAAATGCTAAACTTAAAGCAATGTCATAATATTCTCGGTCTTGTTATTTCAAGCTATCTGAAACTTAACCATTGGAATGGTTGTAAATTTGGGGCAAGTAGTGAATGAATAAATGAGCTGTAACTGATAAGTGGCGATGTAATTTTGCAATTTAATTGCCAAGACTTTCGATGTTGCAACGTTGTTTTATATCCCATATAGGCCAAGGATAATGCCATCGCGTTTTGGGTCATATATAATTGATAATATGAATAGAAAGCCTGGTTCCGCCCTATTTGTGTGTTGCGCGACACTGCCTGCTCAATTGTCTGAAGCCAATGAATTCTCTACTACCTCAGGATATTAATTATATGCGACGCGAAGTTTGATTTATTACTATCCATGCTTTCATCGCTGTTTCCACCTTCCAATATCTCGTGTCCAAAACTTTTCAAATATAAATAATATGTAATTTAAATAGTGTGTGCCAAAAGTCCCGAATCAATAATAGTAAGCAATTCACAAAGCCAATTTGATTATTAAGATTTATATGATTAAAGCGGGCTGGATTTTTAGGTGGCGGGCCTCTATGAGGTAGCTTCTCATGACTTCGTTAAAGCAGATTATTACAATTGTAACCAATAGCTGAAAACTAGTCTAGTGAGTTTTATATGAATATTGTTTTAATGCTGAGTCTTTCCGAAGTGGCGCTTTGGTGAGGCAACAAAATTTATAGGGCGGTAAAAAATGTGACAGAAGGTGCAGGACTAGGCAAAATGTTCTTATTCCAGATAGAGCTAGCTTTCCAGTCTCATGTGACTAGCCTTCATAGTCAAGTCTAATTTGGTGTAAATGCTTCCTCCGTTCATTTGTAAAATGTTGCTTTTTAAATCTAAACTATGGAACTTAGGAAAAATGGGTGAAAGATCGGTGATAAAATCATTTGTCGCATCCTTATTCGAAGAAACTTAAACTCCTCATTCTTTCCGCCCAGTAAAGGCGTCTCTGAGTGACTGACTTGACATTCTGTTCCAAATTACTAAATAGTAATGGACAAAATTGCCACCTTTGGTCCAACTACCTATGTCGATCCATTTAAATGGCTCCGAAAATTCTCGCCTGAAATATATCCTCATTGTTCAGAACTTAGAGAGATCACAATTTCAAACTTAAACAAACAATTCTAAACAGACACTATCAAGTATCTTTTTTGCAATTATGCTGAGCGGTCCTTAGTGATGCCTTAGTGGCCTTTCAGTTTATTAAATCAGAATGATATCCGTTTCCTTTCCTTTCATGGATATTAAAAGTCCAATGGGTAAAGTATTTTAATTTGAACAAGATTTTAAATATAGATTGCAGACAATATATTTATCAAACTACTGTAAAATTAATATGGCAACACATTTTAAAATTTTAATTTCGCAATATTCACCTAATAAAAAAATTTGAATAATTAATTAATTTTATGCTATTATTAAGTTATTAATTAAGTTATGCTATAGATTTTTGCTTAGTTTCAAGAAAATATTTCAAAATGTTATCTTATAAACATAACACTGCTTCTACCTGACACAGGTGTTTAGAACAGCGACGATGTTGAAGATATATCTGCCGCTACTGCTTTCAGTATTTCTATTTTATTGTGTAAAAGAAGTTAACGGTTAGATCGGTTGCATAAATAGACGCTCACACGTTACTATAAAACATTTTAATGTTTTTTGCAGGTCAACCACGGAAGTGTTATCAATGCAACTCTTTTTACGATAAAGGATGCGCCGATTTCTTTGATAATCGAACTTATCCGCTGATTCCATGCAAAGATAACGTTACGCAATGTCGAAAAATCATACAAGAAAGTGAGCAGAAAACTTAATCTCAGAATCTACATACTTACATCTAGTATTAATTCTAATACGTTTCTTGCGATATAATAAATCCTAGAGAATGTATCTCAGGTTGCTGAAATGTATGTAGCTCCATAACATTTGACTTATTTGAAAAATAAGATAAAGTTAAATATTAATTATATCTAGTCTAAATCATAAAAACAATAACGTTGCAGCTTTTTATGAAGACCACTGGGATGTCAGGTATATCAGACAATGCGCAATTCATGGAGATGTTGGTCCTGCAGATGGCCGTTGGTGTAAAGAAAGAAGTGGGGGCTATGGAACCAGATTAAAGATTTGCCAGTGTGACAATAAAGATGGTTGCAATAGCAGCCCTGGTCTTTCAAACCTTTTCACCTTCAAACCATTAATTTTACTGCTTTTCATGTCGATTCGAGCCATTTTCAGGTTGCCCAATTTGTAAATAAATCAATTTTTGTTTTGTAATACAGTTTCTGAATGCTTATCAAATTAATGTTATACATTAATACAATTTGCCTCATTTGGTTGCATTTCTACACAAAACAACAGTGGCAACAGTTATTATGATTTGTGACTGCAAATTAGCTTGCACTACTATATAATAGTTGACAAAAAACTCCTCCAAAATTATGCAAAAGATGAAATTAGATTTACATTTTCTAGTCCATCCCTTTTCTAGTTAGTTATTATTTTTTTAATTTTATTGAACTCCTGATTAAATAGACATATTTCACTAGTTTATTTATGAGTGAGTCATAGTTAATTTATTGCCTTTTATTGAAATAGTATAGAAAGAACATTACTACAATATTCATAATGAGACCCAACAGGAAGGAAATTGTGCCCAAAAATGCATTTTTGCCTCCAAACCATTTAACATTTCCAATAATTATTTTTTTGCTACCATCAAAATGCCAAGTTGGATAAGCTGTGGTAAAACAATATAAATAGTTTGAACTAACAATACTTTTAAGAATAACATTAATGTTAATATCAATAATGCATATTTAGAAGAAAACTATTTTTGTTATAGAGATTTTATGAATGTTAATGTATAAAATGAATGTAGTGATGAGGCAATGATTAGAACACTTTTTACCATAGAGAATCCGCAGCATATAAGAACCCTTCAGGAGCCCCTCTGTAAATATTCCCTCATTGCCAATTATGCGGAACAATTTACGGAATTTTGGAAATGGAGCCACTTTCATCCAGACAATTAAATCCTCATTCTGATAGCCATTATTATTTATATTTGTCATATCCAATTCATAAATAGTTTTCTGCCAATTTAAGGGATTTATTGTGTCAGAAAAAGCTGTAGTAAAAAAAAACTGTTTGAAAGACAGAAATCAATGATTATGGCTTTGAAAACATGCCATCAGAATTATTTTCTGTGAAGCCAGGAGGGTTCATAAACTTTCTCCCTTTTTCAGTTATCCATGCTATGCCTGTTCTTCTAAGTGGCACATTAATTGAATCATTTCCAATATTGTAAAATAGTTGAATAGAATCTGCACTGCCATTGGCTATTTAAAAACTGATTTTAAATTATGAAAATGAGGAAAATTGATATAACCATTATAGATGCTATTGGCAATAGCCCCACAGGGCGATACTGCTTTGTTTAGCCTCACTGCAAAAGGTTCACATTTTTTGCTTATGTCAAGTGAGTCTAACTGAATTCCTAACTGTTGTTTATGATCCTGAGATTCTGTATATTGTCTATGATTTTGATAGAAATTTGAGAGCTCGTAATATATATAAACCTGTTTCTGAAAAATAATATTTTGATATTTTAAAGCCATTAAATGATTGTAGTTGCATAAAATGAATCCAAAACAAAATTTAAATTAGTAATGCATTCTTTGCAATCAAAATCTAGGTTAAAAATTCTTAATTGAACTGGCTTGTTTTATACTTATAAATAAACAAACACTTATCTATTTTGAGAACAGAACAAATAACCATTCTCAGATATCATAAATAACTGAACTCACTGGTATGGACACACTGAGGTCAAAATATATATCACAAGGGCATTGTTCTCCTGGATTTTCTAATATGTATTGTTGACAATTATCAAATCCAGAACTTGTGTCGGGGACACAAAGTGATTTGGTATAATCAATTTCTAATAAAATCAACTACAAATCAATAACAACCATTTCAATATTATTATGATTTATTTTATACATCAATATTATCATATTTTTCTTATGTCCAGGATTCTAAATTTACTTGATTATTCTCAAGTATGAGTACCATTCCAATTGTGATATATGACAAACCAAATATAACACAGAGCCAAGAAAAATACTTCATATTGAAGTGAGGATAACATCCTCTGCTCACACAAATAAACAGTTTTTGTAAGGTCACTGAATAAAATAAAGCTATCATTAATTCCAAGCAATCTAGGAAAAGCAATTAGTTCTAATAATCACGGTGCTTAAATCCATATAATCCTTTAATGAAAGCAGTTTATTTTCCCATAATTATAGCTCTAATTAATTAATTATAAGCTCTAATTATAACTAAATTCTAAAGTTTTATATGATATGTCTGCATCTACACATTTACTAGGTAAAGAACATGTTAACTTGCCCATAAGTTAAATTTTATCCGAATAGCTGTAGAAGTCGCTCTGCAACGCTAACAGTTTCAGTTTAAAATTTCATTAAAAAAACAGAAAGCGCTCAGGGTCACAAATACTTTAACTTATTATAAATAAATGCAACTAGTAAGTATTTAAGTTTAGGTATTATTTCAAAATTCTACCATAAGCCAGAAGCCCTCAAATCGGGATTCATGGTTTAGTTCGTATCTATTGTTAAATAAGCACAACCGCCCCACTAAGGTGAAGTTGCTCTCTTTAGTTCCATAATTAACTGATAATTATTTCAGAGTTAGTTTAATACTAATTGAGCATTTGGTAACCATTTTTCTTTGACCAAAATACTAGATTTAAATTTTAATATTTTGTTAATTAGGTCTATAGTAGAAGTTGAACTTTGAGGGCCTGCACAAGAATTTGGCAGGAGTTCAGAGTCTGCGGCAGGAAAATGGTTATGGGCCCCCTGATCTGAGTATTGTGTTGTAATTGTGTTTCATTTAGCCGATCTTGTAAGTGTCTTACATATCCTAACAGGAAGTGAGGGCACGTCTTATTCGGTCGTCGTTTGTATACGTAACGACCGCTGTCATGACGCCCCACGCGATTGAATTAAAAAAAAACAGGAAAAAGCAAAACTAAACAAGAATCTCAAGAATAATCTTTACTGAATTAATAAACAAAATAGTAAACTATCTAATAAATAGAGCTTAATATTTATTGTTTACTTATTTACAAGTATGATGGATAAAAAAATTAATCTTTTTGCACAAATTGTAAAAAAAGTGCGTTATAAAAGTCGTCTGCGTCGCATATTCTTCTTTGTATAACCATTGTGAAAATACGGTAATTTACTTTTAGTTTTTCTGGTATTAAATGCGATTTTCATGGAGATGTTTGGAATTTGGCTAGCGCAATATATCAAGCTTTTAACATGGCTAGCCTTACTCATACATATTAGCTCTCATGATGTATAAATAGTTTTACCAAAATGTCTAAACCGAAACTTAAACTAATTCTAAACTTCTTGTGTGGGTCTATTCTCTTTTGTCTAGTTGTTAACGTTTATTACTTCGCGCCCTCCCAGATTTTCGAAGAAATGAGCGCCGTCGATCGTGCTTCCTCGGAGTTAAATTTGTCTTTCCTTCAATATTTAACTTCGGAACAAGTAATGTTTCAATATTCGAAGAGCTTTAAACACTCTATTTGATTTCAATGTCCGCAGGAATTTGATAGTGGGGGAAGCTACCTCATTGCACGGAATGTCGATGTTTTTTTCAGAGCGAAAACATTCCGTTCAACGAAGGATGAAGTAACTTTAGTAACACATGGTTCTGCTAAATATCTCCCCCAACTTTTAAATTTGTCTCTGATTTGGTCAGGGCCTTTATCAGTATCCATCTTTGTTACTCAGGAAGATCTTTATCCAGCTCTACAAATCATAAGCATTATTATGACGTGTTATAGTCATATTGTTGGAAAGATGTCATTACATTTAGTTATTCCATATACTGACATTGTAATGAATGTTCCAACTTCTTTTCTGAGGGTTGCATGTGATGAACTAAGGTTTGACTGTTTTATAACATAAGCTGTACTCCAATAAACACATACATTTCATCAATCCAGAAGTGTTGCTCAAAAGCATTTGACATTTGCTGGCAATTATGAATTGCAAAAAGTGGAATACCCAAACAATTTGCTGAGAAATGTTGGTTTATCAGTGTGTAGCAATGGTTTTGTATTTGTAATAGATATAGACATGCTCCCTAGTCATGGATTATACCAACAGTTCCAAAGAATGCTTTCAATGAAACCATTTCAAAGAGTACACAAATTTGCATATGTTGTTCCAGTGTTTGAATCATCAGTGAAAGAGGTCATTGCAAACAAGGTCAGTCATTTGAACTTTCCGTCAGAGCAATTATATAAAAATATAAATGTAACATTTACAGTCTGATCTTTTAGTTCTTATAAGAAATGGCCTTGTAAGACCATTTTACAAGTACTTGTGTGATAAATGCCAAAAAGGTACAAACTATGAAAAATGGATTAACCTTGGGGACAAAGCAGATTTGGAAGGTGCTTATGAAGTTTCATGGAAACCTTCATGGGAGCCATTTTACATTCTACCATGGAATGCCCCAAAATATGATGAACGTTTCAAGCAATATGGTTTCAATCGTATCAGCCATGTTAGTATCTAATTAATTCAATACAGAAAATATTTTCTAACTGTTATTAAATTTTCAGACCTGTGAGGTATTTTTGTCAGGATACAGATTTATTGTCCTTAATAAAGCATTTCTAGTTCATGATGGATTCAAATCTGAACAAAAGTTTCACCAAAACAAGAAGAGTGATGAGACAAAAAATAGACTGAATTACAATTTGTTCCTAAGATCACTAAGACATAAATATCCTCAATCACCCATGAATTGTAATTTTTGATTGCTATTGACTAATATAATGTATCAAAATTAGCAGAAATGGAATATTTATGCATGATTCTTGCATAATGAAATTATTAAGATTTTTAAAAGTTTGGCTCAGGCATCTTGTAAAACTTGGATTTATTGTGATAATTAAAATTTCCCAATTATGTGTCTTGTGGAATGCCTGAAAAGTTCGCACTAGAGCTCAATGGTTTAATCATTGCCAAATTTTTTTTCTATGCTCACAAATCTGCCCAAATTTTCTATCATCTCATTTACAGAATTCATGTATCTGGAACAGCAATAGTTGCAATAATTGCAAATGTTTCAATAAACCTTTTAAACCTACTAGCTTTTTCAGAAATGAACATTTCTTGTTTTGGGTCGGTTAACTCATTTCCCTGACCCTAATACAACAAAGTTCCTTTTAGCACTTATATCCTGGGATGGATCAGCTACCTTTTGGGTCCCTTTATGCTGGAGTTTCACTTCTAAAACATTCAGCATGCCAAAAACCTCTCATTTTCTCTATTTATCAACAGTTACTAATTAATCAATTTTCAGCACTAATACTTCGAAGGGCATGCACCATTCAACAATCTTTAAAATCTAAGCCAATTTCTCGGTGTCTCGCAGATTTTTGTAATTGCCTCATAATATTGTCTTCTATGTGCCAATGGAAGTCAGTATGAGTTCAGAGTCTAAGCTGCTGACTCCTGCTCTATGTTGCCTACAAATGATAAGACAAGAACTAAAACACAACTTTTTATTGCACTGCAACAAGTGTTCGACTCAGCATGACACAATTAGTGGAAAAATTGTGCATAAACTTTAACAGTTGCTGGCTGTGATCTTGCCCAACTTTCCAGAGAATGTCTCACACACTTGTATTTTGGTGACAAAAAGCTGGCTAGTGCAAGAGGAATATGATATTCTTTATTTTGCGTTTTACTAGTGATGGCAAAGTTACTCGAAGTAACTATTTACAGTTACCCGAAGTAACTATTTACAGTTACCCAAAGTAACTATTTACAGTTACCCAAAGAATAAAATAACTAGTCACATTTACCGTGTCAAAGTGATTTGTTACTTTGGGGTAAAATTCAGTAAGTGTTTTTTATTGGAGATTCTCTAAAAACCAACATAAGGTGAAGGCTGCCCACGCTTTGCCATTTCTGGAATGGTTTTGATGATGTTTTACTAGTGATGGCAAAGTTACTCGAAGTAACTATTTACAGTTACCCAAAGAATAAAATAACTAGTCACATTTACTGTGTCAAAGTGATTTGTTACTTTGGGGTAAAATTCAGTAAGTGTTTTTTATTGGAGATTCTCTAAAAACCAACATAAGGTTAAGGCTGCCCACGCTTTGCCATTTCTGGAATGGTTTTGATGATAACTTCAAAATCTCTGCAAATGATCAAATAAGAAACTATTTCATGCCACATTTGACTCTGCAGTAAGTAATGCCACGTTTAGGCACATTTAATTCTTAATTCCTTTAAATTTCTGGCCCACAAAAACTGATATTGCCAGATGTTTGTGCATAAAAAGGAACAAATACAAGGGATGAGCAATCAATTTGTACTCTTTCATTGGAAAAACCATTTAATTATTAATTGCTTACATCATCAGTGACATCAGTAAAAAAAGTAATTATTGTTTGCTAATAAATGTAATTAATTTCTTGAGGTTTTATGCATTCTTTCAAAGTGTTTCTTTAAATGAGCACCCCTTCCAAATGCTTTGTCACATTTTTCACATTTAAATGGTCTTGCAGCTTCGTGAACTTTCAAATGAGCATAAAGTCCAGAGGAATGTGTAAAAGATTTCTTACATTCTTGGCATATGAATGGCCTCTCTCCTGTATGTCTTCTGGAATGAATTTTGTAAGATGTCACATCAATGAAATCTCGATCGCAGACTGGGCATTTAAAAGGGCGTTCATCCGAATGTCGTTTGCAATGGCTCCTCATGTTTGATTTGTATGCAAATGTTTTGTCACAAATACCACATTTATAAGGTCTTTCTCCAGTGTGAGTTCTAATGTGCATTTTGAGAGTATCTGATGTTTTAAATCCCTGGCCACAGCAGCTGCACATGTAGGGCCTGAAATCTGTGTGTTTTTTCATGTGTTTCATCATCACACCACGGTCATAAGTTTTCAGATCACAATGCTCACACCTAAGTGGCTCTATTCCTAAATGTTTGTTATGGTGCAGCTTAAGAGATTCTTTATTTTGATATGATAGTGGACATTGGTCACATTTGAATGGTTCCTCATCTAAGCTTTGAGATATTTTACATTCAAGGACAGGCTTGCTTTGTCCATCTGAAAAGTACAAGCTTACTTTAAATTGATTGCTTGTGTTATATAAGAAAGAATAGGGTATCAAGAGGAAATTTGTCGATTGATGATGATATATTTAGTGAAGTGAATAAGTAATATTTATTACCAAGAAGCTTGGGGTTTGAAGATATCTGCTTCATTTCCTCACAACCTTGGCAAATGCTCTATTTTAATAAGTTTAATGAAATAAGATGTTATGTTTCTATACAAAATTTACAATGAACTTGCAATGTTCCATAGGCACAGGCTGAATATTCGTATTTTGAAATCTTCAAATCATTCCTTGACGTATCTTTATCATTCAAGAGATTAAGCAGAATGATTTAGCAATAAAATTTTATTAAAAATAGTATAGAAAATATTTTGCGAATCTCAGATTTTCAAAGCATTTTCTAACAGTGAAATTGATTTCTAATTTTAATCGAGGCTCACCAAAGCTGCCCACTTTATTATGATAAAGCTTTACATAAATACCTTCCAAATCGGTTAATGATCGAGACAAATCTAATGAGTTCCGCATTCTACATATCGATTGTCTATTGAACTTTGGTGACAACACTTGTTAACATAACATAATAAATGAAAGTAAATACTTATTCGTGCTACAGGTAAATGATCGATAGGGAGAATTAGCATTCATCACCTTCCAAACTAAGTCTTGCACGTTATCATCAAGACGCAAAACGTAAAATCACGGTGAAGCTATTCGTACAACCTATAAATAAAAAGTGTAAAAAACGGTAGCACCCAACCTGACCAAACTTCACAAAGACATATGAAGAACTGATTTTTTTTTGTATTTTTTATTTTGCTTAATTTTGTTTTAAACAAATCGCCTGAAACTTGAAAAGAAAGGATATCCTCATGAACTCAAACTCAGTAGTTTGGCATGAAATAAAATGATATAACATACAAAATTTAATAACATCGAACCTACGTTCAGCAAGTCGATGCTGAAGTCCACGCTGGGACTAACATCTAAGACGTCCAGAAACTGCAATACGTATGCTAGATTTACAAAGCCGTGCAACTTGACCTCTTTGTCCCTGGTTGTCAACACGTGACAACGGTTGTTTCGATACACTCGTGGAATTCGATGCGGCCGTTGAATAAGGATCGGTCCACTTGCACGAAATGTTGACTATCATGGCGTTGGCGCTGCGAGGCAACGCACCAAGGATGATCAAGAAATCTTGTAGAAAATGTAGAAATCCTGATCAAAAGACATAAGACACAAAACACTTAAGCCATGCGAAACACCGCGACAGCGCTAACTTCCAGAAACCCAGCTCTGACCAACAGGTGACCTCAAGCCCGAGGATCATGCAGCAGCGCCGAGGGCAGAACAGCGCTTTAGTCGCCCCAATGTCGACATTCTTGACGTATATCAGCTCACAAACCGGTTTTGTATCTCCAGGTAAGACCATCCCCAAAAACAGCAAGGCAATTGGAACCCAAAGATCCCTCAAGCTAGAGTCACGGTATTACGACCTTGGTTCCAGTGGATATTCGTCGACGCTCAGACAACTGTAACCATCAATGTGACACTAAAGAAACAGAATCTTCAACACTACTAGCATTTATCAGCTCCATTACCAAGACACCAATCACTCGTCTGCATCATAAAGATCAGTATCACCAAATTGCTGGACCATTTCCTGTCATTGAATAACTGAATAACATCAAAGCTTAACAGTCAGCTACAGTATTATGAACAATTTATGAAGTATTCTTTCACTTCTAGCTCAAGGTCTAAAACGTTTTGTTCAAAGTGATATTCAACCAAACATAAAGAAACACAGCAGTTGTAATCATTCTGATGATATAATCTCTTGTTTTCACAATATGTGTTAATGAATAATTGTCCAAGGAATTCTATGGCTCCAGTGCTAATGGCAACTCAGTCTTCTTACCCAATATTTGAATGCTGCAAAATAATTTTTAAAAAAGGATAAAAATCAGAATGCATTTTTTATTAATGTGATAATAATCAAATAAAAACATTATTCAAACCACAATCTCATAAGATGGCTTGCATTTTCAATTTCCTCAGAACTGCCTTGAATTACAAAACTGCAAGTAGACTTCCTATCATCTATTTTCAATTCTATAATAGTGTTTGATTCCTCAGAGATATGATCCATTCTTGAACCATTTTCTCCCATTACAACTGGCAATAGCTAAAGCAAAAATGAGAAAAACGATAAGAATTGGAGATATGACACACCAAACTCACTAGTTTATTAATTTACATGAAGCGGGAGAACAAATTCCTTGCAAACAAGATCACAAACAAAGTCTTTCTTCTGAGAATGAAGATGTGCAGTTGTAGATTTTCTTAAAAACCAATAACTAATCAACATAACCAACTTTAGAATAAGAAAGAGGGAATTTTCTTGATTGAATAAGCAAATGAGCTTGATTTAGTTGCTCTAAATAAACATCCTTCATGCTTGAAGTTTCTGCAAATGACATCTAGAAAGTCCTTTCCACAGAATCAATTTTGAATTTCATCAATTTCTTACCCCAAGTCTCTTTGCTAATTATTTTCATATTTGGTCCAGAAGTTTGCAATCTACAAGCATCAATCACCAAAGAATCCACAAAATTCTTAAGTAATAAGCATGTCTATTTCTAGGAAATGGTGCTTACGGTAGATCTTTGCCAAATCCACCATAATCTGAAGCCAGCGTGTTCTGAGCATTATCGGCATGATATGGTCGAACGCTTTTTTTAACAGAACACTGCAAGGTAGTGTAATAATAAAAAATATCAATAAATATTATATTGCTTACAATAAATATTTGCAAACCCATTTCAAAAGTCCATAAAGGTCATAGATACAATGAGATATGCTGCTTGGTTCACCTTTAACTTTAATT
Source organism: Hirudinaria manillensis (assembly GCA_034509925.1). Classification (NCBI taxonomy): domain Eukaryota; kingdom Metazoa; phylum Annelida; class Clitellata; order Hirudinida; family Hirudinidae; genus Hirudinaria; species Hirudinaria manillensis. The sequence continues at coordinate 6,100,476 of CM067528.1, read as the reverse complement.
ACCCTCTCAGATGACAGTGGACAATTAAGGACATAAACATCAATAAGGGTACTGGATGACTTTAAAAGCAAATAACAGAGTACATAAATTTTAATTTATGAACTAAAGTTTTATGCAAATTTGTTTAAAGGCTTTTGAAGCATTTAATCAGAGTTATCATTTTCAGTGTAATGTTACAATTACTCAATTATTGTGCACCTAATTTAGATAATCAAATTAATTCAGAATATTAATGAATTTTATTGAGCTTACATCAGATCTGATTAGCCTATGCTTTTATCTTATATTAACAATACTATAGTGGCATTCCAACCATGTTTTTGATGTTTTGTTTTTGTTTGTTTTTTCCAGCCTTACTTTTAATGTAGATATAAATATAACTCATTGGTAAGCAAAACTATATGCACAAACCTCTAATATGCTGTTGAGATGTTCAATGCTATGAGAGGTTAGGTAATTAACCTGATTTTCATCAAGAAGCCAATTTACACCAGATTCATTAACATTTGATTTCTGTTGATATAAAATACATTATCGGAACATTTAGCCAAAATTCATGAAAATTAATTTACAAATCCAATGAACCAAATATCACCTGGGATGATAACAATATGTCTTCCAATGCTGAACATAATGTTCTAATATCATAACCTTTTAAAGCTAATACTCTTTTAAACAAAATTAGCTGTTACATTAGGCTAGGAACATTTAATAATAAATAACCTTTCTTGAGTATAACTGCCACAGATAGCTGCCATAATAGATAACTGTGTGGCAAAACAAGTTAAACCATAATTAATAACAAATAATACAATGGCAAATTATCTGATAAGCAACAGTATAAAATCTCACAACAAACCTAGAAGTTGGTACTTCTACAACAGATTAATGTAAATGAAAGGAATACAATGAAAAGATTGAATAAAGTGCTAATGATAGGACCAGGTTGCTAACATCAAAACATCAGTATCACAGTGATAGTATCACCAATACTTTTTGTGAAAGTATACCAATACTTATGATTGGGTATCAGCATCGCAGATTCTTTTGAATCCAGGTGTTGTTATTGCTGACAGTTTTTAAGAGTATTAACAACACTGGATGGCATTCCTATCCAAAAATTCATTTAATCTAACCAAAAGAAAACCGTAAACTCACATCTTTCTTGAGTCTGTTAATACAGTCACCTGTGATTTTGCTGGCTGACTGAAAAAATAAAAAATTCTTACTAATTGAAATGCCATTGTTTTGCAAATTTATAGATGATATAAATCACTGCTAAAATTTTCTCAACCAAGTCCTCACTCTTGATCTCTATATTCATTACTAAAGCTGAGAGCTCAAACCTTTACAGTACTGAGAAATGCAATCAAAAGCCTTAAGGAGTCAGAAGGTCAACCAAAATAAAATTGGTAAGATGAATGATGGAAGAAATGTATCACAGTTTGTCATGAAACTAAAAAATCAATACTTGCATAAGTGGCCATTGGACATGTGACAGTGAAAACTACATTCACAAGCCTATTATGGGTGTCAGTAGGTAGTTCCAAACAAAAGTTGATTAAAAATGAAACGGTTGAGTTTTGATAAAAGTCGACAGCAAAATTGTTCCTAGGCAAAAAGTTCTGGTAAGAAACAGTTTATAAAACTTGGTGTAATTTTCTTGGCCAACAGCCAAAAAAATAAATGAGGAACAATTGTTATATTATTCTACAGTGTAACAATATATAGATAAATTATTTGCCGCGATATTAGTGAGCTGTACGCTAACATTATCTTATATGTTATTATTCAAGATACTAACATTGGAACTTATAAGGAAACGCAATTCAACAATCTCTCGAAGAGTGTGATCCATCTTTCAAAAATTACGACTTCAAACGCAACCACAAGTCAATCTCAACAAAAACAAATAACGCAATTCCCATCAATTCCCGTATCCACCATTTACACAGTTCAAATAACGTTATAGATATTTCGATAATTAAATTTATTTCCCCCTTTTTCATAATTAAAAAATGTTTAATTTTGTTTTACTAATAAATAGACATTAAAATTGTAACTCGTGGAGGCACTCGCGGGACTTCCAACATGTGAGACTAACAACAAATTGCGTGAGCCCTAACTCAGGAAACTGCTTACCGTAACTCAAAACGCAGCAGTTCCACTGAACCAAATTTAAAAATTAAAACCTCAAACGAATCATGAAACTATCCTCTACAATTTCTATTTTTTTAATTTTCTTGCAAATCCACCTATTTTGTTCAAGAGGCCAAAACGACATGGACCTTTCCGCTGCGTGTTGAGTCAAATTCGAAACGCAGCAGTTCTACTGAATCAATTTTAAAAGTAAATACATCACACGAATCATGAAACTGTCCTCTACGATTTCTATTTTTTAAATTTTCTTGCAACTCTACCTATCTCCTTCACGATGCCAAAAACGACATGGAGTCGGAAGATATGACCCAGTTACATGTTTAGGAATAGCCGCTAGCAGATTCTAACTCGAAACGCAGCAGTTCCAATTTTAAAAATAAATGCATCAAAAGATCAGGAAATTACCCTATATAATTTGAAATTTTTAAAACGACGGTGAAGTTGGCAAGACATAAGCAAGAACTTTGAACTTCTACAACTTTTGAACGCAATGAGATAGAAACGAAATTTCACCGTCGTATTTTTAAATTAACTCCATTTATTAATTTTATTTGACCCAAAATGTTTCTCAATTGCACGCGCCCGCTTCTAACGGTCATTATTCAAATAAATTTCAAATCTTGATGTCGCGCGTACATAAGTGGCCATTGCCAGAAAAACTTTCCCCTTGTTCTGCTTGGATTTGATTTGACGGTTTTTCTGTGATACAGAGGTGCTTCTAATTTTTTGAGTGATTGACGATAGTATAACGGTAATCTCGATCGATTAGCCCCCTCTATTATCGCTCAAAACATCGGAGCAAGCATAGCTCCACCCCCCGTGCGTAATCATTAATAAATTGAATGATATGTTTTAAGAAAACATATGTATAATATTTTTTAAAAATACCTTAAATATTTTAAAAATACTAAATCAAACAAAACCCTAACCCTATCAAAAACCTGGACCCTATCCCTAACCATAACCTTATTCCTAACCGTTTTTCATTTAAAAGGCAATTAATCTTCGTCGTTCCCACCAACGATTTAGTAATGATATGCACGGGGGGTGGAGCTATGCTTGCTCCGATGTTTTGAGCGAAAATAAGGGGGGGCTTATCAATCGGGAATCCCTAGTATAACATAACTTGACGGTTTTCCCGTGATATAGAGGTGCTTCTAATTCAAATAATGTCGAAGCATATCTTTCTATATAAGAATATCAGGCGTACCAAGTTTTTAGTCGCTTCCGTCGTTGAAGTTATGAGTAAGTACGAAGGTAGTCCTTCCGAAATCATTCGGAAGACTTGCGAAGAACTTCAGATGTCTTGGTCCAAAAGGTCTAAGAAAGTACTGAGTGATTTGCACTACCGGCATTTTACGAAGAGAGATAGAACAATAAAGCGCACTTCAGAGGAAAAAACATTCTACGCAGATGGAATCGGCAACGACAGCGTGTCGATGGTAACAAAAGTTAAAACGAGTGATTTCATATGAAATATTATGGGAAATTTATCATTAATAACATTTACGCTAGATATCAGACGTATTGGAGGGGGAAGGTTGGATTGTTATTCCCGAAACAGCATATGCTGTAATAGAAGCTGAGAAAGAGAAAGTGGGGAATGTTACCCCAGAAACAGTAAGAGTCACCTTTGCTTTATAAATGTCTGTCATCATTGACTGGGGAAAACTATAATTTTAGATGTCAGGATGGGATGGCTCCATTGTGGATTGCAACGAAACCTCTGATCGGAAGAAAGTAGAAGACGACACAGTAACGCATAAAGCATTGCAAAAATCTATTCAAATTGATATGTAATTCAATTGTTTAGAATGGGTTTGACAAACCAAGGGTAATAACTCGGGCAATCGAACAGAATCCAGTGGCTGCTAAAATCCCCAAGGACAAGTGGCGTGAAATCCTGCAAAGCCGGGAAGGTCGCAGGCTGAAAGACTTGAGTTGGACAAATGTTGTCTCTGACATGCTCAAGTATTCGAATCCATTCTGTTCCTTCGTGTTCCGTCGGCACGATGTGGCAGTGCAGAGTTCCAAAAGACTAGGCAAGCTCTTTACAGCTAGTGGATCGTGTTCTTTTTCAGGTTTGTTGTTTTGACGTATTATGCATGTTTATTTAGAGTAAGAGAATGACAAATAGCGATATACTTAATTTTAAGGTTGCCCGGTGAAGTTCAAGTTTTACATCAATTCTGATAAACCATTCGAAGGAGTTGTTACATATTCCTCCGACATATGTATGCACTACGAGGGTCAAACCGTTAGAAGGCCAGTCCGGGGAAAGAAGCTGAGGAGAAACTTCGCCAAGGAACTAGAGAATGTTTCGTCCATCATGTTCACTGTCCGTAAGTTGAATGATTTGGCAAAAGAAGTGAAGGAACTTGGCAACAGAGATGGCATTCCCAGCATAAGAGTAAATACATTACTATATTTCTGTTTTGCCAATTAAACACTTATATAAATTAACATAACTTAGGCCTTGGATCAAATGCGGTACGAGTTTCGCAAAGAACAAAGGATCCACGACAATGAGATGAAAGCCCTGGATCAATTCAACCAGGAAAATCCCTCCGGCTGGACATATTAAGGGGCGTCGTGAGTTGTCATGTGTAAGGCGTACTTTGCAGTCTCGATTTGGACGATTCTATGCATGGCAGGGTTACCCATTTTATCGTTTTGAAAAGTTTTGTAGGGTCATCTGCTCATTTTGATCCTCCTCCCTCTCATCCGCAAAGGTCCACGTTTGGCTCTGCCTATACCCACCACTGGTGACTTTTTTTATGGATGACCCTTAAGCGATTAGCAGGCAAACTATAATTTTGAGAATTAACATATTTATAAAAATAACTTACTAACTGTCAACATACAAGATGTAATTAAAGTTTTGTTTAGATCTCGTTAGCTAGTAAATTATAAGTTTTTAAGAACTTAAAAAAACAGTGAGCCTCAATAATAAACCAGAAATCGCTTTAGCAGGTTGCATTTAATAACAAATTTGGTAACTAGCCGCTGGCTACACAAAATAGTCTCGAGGGCATTAGATGAACCAATTTAGAAGTTAGTCTTACTGGTCTGGATTTGAATGACAACTAATTTCTTGAGAGAGGACGCACTTTCCATTATCCGAGCATGGATTCTGAATCTAAGAAGTTAACATAAATTTACTAAATCCTGGCATATTATGCTTCTGTCTTATATAGAAATTATGATGGAGTCTCTTCGCCAAGTTTATTTCAAACTTTCCTTTTTTTGTGCAAAAAAAGATCTGTTTTTAAGAATTCCACTAAATAGACATTTCGTCTATTAGGTTTCTTACTTCAGACATCAGAGTTAAGATTCGTTTAGGAGGGAGAATCAAATGTTTATTAGTTATTGGTTGTATATAGCGGAGAATCTAGGACAATAGGGCGTCGAGATTTGGAAAACGGAAAAATGTAACGCTGTGATCAAATTTTGAAAGAGGAAGAAAAATCTAAACGTGAGGCCAACAACTAGCCAAACCTAAGTAACCATTAAATTTAAAAGTTGAATCTGGCTGCACGACTTAATGCATATCTTAAAACATTCGATTCTTTTTGAATCTTTGGGACCACGAGTGTGTATTATGGAACAAAAGGTGTCGGCCTGACTTTGCCACTAAATGATTTCTACCAAATAAATTGAAATAAATCAAATCATTAATGACATATGTGACCTCAGAAATTATTCCTGGCCATTTGTTGAACGTAAACATTTCAATGTAGTTTGTAATAATTTAATCGAATTCGACATTGATATTTGATAACATTTTTGTTAAATAATTGTATTTTATAAATTAAAGTGTAAAAAGATCAAATTAAGTGTTTTTGTAGATGTCGCGGGTTTATTTATTTCTCAGGACGATTTTGTTTTGCATTTTTTGGGAGCGTTGCGATAGCTCAGCTGCTTATATTTTAGTTTAGAGTGTCTAATAAGCTTATTCTCAGGTTATGGCTGCTTCGGTGCAAGGCTTGAGGACCTTTGGTGAAAAACCCAAACCATTTCAAATCGATGATGATGGAGAACTCTATTATGTCGGATCTGAAGTATGCCAGCCTATTCATTGATTCTAGATATTCGTTTGATGATTATAAAATGAGGCAGTAGAATTTTCGAGTTCTCTATGTATCTAAATTTAAAGAAAAAACGAATGTTACAGCACTTTTTTTAGCAAGCCAATTAGATTAGAAGTTACTCCGTAACTAGATTATTCTGACCCAGAATCAGCTTTTTTAAATTTTACTCTAGCATTTATATATCATTCTCAATGGCAGTTTCCAGCAGTGAAAACATGGGTTTTGAATTCAAAACATCGTGTGATATTGAAACCACATACCAAATTATTGCATACAGTAGAAAATGGTTCACATTAAATTAATCCTTTGTTACTCATTGAAAAAAACTTATGATTAATTTTGAGTAGGTTGTTTTTAAAGTTCGATGTTTTCTTTTTTTCTTCTCATGGTTTGCTATGATCATGAATGACCACCATATAACAGTATCATTTATAAATATGTCAAAAACTGAATCAGTAAAGTTATCTTTTGACATTTTGAAAAATTTGATCTTATGCTTTGTTGCTTAACTTCTTTGCATGGAAGATCATCATTTATTTCACTTTCAGGTTGGAAACTATCTGCGGATGTTCCGTGGTTCCCTATACAAAAGGTATCCTTCCCTGTGGCGAAGGCAAATGAGTGTGGATGAACGGAAAAAGCTATGCCAATTGCGTAAATTGAATAGCTTTCTTTTATTTAATATCTTCTCTACTTGATTGTATTGTTTCTTTTAGTTGGATTTGGACAACATTCATTGGCTTCAAATATAACATTGTTGAAGGCTTCGGAAGTCGATGAAATTTTCGATGGAAAAGATGATAAGTACAAGGCTTTGACTGTTTCTTCTGATGTGAGCATACCAAGGTTAATATGCCACAAGTGTTATTAGAAAGTGTTATTTCACATAAAGTCATTGTATTGATTGACCAGAGACGTAAAATGCAAAAGAAATAGTGGATGGGTACCGACCATTCCAAGCAGCTCTCACCATTTGGATGCCGTTCCTTGCTCTACCCTTATAAATAGAAATAGAGTTAGTTCAAACAAAATCCGTACATACCCACTATGGTTAGTAATAAATGTAGAATCAAAATGTTATATTTTGTTCAGCCTGTTAATCTATTTTCCTCTCTTAGCTATGATGATCTAGATCCTTCAATTATTCATGAAAATTCAAGTCAATCAGAAGTGTTGGTGCCTATAAGACTAGACATAGAATTTGAAGGACAGAAATTGAGGGATTGCTTCACATGGAACAAAAATGGTTTTATCAGTTAATTTATGTTATTTCCTAAAATTCATTAATTCATTTTTCTCGTTTCTCAGAACAACTCATAACGCCCGAACAATTTGCTGAAGTGCTCTGTGACGATCTGGACCTGAATCCCACTCATTTCATTCCTGCCATTTCTCAGTCCATACGCCAGCAAATAGAATCATTTCCAGTAGATAACATTTTGGAAGATCAAACAGATCAGAGAGTTGTTATTAAGGTTAATCGAGGAATGTATGTGTGCTGAATTTAATTCATTTGAAAGCATTGGTAATTTCTGCAGTTGAACATACACGTGGGTAACATATCTTTGGCTGATCAGTTCGAGTGGGATTTATCAGAAAAAGATAACAGTCCAGAGGAGTTTGCTACTAAGCTGTGTGCTGAACTTGGACTAGGAGGAGAGTTCTTGACTGCTATATCATACAGCATTAGGGGTCAACTCAGTTGGCATCAAAGAACCTATGCATTTAGGTTTATATTCTTATTAATGCAATTATAGGAACCTTTTTTGACCTTTTTGGTTTTTGTGGTTCTACCAGCGAGGCTCCGTTGCCACTTATAGAAGTGGCACTGAGAAATCCTTCAGAAGCTGACCAGTGGTGTCCTTTTCTGGAAACCCTTACTGATGCTGAAATGGAGAAGAAAATAAGAGATCAGGACAGAAACACTAGGCAAGGAAAATCTATGTGGAGAAATTAGTTAAATACTGTTAAGTTACTGGTGTTAATGAGGAAAACATCAATCAATATCAATTAATTGATATTTGGCATAATTCAGAAATCATCTTTTTCAGGAGAATGAGAAGATTAACTCAAGCTGCTCCAACTTGGTGATTAATAATCAGCAATCCAGATCCAGAGCTACTTTTTGGCCATTAGATGACTCAGATTGTTTCCATTATATAATATTGTCTGAGAAGTGGGCAATGTTTTCAGCTAATAGATTATGCATATTTGTTCGTATCCTATTGTGAGATTCTTATGCGGGCTAGCTTGAAGGGAACAGAAGAAAAATAACTTCGATGGTGCCGATAAAGTTCATCGGTGATGTCGGTCGTGGTGGGGGTCGGTTTCGCTTCTTTCGTGGGTTGTAATTTTGTTCGTCGGTGGTGCCTAACTAATAATCTATTTAATCATCCAGTTAATGAAAGCTATTGGTTGGTCGCGTTTACACCTTTAAGCTAATTTAATGATTTTTGGATGTTTTGAAACTCACGCCACAGTCGAGTGTTCTGTGTTTATCTTGCTGTTGTTGCCGCGTTGCATAAGACTGTTTAGTATCACGATCATCTGAGGCAAAACCGGTTGGTCATAAGTTCATTTATAATGAATATAGGAGTTGTTAAACCAGCCGATGATGAGGACTTCAAAAGTCTTAAAAAACTCGCGGAGAGTAACGAGGGCTGGACAATGGTTTATAATAAAGATTCTCTCTGGGTTTGGACCAAGGCTAATGATGTTTCTAGCTTCAAAGTGTTAAAGGTTATTTGAATATATAATTTGTCGAGTTCACACAGTTTCAAATTGACCGCATTGCATTTAATCTAGGCAGAATACCATTAGCCTAAATTTGCTTTGCTTCGTAAATATGTTTATCTCTGCGCATGATTATAAATGCCGACAACAGTCACATTAATAAGTGATAACTTTTTAGATTAAAAGCATTTATCCAGATGTCAAAGTTTCAACTCTCTATGATGTAATACAAGATCCAAGTTATAGGAAAGTTTGGGACCCAACCATCATAGAGGGGCGAGAGATCTGTAGGATAGATGCTAATAATGACATAGGGTACTATGCCAGTTAGTCCATGAATAATTTGTAACATTGTTTTCAAAGTTATTCAATTATTTCAATTATTTGTAAAGTGCAATTACCAAAGCCACTTGCAAACAGAGACTTTGTAACATTAAGGTCATGGCTGGATCTTGGAAAAGAAAAGATTATTGTAAACCATTCTGTAAATCATGCTGTTAGTTTGCAACTTTCAATTATTTTAGCAATGGCAGATTTTTAGGAATATAAATATTTGTCGTTTTTTACACAAGCCATATTGGACTTGGAGTTTCAATCTAATGTTGTAATTAAAAACCAAGCATTCAAAAGAGTGGGCTCTGAAGTTCTTATTTTGATGGAGTTCATATTTTCCAATATCAAGGAGATAGGCTTTATAATAAATTTGCATTCCACACTTAAATTTAACTTTCTTCTTTCTGAAGAGTGTACCCCCAACAAAATCTTTTGTAAGGGGAATATCTTATATAACTGGCTATCTCATCAGGGCCACTTCTGACAATCCTGAACTGCTTGGATGTGAGGTAATATATGTTACTCAGTCAGATCCCAAAGGTTTGTTAATATTGGTTCTAGGACTGTCTACCCCAACCTAAACTGTTCAACTGAACTATTTGTTGTAGGAAATTTACCATCTTGGGTAGTCAACAAAGCCACTCAATGGCTGGCTCCAAAGGTTTGCTTTCTTAGATGATTTGCATTCTGATTGTAATGTTTCACATTACTTAAGATAAAACATTGCATTTCAGGTTATAAACAAATTGCACAAAGCATGTTTGGGCTATGAGGAATGGAAAGCCAAAAATAACCCTCAATTTAAGCCATGGATGTACCCACACCAGAGTGTACTCCCTCCAGTAAATAGTAAAGACATTCTTTGCTTTTGTAGTGATGATGATGGCATGGATGAAAACTACATTAAGGAAGAAGATGTCAAGGTGGACACCATGATAAGGCAATGAATTCATTATTTCACTCACTTTAAATCAGAATTTTAAAATCTGTTTCTACACGCTTTTATGCAAATTTTTCAACATCGTGTCAGTTTGATGACACCTTCAGCGATCTCATTTCTGCTTGACTACTTTTACCACATCTTGCTCTTTACTTGATATTGATATGTATTTAGGCTTGAGATTTCCCAAAGCCTCAATTAATGAACCAAGTTCCAAGATTTTAGGATTGTTACTGACATCCTGAACTGAGCGGTCATTTGATGTTCTTGTATTTCAAATGTTTAAAAGATGTCGTCTAATGTAGCCTCGTCCCAATGACTTGGCATCAAATGAAGAATGGATTGAGCCATCTGATGGGCCAATAAGCGACTTGCATCTCATTTTTTTACTTTGTTCTACTAGTTTTAATATTAGTTTATATTAATTTAAAATTAAACTGTTGTTTAAAATAAAGTTTTATTTCACTGATTTAAGATTTTGCAATAACAGGGTTTGACATCCTAAATATTGAGGGCATCATTGTGCTCAAACTCAGGAAGGTTTCATCAGATAATGTCTGAAATAGAATTGACAAACAATAATAAGAAATGTATTTAATTTAACAAAAGTACTAGTTCACCTGTGGCACTAAGAACTGAATGTTGAACGAACAATATGGTAATTCCATCACAAAACCTTTAACACATTTGAAAACCAGTTCAGCCCTTTTTAAGCACCATGGAATTGTCATTTCCTAAATTGACATTGGAAGCAATCTTTAACTGAGATTACACCAAAAGGGCACTTTCAAATTAACCTCAGTCATTTCATGGACCAAGAATAGAGGTAAGGTTAATGTAGTGATGTCATTCTGGAATGCAGTCTTGATGACATTTCTACATGCAATGATCACCGGATGGCGTGATGAAATCTCTCCTTGCAAAGAGTCATCCACAACAAGATGAAAGACTACATGAATTTCTGACAGATTGGAATGCCTTGTTATATAGAAGTCCCCTGTATTCATTCTTATTGGCAGAGAAGAGGCCTGAAATGGTTTGATTAGTAATATTATGTGGGTAATTAACATTTTCCTACTCCACAATATTTCACATGTATAATGAAATAAGATATTTGCACAGACTGGTCAGCACAACTTAATTCAACCTTAAACCAATGCCCTTGTGCAAGAATTGACAACCTTTTGATGACGTTGTGATTCAGCATGCCAATAACCTCTTATTTGCTTCAATTTAGGTTTAGCAACAATAGTAGTTGAACTTCTACACTAATGTTCCGAAGAGAATGCTAATTTTGCAGCATTCAACAAAACCAAGAAATAATTAATAAAAAATAAATGAAATTGGCCAAACAAGCTAAGTGGTGTGATCTGCCATGCAGATTTGAAGAAATTGATAATATTTCAACCATCTTGAACCAAACATTGAAAATAGGTATGCATACCAGGTCTGATAATTGTGCCTATACCCAGCTTCAGTTTTTGCAATCAATGAAGCAACCCAAAAAAATGGAAGACGTTGCAAGTGTACCTTTTCTTGTTGGTTAACTTTTAATTTCTCTGCATCCTTCAAGCAAGATGTAATTTTATCCATCTGCTGTTCCAAACTAGGAAAATGGAAGTCTGTTGATTGGTCGCAAACTTTGGCAAATTCTGAAATTTAAACTTGCGAACACTACTTCAAATCTACAAAGAGGACTAGTATTCTGTGAACTGTTCTTTCTTATATCAAACACTAACAAATAAAATTATTGTGCTTTGTTATGGGTTCATAGTATTGGAACAGAGGATTACATAGTTATATAATATGCAACTAAGCAAGTAATAATTTAGCCTAGTCAACTCATGTGGGGTTTTAAGTACTTTGACTTGTTTTATTAACTCACTCAGTACTTGTATTATATTTCGTTTAGTTTTACTATTATTTTTGCTTCATTTTATTTATTTGATCACAGTCTAGGTTGAACCTATTTGGCATTCATAAAGGATACTGAAGGCAGTTAAATAATCAACTAATTGTAACGGATGATCAACCATAATTACAATAACACTTTAGAAGTGCAAAAACATAGTTCACCTCTTTTTATGCCACTGAAGGAATTGAGTCTATTGTCCACAAGGAGAACTAATCCACAAATGGCATGAGAATAAAGAGAGATGGCAGTCTGGATATGCAAGCTAGATGGCATCCTGTAGCAATAGCAATTTGAAATTTATAATAACTCCTTGTAAATGTGATTATTGTTGTCAAGAACTAACTCAGTAATTTGGAGCCTACACAAATCAAGAACATTACAGCTTATTAATCTCAAATTGTGAATAGTCTTCATTTGAGCACCTTCAAGAAAGTCAGCAACATTTTAAAATCTGCATGTGAAACTGTCAATGATGCAAGCACTATGAATTATAAATGCAGACCTAAATGAACTGTGAAACTCTCTTCCCTTCGTGTGTAGCCCGTCGATTTTGCAATTTCTGGTGATTTACTAAATACTTCCTTTTGATCTATTATCTTTGAACTGAAAAATATTAGGCAATAGTTTATTGGCATAAAAATGGAACAAATAGAAAAGTGAAAGCAGCAATAAAAAACCCATCATCTCCTGATGTGTGTTCAATTTGCAATCTTTCATATAACTTCATCACTTTATCTACATATTGTCGCTTTTGTTTTTCCTTCAAACTACAAATTTCGCTGGTCCATCGACTAGATTCCATCTAAGAAAAAGATTAAGCAATAATTTTCACAGACTAAGAACAATCCAGTCAAGAAGAAAATTAAGCATTGAATTTGGAATACCTCCGTCATTTCAATTTGTTTCTTTGCGAGCTGATTAACATGATGGTCATCATATTTTATACCAACATTTAATAGTGCATCCTCCATTTCCTCCCTACATCTTTTCAAAAGCAAGAATTTTGGAGGAAACAATAATTATGATAATAATAATAATAATAAGTCTGGTGCCTACTTTTCCTCAACTTTTGCTGTATTTTCATCTTTTTGTAACAGCAGTGCTGACACTACCAAAGCATAGCTGTGCTCCAGTTCAAGAAGGTAGTTAATGAATTTGGAATGTATTAAGGAGTGGTACACATCAGAAAATATTGTTTCATTAGAAATAAGCTCCACCTTACTAAACTCTAGATGTCCCTAATTCAGAACACAACAATTAGAAAATTAAACTTTTAAATGGTGTAGCCAGACCTCGGTGAAGGATCTTTTCCAAAGTTCTGACGTTGATGTTGCACTTATTAGTTTCCTTAATTTTATTTCTGATTCTTCATCTTGTATTTTATTAGTTTGATGCTTTAAAAAGTTGAGCAACCCAACGCACAGGTCTGAAAAAGCAAAACTGCCTACGTTAATCCAAAGCACCAAATCAGCTTAGTTATAAAAAGTGAATGCAATAACATTGGAGGCATTGTAAAAGACCAACCCTGAAAATAACTAGGAGGTATTTTGTGACATTGAATTATCCTGGTGCCCAGCTCATACAAACATTCGCGATTAGAAAATATTTCGTCCGCAGAAATCCTCAGCAAAAACTGCTTACTCCCATAAACAAACTTAAAGATAAAAGTGTCTTCCATAGACTTTTATTCGGAAATAGCCTCAATACAAATTCTCAATATTTTCGTGACCACAGAATCGAAACCTTATAGACGATGACCAAAATTTGAAGTCACTTATTACTCGTTAGGAGAGAATAAGTGTCTTCTCCCTCAATTCCCTTAATTTTTAAATTCTGAATGCTCCACTGATTCACATTTGCAAGTAGAAAAAACAAAAAGCTGCCCGTTTGTAAAAAAAAATCCATCAAACGCGAACGAAATCGTTTTCTATCAAAATCAACAATATCTAGATAAGCTTGAAAAATTAAAAAACAAACGAATTTCACATTTAGAATGTTTTTTAACATTTTTTCAAGTTTATTGCCCCTTTGCCCCCCCCCCCCCCCAAATTATGTCGGACCAAAACGGTCAGAATGATTCTGCTGTTTAGGACAGATTCTCCAATGGTGTGGCATTCAGCAAGTATTGAGCATGAAACGAGTGTTTCGGGTAGAAATTGTAACTGACCAACTCATGCTTATGAGCTGCTCAAGACCAACTGAAGCCCTGCCACTATTTCCTGAGTTGTCCTTGACCTGCTCCACATATTCATTCTATCGTCATGATCGTCCCATGACTTACATGATTGCAGTCCGCGATGTTCCAGTGAGTCCCCAATTTGAATGCATATCTCTTTGAGATAGCAAGTGATAACTCGAGCTAGATCATTTTGATCTCCGTAAGGGCAAACTTAACTCACCGTATTTTTGAAATTTGTTTATAAAACGTAGCTCCTCCCTTCATGAATATATCAGAGTTTGGAAACCATGTCGACACACTTTAACCTAAACCCATGGAACAAAAACCACGCAAGGAGGAGAGATCTTGGATGTAAAGAAGGATGGGACGAAAGTGTCATTGAACTTTAACGGCGTAAGAGATAAGGATCATATGTTTGTGAAAGGGGACTTAACTCTGAATGATTGTCCTCCTCTTGATAAAAAAGGGTGGAGACTGCGCCTTGCCGAAGCACACATCAAATCCGGCAGAGTTTGCCTCTAAAGAACAAAGTTGAAATGATAATCCTACATATAAATCACTAAATTCATTTTGAAGTCCGCTAAAATTAATAAAATATATGGTTTATTGATTTAAACATTATTTTAAAAGGAATTTATTACACGATGCTTTTATTGAAAAACAGTTACTGATGGCTTGTCGCATGTTTTTGAAATTTTGTTTAGCTGACGACTTGGTTCGGTCTCGGTGATTAGAGACTTAGTGTAACTCTATTGAACTTTATATAATTGATTTTAAAATGTTGCCAGTGTCTACCGTGAGTTTGAGTCTAATTCTTTTTATAATGATTAGATAATAGAGCATCAATCTTATAGAAATGGATTATACGTTTATTGAGAGTTATCGGTATTTTCAGGTGGTAAGATTTTTAGTCACTTGCTAATATTTGTAAGATTATAGTTTTAGACTATGTTAGGACAATGTTTTTATTGGAGACTGCAGGAACGGCATGAACTATTTTAATGAAAGTGAGTCTTTACCCCTTGTCATTGCTTCATTACAAAATCTTTGGAAAGCATTTTGTAACATTGATATGACATCAAACTTAAAGAGATGATATTCCGTAAATACTTATAATTCATGTAAATGTATAATTTAAACGCTAGAAAATATATTAAGGCATAACTCACTTATTTCAGCCTCCTGAAATGTCAAAGTTTTCATAGATCATTAGGAAAATTCATTATCTATGCAATGACTTATCACATGGAGAATTACATGAGTGGAGAGATACACAAAGCTTCTAAAATTTCTGAGGACACAGCAGTTCTTTTTCCTGCCAAGCTTTTCCGAGCAGCAAATGCCAGAAGTGGTCTTATTGAATGGTCAGATGATGGAAGTGCTTTGCGTGTGAACAGTCTTACATTTGAGCATCTTGTCATGTCCTTGCACCCAAATCTCGTGGAAATTCCAAATTTTGCAAATTTTCGACGTCAAATGAGAGCATATGGGTTTGGTTGGTCACTTCTATTTGGAGACATTTTTGAATTCAGACATACCTATTTCAAAAGAGGCAGGCCTGATTTATTGAAATGCGTCTTAACAAGGCGCAAACAAATCAAATTTGATGCTGCTAGATCTTATTTGCACAATCAAAGGAGCCTGAGGTTTGAGCCTATTTATCCAAAAGTTAAATCTTCATTTGGTATCATGAAGAGGCAATACCACAAGAAGCAAAAGATCAAGTCATTTAATTCTGGGAGGCTGCTGCTGTCACAAGAAATTCATAGTTACAATAAAAAAGATGGGATTCTGGAAGACATTCTTTCAACAAAGAATTTGAAGAGCCATGCTACCCTTCCTTTAAGGCTCACTGATAGCATTGATTTTGAGCTTTATCACAGTTGTTTGAGTTGGTTCTTACAACAAGACCCAATGTGTGCAAGACATTACGAGCAGGATATGCTAATGGATTGCTTAAGTTACATGACAGACCTTGTGAAAATACCAATTTACTTTTATTAATCTATGATTGCTATTGAGCTTTTGAACATTAAGCTATTTGAATATTATTCGATTATTTTTTATCGATACTTTTCTTGGAAAGTGTTTTATTAATGATCACAAAAATATATATGTACATAGAAAACTAAGAGAATTGCTATGTTATTGTAGAAAATCAGTATAACAGAGGATGATAATGGTGATGATCAAAGCAGAAAAAATGTCACACACAGACAAAATTCACTAACAATTTCAAGAGGCACAATAATGGTAGGAAGAGGATGAATAGATTTGTTGTTATATGGTTTGCAGCATTGCAACCATCTGAGTCATCACAGTAGCACATTTCTCTCCAAACACCATTATCTTCGTATGTCCACCTGCAACCCCAAGCAACTCCAGTGTCTGACCTTGATCCGCATCTCCGTGTCTGCTTCATCCATCCAAACCCTGTTTATTGTAAATGAAATAATTTCTGAAAGTGTTAGATTTGAACCTGAAGGAAGTTAGAAATCTAAACTTTGTTTAACTCACAGCCTGGACTCTGTCTTGTTATTTTTAGGCAAAATGTACCAGGTGTTCTGGTTTCAAAACTCTGGCAATCGACCAGAGCATTGATGTTTCTATCAAAAGGTTTGCTGGTCGGACAAGAGTCATCTTCGTTGCTATCACATTGGTAACATTGTAGTCCATTAACTGTATATGCAATAATCTCATTATCAGTTCATGAAGTATTAATGAAAAGCTGAATAATATCATCCTTAATAATCTAAATGAGAACCTGAATTTATGACAGCTAAAAGTCCAATCACGGATACTATCAAGTGTTTTGTACGGGACATAGCTCTTACACCTGCCTTGATACCTGAGGTAAACAGTAAACAAAGGTGGCGAATTTTAAGACAAGAAATAGAATTCTAAAAAGATCTAAATAAATCACAGTTAATGAAATAAAATTATTTTAAATACCTAGTATTTGAAAAAGTATAAAAGGCCAAAAATCTTCTAATCAAGATAGTAGAATCATTGAAGCCGTTGAAAATTCATAATGTCTCGATTGACATAATGTCCTGATAACCTAATACTACATATTTGAACTAGAAAACTATGACAGTATTTTGGGTGAATTTTGATTAAAATATTTGCATCTCTGGT
The DNA here is from genome assembly GCA_034509925.1 of Hirudinaria manillensis. NCBI lineage: Eukaryota > Metazoa > Annelida > Clitellata > Hirudinida > Hirudinidae > Hirudinaria > Hirudinaria manillensis. Next base: position 6,082,987 of record CM067528.1, on the reverse strand, counting down.
GCAAACTATCGTTTAAAGATGGTGGGGGACATTTCAATTGGTGTATTTAATACAAAATTGATGGAAATGCTAAAATAGTGATTTAAATTTAAGGAAATGGAAATTTTGGTCAGCCATTGAGAAAAGTAGTCTCTGAAAATTTCTTCAAAAAAAAAGATCAATGGCCTAACTAAAAAAATATATCGGCGCGCCCCTGCTCGCTTTGATTCGTAATATTTAAACACAAATTTCATTCTTAGTCATTCCATCTCCTCAAACATAAGCTTACCTAACCTAAAATTAATTTTCTCACAAACATAGTAAATTTATTTTGCATTGAATTTTGTCGGCAAAAGTGGCATAATAGCGAGGGTGGCATAGTAGCGAAACTTGACTGTATTGGTAGGGCGCAAGGACCCTTTAGGCTTGAATAAGTGTTAACCTCAAACATTTTAAGGAGAATTAGTGTCTTTGGAAAAGTTAAAAATCTTTATTTCCATAGAAATATATACTCTAATAATATTATATAAATAATTTGAATGAAGTATGGAGGGAACCGAATGAAAAAGGCCTTTTCCTGGTCAAATAGATAGCCAGGCAGAGTTCTATTTATTCCACATATATATAACTCCAATAAAATTCTCCAAGTTCAAAGGCTTGGATGAAACACCCCCTTGGCGCGGTAATGGAAATAATATACTAGCTTAATTACTTATATAGGTTGATATTGTGTTTCCAACACGTCGTCATGCATCATTAAAATAAATTTTAAATAATTTATTAACATTAAAACTTGCTCATCAACTATATCTAGCAACTATTCTTTATATTTAATTCATGTTTAATTCTTTACGGTGTTCGGGGAGGTCGATCCTTCATTCCCACTTCCCATGTGCGCGGCTAATCATGTGGCTATGTAACATAAGCCAAAAAGGGAACAATATTTCACAAGTGCATATAAGACGCATCATTAAAACGCTTTTTAAGTCTAGTGAGAGGGAGAACGGCGTTTTAAGCCCAATTTACTAGAGATTGAACAAAATACAACGTATTTTCTTATTTCACAAGTTGTTATCATCTGACTAGATCTATTCTTCATCACTCGAGCTGCCTTCTGAATCATCACTATCGCTAGAATCATCGCCCTTAGGAGGATCATCCTCCTTTGGTTTTTCTTTCAAATAATAAGGTTTCTCGTCTTCGTTGGGCAACACTATTTCCATGCCCATTCTCTTGCGTCGTTCTGAAAATGTTTGTCGGAATGTTTGTCGGAATTCTATTACAAAAGAAGCCCATGAACAAATTCTCACGGTTGTCAATATTGCGTTGAATATATCGTGTCACCAAGATCTTCGCACTCCATGTTTCCATGACGATGTTCAGACGGAGCAAACTTTGGTTAAATTTGATTAACCTTGTGATTTGCATTTCATTTTGAACGCCCAAAGTCTGTGGCCTCTAAAATAATTTAAAATTATTTAGAGATAATGTCGGCGCGTTTTAGAGTAAAGCAGATGGTTAGAGTATTACATATTCCGATAAAAGAGATCAACGCAAATAATTCATGAAATGAAGCAAATTGGAAAAAATTACTTGGTTTGAAATCTTTAGCTCCGTTATGGATTGATGAATGTTTATTGCTTCTATTAGTAATACCAAACAGGATCCGCTGATGTAATTGGTCTCCAAATTCAATTCTTTCAGGGTTTTGTTGGTTTTCAAAGAATTTATCAAAACCTTCATCCACATTAATTTGATTAATAAGAGTGAATTATTTACTTATAAATTATGCCATTACCTTCACAACTTTGTCTGTAGCTCTCGTGTTAGCCATATACAGTTTGGTAAGATGTGTATTTTTCTCCAGCGCCTCGGCGATTTCACACAACTTTTCTATTTTTATTTTCTTTAAATGTTATAATTTGCATGTAAATTTATTATTTGCATTATACTTGCTATCGCAAAATGGTCGTTGAACAACTTATTATTTGAATAACCGATTATTGATTGATTAGGAGAAAGAGTTATACGTTTTAAAAGCTGGTTTAAGCTATTTTGAATAAAATGGATAACCCTGATGTTGTTTAAGTTGAATTCTTTTAATTCAGGATCGTCCTTCTTCATCTGATCCAGACACTTTTCCACGTCCGTATCGTTTGGTTTATCAGCCTCAAAATGCTTAAACTCTGCATAACTCGCCACACCTCAAGAAAACAATCGAAACATTACCCAGTGCTTTATACTTATTTTGACAGTTTGTTTTAAAAACTTACTTTGAAATCCAGACCCGTCGTTAACTTTTTTTCCTTCGACGAATGCTTGGTGATACTGTACCTGATTCAGCATGCCATGGAATCCCAGAATAGCTGCGTGTTGACGTGTTAACTTACCAAATATTTCCACAACGGATCAATAAATTTTCTTTGATCAAACCTGCCAAATCAACCAGTTCTGCTTCTGAGGCCTTGTTAAGGATTGCGTCCCATTCTGTCGACATCTTATCGTCATCGAGAAGCTTTATTTTTTCCTCGCTCTCTGGTGCCCATACCTTGCCTATTTTCGAACAATTTTACAAAAAAAAAAACATATTGTTTGAACAACTTTTTAAATCAATTTATTTTTTCTTACTCATGTCTCTTGAAATTATTGCTGAGCATCTGCGCTACCGTAGTGCGTCTAGTTGTGTTATAGAAATAAGCAATAGATGCAATATTTATTATTTGATATATTTTACAGGGATTAAGTGGACATTTTAAAGAAAAGTTTTACAATTGATTATCAACGCTGGAATGTCTGATTACCTCGCTTCTCCTTAGTGAAAGGTTTTTCTTCGTCCCAATCCTTCTCTTCCCGAGCTTTCTTTTCTAGAAAATCGAGAAGCCTTTTCCTGTTGAAAGGTCCAGTAGGGAGTTTATCAGTTTTGTAGCGACATCTGTCGCAAGGGGGAACCATCGAATCCTTCATTCCAATATAAATAAGTAAAATATAAAATGTAAATAACATTTGACTCACTAATTTCAATATAACGTAAAATTAATTTTGTATAAATTCAAGTTTTATAAAAACTCCATATTTGAGCAGAATAATTATATGAAGAATTAAGGTTTACTCTGCTCCAATAGGACAGTGAATAACCGTGATTTGTGCTTGCATACATTTTTGTATTCTATCATTCTATCTAAATTAACTATTATTATCCAATGACATTTACCACCCCAGCCGTAACAAAACAATCTGCTATAGTTCGACGCGCAGAAATCATGGACCTCACTGAGAATTAAGAAGAGAACCTTAGATTAAAAGCATCCGGGCTGTACGGTGTATAACTATAATAGTGTAAAGTCGGAGCTGCCAATAACATTGTCCCAACAACGAAAGAAAATAAGGAATCTAGAGGAATCCTATAAAACGCTTACAGCCAGCGAGGAAATCTCGGTGTGAATTTTGTTTCTCATTACCACTCAACGTTAACATTTCTCAAAATAAATTTTGAAGATGCCTAAGACTTTTTTAACGAAGAAGTTTCGTGAATTTTGCTACAAAATGATTTGCATGAAATCATAATATTTTTTACCAGTGGCCAGGAATTTAAAATTGGTCAAGTTTAGATGGTGGAAACCTTTTTTCTTTCTTTTAACATAAAAAAATCAATAACTTAAGGGTCAAAAAAGTCCGAGGGAAGGAGTCTACTGCAATAATGCTTTTCGTCTTGCATTTGTCACTGATATTTTTCAGAAATTTATTTATGAGATATCGAGATGAATACAATTTTTAGAAGAATTTGTAAATAATGGGTGAATTTGGATGCTTGACTCTTTAACGAATAACTTTAAAATAAAACATGTATGGTATAAAAAAAACCACGAGTAATTAAGAATGTTAATTAACATTTAACTCACATCTGGATCTATAAGTTCGGTATGCAGATCTTCAAGCTGCTCTGTTGTAAGTTTGGAAAGCAATTCGTCCAGATTAATATTCGCATAGGCTTTCACGTCTTTTGGTTTCTTAGTCGACATGTTTTGAATCAAAATGTTCTTAATTCGTTACAGTAAAATGCTTGAACAGGAATCGAATTTTTGACGAGATTCGTTACTTCCAGCCGAAACTTTTCTCGAGAAACAACGCAGAAGTCTCTACAGCCTCCACAGTTTTACTTGCAGCAGTTTTCCAAGCAATGCGCTTTGCATACGATTAATATGTAAACAAACACTCCTACAATCAACTCCTACGGGTAGTTACATCTGCTTTTAAAAACCCACTTTGAATTCAAGGTATCTTAATAATTCTTTGCGATATGATCATCTCTATCCGTAGCAAGTCCTGATCATCGTTATTAAAGTAGTAGCACATTACATTGTAATGATAATAGTGATTCAATAATAATAAAAACTATTCAATAACAAAGTGTAAAAAATGTGAGATATCAAATAATTTAAATAAAATAGTTATTAAAAAAGGTGAAATTTAGCAATATACATTGTAACTGACTCTATGCAAAATGGGATGTAAAAGAAATGATCTTATATAAATTTTGAAAGATATTAATTATTAGATATTAAATAATATATTGGGTAAATTAAATAAGTTTTAAATTAAGGGCCGGCAAACTAAAGCATTTAGATCAGACATAGCTACACCAATAATTCAGTCCGTCTCACTAGTTTTCACGAATAAATTTGTGTTTTACGATTTAAAGGTTTTTCGAAAGGCTCTCTCTCGTCTTTCGATCACCTATCTAAAGCGCTTTTAGGTTTGTAGCGCAAGCTTTCTTAACGCCCTGATATGACTTAGTGGACCAAAAGGAAGCTAGTAGAGACTAGATCAGAAGCCACCGAACCCCTATGTTAGATGGAGTAGGATGAATGAATTTCTGAAATTACAATTTCAGACTAATAAAGCGAGGTGAGTAATTAATCAAATGGCTCCCATTTTGTTTTATGTTTTATTTTTTAATTACAACTGCAAACTGTTAACAAAGCGATTAAAATATTAATTGCGAAAATGTCAGAAAATGCCTTCCAATGTTGCCAGAATCGAAAGTGTCAAAGTTCGTAAGCGTCAAATAAACGAAAGCTTGACGAACTGGACGGCGTCCGAAGTTTTTGTGGGAGTTGAACATATTTTTTATAATATGGTAGTGTGATTTTTCTTTTATAATCTATACGAATAAAAATGTAACTGCGTTTGTGTCTTATCATTTTCTCTAAAAAGTTCTTCACCGATTGCTTTGAAACTTTGACACAACATTTCGATCGATTAGACGAGTGTTTTTATATAGAAAATGTGTGCTTTTTTTCATTTCTTTCTTTTCAATGTAACTAGATTGAGCCACTGCAAAGAAATATTCAAATGAGAATGCAAGATGGAGTGAATATTAAGGCACATTTGAGACGCTTGAACATTGAAATATTTAGTATTTTTAACATTTATTATTTCGATAAAATTTTAGCTAAAAGCATAACCCGGGAGGATTTGATATTTTATGAGACATTTTAAATATGAGTACTTGTCTTGTGAATCGAATCTTTGTGAATGTAAACGTTTATTAATTCTTGTTTTCATTGAAGGATAATGAACTAAAATCATGCAGCCACCTAGAATACGACACTAATGCTTTTTAATTTGTGATTTCTGTCATCAGTGACGGATCTGGAACACTTTGGCTTAGTACGAACAGGAGAAAGGAAATAATAGTATAACAGATACTAATTCTTGATTTTATGAAAATATTATCTTTTCATAAAATCAAGAATTAAGAGGCAGAGGGACCTCAGTTTTTGAAAATGGCCCGGATCTGCTCAAAACTCGGATTCTAATAGTTTCCATCGTTGACTCACGTGGTTAATCTCTAAAAACGCAATACAGTCATAAGACTATTAAAGCTAATAAAACGTAGTCTTATAATATTTTGGAACCAAGTTTAGCATGTGGAGAACCGCATTTAGAAGTGAGAAAAATGATTGATACCATTAAAGTCTATTATACTACACCACAATCTTTTGATTGAATATTTATCTTCATTTGTTTTTTTAGACACTGGTACTTTACATATTCTGCGATTTTTGTTGTTCCCTTAGGAAATAAGATCCCCGAGCGGCCATATATTCGGCATCTATGGCAAATGCAATGCTGAGGTGGTCTTCCTAAAATATTTTGGAAGGGATAAATACATTTCTGCTTTGTGAACTTATCCATTATCCAAGTTAAGATATATTGGAACAAAATGCATGACATGGTATTATAATGACAGTTTAATTATTGGTATTGATGCTGTTAAGAGATGCTATGGTTTTAGCACAAACATATTTTAATCTAAATCATGAAAATAGCAGATCTCGTCCATAAGAGAACGTCAACTGTCTATTTTTTAAAAGTTTAGAAAAAATTAATTTAAACTGTTTTACTTTTTATAGTATAAAATAAATTATTAATGGTAATAAATCTCTTACGCGCTTTTCGAGTTGCGAATTGGATAATGCCTGGTGACAAGTTTCGAATAGAGAGGGTGGTGTGGTTCGGAAACACATGATACAGTGTCGTTAGCACTTTTTGTTTTTTGTCGTTTATCTGCGATAATTTTTCAACGTAAAGGTTCGGCTTGCTTGGAAAAGATGGTCCGAGAAACAGATCCCCAAACCGAAGAGAGAATGTTAACCAAAGGACTCAATTTAGAAATTTGTTATCTTTCTATTGCTGGCATGACATGTTCTGCCTGCGTATCCAATATAGAAAATCAGTTACTCAAGAATGGTGGTAAGTATTACTTAATGATCTTTTTATCAACAATGATATAACTTGAGATGGATTGCGATGCATACAGTTAGATTATGTTTCAAATTCATAATTTGGTAAGGCAAAGTAATTGTTGTCTTGCTAAAATGATTATGGTTACGATTTAGATTTTAGATATTACATTATACTTGAAGATGCAAAAATATGAGATTTTGTTATTTTTATAAATTTTTGTATCTATTTTTCTACCCACCAAATTACTAGTTGATTAAGTAGATGAAATTAATCCATGATGTTTTGATTGTCAGCTGCTTTATTTAATTTAGATCTATTGATCAATATTGTATTGATTAATCAAATGATGATAATTATGTTTACTTAGAGCATTATCATTTTTGGTCTGGTCATTAACTTAAAGTAGCTTAGTAGCTTGCAAAACAAATGATTAAATAAAATTTCTTAATAAATGCTGTAGTGTTTCAGCAAATTAAAAAATTATTTTGTGTTTATTTAAGATCATTCTCTTCTTTCTTTAGGAATAAAATTAGCTAATGTAACTCTGATGACAGAAAAAGCTGAGGTAAAATATGATCCTGAGTTAGTAGAAGCATCAGCAATTGTTGATCTCATTAATGACCTTGGTTATGATTCACAACTCATTGATCATAAAAAAGTTGGCCAAACATTTATAGAAATTGCTGTAAGTTTCTCCTTGGTTTTTCTTTTCATCCTTAAATAATTACAATCTATAACTGCAACAATAGACAACAGTAGCAACACAAGTATTATTTTAATTGTGATGTTTTTCCCAAGATTGAAGGCATGAAGACTGAAACTTGTGCAGCAGATATTGAAAGCAGTTTGATCAAGAGCAAAGGCATTCTTTCAGCCAATGTTTCATTTGTTAACAAGAAGGGGCAGTTCTACTATGATGCTGATTCAACTGGTGCAAGAGATATAATAGAGCATATAAATGTCTGGTTTTATTATTAATGCATAATGTGCATAAAGTTAAATAATCTTAAACTATTCAATAACCAATGCCAACTTTATTTTTTAAAGCGATTACAATTTTCTGCCTCAGTGATAAATGTGGAGAAGCATAAATTGAACATCAACAGGCATCACGAAAAAACTATAAAGTATTTGACATTCTCTATTTGTGACTTTCTTTTGGATGATAATTAACTCATGAACATTATCAACAAATGTCAATACTATTTTTCAAAGGTGGAGGAATTCATTCCTCTTTTCCCTGTTGTTTGGGGTTCCAGCAATGATCATCATGTTTGCATTCATGGCCACCATGTCTCATCCCGTGTGTCATCCCAGCAACTTAACAGAAATAGTCGGGCAATACGAATGCCACGATCCGAACTTGTTGTTTCCTGGCATATCTCTTGAAAATTTTTTACTTTTTCTCATTTGCACTCCATGTCTGGTATGTTTCCATATTTTTCTTTTTACTTAATGCACTCTCACTCTTAAAAATATTTTGTAGGTTTTTGGAGGTAAATATTTCTTTGTCCAGACAGTCAAATCTCTGAAGCACTGTCAAATGAACATGGATGTCCTTATTGTTATGGCCACAAGCATTGCTTACCTGTATTCGCTCTTAATATTGGTCATTGCTTTTGCTCAAAGTCGTCCTGTCAGTCCAATGACCTTCTTTGATACTCCACCAATGTTATTCATTTTTGTTTCTCTTGGAAGGTGGTTGGAGTGCCTAGCAAAAGTTAGTTTCCAATTGGTTTGGATCGTTATGCTCCATTTGTTCTGTCTGCCTCTTAGTTGTTTAAGCCATTAAAATTGGTTGGTAGATTGGTTCAATAGATTCTTAATGGAAGGTGTAGTGCTGCAGTGGTACAGAATCTATATGAGTGGTGCAGCAATTTTAAAGTGCTATCAGATCATTTTGAGACAATTAAGATTGGCTTAACATAAATTTAGGCAACCTGTTTTTTAGGGACGAACCTCAGAAGCTTTGACAAAACTGATGTCACTCCAACCAACTCAGGCAAATCTACTGATAACAAATAATGATGGCTCAGAAGAAGAAAAGAATATAAGATTTGAGCTCATTCAAAAGGGAGACCTTCTGAAAGTGAGTTTGAGCTAGAAACTGAATTTAACAGATGAAAGTCATTTTTCTCTTAACTTTTATGGGTTTATCCGGGCGAAAAAATTCCAGTCGACGGTAAAGTGGAAAGAGGATCATCTACCTGTGATGAATCTCTGATCACTGGAGAGTCTATGCCTGTAATGAAGAATGTTGGTGATAACGTGATCGGGGGATCGTTCAATAATAATGGAACTCTAGTCATTAAGGCCACCCATGTCGGTTCTGATACGGTTCTCGCTCAGATCGTATCTTTAGTAGAGGAGGCCCAAATGAGCAAGGTTAGTGGATCTTGTCTGCAACAGTAGTCTGAGGTCGAAATGTATTAAGGGGTTCATTGCAATGGCAGGGTGAAAGCCAGGAGTTGGCAGACAAAGTTGCTGGCTTTTTCATTCCCGGTGTCATATCTGTGTCCCTTGTCACGTTAATTGTTTGGATCATCATTGGTTATGTGAACATCAATGCCATCGATCCTTCGTACATGGTTAGAGCTTTAAATTTGATCAAATTAACCAGAATAAATAATTTTTATATAACTTGAAATTAATCATATAATCAATTCATTATTATTTTGAACTGCCAAGTGATTTTGTTGATTAAGTTTTGAAATTGATGTTCATTCTCAGATTCATGGAAAGACAAACCATGAAGTGATATTCGAGAATGCATTTCAGTTTGCAATTTCTGTGCTTTGCATAGCTTGTCCTTGTGCTCTTGGACTTGCAACACCGACTGCAGTTATGGTTGGTACAGGAGTTGGAGCTTCAAATGGCATCCTCATAAAAGGTGGTGCACCCCTTGAGAAAGCTCACAAGGTAGTAGATGAGTTGTTTATTTAGATTTAGTTTATATGCTGATGTATTCTAATTCCAGGTGTCTCTCAAATATTTTTAAAATTGAAATTATTTATTTGCTCTTCTGCATGAATGATGAGAAATCATAATTGAAGAACCCATTGCAGTTTTGATTTAATATTTGTTTTGGATTTAATGCTGAATCATCATCAACCATCACAAATTTAGAAAATTATGCCACAGCTGTTGTTTTTGTTGACAGATCAATTGCATTGCTTTTGACAAAACTGGCACAGTTACTCGTGGCAAGCCTCAGGTATCAAAAATTGTTGTGTTTGGCAAGGAGAATCAACTTTTGCAGCTCTTGACACTTTTGGGAACTGCAGAGTCATGCAGTGAGCACCCCATAGCATCTGCAATTACAAATTACATTAAAAAGGTGAATTATCTTATTTTTAAGTCTTTAATAATTTAATGGTGCTTTAGTAAAGTTTTAGTGGAAAGTCATGTTTGCATTAATTTGAGGTCCCACAAATAAAATTTGGAAATTTGGAGAGTTTTGAAATAACACCTGGATTTGGTTTGAAATGCATCATTGATGGGATGGAAGGACAGAACATTAAAGAGGATTTGAATGTTGTGATGCCTGAGATACAGTTCAATGAGCTGGAAGCTTCTATTCAGAATAATTTTGGTGAGTTTTTCACTTTTCAGAAACAAATTTTTCATCATTTGGAGCTTGAGTTGAAAATGGCACCTCTTCAGAGTCTTCTGCTAGGTTTGATGTGCTTATTGGAAACAGAGTCTGGATGGAAGAAAACAAGATTCAAGTTCCACCTCAGGTTGATCAGGTTATGAGATTACAAGAAAGCATGGGTGAAACTGCAATACTCTGCTCAATTAATGGTCAGTTATTTGTTATTTGAAGCAGTTGCCATTGTTCTTGTTAAATAAATTTTTTGAACATATTTTGATTTAATAATAACAATAATATTAACAAGCTTAATATTGGGTTTATTTACATAGCACCATAAACACTTTTAAACTGACATCTCCCAGAGGCACCTTGTAGCAGTACAAGCTGGGTTGCCATCATGACATGACTGTTGAGTTTACTGGACACTCACAGGAAAGCAACCCTCTGTGCCAACCCAAATCAAAAATCACAAATAATCCAATTTTGGTCTGAATTGGATCATTTTAACAATCTCAGCTATTGACAGGCTATTTGAGCATGATGGTCTCAGTGGCAGATACATTGAAACCAGAGGCTATGTTTTCAATCCATGCTCTTAAGAAAATGGGTCTTGAAGTTTTGTTGCTAACTGGTGATAACAAAAGGACTGCTGATTATATTGGCAAACAGGTTAGAGGATTTATAAATGGATTCAGCAAACTGCAACTTTAAATTTCATGTAATCTTAGATTGGCATCAGTACTGTTTATGCTGAGATGTTGCCATCAGAAAAGATTGAACAGATAAAGCAGCTTCAGCTCAAAGGAAAAAGGGTTGCAATGGTAGGTGATGGCATCAATGATTCACCAGCACTTGCCCAATCAGATATCGGTATCGCAATTGGAACTGGGGCCGATGTTGCTGTAGAAACAGCAGATATAGTTCTCATCAAGGTTCAGTTTTATTAATTTATAGCATATTTTAAATTTAACATCAAATCGTTTTTTTGTTATAATGGCCATTTGTGAAACTCTATTATTTTTGTTGATTTTGATTAATATTAGAACCCAAATTCCAACACCACAGAATGATTTGTCAGATGTTGTCGCTGCAATCTTGCTTTCCCGGGCTACAGTACACAGAATTTACCTTAATTTTGTTGCTGCCAGCATTTATAATATTATAGGCATTCCAATTGCTGCAGGTTAGCTATGCCATTTAGCAGATTCCCTAGTTCTTGTTTTGGTCATTAAATTTTCTTTGTGCTGATAAATTTCATTATTTAATACAGGTATTTTTAAACCTCTTGGCCTGGTTCTTCAGCCATGGATGGCATCAGCTGCTATGGCTTTGTCTTCAGTTTCAGTCGTGATGTTTTCTCTCCTATTGAAAACGTTAGTTGGTTTAAATAATATGCATTGACCCCATGTGATATTTCCATTTGAATATTTTCACCATGGATCAGATGGAAAAAACCAACAAGAAAACAGCTAGAGATTTACCAACAAAAAGATGTGAGGCACAGTCTCGCAAAATCTAAGAGAGCCAAGAAAAGTGGATCTGCTCATGATCAGCTTTTAGAATTGGTTTAGTACTTGGAATGATTGGCTGACTTTGAAGCAAATATTTGTCAACCGATGCCTTAGATTTGTAAAGGTTTTTGAATTTATATTTAAAGCAGAAATTATTTATATTTATCGACCTATAGAAATTTCTGTGCTTAACTGGGATTAACTGGAATAACATTGCACAGTGGGTAGCTGAAAATTTGATCAATAATTATGAACTTAATTATAAATAGGCGGTATTTGTCAACACGATCAATACCTCAAATTTGATAATATATGTGCAATGACAAGGATTGGTACTGCGGGATTACCCTACCTAGAGACGCCTCCCAAAATGCAAAGCATCGTTTTAGTGACTTGGCCAATGCAATAAGGAGAGCTAAATTCCTTTTTCTATGTATACATACAACATCTAGAGATTACAAGTACTAGACACCAGCCACTCGGATAGCTATACCACCTGTCATCGGCTGCTCGCTTAGGTTATCAGTGGTAAAAGTCTCCGATTTAGTTCTTTTAGATATCTCTCTAAGGAGATATTGGAAAATGCCCGATAACTGCAGCATCAAAGGGCAAAAAATAGCACTTATTTGAGGCAGTTGGTCAATTTGGGTTATATTTAATTGATTTCTGAAGTTACATCTGCTTAGAAAACTTCAGCGGTTGGCAATTCAACATCCATTGCAGAACCAATCTATTGATCTACCTAGTTGAGATACAAGTCACGCTACCAGTTTTCCTTTGCAAATACACTTTCACCACTGGGAACAAATGCAAATCCAAATCATTTAATCGTTAAAATCCAATTCTTGCCTCTTTAAATTTAAAATATTGATTTAATCTCTGAAGCAAACACATCCCAGAACCCATCTACAACACTTTAATTTTAAAACAATTAAGAACTCTGACAATCAAGTATTTTAAATAAGTTCCATGAAATAATTAACTATCAACAGCACTGCGTGACATTAGCAGGAATTATAACGTCATAACACTTAGTATAAATCAAACCCTTTTCAGAAAATTAAACAGTTAGGAGCTTTACATCCAACAAATATTTATCTAGAGGAAGACTTCTTTCCCTTAGTTATGGTCAGGGGGTTCTTTATGCTCCCCTTCTTTCTTCTACTAGTCTGCAAAATTGCAAAGGACTATGATAACTATGATAATTATAATTCAATTGCTAAAAAAATTATATTTATGTTGGGAAATGTATTAAATGACAGATGGCCAATTACCTTCTTAGTTATATATCTTTTGGGAGATTTCATACTTTTCTTTGTTCTGTTACTCTCTGGCTTGACTCTATAAATACGGACCAACCAATGCTCAGATGTAAATGCTTCTTCAAGGTGCTCAAGTTTAAAATTCTTGTTCCCTATTTCTGCATTCCTTGTTCTGTCAAATCCAGGTGGAGTTCTGAAGTCCAACTGTGCAAAATTGAACCATGATTGAAGTGTGAGCCAGTTAATTCAGCAGTGTGTCTTCACCACTTCGGTAACTTTTTTGCAAACGCATTTCAACAAAAAAAATTCATAAGCAGTGCTAAACTGCTGTATGGCATAAACTGATTTCAAATGATACCTGAAACTCTCCAAATCTGTAGTAACTCAGTTTGTACATCAGGCAATTAAGCAGAGTTTGAGATCCTCCGACATCAATTCTAAATTCACCTTGTGGTGTGAAATAGTCAGATTCCTATAAATATGGATTGAAATCGTCAGTCCCAAGAAATCCATGAACTAACAAGAACTCTAGAAGTCACCTTAATGTCCTTTGGATGTTCACCTTCAGCTATCCTAACCATCCACAGAAACTTGTTGATATCATCACCAGAATAGCCGATAACACCTCCGAATATTACGAGGACGTAATCAACATCAAGCATTTGCATAATTTTGTATGCAGCCGTCTCATTGGATGACATGGCCTTACCAACCTTAATGAAACAATTTTTTTTTAATATCATCAAGTTCAAATCACCAAATAAATTAAATTTTCCTCACCAAAGCAATATGACTGTTATTCCAAGTATTATTATCGACCAGAGTAGTTCTGTTACCCATTCCTGCAATTTGATAGCCATAATCCCACCAAGACATGACTCTTGCCTTATCATCTGTGTTTTTTTGCAGCCAGAAATATGCCTCTCGAAAGTCGTCCAATATGACACGGGACCTTGGTGATTTTGAAGAATCAAAATTTGAGTTTGTAAACACAAGCGACATTAATTGTAACAAATATAAGCCCTACCCATCATTGCCATAGGAAGCCAAAACAATGCTTGGACTTGAGTATGCATTGCTTGTGACCCAAGTACAATGGACAGCAAACATCATGAGCATCATAAGCAAGGCAAAGACTACAATGCTCTTGATATTCATCCCAACTCCTTCCTCCTTTGGTTTCTCTTCTTTTGGTTTTTTTGTTTTTCCAACCTGTTAAAGAATATTTTACATTAGAGCAAGCATTGATATCTTAACTAATAATGAATTCCAAAAGTATAAATTGAACATTTTATCTGATAAAACATAATGGTAACCTTATCATAGTACTTTTCATTCTTTTCTTTAGAGTCATCATCATCTTCTGAATCAGTGTGACCTTCATCTTTGAGATAAATTGAAAATACTTTTGAAAAGGCAATGGCTGCCAAGACACAGACGATGGGAGTGAGAGTGAGCATTAAACGAACCATGACACCAGCAAAGTAGGCAGCACTTATGGCATAGAGTATAACTGGAATAATAATAATATTAATGTGAAAAGATTGAAAATGGAAAAAATAGTTATTTTAAATAAATCAAAATAATGTTTACTAGATCTAGTAGAACAACAGAAAATTAATATTTAATTTTTAATTAATATTGCAAAATATAATGCAAAAACAAGTTTACCAAAGACTCGCTCATCATTGATTTCTTTGATGACAAACCAAACTCCAGCAGGAAAGACGCAAACCAAAATGTGAAGGTCAAGGAAAAACGAAACCCATGTAGTTGGCTGATGCTCAGACACTGATGCAATGATTGGTATGTGAATTTTTGCATATGCAGTATCCCATAGAGAATAAAACCTTCCACTCCAAGGTGCAATCACTCCTAAAGATATGATTTAACAAATGAAAAATCAATGCTAAAAGTTAAGGCAATGGTTGCAACAGTAAGTTCACTGTAATTGTTGTATAAATAAATTATCAACAAAAAGTATCTGTGATCTTTAGCACATTAATTACATGACATGCATTAACTGACCCGCATACGTCAGCCCAACTACGGCCATAAAAACAATGCCAGCAGCTCCTGCTGCTGCAAAGACAAACAGGTTCTTCATGTCTGCTCTACTGATGTGACTCTGGATATAATTGAGGGCAGCATATGCAAAGAGCAAACAGAACACTCCTAAAAGATGGAATACAGTTATCATCAACAACATAAATATCATTCAAAAATATTGCAAATATGCTCCGAGTCTAAACCTGCAGATGCCATGTGTTCACTTGTCCTTACTGGCTGCATGCCCACAAAAGGAATTTGCATAGAGCACAACAATCCAACAATAAAAAAGGTTGAGTAGGCTGAAAATAAGCAAAAATATAAGTATGAAAAATATAACAGTGAAAAATTTTATGATATATAAAGAAAAATATCATTTAAAAAGTTAATTTTAATCTTCAAATTCTAAAAAGGCATTTAGAAATTATTCAATAATATCAATTCAGCTTTAAAAAAAGGTGGTTTCAGAGGCACTCACCAACTAAGATCCTAGAAGAGTATCGACCCATGAGAAGCAGCACAAAGACATGAAGAGGAATAAGGTTGATAATGAAGACATATCCACCCCAAGCTGACACCTATAGAAATTAACAGATTAATTGAAACTTTTCATTTTTCAATAAAATACGTGAAATGCTTGATTTAATTATTATTCAGCACTTACCATGTAAAAATATGACAATGCAGTACAGATTCCCCAATATACTGATCCTGTTTTCACAGCCTTTACCTAGAATACACAAGAATAAGAATAAGGTACAGACAATGAATTCAAAAAAAGAAACTTCACAATTCACTGACCCACAAGTAGTAAGTAAACATCAGGGCAAATATGGCAATCCCTTCATTATCATAACTACCAGCCACTGAACGACTAATATAACCTGGAACTAATCAAAAAATCCATGGATTTCAAGCTTGCTCTCACATATGAGATACTAATTGTGAAGGCAATTATATTTCTGCAAACATAATTATGCAACAATATTCCCCTCATACTTAATATTTTTATCCAACAACTCATTATTTTCATAATGTAGTTTCACACAATTAATTTGGTCTAACTAAATCATTATTGATTATTTTACTTAGAACTTATCCTTCAAAACTTTGTCAGAAATTACAAAAAAATTCTTGAAAATTTCCAACCAATGGCTATGAAACAGGCTGCAAATAATCCTGCACCAGAATTCCAGATTTCCTTTGTTAGGAAATAAGTGGCAAGAGCAGTCAATCCACTGCAAAAACATGTTAAGGTGTTACCAATTACTTCATTGTATAAACAATTACAATTATAATTATAAACAGTGGATTTCCACTGCAAAAACATGTTAAGATATTACCAATTACTTCAATGTAGAAACAATTACAATTATAATTATAGTACTTACTTCAATGTAGAAACAATTACAATTATAATTATAAACAGTGGATGCATGTCAACCCACCTAAAAACAGGAGCAAGAAAAACGCAAATGTCTCTTATGTGAATGGGAATATGGAGGAAGTGAAGTAGCCAATGTATGGCACCAGATGTTATCATTAGTCCAGGATAAACCTGAAAAATAGACAAATTCATGTAAAACAAGTAATTAATATTAATAATAAGTAATAATAATAAAAACAATTATAAAAATTTATGTCAAATGCCTCATTTTCCAACAAAAAATCTTTGAACAATATTTCGTAAGAAAACTTTGTGCTGCCCTTTGCCATGCAAGATCAATGTAAAAATAGTAATAGTAATATTTATAGGTTCATAAAACTGTGGTACATGAAATTGAACAGGGCACTGCCAGAAAAATAAAGATAAAGTTAATAATGGTCACACTATTAAGCATACATTGAACATAACCTAAAATTGCCAACACAATCTAAAACCAGAAATTATTAAAAGAAATTAATTTAATCTTACTGTGCCACCAACGATTCTACCCAAAGGATACCAGGCTCTCTCATCAAACCAATTCAAGAAATTATAGAAGCCATGCTCCACCATATAATGAGTAGAGCGGTAATTAAACCTGAAAATCAATCAGTTATGATATTTGAATTAATTGTTCAGAAAAGCAGATGTATGAACTAGCATATGCAATGGCAAAGGCGACTCACAGGACGCACAATTGACACACATATCTAAAATAGCTAAATTGCAGCGCCTTCAATTCAGTAGAAAATAATTAATGTCTAGCAGACACAAATGCAATAGAAAAATGTGTAATAACACTTACCACGGATCAAACTCGTGGATGATGCTTTCAAATCTTATAACCGCAAAAAGCCGCGAGCTGAAACCCGCAAGCCAGCACAAAGCTAGAACAATAAAAACTAAGAGACTTTTCCATCCCCCTCTATAAGATAATGACAATTTTGATTCTTTAGATTTCTTGGCATCTGGTTTCAGAGATCCTAGCGAGTCGACAGCATCCGCCATGTCCACGGATCGAAGATAAATACCAACGTCAACTTCAAGTACCAAAAACACTTCACAATATCCAGGTGAACAAAATGAGAATTATTTCATTTCATAAAACTGACATTTAAATGAATTTTAATTAAAAAAACATTAAATTAAGACTAAGATAAAATTTTGGTTGTAATTATTATTCAAAGTGGTTGATTAACTCTGCTTTCATTTAATACTCGCTGAGGTCCCAAGTTATTTTTTGGTTAGTGATGATGCAAATGATTTTTGCTATCTAAATGTTTTAGTTAAACTTTGGTCTCTAGGTCTGTCAGGTTGGGAGCTTAGACTAATCGATATATATATATAAAAGCTGACTGGCGAATCAGGGAGAATTTGGAGAGAAATGTTACCATGTTGAATTTTGCAGACGACTTGTCCTTACTTGTTCTTAATAATAAACATTGATCAAATAATAAGTTAAAAGTGTTGTAATGGTGTTTAATATATCACTGGTGGTGTCTCAACTAGTACTCGTTTAAGAATGGTTACGAACTTTTGAGACTTAAAACTTCACGTATTACTGACCAAATTAAGCAAAAAATGCTCATACTTACATAGTTTAATAAATTACGTTTAGTTTCAACTTTAACAACCAAAATCTTTATAAATAAGTTAAACATGTCAAAGTTAATTAGGATGAACGGAAAGTGTTTCAACCATCCTCATTCTTTCCTATCATTGCAAAATAGCACACCTAGAGGTGGCGGAGGCACTCAAATGAGCTTGGACAATTGGTTGACCTGGGGAGGTAGAAATTTTATAGAAACATATATTTATTACTAAAATAAAAAATTACGTATCAATCACAATACGTTACCTCAATCACAGTACAATTTTTTCTTATTCACCTTCCTAGATCCAGATCTTAGGACCATGATGGGGTGCAACAGCTCCTCCTATGCCCTCTTCGATGGTTGTTGCCATCTTCCTTATTATAATAACGAAATGATTGATGAAAAACAAAAACTATCAGGCTGTCGGAGGTTTGGTTTGCCTCCTCTTGAAAAATCTGAAATGACTGTCGTTCCTGTCCACTAGTGCAGGGATCGGCAGGCAACCTATGACATACGTGCCAGAATTGGTAATCGCAGTAATTTCGTTGGCTCGTGGAAGACATTCAAAATATCATGAAACAATTAAAGAAATCTGCTTGGCAGACTAAAACAGCTTAGGCTATATACCAGACTCATCTACTTTGTTGATGGTGACTTGAATGCTTCAGATTTAGCAAGCTCTTTGGAGCGTTAATGTAGAAGTTTGCTTACTTACGGATTATATTGCTAAATAAGAGTGATTTATGAAAATAAATGTGTGTCATAATGTTTCTTAGAATTGTAATTGCAAATTAATATATTTTTGTCTGATTAAATTGTAATTATTTGAAGATATTATAGAACCAAATAGAACCAATAAGTGACGAATACTATTCTTGGTTGACACTTTCCCTATTAAACAATTTTTTGTATCTCCCTCCTACTAAGCATCACAAGTCTAGTTCAAAAGATTAAATTTGTCTTTTTAATTTCATGTGAGAAAACAAATCATCAAAATCATCATAAAGACTAAGTAAAGATAAACGGAGTTCATCGGTTGACTAACAAATGCAACTATTGTAGATATATAATATATAGATACTGATATATATAGAACATATATATATACAATAATAGTTGTATTTGTTAGTCATATATACAGTACTGTAATATTCATGTGATGTTTTCAATGTTTTCAATTATTGCGAGCACAAAGTAAAATTTCTTAAGACCAAACATTAGCGAAGATTGAAACAGTTATTACGGTGCACCATATTTGATATAGCTGTTGAGAAGACGCTTGGAAAGTAGTTAAATGGAGTTGCTGCAACCAATTGTATGTTCGAGTTGAAGGTTCTGATGAAGAAGTGAGTAGAAGTTTTTGTGTACAATTGTTGGTCAAACGATTGATTCTTCAATTCCTCGATTCGAATGTTTGCCGTAGTCTGGCGTTTCCACTTCGTCCTAAACAATTTAGTTACATTGTAAGACAATTGATAATCACCTATTGGTATCAACCTGGTGACTGAACTTTGAAAGTATTTTTTGAAAAATTATTAATTGTGTATTAAGTTATACATTACTGAGCTTCATTATTTAATTTGTACCAATTTTATCTTTGTTTTCAAAAGCTTAAAAACCTTTAATCTTTTTACTAATATATTCGTATCCAATGTTTCAAATTTGAGGTTCACAAGATTGAAATAATTATAATCTTGTAATTGGACTCGATTTACCTTCTGTTTTGGTACCACGTCTTTATCTGCGTCTCCGTCAGATTTAACTCTTCAGCCACATCAGCTCTCTCCGCCACACTGAGATACTTTTTAAATCTAAACTTTCTTTCCAGAAACTGGAGTTGGGCATGTGTGAATGCAGTTCTCTTGCGTCGATGCCGTCTGGCTCCACTTTCGCTTCCAGATGTCAACTCCGTTTGTTCTTCGTCTGGATAGTTGGAGTCACAAGCTGTTTAATTGCAATTCTTTAGTTTTTAGTCTCTTAAATTTGAAAAACTTCAGTCATTCAGGCAAATAACATAGTTATTTCATCATGAATTTTGCCTCGTATTAATTCTGAGAATTTTTAGATAATTTTAAAACACGTTAATCGCAAAAAGATCTTAAGCTTAAGAGTAAGATATCACTAAAGACAGTTTATTACCAAAAAATAAAATTGCATTTTAACATGTAAATTACTTTCAAAGTTTGTGTTTGATGTGAGAATGTCTCGAATTAAAAACGATTTGTTCATACTGGCGACAACCGCCAGCGAATATTTATCTTTATAAACAATCGCCTTCAACTGCTGTCCAATGGAAGACGGACTGATTTATGTATGGACTGAACAGGAAATGGAAGGCGTGTCTCTCCTTATGTCCATCATCACAAAACGTTTATGAAATAATAACTTTTCCATCATCTTTGGTTTTGTAGTATGGCAAATGCCAAAAAATCGTTTTCAAAATGAGTGTATTTTGTTTTATTAGTTTATTTGCATTATTTTTATGTGAGTCAACCTGACGTAGCCGGAAGTTCAAATTATGATAAGTACCACCTGAACAGCTGGGATTGTTCTCAAATGCCAAATCAAGGAAAATGCCTAATCCGAATGCTTCCAATTATCACGCTTCGTCTCTAACGAGCAAATTATTTACCCCATTGTGCCTCGCCAATCGAATTTGCATCCACCTCAAATAGATTTGAAGTGATTGCAAAAGGAACCAAAAAGAATGTATAATTAGAGGGTTATAAACAAGAAACATCAATAACTAACTGTACAGAAACGGAATAGAAACACAATCTCCATCATCACCGGTGACCCTCGGGCAACATCTAGTGCTTGGATTGGAAATATCAGCGCAAATTTCTAACAAAGAAATCCGTAACCAAGTTGTCTGGCCTCTAAGATACGTCTCACTTCGTTAATACGCTTGATTAAAGTCTACACATAAGCGAAATCGTACCAAATAATTTCGATTTGGATGCGAATATGTGTTATTTTGCCACTTTTGTATTATATTGATTTAAAATGCATATTTAAATACGGGTATATGTTTAAATTTAAATCAATCAATTTAGAAAATATTTTACTTTCTCTTAAAAACTATATAATGATTATTTCTATGTTGATATTTTGGATTCTGTTTTTCTCGTGTTTCCCAATTTTCGGCTATATTGTCTGAATGATCTTTAGGAAGTCGATTTCTTAGTTAGTAGTTGAAAATAAATTTCTGATAGATTTATTCTCAATCGCTGAAATATTTTACGAAAAAATATTGTTTCACATTAGTGATTGTTCGATTCTGACGAGTCGTGTAATTGTAAAGTACCACTTCTCTTCATGTTGATTTTTGTGTAATTTTATTCAGATCGTTTGATTAGTGTTGTTACTATATCGCAATTATCGTATCGACCATTTGCTGCAGGTGACTTTAAGAAAATGGCCAAAATACAAAGACTGAGAAAAAAGTTCAATTACAACAAAAACAGGAAGCGTGAGTGGAAGAAACAAAAAACATTGCCAAAAGTGAAATGGTTTGTTGCACATATGTTCTTAATAATCAGTAATTTTTTTTCAAGAAATTTGATAAAAGTCTCATGTATCCATTAACAATTCAGTGAAATTTTGGAAAACTCCTGGGATAATAAACTCAGCCACATTGCCAATCTTCAGAAGTTTGGCCTTTCACATGATTCCAATGTTACTCTTAGAATTCCAACAACAAAGGTATGATGAGATTTGGTTTTAAAATGTTTAATTGATTGAAGTATATCCCTTGCTCAGAAGATATCCCGACTAACATTTAAACATTGATTTACTCCTAATTTAACTTAAGGAACTTCTCTTACAAAATGAGAATGTTGTTGACGAGCCAAAAACTGAGGAAACATCTGAAGTTGTAAAAGGTGGGTTTTACTAAGTACTTGTTTGACTTTTTGTAAGTACTTTTAGTGAAAATGGTAAACAATTAATGACGAATTATTCATTTAATTTGTCTCAGCTCTTGAGGAATTGGCAAAACCAGTCAAGAAATTGCCCAAGCAGACTCTTGATGAATCAAAATTTTGCAAAGAGATGATTGAAAAGTACAAAAGCAATTATAACGTGAGCGATTCTTTTTAAAGCCGCACGAACTTCACGTATTGTTTTATTCTCACGTTCTAATGCTTTTTTAGGCTATGGCCAGGGACAGACGCAACTTTTACCAACTCACTGCAAACCAAATCAGAAAGAAGGTGGAGATCTATCACACAATAAATGGACAGCTAGAATAATCTTCCCTTGTTAATAAAACACATAAATTACTGCTTTACTTGTTACATGTAACGGATCGAATTTCGCTTTTTGTCAAAATTAGAATTTAAATTAGCTTCCAGGTGATGCTAGGTATGTAATTTTTTATTAGGTATGTTATATTTACATATGCACCTGGTGCTAGGTTTCAGTTATCTTTTTTTTTAGATAATTTCTTTCAAATTATCTGCCAATACTTACTTTTTGCCAGAATAGGAATTGCATTAGTATTGTTTATAATCTAGTGTTTGGCAATTTTTGGTTTGTCTATCAATCCATTCAATTTCATAGCGAGATGATTTGTCTGTTGAAGTGATGAACTTTGCCTTACGAATCCAAATGTTTTGCCATTATGAGGACGTACCTTCCTTTTAACCTCATGAGTGCGCCATCTCTGGAATATTTCATTCAGCCTGGCGATTTTTGAAAGCTTTGTTGTAAAGCAAATGGTCCAGATCCGTACCGTTAAGGGGTATGGTAACGGACCTCAAAGCTGTTCGTTTCAATTGTCTTTGATGCTTTCCTTGCTAAGTGTCTGATAAAATTTTGCGCAACGACAAATTCAAATCAAGAGGAATCCTTTGTGCCCAAGATGCCGCAATGAGCACGAGAAAGTGGCTAAGCCAAAAAACATTATTTTGATTATAAGTTAAAATCATCAGTGTAATTTGCCATTAATTGTGAGAATTTTTGGAATTTAAGAAACCAGCTCATCCAGGGAGTTGCGCGGCCTACTTTAGACAACCCTGACGTAATCAGTCCTTTGCATACTATTATTATAAATCCAACGACTAATGGAAACTAATTTAATTAAACAAAGAGCAACAAATAATAAAGTATTTTAACTGAATAAAGTTTCTAACTGAAGCGTGGCACCTGCAAATCCGGCGTACTAAGAATTTGCGATGTCCTCAAATTAGGCGACACTTAAAATGTTTTTAAAATGGTGGATGCACGGCTTTCAGAAACCAGAATGTCAGTAAATTGGCTCATTCGAGTTTATTTTGCCTCATTTTATCCCTTCAGACTTCTTTCTGGTTTTCATGTTCGGTTTAGGCATCGTGCGCTTGTCGTACTTTGAACAGTGTCTGTGATAATGACTTGAATTCAAAACATTAGCCATGCTAAATCATTTAGTTTATTTCGGAAGTTCTTTTGATGTCATTATGTAGCAAGATTTTTTTTTTTTCGTGTTACATGTCAGAACTTCATGATAGGACTTCACAGACAATTTCCGTTGCTTCACTTCTGAATAATGGAATATGCAATCAATTAAAATTAAGGTTTGAATAATGATACGTTGAACGTGTGGCGTTTTAATATCTTTAAAATTCCACCACACCCGTTGTGCATAGGCTTTGCTCAGATATTTGTGAAATTTAGTCGAAGGACGAAGGGTTGGTCTTTTAAAATACTTTTTATGAATTTTTTTTCTAAAGCTTGGCTGATATTCGGATGTTTTCTACCGAAGTTTTAAGACCATGAACTTTGAACCGAACCATGTTGATGGAATGTTCGCCATTCGTTCATGCACTGTTCCCAAGATGACGGCCAAAATTGATATTCATAATCATATTTTGCCTGCTGAAATACCAAATTTGAAAAAGGTAAGGTGTTTACATGTTAATTCTTACTTTAACTGTTTTTATTAAACATTGGTGTTTACAAAGAGGTTTGGATATGGAGGATGGATTGAAGTTGTAAAGGAGGATGGGAAAGGTAAAATGATGCAAGACGGAAAAGTCTTTAGGATAGTCGAGGAGAACTGCTGGGATCCTGCAAAGCGAATTGAAGAAATGAACGCAACAGGTCCGTTAAGAATCCTCCCTTTTACCTTTTTCTTAAAATAAAAACAAATCGATAAATCTATGCTTAGGAGTAGCCGTCCAAGTTTTGTCAACAGTTCCTGTCATGTTTAGTTACTGGGTAAGAATTTGCTTCTTAAAAACAAACCATTCGATCTGTGACAGTGATTCTCATACTTCAGGCAAAAGCCGAAGACGCGCTAGAATTGAGTATGTTCCTTAACAACGACATATCAACAACTGTGGACAAATATCCAAACAGATTTCTCGGTCTTGGAACAATACCCTTGCAAGATCCAAGCCTCTGCATTGAAGAGATAAAGCGCTGTAAGCATCAATTAGGTGAGTTACTTCAAACATGTGGTACCTAAATATGGTTTTGCATTACGTTAATACTTCTGTATTACAACAACACGACAAATAATTTAAAGGGTCTTTTACTTGTGGTTGTGCGATATTTCAATTTTAAGATTTGATTTAAAAATAACTAGATTATTTGCCATTAATTGGTTTTCAAACAGAAAAAGTTAATTGATTTTGGTTATAAACTTTGTAACATTAAGTTTAACTTTAGTATGGAGTGGTATCACTATCTAAAGTTCTAAGGAGGTAAATAACTTTGACTAAACTCTGGAGCATTTAGAAATATTTTCAACGAGTTTCTGCTCTCAAGGTTTTGGTCCTGTCGCTGAATAAGTTTAAGGTGAAATCAATCTCCAGTTAATTTAATTGCTGATAGTACAGCAAAATACATAACTAGTAAATTTCGAAGTGATTTTTAGGCTTTCCTGGCTTTCAAATTGGTTCTCATGTCAATGATTGGAACTTAGACGCCGATGAGTTGGAACCAGTTTTCCAAGTTAGTCAAAAGAGCGTTCTTTTTTTAATATCGAAACAAAGCTTATGTAGGAAATGGCATATGAAATTATTTGTTAATCTTAGACGTTGAACGATCTCGAGTGCAGCCTGTTCATCCATCCTTGGGACATGGATGGGAAGCGGATGAAGAACTACTTTTTTCCGTGGCTTATTGGTAATGAGTTTTTAATGTTATTACAAATTATGTTAAAAATACGTTGAACAATCATTTTAATTGTTAAAGCAATGGGTTTGAAATGGTAGATAGTGAAACGATAAATAGATTCTATTTTTACTAGATACTGAAAAAAACGTATTTTTAACCGCGTGGTCAAACCAAGGCCGGTTTTATTGATGTTTGTTTGATGTGAGAATCCGATGGTATTGAATTTATCTTTTTTTTAATAATAAATATGTAAATTTGCATAGGATTTGCGTGCACCACTTATATATTAAATTATTTATAACTTAATATTAAATAAATAATTGAAGTACCAACGATGCATATTTCATACTTACTTGTACTTTGGGCCTGCGTTTATTTAATGACTGCAGTGTACTTGATACGTTTAGTTACACTTACTTAATTAAATGTATTCTCAAATGACAATTTAAAAAGCATTGGGTATAACTTGGCAGAGTGATGTGCATGTCATGCTGATAAAGGACTTCATACGACAATTACTGACTTTATAAAATATGTCACCTGACAAAAATATTATGGCCTTTCTAAATGAATATTCAATCAGAATACCACCACAAGTATATCGAAATTTGAACATTAGATAGAAAGAGGATTTGCCTATTTATAAATAAATTTATTTGTTTATTTCATACAATATTTCACTGAAAGGCTATGAAAGTGATTGTGATTGGCTTATTCGATGTTAAGGAATGCCAATGGAATCAACCGCCGCTATCAGCAGCCTCATCTTCGGAGGTGTTCTCGAGAAATTTCCAAAGTTGAAAGTGTGCACAGCTCACGGAGGTGTTTTAATTTGTTTTTTCAATTTTTTTTTTATGAATTCGAACGCATTCCAAAGAATAACTAAGTTGTGAGAAATACATTAAAAATAAATGTGAATATCGACTCAAAGGATATTCGCTTGTCCGTGGTTAAAAAGTGTGAGTCGTTTTATTTGAAAGTGAAAATGTAATTTTAATATAAATTTACTCAGGCGGTAGTTTTCCTTACACTATCGGCCGTCTGGAACACGGCTATCATGCAATACCGGAGTTGTGTGCAATCAAGTGCTCCAGCAGTCCAAAAGGTTTTGTCGGAAATATTTATTTCGATTCACTGGTCCACGACCAAAAGGCTCTGAGATTCCTCGTGGAAACAATGGGAGAAGTAATGTTCATTCTTCTTAATATTCAGTTCATCGTTCAAACTAAATCTTTGATCAATCAATAAGGACAAGATCCTGCTTGGAAGTGACTATCCTTTTAGGCTTGGAGAGCAAACACCTGGAGCTTTGATCGAATCCTCGGACTTGAACAGCTGTCAGAAGGTCTTTAATGCCGTTGTTCAAACGAATAAATATTTATTGTGAATGTTAACAATTATTTCTTTTTTGTAGCAAAAACTCCTGCATTCGAACGCCGTTCATTTCCTAGGTTTGAATGACCAGCAACTCAAACGCTTGAATCTTAACAAGAAATCTTAGAAAATCATTTGACATTCAATTTTGGGTGAATAATTGTCCAACGATATTGATTGATTTTCAGTATTTAAAGATGCTTATTATTATTAATAAATAAAATATGGACATTTTGTCATTAATCGGTCTTGTAACAATGCAACAATACAACGGTAAATTAAGGCATAAACATTTTACTCGATATAAGACATTAATAACGTATATTCATT
The DNA here is from genome assembly GCA_034509925.1 of Hirudinaria manillensis. Classification (NCBI taxonomy): domain Eukaryota; kingdom Metazoa; phylum Annelida; class Clitellata; order Hirudinida; family Hirudinidae; genus Hirudinaria; species Hirudinaria manillensis. Next base: position 6,056,015 of record CM067528.1, on the reverse strand, counting down.
TGTAGTTAATTGTTAGTTCCAACAAAACAAATTTAGCAAATAACATTTAATATTCCATTAATATTTGTACAAATATTTAACACGATGACGCGTTGTTCAGGATGGCGATGTCAAATACTGTTTCTAAACTCCTTTGGGGGTTGGCTGGCATTTGTGAAAATTACTTACTTTTTAAACCAAACTCTGACCTCAGTGTCACTAGGGCTTATGACCATCCACCCGATTATATTTCGTAACATTCTTCAGCACTTTTTCTTCTGGCGAGTCGAGTGGAAAAATTCTTCGAGTTTGGTCAGCGATGAGCAGTTGTTGCCGAGGATTTTGGCTGCGTTCATGTCTGCTTTTAATTCCTCCATGTCTCTCTTGAGCTTGGCACGCCTGTTCTGGAACCACGTTATGACCTGGATATTAAAGACGTTATTTAATTCGATTTAATATATTTCATTTATTTAAAAAAATCAAAGTTAAAAACTCAAAACTAGCACCATAAATACCGCAACAATAATAATGATTAACACATAAACTACGTTGATTATCGAATTTGTTTGAGGAGAAATCGGAAATGGTTGAGAAAATATTTGAATTGCAGTATTTGAACTTTTCAGAAGGCATGACGGTGTTCATGAGAATCCTAACTCGTGGCAGCAGTTACAAGGACACGTAATGGTTATTTTTAACGGAAGTTCACTTTTTCTCAGTTGATTTAACAGTTTGTTTAGTTCTGTAGTTGTAACCTTTATCAGGTTATCAGTGCATCTCATTAAAGCAACCGACCTCTCGATATAATTACAATTAACATTTTATTGTTATGTTCAATTATTATTTTACCAGTTTAAAATTAAAACCAGCTTATATTAAATATGATTTATCATAATTAAATAAACAAAATAATGCAATAAATAATTGTTGTATCTTGAATAGTATCGTAATAAACTTTAAGTAATAATAAATTCGTACAATATTATTACATTATCCACAACAATAATAATGTAAATAATAATAATCGCTATTGTTAGTGTTTTGGTCGTTTATCATAAACCAGAGCTTTGAACCAGGAATAAGCTGCAATAAATTTCTGCGAACATCAATTAATAATTTAGATTTAGACCAGATGAAAGAAATAGTTAAACTTTCAAACTATTCATTAGAAAATTCATTAAAATAACGTTAGCAAAGACTTCAGCACAGAAGTTTATGCTCCAATTCAGAAAATATGTTTTCCTTTCTGGACCAGTTGGATGAGTTGGCTGATTCAATTTCTGTTTGTGCTTTGCAATCCATCTTTTTCCTGTCTCCTGCTCTTTGCTGCTCCCATTATCCATAAACATCGTTTTCATCGTCTTCTTAACGTTACTCAACTCACAAATCCTTCGAGTATTTTGGCACTCCACAGCTTTTGCACCAAACTATTTTGAGCATCATTTCAGATGTTTTATGACGTTTTAAAATCTATTTTGTTCAAACAAATTGAGGTTCGATGGTCCTCATTTGGTGACAAACTTCGTTAACTTGTGAATTGTTTGCGTCGATCAGTTTCTTTCGGGGTCACGGACAGAAATTTCAACCCCAGGGCAGCCACTTTCTTTGCATTTTTTAAAATTTATTAAAAAATACATTTTGTCAAAAGTTGGATGAATTGTTTTTGTTGCAGATGATATGCACTACTAATATTTTACAAATACAGTTTCAATTTCAATATCTTAACGCCATTACTATTCTTTGTTTGCCTTTGCAGAGACTATTTTCTTTAAATCGTTGGAATTGCGTTTGACAAAATACAACGGCGCCGAAATGGAAATGACATTTTATAGGAATAAAATTTGCATAAAAAAAGTGGGCTATACAAAATTACCCTGATTTGCCCGATCCCTGGCAATTTGTCCCTTCTGCCTCGTCCCTTCATTCTCGACTTTCCTATTATATATTAGACCCCTTTTGCAGTACCCCCTGTTATATTACACCCCCGTTATATTATACCCCTGCTGTATTACATCCCTGGTTATATTGGGTGTGTCTTGTTTAACATCAATATTTTATATAAGTGCAAGTTTATCAAATTAATTTTTTATTTCATCGTTATGATTACATTCCACAGCACTACTGAGTGGTCAAATGACCAGCAGAAGTACCATATAAAATCGCAATTATTACTTTCATCGTCACCAAACTTTGTTGTAATTAAATCCAAAATTCTTTATTATTAAGAATCCATTAATTACCATATTTACGTCGTCAAATGAAATTTAAAAAACTTCGTCGGTTAAAAACAAACTGCGAACAAACAAATATAATTTGAAACATTAATACTTAATCATTCTATTTATTTAAGATGAATCTTTTATTCGTTGCATTTTCTGCATTAACAAAATGGCCGACCGCCAGAATTGACACTAATAGTTTTATTCAGTGGAGCAGTTTGAATTTATTTATGGCTTAGCTTATGGTACTTAGTTAATGGTGCTTAACTTTGGCCAATGAAATGACAAATTGCTAGTTGTTTTCAAGAATTAAATAAAATATACAGAAAGAATCAAATGATAATCAAGAGTTTTTGATTAATTTTTAATCAACTTCTTAAAAGCTTCAAGAAGTTTCTTTTATTGAAACACATTTTCGGACCTTTAATGAATAAATGATTGATTTCGAGGCAAAATTTTCTTATTTCTTGTAAATAAAACTTTAAAAATCGTTATAGAGCACTATGAATCATAAGATCATATAGAGCATAATAATTAGTATAAATATTAATGCTGCAATTGAACTCTAAAGGTTTATTTTATTTATATTATTATTATTATTATTCTTTTAGCAATAAATTGTAACATATAAAAGTGAGAAGAAAGAAACCAAATTATTTTTCCGTTATAATTATTTTTAATGAAATAAATGTGTTTTACTTTTTAAAACTCTTTTCTGATTTTTAGCGAAGACGCGCGATAAGTACATGATAAAAATCCCACGCTTTGATTATCATCTGTTAAGGATATAAAATTTTTCATTTTTACTAAGATATCTTAGGATTTGAAATTAATTTGTTATTAATGTATAAATTACAAATTAAATTAAATTATTGTAAGCTATAGTAGTGAGTAACGTCCACTTGCTTGTATATTCAAGTGCAACAATGAAACTTGAAAGTTTTTAAAACGCAAAACGAAACCTGAGAGTTGGAGAGGTTTAATGAGGAAGCCACCTCATCCCTGTCCGCGGGTGTCAAGTATTTTTGAAAGCGAAACCTCTTTTCCAGTTGAATAAGTTGTTGATTGGTGAAGGCGGTTCTAGTTTTCCTTCTCTTTTTGAGAAAGTTTCTGATGTAGACGGGGCTGTGATAACTTCTTACGGCCTCGAATGGACAGCTGTTTTGTAACAAGTTTCTTTGAGCTGCAAGGGGGCAGGACGTCCATTATAATTAGAAGGAACACGAATTCCATCACACCTTCTAGCAGACGTTCTCCTCATCATCACCGTCAGCAGCATCATCGTCGTCGTCATCATCACCACCACCGCCGCCATCATTATCAAGACAACCCCTCCCACCAATCTTGTCCAAGTCAATATACTTTCTGACGCCCTTCTAGTTTAGGCCATTAAGAAGGAAAGTAAATCTCGCCAGCCAATCACAGGCTGCCAAACAAAAACGTTTTTGTTGTTTTTGTTCCAAGAAATTCAACAAAGACGCTCACTTAGCACGTTAAACACGCTGAAAGAGACGAGGCTTAAATCAAAAGGTCTCGGAATCAATGGAACACAACCACGCGTCCATCTTCATTAAACCTCACTCGGTCTCTCCTTACATTCGCCTCTTCTCACTCCTGGCTTCAAATGTAACGCTATCAGCTTATAGTAATAAGAAAATTTTCAATTTAACTTAACGATTTGATGATGTTCATCAAGTGTATCCATTGATGCAAGTTTTGATTAATGATTACATCGACCACGTACATAAAAAGCAATCTGTGCCATTGACGTGAGACATAAAATCCATCGAGAAGTTTTATGAGGCTCTCGAGTCCAAGTCGTCACTGTTCAAATATTTCTCGAGAATGGTTCGTGGCAGTTTTTGACTTTGTTCAGGGCCTTTTAATTACGCTTTCACCTCTTGGCGTTGCTAACTCCTTGGTACTGGAGTGTAAATGTTTTGACATCCGTCTGTCAGGAAAGTGCGAACTAGTACGAGGAGCGAGGTGTGTTGCTGAAAACATCGAGAGAACAGTTGGTAATTGGAATATTTTTCTCTCTAAAAGCCCGCAGAGATTGAAAACGGTTATAATTCATGAGGAAGGATTATAACTCACGTTCAACTTGAATAGACTGAGTTTTCCTGGGGTGGTTGCTGTTGATCATCATCAGGTAGAGGGAGGTGAGTGGATTCCTCTGACAATCGAGTAGAGCCGTTGGGGGATGATATTCAGCTGACGACGTAAGATATCCTTCTCCTCCTCCTCCTCCTCCTCCTTGAAACGAGGATTTCCTGCGATCATCCCACGGTCGTACAATGAGTTTCTCACTTTGTGAAGTTTCTCTCGATTCGAGCTGCAATATGTCGGCTATGCAAAAGGAGTTGAGTTTCTTAGGATTTTTTGCGGTGTAAGAATCTTCCGTTTCAACATTCATTCTCCTAATCACCTCCATGAACCTTGACTATGTGAAAGTTTTCATTTTCAGTCTCGGGATAAATATTAACTCACCGCATTGCTGGAGTTTCAAACTTTTAAGCCACAATATTATTGGTTCGTTGCCAACCAATGAGAGTTTTTCTTAAACGCAAACAATCGGTGTAGTTTCCAAGAGCCAATGGCAAAGAAGCAGGATTGAATCAACAAAAGAATCCAGTGAACTATACTCACAAATCCTATCCTCTGTAAACAATGTTACCAAGAACGTAGTTACAATATTATGTAAACCTGATTCGAAATGCCGGACATCATTGGAGGATACTTACTGGATGCATTTCGAAGTACTGTTGCAAATTCTTCCAACATTTTGAATCTTTTCTCATAAGGTAATGATTGCAATATACATATGTAATTAATCTCAGACGAAGACATATAATAAACATTCGCTCAACGTCAATTTTATTTACGATAATCTCTTGCTGGAACCAGCTTTTCCTACAGTATAAATGCATTTACAAAATGACTATATTTAATGGATTTATACGAATATTTTGGGAAAGTTCAATAGTCAACAAGATGGCTCATGGCAAATAGCGGGTTTAATTTTCATCGGGAGACAAAAAAAAGCAGATGTAAAGTTCGATTTCGACCGTCACTCATAAAGTTGTTAGATCTGGCTAAAGTCTCCTGGTTTGTGAGGCCCCAGAATATTCTAAAGTTGCTTAGGGAAACAAGGTGAAAGTGACCCTCTTCCTTTTTGTGGACCATGTAAGACAGTCCTGACAGTAACACACTTCATAAAAAGCCAATGAGAGCCTCTCATGACCGAAAGTTAAATCCAGAACGGAAAGCAGATAGGTGGATGAAGACAGGATGCTCCCAAGGCATGAAGGTTTTTTCTGGAATATTGGTGTTATAACACCCCTCTCTAGATCCGCTGTCAAAGTTGCTTTTTCCTTAACGTCGCCAGCTTATCAAATGTCTGCTTGGAAACTTCCTTAAAAATCGCATTTTCAATTTTTATAGCATCTCTTATTGCCACCAAATTCAGGAAAGACACAAATTCATAATTACTATTAACTATTGTATTGTATTGGGAAGTGTTTTATTTGTCGCTGTATGCCGTATTAAACGGACATGAAAACTAACGGTGAGCAGAACTCTAATTGTTGTGAGATAAGAATATTTCTGCAACAACACAAAAGTGACTTTCTGAAACGTTTTAAAAAACAATGAAAGAATCCATGGTGTCTTTCATCTCATCAATTTATGTATTCCTAGTATTCACCGAAAAACCATTGGGATGGTCAGGACGTTCTGTTTCTTTGGCCACTTGAAATAAACCTCGAATATATCGAATTCAAAGTCCAACTGCAACAGACCATCTTTATTTACAGGAAGAAGAAGCGAAACAACAGAGAGTGGAACCAAAAACCATTAATATAATAATTCAAACTATTTTAGCAAAACAAGTTTTTAAATATAAAAACTCAACAGCCGCAATTTGTCATAAGAGCAAAACGGTGTTCACCCAATTCTGGGGGAAGTTTGTAAGATTTATAATTTGAATTTTTTTTGCTTTAAAATCTTTTTAAAGCCCACTTTATTTCACACATGAAGGCTTTTGTCCAAGACTTATCAACTGCTGATAAATGGAATGAATGCACCACAACACTGGTGAAGGATCTAAAGCACTTAGGTCGGGGGCAACTTGGAAACTTGGAAAAGTGGGGAAGGTAGACCCTTGAAAAATTACATTTTGTGAAAAATAATAAAAATTCGATTCTTTCTACATCATGAGGGACAGTGCAACTCTTGCCAAAGTATGCCTGTAAAACACTTAAATATTGGCTATAAGTATTAAATAATAATAAGTATTAAATAAGTATTAAATAAACAAACATGGGAAAAACTTTTCATTTGAAATTTTCTAAAAACAAATCTTGAAATATTAAAAAAACACTTTAAAATAAAATTTTTAAATATTTCATGCTCACACCTCTATCCATGATACCTCATAGAAAGTAAGGATGTAGCACAAAACCAAAGAAGACATTATTGTTAGGAATGAGTAGAATTTTTAGAAGGAATATTTTAATATATTCAAATTTTAAATCTTTATCTTATGGGGATATCTGATAAAACATTATTGACAAATATGCAAATATTGCAATTTTATCAAGAGGATGTTGGTAGATATTCTCCAATCTTTATTTAGATTATCAAACTTTAACTGTATTTGGTTTTTATATGGTTATTTTATTCACTATTTAGTACAAAAAAAGATTTTAATTTCTTTATTTGAAGTGCACCTGGTAACTTATTTAATACAAACCAGTTTTGCATTAATGTTTAGGCATTATTTTAGAATCAATTAATAATCTTAGAACTTTTATTGTGAATAATAATAAACTAGAAAAGGACTTACAAAAGCTAAAAATTTTGTCATCGCCAAAAGTACGTCGGAAACAAAAAGGCAAACGTGACCAAAAGTTTAAGGGACAATGCCGATGAAACCGAGGCAAAGCTTCCAGTAACTTTGTCAATGCTTAACATCCTCTCCATTGATCGAACGAATGTCTCTTCAAGAAATTCGTCATAAGTTTTACCAAGAAGAGAAACCAATCTGACTGTGGAATCTTGAAATATAAGGTCTTTGTGGTTCAGCATGGAATCAAACATGGCAAAATCCGGATTGCTGCAAGTCACAAATCAGTCTTTATTTTATGTTAAACTAGGAACATTATTTTATTTAATTCACATTTTATTTGCTTCTTTGCTGTTTAATATGCTCAATACTTTGCCTATCATCGTAACTATTGAGAAGTTTTGTGGTCAACAACATTAAAATAAGGCAACTCACTCATCAGCATCAAAAAATTGTTGGGCATAACTTAATAGAGTCCAATAGATTTCTTTGATTTGTTCACCTTTAAAACCTAAAATTTGCAATTAAAATATTATATTTTATAAGAGAAAATGACAATCACTCGTGGAACAACTTTGATACCTGCAGTCATGACAGCATTTGATGGGACGAAACCCAGATTACATTCTTCCCATTTATCTATGGTCATTCTACTGCCATCTTTGCACAGGAGCTCGTAATCGTCAGATCTTCTGTTTCTCGCCCAGTCGGCCACGTTGTGACCGTTGGTATTCTCTCTGACGGTCATGTGCCGCACGAACGCAATGTCGCCTCCGACTGGAAGAAGGGTGCGTGCGAATCGTTTGGTAATTAACATAAAAAATTTACTTTTAATTGAAATAAAAACCTTCGACAAGACATCTGAAGGCTCCGCTGCTTCCGTAATAAAGTTCGTCGTCGCTCCTCAAACACCTCCTCGGACCTGCCGTGCTGCAAGCCTCGCACAAGTTGATCGGATTCGTCGAAAAGGGATTGTAATATCTTTCCAAGACGCCAGGCACGCAACTTTTGCTGAAATACTCGGCTGTCGGACACCGACAACACCGGCTTAGGCTTATTTTTATTTTTTAGGCTTTGTTCACGAAAGCATGTTACTCACAGACTGCAAAGTAAGCATCTCCATCGACGACATTTATCTGTCCTGTTTCAATGAGCATGTCAACAGGTATGACCCATCCGGCAGCTGTCATGACTGCTGAATGGCAAGATCTTCTCTCTAAAAAAGGAAAAATACATAATTAACAAATGCTTAATGCCAAATGCAAATGCTTAAAAATAATATTTATTTTAGTAAGCATTTATTATTATTATTAATTAGCCTCAGATAAAAATTAATATTGAAAATAACATCAAAATAATGATTAGTAATGTGAATGTCATTGTCATTATTATTATTTCTATCATTTGTTAAGGTTATTATTTATTATTATTATTGTTATTATTATTATTACTATTACTATTATTAAATACTTCCACAGGCATCAACCCATCACCCAATCTCCTAATAAACAGTATGAAAATCATTTAAAAAGATTGTTAAATGTCAGTAAAATTATTTTACGTTTCAAATTGTGGAGCAACATAAAGGAATATCTTTTTCGTGCTACTGCAACTGCAAAGTATCCAGTTTGGTTCCTTCCACTATAAACTTCAGCAGCAATTGGAACAAGCCCATATTTTCTATAAAAAAATCAAATCATGTGATTTATTTCAATATGTAATGTCATCTAATGTAAAGTTAGTATACTTTCATTTGCAGAACAGAATTAAAATCATAAAAAAGCAGTCATTATCAAGAGGATGATAAAGTCTTGGACAAGGATTATAAACCATTAAAAGAAATTATGCTGTTAATGAAATTCAAGGTACATCAAAGGCTAAACATATATAGTACTCCACCAAGAAATACATTGACTGGGGCTTTAAAATTGACTTTGCTTACTTCCCCGCGATGTACACGTCTGCGGCATCGAGCGTTATGAGATCGGCATCCCCGAGTTGAATTTTTTTTATGCAGTCGTGAACACTGGCACCTTTGATGCAATTTAGATCGGGTTTAAGATTTTTGGCCGAGAAAGCCATGATCATTTTTTCGCACTTCATCATTTCGTGAGATGAAATGACACACCAATTGGCCTGATTGATTGGACAAGAATTCAGGATATTCAGTCTACTCCTTAGATCCATTCCTGAAATGATTTGAAGAAAATAATGTAATATTGATATTTTTCCCAATTCAACATTTATTTGTATTCATCCACCAGTTGATTGCAGGCTAGTAATTACAGTCCATGAATAGTAGCTGGAGCGTGTCCCTCCTGCCACTTGAGAAATGTCTTTTAAGGCTTTCGTCTCGTCCGTAAACATCAGATTCTGCTTTCCATATGCGGAGGATTTGAAAAGCTCAAATAGGTCCTTATGAATTCCCATCTCTCCAAAATCTAGACTGAGCAAAGTGAGGAAGTCCTTATAGCTTGCTCTTGTTTCTTGGCTTCTTGCATTTGAGGTCATTACAACATGTGATGCAATTTTTCCCCAGTTGCAATTTTCCCAAGAATCAACGTCGACTTTCCTGCCATCTGTACACAGCAACATGAATGACTGTAAAAAGTTAGCATTTGTTTTAAATTCAAACATTTGGAAGTGTTATAACATTTCTCTGTAAAACGTTTACATACAGATGCAGTTAAAGTGCCATTGTTAATGTTTTGCAGATATTGGTTTATGGATGTATGTCGTACGAAGGCAACATCATTGTTTCCTTTGATTAGGCAGTCTATTGCACCAGAATATCCTGCATAAGGATCATTGGCGGTGCAAAATGCATCTTCTTTTCCACCACATGATTTACAAACTGTTGCTGGATTGGTTCCTTTAATAAAAGTTTGAAAAATATTTACATATCTCAATTCTTCGTAATACATATAAAATGTTAAAAATTGAAAGCAAATGTTTTGCATAGACTTTGAAATTATTTAGCATTTGTTATTATATTTATTCTGATACTTATGGATGTTATGAATATACCAAAAGTGTTGTAATATCTTGCCAATCCATCAGGTGCACACATGCTTCCAAAGTAAGAAGCAGCAGATTTAACTGGAACATTACACTGAACAACATTCATATAATTTTTCTCCAACAAATAGGATATTGGATATACCCAGCCTGCTGCTTGCCCAACTCCTACAATTTATTAAAATATAAAATGGTTATATTGACAAATAATACATTTTCATTGCAATAATATATTTTCAATCTATTTGCAATTTTAACTAGATAAATGAGCATAAATATTAAGATATATGATGCACTTATCAGACTACAGTTTTGTGAAGAAATCAATACTTATGTTTAAATAATTTAATTACCTGGAAAGCAAGCATTTTTGTTTTTCAGTGTAGTGATGTCAAAGTTGGATTTAGAAGCATTGATTAAGGCCACTGCATAAAACTCCAATCCTTCATCTCCTTCACCTTCAATATTTAAAATTATAATCTGAAATTATCCCATCCTTCTCCAATTAAATGTGCTTACCAATCTGGTACTTTTCTGCCATGAGAGGTGTCATGGAATAATATTGTCCAGCAGTGTATGATAGACTTGTTTCTAGCTGCATGAGATCAGCATAGCCAGTATTAATCATCTGCATGCATCCAAACTGGGATGAATTCTGTACACATCTGAGTTGTGGAAGTTCTTGGTATGGCTTTCCAAAGTAGGAAGGGGCATATGTTCCATTTTTCATCCTCTCGCCAATAGCTGCTCTAAGGTCCTCACATTTTTTGTTTTCAGCTTCATTTATTACGCACCATTTCACTTCCTCTACTGAAAGTTGATTGGGAAAAAATCAGTTTAAATTCTGTTAAATTTTACATCTGGCAAGTCAACAGTTTGCCACGGATTATATTATTCAAATTAATCATGAACATATTCGTGGTGTAACTTCACATGATAAGCATGGTATTGACATTCATTAATACATTTTTTATATTATTAGCTTTTCTACTGAATTGTACTTGTAAGGAAATTTTTGTAAAGGATTCATTTATCAATTCAATAAATCACGGAAGACAAGAACACGCGATACCTTCAATAAGTTGTGTAAATACAGCATTAATATTAGATATTAAGATAAAAATTAACATCAATTTCATCGTCTTATTTCTAAGCTTCAATCCTATAAACAAAACAGGTAATTCATGTTATGCTTTCGCACCTGTGCACCAAAGAACTTTGTGTGATAACATTGCTATAAAATACGCTTTTTAAGTATAGAAAATATTTCTGTCAATTTTAAGCGTTCCAGATGATCTATATTTATATATTTTTTAATTTTTATCTTTTCAGAGAAGTTATCCCGATAGCCCACTTGAGGGTAACCATATCATAAATTATACGTAGAAAAATTAGAGCTTGCACTGTTTATTACCCTGGAACATGCCTTTGCATTTAGAATAAAGTAGCACATTAACTGGTACTGACCGGTTTACTTCATTTATGAAAAGAAATACTCTATAACCAACCAGTCTTGAGAGAGAGCTCAATTCCAGGTGCAGTTATTGCCATTAGAATTAAAGTGCAGCCCATTTTTTCCAGCGTTCATTTTCGCTAATATTCCACCAGAAATTGAATCTTTTGGGTATGATACAGCTGTAAACAAGAAGCTATTTGGTGCAATAAATCAAACCCATAATGGTTTAATATTTTGGACCTTTAAAAAATTGTACGAACAAAACATCACGAGCAATCTGGCTACTACTGCTCAGCGACCTTCGCAGCGTCACTCAACACTCGGCGCCCCAATCTCCACTCTTTAGAACTAATGTTCAAAATCCCACACTTATTTGTTGTGCGTTTTCTGCTCACTCATAGCGGTTGGCTCTCGATAAAAACCGGTTTGAAAAAACCAGCAGCAGCACATCATTCGGAGGACCCCTGCTTCATACAGTGGGAGAGAACCCGCAACCCAGTTCTCCTATATTTAATTTGAATTTGTATGATAAAAACAACTGCTCAAACGCTTCCCATCTGTTCACATCAGCAGAATGACTGGAAACAATTTGAAAGTTATATTTACTGCAAAGATCAGTTCTCTTGACAATCATTAATTATATCAAGAAATATAGCAATTACAAGAGTTCCCAGAATTACTGCAGGGAAAATAACACCAGCAACAAAGGCTGGAATGAAACTAAACAGTGGTGCACAGTAACAAATGCTGAACTTTGTTAATTGCCACACAACAACTTTTGAAAACTTGAAGCAGTAACATTTGGCAATAACATTTACCTTCACCAAATTAATCAAATTGATTACAATTTCAAAAAGAAAGAAAAAAAGTTGATTTTAAAATCAATAAGAACTATATTCAAGTTAAGCTCAAGCATATAAGAATATCTAATTAAATAAAACTGAAAATGTCCAAATGAAGTCTGGTCATAATCCGGCATGAACTTAACCCCTAACCAGGGCCAGCATGAGGCGTTTGTAGTCTCCTGACAGATCTCCCTGGCAAAATGGAATACATGCATGATTTAAAAGTTTCAATATCATAAAATATCATGTTCTCAACAATTTGAGAATCACAAATTGGATAAATGAACAACTTAAAAATATAAATATACTCATAAACTACACATTCTACCTAAATAATACCTTCTGCTCATTAAATGCCTTAAATACCTAATTCTTAAGTAAATGATAATAATAATAAATTTAAAATCAAAGATGCCAAACAACAGTGCAGAGCATTGCTAACAATAAACTGACAGCTCCTTCTAAAGATATGCTGGTATAAGGAAGAAGACATTAACCATATTTAAAAAACTTTCAAGTGATTCTGAAAAACTATTCAGATACTAATCTCACTTCTAGCATGTGCTCGAGTGTTTTACCAAACTGTCTCTGAAACTCCTGCTTAATCTGCACCATATCAACCTCGCAACGGCTAACAATTATTCTGACCAAGGTGTCATCCTTCGTTCCCCAGCCCTGTGGTCAAGGAAAAAAATGGACTCACTTCAATCATACTGTCAAGGGTTTTACCAAACTGCCTCTGAAACTCTTGTTTGATTTGAATCATGTCTACTTCGCATCTCGTAGCGATTATGCGAACCAACGCATCGTCATCTGTTCCCATACCCTGTTGTATGGTTGCATCATGCAAGAAAAGTTTATGAGCAATTGTTAGTGAGTTAGCTGGTTTATCAAATCACCGTGTAAAAGTCAAGGAATCGGTTTTGAACAGATAAAATGACATCGGATGTTGGATCATTTCAAAATGATCCTTGCAAATAAATATTTTATTAATTTGAAAATTTAATTAAACTGTGAGTATTGAAAAAACAAAGCAGGCACATTCATTTGCAGATTAGGTGAGCTCAAGCAACTCGTGTAAAACATCCTACAACCACCCACCTTCATGGAGTTGTACAACTTTGTTGCAAAGAATCCTTGCAAGTTTTGGACAACACGAACTGCATAAACATTGAACTCCCATTAAAGGTTCATCAAGAAGGGAAATTAACATCAGATTTAACAACTCACTTATTGAGACAAATCCCTTCTCAAGATCACCAGACATTTCATTCTTGACAGATTGTTCCAAACTCTTGTTTGATATTTTCTGATACTCTGCAAAGACCAGACGTAGCTGATCGTAACTCTCGGAACACAAGATCTGGTTGAATTTCGACTCGTCGGTGCCGAGCATTCTTTCGCCAGCTTGATACAATTCCTTTAAATGCAAGAGACAAATTCATAAAGTTCAAACTTCATCTCAAAAACTCTTCCTACTTGTGCATCCCTTCTGGCCTTTTCCATATTTACTGGACCCCCCTCAACTCTGTTAGCCTACAAATAAAATTTAAATGATCAATGCGAAAATTTCGCCACTATTATTCACGTGCGAGATATCTCTAGTCACTATCGACCCAATCACTGAATGTAAGGTCTACATTGTAATCTTTGACCATCATTGAAGTCATTACGATTAAGTTGAGGTTGTATGCAAAATATAAATCATTTGGCTCACAGAGACGAGAGAGATGCAGAGTCTGCGAAAATGTCCCGACGTTTCGCTCATTAAATCTTTCTCTAGATCACGAGAATATTCTAGGACAAAACCGTTTAGGTACAAAACCTGACTTTATGATCATTCAAATTTAATAACATACTGTTCTTGTAAGCTGCCTTTATATCCTGAATCTGTCTGTTGTTTCTTGAGCATAAGATCTCTATAACTGTACTTTCATCAGTTCCAGCACCCTACAAATCATAAAATGATCTCCATTATGAAATGACTCTTAATAATTTTTATTTCAATTTAACAAGTATATTTGTGGACAAGTTTTACACCATTTGCTTACAATGGCCATATAAAAATGCTTGTTAGGACACGTTACAGTCCAATGCCATCAAAGAATATATTGCAACCTTCATTGCTCTCCTCAACTGATCAGCATCATATTCTGGTGGAGTCATCATCAGTGCCAAAATAGCAGATTCAAAGTGGCCACCCAACTCGCTCTTCAGATCTTGAATAAGGTCCTTTAAATCAAAGTTTATAATATTTTTAATAATTTCAAAGTATATAGTTAATTAAGCTTATAACAATAAAACTAAGGTAATGCAAACATTGTTTATTATTAGCATTGCTTGGGTCAGAAGTGTGGTGGTAATGCAAGCTGGGTTTTGAATGCTGTGTCAAAACGACTGTTTATATTACCATCGTTTACAGGGAACCACTTGAGCCAACTAACATGCCAATAATCTCAAATTAAAGTTTGGTATAATAAATTATATACCTTTCCATACATAGTCTTGAACCTGTTCTTAATCTCTTGTCTTTGTGAATTGCTCCTGGCTGACAAGACATCAATAATGGCTTTCTCGTCCGTACCTAAGCATTCAACTCAGATTCAACATTTTGCTATACGTACACGTGCAAACATGTTTCAAGAAATTTTATTGAACAAGAATCTTAATGATAACTTCAAGCAACAAATACATATACAGAATTTCTCATTTATTGACGTGAAAATTAAGTGTTAAAAAATAGTCAGAAAATTTTCGAAAGCTGAAATTCTAAGCTACAACATTAAAGCTAACAATGCCTCACCAAATCCCTTCATGGCTTTCCTCAACACCTTTGCATCTTCTTCAGCATTAAAGTTTGATGCAGGTCTCACAGTTCCCTATTTAAAGAATTTAAAGAATATAATTTCCTTTTAAATCACAAAACCAATGAAATGAAACATTTCAGGCATGATCAATTTCAAAATACCTGGGTCTGAGGAGTCATTCCAGATGGCATCGGAGGAACATTGGTCTGATATCCTGGTCCACCACCGCCTGGTGCTCCATATGATGGAGTCACTCCAGTCTGGTGTGAGGGAGCATTGTAGCAATCCTGCTGTGGATTGGATGGATAACCCTGTGGTGGATATCCCTGAGGAGGATAGTACCCAGGCTGAGCAGGCTGAGCAGGGTATCCTGGCTGGCTACCTGGATACCCACCAAAGCCTGGCTGTGGAGGATAACCCCCTTGCGAAGGTCCTGGTGGAAAATACCCAGGCTGAGAGGGATAACCAGAAGGTTGCTAAAAATGTCAAAATAAAATTGCAAAAACAAAAAAAATTAAACTATATCTATTTAATTTTAAAAGACTAAGATGAACTTTAATTGAACCACTTAAGTTTCCAAGTCCATTTTGTCAGCCAATTCATCAATCAATCGAAGCAACTACCACTTTTAAGACTTAGAAAGCAACTTTTTTTAACATGATCTTTTTAACTGATGTATCTAGCAAAAATATCTCCAGATGACAAATGAATCTCTATGCGACCTTCACTATACGATAACATCAAGTTAACACAGTGATGCCAATTGACAAATGCAGTTCAATTTGTATTATTTATTATTAGAACAGTAAATTCCCACCTGAAATGCTGGCTGTGGGGGATATCCTGGCTGGAAATGCAACTCAAACTTTAAGATATCAAATTACAAGTAAATTGATGGAAACAATAAAATGTACTTGAGGGGGATAGCCATATCCTGGCTGAGGTGCAAAACCAGGTTGAGGAGGATAACCAGGCTGGGGAGGAAACCCCCCTGGGTTGTTGTATGGTGGATAACTCATGTCAAGAAAAGCTAAAAAATGGTTTCCAGTTAGTCGTTAGCACCAATTACTAAAAGGTTCAGTTTAAAATAACGATCAAAGCTAATTATATGTTATATTATATATATTACATAGTTATATTAATTCTATTTTTCAATATAAATACATATATAGATATATATATATACATGGTGACCACGGTCAAAAATATCTGCTCGCGAAATCACAATGTCAACAAAAGTTGTCTCAAAAGTAACTTCGACATAAAATCATGAACTGATTTTTAAATAACAATTTAAGCTCAAGCTTACAATAAAACGATGTATCCGACTTTACAACTCCTGCGAGACTTCTAAGATGGACGGCCCGATATTCCGAATTCCTCAATCAATGAGCACCTATATTTCGCTGCGTTGGCGAGCAGAATTGGCTTAGTGTAGTGCTGTTGCTCTATATTTTGCTATCTTATGCGTTAGTTAAAAATATCCATTAATAATAAGTTAATTTCAATGGTTATTAATTAATAGCAAATCTTTTCAACTATTTCACTACGGGCATATTTGTAAGCTAGAACAAATAATTACTTATAATAATGATGTAAGCTTAATTTTGTTCTTAATAATGGCGTTATTAAATTCAGTGTTTGTTTACAAGTGCCCCACAATCGTAACGAACACTTTCATAAATAGAAATAGCCATCTTTGGTGATTATTATTACAAAACCAACACCGAGATAATGCTTGTGTACAGTGCTCTTCATTGAGAACCAGGCGCGGAATCATTAATACCTAATCCCTCTAATCAGGGACCTACCTGAGCTTACATAAGTGTGTCGCAAGACCCAGGAAAAAATTATGCCCAGGGACTGAGAGGGGAGAGCACTATTAACGTATAAATTTATTACTTGAAATTTCCTTCTTGGGCAAACTTTTTACCTCTAAGTTCCTAATTGTGGCTTGTAAACACATGATCTAGAATCTGGTAATTGCTTTTGCATTTTGGCATAAAACACGTCAATCCAGGAAAGTCCGATTCTCCAATAATCTCAAATGCAGTGGTATCATAAATACCACAGCTTATCACAACCCGTCTGTTGTATAAATATTTCTTCAGATATTATTCCAACCGGACAGAAATTTTTCGGAACTTCATATTTTCTGAAAAAGGTCCTCAACGAAGTGATTCCATTATAATTTCAGTATGGTAATTAAAAGAATTGTAAATACGATTGTCAGTGATGAATAATATATTTATTATATATTATCGCTGTAGTGAGAAGAATAAAGTTTATTTGAAGAAAAGGATACAGATGTGAAACAATGAATGAGTTTATGAATTTGCAAAACTACCTGAATAAATCCACATGTCTGAAAAAAAAAACATTTATCTGCTTTATAATTACTTTTATTGCAACTATGAAACTCCGAATTGAGGGAGCTACTCTGGTTTTTGAGAACGGAATGAGCTCTTGATTATTTTAAAAATCACCCAAGAAAAAGTTTTCGCAGGTAGACAGGGGAGAGCGGGATTAAATGCAACATGGCTAGGTTGCAAATTGCAACAATGGGAGTGCTGGAAAACAAAGTTTTAATGCAAAATAAAGTAGCCTTTCAGTAACTTGAAAATTTCTTTGGTGTCTAGTCAAGCAATTTTCTTTCGCAAACATGTTTACTTTATCCATGGCAGACGACGTTGGGGAAGATTGCAACACTTTCATGACCCCTTTTCAACAGGATATTGAGGTTTTATTTTTGAGATGTTTTACAAAAAAAAGAACGAATCTAGGGTCAGAACATAAAGTTTAAATTGGGCCACTACAATTCTAGTTTACTCCGTAAATAAAAATCATGCGGCAACAATATATGAATATTGTTTAGCCCCGCTCTCATTGCATGCCCTTCTGCAAATCTTCATGTTCAAGCAATCTTTAAATAATGCAACAACAATTTGATCAAATGACACTTTTAGTAAAATAACAAAATTAAAACTAGTGCAACATTAAAATTAATAAAGCCAAGTGACCACTCTAATGTTTATACAAAATATTAAGTTTTTGTTTCTACAATTCCAATAAGTAATGGAACAAACACAAGATTAAAAACATTTAACAAGCCCTTGTTATTAAATTTGAGCCTAAGCGAAAAGGTGTATTCATGTCAAAAGTTTCATATTTGTAAATAATATAAAAATCGCATCAGCCATCTCTCGCATTGCGCCGATTTAAAGGGTTGAAACTCGGACGAGATTCCGAAGGAGGTACTATCGCCATGGCATCTAAAGATTTTGTTCCCGCGTTGCTGGTCAGGTTATTTCTTGTCATTAATTTGCAATTTTGTTAAATTGTTTGTTTTATGTTTTAGGCTGGATCAGTTGCTGGAGCTTGTGTTGATGGCGTGTTGTTTCCTCTCGACTCCATTAAAACAAGGCTTCAGTCTCCTAATGGTTTTTTACATGCTGGAGGATTCAGAGGTATTTATAAAGGATTTGCTCCAGCATTATTGGGTTCAGCTCCTGGAGGTCAGTAACCTAGATTGTAAATGTGACTCATCCATACAAGGACTTATTTATAATTGTTTTTGACCTTTGAACAGGAGCACTGTTTTTTAGCACTTACACAGTTGTAAAACACTCTGCAGTTCAAAATCACTGCATTCCAGCTTTTGCTGCTCAAATGATAGCTGCATGCTGTGGAGAAATTGTGAGAGTTTATTAGCCATTCATGAGCTTTGTAAAAAACGCTGTATAAATAAATCATTTTAGGTTGCATGTTTAATTAGAGTCCCGGTCGAGGTCATAAAACAGAGGGCAATGGTGTCAAAAACAAAATCTCCAATGATGATCGTTCGCGAAACTTTTCATGCCGAGGTTTGTCTTTCACATGTCAATATGTTTTATAGTATTCATTTTGTTGCTTCATCTTTCAGAGATTCCGAGGCTTTTATAGAGGATTTGGTAGCACGGTTATGAGGGAGATTCCATTTTCCATAATTCAATTTCCACTTTGGGAGTTTCTTAAAGTAATTGAAATCTTAAAGGAGTCATGCAATTAATTTTTTTCTATTAAACTCATCTTATTATGTGTTTCAGTCAACATGGGCTAAGCATCAAAATGAAGATGCCTATCCCTGGCAATCATCTATTTGTGGAGCCATTGCAGGTTTGTTCCTATGTCCGATTGAGTGGCAAGTCATTTACTAAGTTTTTTCTGTAGGTGGGACAGCTGCAGCTGTTACGACCCCTCTTGATGTTGCCAAAACAAGAATTATACTAGCAAAGGTCAGTCCCTTGCTAAACATTCTAAGTCATCAGGGGATTCTAAAACTAACATTCGAATCACTCTCAGCACCAGTCTGAACTTGCAAGGGGAAGCATCAGCCTGGCCATAGTGCATATCTACAGGAGCAAAGGCATTTCAGGGTAAGTAGATGACTTCTTGAAGGCCTTGAAAGGTGTAATTCATATCTTAAAACCAATTTTCAGGCTGTTTGATGGAGTCATTCCTAGGGTAATGTGGGTATCTCTTGGGGGAGCAGTATTTCTAGGACTTTATGACAAAGTTTTCTCCATGATCTCTCCAAGTTGATAATAAAATAAAATATCAGAACAAACTGATCTAATTGCATCAATAGTCAAAGACAAGAAGTGGTGAATGAAATTTTTTTTTATCAAATCGCAACAGGAGAAATCAAAGTAGACTCCTTGTTACAACATTAAAGAACATATAACGCTCAGCTGATTTCTACAGAAAATTCTACAAATTGCAACTCCGTGTCACAAACAAATATTAGCGTGTTTTGAAAATGTAAGCAAGAAAGATTCCAAAAAAGAGGAATGTATCATCAATGGGGCTCTGTATTTCAGCAAGTTTCGCTGAGGCGGATTTCATTGACGTGGTTGGTGAGGTCTCCCAAGGTAGGAATGTGGGGAGACAAATCAACTTCAACTTTCTGGCGTAAAGCAGGAACTGAAAAAGTTTGCCAATCGTGTGAAGTAACGTTGATGAATTTCGAAAGAATAAATTAGTAGCCCACCATAGCCAAGACCCTGCAAAAAAAGTCGAATGGCTTCAGAGAGCTTCCCAGGTGCTTCTTCCAAAATCATACCACCGCAATTGAACTGTCAAAAAAATATTCCAAACTGAAGATAAAGATTAAATCAAATATGAGATAGAAAAACCTTCATCCAGGTAGAGTTGGATGGATCCAATCTTCCATTCATGGTCACTGTATCATCAAGGTGTGGAGAATAGTCACCAGCCACCAACATCACAGGGCATCTGAATTAAAATGAGTTATAGTCCACTATATTTCCCTAAGTACTTTAACTTAAGAAATGTGGGAATTACGCAAAGTTCTTGACAGAGTTTTTCTTCAGAATATCCAATTCTCTAGCAATTCCCAGATCTGTTCTCCTATTTTGAAACATTTGCATTA
The DNA here is from genome assembly GCA_034509925.1 of Hirudinaria manillensis. Lineage (NCBI taxonomy): Eukaryota > Metazoa > Annelida > Clitellata > Hirudinida > Hirudinidae > Hirudinaria > Hirudinaria manillensis. The sequence continues at coordinate 6,035,414 of CM067528.1, read as the reverse complement.
TAATTATAAATATATTTACGAATGTAGAGTCTACCTGATGTATGATGACACAAAATGCCCAAGATTCACTGGGTTTATTGATTTCACATACTCCATGTAGACATTAACCAGATCTTGATTTGTCTCGAGTGTTTTCTGAAACAATAAACTGTGATGTAAATAGTGCTTCTGGTAAAGTAATCTCCATATGATAAACTCATGTTGAGTATTATAGGTCAGCAGGAAAACGTTTTAATTATAATGAACACACAGAAATGAAGTTATTGGCATTGAAATTTTCTTATTAAAGGGAGGTGTCTTCTTAAAATCTGAAGTTTCAATACATTCATTGACATACTAGTACCAGAACAGACCTATTTCTGGGTATATCAATCTTCATGCCAGGGAACATTCACTTATATATACTATACACTTATTATAGAAATAAAGGAAACATTTTTTGATGGGAGACCCCTCACTTATGCAAATGTTTGAGCACATAATGACCCAATGAAGTAGTCAATGAGTGAAACCAGTCTGGAAATATCTCAGGTCATGGTCAAGTCAATTAACCTCAATCGAATTTCTTTGTTATGAAGACTTATTTTCATATGTCTGTAGGAATGGCATATTAAGAAAACTACCCCACCCCTGACTCATCTAGTTAACTGATGTTTGAAGAAAATGCGTCCCCTTTGTTACTTACAAGTCTTTTTCTTGAGATTCATTGCACAACTTCTAAGAACATGCAGATTATTAATAGTTCAAAACATTAAGTATCAAACTTTCTTATTGTCATGGAATGAAATAAGTAAATGAATTATTCAAATCTTCCAAACGACAGCACTTTAGCCTTATAGTTAAATGAAGTTCATAACCTTATTAATAGCTCTAGCTTTGAGAAATGCCTTATAAAAAGAATAACCTATCATCATAATAAGAAATCCTCAACTTACATTGCCAAACCAGTGCCAAATCAAATATTCTTCCACACCAGCTGTCATCATCCCACTCTTGAGGTACCAAGCATTCCACTGTAAAGCAATAAAAATAGAAACTTTAGTCTACATGTATTAATCAACTATTCTAATAATAGGTAATAGGTTGTGTGAGCATTACAAAAATTAATTTATTTCAACCAAAGCTGTGATGAGCACCAAAAATCACTTTTATAGACAAAATGGCACTACTTGAGAAAGAGGATAAGACTAATCAAGTTCTGGTGATTTGGGAGGCTAGAATAAAGTTCGCCTTACACCAAATTTTTGATGGCATGACTTGTGGCCAAACCAGTGCCAAAATTTTTAAGATTAATTTTAATTAACTGCATTTGTATTTAAAAAGATTTAAATTTTTTTTATTACTCACATTCAAAACAAACTGATTAACACAAAACTATTTTTACCTTCTGGTAGCCCCATTCAATCCAGCCAGCTTGTGTTGAATTTGCATTCAAAAGGATTAAAGCTTCAACTCTCTCTGGTCTGGACAGCTTAAAATCAAGCAATCAGACAATGCAGTGAAGCAGGACCATACCAGTTTGAAGCAGTTCAAAAAGGTGAAGATATTTTAACTTGGCCACAAAGTTATTGCGCAGTTATTATCAAACTCACTGCAAATCTTGATAGGATGTTAGCACCAGCACCCACACCTAGTCCAATTATTGTCTTTATGCTAGATGTTAAGAAATACCATTAAATTACTTAATCATGCATGTTAGGAAAAAATACATATGTAGGATTAATTCATAAATTAACACACCTGTAATAATCCATAACTGAGGCAATTGTGCTTGCCAGGTCATCCAAGGAAGGATAGACATACCTTAATAATTAATAAGTTGCAAATCAGGACATTTCATATGAAGCATTTCTTATTAAATACAATGAAGCATCCTTACTCTGTTGTCAGAGGAGAATTTTCTGTCAAGCCCAATCTAGAAAGATAATTGTTCAAAAGACAGTTCTTCACATTATCAACTTGTTTATAAATAAGTTACAAATAATACTTATTTCTTTGGTCATCATGTCTAAGATACACATTTAAAGTTATGTTACAAAAATCATTATTCTAATGGCTAATTATCGTCAAATTACCCTTGAGGTAACGTAGGGGCGTTCTCCTCCTGACCAATGGCATTGATGTGCAACACACAAAAGTTTTTCACAATTGTTTGAATTTCAGGGTAATTGAAAAATCCATTGAAGCATGAGGTACCTTAGAATAACAGAATTTCATTATAGCATCATTTGTGCTGTGTAACAAAAAATACTAACTGTTCAATCCAATGTCGTGATAAGTGAGAATGACTGGGTTTTTCCTATCTCCGTGCATGATAATGTGTACTGGTCCAAACCTGGTTTTAACATTTTCCACCTAAAAAGAGGAAGAAACAAGTGAAACCTAACCATAACCAAGCTGACTCCCAAATACTTAAAAGAGTTGGTCAACCCACCAAGTCAAAAATTTGGTCAGAGCTTATGGTCCTCGCTTTGCAATCCAAAAGTCTTATGCTTTCCAGCTCGACCGGAGTCAACTTTTCGGTTGTCATTATTCAAACAGCTAAAATGCGTTCAATTGTTAAGTTTAGTAGTTAAAATCAGGGCAAATAGGCAACTTCAGCAAAACGCTTACTTTTAGTACTCTTTAAACAAGCTTCTCCTTCAATAATAAAATCTGGGGCCGAGAAAACCTCTTTTAACAGGGCTTTAAATGCGATCTGCGCCACAATAGCCCGTAATCGATTGCAACACCGCACAAAAGCTTGTAAAGGTGAAACTTGATTATAAACATAATGGACCTTAAAATATGTCAAGGTTACTTAAATCTTTATATTCTTTAATTTGCGTGGTTTAAAACATTTTACATTTGATTATATTATATTTAATATTTTATTTAATTAATAATTGCTAATTAGTGCAACTCTTGAAGCGAGATGTGCTCTAGCCAGTTTTTATCAAATGGATAAAAAATAAATAAATCTAAACCAATTTACTTGCAACAATCCAAATAAATTAGTAAAAAATAATTAATTAGAAGTCCCCGTTTTCCAAATGCTGATCTTTCGTCTCCATATCTCTTGTTACTCCCATTCTGTAATGTTGAACTTTTTCGCCTACCATCATGTCCCCAGCTGCATGTTACTTTTGCAACTCATGATTTGGATTAATATGATTATTCGCGACTTGTCGCCGCACCCGACATTCGTTTAGATTCGATTAGATCAAAACTTTACAACCCATCGCCCCGACAATTCTTTGCAATCAGTAGCCGCGCGACCTGGACCAATAGCTCATAAGATGCTAATGAGCCTGACCCTAGACTAATAGAAATTATCAGAAAACCCGACTTCTTCGCAAGGATTTTCGTTTTCATCACTCCCGCCGAACTGCCCCGAGCGTTCTTGTGATCGTCACTTCTTTGACAATAGTCTTAGCTCTATCTTTCGGGCTCCCCAACTTGAGGTCATTCAACAACAAAACCCTCCCTTCCTGTTGCCTCGAGCAGATGCAACGAGTCATCAACGCAGCAGCCAAATTCATCATCAAGAGGAAATTCCACTCTTCTAAGAGCTACATTGGCTACTGCCATCCGTCAGCGCTTCGACTATAAGATCGCTACGGTGGTCAAATCCTCCTGGACTATCATATCTAACCAGTGCGCATCTTCAGGGGAGGCCCCCTCTTCCAGCCGAACGCCAGACGCAGGTCCGTCGATGTCGCCGGCCCACGGATTATTATTATTTATTAAAGCCGATCGAATTATGCAATTTCACTCATACGACCTTTTGAACCCAAAAATTAGATGTTTTTATTTACTAAATGGTCCAGGTAACCCTTGGTAACGATACTGATATCTGCCGCTTCTGTTATGAATTTGTTGAATTTATGCTAACGAATTGCACTGAGATTTTGAGAAGTAATTTAAGATCGAGATCGGTCTACAGTTACTGATCATATGCTATCTGCCGGACTTGTAGATTGGGATTACTTTAGCATATTTCAATCGTTCGGGAACTCCCCTGTGCATATGAAATAATTGATAAGGTCTGATAATAGTTGGACTATGTAAGGAATTGAGGTTCGAACAAGAATCGGATCAATGTCATCTGAGCCACAACTATGTCAGAGGTCTTTAATTTTAATGCTCATTTGGCATCGTTGTATTAATATTAATCGATGGTGCGTACGGCAGAACTTTTAAGATTTAAAATCTGAAGGAGGGATGGATCACCAATATCGATTATAATTTCTGTATTTTTTTCAGGATTGTCAACTTATATTTTCTTGTGCTGTGAAGTGACTTTGACACCACATAAACTAAAAGTTAAGAAGGGTGCCTCTAAAAGATATGTTTTATATATATTGAAACTAATAATATAATCAAGTTATCACAGTAATCAATTTGAAGCTAATACTCCAGTCTGAATTGACAAAAAATCAAGTTTAAATCATCTAAAACATTTTAAGCGGTTAACGCGGGCAAACTGCGTGTCTCCCACCATCAACATGGATTTGTTCGCCGGTTATATTTGAAGCCATATCTGACGCCAGAAATGCGATGGTATTAGCAACTTCTTCTGGCAGCCCTGGTCTTCCCAGAGGGTGGGTTACCTTGCTTTTTTCTAGGAACTTTAAGATGTTAAATGTCTTTTCAAAATAGCTTTATAATATTTGAGCGACTCCAAAACAACGGCCATATACTAAATTCCAATTAATGCAAAAGAATTCCACAAACTTCAGCATAAGCTTCTTCTGACAAGCCGGATTTTCTTTGCAAATCCGTAAGAATGACCCCTGGGCTGTTTAACCAAATTTTATGAAGTCATTAATTTACATAGCTAATTTACATTTACGTACTTGACAGAATTTACTCTAATTCCTTTTGCACCGAGCTCTGCCGAGAACAAGACTAAATTACGAACATGCATTTAACGAATTTATCAAAATAAAAAAAAGTTACCCAGCGAGACACAATTAGTCAGCTGATCAACTGCGCTTTTAGAAATACAGTAAGCCAAAAGCCCAGGAAACTATTAAAGATATAACATGCACATCGAATTAATGCGTCTCGATATTCTAAAACTCAAATAACTTGCGGATCGAGTTCCACATATGCTTGAAACATTTACGATGTTGCCTTTTGTCAGAGTTAGGTGTGGGACACTTAACTTCGTCATATGATAAACGGTCCTAAAAAAATGAATTACTAATTAAGCCATTGAAATTTAAGGAGTGCAAACACAACTACATATATTAGAATTATAATATTATTATTATAAATAGAATTATTATATATAATTAAGAAAAATATTAAAAACTCATTAACATAAGCTATAAATTATGTCTATTAAACAACATAGTGAAAGAAATGGTGATATTCTCGATCGCCGAAGTATCGTGACTTGAACTTCCCTTCGATGGACGTCAACTGACTAAGCGAGAGATGCCTGAGATTGCCTCGGTGGCATTTTTCAACTGCCCTCTATATTATACAGGGTCTTAAAACTCAAGGCATTTAGATCTACTGAAGAGTCGATAATTATAATAAAAGAATTAAGTTTTCAACGACCAATTTCATGTCATCGAGGAGCCAGCTTATTAATATTGGTGGAGTTTTATCAAACGTCACAACCGTTTCAAGTGGCGTCCCCAAGGCCGTGTGATCCTTTTTGCTTTATATCAATAACCTTCCTTCGAGTTTGTTATCGCTTCTCTATTGTTTGCAAACTATTCGCTGATGACGTTGATCTCTATTGCTTTCCAACGACGTCCCAAGCCAACTAGTCTGCCCTCGACGGGGTGATTCAGTGGATACGTGGCAATTGTAACTTGGACCCGACAAATGTCAGGTTCTCTCATTAACGGGAAGGGAAGTAGATATCTATGAAAATAAATACAGCAAATCCTGTTTATTAGGGCACCTGAGAATAGGGCAAAACTTAGGCACTCCCTATCCTCGAAAGTGGGAATAAAGAGCAGTCTCCCGCTTTACTGCACTAACAGCCGAATTCATTCTTAACCTATACCGATTGACTTTATTGTTTTTGTTTTGTGCATGTCGAACAACTTTTTGTTAGTGGCCCTAATGGCCCTTCAGCTTGGGGTTTGAATTTAAAATAATTAAAAATAAAATAATAAAGACTATTAATTAGAAGACCTAAAAACTGGGAACTGCGGGGGACAAACAAACTAACATTCAGAAGAATTTTCTTGTTGCAAATCTTGTTCCTTGACTTTCATAATACTCCCGTTATAATTATTTCACTATTTGATTTCAAACGAAAAAATTTCCCGCCCTCTAATCTTGTCGCAATTTGATTGCTTGTAAAATTGTTACAAAAAAAGTATAGAATGACGAATGGAATTTTTAGTTCCCATTTTTTTTATCTTAAAACAAAGTAATATTTCAGATTTTACCTGAGATTGATATTCATGATTCTATCAAGCTGTTCAAGAGATGTCGACTCAATTGATCCTAATTCCATTATCCCAGCATTATTAACCTTCGAATACAAATGGCTTAAACTATAATTATAAATCGTTACAACTTATTTAAGACAAGTTTAGCATTGAACAGTTTAATATTAAATAGAACCCACCAAAATGTCCAATTTTTGAAACTTGTTAATTGTAGACTGAACAATATTTTCACAATCAGCTTCTTTAGTTAAATCTCCGACGAGAGCCAAGTGCTGAAATATATTTGAAGTATAATGAAATAGTAAATATTAACGAATAATAATTTATAATTAATTAAAAATGACAAAAGTTTACTTCTTGACCCTGTGAGTGTTTTAGACATTCATCTCTCACTGCTGATAATTCAGCTTTATTTCTTCCAGTTACTGTTACCTGGGCTCCCAACTTCGAGAACAGAACGGCACAAGTAGCTCCTATACCGGTGCTAGAACCTAATAACTAAAATCGTCTAAAAACTGCCTTCATTTCTTTTTAATATTAAACGAAATAATGACTTATGTCCATAAACAGCTTTGGTTTTGATTTTTTTTTTATTTAATGTGCTTGCTGTCGGTTCGCAGAATTTTATTATTAGTGAGAATTTCAAACATATGGAAACCTGTTATGAGTGCCACTTTTCCAGCCAAATTTAGAATCGAAGAAGACATGAGTCCACAATTAGTACGTTAACATAACATAAATTTTTGTGAATCGAAGGTAGGTACTGCTTGTTATTTATAAACCTATATTAAGATGATCTTATCAAAGTCCATCCATAAGTTGGACGATTTGGTTGATTCGAATACATAAATAAATTCTAGATCAATGCACTAGACATTCGCTTTTATTTTTAAAAAATGTTAATAATTAATAAATGCAAAATCGCAGATGGGGATCTGAGCTTTGGCGATTCTTCTATATGTCTTATAATTAATTATATGATAACAGTAAGTCCTATTGGATTTAAGGCGAAAGTTGCAGAAAAATAGTTGTATTCTTTAAAAAATGCAATGAAATCTTCGACGTAGCTTTTACGAAGAGGTATCAACTTTACGTTGAAATTGTATAAAAATCAACACTGAAGTTTTATTTAAAATAACGCATATTCCACTTCTAATGTCATAAGTTAAATTAGATTTTATATCAGGTAATTTTTAGAGTTAGCAATTAAAACTTTACGATTGCCCCCCGAATATGTAGGGGAGTTTCTTGATGAATGGAAACGATCATTTTGCCTCGGCCTTAGCCTGATCGAACATAATAACATTATCGAAGACATCTTCAATTGTATTTCAGAATATGAATATCTATCCTAATTCAATTAGCCCGGCATTACCTTTGAGCTAATATTGACTTTTTCAGAGTTTCAGTTCTATAATACAATAAAAACAAATTCAAGTATGATCTAGCCATGTTTCCCAGTGTCGACGAATGGACTGTGCCACTGCGGAAGGTTTAATTTTTTTACCCTACCGTGTTTTCGCACAATAACAATATCAACATCCTAACGTTTAGATTTTAAACATATGAGCTTCTAGTATAATGATTATTATGGCAACCTCCTTATAATAGATTCACAATTGGTCAAAATTTCCGTCTGTGGCTAACCCATACCCATCCCACCACATACACCTTAACATAAGGCAACATAAGTCGAGTCAAGGTCTCTACCAACAGGACTGTGGCCGAGCGGTAGACCAATCCTTTATTCGTAAATACAAAATTGTCGACGACAGTCATCTATAGTGTACAAATAATTCATTAAAGCAGCGTTTACATACACGTCCATTCAAACCAAAATAGAGGATGTACTCGAATGAACAACTTTAAATAGATTACCTACATTCACATGATGTTGGAAAGGAACACCATTTATATGTACAATGGAAACAACTCACTGGTAGTTTTAATCAATCTGTCATGCAAATCAAGCACCAACGTTTTTGCTTTCAAAGGAGGAAATTTCTGAAAATGGCTCGAGATAAATGCAGCAGCAAAAGGCGGATGGGGTCTCATTCAAAACTGGATCGATTCTGTGACCTTGTAGACTTTCACAATAGGCAGGAAGGTGTTGAAAGTTTATAATGCCCTTGTGTGAAAACAAATCGTGTGGATGAAATAGAAAGAATGCAATCAACAACAGGAAAGTCATTATGCCTACAAACTCCTGATAGGCAGCACATACTAACTATGTTCATGTGTTATCACAAAAATGTTGAATTTTATGCACATGAATGTACACGAACTCCTTTTCCACAAAAGCCTCGTGCAGGAGGAGATCTTGTAAATCCCCTTCGACGAATACTTCGGCCTTCGAATATATGCAGTTGCACGTCGGATGTAAACTTACCGAGGACGTCATCTAATTAGGTTGGCGTAAGAACTTTGAAGAAGGTGATACATCTTAGATAATTAGAAAATAAATCCTCTACAAACTTAGGTTAACAGAAATAAAGCTTTTTGTAGAATGATATTATGAGCAATCACATTGCAGGTCACAACAAAACATAAAATGTCTCTTATGCTGCTTCAAGCTGTAACGCTTCCATAAAAATTGCCTTAAAATCCGTGCGGTCCAATGGGGACCAAAAACTAAGCAGTTCCATCTGAAAGGGGACAAAACAACAACACTGCCCCATAACATCATTCAGGCAATCATTCATGTAAATATAAGTAAGAACCCTGAACTAACAATAGCGATCAAAATTAACAACTGGATGATTCGGTATCTAACAAGCCTCGGAAGTAGTCTCCAACTAAAGTAGGTAAAACTAGCCTCCGTGCTATGTCTAACAGAATAAAAATAACCATTATGACTGTTGTACAAACAACTGATCACATTCGAGAAACAAAAAAAGCTGTTGAAATTGACATCACAAACACATCAGAGATGTTTCTCACTTCCATACAATTCTATAAATATTTGAAGCATTTAAGGCATAACAACAGCAGGTTCTATGGACACCATTTTGATTACAACAACAAAATCTGATTGAGCACCTGAAGAGGATTCAAAGTATGTTCAAACAATTTAGGGATGATTGGTGAGGCAGCAGAGCACCCTAAACTGCAAAGCATTCAATCTTAGCAAAATTCTTCAGTCAATGATTCATAGATTGCTGCCAAAGCTGGAGCAGACATTGAACAAAAAAAAAATTAAATATGGCATCAAGGTGTATCTTGAGGCAATAATTAAAGGACATGATAGTAAAGCAGAGAAAGACACTAATCTTTAGCTCCTATTAGAGTGGAGTATCTCTACGAGCAAATTGCTATCTCCCGTGTTACCCGATTTCACCTGATCGTACAAATAGTTTTCAAGTTTCACACTGATTTCCTTGACCTCAGACAAGAGCAATAACAATTGTCCGACTTTATCATTGCCCATGTTACAAGCGTTACAGTAATCCAGGAGAGCTGTGCTAACCTCTCCCCGAAACTGTTCCACCTTGTCTTGGTTACTTAACCCAGGAATATCTGCAAAGTAGGCATTAAACATAAGAGAAATGGTAATCCAAAAAAAACAAAAAAACAAATATAAGTTAACAAGACCTGGATTTAGAAGAACAATGAACTTGAGGCACGAATATTCATTTACATCCAAGTGCAAGTGATGAAGTTTTCTAATGAGTTCAAAAAATTGGTCCACTGCAGCATTTGGAAGTCCAAGTTGTTCGATCGTCTCTAACGACACTCTGTGTTCGGTCACCTAAAATAGATACATTTAAATAGAATCATTTAAAATGACTTAATTGATAATTTTTTTCAGTTCATGAACTGGAAAATGATCTTAGGATAGATGTATTACTTATTATATATATATACATTATATACTTATTATGTATTATTACTTATTACAAAATGAAAAATAAAGCATACTGCAATGATTTCTCTTAGTCCCATTTCTCCATGATTCATCTGATTTCCCATTTGTTTGTAAATCAAATCCAATAAAAGTAGTTCGCTCCAACATCTCTCAAGCAGTTTCATCTGATCCTCAACCTTAAAATAAATAAGTTGTTAATATCACAAAAATATTAATTCTCTTCTGAAACCAAAGAAAATTGTTGGATCAGAATTATAAAGCAATTTTCAGAGAGAAAATACTTTGTGGAGCAATGGCTAGCATGATGGCCTGCATTCCTAATAATGACAACAGATGTATTTGCAACCCTGCACTATTACATAGTATCCATTGATAGGGCATTATGTAAATGATCATTATGCAATTAGTGTAGTACACCACATCATATTTCAGTGTATTGATAAAACCAAGAATGCTATCAAACTTCAACAACTAAAAACTCTCTGATTAAAGCATTACCTAACTTTCAAAACTGTGAAATCTACAAATTTAGTAAGATTTAGATTAGTCATTATTTTGTTACATTGTACTCATGTTTGTACTCAAAAAATATTTCTCATTCAAGTTATGAGTTGTTTGGTTGGGAGCTTTAATAATAAAACTAATAAATTGGTAATAAACCTTTTGGTTGTCAAAAATTAGAAAAAATGAAGCTTTACCTCTGAAAACAATTTCAAATAGAAACACAAAGCATTATACCGTTAAATCTTTGAAAAAATGGACTCGTCTTGCCCAGCTGACCAAGTAAAAAAGCGCCTGATCGACAAGTCGACAGAAAACCTGCAACAAATAATAACTGGCATGGTGACAGACACATTACCTATTACATCTTCAGATTGGAGTACTGACCTGTATCATGTATCTGACGCACAGTTCTCCGAGATTGTTGACGGGACGTTGCCTCAACTCCACGATCCTATCTTCCAGTTGCTCGAGGATGCTTTCGGCAAAGTGGCGTAGCTTCACGGCAGATTCCCTCAATCTGTGGTCGTTCCCTTGCAAGTCGGAGATCAACTGAGCCGTTCGAGAATAAGCTTGAATATTTTGCGTTTCAAAATAAGAAGCTTGTCTTTGAGGTAAGTGCCTCGAAAACATGTGCTCGTCGCCAGGAAGGAATTGCCTCGATTCGACCTCCGGATCAAATTTAGCCTGAGAAGCACCTTCTTGAAATTTAGCTAAAGATCTTGGATGGTCTCCAGGTGTATGGGGAATTACGACTCTAAGCTCGTCATTCCCAGGGATCCTGAGAGGAGATTTCATTAGCCGACTGTTGCTGTTGCCGAGCATCAAATTTTGCGGCTGCTCCAGCTGGTACTGGGGACTGTTATCTACAAATTGATTCGAGGGATTCATGATAAGTGAAGAATGCTGCTGTGACTGCTGTTGTGCAATATGTAACTGGTGATTCTGCTGATTCTTGAGGTAGCCATGAGATGCAGATGCCTGCTGAGTTGAAAACGGTGAAAGAATCTGAGGTGATGGCACAAATTGATCAACATTTTGTGTATACAAGTTGTCAAACACCATGACACTGGACTCAGAACAAAGAAAGTCTGATGTCTGCCCACGCTGGTCATTTCTAGACTGATACATTGAAGATAACGTGCTCGGGTTGTCCGAAGCATTGATGGCGTCGTGCGTGGTGTTGGAAGATGTCGTGTATTCGTGACTATATTTCTTGTCAAATAAATTCATCCCTGTGAAGTCTACGAGGCCAGTCCCAGTTGAGACACCAGCTGAGGTATAGTGAGACAGACTCTTATCTTGAAAAGAGGCTTCAGAAGTTACAGGCACAAGAATCTTTGAAGCACTGCTGGAAGACCTCTGTTGAGGATCCATCATAAGCATCTCAAGAGAAGGCTTGATGTCAATTTCTTCCTCTTTTAATGATGCAGAATCAAACTGCTTATTCTGATCACTTTGCTTCAGCAAGGACATGGAAGGCTTGCACTCGGCCAACGTGTAGACAGAAGATTCTTTGAAACCGATCTGATTCTGGTAAGCAAGATCAGAAGTGGATGAAGTTGCATTGGATGTGGGCAACAATCCCAGTTCTGCTTGCTGAGATAGAAGCTGACGTCTTAAGGCTCTATCCCTTCGATAAACCGGACCGAATTTGTTTCTACCTCCTCTCATGCGATCGGGCCGAACAGCTACAATAGCAATTATTGAACATTCTTCTCTCAATGCGCAATTTGAAAAGTGCATATAGTTTCATAATCATGAGCTATAAACAACCTTCAAGCTTCATTCCAACCAGTAAGCACTTCTGGAATCGACAATATGCACATCTTTTCCTCTGGGTCTTGTCAATGGGGCATGCCTGATTTTCAATACAAGAATACTTCTTGTTGTTTTGAACAGATCTCTTAAAGAATCCTGTTAAGTTGTGTAAAAATCTACATTTATATTTAGAGTACTTAAAGAATTGGCAACATGCCAGGTTCAATAACAAAGAGGCTTACTAAATTTGCTTTATTTATGAGTGAACTATTATACTAAAAAATTACCTTAATAAATCAATATAAAATTTTTAGAGGAAAACAAAAAAAAGACATTATTATGATAGCTTGGCTCAAGTCACATCAAAAACACATATCTATGTACAAATCATACATAATTAGAGATCTTTTGAATGTTTAGAATGCTAATTATAGGAAATAGAAACAGAAAAATGGACATTACAATATCAATAGTCTTTAGACATAATCTTAGACAGATTTAATTTTCACTGAAGGTTCATTCAAGCAAAATAAAAACATATATGGAAATAACTGTTTCAATCCTAAACATGTAAAGTTAACTATACAGTTCAATCTATTAAGATAAAGAACTTGCAAAGATGTCCTGAATTTAAATATTGTAAAAATTGTAAAACCATGGCTTCCCCTTATTTAAAACTCAACATCCCGAGAAATCCTTAAATTGTACCTTTACAGCTTTCACAAGTTTGAAGGCCATAGTGATAACCAGAAACTTTATCTGAACAGATTGGACATTTGTCATCCATGAGGAACTTTGTGGCATCAATTAAATCTTTTGGAAGAGCTGTGAGCAGTTTGGTATCCTCATGAGCTGCTGCTGAGGAGAGAGAAGTGGTCTGTGGCTGAGCCTCAGAATACAGCATTGGAGGATTATTTTGATCTGAAAGTCCAATGTTATCTTAGTTCTTTATTCCCAGCAGCACTTTTAATTTCCCTGCTTATAGATATTTATAAATCATAAATCTTGAGGTTTTACAAATGTCTGAAATTCAACTTGAAGGAATGAATGAGCATAGGAAATCTCACCATCTGGAGAAAAGGCAGACATCTTGGCAAAGTTGGAATCAAAAGCAAAGTTTGACTTTGATCCTTCATCAATATTGAGGAAACTATTAAAAGATGATCTTGAAGACAGGCTAGGTGTAGAAGAGCCATGTCCTATCATATTTTTAGATGGCACTCCATTGTTTCCTTCTATTAAATTATTTTTATGAAAACATATTATTGCAGTAATAATTCAATAACAAACCTTCAAAGAGATACTAAAGACAAATTTACCACAAATTATTGCTCAAAACATATTCCATATTTTAACAAATGCATAACAACAAAGCCAATCAATATTGATATTGATGATATAGATATATCAAAAACTAATTAAGACTGTTTTGACTGATCAAAGATTGATCATGTCTTAAAGCTACATTTTTAAAAGTTAAAGTGAACAACTTCACCAAATAAATCATTTCCAACATTCATTACTATCATCTCATTATTCTAGAGACATTCTTGATAACTCAAAGAATTGCTCATATTGGTATACAATTTCATAAACCATAGCTTTAACTAGTTCAAATTTACAAATTACCAAATGAATGCAAGTAATTAATTATAATATAAAGTTAATGAAAGCAAGATAAATGGATGCAAATAAAATGCAATGACAAACCTCAAAAATAATTGGCTTACCTTTTATAGACCCTTGATGACCAAGGTTTTCAGATATTATGTCACCATTCCCTTGGAGAAGTTCACTATTGGACATGGTAAAGACTATCCAGTATTAGCAAGTTCCAGCATTCTAGCCAATTTTTAATCACATCTAAAGATACAACCACGACAAGTTTCGCAGTTTCATAGAAATGTATTATGATACATCAAATCTTATATGGCTATTTCAATGCACGGTTGGAACGATCGATTATTAAGCTTGAAATAAAGTGCAAATCGAATACCTAGAAGCCAATTGCCAAAATTTAATTTTGATTAGAACTCCCAAAGATTGCGAGAGATAGACGTCAACTATCCAATCATTAAAATAGCCTCATAAATAAATTTACAAATAACGAAAAAAACAGGAAAACTGATGATCATGCGCAGTAATAGTAGACCAGTGTACTGCACAAAAAAGCTAAATTTAAAACCATCAAACAAATCATGTTACGGCAATTTAAAAAAAGCTCAGATTTAGTATTTAAATTGCCCTTAGAAGAACACTCTCAATATTTTATAAAACGTTTTTTCACAAACCGGCGCGAAATTCTATTACTCGAAAATGTATTTTAAATCCTGATCAAAGCAGGGTTTTAGCATAAAAACTTTTATGACGATCTCTAATAACTGCACCACTATGGCTATTTTCATCCAGTTGTTCCAAGTTGGTTTATAAATTATTCGTTTTCTTATTTACATCTCAATTGGAGTCTCAAGTCCTTCCGTGCAAAGATATCATACATTGTGTTTCTTCCAGTCACCTTTTCGGAGGGTCAACTCTCATAAACTTTGGCTCTTTGTATGATTACAAGCTTGTATGGGCCTGAGATTCAAACTGGAGAATTTCTAGACAGTAATAGTAGATCTATATGCTTTGAGGAAAAATCGGCGAGTAAGATTTGAGTTCGATGTTGTTATAACAAATTTTTTTTCTTGGACCGAAAAATTATTCGATCATCCACAAAAAACATCCAAGAGAAGAAAGAGGGGATCAAGCCAAAAAGCGTGCAAGGGAATAGGACAATTTTTTGCTGAAGTTTTTTATTGATGAACCCTTCATGCTGGTACTTGGTAATCCTCCATAAAAAAAAACATATAATATTCACGTTAACTCACTAAGTGTCGGGATAAGTAGCGAGGAAAAGGCACAGGCACATTGTTTTGTTGCATTGCCCTGGATTTCCAAATTAAGGTGGTAGAGTAGGGTCTGGATGGGTTAGGTAATAAAGATCTGTGAGTTATCTTTTGCCAACATTCCTATGTACCAATATGAGCAATGCACATTGAGCATTCTATGTTTGGTTCCGGATCCCAATGTGTGCGCCTTAAACTTCCAACTACCATCCACTATAACAAAACGCAGCAGCATATAACAGCACCAAAGAACCCAAGGCTCACTTTATAATGACATCTCCTTGTCCCAGCATCTCTGCCAACTTTAAATAACTTTCAAGGATTTATATCTACTTCACCAGTAAAACTATTTACTTAAATTTTTTCTCACTTCCTCGATTCTATGAGGTCTCTTTTCTGATGAAGTCATATTTTGCCTTTAACCTCTCTTCATAACTTAATTCTTTAAATCTCCTTATGATTTTCGTTGCTCTCTTCTCGAAAGCGTCCATCTCGGTATATGGATTTCACGCTAAGCATAAAATTGCGGGTTTCACTATTAGCTCAAGAAAATATCGTTCGTTTTGCTTGTTGTGGTTAAACCATTAGTTGCCAAAAGGTTGTTGGCTTTTCTTCGAATGCTATGTGCTACTAAAAAAGTGCAAGTTACTATTGAGTTCTAGTTTTTCTTCTTTACATTCCTCAAAATTTGCTCGCCATGCCACAGTTTATTAGAGTTAGGGAATGAATACTAAATGTTGATAACGGCGTTTTGTCATATTCGTAGCATAGAATATTTCGTGGCCTCAGCTATTAAGTGATTCAAGTAGCGGCTTGTGACGTCTCGGCAAAGGATTGCAACAAACAAAAAGCTGATTATTTAAAGTTTGGAGAAGGTAGACGGGGAGTTGTTACACAAAAATGATGATTGATCACATTTTCCATAAGATTTTGTTATTTTTATACTGGATAACGCTTCCTATATTTTGCTTTTTTTACCGGAGAAGACGAGTAGTTCTGCCTCGCCTCGACAACCAATTATTGTTGAAAAGTGGTACCCAGCTCGCGAAATTAATACGTTCCAGAAAAGTATTTTTTGATAGTTTGTTTACAGTTTTGGTGGTTTAATCTACATTTTTACTTTAAGATTAAATCGAAGGAAGTTCTGGAGGCATATATTTCCAGAATAGAGCAAGTTAATTCCATTGTGAATGCAGTTGTTTATAAAAGATATGAAAATGCTCTAAGAGAGGCTGAAGAAGTAGACAGTATTCTTGATGGTGAGGTAATACCTGAAGAATTTTTACAAAGGAATTGTCCATTTCTTGGTGTGCCGATCACAGTAAAGGAATCAATTGGTGTAAAAGGTTGTCAGTTACCTTTTTATATATTCTAATGTTTGTTTTGCACGATTCATGCATCATTTGATAGGATCCCCTTTTACATCGGGTCTGCTTCAAAGAAAGCACACAAAGGCTGAGCAGGATGCAGAATGTGTAAAATTACTTAAAAAGGCAGGAGCAATAGTTATTGCTTCAACAAATACAAGTGAATTATGCATGTGGTATGAATCAAATAATCTTATATATGGCAGAACCTGTAATTCATATCACCAGGGAAGAATTGTTGGTGGTAGTTCAGGTAAATGTAATTAGATTTCTATTAGATTCATTATTTTTGTGAACTTTTCACTGATTAGTTTGTTTATAGGTGGAGAGGGATGTCTTCAATCCATTGGAGGTTCCTCATTTGGAGTGGGTGCAGACATTGGTGGAAGCATTAGAATGCCAGCATTTTTCAATGGAGTCTTTGGACACAAAGCAACTTCAAGTACGTTTGCTTAGATGATGCATCTTGATTTAGCTAAATTATTATTTTGTGCCTGAATTTGATCTTATAATAATGTGGTATATTACAACAGATAAATGAATATTTAGGATATTTCCTTAAGATTTTTATGCTCTTTACATGAAGATGTGGTCAGCAATGAAGGACAGTTCCCAACTGAGAAGGGTTGCACTCAAAACATGATGAGTACTGGCCCTTTGTGCAGATATGCTGAAGATTTGATTCCTTTTCTTAAAGTTGTCACTTTAAAAGAATTTCATAATCAACTCAGATTGGACCTCAAGGTTATTTTATTCTTCCACTTTATTGATTTTCATTATTTAGTTTATTACATAATAATAACATTTATATGCATGATTTTTATATTCTCTCAAATTTTCTAAGAATTTAGTCTGTTTTCATGAATGATGTGTGGTTCATTTCCACTAATTGTAGAATCCATTACCTTCATATATTGACAGATAGCAGACAATGCAAAATATCAATATTGCAATCCAAGAGAAAAGAATACATCTTTAAACTCTTTAAAATTATTCTCCAACATTAAAAGCTTATTTCATTTTCATTTTTTATATCATTAATCTAAAAAAAATTGTAACAACCAAAATGCTTTGCACTCATATATATCAATAATTATAATAATAAATACTAAATTGATTTTGTACAGCACTCCCCTAGCCATTTAAACAACTTGCACTCAGGGCTTGAGTGCTTATACTTGCACTTGGACCTTCAGTACTTGTCCCAAGACCAATATTAGTTTACCTATTTAAGATTTAGAAATCCAGCTTCAGTTCATCCCCATGGCCTAGAAGCCCTTTACGGACATATGCCACTCTAATAACGTTCGGCATTATTATTGTTATTATTATCCCTAATAATTAATGATAAATTTCTCAGGTGGATGTAAAGAAACTGAGATATTTTTATATGGATGAAGGTGAAGTTTTGTTTGCAAGTGAGGTCCATCCGGATATTAAGCTTTGCATCAGGAAGGTTATTTATTTCTCAAATTTACATTTTCTGAAAGTTACATTTTTGTTTGTTCTCTTTAGGCAGCTGATTATTTTTCAAAGTGTGGATGTGAAGTGACAAAGGTGAACTTAAAGCATTTCTACAATTCTTTACCAATTTGGATAAGCAAAATGACCTCAAACAAAGATGCAGATAATTTCAATTTCTTGATGGGCAACTGCATTAAAGAAGTAAATCCCTATCTGGAATTGATGAGATGGTTTTTGGGAAAGCCAAGGCATACATTACCTGCTATTGGATTAGGAATTCTTGATCAGTTTAAATATTCTCAAAGAGTCATGGATCATTACATAGAATTAAATAATAAATTATTTAATGAGATGCAAGATATACTTGGGAAAGATGGTATTCTATTGTATCCCACTCATCCATTACCTGCTCCATACCATAATCAGCCTCTTTTTCTTCCTTACAATTTTTCCTTCACTGGTATATTTAATTCCTTGGGTTTGCCAGTTACTGCAGTTCCCATGGGCTTGTCTAAAATGGAAAAAGTACCTGTTGGGTTACAAGTTATTGCTTCTAGATACAATGATAGACTTACTTGTGCTGTTGCAGTAGAATTGGAAAAAGCATTTGGAGGTTGGGTACCTCCCTAATTTAATCAATTTTATATCATTTTGATTGGCAGCTGATGATGACTGACAGCTGTGACCATATTTCTCTAGAATTTCCAACCATGCTTGAGGGGCACTATGGGTTTTTTTTAATCAATTTGTACAACATTTATTTATACTAAAATGTATTTAACACTTTCCTGTTTGTAGTTTAACATCTGCTTCTTAATTTGTGTTTTGATTGGATAAGATGTTATTAAATCAAAAAGTGTATGATAATGTTCTGTTGAGGTTAGTTGAATTGGATGGAGAGGGGTAAAGTGACTCTGTTGCTTATTTTTCCATTTCTAGCTAGGCTAGCCCTTCCCCCTTCCCCGTGATTCGACGAAAACCAAGTTTTTCAAGATTGGCGACTGGTGAAGGTTCGGCATGGATTGAATCTTCCTAGGTTTTGCTGTGTACTGCCCTCTCCCGTTGCCAAACTTTTCTTCCTCGTCCAAATTTTGATTCCTGCCATAGTTCTAGATCTGCCTCTGAGCCCATTAGTTATGAATCAGTTGAAAACCATTTCATGGAAGTATTGAATAAGTCAAAGAATGGTCAAAGCTAAGCTGAGAGAAGGCGCTTATTAAGAAGCCACCATTTACCCTCCACTGCGCTGAAGGGGCTTCAAATTAAGTTTGGGAATCTGGGAAGAATTTCAAACGCTGTGGAAGTTCTTAAGAAACAGGTTCTATATATCGAAACATCTGTGATAGTCTGGAGGGATCTGCAATGATTTGATGTTACCCTCTGAAACATGTTAGCGTCTCGCTCAATTTCTCAGCAACTTCCAAAAGATCGTCACTGTACTTTTATTCACGTAAATCAGCATAATGTTCATTACATATGACAATTTTTTTCTGTCGCTTTGCGGCGTTCCTATTCATCGAATACCCTTGCAACTCTCTAGCGAGGCCCTGAGGAGAAAAAGCATTGTAGCTATGCGGTCGGCCTATCCACCCAATTCTAGTTATTAGATCCTCTAGCAAAGGGGCCTTCAACTTGTGGCTCGCATGCCAGACTTGGTGGTCATACTGATTTTTCGTTGGCATGATGAGGCCGATCAGAATATTATAAAACAATTTTTGAAAATCTAAAAGGTAGACCGTGTATTGTCTTATCGGTTTAGTCTATTTTCACGATTTCTTGATTTTGTTGCATTCTACAGAATTCGCATGCATTGTGGAGCGGAAGTGTCAAAGCTTAACAAAAATTAATTTTATCACTTGAAAGTTGATAAGAAATTTGTCGCTAAACGTAAAGATGAAGAAACTAAAGCTTTGCCTTATGAACCTAATCATATCCATTGATGTTTAGATATAAAACAACCGCATTTAGCTAGCTAGACTTAATGCTGTGCTCGCTTTATCGTTGAGACCGTTGTGAGAACGAGCTCGTCACCTTCAGCAGCATTTACTATCATCTAGCTGAAAAGCACGCAGGGAGAATAGGAAGAAGCGAGGGCAACCAAAGAAGCGTAGTTCTGGCTTCGAGCTGCCAACTGGCTGGAACCAACTAAAGTTCAACTGTTAGAAAAAGGATAACAGTTCGAGACTTAATCGTGGGAAGAGAGTAACCCGAAGAAGCGTATGCGAAAATGCGCAGCTTAGGCGATCTAGATCTGTGACGACGCTCTCCACAGCTCACGTCTTTTAACTTTTTCTCAATATTAACCCTCTTCGTTCTGCCCAGTAACTTGACACAAAAGCCCATCCACAACACATCACTAAATCTTTGCAGTGCTTCTCAGATTGAAATCACGCTTGACAGAAACAAGACTAGAAACTCCATTACACATATAATTGCAAACATTTTAAAGCCACAAAACATAATATAATATCTGGAAAAGTTTATGCATGAACTTCAAAAACTGTCACAGACTAAATGTTTAACAAATCTATCAAATCTACCGAAAACAACATGGAAACGGTTAAAAAATGGTTAAACCATCACATGTACTCTTTAATAGTTGAGCTGGTGGGGGGGAGGGGGAGGGGGACAGTACACTACAACTACTGTCATCAAATGCTTTAGTAATTGAATATGACTGTGCTGTTGAGCATGAACTTAATCAATTTGGAAATTATTAAAGAAATCCATCAAGATAACAGTAAATTTATTCTGCTTTGTTCCCCTGTTTACTTTTTAGTTTCTTTGCATGTCTATCAGGCTTTGTCACAAGGTGATGCTTCCCTTTTTTATTCTTTTTATCACCTATAAAAATTATATAAGTTGTTTAATATTATTTTTAAATCTTATTAGAAAACTAAATTGGCAAATAAATTCTTAGTTTGAAAACAACTTGTAGTGAGAAAGCATGGAACACTACCAATTAATTTTGAGGTAATATCACAACAAAACCATTTATATTGTTATAATTTACATCATCTCTGAATTACATTCATTCAATGATATTTAATATTAATTCAACAGAAATTTAATTTAATCAATTTTACTTTTCTTATGCTTCTTGCACTTCTTAACAACATTGATGGTCTGCTTACAAGTGGCATCTCCTTTCACTAAACTTTTGGTTCCACTAACTGTTTGTGTTGCAGAATCACATTCTGAGAAAACCATTTTCCCATAGGTACACTTTCCATGCCCATCTGGATAGGTAGTTAATCATTTGTAGTATTAATATTTATAGAATCAAACTGTTGTATTATGATGGAAAACAATTAAATGTTAACAAAATATAAAATAAATCACATCACCTTTTTTTACTATTTTAAATACATTTTCATGGTTATAAATAAAGACTACAATAAAATTCACATCCTGCTACAAATGTAAATTATAATTCCCTCAATTAAGCAGCTAAGGACCTAAGCACCTTTGTGTGTGAGCATCCACACTAGCCCCAACTGCAGCAAAGGCACTCAGTAGAACTGCAAGCCCAAATGAATCACTTATGAGCTGCATGGGAAATAATCCAAATAACTCACTGCATCTAAGAGTGCAATTTGTAGTTTTCTTGGTGGTTCTACATTCTGTTCCATTTCGGCTGGCAACTTTTGTACCTTTTCCACATCCCATAGTGGAATTTTTTGGTATACAATCACCATAGACCCATTTGGTGCAATCTTTATTTACTTCTTCATTTCTCGAACTCTTGTTTTTTTCTGAAAATAAGCAAACCATTGCAATGTCAAATAATGGTCTCCATGCTAATTAAATCATTAAATCATTACGTTACATGGGCTAAAGAAAAACAACTAGAAAATATAATGTTGAAAACAGAAATTCCAATGAAACAAACTGATAAACTTAAAATTACATGATAAAAACATCAACCAGGACAACAATCAAAAAAGACCATGGCTGTACCAAAAAATGCATTTGTATAACTTCAGAACGATCAATATCTTATTTACACAATGTAATAAAAACATGATTAGTGAGGCAGAACAAATTAATCACCGTTTATTAAATGGGGACAAATGTCTCAAACTCTTGATCAAAGACAAAATAACAAATGGTATTGCTAATCGAAAACGAAATAACAAAACACTCACTATGTCTCTTGCTTTCAATTCCAGAAATTGTGATAATCAAGAATATGGTCAAAGCCATTAGAACACACACCCATTTCGACATTGTTTAGCCAACAAAGGAAGATCTTGGTGATTCTTCAAGCTTCACTCGAACAACAAAACGTTCGCCAAGGTACCAAGCCCCTCCTTCTTCAGACGCACACGATCTTAAAATGCCTACAGTTCGGAAGCTCAGACTTCATGCGGGCTTCGTAACAAAAGAGAATATCACTATTCGAGTCAAAAATAAACTGAAAATATTACATTAATAAACCTAGTAGAATTATTTCAATTTCGGGTTACAAAAATCCATAAAACTCAAAAACTCACATGGTCCGCGTAATAGTCATCTCCAAGACGTAGATCTTTATTATTCTTTAATCTTGATATTTAGACCGAGGATTGCATATATTTAAAATACATAAAACTTCGTAAATCTAGCTAAGTAGTATGACTGATGCTTGGAAGCTCAACGCAAATTTTCACTAAAAAATGTCGATTAGGGGTTAGGATGGGACCGTTTTTGTTCATGTTTTATGGTCCTTTTCTCTTTTAATTTGTCTATATGTTTACAAACACAAGGTTATGTATAAAGATCAAAGAATAAAAGGAAAGATAGAGATTATAAGTTTAATTAACAAGTAAATTATTGAGTCCATCAGAGAACCGTATGGGCCATAACTTTTTGCCGAAGTTTAGGTGTCGGCAACAGATGCGCTCCAGATTAGCACTCGTAGCGATTTTTATTGGCACGTGGAAGACGACCAGATAATTATTAAACAATTGACAATAATAATGCGAGACAGACCAAAACATCTTAGGTTATGCACCAGTCTTTATCTAATTTATTGATCTGGATCAAGTTATTAAGTGAATGATGCAGAACGAGCAATGCATATGCTATTTGGAGCGATAGAGTTTGATTACTTAACGATTGTGTCGCTGAATGGAAGAAAATAAATACTAATAAATATTTTAAGTAAATAGGATAAACGGATAAATAATACAAGAAATAAATATTTAAAACCTTTTTTATAAAGTCGAAAAAATATTTGTTTATTTATTTAAACTTATTTATGGTATCCAGAGAAGCCATTGCCTGACGACGTTCGCTATCGCACAATTTCTTATTGTTGGGGAATATGGACAGAACAGTCTTGCCAGAACTTAATTGTATTGTTAACGAGGTTTAAATATGAGAGTTACTATATTGCTATTATAAATTTGGATGAGCTGAAATTTGTCTTTTCCGCATGCAGTATCTAATCAACTGTGGCCTTCATAAAACTGCTGCAGTTTTTAAAGGAGAGTTGCATGAACGGTCTATTCCAGTATCGCAAGAAATAGTTCGTAACCAAAATCCTAAATCTTTCGAGGTTTGTAATCTTAACCTTATTTTTTTGACAAATCTTTGTGAATTATGAAATGTTGATTTTTTTTTGAAGAGATTGCTTCAATGCTTTGATACTGGGAATTATGCGGAATTTTTTAATATATGGAATGAGAACTTTTCCAATACTGAAGATGATATTAATGTTATCCAGCTAAAATTTACATTGCATGTATATTTTGCCATATTCCCAATAAAGAATGATACTGAGGTCAGTGAAATCCATGATTGACATGATAGGAACTTTGTATCATTATTAATTTTTAAAATTCCTAACTTTAGGACCATTTTGAAGCAATGGAGAGATTGAAATCTTTTTTGTCATCAAATGGCCATTATCTTAGTAATTTCCAAGACTTTGTTCCATTTTGTGCCCTTCCCTATATAGCTAACCTGAAGCAGCATGATTCCTATAAATACTTGTTCACTGTAAGCATTATTTGAATTAATAGCATGTACTTGCAGACATGTTTCTGTTTTTAAATAAATATGCTTTAAAAATTTACATGATCTCAGGACAAATGGACTAATGATTTAAGGGAGAGCCTGAAAGAATTTTTGCACAATCACTCCCTTAATTCAGATGCTCAACCAAATCTATTAGACCTTTATGTATCTTTTAAAACAGAAAAAATAGAAGCTTACATGTGTAATTTAGACATTATTTCACATTAGACCATATTTGTTAGATTTTCCTTAATCCTCCAAAATTATTTATCTCAAAGAAATTCTATTTGGAGAACAGTGAGTAATTATTGGTATATTGTTATAATTTATTGTTGTTAAATCTTGATTAAACTAAACATATAAAAGTGAATTTTGCTTTAATTTTATGTTCTGTTTGGACACCAAACTTTCTTTTGAGTGATCTTGAATATTTGATGACATTTTTTTTATGGAGAAATGAATTATATATTTAACATAAATTTGTTTTAAAGATGGTGATGATGCTGGTTCAAGTTCAAAGTTCTCATTCATCATGGTTAGATTTCCATCAAAGTTTAAAAAAGCTTTAATTGTTCATTTGTTACTTGAAATACATTGAATTCAGAAAGAATACAATGAAATTATCCAAACGACAGCTGATTTGATTGAACTTCTTGAGAGTGCAGCCCAAGGAAATCCTGTAAGTTGTGGAATATCATTAACTTAATATATGTTTTGAATACTCTTAATATTCATTATAAAAATCATACATCAAAAGTAAATAAGATAAATTTGTAAAATGCATAAATTTCTCTTTGAAGATAACTCAGAAACAGGTTGAGCAGGTAACAAAAAGGCTTTTCAGTGAACAGGTACTTATGAGTACAGATTTAACAAGGCCTGGTACTGCTGCTCAAACATTAAGAGAATCTATTAATGGTCCTTTACAGAGGTTAGTTTATAATGTAGTTTACAATGGGTGGACAAATTAACTACAATAATCATTACATCATTGAAAGCAATTCAGAAATGAGTAACAAAATGAAAATTCAGAAACGACAAGTATTGGATTATGACAAAATCAAAAATGATTTGAGAGTTGGAGATGACAAAAGAAAATATTTGCTCTTTCAGACACTACGATTGGTAGTGCTATCTTTGTATCATTTAACTTACTTTTTTTTTATTTGGTGAAAATTTCACTTCAGAAATTAACAGAATCTTCACGAGAAGAAAGGATTAAAATTTTGCAAGAATATTTAACACACGATATTCTCGAATGCTTCAAAAGCCAAAATGTATATAAATTATTTAGAATATATTTTGAAATTTGTGTTCAACATTTAAATTATTTCAGAAATCTTTGACAAGAATGTTGAATGGCAAGGATGAGTTACTTAAGAGATCTTTCATTCGACTTATCACGGCCATAGCTTCATCTTTTGAAGGTAAAAAATACTCTGAAATTCAATCTAAGCTTTGCTTCATATATTCATTTGATATATGATTTTAACATCCTATAAGAATGTATCCGTCCATAATATGTCATATTATTTTGATGAAAACAATTCATGTTTCTCTTATTTGGTATGGAAATTTGTATGTCTTTGGTAATGGCAGGCAGAAATTACATTGCCATGAAGGAATCCATGATTGAAATTTTGATCAAATCAATCCAAGTCGATGGCATTAATACATCAACAAAAGAAGTTCTTCTGGGATGCCTGCATAAACTTAATTTGAGGTTCAATCAACTTTTATTTTTGAAAACTTAAATTAATTATTGGTTATTAATAGGGGAAACATACAAATGTTAATGATCGAAAGAAACATGATAGCTTGGCTGGTCAACGAATTGGAAATATCTGATAAATCTTCTCTTTTCAATGAGTGGGGAATAACATTGCTTACGAATTTATGCCTCAGAAGTGCAGGTTTTGTCAGCTCTGAATTTGCCCTCAAATCATGAAAATATGACAATTACTTCTGTGCTTTATCCAGGAAGAGCCAAATGTGTTCCTATTGCAGATCAGATATTAGAGCTTCTTTCAGGTATGCTTCAATCAAACTACCCTGCAGAGGTAATGCCATTTCACTGCTACAACAATGTTTATTTTGTTACACTGATCAACAAACGTATTTTCAAGATTACATCTTGTCTCATTGGCACTCTTTATTCGATTATTTCTGTGAAGATCATTAAGGAAGAAGCATTAAAAATGGTTTGTTGATTTAATTAATAACACATTTATTTGGATTGTAATGACAGCCAATTACAGGGGATTTTGGAACTGTTAAGTGAGTCAAATTATCATGATGAAACTATGAACAGGCACATTGAATATGTTATCAAAAGACTAACCAGTGAGATATTAATGTTGTTATAATAATAATAGTAGCTTATGACAACTGTGTTTGTTGTAAAAAAGAAAAATTTATTTCATGATTTCAGTTAAAGTTTCTAAGATTTACCTTTTTTTTTATATTTAGTTTTCCTAATTTCACATGCTTACATCTCTGTTTTAGCTTCAGAGGAAGATGGCATGGATTCAAGCAAAGAAGATGATAATGATGAAGATGACAATAATGGTATGGAGGAACTTGTTGATGATGATGTCCTATGTTCATATCCAGGAGAATTAATTGGAGAGGCTCTTTTGAATGCCAATTATACACTGCATGACACAATGCGAAGAATGGTGAGTGGTTTTGGAACTTTATGAACCATTTGCCTTCTTGGTAAGAACAAGGCCATCTGTTAAAGATTCTGAATTTTGAAAATAGGAAGAATCTGTTAGAATTATGCCAGTTTTTAGTAGACATGAAAATATTTAAATCAAAACTGGCATCAATATTTATTTAAAAGGAATTTGAATTTGTAGAGTCTGAGTAACAACACTCGTCACCAAATGACTAACTTTGCTGAAGGAGTCTCAAACAGGTTCTAAACCTTATTTATTAAGTTACTTTATTTTCTAAGAACTAACAAATTAATAATAGGTGTATAATAGCCTAATTGATCCTGCTAACTTTATCTTACATTAGGGGTAGACAAATTTTTGGTATGGGGCAACTCTCAATAAATTAAAATGCATGATTAAGATGAGCTGGCAAAAAATACAGCTACAATACTATACTAACAAAAGATAAATATTAAAAAAACTAATGCCATGTTGTTGGCAGCTATCAGCCTATTAAACATTTTACTAAATAAATGCCTCTTAGTATAAGGACATGCAGCTTGAGAGCATTTATTGATATATGCAGAACCATGCAAAAAAACTTTGATTTTGTAAAAATTCATAGCATTAAAAATAGTTAATAATAATTAATGCAAATCTACAGTTATTTCTGTTCAAATTCCTTTGGACAATTGAGTAAATAAACAGCACATGATTATTTGGAAATTACGTTTTGTACAGCCTCTAAATATTTATTTTATTTGGTTAATTTTATTAAACTACATGTACTTGTGGTGTTAGATCACTAAGCTGATTTCTAACCAAGAAAAAAAATTGTTGGGACAATTCTTCAGCTGGAATCTCAGGCCTTTCTATGTAATGAGTCAAAGTCTTTGGAGCCATCCCATTTCTTTTAAAATATTATAAATTCCGAATTTTATATATGATAAACTTTAAATTTATCGCCAGTTGACTGGTATTTTCCAGGGTAGCACTGGCTTTGCTCCAGATATTGACCCCTGAGAAATGCCAGAGAGAAACACTGACTATTAGCACATTATTGCTATACTATAAATTTATTGTGATTGACTACAATTTTATTGTTCATCAACATGTCATAATTCTCACCAAGTTTTTACTCAAATTTGACTCAATTTCAAACCAGCAGAGGGAGCTAACACCGGATGAGAGCTTAGCACAGAAGATGGATTGGTCAATTTTGAGTACATCTTCTGGTAGTGGATGAGAAAAAATGGCTCTGAAAATTGACACATACATGATTGAATTTTTTGTTAGACTTTGATGTTCATTTGTATTTATTTATTTGCTTTCAAATTATTTCTAGACAACATAAGTGGTTTCAAGTTCTTTTATGGTCTTTATTAAATTATAAATTCAACAAAAATAACTCGACAAGTCTCAACACTGAATGTATAATCCGATGAGTGTCGGTCCAAGTTCCTTAAAAGAGTCCTCGGCGTTGACTGTGTATTGAATCCACAATTGATTATATCAAAAAAAAGTAGAATCACGATTGACGCTACCTAGTCATACATTTTCAGTGTAAACATGCAATCGGTTCGGTACTCAGTTTAACCCAACAATTTTACCGAATCAGCTCACACAATTGGAAAGGGGATTTGTATTAACGCATTTAATGAAAGCACCGCTTTTATTTCAGTATGTCGGGCTGTGATTAAGCCTTATAATCCTTTAACAGATAAGTCTGGTAAAGACGCACGTGTCAGGCGTTCTATCAGTTTTGGCGGCGCAAGAGTTCAAACCAAAATATGAATCTATCTTTGGGCGCCAACATGAAGAATGAGTACGATTACATATATTCTAGAACATCACTGAAGATTTTGTATGTTATCATCGGTTAATTCTCAAGTACTCGGGGGTTATATTGAAAATGAAACAATAGATGCACCTAGTTGGACAAGTCCAGTTGCGTTCATGCTATCGCAGTAACCCCACAAAATTAATCCCTATTTTCGAGGCGCTCCTGCATCTCCCTTTACAGTTCACACTTAATATGGAATCTTAAATTGCACAAATAGAAAATTCAAGACAAAACTAAACTAGCGGAGCGCTATCCCACCCTCCAAGGAAAATAGTGGTGGGCACCATTTTAAAAAATGATATCGGAGGTATTCGTTGCCTTGCGGATAATTACCCGAGTCGAAAAACACGCACTTAAGAACCCGTCTCCCAATTTCACATTGAACTTTCCACCATCGCCACTTCATTCCAGTAACCATCACCAGAAAGCACGGGATACCCTGAATTCCCGTGAAAGCCTTGGACGATGTTGTATCAACGATGTCGATTGAGATGGAAACACTTTCGCGGATTTTGTTACGTACTGAAAAAACTGAACATGAAGTTACACAGATGAACTCGAAGGGAACCAAACGTGACATTTTACTAAATACATCGCCTTGCAAATTAGTCTTGCACGAAGAATTAATTAATATCTTTTAATGGAGAACTCACTTAACCTAAACAACAGGTCAGCAAGAATAAAGTTACTGACTGAAAAAGGACAAAATCCATTAACCAATGTTTTGCGTTAAAATGCAGGCGGCTGTTTCTCTGTAGACTGCTGGCTGATAAATTCGACTTCTTTTTGGGAAAATGTAATTGGGGCTTCCGTTAATGCACAACCATCATCTTCCTCCTCATCATCCTCTTCTTCTTCCAAATGCTTGATTTCTTGGAATATATCAAGCTTTTCCAAAATTTGAGACGTAACATCGCGAGCAACTGAACCGAAGAAATCTGTTAAAGAACTCTCAGCGGCGATTTCTTCTTCTTCCTCCTCGGGCTTCAAAGCTAAAGTATTAATAACTGCGTATTAGTTAACAATGCCAGGGGAAATTAAAAATTGAACACTATTTGCCCCACACTTTTATATGTATGACATGTGAAATTAAACAACTTAATAGAGCAACGTATCCCCTTCCCTTTTTCCTCACAATAGCCCAAAAAGTATGCTGACCTCAACCTATAAGACATATCAATTGATTGTGCAGAAATTTTATGCGCACTATTCATCAGTCCAACAGCCCAGGCAAAAGCCAGATTCAACATGGACAAAAATGTAGGACTAATATCATTTTCCTCAATGGACTATTGACATGCATACAAAGGCAGATGAACAACGTCAATATGAATGTCGATTCGAACTCAATAAACTAGTGTATTACTACATTTCCTACGTTTCACAAATATGTGCCACTAGTAAATTTCAAAATATCCTCTCAGAGTTTTTATATGCCGTAAATTGTAGTCGAACTGAACACTTTTGGGATTAATGCAGAAGCAAGCCATTTTAATTGATTACCATAAACCCGTGCATTGATCTCTTAAACCACTTAAACCACTAATTTAGCCAATAATTACCAATAATAGCCTCACATGAGAAAAATTATGCACAACATTTCGTTAAGATCGGAAAACAATTCCAAGAAAAGAATATAAAATACTGACTCTGGATCAATTGTCGATCAAGCTCAAGCATCTCTGACTGGACCGCTTGCATTCTTGCTGCTATTTGCTCCTTCATGGTTGGTGGAGGCTGCTTATGTAAATCATTTATCATATCGGTCCGCCAAACTGGAAATTTGGCATCCCATGCTTCCATCTCTTCTTCTTCTTCGTCTTCCCCTTCTTCTTCATCCTCTAATTTTTCTTCCTTCTTTTGGTCTTCATCAGCCTTTTCCTCTTTTTCGCCCTTTAACGAGATATTTACTTACTTATCAACTTACGAAGAATAATAATGTACGGCAAGTTCCTACTTCTTCCTCAGTTTTCAAATAAAATTCTCCAGTTGCCTCCGAATTGTTGCTAAATTCGAACTTTCCAGGCCCATATGGCTTTCACAAACAAAAATGTCATAAAATCGTCGGCAAAAAAGCAAAATCATTATTTTACCTTATTTCTTTTATAGCTGCCAAGAAATTTATGATTCAAAAAAGTAACTTCTGCTTGACCATATCTTTGACCATTTTTCCACCATCCAGCATACTGGGTTCCAGTATCAGCGTGATAATAAAAACCCAAGCCATTTCTTAGATTCCTTCTCCACTCTCCATCATATACATCCCCATTGGCATAAAAGTACTTCCCGTATCCATTTCTCTGACCATCAGTCCAATTACCTCACAATTTAAAATTAAACACAATATTGTATTGTTTGTCAGACCTTCGAAACTTTAATAAAATTAAATGCTCTCTAAACAAAAATTAAAAACAACCTTCGTATTTCGTTCCGTCAGGATAAATCATCGTACCAAAACCTTGTCTGATATTGAAGATGTAGTTTCCCGAATATTGGGCTCTGTTTTTTTTAAACCTAAAAACAAAAACATCCAATATGTCCATGTACATATTTTTAAACTTATTAAAAAACATCAGTTAAACGTAAAATTATTGAATGACATGACAATGGCTTAAGTGAAATGAATCACACTGCCAAATCATATTATTATGAAAATCACGATCTCTTCCACATGTTATAGAGTCTTATATTTTAAACCTGTAAGTTCCAAAGCCATGCCTCTTTCCATTTAAGTAATTTCCTTCATAAGTATCACCATTCGGAAGAACTGCCTTACCCCAACCATGCCTCTCTCTGTTCACATTTCGATCGCCTTCATATGTCTTCGGTGGCACACATCGCAAATAAATGTCATTACTAACAACGTTCAAGAAATTTTTATAATAAAATAATTTAACTATTTCTTCAATTTCACATCGGCCTTAAATATAAAAATGTTCAATACTAAATCTATTTAATTAAAAAGCCATTTATCTTCGGTTGTTTATCTCCAGCAATTATCTTATTTACTCCAATCTTTTTGATTTCTCCTTCCTCCTCTTCTTCCTCTACGCTTTCTTCGCTGAAAAAAAGTAACGTCAAATTAAGCCGACTGTGAATGTGCGATTAGCAATAAAGTTGTGATTCCAATTAAGTTCTGTATAAGTTTGGTTCGATGAACTATATAAAATCTCCATCTTTAAACTGTTCCGCCAATATGTTTACGTATATAAATCTCGATCCCTTTCAGACACGTTAGTAATAATATTAACAAAACATTTAAAGTTCAAAGTCTAATCATAAATACGATAATAAACTTGCTAACTCGGACATTTCTCAAATTCACCCAAATCAACCACGGCGTGAGCCAACAACACGTCTGGCAGAGAATGTTACCAAAGAAACTTAAGCTTAACGTAAGAACGCTTTCTCGTTCAGGATCGTTCGATGCTAATCTTATACGTTTTAAAGTCCTTCAAAAAATGCGCAGTCATGTTTATTTAGAAATTATTTAAAAGCCAGGCGACTCTCATGTGTGCAATCCCATAATCCGCCGTCACGATTCATATAATTGGGATATGTTTCACAAAAATTAATTTTGTCATTATAATTTTTTAAAGTTTTCGCGCATTTAAATTTCGCTTATTTGTCCAGTTCAGGATCAGAGCGAATACACTCTCAACCGTTTTCCAACGTTGAATCCAATTAAAAGAAATTACTTAGCTTCTTTGAACTGAATAAACTCATAAAGCTAAAATAATGGCTTATTCACCCCCGCGGAAATAATATTACCAGTATGCATAACCCTAAAATTCGGAGGAGAGCGAAATCTGAGCAAGTAATGGAAGAAGAGTTGAACACTCTCCCAATCAAAACCAACTCACAACAAGTTACTCAAACTTGCAACAACTGCAAGTCTCTTAGCTATCCCAAAGTACATCAGCAATTTGTATCAAACTTTTGGAAGTTAGCTCTAAAAGGTTTTAATGAAACGTTTAAAGAACATTGATGCTTTCATCAGAGATAATGAACAAATCATGGTATTTTATGTTCCTAGCTGCTATATCTGCCGGTTTTTCTCCAACTCGATTGACCTCAGCTGGTTTCATATTTGGATGCATGAGTAACAGCTGGAACAAAGGTAAATTATTGGCATTTTGGGCTGCTAGATGTAGAGGTGTTTGAAGTCCAGCAGTCTTGGCATTAACATCACATTTTTTCCATCTGAGCAGCAAATCGGTAATTTCAATTTGGCCCCAAAAGCTGGAACTGTGTAAGGCTGTCCAACCATCATTTGTAACTGTGTTCACATCGGCACCTCTGGCTAGCAAAAACTAAAATTTATCTTAAATTAAAATTTAAAACTTGGTGATGTGGAGAAGGATTTCAAATATAAGTACACCTCAGTTGTTTCCTTTTTTCCTTCATAGACAGATCTGTGAAGGGCAGTGTACCCATCAATATCACGAGCAAATATTAATTGGTGGTCCTTATGAATCATTTCATCCAGTAGATTCGTGTTTCCCATTTCAGCAGCCCATAGAAATTTTTTTACTGGATCTCCTAAAATGAAAAATAACAATCAAGCATAACTCATCACCACTTAGCTTAAAATGATGACAAAATAAGCAGTTGTAAATAATTTAAATTTAGCCAAGATTTTAAAATTGGTTGAGTTTGGGATGGGGCAAATTTTACATATATGGTTGGTGACCTTTTTTGCTTTTCATTCATGAGTGATTTTCAAATGAGTGAGTGACTGAGTTAATGTAAGTGAAAGAGTGGCATAAGGGACATGAAGACTGAAGTATGGGTGGGCTCTCCATGGCTATGGCTTAAATACCAAGATATATACAGGATATCCTGAGCAGTATTTATGTATTGTTATGAGCTGGTTCAAAAATTCATGAACTCTTGTAAATCATCATCCTAAGTAACATAATCAGAGAATAGCAAACAATAACACTGCAATCTGGCTTATCAGAACAACCTTCTTTTTCTTCTTCAGTAGCTTCACAGACATCGCTTTCATCTACTTCCCAATGGCTGACAAATTGGCTTGGATTTTTCTGTTTCTCCTCAAACAAAACCTAAATTTAAAATTATCAGTCAGTCGAGGTGAAGCAAAGTTCAGTAGAACTTCGATTTGGAAGCAAATACTATACGTGTTGACAAGCTGAGTATTATCTGGATGTTAAGATATAGCATAGCAGATATGGCGTAATTTAGAAATTTAGTTCTTTTAGACAACTTTTGGTTTTCAATTGTCCTAGATAAAATATTATTTCCTACACTTAACCAAAGTATTATATAAATTACTCGCTGAAGTTCTTCTGTATCATCATACGACTCCGATCCCCCCTCATGGTCCGACATGTCAAAACAAATAGATGCAATGGCTATTGCTAAACAACCATCAAAAGTTAGGTTAAATATACACGAACATCGGGAGGCGCGGTTATACGTAAAACGTTTTGCCCTAATGTTGAGTTCTATATTTTCATGTGAGGATGTGTTTTAGGGTTGTAAAAACCACTTTGCCTAAACCATATAGAAAATTTCACTAAATACAGGATGAGATATGGATTTGAATTCGTTGTACACTGACAATTTCGAACTTAGATACAATTAATTTATCACCGACACTATTACATATTCATTTTGCAATAGAATCGTCAAGCCATGTAACTCGTTTCCTTTCGAAATTGTAAACTCAAGTTTTATGTGTAGCTCCAGTTCAAATACTTGGAAAATGATAGATTCAAGGCTGCATCTTGACCCATATTTGTGTAAAGCTGACCAGTAAAAGGAGAGAAATCCACTGCTCTGTTGGAAGGAAAGTCACGGACGGTTGAGGATACTTTCCCTGCTAGCAATAATCTACATATATAACAGGACTAACTTTGATTGGTAAAAGATCTTATACCTAATTTGAGTTACATACGAATTTAAAAAATTATTTAATATTTTAAAATATATAAAAAAAACTACTTAAATGATATTCAAAATCGTCAAATTATTTTCATCAATAATTGTTCTATCCTTGATTACGTCAATTTATAAGAAAATATTACATTTTTCTAAAACAACCACACTTTGTTGCTTTACATAACGAATGAAACATTATTGGAAATTTTTTACTGGTACTTAAGTTCTCCTTTAAGCATACGAAATTCAAACATACTCATAAGCGAAATCCAACGAAGCCGAGTCCGGGAATGCCGACACGAAGCGAATGCTTGAGGAATGTTTTCCTACTTTTGAAAGATGATGATTGCGTATGTCCCTTTTGCAGAATATTACTTAGCTCGCAGGAAAGAGATATGTTTACACGCTATGACTATATAATTGGTTTATAATCGTGAGATTTTGTATGTAGGCGGACCAAGAATTTATTGATGCCTCACAACCTCACTTCGCAAAGTCTTCACTTCTGATTGACCTATATGAAGAGATAGATGTAAAGCAGAGGATGGTACGCCCCAACGCCCATTTTCTGAGGACTGAAAAACTTTACCTAATCACACTTATTTATTCAGCTGAATGAGAACAATGTGCCGATGACTGATGAGAACCACAAGATTTTTGAGTTATATGGCAAGCTCTTTGTTCCCATTTTTTACATTTGATAATCAAATACTCAAACTTTAATTTCAGACTCAACATCAGACTTCATGGTCCTAAATGATCATTTGCAAAACATAACACAGCATCAAGATGACATAATTTCAAGACTCGAGGAACCAAAAGAGGGCTCTCTGAAAGCCAAATATTCATCACACAAGTAACTGATATTGATTTGCCTTGTTCTGTCAAAATTTGTCTTAAGTAGATGATATGGGCTAATGAAATCTATTTATGAATCTAATGGGTTAGCCATCTAATTTCAGAAATGTTCAAGGTGTGATGCAAAAATTACCTTACCTGATGAATGAAGTATCAATGCACACTTCAAATATTGAATGGGTTGCAAACCTGGGATCAAAATCTGACTTGGTGAGCTAATACTTGCCATAAAAAAACAGTTTGTTCTTTATTTTGATTTAAATTTTATGTTTTAGGCAAGTTTCGATGAAGAAATAGCAGTGCTGGTGCATTCTGTGGAAGAGCCTCTCAGAAACATTGTTGCATTCAGAGAAGATTTTAATGTCAATAATAACTAAAAAAAAATTAGGAAACTAATTTTTGATTTACAACACATTCTCAAGAGTAGTTTTTAAATAAAAATTTGCGTACTCTTTGAAACCTATATACACGTTATTTCAAACAAGTAATACATGCAACCCAAACTTAATAGATTACCCACATAAAAGTCAATCATTTGCAATTTATCATGTGCTAGTGTGATGAATTTGAGATAACTCAGAACTGCAGCTCTTTATGATGCACCCATTCTGATCTGGATTGAACTCTAATCCAGGGTTATGAGCCTTTTGCATGTCAAGAATAAGCTGCTGTAATTCAGCTCTCTTGTTGCACACTTTCTTTTCATCAAACCAATTTAGTGGTTGCTTTATGGGGAATGTATAATCTGTTATTGGGTCCTGATCAATGAAATTATAGTTGATTTATAGTATTAAATAAAAAAAATCACTTAATATTTGATGCAACAATAATGCCAATGCTAACAGTGAAGAAACTTTCTACATATTGAAGGATATATATTCCACAATCACTGAAGTTTGTCTGCTGGGGACACTCTGGGGCTGCCCCCTTAATGGTGTCTTTATTGAAATGCCTCTCTCCAAACTCTTGTCTCTTTTTCAAGTCCCATTCTACTTGCAGATAGCTTTAAAATTTAAACTTGGTGTTAAAGATTTGTGCTTTTTGGAATAAAAAGAGTTCTACTTACTCTCTAATTAGTTTTATGACTCCGTTTCTGGATGGTCCTGACAATGAGTCGAATACCAATATACAAGGCCTAAAATATGCAACATAGGTATTGATCATAGTCATTGATTTGAGCTTCTATTGTGTTGTCTGCTCACAGTTTTTTCGTGATAACATTTTTTAGTTGAGATCTCAGCCTTTTACCCTTGACGTTGCTGATCTTCTGAAGACAACATGATTAATTTTACTTAATTTGACATTGATATGGAGTTACAGTTGAATAATTTAATGAGAAATATATAAAAACTTCTAGTAATTTACAAATCATGCTTAATGCAGATATTGAAATGCTAAAGATAAAAAATTTTTAAATTGTAATTTGTTACTTCTACTTCTGGAGACTTCCCATCATTTGTTCTGGTGTCATATTCAGTTGTAGTCAAGCCAGGATAACAAATTATTGCCAAGAACCAGTGAGCACTAAGAACAATTAAACTTAATAAAAAATGAAGTGGCAGACTTATTTTGCAAAGTTCACCTTTCATTTATGGGGACTACAATGAAATCTTTGGAAAAGAGATCCACGTGACGCGTCCAAGTTTTTACGTGAGCATGACGTCTCTGCTGTAAACTGTATTAAAAATTTTATTACCATTTAAATTATGAAATTTTGACAAAAACTCCTAATGTTAAGATATTAACCTCATGTTGAGAGAGCCTTCTTCGTCATTCTTTTTTTGGACTTTTCTTGTTAGCCGTCGATAAAAGAAAGAAGAAAATACGTGAGAATTTTTAAATTTGTCCGTCAGTAGCTCACTGGACAAATATCTGCAACGTAACATCCAAAATCAAAAACATTTGAAAGTCTAGATTTTTTATGAACATGATGGGGGGAGAAAGACAAGCTACAAATGATGTTTAACAAACAATTGCTACATCTATTTCTGAATGATGAACAAAACAAGAGCCACTGGAAAACTGAATTTATTATTCCATATAATGTAAAAAGAAAATATGATAATCATGTACAAACTTGAAGTAAAAGTCTATGATGACATCATTGAGAAACTCCCCTTCATTTAAGCAGAACAAATCTTCATTTGTAACTGTAATACCACCAGTGGCTGGAGGAGGTGGATATGTAAAAAGGTTTATAATCTTCCCATAGTT
The DNA here is from genome assembly GCA_034509925.1 of Hirudinaria manillensis. Lineage (NCBI taxonomy): Eukaryota > Metazoa > Annelida > Clitellata > Hirudinida > Hirudinidae > Hirudinaria > Hirudinaria manillensis. Next base: position 5,997,682 of record CM067528.1, on the reverse strand, counting down.
GTGCCCAAATGATTGATCAGCTGAATGTGTCTCATCATCCTCTTCTTGGCATTTTCTATTAATTATTACTGATTCTTTTTGAAGAACAGGATCACCACTCAGTCTAACAGACTTTAGAAAAGCATCAACGTCAAAGTTTTCGATGGTTTTATAAACTGGATGGGAAGCTCCATTGCACAACTGCATTGATCCCACAACTCTTGGAATTACCTCCATCAGGTTTGTTTGGTTATCATCCAAGAACAGAACAATATATTTTGCACAATCATCTAGATTATAAAATTAAATTCCAAATTCAATAACAGTAATTCTTATTAGTACTTTAGTATCTTTCATACATATATATATATATATTAGTATCTTTCAGCCAACCTTTAGAAACGGGATCATACAAAGATCTCGAATTTACAAAGATGCGATCAAACAACTTTATGGCTGATGAATGATTGACTTGAAGGAAAAGATAAGTGCAGTGCTTGTTGGCATCAAAATAAGCTGCCACAAGCATTACTTCAGATCCACAGGCAGAGAGACAATAAGAAACTAATAAAACAAATATAACAAATATCCATTATTAATATTCATTATAAATTAATTTATGACAAGATAGTGAACAATTAAGGTGGAGAAAATACCTGAGCAGGAGTCAGACAAAATATTTACACTTTTTCCATCAAAAGTCAAAGTATTCATCCAATCACAACTGATTTTCCCAAAAAATATCCTTCTAATGTTCACTCTGAAGCCAGAAAAAGGAATTGATGAGGTTGTTGATAAACAATGAGCTGAAGAAGAGGTAGGAGAATTTGAAGCCTGAAAAGAATTGTTTGTAAGAGCATTTACAATCATAGCTCAAACATGGATATGGAAACACAACGAACCCTAATTGAATCATCCCATGAACTAGAATGGTTCTCATCATCAGAAGATAATATGTGAACTATTTCTTCAATCAAGATAAATCAAATCATTAAATTTATTTTTTCAAATATAAAAAAAGAAATCAAACATTTCTAATTAATTCTATATTTTCAAACTAAGTTCATGTAACAGAATTAATAGAAATATTTTTTTTTTAATAAGTAAGAATCTAAATGAAACAATCATTAAGAATGAAAAGTTCATCTGACCAGCATCTTTTTTAGGCGAGGCAGAACTTAATTTCCTTGATGTAATTTTCTTAGCACGTTTTGTATCCATGACTTTATTTGCTGAAAGTTGCTGACTATTCAATTGTGTCAAAAGGTTAACCTCACTTCCCAGTCTGATTTTTTTAATTGGTACATCATCATTAGAGGACTGAGCACAACTTTCACAAACTTCATAATCAAGGCCCATTCTTCCACATAACTTGCACATGATAAATCTTCTATCTTCCTACAATATTTGATTTTGATATTTGTAATGGAAGTAAAACCATTAAACTATTTTAGCTAAAATGTTGAAGCTCTAACCTTTATCATGCTTGACATTTGATGCAATTGTTGACCATCTTTGCTGCTTTCACTTGATGCTACAAAGATTATTTTAAAGGATTATTTAGCAGATTGGTTAGTAATCTCTAAGATTCTTAGCCTTAATGGTTATTACAATAAAACTCACCATCTGTACTCTCTTCAAGTTTAGTAGAAAATCTGCAACAAATTGTATGTACATCTAAGAACAAATCCACTCCATTAATGTGAAAGATTAATTAACCTGCTAAAAGGGCATTTTTATAATGATAAGTAACCTCAAAATGATTCTATTAAATAAACTCACTGATGCTGCTTAGGATCGTTGTTATCTTGACTCTGGGCTTGATTCTTTAGAGGTGTAACGCTGGCACCTTTAGACCATAAACCAAGAATATATTTTGATTAGTAATTTTTTTTTGTCATGCATTCAAAATTCTAACTTTGAAACTTACTTGCAGGATTCTTTACTTTGAAATACTTTCCATCCCAGACTGCTACTACTTGTAGCCCACTGGGATAGCTAAGTTGATATTCCTGTCCAACTGTGAACTGGGTGCCATTGTTCAAAGAAGACTGGACAGCCTATAAATGGTTTTAAATGTTTCCATTCCAAATTTTAAAAAAATGAATGAAAAAGATTGTTTGTTTAATAAAATATCTGACCGATTGCGGCTGATTCACGTTACTTTGGCAAACATTGGATGTTGAATAACCAGAGTCGTGACTAAGAGATTTGGATGAACAGGAAGAATGTGAAGTGATCAGTTCTGCTTTCTGTTGCCTTAACAATTCTTGATTGAGGCTACTTCTAATGACCATAACTGGTGTTTGTAGCTGTTTCCCCGGTGGAACCATCTGGCTGCAGAGCTGTTTTGCAGAATTTGCAGGACAGGTCTGCACTATGGCAGGCTGTGCTCTAGCAGAATTTGATGGCAAAAATAATACTTGGTCATGACTCAGGCCACTGGATGACATAATGTGAATTGAAGAGAGATTAGGCAGTGGAAGACCATTGATATGAGGTACTTGCAGTGCATTTAGTGATATATTGCCTGGAATAACAATTGTTTGAACATTTCCAACTTGTTTCAGACCCCCTCCATATTTTAATATTTGATTGCTTCGGTCAATAGGTTGAGGCTCAGCTAGAGCTTGCGTAGAAAATTGGACTTGTGGTGTAACAGTCAAGAAAGTTGATGCAAGAGATCTGTTTGATCCTTGGTTTGTTGAAGGTGTCACAGAAAATGTTGCATATTTTGAAGATTGAAGATGAAATAGTGATGGACCCTTGTTTTCCAGAAAAACAAGGTGGGATTGTTGCAACTTTTCAGATTTCGTATTATCCAAACCTTTGTTACAAGAGTCTGTCTTTTGAGTCACATAAATTTGATCTTTTGGGAGAGTGTCAGATTGCAACTGAAAATTGGTCTGTATGTTTCCACCAATTTGTGGTAAAGGGGTTACATTTGCTCTCAAAGATGCATTTTCAATGTTAGACATCAACATGGAAGTCTTTTTTGGTGAATGGAGGACATTCATTTGTTGACTAGCAAGACTTTGAGAAGATGACTCACCTGGAACATTTTCAGAATGTGATGATATATACGATACTTCTACTCTGCTTCCTATATTTTTTAATCTAATGCCATTTAGTGCTAGAACTGACTTTCCATTAAGACTTTCAAGAATGGCATTCTCATCTTTTGATAATGTTGTATTAGTACCAGACAACAAAAGAGGTGCATCGTGTTTAGAGTCTTGATCAAGTAAGTGATTTGCCTGCAATGCCTGTTCATCCTTTACTGGTGTAGAACTTTGTTGTGGAGGTTCAACTAAAGCAGTTTTATGAGCTGGGGAAGAGCGATGATCCAGAAGTTGAAAAGAATTTTTGGACTGCAAAATTTTATTTTTCTGAAGCACAGCCAATAAATTCAAGTTTGAGGGAATGTTGGCAGTCTGATTTGAAGTTGGAATCACAGATTGAGGACATGAATTTAAGCTCTGCTTTTGCAGAGAGGGTCCTATGTTCTCTTGCGGTCTTGAAACTTGCAGACTGGAAAGAGGATGTTGATGTACCGACTGAATTTGTTGAGCTGGTTGAGGTCTAGCAAATCCTTGTGAAAGAGATGTACAATGGTTTGAATTCAGTAGAAGCTGCTGCATGTTAGGTGACTGCTCAGAAGAAACTTTTTGTTGGCCCAATTGGAAGTTGCCAAGTGGTAAGTTCTTGACATTAAGATGGAGATTTGTACCAGATTGTTTTTGCATCAGTATTTGTAATTTGTCAACAAATTGTTGCTGAGATCCAATCAGCTGCAATTTTTGAGCCATTTGCTCTTGAGATACTGCAGGTTGATTTAAGTGAATGTGGGGATTTATTTGCTGATTATGATCGATGAAGAATTGCTGGGAGGACATTTGTTGAGACCGGTTTAAAGAAAGAGTTGGTTGCTGCAATTGTGATGTAGTAATCCCTGTATTAAATGAGAAATATGTAAGTAAAAATTACTACACTATTACATGAACAAGCATGTTACAACCTTGTGAATTTTGGATGGGTGTTATCCAAGGTGTAATAGTAGCCACAGGTGCCTTTTGTTTGTCATGGTTCTCATTAACTTTGCTAGTGGCTAATCAAAGATCTTCCAAAAGTTAAAACATAAAGAATTAAATTCATAAAACAACTAGAATCACTAACGAATAGATGGTTGCTTCTGTAATGCAGACATGGGAATTCTGAGTAATCTTCCAGATGCATCAATGCACATAATAAAGCATGGACTGTTTGAAACCACTGAATCTGATGATTGAGATCCATCGCTATGACTAGAAAGAGCCATATTAAGAGCAGGAATCTGAATAATAATATTATTTTACATATAATACAAATCTTTTGCAAATTTCTTCCGATAATTAAAGACAAGAGTGGCAATTCGAGTTAGAATTAATTAGAACATCTTCTTAATATTTCAATTGTCTAAAATATATTATTTCAACTGCTTTAAAAGTTTTAGTTTTGTACTCATTGGAACTTTTTAAGAATCACATGAATTTCATTAAAACAATTTAATTATATTAAATATCAAATAGGAAATGAATAATAGCATTTCCATTCTCTGACTTACAATTAGTCTAAAGAGCTTTTATATATAAATGCCTGTCATAATACTCATATTTTTTAACCATAATTTTGTTGTCACAAATCATATATATGAAGCAGTTATTGATAAAATATGTAGATGATAGTAATTTAAGCAAAAAATTGGAAATACAATTAAAATACATGAAAATCAGTGACCCTCATATGGAAGCAAAAATCTTTATGTTTCCAATTAAAATGAATGTTTAAAATATAAAATAAATAAAGTCACTAATTTGTTTAGCCACCCTTTTTAATTACATCGTGAATTCAATCTTTCATTGATTCCAAAAAGAGTTTTGGCCTCTGATTATCTAACTTTATCCACTCCTTGCTAAGAGCTTTTTGCAATTCCAAAGGGCTACAGAATATATCTAAGATATAAGCTAGATTCTCAAGCAATCCCATACATTTTCAAAGGGATATATGTCTGGAGAATGTGCAGACCACTTCAAAACATTGAGGTTTTTCTTAAGGACAAATTTTCTTGGTCTTGATTTGTGTCTTGATGGAGCCATTAGCTTATTAAAAGATAACCTCATCCCATCTACTGCATTGGCATAGGAAGCATTTGTTTAGAGTTTAAACATATTTTGATTAATTTTGTTTTCCATATAGGGCCATCTCATCATCTGATGAACAAAGAAAAGAAATGGAAGCCCAATCAATGACCTCCACAATTTCTTTTTTAAGAGTGATTTTGGGTACTTCTGACATCATGTCAGTAATATCTGAATACATCTGGACCATCCAAATTAGAATATTCATCTGAATAATTGCAATGCCCAAATTCATCTCAAAACTCATAATCTCCTTGAGCCAGTTCAGTCCAATCTTTTTGTGATCTTTTGTCAAGAATGGCTTTTTCTTTCTAAACTGAAAAAATCAGGTTATGCAAAGATATCTACATATTGGAGTCTGGATTAAATTCAACTTCAACTTTTTGAAGTCCCATTGGAGAGCATTCTACCTTGGAAACTTCACAAAAATTATATTCTGATGACAAACCCTTTTTGAGGTCTTCCTGACAACTCTTGAAATTTAAGAAAATGGCTTAATTTAGCTCATTTAATGCCTTTATTTGTCCTTGCTCTATTTCATTAAGATGTCTTCCAGAACCCATTTATAGTAAGCTTAACTAACAAACTCCTAATAATCCATGTAATAAAATACTATTTCCTGCACAGGAAGAGACACCATCCTTAATCTTTAAAATGCATCTAAACAACAAAGGCCATGTCCCAACATGACAGGTACTGTATATATAAATCTATGTATTTTTAGATGTTTATTAAATTGGTGTTACACTTTGCAGAGGTATTCAATTTCAACATACCTTTTCAACCAAGTTCAACTGCTGGCCAGAATTCTTGTCATCCATTTCAAAACTAGATGAAATGCATGTAAGTAAATGAAATCTTAAGACTCTACTATTCATTATATATAATGATACTAATTCGGATAAAATTATGTGCATTTGTTTATGACAAATGCATGTTTAACTTAGTCTGTAGGATAAAAAACGTTGCTTATTCCTTTGGTAACAAAGCAACCAATGCTTAAATGAATGAGCTTTCACGTGCACAAATATGGGCATTTTCAACCAATGGTAAATAAATATAGAAAGATTCTATGCTAATGGGACCTGTAACTCCTGAAGTCTCTTTACTCCGATAATGCAACAAATCCAGACTCTATAGCCAATATCAAATAACTGAGGGTCCCCCATCAAGCAAAAGTGGTTCATGTAATATAGATTCGCTTTAAGTAGCAAATAACAAACATGAATATTATTTTGTTTACTTAGAGGCGAGAATCAATGGAGACACAATAAATATCTAACTTGCAATACTTATGTTGATTAAAATTTATTAAAAAATAAACACCAAAAAGTATAACATGTTTAATATGTAAAAATAAATGACGTAGAATTAACATTCCATTTGCTCGATATTGGATCAAGAATAACATTTATTTAAATTGTTTGACTAATTTCTAATAACATTTTGAATTAATTCTAAGAATTGTTGAAATGTGCCAAACATAGTGATTATTATTTACTATTGATTGAATTACAGATCGAGCCTTATGGTGCAGGAAAAATTATGTATAAGTTGTGTGAATGGTCTCAAGGTCGGTGTGAAATACAGTGCCCCCTATAAGTTACTTGCAACGATTTTACACTTTAACCAGTTACATGAAAAACTTCGAAATATGTTTACTCAAAGTCTCAACTTATTTCATGTATATTCTTACCCAATACATCTATGCAAGGGGTCTGCGAGTAAACTCCGCAAATTTTAGAACCTGTTAAGAGATTGAGACCCGACCAAAACATAATCGCTTGTATTGAGCCACTTAAAAAGACGTGCAATCCAGTTTTCTTTGATGGGTTCGAAGCATTATCCAACAAATCCACTTTTGATCAACATCGACGCACTGAGCCACTTTGGCGTCCTTCCAGCCAGCAGCTGAAGGAGCTAATTGAATGGATGAGCGGAAGTGAAAAGTCGAGGCACTGAGATCACTTAGATAGAAGTTATCTTTGATCAATTTGTTAATCTTTGCATTAAGACCAAACAACAACTAAAGATGAGTGTTTATCATATTAAGGCAAAAATTATCCAGTCCATGATAGCTACCCTCACTTAAATGAGAAAAACAATATTATCAGAGAGCATTATCTGATTTTGGTCTTGCATTTTGTCAATTGCAAACATGATTTCTTCATTGGAAAAGGTTTCATTCTCTGAATTGACAAACTTGATGACATCATCCAAAGCCAAGGATTGGGAGCGTTCTGCTTGGAACAGCTTATAGAGTGATGCTCTAAACTGTTGAAGCCTAGCAAACAATGTAGAGCAAACATTTTAGAGTCAAATACATACACAAATATTCATAAAAAAAATAAAGAATTCAATCTCTATCAAGATACAATTAAACCACCTTGGTGCTGGCAAATCTATTGGGGCAGCACTTCCATCTTTCATTCCTGCCTTCCTTGATGCCTTTTTAGGTTGTTGAGACTCTGTTTGAATTCAAACCAGTTCTTCAGTGAAATTGAAAATCAGTGCAAAAATGTAAAAAAAGAAAAGAATTTTACCATTATCCTTATCCAGGTTGCTTAAATTGTAAGGGTCCTCAATTTCATCAACATCCATGCTCTCTTCAGTGAATGTCCCTTCAAGTTTTTTCCTACAATGTTCAATCAAGTGTTAATTAAAAAAAACTAACTGCTTCATTGTTTGTATGCATCCACATCTCCGAGACTGACCCTTTTCATAAGCACAGCATTAATTAAAGCTCCACATTGTACATTAAATTATAAAATTCCTCAAAAAACCTTAAAATGCTAATCATTAACTGCCATAGATAAAGTGACATTATGAACATTACTTCTTAGGCTTTGGTTTTGGAAGGTCATCATCGTTATCAGACTCCTCGCCACTGGATGAGTGTTTTCTTCTTCGAGTCTTTTTCAGAACCTAAAAGTTTTAAAACCATGCATTATATCATCCTCAATTGATCACTAATTTTGTAGCCATAAGTTTACCTTCTTGAAGTATGAAAAGTGAACGAGCTCCAATGCAGCCTGGGCATCTTCGACTTCCACAAGTTTCGAGAGACGGCATTTTGCATGAGCTGTAGACAATCTGATCATGGTTTCCAATGATCTAGCAGTTATAGGTTGAGTCTAAAATAGCCAAAATATAATATAACTTTTATCAAATTCTGTAGCCATCCATTGAAGTGCATTCTCTTATAATAATAATTGTTCGTGTAGCCTCAGATATAAAAACATCAGGTACATGATCCAATATTTATCAAATATCAAAAATTATTTTGGTGGCTAACAAACCTTGGCCACATTATCCTGAGTCATGTCCTGATTTCTCAATTTAGAATATTCCTCTGCAATGAAATCAGCAGCATCTCTAGTCATTTTGGGTTTGACTTCCTTTGCAACATGTAGGTACTTTCTCATGAATTTGACACTAACAAATTGTTCCCTGAATAAAGCAATGGTACTAGATTTTATAAAGCATTGATGTGGAATATAACTTAGGTATGAAATGATATATAATCAGATAATAGGTCCAAACAAAAGCTCACAACTGTGTATGGCAACAATGCTAGCAATATAATATAAACAAAGGACAAACTTATTCTTTCCCCTTCCAAACATGTTATGAAATGTCTCATATATAGGGATATCTTCTTCCTGGATGTCATCCTCAAGGCCCTGTGTAGCCAAAAGGTCCAACGAAGTGCTCAAAGGGAGTGCTGCAAAAGTAAATCCAAAAATGAAACCTTACTCAATGTAACAATTATCTGGCAGATTAATTCACCTGATCCATCTTGTTCTGCTGGATTCCGATATCTGTGTATACGTAATATGTGATCAGATATCTTGCGGTCGTTCTCTGGATCGTTCTAAGCAAAAATTCAATTGCACGTTCAAAAATCTAATAACTTTGCATCAATCAAGAAATAATAGAAAAAAATACTCACAATATCCAGAACAATAAAAAGCAGATCAAAACGAGATAGAAGAGAATCCTGGAGGCCTATGTTTTCCATTGGAGTCTTATACTGATTGTACTGCAATTTAAAATATCGGTCATCATTAAAACTAAATGCAATAGTGAATTCATGTTGCAAAAATTAGCTCCAACAAACCCTTCCATAAACAGGATTTGCAGCAGCCAAGACACTGCATCTTGCATTCAGCTTGGCATGAATCCCAGCCTTGGCAATAGTAACTCTACCTTGTTCCATAACCTCATGTATTGCTGTACGATCCATATCAGACATTTTGTCAAATTCATCAATGCAGACAACACCCCTGTCTGCCAGCACCATTGCACCTGCTTCAAGCCTTCTCTCACCTGTAAATGAGGACAAGAAACTATTAAGCCAAGTAAATATTAGGCCAGATTTCATGACATATGACTGTGTATCACAAAACATGTCCCAAACTTTTACATTACTATTAACTACTCAAACCTGTTTCATGATCAGTGGTAACGGCTGCTGTGAGACCAACTCCCGAAGAACCACGACCAGTCGTGGTAACTGCCCTCGGTGCTGTGTTCAGCACATATCTGAATTATTGAGCTCTATGGTTAATCACCCTCACTTAAATCACAAGATTTTATTAAACACTACCTCAACATCTGGGATTTAGCTACTGAGGGATCCCCAATAAGAAGCAAATTGATGTCCCTGAAGAGTACACGTGTACAAATGAAACTCAAATAACTGACAAAGTCAACAAACTGAGAGCCAACCCACCCTCTTATTCTCGTTCCATTTTCTAAAACCCTTTCCACTCCACCAAGCAGCATGCAGAGAATGGCCTTTTTAATGTATTCGTGTCCATGTATTGTGGGTGCCAACGAATGTGCAAGAACTTCAAAAACATCCTATTGAAACAATAATAAATTAACACTGATATTGACTAGAAGCCATAGTAATAATGGACATACAAATTTCTTTTTGGAGAAATCCTTTATCTTGGATATATCAGCTACAGAGAATGTTGGTGCTATTTCTTTATTCAATAGCTGGATGTTATTAGCTACCAATATGGTCCTGTTCAAAATAATTAATTATCATTATACTTCCACATAGGTAAGGCATTTTTGCCTCATTGGAAACAGTTCAAGGCCAAACTAGTAACCCTTAATAATGCTTTAAATTCGAAAATTTACAAATTATGCTCTAGTTTTCTATTTTTGATAAAAACCATAAAAGTCCTCAAATTGATTCAGGTTCTAAGGTAAAATCATCCTAATAACTTGAGTCAATGATTACCTGAAAGTGCCACTGGTATAGCTATTCTTTTTACTTGGGAGACATCTGTATAGGGCAATGACTTGAACTCGGTCACCAGGTTTACATTTATCAATTAAGTCATTATCTGCTATCACATCTACTGATCTTGGCAATTGCCCAGCAGGAGCCTTCTCTGGCATTTCCTACAAACAATTTCAATAATCATAATGACTTTTTTTTATAATGTTTTTAATAATCCAAAGTAACTTCAAACCTGAATTGTGAATGTCTGGTGGTCTTTATAACTGGAGAGACCATACTCTGTCTCCAGGAGATTACCATCATCATCCTGCATGATGAATTTTTTAAATAAAAGAAATTAATTATGTAACTATAGTGGTTTAAACTTACCTTTGTGGGATAAACCCCTGTAGATGGAAATGCATCAAGAGAAGTCATATCAGTGTACTTTCTCTCCAAAGTCTTCTTTGTGGCAGGGCAGTAGTGAACACTACAAGATATCTTTGGTCTAACCAAAGAACCTATAAATATAACATTTTAACACTTTATCCAAGAAATTTAATTCCAAAGTTATGTAGGCACTCACACTTAGAAACAATGCCTTCAACACACACCATATTTCCCAGATAACTGCAAGTCAGAGTGCGAGGAGACAAGTGCCTGGCACCAAAACTAATGGCAGAAGTAAATTGAAATCAGCTATGAATGTCTTAAAATCTTAAGCAAGAATTCTTACCTTCCCTCCAGACCAACATAAAATTCATCATACTGTTTACTGAATACATGATCAAGAGTATCTATCAAAGACTTCAAGGCCTTTTGAAAGCCAATCATTTCCTCAAATCCATTAGCTAATAGTCTGCATAAAATGTAAAGCATACCAATGAAATAAAAAACACTTAAGTTTAATAAAAACTACACTAACTGGGAAGCTCGATTTGCATTCTTGTGCCTAAGGTCATTTATGTTGACGATTAACCTGCACTTTCCATCAGCGATCAAATCCTTTACTTTCTTTTGATATATCCATTGATCATCCTTGAAAAAAACTATTCTATGTAAAATCTAGGCATTCTATTGCTACTACGCGATAATAGTCAGTGTTTGACAAGTGCTGCATCAAAGCCATTCAAAATTTCCTAATTTGAAATTAAATTGAAACAGCCGTAAATTATGAAAGGCTTACATTGTCGTCTAAAAAATTCAGATATTCCTGAGTAATCTGACGAGAGTGCGAATCCACATCGGCCATTATACGAAATTTTCCCGCAAAACGACCTAAAACATTCTTAATAAAAATAGTCTTGTGGGTGACACGCATTAAAAAAACCGCGAGTTGGAAATTTGTTTCGAAATCAATTTAAAAAATAAATTAAGAGTAATAAATAAAAATGAATAAATAATATTTACGGGTAAAATCTGAGATAGAATAATGTTTACCTGAACAACAGGATCACCAACAAGATTTTGTGTGGTAACCTGACCAGTTTGGTTAAATACTTGAAATTTTAGACCATTAATTAAGTAATATATCAAGTCATTTGAATTGTCACTCGTTATATGCTGATATTAGCGGCTAAGATTTGTTTTTCAGTTTAGAGATTATGCAAGAAATAAACGTCCAAGTTGCTGTTAGGGTTAGTCAATTTTTGTGAGAAATAGAATTAGGACAGCTCTAATTCGAAGAGCTCTTCCTAGTTACTTAATCCGTTAGAACAATTATTATTATTATTTATTAGGTGAGACCCCAGTTGGATAGGGAAAAATTAAAACAGGATGGTGTTTGCGTCTTTGTAAAACCTTTAACAAACGAAGTATTTCTGGGAAAAGATCGTTGTTTTGTTTTCGATAGTATTTTTCCCATAGAGTCATCACAGGTTGTCTCCATTAATCTAATTGTTAGTTTTTGTTATCTACATAATAAGTTACTATCAGGTTGAAATATATGAAACTTCTGTCAAGCCATTAGTAAAAAGTTGTTTTGAAGGATACAATGCAACTGTATTTGCTTATGGACAAACTGTAAGTTTTTGCATTAGCAAAGTTAGATTATGTCATCAAAGACAGTAATTTAATAAGGGTTCTGGAAAAACTTTCACAATGGGAAGCCAAACTTTGATGAATTGTTCTTCTGAAGATCTTGGTGTTATTCCAAGAGCAATCAATGGAATATTTCAAATTGCTGAGGTTAGGTCAGACCATTCCTTGTTTGGGTCAATACACATTACATTCATGTGTGAATCAATATTTCATGACCACTTTATTATATGTTACAGAGTTTAGAAGATAAAAAGTGCACCTTAAGAGTTTCATTTTTGGAGGTTTATAAAGATGAACTCATAGACTTGTTAGATGCAGAATATCCTAAAGATATTTCTATTAGAGAAGATCCATTAGGAAATACTTGTGAGGAGCACAATGTTTTATCCATAACTTTTTAAATATTGAATTATTATTTCCTCTTTAGTTGTAGCTGGATGTTCACAAGCAGTATGTACAGATTTAGAAGAAGTTATGGAGAAATTATGGAAGGGATCTCTGCACAGAAGAACTGGAGCAACACAGATGAATGAACAATCAAGCAGATCTCATACAATTTTCACTCTCTATATTGGTTGGTTTCACATTGCAATTATTTGTGATCATGTCATTGTAATGTCATTTTTGACTATTCCTTCATTGATGTAATGCCAAGGAAACTATCAGTCATTTGTTGCATTGTCTCCTATCTCATTTTGTTGAATAAAGTTATGCAATAAAAATACTAAAACGTAATTTTTCTATTTTCCTCTAGAACAAATGGACATTGCCAAGAACTCAGATGCAAATGGTATTTGTTTCTAAAAAAATTGACTTTAGAAAATTCATATTTAAACTTTTAATGTTTCAATCAGATAGTGAAATTGGCTATACTTGTGCTAAATTTCATTTTGTTGACCTTGCTGGATCAGAAAGAGCAAATAGAACTGGCAATGTTGGAGAAAGATTTATAGGTACAAATTGTGAGCATAGCAACTTCATTAAGAATAGATGATTCAATAATTTTATCATGCAGAATCCATACATATAAATACTGGACTTTTGGCTCTGGGCAATGTTATAAGTGCCTTGGGTGATCAGAAAAAGAAGATACATATTCCATATAGGGATTCCAAAATTACAAGACTCCTCAAAGTAAATTTGTGGGACCTAAACAAACATATCGATGAGTTAATTTTAAAATCATTAATAATTAATTTTATATTTAATATGCAGGATTCATTGGGAGGCAACGCACGGACATTAATGATTTGCTGTGTCAGTCCTTCAGTGTCTGATTATGATGAGACACTCAATTCTCTTAAATATGCTAAAAGGGTACAGGAATATTCATTTTAATTAGATTGTCCTAAATTATGAACGATACATTGTGATGTTTTTAGGCCCGAAGTATAAAAAACAGGCCAGTCATTAATCACAACCCTTGTGTTTTGCAAGTGGAGAATCTTAAAACAGAAATAGAGGTATATTCACATCTCTCGTGCCATTATTTTGCTAATATCTTTTACTGCTAATATTTTTTATATATATTTGTTTAAGACATTAAAAGAGGCTTTGAGACAAGAGAAAGAAAAAGCCATTTCATATGATACCAGCAAAGTTAATAAGTTCTTTCAGGAAGAACTCTCGAGGCTACTTTCCTTATTCTTAATGATTTCTTAATTTTGAGAGTACCGAATTAAAATGTTAATGTTTATTTTTTTAGACTTCAACTTGATTGTTCCAAATACTACAATGTGGCAAATGAAGCCTTCAAGCATATAAAGTCAATTCAAGATAAAACTTTGTTGTCTCAAAGCTTGGATGATCAACTCAATCAGTGGATTGAAGTCATGCAAAATGTAAGAATAATAATTAATTTCTCTTTAATACACTTCTAGATGTATTATATGCTACAGCTGAAACATTGGAATGACCTGCAAATACCAGAATGTTACAATAATGAAAGCATGTTAAAACTTCAAAGTGAATTAAAGAAGGCTAGTGACAGATAAGCTTTTTATTAAAAAATTTATTCCACTATATTGAATATGTTATTACAAATTTTAAAATTATTACCAGAAAGAAAAACAACTTGAGCTCAGAGATGAAACAATTGCCAAACAAAATGTTGAGATAGCAGAATTAACAGCCCAAATTAATAAGCTTCTGAATGAAAATATACACCTAAACTTAAATTCATGTAATGATGACTTGGATGATGACTTGAAGAAACAGGATGAAGTATTTACAGAAAATTCAGAAGTAATTACTGGCTCCATGTAAATATTAATAACAATGATGATTTAATAATAATAATGAATAACTTTATTTATCATAGGTAAGACATTGTGCAATCAAAATTTCATGAAGTTAAATTTTCAGGAGTTTAACATAGGTTTTTCCATCAAGCCAAAATGTATTAATGGAAGCCATTATGATTGCATTGTAATTGATTGTTTAAAGTATTATATATTTTACTTTTTTTGTTAATGGAACCCAATGCCTGATTAAAATCCCATTTATTATCATGGAATATCATCATGTATATGTATCATCACATTGTCTTTAATACTCAACATATGATTGATATTCAAATTTTTATTAGAAGCTAATTACCAGTGAATCAGGATATGTTCTGATGAGAGAAAGAGCCAAATCTGTGCCATCTCAAATGATTGGGACAAGAAGATTACAGGTAATGAAAAAGGATGGCTACATGAAGTCTTTTAGCATATAAAGACAAGGTTTATACATATGCATATGTGATATTTTTATTTATGTTTCTTTTGCTTGAATTACTTTGTTTAAGTAAATTTTTGAAGCATTACTTTTATGTATTTAAATGTGATACTTTCTTTTACAATGCTTTAGGTAAAAGATAGGAACATTCACACCAGTTCTGGGTATCTAACTGTGGAGAAGATTGGAGATATCCTGAAACTAAGAAATGACTACATGAATTCTGAAATGGAGGATGGTGATAATGTGTCCACCTTCAGAGAATCTTATGAAAATCTGTTCCAAAAGTAGGAATTCTAAAAATGTCTAGAAAATTCAAGATTACTTTGAGTAATTACATTCAATTTTAATTAAGGGATGAGATATGCCATAACAGAAAGAAAACATTCAGGTTAAAGATGATTAGGGATAAGGAGCCTTTACTAAGTCAGACAAATTTGATTTTTTGAAGTTTTGCAACTTTTTTGTCTGAATAATTTCAAATATTTCAGATCAAAAAGCAATGTCCAGCATAGGGTTAGATGAAATTTTTGACAAAGTGTTTATATTATCAATTTAAAAAAAACTTTTGTAAGTGAATGTCATATTAACAGATTAAGCAATGAAAAGCAGGAAACCAAACAAATAAAACTGTTAGAGGAAACTATAAGATGCTTAGAAGCTGAGAATAATCTGTTGAGGCAGGATATAATTCAATACAAAAATGATTTGGTAAAAAAAGAACAAAAGAGTCAGGATGAGATATCAAGGTTATTTTTGAAAATAAACTTTGGTATCGTAATAGAAATAAGAGCATCAATGATGACAATAACAGTAATGACTGTTACCCAAAGTATACCCAAAGTATAGTCTGCATTTGCTTTGATTTGTTAACTACATGTTTTGCTTCAATAGATATTGTTCTTTGAAAAATTCCTTTGATGTGAATAATCAGTCGAAAACATTTGCAAAGAGACAAGAAGTGAATAATTCTTTCTTTTATTTCAAGCATTTTAAATGTTTCCTATTCAATAAATTAACAACTGTATTGTAGGTAAAATTAATAACATCAAAATTAAAAAGCATTACCAATGAGGAGATGAGGCATGTTGTTACTGCTTCAAGGTATTTCATGATGAAATGTTGCAATACCAGTACATTACACAATAGATAATTATATAATTAGTTATTATATATACAATATTATCCATCAATTGGTGTAAGATTCTTTAGTAATATCCCAGAAAAATACTGATATTAATAGCCTTACAAACTATAACAGAACAAATTTATTTTTTAGTAATTGGATTAATGAGCAAATCAATGCTCACCTTGAAGATAAAGTACTCAACGAGAGCCTTCGAGAAGTTTGCAATACCCTTCACTTAATAGATTCTAATGCTTACTAATACTCTAGATTTTTATTTCTAGGATATCCTTGCTCGAAACAAACTAATTCGTGAAAAGGAGTTACTAGAAAAACTGAGGAATGAACTCCAACAAAAATTAGCAGGGAATACTAGTAAAGTTAGGGTCTTAATTTTTCAGGATTTCAACAGACTAATACTAAAGCCATGCTGTTCATATTTGTACAGATAATTTCTACTAATACCGATGCAGCTGATGAAAGTGGAAAGCAAATAGCTGTAAAAACACAAGATTTGACTTGTGGTAATTCTGTAGATTATCAATTGTGAGTATCTTACCAATTGTCTTTACAGATTTTTTAAAAAGATTGTTTAAAATGTTTATAAAAAAAAACGATTTCTGATCAAACAGGCTAAATGAATATGAAGAAACTCTTGAGGCTATCGAAGAAACAATAAAATTTAGAAATGGTACAATTGCTTGCAAACAAGATTTGCACAAATCACAATCAAAGACAAAAAATGAATCTTTCTTTTTGGGGAAAATCAATTCACTTTCTCCAACTGAAGCCAATTTTCTGCTTTTTAAATTCTTTAAGAAAATTATTGAATTGAAACATGAAAAAAGAAAGTTATCAACTGCAAATGAAGACATGAAGGTGCTTCTGAGACTTTCCAGAAATTCGTTTCCTTTATTTAAAATTAGTTAATTATTTGTAGATCACACTAAATGAAAGGAACACCCTCATAAGAGAACTTGAGCTCCAACTCAGAAGCCTGAGCTCTGAACATGAGAAAAAGATTAGAAAGCAAAATCAGGATTTCAATGAGAAGTTAGGGGACGTCCAAAGAAATTATTCAGATATAGAGAAAATACTGAAAGCAAAGTAAATACTTTCAAATCCACACAAAATTTCGTAATTAGTCAATCCTGCCAGGAATACTAATGTTAATTGTTACATGTGATATTTCTCCTTTTTGAAAGCATTGAATTTCATGGTCTACATCATAGTAGTTATGCTTCTTGTGATGTTTCATTAAGAAAGCCGTTTTCCTTAAGTTTGCTTAGTTTATTTCCTTTTTCTGTTAAGAATTTGTGACCTGGGAAAAGATGTTTTATATTACAAGAGCATGTACAGAGAATCAAAAAATAAAGCAAAATTGAAGTCTTCTGAATGCAAAGACCTCACAACAGACTGTCAAGAAATATCAAGTGGGTTATTTTTTACAATATTTGGATTTTTGGATGAAATCAACTGAGAACTTCCTTTGAATTTAAGACCAGAAATCAGCCAGCAGAAAAATAGTCCCAGATTTCAATGCAATTCAATCAAGCAGGGTCTCAGTGCAAAGTCAGAGTCAGTCCAACAATTCAAAATCAGTGAATTCAGAGCTTAAGGAAATCCTCACTGGTATATTTGAGATATATTGTAAATTAAAATCACCCTAAAAATTATTTCTTTTCCAGATTCCTTAGAGGCTCCATAAAATATGCAGTTTTCTACCCAAATGATGTCCATAGAACAGTAATTTGTGCCTCTTGCTTAAAATTGTTATTTTGATGTCAGCAAAACATGACAGCATCACGAATTTATCACATTTTATTAATAGAAATTCACTTGAACTTTTATCAAATCATTGGTTTGAAGATCCAAGAGCTTGTTGAGTTTGTTATTCCCTATTTGTAAGATGGAAGACCACTTTCCCAATCATAACCAGGTCCTGGTTTGGGTACTCTTTTGTCTGTTACCTTTGCTTCTCTGAAAATTTCAAAGCAAAATAAAGTTTTTTTTAAATGTACCACATTTAAATTATTATATTGTTATCCTTTTTCAATGAATTTGCTTTGGTTTTTGCACACACCCACACATATATGTCTAACTAATCTCAGCCATCTGAGATTAACTATAACATCTCATTAAAAAAACTAACATGTTAGCTTGCATTCTGTGAGTCATGCTCAAACTAAAGACAATATCAAATTCACCAAAGAAGTGGAATATGCAAACATTATTGAAAAAAATACTTTTATCTAACAATATTGAATGCACTAGAAAGTGTAACATGGCACAATTTACTTTGTTTATATTTGGAGAGAGGTAGAAATGTATGTTTATGAGTTTAATCTCATTATTATCAAATGAGTATGTTAAAATTTGCTTGATTATAGCACATGTAGGCTCAGTTTTGAGTCTCCTTTTGCAATCGTTCAATCATTATTATCATTGAATAAAAAAAAATTTCTTAAAATAAAATAGCTTAAAGTTTAGAGGATGCTCTATGACTGGAAGATTTTTAAAAAGCCTTTTCTTCCATGACATTAAAATGACTTGAAGAGTGGTTTCCATTGATATGGGAAAGAAAGTGAATGTTTCTGAAATTGTTGTGAGTCTTTAGGCGAGAAATGCCCTTGAATGGGCCAATTTACACTCTTATATTTTTAAAATTTGTGCCACATTCCAGAAAAATCTGAAGTAAACTTCTTATGTGCACCTTCTGGCTCATTTGATATACCAAAAGAATATTTTTCAATTTAAATTTTTTTAAATTTATAAACAAAACTAACTTGCTCTCAAGAAGATTGGTTGCATTATATAGCACAACAGGAGGACTAGCAGCTCTCCTCCCATCTCTGTGGAGATATTCATTTTTTGATAATGCATGGCTGATTCCTGGTGGTAAATTGGCAGGTGGAGCTGTCCTGTTCCAACACATAATTTGCTTTGTGAGAAATGCTATGAACCATAAAAGTGATACACCATAAAAGATATTCCCAACTGAAATTAAATAAATTGAGCAAAAAGCAGATTAACAAGTTTTGCTTTGAGAGAAGCTTTAGTGATAAAATGCTAACCTGGGAGAAATGTAGTCCTCGAACCTATGGACAGGTACCAACTTTCTCTTGAAAATTTAATAAAGTGAGTGTTCAATGTATCAATTATACAAAAGTCAACATGATTAACTTTTAAGAAACCTTTAAATGCTTTAAATGATTATGCAGCATTTAAAAAATGGGAGCATGGATGTAATAGTCAAAACAATGCTTTTGTATTAACCAAAAGCTGTCATCTTTCTGGTGAAACATTGCAAAAAATATATTCTGAATCAATCTAGAAAATTTGTTTACAAAACTTGAGACATGGACAACATAGATTCCACACACCAAAGACTATGCATATCCTCGATATAACACAAAATTATCCCAACAAAAGCCAGTAAGATTTGGTGATGTCACACAAAATGCAATTTGATCTAGAACCATGAAATTGTGCAAGAAAAAGCTGGTTTTAGATCAAAATGAGAAATATGTCAATCAGATCTCTGGAAATATAGAGAAAATAAAGAAAGAAATCCATCTTTATGTCAATACTTCATTGATTTATGCAAGGCATTGACATCAGCAAAATGGGATTCTCACCACATCTAGTCCATCTGATACTGAGTCTATACAGATAACAGCCTGATGAAATAAAGATGGCAGATCATAATGTTCTTCATTACAACAGAAAGGAGTTTGTCAAGGATGCAACATTTTTTTCCAGCTCAACATACCAGCAAATCAAATAATTAGAAAGGATCCAAAAAGGTTTTCCAGAGGATTTAGAACTGGTGAGAGATGACATAACCATAATGGCCACATAAAACGAACTACTGGAGCTGGTACCATGTACAGAGAAGGCTACAAGAGCTATTATTATTATATGAGATAAATCAACTCAAACAAATTACAGTCAGCAAATTGAACTGATTGTTGCCCACATCGAATAAAAATACCTTGGATCATATCAACAGCAATGAAGTGAGAATGTCCATTAAGAACAGAGAAGATAACTGAATTGCTTTTATACCTTGAAATCTATACAAGGATTTATGTCGATTTAGGTCAAATTTAGCCATAAAATGCAAAAATAAGAGAATTGACATCAAATCATGGCTTGTGAGAGTATTGGTCAGGCCAGGGCATATGTAGCATACAATTAAGAAGCATGAATGAAGAAAAAATCGGATGCGAGTCCGACATGGGCATTCAAGGCATTCCTACTGGTAAAACCAGCCTAAAATTGAGTATAGCAATCGCATTACGAGACGTATACGCATACACAACTGGACCTAGTGTAAGAAAGTGAATGCAGCCAATAAAATTATCAAACAAATTAAAGCCTAAAGTATTGGGCCAAAGTAAAGATTGCTCTTTAGCAAACACTAAATCATTTTAGCAATGACCTTCAAACAGCTGATAGTCCTAGAATTACCTGGCCAAAAAAGTTTCTCAAGGCAGAAATTATTGGAGTGACGTCCCTTGGCTTGACAGACATCGTGAATAAAACGAAGCAACGAGATAAAACTATTAACTGATTAACAGCTAGCACACGTCCGCCGAAATGCTTCCAAACATAAATAAATTGAAGGATTCGAAAAGATATAAATAACACTATGGTTAGATGATAAAGAATTTATTAAGTCACTGAGTAACTAAAAACAAAATAGAAAATAAAAGTTCGGACTGTCCTCTCAATCTATTAGCTCTAAATTTTAATATATAAAGCATAACTCAATTAATGGACTTGAATCACAAAACAAACTGTGTAATAATTGCTAATTCAAAAATTAAAGCAACCAAATTGTTTTGCTTTCCTAATTACTACCAATGGTCGTTTCCAAAGTTCGTTCGAACTGAATAGTAACCGTAACTTTTAGCAAAGTCGCTCCATAGGAACGTATTTTGCTTAACGTACTTATACCTACAAAGTATTATTCAAGGATTATTCCCTACGATGTTTAAGGCAATTGGTGGATCACCCTCTCTTTACCATGGTTTCCGTGTCCTCGGCTAAAGAGGAACCTTGGTCTTGCAGTGCCTTGTGACCTCCAACTTCCTCGGTTGGGACTGCTGTGGCCACCCATCTAGAAGTACAGCGCCCGTGATGGAAAGAGGCCTGAATGTAGCCTTTCCCCGGCAACGAAACCATGGGTAATTCTAGCACCCTATCAATAGGAACGCCCAGCACATCTGCAGTGAACGGAAAATTACCACAGTAACACCATCTAGCCTATCAAAAGCAACCACGCTCCTATCCCATGAAGGCAATATCACAGCCAAAAAGTATCATCTGACAGTCAGCAGACCAGATAGGCCAATGACCCCACACCATCACATTATTTAGATGTGCTGCTGAACCCAAATACCATTTTGTTAATGAAGAAAGGTAAACCAGTTCATCTGTGCATTGCACTCATTTAAATATTACTCCATAGCCAAACCCAGTCACTGTGACCAACATGCCCACAAACCAGAATCTAGATGTGCCAATGACTAAACCACTACATGAGATCACGTTCCAAACAGATTTTTATTAAGGAAACAGTTTAATTGTGTCCAAAAGATTCAATAATCTTTTGGTATTCAGACACCTTTGCTGAAACATTCTTCTTGGCCTGTTCAAGCAGTTTCTGAGAACAAAAGAATGTATAAATTAGTTTCTGTAACCCAACATTCATAAAATTTTGCCCTGACTTACCCTTTCC
Source organism: Hirudinaria manillensis (assembly GCA_034509925.1). Classification (NCBI taxonomy): domain Eukaryota; kingdom Metazoa; phylum Annelida; class Clitellata; order Hirudinida; family Hirudinidae; genus Hirudinaria; species Hirudinaria manillensis. The sequence goes on along the minus strand of CM067528.1, from coordinate 5,975,654 downwards.
TGGACCCTCTTCTTGTGGAAGATGGTTGATTTAAGTTTCCTACGCCTTTCCAAAGTTGAGATGACACCCTGGTACTTCCAGCCAACTTCACTTGAAAGTCTGCTCAATTGACAGAACTTCCTCCTTGGCTTGAGTCTAATCACTCTCAATGCAGAAGGAACTACCATCCTCTTCTGCTTGTCATATGGTGGAGGTACACCCTCAAAAGCCTGAAGTCTGTTAAGTGCCTCCTTTCCTCTGTGCAGTTTGTGGGGCAGCATGCCTCTAACAGTTCTCCAGAAGATCTTTCTGGGGGCTCTAAAGTGGTATGGACCCCTTCTGGGGTTGGTGTTCATCCTCTTCCTCAGGAAGTCCAAGTATTCCACTGGAATCAAATTATTGTCAGCACCCTATGTTAGTCTAGTTTTATTAAAGTACATTACTAACACTTCTTTCTGTAGAAGCTGCCAGACATCTCAATTCCCTCACACCTCACAACGACAATCTTTTGTCCTAAAATCAAAAGTCACGTGTAAAAGCGATAATGACCAAAAGCTATATCAATCCATACCTTGCAGCAAAGCTTTTGCTGTGGTGGCGGCCAATCTACCGAGAAGATGGCCCTTGCCATCGATGACGAGAGGCTGAAGAAATCAATTTTACGTCTTAATCCAAATGATTTTATCCAAAATTCATTGAGAGAGTGGCATATCAACAACGGAACGAAACGTTAGCACAAATTCGATGTAGACGAGAAAATCGTGATTAGTTGGTAGTACTACAAACCTTACTGGACACCTTCATCTTAACGGACGATTAAAAAAGGAAGTGTTACCATAGACTGTATGCGAGCATATTGTCTATTCCCAACTTACAAAAAAAACCCTATTTTGTTTACTAAACATTATTTAAATAAAATTATTTAATAAATATTTAAAATAATATTTTTATATTTTTTGTTAAGCAAAACTCTCGCTGTCAAAAATTTGATAAAATTATGCGCGTTGTTATTTTTACGACAATCAAAATATTCAAGAATTAGTAATTGAATAAATTTTCTATAATTTAAAGCTTTACCGAAATTTGAAGCAAATTGTTATGGAATCGACTAGTTGCAGTGTGCACGAGTTGAGCCTGATGTTAGAACCTTCCTGAATTTATCACCAAATTAGTATTAAGTGCATTTTTGGAAATATTTAACAATTGGCTGAGGCTAAGGGGAGGGTGCAGGTGAAAAAATTGTCAGGGTTAGAGTATCTTCCTTAATGGCATCCATGTGACAAATTGTTACTAAAGATGTAAAGAATGAAAACAAAATGACATTGACAAAGAATTATTCTAGAAACAGATTTGCTCGCACATATTTTTTTGTAAATAATGCTCAAAGTGTTTTTATATTGTAGTTGTCACTTCATCTTTGAATTATTAAAAGTATCGGAAAAATGTCATATTACAGTGGGATATAATAACGATAAATAAAGATAAGAACAGGTCTTAGTATTATGCAAGCAATATAACAGCCGATAGATGCCACTGCACAGATAAAAAAAAACCACGACTAATTACTCTGACGATACTAGCTGCAGAATTAATTCTAATAATTCCTATCATAAATAATAGAATTATCCAAGTTTGCTAATATTGCGATCCTCGGGTAATGGGAAAGATTTACATAGGTTCCTAATAATTTGTTCAAAAACGGCTTGATTGCATATTAAGCGAACTAGGCTTGAAAGGGTACGAAGACTGACTTATTCAAAACATCGTTATTAAAGGTTGAAATGCTTTAAATAATTGAAGTTTACAGCCTGTAGAAGTTTTGGAATTCCCGTTTGTCACATTTTATGGTATTCTACATTTTCTAGTTGAATGGATGATACTACTGTAAAAGTGGCTGTCAGGTAAGTAGCTCTTGCACAAATTGCATTTATTTTTTAGCGAAAGGAGCTAATAGTTTTGAATGTGAAAATTAACATAATATTAAGCGATAAATATAATAGAAAAGCCGTAAAGTAGTCATGTTTGAACGAAAAATGTAGAATGTGTTGAATGTTATGCTGATTCACATTAGCTAGAATACGCTATTTGGCTGCATATTTTTAAGTTTTTATAATTTATGGTTGAGGCTTATTATATTGCCTTCTTGATTGCATTTTGAAAAAAAAAATGATTTTCTACTTTTTTTTGTTTCTAAGCCAATAAGTAATTCATTTAAATGATGTTTATGTGGTTTTAATCTAGTCTTAAGAGCTAATTATGTATTTGTTATTGTTATATTTAAAATATTCACTATGGTGAAACAGGGTAAGACCCCAATCAGCCAGGGAATTACTTGATATGTGTCAAGTTTGCAGTCATGTGGTTCCTGGGGAGCCACAAATAATCCTTGGAAATGACAAATCATTTACATTTGATCATGTATTGGTGCCTGACAGTCTTCAAAATGAGGTTTATGAGACATGTTGTGCAGAACTTATTGAAGGGTTTGTAGAAATTTATAATATGATACATTTTGTCTTAAATTTTTTAAAATTAATTTTATTTAATTTTCAAAATATATTTGTAAAGGACATTTGAGGGATATAATGCAACAATTCTTGCATATGGACAGGTGAGACCATTCCCTTATTTATTATTATGTGATTTGTTTCAAATTGCCTATAGAAGGACTTAGAGGTCAAATTTACTTGGCCTGGCCATGGTCAAATTTACTTAATGTGTGATGATGACAGACTTTCGTTTTTGCTTTATCATTATGTCACAAATTAGGTGCTTGCAAAAGGAAAAGGTAATTGAGTTTCATGTTTGTGCAGCCAGAGGGTGAAAGCCAAATAAATAGTTTCTAGTAGATAAAAATTAGTTGGAAAGGTGAAAATTGGTTTTAAAATGATTAAAATGGTTGAAGATTTTGACCAAAGTAATTTATTTACTCTAAGACTCTAAAGTCTTCTTTGGAATAAGAATTGACATTTTTTTTATCCTTGTTGGAACAAATTCAGTTTGATAAAATTTTATTGACAGACTGGGTCTGGCAAAACTTATACCATGGGTACTGGCTTTGATGTTGACATGCTACCTGAGAATATAGGAATCATCCCAAGAGCTGTGAAACATTTGTTTGATGGGATTGAGCAAAGGAAAAGTAAAGCTCTTGCAGGCAGTTCTACTCCTCCTGACTTTAAAGTCAATGCTCAATTTATGGAGGTAAGAAGACTTTGATATTATGCTCTACATGTTTTTGGCTGGATTTGTCTTTGATACTATTAATGTTACTAATATAAAAGTTGCATAAATTTGTTTACAGAGACACACATTAATCAGTCTTAAAAAATTTAATTGTAAAACATTTAAAAATAGGCTCTCAATTAAAGGAATTATCAATTTATAAAGATTTTTCTGAATACTACTTAAACCTAGCCAAATTTTCCCCTAGACTAGGGAATGTGCTTGATGCTTAATAAAACTTCACAAATGATATAAAAAACATTCCTTGATTTCTAAAGATCCTTTCTTCAAAGGAGGTACTTCATAGGAATAAACAATTATTCAAGCTATTTGAAAGTGTTCTTTTAATTGATGAATGAGTAATGACTTGCTGCTAATTAATTAATTTTAATTAACATTTAATTACATTTAATTTTTGGAATTTACTTTTACCAATAAATATTTTCTCAGGGACGGGTGTTTTTATTTTGTCATTTAGTATTATGTTATTGATTTATTTAATGTGTACATTTGGTTAATGATTCTGTTCATTTGTTAATTCTTTGTTTCTTAGAATTTTAAATTATAGCTATTTGAAGCAAAGCTCTCTGCAAGTTATTATGAACTTCGCTATACTTTCATTGAACCCAAGATTTAATAATAGCAATAATAATAAACATTAATAATTTTGAACAGGTCTGTCTCTAAAGATTTATAAATTTAAAAGTACTCATTTAACTAACTCTGTAAGTGCCAATAAAAATGATAACGATAACAATAATAATAAATTTTAATAAATAATGACCAACATGTCTTTTGTAGATTTATAAAATTCATAGTGCTCATTTAAATTAACTAGGAATGAGTGCCCATGAAATGTATATTAAAAATTAACATTTTCATGTTCAAAACTTTGATAGGCAGCAAAAACCATTTCATGAAGATATTTTTGTATTTAATGGTGGCAAGAACAAAATGTTTGCAGTCATTTGTTTGTTTATTTGATTAAAGTCCATTGTACAGATGAGATTAATTGTACTATTTGTTGAGGCACATAGTGCACTGCATTCATTGTCTTCTGTCATGACTGTATTTATCATTAACTTATATGGCAATCATTCTTATCAATCTAACCATAATAGGTAGATTAAAGGCTGGTCTGGCAGATACTTTTGTAATTAGATAAAATGTTGTTAAGCAGAACTGAACCTCAATGTTTTTAACCTATTGATTTGTCAAAAGCATCAATATTAATATTCAGTTATTTCCAAGAAGTCAATCATTATCTAAATGCTTGCTGATGATTGAATGAAGTCATATGTGCCTTACATGTCCTATTTAAAAGATTTTGAATGGTTTGACCAGTTCTGTAATTTGTCTACTTCCTGTTGCAAACAATATTTGTTTGTAATAAATTTACTTAATTGTATTTTGTATATAAAAGAAATAAATTTGATGGAGGGGAGCAACCAATTTTGAAACTTTATTGTTAGCTGGGCTTCTGATAAAACTTTGCTTTTATTTGAAATCAAATTATCAATTTTTTAGCTTTATAATGAAGAAATTAATGATCTCCTTGATTCTACTAGAGAAACTACAGAAAAAGTAGGCATTGAATTTTTAACATTAGATATTGATAATAATTAATAAACATATTTTAAATTTGTAGAGCTTTCAAAAAAATTAAATTTGTTGTATATGTTGTGCAATTATAATGATAACTAGTGATAATTGCCATTTATTTTTTTATATTAGTCATTAGCAGTTGACTTTTGACTATTTGAAAATTGGCAATTGGACAATTATTTTGTACTTTTGGTCGTAATTGCTTACAGCCCTCGTTTATGAACGAAGATATTTTTATGTTATTAATTTGCATGAATCCATGTTAATGAACATGAAAACATTCATTTCTAATGATCCACTTTCAGTGCAAGAAGTCTCTGATCCGAATACATGAAGATGCAAATGGGGGCATTTATACAGTTGGTGCCACGACCAGACCCGTTTCTTCCTTGGAAGATGTTTGTTCTGGATTAATTGAGCCTGTTACTTTTGCTATTATTTAAATGTTTGATGAGGTTGCAAGAATAATGCTAATGGAATAACCAGTCTTAATATTTTTAGTTTAAACGTGTAATAAAGATAAATTTGTTTATATTATTTACCAAGTGATATAATAAGTTATATAACCTAGTCATCATGTCATGTAACCCAGTGGATTCTTAAAGTAAATTGAAGTTTTTATTGAATTTAATTTTCAATATATCTTCTCTAGTGAGTTAATTTGATTGCAAATATAATTGATCTTAATGATAATTTACTAAAGAAGATAAATGTAATTATGTGTAATTAAGATTAATCAAGATACTTTTGGGCTGGAGTGTTTAAATACAAACAGTTAATTTGTCAGTTGATGTGTGTAACTATTAAAATATAACTAGTAAAATGAATATTCGTAACTGGCCTCATTGGCACATTACTGTGTTGAATCTAAAATATCTGGGAATATTGGATTAATCCACAAATTTATTATTATCTTGCTTATGAGAAAGTGTTGTGTTATACATTGGTTTTTCCATGTCTTTACTATCATTGTAATATAGTCTGAGAGTCTAACTGCCCTTTGATGCTTCTTTCCATATGCACATTGAAGAATGCCTTGTCTGTATTCTATTCCACCTGCTATCTAGCTCCTCTTGCATAACTAAATTGGTTGAATACAGACTCCTAAATATCGGGCAATTAAATTTACTTCAAATCAATCTCGTTACATATTAATTACATATTAATCCCAAAACATTTATTGCAATAATAATAAATTTAACAATTTCTTCAACATAATGTCTAGAATCCACTCACTTTCTTAGATATTCTGATAATTTTTGCTCCAAATTTGCCTGAAAAACTCATAAAGTATTTTCAATTAAATGAGCTGCAATCATTGGTTATTCACTTCTAGAGACCCATCATTGTTATTGTGACTTTTTAAAAATAATCTTAAATCCTTCCTCAGCCATAAAATCTCCAATACCTAATTCCATATAAGTATTGCTTTGGCTTGCTCATAGCCTATGTCTATCTATATATTTTATTCATCTTTTATCTTTTTTCCACTATTGGTTATCCAAAAATGGGAGTTCCTTCCTTTGGATAGACCATTTGGACATTCTATTGCAATTTTTGATGACTTTTATATATATGTTATATGTATGTTTATTGTTGTTTATCCAATAAAAAAGCTTCAACCAATCAATCAAAATGGATATCATTTAAAAATTATTCTCCACAATACCGACAGACAATGGAATGCCTAAAGATAGGGGCCCTTCTGAGATCAACAGGAAGTACACACATGAATGTTCAGTCCTCTCGGTCCCACGCTATTTTTACACTTCACATTAGGCAGCAGAGAATCATTAAGGAGAAGGTGTGTAGCAGTTCTCATAAGTTATTTTAATGATTATTTTCAATGTTGTCTTAATATAAAGATCATATACAACATAATTAATGAATAATAAATCAATACGTTTGATTATTTTAAAGCTTAGAAATTTACCTCACCTTTGGTGAACTTATTCAATGATGTGACTATAGAAACCACATGTTTCAGATAATTTACACATCAATGCTTCCATTAATAACCATGGTGTATGCAGGAATTCAGTAAAATAAACTTTTATTAATGAGATGAGAATGGGTTCAATGATTTGTTGCTCATTGAGAATTTAAAATCACCTAGCAGAATTCAGAAGATGGAAGCATTGATGATTCAGAAGAAGTGGAGATGTTGAGTGCCAAGTTTCATTTTGTTGACCTTGCTGGCTCTGAAAGGTTGAAGAGAACAGGTGCCACTGGTGATCGAGCAAAAGAAGGAATTTCTATTAATTGTGGCTTGGCAAGTTTTTATTTTATTGCTTTTAAATTGTAAATGTTAAAAAAGGCTAATTTAAGTCAGCAGCTTAATTCATAATTAACTTGTTAATAAGCATAATTAAGTTTTGAAATGTTTTTCCAAGTAATTTTCTTGCATTTATCATTTCTTGATTTCAAGGCTTCATTGGTTTTTCTTGTTTCATCAAAAATCAGTTTTATGAAACTCAAATTCATATGATTATGGCTTAAAAATATTTTGTTTACTTTGTGTATTCAATCAAATTTATGTCATATTTCCAAATGTGGTAAAAATATGTAATTCGACTGATATGAATTATCTGCATAGAATCAAAATTAGAGTCAAATCATTTTAAATTCTTATTTATTGCTTGTTAATAAATACTTTTTAGCTGGCTTTGGGTAATGTTATCTCAGCTCTTGGGGTTAAAGCCAAGAGAGGTACTCACGTGCCTTACAGGGACTCAAAACTTACTCGACTTCTTCAGGATTCTCTTGGAGGCAACAGGTATATTACCCTTCAGGCGAATGCATTTGTGAACAATTTATAACTTAACTCCGTAACCTTCCAGTCGAACCTTGATGATTGCCTGCGTTTCCCCTTCCGATCGGGACTTTGTGGAGACGCTGAACACTCTCAAATATGCCAATAGAGCCAGAAACATTAAGAACAAGGTAAGTGTCAATCAGGACATGTCAAGCAAGCAACTTTCTGCCCTCAGAGCAGAAGTCCAGGCCCTTCGGCGCGAACTCATGGAATATAAGTTGGTTTGTGACACTTATTGTTTCACATGCTAAAATGCAACACGAACATTTTTGTTAAATGTGCTATAATTAATAACCTACATAATCCCAATTTAAAAGTATACATTGATAGCATTTAAATTGGCTGGCCGTTACAAGCATGTCTAATAAGTACATCTGTTCTTCATACTGAAGGGAAGAAAATCTTTTGAATCTTCTTTGTCGTCTGTCTCTGCTGCTCAGTCTCACGATGCCACCGTTGAAAATCAATTACTTATCAAGGAGATGGAAGGCATGAGGCAAAGAGTTAAAAGTCTGCAAAGAACCGTCGAATCCCTAACGACGAGGAACGTTCAGCTGATCGTCGATCGAGACGCTGCTTTTCTTTCTCTGAACGACGGTAATCTGGCATTATTCTTACTTTGTATTTCATAGATTAATGACTGTTTAATGACATTTTATAATACATTAATTATTAATCATTAGCAATAAACAGTTATATAAATAGCTTAATTTAATTACATTAAATAAAATGCTATTATGCAATTATTTAATAGATTATTTGTTATTTCATTTGTTTAAAACAAATTCATGTGTCAGGCGTCTTCAATGAAAAGGCAAAGAAGTTGATTGAAAGTTACATAAAGGATGTTGAAGATTTGAGGTCAATGACAATAATTTCAAGTTGAAGTTAAATATTAAATATTTATTATTAAATTTAAATATTAAATTATTTCTTAGCATTTGATAATTCACAGTTGCATTTATTTAGCCAATATTTTGAGGATAAGAAGGCTTAATTACATTAAATAAATTGGTGAAACAAAAAAAATAATTGGAATTCATGTCCTGATCAATTTGTTAATCACAGTTGTTTTTATTAATTGTTATTATTATTGTTAATATTGTTATTATTATTATTTGGTTTATCATGAATATTATTTGTATTAGCACTTTAAAGCGCTTTCATTGTGCATGGATATAATTTTGTTATCATACGGTTATATTTATTTATGATGTTATTATTAATTTCATTTTGTTCTTACTTCTGTATGTTTTATATTTTAAATTATGTTGCAGAGCAAAACTTCTTGAATCAGAGTATACTCTTGAGGCTCTGAAGAATTCTCATGCCTTCAATAAGGGTCTGATCAGTCCAAGCAGTTTACAGATGTTTAATACATCTCCTGATGAGCATTTGAAAGAAGTTTTGAATATCGCGCAGAAGGATCTTGACACTCTGAGAACAAAATTCGAGTTGGTCTCTTGCTCAATTCTCCTGAATTTTCATTTTGCATTTTTGCATAATAATACCTATATAATCCCCATATAATGCTACATATTGAGTTTTAATTGTTAATTCTGAGTTCAAACTGTCATAACCTAATCATTAATTTTGATTAAATTCATGTCTAAAGTAAAAATTTGCTGAAAAACAGTTGTCTGACATGCAGTTCATGCAGTCATCCATTCTTTTTATTATTTTTTTTGGTTTTAGAATAAAATCTCTTTTGCAAGAAGGTGATAATGTTGCTGTCGGAGATGAGAATGACGTTGAGGAAACAGATGCAGTTAGTATCTCTTTGGTTAAGAATTAAAGTTGTTACAAGTTGTTTTAATTCATAAATTGATAAATTCTAGATTGAAGAAGATTTGAAAGAAACTGATGATGAGATAAGTGAAAGTGAAAATCCTCCTACTCCTGGTAATTGTTACTTATCATGATTGTCATTTTAAATTAGGGAACATTACTGACATTATGAATGTACAATACACAATAATATGAAACATATTAGTTTTGATTTTTTCAATGTTATGCAACTGGTTTAAAAGTGTTTCTGTTGATACATATTTTTGCCTTGCTCGATTGATTGCCAGCACTCAGCAACCTCGCCAGTCTGACTTCAGAAATTTCCATAAAAGAAAAGCTTGTGGAGGAGTTAAAAATGACGCAGATGAGGATGAAGACGATACAAGTACAATACGAAGAAAAGATGAAAAATCTGGAAGAAAAGATAAGAGAAACGCAATGGGAAAGAGACAAAGTTATTGCCAGCCTTGAGAGCATTGAATCCAATTCTGAAGAGAAGAGCAACAAAATCAAGGAAGAATATGAAAAGAGACTTTCAGAGCTTCAGTCTGATTTGAAAAAACTTGAAAGTGCTAACAAGAGTCACTTGAAGATGCTGAAAGACCATTCTGCAATTGAGAAGCATTACAAAACAGTGCAACAGGACCTTCTTGATTTGAAGAAGCAAAAGGTCTGAAGTTGATTTTGGAATTTTGAAATCATGTTTTAGCTTTATAAAGTTATCCATTATTTTTGAGATATTCTTTTGTCATATTTGTTTTTCTTTTCAACAGGTTCATCTGATAAACAAGATGAAAGAAGATGCACAAAAGAATCGACAGTTGGAACTCCAGAGGGATAAAGAAATTCATCAATTGAAAAAAAGCCAAAGGTTGAAGGACAATCAGATCAAAACCATGGAAGCTGAAAGAAAACAAAAAGAAATCGTACTGAAAAGAAAACAAGAAGAGGTTTTCTTAATGATCGGTCACCTTCCCCTTTGCCATACTCTTGGTCTTAATTGCCTAACGTTTCAGGTTGAATCGCTGAGGAAAAGGAATCGCCCTATAATGTCTGCAAGAGTCATGGGGCAGATGAAAAATGAAAATTCTGCTCATGAATCGTTGAGGCCAAGAAGGCCTTCAAAGTTTCCAGACAAGTCATCCAAAGTGATCTGGAATGATATTGAAAAATCTGTAAGATTTCGATTTCTTATCTCTTAAGCCTTAAGTTGAAATGGTAATAACTGAAGCTAAGAGATCAATCTCTTTGAATAGGGCCAGTAGGAGCATAATTTTGCATATAAAGTTTATATTTTTATTATTTATTTATTTCTATTAGAACAAAGAACTAACAAAAACACTTGATTAGATCAAAAATGTTTAAGTACTTTTTTATACAGATTACATCCCTTGTTTCCAAGAAGCAAATGCTTGCCTGTCTGGAAAAGGACATGGACAGATGGATGAAAGTAATGTGGAGATTTTGTTAATGATTTTGATTTTGTTTAGAAAAATAAATAAAATAAAATAAAAATAAGAGATGACTAAGATGATTTAATTTGATTTTTAGCAAAGGAATCATCTTAGAAAGAAATTGGAGGCATTTCAAGTGAAACTAAGAATAAATGCAGATGTAAGCTTTTCTGGGTATTGTTGAGAACAAACTTACGGATTTCCTTTCTGTTATGAATAATGTATCTGTTGTTTGGTCATATCAAATGAATTATTATGAATAATGTATATGTTGTTTGGTCATATTGAGTTAATTATGTTGATTTAATTAAAATTGTCCTTAATAATCATCTATAAAGTTTTTTTCTTGTCTGCTTGAAGGACAATGATGCTAAGAATCATGTTAGGACCATTGAGAGCAGCATTTCATATGCACAAGAAAACATTCTCTCATGTCAAACAAACATCATGCAACTCGAGGAAGGAAAGGTAGGATGCATGCTTATTGTATTGATAGTGAAACTACCAACCTCACCAAACCCACTAAGGTTAACTTTTGATTTATGAACGGACTTCTGATACTAGGAAGAAGACGGTGATCCCCTGAAAAGGCTCAGTGGCTGCTCATCTTTTCAGTTGAAATATCTTTTAGAATACTCTATCAATTCACTCATCAACAAGGTTTTTAATTTTAATAAAATTAGTATTATTGAATAATTAGTATTATAATTAAATAAAAATTGTAGATGATTGTTTCTAAGATCTCAAGTTCCTTATTAAAATTTACATTATCTTCCAAATTATGCATGATTGATGGTAAAGTAAAGATTCTCTGGGTTTAAGTTTAATAAATATATCTATATATATATTGATCAAATGCTTATGATAGGATTTTTGTTTTTTTATGTTTGATAACTATACATTTTATATTTATTGGATTTATTTTATTTTATTTTAAATTGAATGTTTCAAGGATCTTGCTTTAGTTGAGAAGGATGCTGAAAATAAAGAACTTTCTGCTAAATTACACCAGTACAAGATGGACAGTACATATCAGCGAGATGTCCTTCAAATACTTATTCAAGACAAGGAAAATATTGACATCGATGAAAGTCTTTTATCTCCAAGGAAAGGTAACTTTTGAATAAAGTGGATTGAATGTAATCGATCACTCGATGTATAACTTCGTATAATATCAGATAGCGATGAGGAAGATAATGATGAAGATGAAGATGAAATATTTGAAGATAGCTTTAGAAAGGATCACCTTATTTCTTCATCCACTCCAATCAGGTATGGCCACTACCAGCTTTTCTTTTCTGGAAATGCAACTTGAATCACTTATAATCAGTTATCATTGTCAGGCAACCAGAAGAATATCCTCTCTGTGAGAAAAGGGAAGAGCAGAAAGTATCAGAAACCAATTTGTCTCCGGTATTTGACTTTGTGCCGGTCGGGAAAAGAGAAAAGGCAGTTGCTTGGGCACTTTTTACATTTATGCAGTTGCATTATTAATTTTTAATTAAATCCATTTAGGCCAGAAGAAAAACTTCAACTCCCGAAGAACTGCTTTTTGTAAAGCATGGCAATCAATTCTTTGAAGCAATTGAGGAAGATAGAGTCTCAGAACAATTATTAGATTGTTTAGATAAAATCAAAGACAATCAAAATGTTCCCAGCAGTTGGGTTGAGAACACTGAAGCATCTTCAGCCAAATGTGATCCAAAAACTTCAGATAGCAGATTTTATAATAATTTTAGCAGGTTTGTTATTTTACAATTGTGTTTCTTTTAGAACATGCTTTAATACAAATTCATTTTGTTTCTTGGTTAATGTTGACAAGTTATCAATGGAATTTTTTGCTTATTCAACTTGAATTTAATAATATTCAGAGCCCTACCTCATTCACCAACCTAAAATTATTTTTAACCTAATTAGGTTTAATCAGAATGCAAGCAACAGCAAAAAAATGAATAACAAGCAAACTGATCCCCACCAAATTATCAAAAAGAAGCCTCTTAGTGCCTCGTCATCTCTAGGCTCTGATACGTTCTCGAAGGCAGGATCAGTGTAAATATGTTTCTTAAAGTAATTGTGGAGGATGCCTCAATCAATAATCGAACTAATTTTATTTCAAAGGGTGAGCTCAGCAACTGACGGCACTCCGCCAACTTCTCCATCAAATAGTAAAAAATCAAAAGAAGGTGGAGCCTCAAATGTTTTTTCTAGACTTTACAGCAGGGATCATTTTAATTCTCCATATCCTGCAAAGTCAGTCAAATTAATGCGTTGCCAAGAATTTGCTAATTATTAGAATTAAATTGCTTTATTAAAGTTTATAACTCTTAGTCATGGAATCTTTGATTACATTTTGATTTATGGACTCTGTTAGTCATCAGAAAAGAGTTTTTATTTACTTAGGATTGTTACACAATCCATAGTTATTTTTACCAACAATCATTTTTGTGCAGAGGAGCCATCAAAATCTCGTCGAGCAAGTCAAACTAGAACTTTCCATTAATGCATTGCTTTACTGCTGATGGACATACCAAGGCTGTTCTTTCGATCTTTGCCACTGATTCTCTTCTATTTTCTGGCAGCAAAGGTTTTGACTTTTATTTTATTTATTTATGAATATGATATTTAGGGCTGTTTCTAATTTTATGATTTTCTTTGAAAATAGACCGCACTGCAAAAATGTGGGATTTGGGAACAGGAGAGGACCTAATGACGATGGGAATCCATTTAAATAACGTGGTCTCCGTCAAATATTCCGAATACTCTGGTCTCGTCTACACCGCCTCTACTTACCTCATTAAATTGTGGGATCCCAGGTGTGGAGGGGTCTGCATTAAGTCATTGACGTTAGTTTCGTATTGAAGATTCAATTTTTATTACTTCTGTACACTTTGTTGTTGTTTTTAATTAACTCTTACAGATCATCTGGTCTAACATGTGACAATGCTATTGGATCTATTACTAGATCTCATACTTGCCCACAAGGAGAAAATAGCATTGCTGATATATGTATCAGCACCTCTGCCAACAATCTCTATTCTGCTGTGGGGAATTATGTCAAAATATGGGACATGAGAATGTAAATGTTTTTTTTTATGATGATATATTTGGAACTTCTAAAGCTTGTATCTTCACCAATGATATTGTTTTTGCTCTTTTTTTAATAAAATTTTTAACTGCCTTAGGCTCAAGATAGTTGGAAAGTTGTGTGGAGGTCACCAAGCTGCTGTCATGGCTCTGGCCATTGACGATACAGACACGGCCGACGGAAATACCTGCATCGTCACTGGCTCTAAGGATCATTATATCAAGGCATGTCTTGAATTTTTATTAGGTGTTTTAATTTTAAATTTGTTTCTTCAGCAAAAAAAAGTATTGTTTTAAAAGTATGATGACAATAATGACATTTAAATTGAAGGTTTACGAAGTGATGGATGACATGACGGGATCAGTAGTTCCAAAGTATAATCTCGAACCTCCACATTACGACGGAATTCAAAGCCTCTGCTTGAAAGGAGACTTTTTGTTCAGTGGATCAAGGGATACGTGCATTAAAAAATGGGATCTTGCTGGCCAACAACTGAAGCAGGCAAGTAAAAGTACATTTTGTAATTATTGGAATTAATTTTCATTAAATAAAATTTAACATCAGGGTTAGACTCTGATAAGGTTACGATTTCAGTAGAAATTAATTTGAATCCATCCTAGGCTTTACCAAAACTGAGTGAAAGACTTTAAGTGACTAGTCACGAATGAAAAACTATAAGAAATAACTTTATTAAAGCAAAATTCGAATTGCCATATATTGTCTAGTTCATTCTAAGCAAACCAATAAGAGTCTAGATCATGAATACTGTTGTCTGTACTGTTGAATGTAGAAGCTGAGTTCAGTTTTCCCAAAATTTTATGGTCAAATAAGAATTTGATGCATTCTGGACATTGTAATCCTGATATGCTTGAACATGTCATCTGGATTCTCCAGCAGAAAAACAATACATATTTTCTTCCATGCACAAATGCCGCAAAAAAATATAAAGTCACAATTTGGTAAATATTCCCTATCTTGGTCAGAAATTTAGTTTATTAATATTTCTGATGTCAATGACTTCCAGTCAAATCTAGTTAATATTACCTTTAAAAAATCCCAGTTAATTGCTTTGGACAACAACCTGTTTGACTAAACAAGTAGCTAGATCACTATGTAGTGAACTATCTCATCTTCTATTTACTAGCAATTTTTGACCATGTTTATTTTTGATTTTTTGAAAATTAAATTAGATTTGAGATTTTAACCTTTTTATTTAACATATGATTGGCAGTCAATAAACAATGCCCACAAAGATTGGATTTGTGGCTTAACATTCCTGCCAAGTGAAAACTGTCTTCTGAGTGCCTGCAGAGCTGGTGTGATGAAAGTGTGGAACGTTGACAACTGCTGTCTCGTTGGGGAGATTCAGGCTCACTCGTGTCCCATCAATGACATCACTTCAAACTCACAAATGATTTTCAGTGCATCTAAGTAAGATTTTAATTTGCTATTACCTTTTAATAGGTGTTTGTTTTAATTTGTTTTTCGAAATAAAAATAAATTGTGATTACATTTTTAATGAACATGATTATCTCAAGATTTTTGATTCAAATGTCATCTACAATAATTTCTCATCTATAATGTATTGCAATTCGTATTTCACTAATATTTACTCAGTGCTTATAATTTATTATCTTTTATTGATATACTATTCATTTCAGTGACAAATCTATTCAGTTTTGGAAGCCCAGGGAAAGTTTAGAATTATTGGATCCAGAAAATGAGTTTTGAAGCATGTGAATCTGCTACCTTGTTATTTTATCTTGCTGTTTGTATATTAGCAACCTTCATTTTGGGCAAACGAATGCTTTCTCATTTCATGTTCTCAAACATTTTCTGCAGCACTGAATACCTTTTTGTTATGGTTTCAATTCCCTAGATGTAAATTTGTATACAGTTTCTATTTGGGTAGTTAGCATCAGCTTTGCAAGTATTGATTGTCAGCTGTAGATATATTACAAAGTATTATTATTATTATCCTCCTCTTTGCCACATTCAGTTTTACATTATTTCTTTGAGGTGTGCCTTATAATTTCTGTTGACTTTATAAGTTCTAATACTTTCTGTTAAAAAGAAAATATTGTATGGCAATAATATGTTTTCTATAGGCGAATTGAAATGGTGGAAGAAATATCTTACATTTTTATAGTTGCAATGCCATCCCTGTTCAAAATCATTTAAGCATCTCAAAAACATTTTAAAATTCATCTCTTACATATCACCTGGTGTTTAATTCCTTTGAGAATAAGATGTCAATGGGCTTCTGTGATAGATTCTTATTTTGCTTTTCTTTAATATAATATTAATATTATTTATTGTTTTATTTATTTTCTTATGACTTAAATTAAGTTTACTTCTCATTTGTGGCTGCATCATTTTATTCCAAATCTATTCCAACGGTTGCTTAAGTAACCACAACGCTCAATGTAATGCCATTTACATTTTGCTCTTTGTTATTTTGAGAAAAAAAATCTATACAAATTTTGAAGGGAGATTTTTTAATGGCTGATTGGAGGACTTTTTGAAGCAAAGGGGTTGTAAAACATTGAAGTATTTTAACAGTTTTTATCTGGCTATAATCTTCTGGAAATTGAAATAGTTTGATAGGCAATCCATTTAAAACCCCTGAACTATGCCAAATATATGACTTCAGGGGAATAGATTTGTAGCCAGTCCACTTTGCCACTTGAAGGAAGATTATGTCATTGTATACAGTCTACAGCCAGAAGAAAGGTGTCTTGGTAGTGACAAATAGTGAATTTTAATAAATTGAAATAGAGAACTTAATTGTTTTCAAGGCTATACTAATTGAATAATGTTTGAAATGTAATACTATTGTGAATGGGCAGCCCCTTCTATGTTCTAGATTAGTCATAGTTCCCTTGGCACGATTCGCGATCTTCTTACTCTCCCCACTCATTGTAGTTCTCTAGAAACTGTTTGGAGCCTATCAGTTAAGACGGTCGATTATCGATTTGTGTGACAACCCTAAAGTATCTACGCCTATAGGTTTATCATACTTTTAGAAAGACTAGTCTCCTTAAACCATGGTAAATAGAAACTAAGTTATGTTGAAGCTCAGGCTTTGAGCGCTATGTAAATGTGCAATGTATATCAATGTTGAGTTGGTCGTAGAAATAAGAATTTGAATCCTTTCACTATCAGAGCAATCACTCCAGCTAGAATATCCCCTTAAGATCTTTGATTCTGGTGTTCAAGGATTTATTAAATTCCTCTCCGCTGGTAACCAGTGGTATAGTCGTCTTTAAAAATGTTCGAAGCAGGAATAGGACAAATTTGGTGTGCATTGTAACAATATTTTTTGCTTCTGAAAGGCCAATCGAGGAACATATTTACTGCGCTGGAGGATGTAAATGACCCTAGCTTAAGGTACTATAGTTGTAATTTAAAACTAGGGTCCGTTTGGTCTTGGAAAATAAATCGATGACGTCTGTGCCAAACTCTATGATCAATAGACCAGAAACTCGCTCTTGATCAGCATTTCTTCAAATGAAATTCCGTTTAAATTACTATTAAACTATATAATAAAATTCAGAGCTGGTTTGATTAAACTAAGTATGTGCTTGGCGTTTTTTTTGGCGAAAGATTAAGACAATTTCGTGTCCTTTCTCATAAAGTGGAGAATTCATTCAGTTCATTCGAACTGATAAGTGTTCTCACCAGTTTCATTTAATTTTAAGTAAATGATTATTATCGCGAAATTATTAACTGCAGTCATATCATTTTAAATAGTTTGTCAAAGATCTCTACCGTTAAAATGGTTTTAATAACAATCGTTGTTATAATAGATATAGTTAATGTGATTGCGCTATTAATTTGTGTAACATTAGAATAATTCAGAGGTAGTAGCGGAAGTTATCTTACTATTCTTTATTTTTCGATTTATTATTATAATTAAGAGCGTTCCCTTGGCCGGGCTTGCAGGAAAGCGAAGAGTTTGTTGATTCTACTGGATATCTTTGTTTTGATGCTCATATCCTTGGCTCAGATACTGAGTTAGGATGACAGGAAATGTTGGAATGGAACAATTAATACCCATTGTGAACAGGCTACAAGATGCTTTTGCGTCGATTGGGGTGCCACTGTCTCTAGATCTTCCACAGATAGCGGTCGTTGGCAGTCAGAGTGCTGGTAAAAGCAGCGTTCTGGAGAACTTTGTAGGGCGGTCAGCAGGAAATATAAAAGGGACAAATTTCTGTTTGCATTCTTAAACCATGTCATTCCTTTTTAGAGACTTTTTGCCAAGAGGATCAGGAATTGTGACCAGAAGACCCTTGGTATTGCAACTCATATATTCTAAGCAAGGTGCAATAACAATATTATAAAATCATGTGTTTAAGGATTATCATCTGAGATTATTGCAGAGTATGCTGAGTTTCTGCATTGCAAAGGACGTGTGTTTTCTGATTTTGAATTGGTAAGAAAAGAGATCGAGGATGAAACTGACAGAATCACAGGAATGAATAAAGGAGTTTCAAATGTCCCCATTAACCTGAGGGTTTATTCACCTCATGGTTGGTTTTGCATCAAAATGGAGTTTAGTTACATTGGTTGCTACAATGCATCAAACAAACCAATGCAGAAAATGACTGCTAATTAATTACATTTATTATTGAAATAATATGGTTTTGCCCACAAGCACTGGTATTGTGTCATGTTTGTTATAAATTTTCGTTATAAATTTCCAGTTTTGAACCTGACATTAATTGATTTGCCTGGAATGACAAAGGTTCCAGTTGGTGACCAACCACCTGACATAGAGGTCCAAATAAGGAATATGCTATTGGAATACATTAGCAAGGATTCATGTTTGATTCTTGCAATTTCCCCAGCAAATTCAGATCTTGCCAACTCAGATGCCCTCAAAATTGCTAAAGAAGTGGATCCTCAAGGTTTTTAATTAACTCCAAGTTAACTTTATTAACTCCTGCTTGTTAATGTCTGGTTGATTTTAGGATTAAGGACAATAGGTGTCATAACTAAACTTGACCTCATGGATGAAGGAACAGATGCAAGAGATATACTTGAGAATAGATTGTTGCCTCTGAGAAGAGGTTAGTTTTTGCAATTATTTTGTTATCACAGATCATTAAAGTAATTTTTTAATCCAATCATATCAATTTTTCAGGTTACATTGGTGTTGTTAACAGGAGTCAAAAGGATATTGAAGGTAGAAAGGATATAAGAACTGCTTTAGCAGCAGAAAAAAAGTTTTTCTTGGGCCATCCTTCTTATAGGTAAACAATTTAACAGACCAAGTTCATGGACTTTAAATTTTTCCACATTGTTTGGAGTTTTTGTCACTATTATATATCTAGAGATTGATGTTTAGAATTAATTACTTTGAGTAAACCTCTTTAATGATACATTTTTTTAAACAGACATATGGCTGATAGGATGGGTACAGCCTATTTGCAGAGAACTCTCAATCAGCAGCTGACTAATCATATTAGAAACACACTTCCTAATTTAAGGAACAAGCTTCAATCTCAACTCCTAGCTATGGAGAAAGAGGTTGAAGAATATAAGAATTTCAGACCAGATGATCCTACAAGAAAAACAAAAGCCATGATGCAGTAAGTTGTTTCTAGGAAAGTTAACAAATTGTTTGTGTTTTATGTGTCAGAAGTCATATTTTTGTACCTTTACTATCTTTTATTGAATTTGTCAGAGGTTCTCAACTTTTTTCCTCATTTCTGACCTAGTTCTTGTGGAACTCCCATGTCCATGCTTAAGTAATGAAGGCCCAATCAACACAATATTAATATTTTTGATATAACAAACTTTTTCCTTAGTGAAAAAAAATTTTTGCATTCCCAAAACACATCAATAAGTTTTGAGTCCATTCTTTAGCTACCAAAAAAATCTCTCTCAGAGAGTTCCTTCAAGAGTTTCATTGAAATGCTGATGCTTTTCCAAAGGGTTCTTTTTGGTTGTGCAAGCTGGATTGAGATCATTACTCATAATGACCATTGCTTTTTACCATCACATCCTGGAAATCGACTTTCTGACACTTGCATGCCATTTATCAAATTGAATAACCCATGTGCTTTGAGAAATGTTGAAATTGGGGTTTATTTATTTTATTTTAAGCAAGAGCCTGATATTCATTTTAGTTCAAATCATTTATTTTTAATAACTTTTGATTATGTAAAAATGACTAAATGTAGAGCTTTAAATTAAATATTCTCGAAGTTTAAAATGATTCAACATTAAAAATTTTAAGAATGGTGACTCAATTTGGGCAAGATCTGGAAAAAAGCATTGAGGGAGCAGGATCAGAGATCAGTATCAAGGAGCTATCTGGAGGGGCTAAAATAAACAGGATTTTTCATGAAAGATTTCCCTTTGAACTAGTCAAGGTTAAAATCTTTAAATTTGGAAATCTTTTTTTTTTTAAATTTTATAGAAAGATTTTAAACATTTGTTTTCAGACATTTTATCTTTTGTTGATAATTATAATTGCGTTATTTATATGTTAAATGAAGATTCACATTAAAAAAGTTCATTGTAGATTGAATTTGATGAAAAAGAGCTGAGGAAGGAAATCACAATCGCAATAAAAAACATTCACGGCATCAGGTTTACATTCGCCTTCTATTTACAAATTATTTATTTGTCGTGTGTCATCACTTGTAAATGTTTATTTAGGACTGGACTCTTTACCCCTGATATGGCATTTGAAACAATAGTCAAGAAGCAAATAGAAAAATTGAAAGAACCCTCCCTGAAATGTGTCGACATGGTTACCATGGAGCTCACTAATGTTGTGAGAGGCTGCAGTGAAAAGGTTGAATAGTGCCTTGCTATTGTTATGGTTTCAATTACTAATTCAGGAAGGGTTTGTGATCAGAATAACTTTTTGTAATCTTGTGCTCGCAAATACTTAGATGGCAAGGTTTCCTTTGTTGAGGGAAGAAACAGAAAGAATAGTCAACACAAGAGTGAAGGAGAGAGAACAAGTAACCAAAGAGCAACTCATTCTATCTGTGGACATTCAGTTGGCTTATATGAATACCAATCATGAGGACTTCATTGGATTTGCCAAGTAGAAAATTGTATCTTATTTTGTCCTAAATTATGGCTTGTCATGTATTGTAATTTATTATCCTTAAGAGAAGCTTGTTAGAAAGTCCTTTTTGGTTTAATTTTTTTCGATTCACTGTTTTTGTTTTCTTATTTGTTTACAAGTGCCCAGCAAAGTTCAGAAAATCCCAGCAAGCAAAAAATAAGTAATCAGGTAGAAATCACATTTTATTCATCTTGATTTTACATAGTGGAAGCCTTTATATTAATCACACAATTATATTAAATTTTAATATAATATTGATTTTCATTTTATTTTTCATCAAAATCATTCATCAGTACTTCATTCTGTACGTACCGATGTTGCTTTTAGGTGATCCGCAAAGGGTGGCTTGCTCTTCATAACATCAGTATGTTCAAAGGTGGTAAAGCTGAATTCTGGTTTGTCTTAACTGCTGAAAATCTGATGTGGTTCAAGGATGAAGAAGTTTGTTGATCTGTTGATTTGTTTTCAATTGTATTGTAAGTATTGTACATATAAGTTTGTAAGACATATTTGCTTCTAGGAGAAGGATAAAAAATACATGCTGTCTCTGGACAATCTGAGAATTAGGGATATAGAGAGTGGTTTCATGTCCAGGAGGTGCATGTTTGCTCTATTCAATGTGGAGAACAGGTATTAATTAATTTTAATTATGTGATTACCGACATTTGTTTATGCTGCCAACTATTTCAAATTCTTTTGAATCATTCAAATTGTTACAAATTACGATAAAGTTTACTTTCTTAAAAGAAAGAAAATCTTAAATATCTTTGGCTAAGATCTTAATTAGGCTAATAGAATTTGAGAATGGTATTTGCTTCTCATGTAAAGGAATGTTTACAAGGACTACAAACAGCTGGAATTATCGGCCGAAAGCGTTGAGGAAGTTGATAACTGGAAGGCATCATTGTTAAGGGCTGGAATTTATCCTGAGAAAAACCAACAGCAAACAGATGATGTAATTGGATGTATGATAACTTATTGTAAAATATGTAGTTTATTTTCTCAAAACATTTATTTAAAAGACAAAAGATGATGTAGGATCAATGGATCCACAATTAGAAAGACAAGTGGAAACAATTAGAAATCTGGTCGACTCATATTTGAAAATTGTCCACAAGACTCAAAGAGATTTGGTTCCAAAGACCATCATGCACATGATTGTGAATCAAGTATTTGTTTGAAACATCTTCATTACCCTATTTTTCTTAAAATTGTAACTATAACCATTTTGTATTATAAAGTTAAAGGAGTTTGCTCATTCAGAATTATTGGCTCACCTCTATTCATCAAGAGACCAGGCTAGTCAGATTAGTGATTTTTATTCTTTCTCTATTTACAACTTCAGCTGTCTTTTTATGATGTTCTATGTGATGTGGTCAATGATAGGCAATGATTCTCGTTTGACAAAGAGGTGCACTTGCATCTGGAACATTTTGCCGTCACAGCTGAGATCCAAAAGGTCCGCCGCCAATTTTAAGATGCTGTCTTTCAGGCATTGATTTTAGGACTGGATGTGACTCAACTGCAGAGCATTAGAGGAGAGTCTAAATACCTAGAGATAGGGGTTATTCATCTGAGGATGAACAAGCTATTGTTGTTTATAACATTATATTATATTATTGTTGTAGCTATTTTATTCTATTGAAATTTTAGTCCAGCACTGTTTTTAATATACTCAGAGACATTGACAAACTTTTCAATTCTAGAAAGCTCATGAGAAAATTGTTTTGGATTTTGCTATTTTAATGC
The DNA here is from genome assembly GCA_034509925.1 of Hirudinaria manillensis. Taxonomy (NCBI): domain Eukaryota; kingdom Metazoa; phylum Annelida; class Clitellata; order Hirudinida; family Hirudinidae; genus Hirudinaria; species Hirudinaria manillensis. The sequence continues at coordinate 5,952,861 of CM067528.1, read as the reverse complement.
AGTTATTTTGGCAAAGTATTGATCTTGGTGCTTTATTTTGTACATGTGCTCAGCTGGGGCTTCATTGATCTAATGATTTGTAATTATTGACAAATTCAGAATTCTCTAATGGAAGAATCAACTGAGGAAGCTCAGCATCGAGAAGATGTTTTGAGAATGTACCATGCCACAAAGGAGGCTCTAAGCATCATTTCAGATGTTGCCACAAACACCGTTTCAACACCTGTACCTCCTCCAGTTGATGACGAATGGATCAAACCAAGTGACTCGAGAATGTCAAGCAATGGGTATCAAGCAATTGATAATTTAAATAAAACAGTTTCAATTGTTTAGAAGTCTCTGAACTCAGACTTTTTTTTTAGCTAATTTAATTTGTTATATCCTCAGGATCCAAACAAAAAGAAATGAGAGTTTGTCAGTTGTTATGTCTTGGTTATTATTAGCCATGATTTTTTAAGTAGATCCCAGCTTGTTATAATATTTGTACCACCTAAAGTGTCTATAACTGGGAACTTTCAAGTGACTTATTTTTAAAATGTGTTAATTAAGCTATCTATGTTTTTATTAGCCCTTCATCACCAAAGATAATGCAGTCAAACAGGGCAACACCTTCTTCCATTCCATCTCGAGCAGTCCCTTCCCGACCTGCTCCATCTGTCCCTTCCAGGATGGGTCCAAGTCCAACTCCTGTTGGAAACATTCCTTTCAATCTTCCACCTCCTCTTGTTCCAATGTTAGTTCCTAATTATTTTAGTTTTTTCATTGTATGTTATGAATGCTGTGCAAATGCAGGAGGCCCGGTCAAAACCAAGGACCACCGGGCATCCCCGATCGGCCATCCAGACCGTGAGATCGGACGATCCGTTTCCCTCGGCACAAAAGATTTCGTTCATCTAGACAGCACGCAGTTTATAGCCTGTGCTACCTTTTGCAGTTTTCATGGTTAGCTAGTCTGGTCGTGTAAACTCTGGAGCAAAAACCTAGTCGTCAAATATCAGTACGAAAGTCTAATTATCTAGTCAAAATATTGTTTTGTAAAACATAATTGTGATATGAGTTTAATGTATGTTAATGTATGCAGTTAGGAAGTTTTTATAAATATTCTTCGGTTAGCGTCAGTCGTGCAGTTGCTATTTCTTACTTTTTCCGAGAGCTTTTGACGTCGAATCTGTTCTCGTTGCTACTGCATGTTTGCTCTTAAAGTTCTGTAAGCTCTTGTTGGCTGGCTCATTTTAATCCCTATAAATTATTTAGAGTTATTTAGAAGTCCCTTGCAAACTCAATAAAGTCATCTAAGTGTTCCATTACATCAAACACTGTTTGCTAATTATAAATCTGTTAGTGAAGGAATGAGTTTTAGTTTAAATTATTAATTAATCTTTAATCTTTTAGTCATCTAAATTCTAGTGAAAACTTGATGTTCGCTCAGTTTTGATGTTTTCATTTCATAATGACCATGAAAATTCTGAAAAATTACAACTATGGTGTTTTCAACTCTGTTACAACTGTTAGTGCTGTGGATTTGTTTAATCATGATTTAAAACCTATAAAACTGTTTTATAATACCACTCATTAAGCATTACATGTTTTATCTACATTATTGTCAAAAAGTATTTCGATGATGACCAGTTCAAAACCAAGTCACTCAAGACTATCAAGCATCCGGCGGGTATGACCAATTTTAAATGTCGCAGTGTCGATAAATCTCTGGAATTGGATTTTTAGCTAGATTAACTAGTGACATCCTCATAAATCTCTGGCATGCAAGTGTCCTAATGTGTACCATTCCTGTCTCAACAGAAGCAATGATATCATATCAAATCATTTTGATATCCAGCTCTCACCAATAGGGGGACCCAAGTATGGAATACCTACAAATGGTTATTGATCAAGAAGTCCTCAGCATCCTATTGGGGCATAATAGGCACTCAAAAGATCAGTTACATATCAAAAATCGACCATTTTAACATTGGGTTCCAGTCGTTTAATCTCGAAGAGCCATATGATCTCAAATGAATTTGTCTCCAAATTTTAAAATTTGAGCAGTTTTGTCAGCATGGAAATGAAACTGGGAACTTGTTTCTTTTTGTTGAAAGCTTCATTTGCGCTATTGGATTCTTTTTTCATAGCAACTTCATAGCTCACTAGAGTGAGTAGGCACAACAAGTCATGTTCTTGAGCATAGTCTTCAAAAACATTTTTTAGTGCCTGGACATACCAACTTCCAAATATTTTGTTTCTGAATGAAAAATAACCTGCAAATAGAATCCTGAGTTTCAATTAATGTTCACAAATTGTCCAAAAAAGATTTCTTTAACCTGGAGCTGTGCTAAAAGAGTACAGAAAATCAGCTTCTACAGGGATCCTTCTAATGTTGCTTTCATCTTCGCTTTTCTTTGCATCCTCCTCGTACTTGCTTTCATTCATTTCAAATGCAACTCCATCATCTAATTCTATTCCTCTACACGCCTTAACAATGGCACAAGATTAATTATTAATCAAAATATGTAGAAACTACAAATTGATGTCAGATTATGTAAAGATCAGTTTAATCCACCACTTCAACCTAAATAGAAAACATTTCCTTTTCCAACAGATCTGAAATAACTAATGCACCTGCATTCAGTGTAATGAATGTACCTGTATAAAAAAGAGCTTTGGTTTTCCTATGAGACTTTTCACTTTGTTCTTGCTAATAGGATCAATAAGGAGCTCAAATTTTATTTCTCCATCAATGCCATAGATTATGTCACCAGAATTACCATGGCTCAAGATAGCCATTGCAAAGCAATCACTTTCAGTATAATCTTCTTTTGATGCTACACAAATTACAATTTCATTTTCTGACTAAATTAAAATAAAATAATAAGTTGTGGAAACAAAACCATTTAATTTTCTAGTGTATGTACATAATTCCATAAACACATTCAAAAACTTACCGCTTTTCACTATTTCTCGCATTTGGCTGACTGTTTTATTTTGATGAATGACTACATCAAATCTGAGGTCTTCAAATATTTTTTTCAGGTTCTGATTATCAATTGTCGATCCCACTCTGTCCTTCTGACCCACGCCTTCACTGAACTTGTGATTGTTTATGATGATCAATGGGCCTCGCTTCTTGTGATCCATTCTATAATATCTTTCCTTTGGCATCTCAGTAGAGCGCCTGCATGATATAAAGACATAAAGAGCTGACTTTTCAAAAAATGAATGATTTCACACCTTCTTGATTCAAGTGACATGCTACCAATTGCTGAATCTTGAAGAGATTCTTGAACTGGAATTGAAGCCATTTTTAGCAGGTGTATTCCAGAAATCCTGTAACCAGAACAAATTGATTGCATGATTTCCAGGTGTAATATAATTGCTAATTATGCTGTTACACAAGTTACACATATTACAGGTTGATGTTTCATTCTACATAATTTTCCTAATTGATTTTACATATTTTCAAACTGATAAATCCAAAGTAGGTATGTCATTATCACCAGAACACATTAGTTAGAAAATTAAGAGCTTTAGTTGGGTACCAGAACTCACCTTACAATATTGAAGGTTTGCTTAGGGAATTCAATTTAGAACAAATATGAACAATTAGTATTCTGAAAGTATGTAACACAATTTTGGCCTGTAGGATGATAGAAATGTAAAAAATATCGAAATTTCCCTAGCCGGAGAACCACAAGTTTCGTAATAATTACGCATCTTGGGATTCCCATGATAAGATTAATACACATGATTGTTTAGCGCCTGCTGTATGGTTATTACCTACGCTTTTAATAATAATTTCGGTAACAGATGTTTATGTTTATATTTATATCTTATTATTGACATGATTTGTATTAGTTTGTGATATTTAATATCATTAATTACCGATAATGACTTTTTTATCACTTCAAAAAAATGAGCAAAAAAGTAGAAACCAGCAACCATCGTATGGTAACAAAATCTTGACTTTGATAAAACAACTTTTTAAATACTAAAATAAATAAATTGTGTAATATCACCTGTCTTGGTAACTATTTTCCGAAATTGATTTTTCATAGATTCTGAGAAATGCTTCAAACTCCGCTTGTCTATCTCTTCTAGCAGCACAGCGAGGTGGCGGCCAGAGGCATTAGCATACTTTGAATAGCACATTTATTTTAAGTAAAACAACACAAACGATGCTATTTTGGCCGGGGTCAAGGACGATTTACCCCATTTCCCGCGCCATTTCTCTCCCCCCACAGATTTTCCAAAGCTGTTCTAGCAGCCAAAATAAGAAATACTTGCCTAGAGGGACACAACCCACCTCAAATACTTCAAAACTGAAGCTGGAGGCATTATTTCACTAATGTCATTGACGTGACATTACCACTTTTGGAATTTCCATATTGGAAATAGAGAACAAAATGGAATGAAGATATTTGTGAGCAACCATATGTCGGAAAAACGTCAATATTTCCTCGTGAATGGCGGCCAATGAGACCCTAAGACATTGGCGGGAGGGGGGAAATTTTGAAAATACCTGTCTGTAAAAAATGAGGAACCAAGTCATTTTATTATCAGGCTTTAGTTTTTTTTTAAAGTAATATCAATTTTAAAATGTTTAGTTAGTATTTAATAACACGAGATAGATTGATTTTTTTTAAATAATGTCCTGTTAACAGCATTGCAAGTAATAAAATTTTAATTAAAACTTGAAACAGAGTTTAAATGATTCATATTTTTAATTACTTTTCATGGTTTTTTTAATTACCTTCTGTCATTGTTATTGTATTGGGCGATAATTTACTTATTTTTAAAATAACAATTTTAGTCGTGCTCCAAGACCATTTGCTAACTTATTAAATTTTCGATATTGTTATATTTAACATTATAATTTCCACTAATCAAAGTTTTTGAAATGAAGATGTAAGTTATATTTACGACTAATCTAATAACTAAAATTGCACATACAATTTAAATCAAATTATAAATCTTGGGAACTATAACTATTTGCAGATTGGTTTGCGGAGACGTAAACGGACAATTTAATGCACTGATTTCTAAGGTCGAAGCCATTGTTAAAAAAACAGGCGCCTATGACGTAAGAAATTTAATTACAATACTTCCATATAAATTGTTCGATTTTCATATGTTTGTTTCTGAATTTGTAGGCCCTATTTTGTGTCGGGGAATTTTTTGGAAAAGATAAAGTTGTAAATAGAAAGCTACTGGAGGACCATTTTATATTTCCTGTTTCAACCTATGTACTGGGACCCAGCAGTGAAGATACATCAGAATTTTATGAGAGTATAGATGGATGTAATTTGTGCAAGAATGTTTTATATCTAGGTATACATGCTTCTTATGTAATTTTTGTGATAGTGATGATTCAAATACATATGTAATTGTTAAACACAGGAAAGAAAGGCTATTTCTCCAGTGCATCATCTTTAAAAGTTGCTTACTTAAGTGGCTTGCAAGGGGATGGTGGAAGTAAAACAGCCAGCAAATTTGACTTGGAAGAGGTTTTGTCTCTCAAGTCAGCCTTACCTATGGATTTTGGGGGAGTTGATATTCTCCTGACATCACAATGGCCAAAAGATGTCACCAAATATGGAAGCAATCTGGTATGAGTTTAATTTCACTATTTATTAATGTTAATGCATTAAATTCAATATTATGATACTTTGAAGGCTGAAGACGATAAAGTTGTTGGTTCTCATCTCGTATCTCAACTGGCATTGATGTTGAAGCCAAGATATCACTTTTCAGGAAATAGCAATATTTCATATGAGCGACAACCATACAGGCTAGTTGATAAAGTCTTTTTAGATGATTATTGTTTTTTTTCTAATAATGTGTTTATAACAAAACAGGAATCATGCAATTTTGAGTAATATTCCAGAACATGCTACAAGATTTGTGGCATTGGCATCTGTTGGAAATATAGAAAAGAAAAAGGTTTGCAAAGATCTTTTAATATGTTATAGCTTGGATAAATGTAATATAAATATGATCTTAACTATTCCAGTTCATATATGCCTTCAACATAAACCCCATGAAGACTATTGAAGCCCATGAATTAACAAAGCAGCCTGCCGATGTAACGGAAGCCCCATATAAATTCGATCCGAGCATTTTTGCCGTCACTAAAGGTGGCGTGCAGGTCAGTTAATTATGCTTAAGTTTAAATTTAATAGGCATTTATTGAAATTGGTAATGGGAAATAGGTATTTCTGATAACTGATTGAATTAATGATCACGACCATGGTTCAGTATTACCTTACTTTATTAAACTAATATAGAAGATATCTATCTAGAATAGAGTTATATTAATTTCATTACCAATATTAACAAACTGCAAAAGGCTAATTTTCTATAGTTAACATGCAATAATTTAAATTTCTAAATGATTTTTTGATGATATTAAGTTCCTTGCTTGATTTTTGTTTTCAAAGAAGAGGGAACAGTTCTTCTATGATCAACATATGATTGATAGTGGAACAGTAGAACAGTCCAGGAAAAGAAAAAATGAGAGTCATGCAGGAAGCATGCCAAAGAGACAGAACAAGAATTTGACACCTATTTCTCCTGATTCTTGTTGGTTTTGTTTGGCTAATCCAAAAGTAGAGAAACATCTTGTGACCAGTGTTGGTGACCAGGTATGAAAATAATTTAGCTGATATTGATGATTAATGATTAGAAAACTAAGAAATGTTAATGATTGGTACTTAATTAGTCTATTATATCAAAAATAGCTGGCTGAAGATCATAAATTGACTAATGCTGACTAAGCTGCTTAATTGTTTTAATATCACATTATCTTGATTTTAATTACCTGAAATTCATTGTTTAATTATATGATATTGTTTTCTTTTCAAGTGCTACCTGGCTTTAGCTAAAGGAGGTCTGTCTGAAGATCACGTCTTAATTGTTCCTATTAATCATACTCAATCATTAGTGACATCAGATGCTGATGTCATGAATGAAATAAAGCTGTAAGTTTAAATTTATTTTATATAAATGCAACAAACATTACATCTATATGTCATCTTGATTTAGGTATAAGGAAAGCCTGAAAAAATACTTCAAAAGCATCGGGAAATGCGTCGTTTTCTTTGAAAGAAATTTCAAGACGTCTCACCTACAGATACAGGCCGTACCACTTCCTAAATCTTGTGAAAACATGATAGAAACAAGCATTGTAGGATTTGCAGAGAGTCATCAAATGCAACTCAAAGAACTTCCTCAGATGTCTGAGTTGAACCAAATAATCCCTGGTGGTGCCCCCTACCTTTACGTGGAAACACCTCAAGCGAGATTCTTCATGATTATAAAAAGTGGCTTCCCACTAAACTTTGGCAGGTTTGTGCTTTAAAATTTGTGTGTTTCTTTTATATATGTTAATGTACCTTATCTCATATGTTTTTAGGGAGATGCTGTGTTTACCAAATTTGCTGTGCTCACCAGAAAAGATTGATTGGAAAGCCTGCCTTTTGTCAAGGGAGGAAGAGGATGCCTGTTGCTCAAAATTCAGAAATTCTTTTAAGTCATTTGACCCTTTCCTGTAAATAACTCACATTCTTGTTACTGCTATAAAAGTACTATTATTCATTTTCATGAGGTTTTTTCTTACTTATTCAACAATATACTGCAAGGCAGATCAAAGTAGTTTAAGATGTCTTATTAGTCTTTTCAGTTTTCTCAGTTATGATTTTGTCAAATGCTGTGGTCAACCACACTCTTTGGAGTCTTAGTGTGGGTGTTTTATGGCCCACTGGCAGGGCTAAACAGGGGTTTATGTAAACATTTAAAAAAATATGAAGCATGTATTTCATATTAAAATAACAAATTTTCTTTTTTTTTATTGTGCAAACAAATAAATATTACACTTAAGGAACTCATAGCCTTTCCATAATTCATAATTGAAATATAGCAGTTTTATATAATAACAGGGTTAAACAATATACTAACAACTAAGGTAAATGACCTCAGAAAACAGATTTTTTAAAACATTTGGTGGAAGTATTCTGCTTTCAAACAGCTGGAGAAGCAGGGAACGAAGTTAATCACTTCCCCTCATGCAAACTTGAGTAATTTTGTTAGCATTGATACAAAGCTGGGGACTTGTTTCTTGTTATCCAGTGCTTTGCTTACACTTCTAGATACTTTGTTCACTGCCACTTCATAACTGACTAGAGTCAGCAGATGCATCAAATCAAGCTCTTGAGCATATTCTTCAAAAACATTTTTTAGAGCTTGAATATACCAACTACCATATCTTTTGTTTCTGAATGAGAAATATCCTAGGACAAGCATTGGCAGTATGTTGTATGTTAAAGTGTATTTAATTAAATAAACTTTTTCAGTACCTGGAGCAGTACTGTAAGAGTACAGGAAGTCAGCTTCTACAGGAATCTTTGTAAGGTTATTTTCCTCTTCATTTTTCTTTGCCTCTTCTTCATACTGATTGCCTCTATCTTCACTTTGAACTCCATCATCAATCTCATCTCCTCTGCATGCCTTGAAGATGAAATTATTAGATGAAATCCAATTTTAATTTGGAGGGTTAATGCAATTCTTAGTTATAATGCATCTTAGCTCAAATGAAAAATACAATTATTAGGGCAATAAATTTACCATATTTATGTGTAAATAAATTCAGAGACACTAATGTAATCACCTGAATGAAAAAAAGCTTTGGCTTCCCAATAAGGCTTCTCACTTTGTTCTTGCTTATGGGGTCCATTAAAAGGTCAAACTTTATAGTTCCATCAATTCCATAAATAGTATTACCAGAATCACCATGGCTCATTATAGCCATGGCAAAGCAATCACATGCAGTATAATCACCTTCTGATGCTTCACAAATTTACAATGATTATGTTTCTTCATAAGCTGAATTTAAAATGGGGAAATTATCCAAACCAACTACAAATTTTGAACTTACCAATTTTCACAATTTCTTGCATTTGTTTTACTGTTTGATTTTGATAAATTGCAACATCAAATTTGAGGTCTTCAAACACTTTTTTCAGGTTCTGGTTGTCAATTTCAGATCCCAGCCTATCTTTCTGACCTAATAATCCATTGAATGTATGATTGTTTATGATGATAAGGGGACCTCGTCTCTCGTGATTCATCTTGTACAATCTATCAGGAGGCAAATCTGTTACAGCACTGTAAATATATTTAAAGTATCTCATTTTTTTTTAACAAATAGCAATTAAAGAATTTGTACACATGTTACTGCCATGTTCATACCTCAATTCTTCATTTGATGATTTATGGTAACTTGAAACAGACAAGCTAATGCCGGAATCGCCGGATTCTTGAACAGGTATTGAAGCCATACATTCGACAAATAAACTTAGGTGCTGAGAAAAAACAAATCTGAAAAACACAAAGTTAAAGAATACATATTCGTAGACGGAATTTTTCAACTCACTTTTGAAAGATTTTTGAGCTGAGTGAAGACAAATTCGGAAAAATTGGTTAAACTACGAAATTACTTATTAGTAATATTTTTCATACCTTGTTTAGAAATATGTGATCACTAAAAACCACAACGAATCCAACATCGTGGTGATTACTCCGGAATTTCCAAGTATGACAGCTCTAGAAAAAAATCTCTTGTAGGAGTCACGTTAATTTATCTTTTTTAACAACTTATTTATAGTATTTTTATATATATATAACAAAAATAAATCTGTTAAGAATTTTACTTGAACGTTTAGTTGTCGAAAATTCTGCCAAATTAAATTTGACGCTTTAAATACACCATTAACTCCATTGTCTGCTGAAAAATGATCGGGGACAGAAATTTTGAACCCAAATTTTTTATTTGCCATCAAAAGCTTGTAAAAGATCGGTCACAAAAAATTCGTATCATGCTAAATTAATGTAATGTTACTCATATATAAAACATATCCCATATACTTACTATGTTCAAAATCTTTACCACTGCATCTGACTAGGTATGGCAATTATTATATTATTTTATATTAAATGGGGATTAATTCAAACTTGGCATAACTTCTAATATCTGGGGCCTTAAAGAATTTATCTGGCGCTGGGTCCAGAACTGCTATGTCATAAGCCTATAGATTCGATGCAGGTATTTCGGAGTCCTCCTCAAACATAGGACTAGATCTAAGGAGAAGTAAAACTTTAACTAAATCCTAGCATAAACATAATTAAGTCATTAATAATTTTTTTATAATTTTATTTTTGGCTTTAATGATTTTATTTTTTAGGTATGTTTATTAAATTTTCAAAATTCCTCGGCTTTTCTTATTTGTCTCCTTTGGTGGGAGTAAAGCTTTGTAAAGCAAGTACAAAGAATGCTTTCAAAATGTCTCCTCCTTTAAAGGCTCGGTATCTGCGTTAACACCCGAACTTCATAATAGTACGCTATTGGGCATTTTTGAAAATAGTTGTCAGCTCATCACTCGACCTTTATATACTTATTTGTGAAAACACGTGCAAATTGTTTCCTTGCTGATGAAGGAGCTGTTATTTGTGATATCAACGCGATGAAGTCACCATAAACATTTGATAACGTTTAATACCGAACGTTTTATATCTACTCATCTTGATTCAACATTACGTCTATTTGTAGAGCCATTCCCATATTAAGCCAGCGAATTAAGTTCCATGCATCCCTATCTAAATATTTTTTACCATTCTTAAAATGTTTATTTGAAAATTCCTCAAACGTTTCAACACGCATGCATTTGTTTGACAAGTGATGATACGAAGCTCCAAACAATCTTATTAGCTCAAGTTTTCTAAAGGATAACAATTTAGAATATTCGCTGCAAATGTTTGACAATTAATTGTCAAGCGTTTAGTAGTACCCGAGCGTGTAGGTTAACTGCTGCGCCTATGGGAAGTTCCTTTAGCTTTGCACTAATTGGGGCCTTAAAGGATATACATAAATTACACTCTCCTGGGGGTTCTGGTTGTATAGGAGTTTTTGTAATTTGGAAAGATGACCAACGAACCATCGAGAGAACAGGAAGATGAATGGGAAAGAGAGTCTGTTTTGGATCCTTTGTGGGAAAAACAACAAAAAAAGGTACTTTTTTTTATACATTTCTTGGGTTGTTATTAAATTGTTAAGTTATATGAACATAATTTTGTTTCGGTTTAAATTAAGTTTGCTTTTGTGTATAATCATATTCAATGACGAGCTATCAATTTGTTGATTCTGACCAGAGGTAGCTCCGGGGTTGACAATAATGGTTATAATACACCAAATCAGAAAACTGTCAAACATTTTAAACATTCTCGGCAACATTTAAATCGATCATTCATGAACGGACCATAAAGTAATTACCAAAACCTTAACAATCTTTATTGAATCGGAGACAAATACCACAAATGTATCTAATTTTGCGATGAAACGACCCGCCCTAATGTCAATAAAACAAATTGCAAGATCAGGAATTTTACTTAACAGGAATTCCACTTAACGATTTCGTCATCTAAAAAAAATGTACATTCTTCCTTCTGTTGGATTTTTGTTATTTGCTTGGTTGAAAAATTAGTGCTAACTTTCTAATGTTCGAGAAAGCCTGATCTCCACATTTTGTGACTAATAGCAATGCTGGACAACGTGCTTTGATACCTCGTTAAGGTGAATAACGTGGGACCCTCATATATTCATTGTGACCATATATAGACATGTCAACGGCGACAGTTAAAACTTCTCTCGTTCAAAACAAACGAGTAATAATAATTGTAAGTTATGAATGGTCCTCACATCAATATGCATTCGTACCAAATTTTATACATTGAAACAAGAATTTAAATTACATTTCGCTAAGCAATAACTAATTAGTCTTAATGCTCTCTGCGAGACGTTATCATTAGCAAACAAAAACATGATTGATGATAATGATGTTTCACGGAAGTGAAAGCTTTATTGGTTTAAATGAAAACGCATTAAAACCATTTAAGAAAATTAATTTGATTTCTGGTATTTGTGCTTATTTTTAATTTTCTAAATTTGTACTTAACAAAGCGATCTCTGACCCAATGGCTAAGCAATGCTTAGTAAGCATAATTACAATTAGTAAGCACATCTGGTTTAGCTCTAATTAACGGGAGATTTTAATTACTTTGAATTAAATTTAATTTTAGCCGAAGGTATTAATATCGATATCAAGCAATATTTTTGAAATTTTGTTTTATTCTGTATTTATAAACTATTTTGTTCGGCAGACATTTACTGCTTGGTGCAATTCTCATCTAAGAAAAGCAAAAACTCAAATAGAAAATATCGAAGAGGATTTCCAAGATGGGCTAAAATTGATGCTACTGTTAGAAATCATATCTGGAGAACAAGTGGGAAAGCCTGACAAGGGGAAAATGCGGTTCCATCGAATTGCAAATGTCAACAAAGCACTAAAGTTCATTGAAGGCAAAGGCGTTAAATTGGTTTCTATAGGAGCCGAAGGTAAAATTTAGATAATTTTATAGATTGTTGACCAAAACAAATAACAGAAAGAGGGGAAAAACGCTTAAATAAAGATATTGTTGAATACACACCTCATTTGCGATAATAGTGGGTTCGGAGGTGGGGAGAGATTTGTCTTTATATCTGATATTTGACAAACACTCTTTTTTGACCTTGGTAAAAAGTTTTACGATCTCAGCCGATTTGGCCTTAGTACCAATGTATGGTCCCTCAACCGGTCACTAATTCCATTGATTGACTTTATTAATTAATGTGAAATTGGAAAAGGTTGATTTCGTAATGAATTAAAAATGATTTACATCTTTTATTACTTATAGAAATTGTGGATGGTAATCTGAAAATGACGTTGGGAATGATCTGGACAATTATATTGAGGTTTGCCATACAGGACATTTCAGTGGAAGGTAACGTATGTTCCCCGAAATCGGTTTATAAATTGAATTTCATTTTCCTTACCCAGAAAGGCTTCAAACGAAAAAGATATTTTAATCCAGAAGTAACTAGATAGTAATGATTTCGTGTTAATGCCGTATGTTTTGTTCTGTAGAAATGACCGCTAAAGAAGGACTTCTGCTTTGGTGTAAAAGGAAAACAGCTCCTTATAAAAACGTCAACATTCAGAATTTCCACATGAGGTTCGAGTTATTTCAAAAGTATTTGAGGCTAATAATGACAATTACAGGTCTTTACTACAAAATTCTTAATCTTTTTTTAAAGAAAATAATCATTCGGGAATTCAATAATAATTTGTTGAATTTTGCAGTTTCAAGGATGGGCTCGCTTTCTGTGCTTTAATCCACAGACACAGGCCAGATCTAATAGATTATAGCAAGTTATCTAGAGTAGGTACAATATCTGTAATTTCTAGCAATGTAATTTTCAAGCGTTCGGTAATTGTAACAGTCCTAGCATAGATAATTATGAGGATGCTTACGCTTCCACTATGTGTGTGTTTGCTAAGGTAGATAATGATCAGCATCGTCGTCATCATCGCTGATCAAGAATCATCAAGTCATCAAGAATAAGTGTTAGTTAATGGCGATTGTTGGGAATATAATAATTTTGGAGAAAATATTAAAAAATAGAGTGGACAAAGGTAAAAATTTATCTAATATTTTTCAAAAAAGAATTATTCATTATTATCAGTACATTTAGAACGGAAATTAAAATAAAATTTGAATTCACCAAGGACAATCCATTGGCCAATTTGAATCTGGCGTTTGACGTAGCCGAAAAACATTTGGACATTCCTAGAATGCTGGACGCAGAGGGTAAATTATTTTTTATTGACAAATGACATATGAACATATAATGAAAAATGTTGCCTCTCACTTTCAGTTATGATTGAAAGTGTGAAGCCAGATGAAAGATCCGTTATGGCCTACGTGTCATCATATTATCATGCCTTTTCGGGAGCACAGCAAGTAAATATGAACATTTCATACTTTTTTATATCAACTTTATTACAAAAACTTATAAAATATACTAAATAAGTTTACACTATTTTGCACCGAAGGCTGAGACAGCAGCAAATAGAATTGCCAAGGTTCTGAAATGCAACAGGGAGAATGAAACTCTAATGGAAGAATATGAAAAATTAGCCAGTGATGTAAGCATCATTATAGATTGTTAACTCATCTTGATGCTGAAATAATTGCTTGATTGCCCCAATGTTTTAATGATTAAGACTTTTGATGACATTATTTCTGCAATTGAAATGAAAAATTGTCATCAGCACGAATTTATTTAACCCAAAAATAATATATCCTATGTCACTGCTACTGAAATACATGAATATTTAAAAGCTCCTGAAATGGATTGCCGAAACGAAGCCGTGGCTAGAAGACAGATCATCATCGAACACTTTGGACTCAGCTCAAGGGAACGTCGATAAGTTTAGAAATTATCGAGCCCACGACAAGCCAGATAGGCTAAACGAAAAAGCTAAATTGGAAAGCACTTTCAACACCCTTCAAACCAAATTGCGCCTTAGCAACAGGCCCGCGTATTTACCCACTGAAGGCAAACTCGTCAACGTGCGTGAATTTCGTTGGTTATGTCAATGCTGTGCGAAGCTTCTTTTATATCGTTATTTTTTATAAGATTTATGGCTCCAGTTAATAACAAAGAATAATAACGTGAACTGTAGGATATTACAAACGCATGGAAGGGATTGGAGAATGCTGAGAAAGGATATGAAGAATGGGTTCTTTCTGAATTGCAAAGGTCCCGAATTGTACTGCTATCTTAATTTTTTCATTAATCAGATTATGGACTATTATTGTATGTTTTTTTGTTTTATTATTTGCTTTATTTGTTGTTATTTATTGATTGGATTCAATCTTCCAGGCTTGAAAGGCTGGATCACCTGGCTAGAAAATTTAGGCACAAATGTGAGCTTCACGACCAGTGGTGCAAGAATAAAGATGGACATCTTGATGATAAAAATTTCTTATGCAGCAGACTGGATGAAGTGAAGGTTGGATGACTCGGCATTTGAAATTTTTAGCCCTTTTTTGTATGATATAGCTCAAAATTAATTTTAAATTTCCTAGGCAAATAAGAAAAAACATGAAGCACTTGAAAATGAATTGAATATTCATCAAGAAAGAATAGATGAAGTTTCAGAAATTGCTCAGGAGCTTGAGTGAGTTAATACTAATTTATTTGCTACTATTATTTTAAGATTTCTTATTTTACATCAATTTGATATTTATGTTGCATTATGCATGATATAAATGTTATTGTTTAATATTTGATTAAAAACTTGCATTAATTGGAAATACCATATCAAATATGAGTCTTAAACATAATTTATTGACTGAAAATTTACCAATTCCTTTGTAGTAAATAAATAATAAGAATATTAATAAGATTTTATCTACATTTTAAAAGGAAACTCGGATATTTTGATATTGGATCCATAAAATGTCAGCTCAAAGACGTTTGTGCAAGATGGGATTCTATGAAAAATAAAGCAGATGCAAGAAGGCAAAAAATTCTCGTCAGTTTTGTCCTCCTGTCAATTATTATTTTAATGGACTTTCACAATTCATGTTCTCATCTAAAACAAAATATTAAGATTACCACTGATTCATTGATCATGACTTTTCTCAATTAAAGATAGCAGAAGAACAGCTGGAAAAAATTGATCAGATGTATTTAGATTTTGCCAAACAAGCAAGTGTAAGTTATCTTGTCTTTCTAGACCATTTGAATATCAATTCCAAAATTTAATTTATTTAATTTTAAGAAAAATAATTAAGAATAATAAATTTACAGCTTTTCAACAACTGGCTCGATTCAACAAATGATGATCTTCAGGATTTATTTATTGTGCATTCCATCCCTGAAATTCAGGTTCGCATTGGTTTAGCTTAAATTTTATTAACAAGGGTTTATTAATTTATTTAATGGGTTTATGAATTGTTGTATGAAGGCTTTGATTGACTTTCAAGAAGTATTCAAAAAGTCATTGGACAGTGCAAATAAAGGATATCAGGATATAATGAACTTAAATGATAGCATCTGTTTACTGGCAAAGCAGCATAACATCCCCCTATTGCCAAATCCTTACACAACATTCACTGTTGAGGTTGGAACGAAGCTTTAAACATGTACATGAAAACTTATCAAATGTTAATATCTATTTCAGGAAATATCTCAGAAATGGCAGACTATAAAAAAACTGGTTCCTGAACGTGATTCTCAGCTGCAAGCTGAATTGATGAGGCAACAACAAAATGAGCAGTTAAGAAAAAATTTTGCCAGCAAGGCTAACCATGTTGGCCAGTGGATTGAACATCATCTTGAATCTGTCAGCAACACATTTGGTTGCAAAGGTTCTCTTGAAGATCATCTCCAGAAGCTAAAAACCATTGAGAAAGAAGTCCATAATCTTAAGTTAATGTGTGCCTGGGTTAATTTACTGTAATTAGAATAAAATATTTCAGATTCATGGTTTTGAAAAGAATATTCATGAACTTGAAGTTCATAGCAAAGCAATGCAGGAAGCCATGGTCTTTGATAATCCATACACAACTTACACAATGGAAGTGAGTCTCACAGTTAAGCTTCCACCAAACAAGTGAAGTGTTCAAATATTTTCCATTTGTAGACTTTGAGAGTTGGTTGGGAGCAGCTTTTAACATCAGTCACAAAAAGCATCAATGAAGTTGAAAATCAAGTATTTCATGGATGACTTTTAACTCATATTGAGTATGATTTATTGACATAAATAATTTCTAATTCAGATATTGACAAGGGACTCGAAGGGAATTAGTGCTCAACAAATGGAGGATTACCGAAAGTCATTCCTGCATTTTGACAAAGGAAAGAACCGCAGACTTGATCCAAATGAATTTAGAGCTTGTTTGATATCTATTGGCTGCAAAAAACTTGATAACAAACAGGTTGTTAGCATACCAAGCTATGACTTGATGTATTTTATACTGTCTTGTTTTGTCAGGGGGATGAAGATTTCCAAAGAATTATGTCACAAGTTGATCCAAACAATTTGGGATATGTTACGTTTGAAGCTTTCCTCAGCTTTATGACCAAAGAATCATCGGACGTTGAAACAGCTGAGCAACTCCTTCAGGCTTTCAAAGTTCTTGCTGGAGATAAGGTTTTTTCAAGTCTAGATTTATGGAACCACTCTCTACTTATATTTATAATATTTATTGCAGCCCTACGTCACCCCTCAACAACTTACGCATGAATTGCCCCCCGAATATGCAGATTACTGCCTGGGGAGGATGCTTCCTTACAGGGGTTCAGATGCTCCCTCTGATGCATTGGATTACACAACATTTGCTACTTCACTCTATGGTGAATCAGACCTCTAGGACCAAGCAATTTTGATGATCTTCATTTCATAGCTGTTTTAATTTGACAAAAAGATGGAAGATTAAGTGAACACAAACTTCTGCTTTTAGAAACCAAGAAATTTTATTTATAAATTATATGTTTTCAGCTTGAGAATGTTAGTCAACTTTTAATAAAGCTTACCATAGATCACATCAACCCTCTCATCATTGGTTTGAAAAATAAGGATAGATTTGGATGGCTTGATTCTGAGTTATCAGATTTGTTTGCGTCTCTCAAAAGCAATGATTGGGTTTTGGGGGGTATGGATCATTGTGGTGACATTTATGTCTGGAAATCTTCCATCAACCAATTCAAACTTATAGTTCTGGATAAGAAATGACCAAATAGCTTTAATCTGTACATAAGCAAATGCTTCTCCTATGCATCTATGACGTCCAGCTCCAAATGGGACATAAGAAAACTTCTCGTCAATAGTTTTCTTTCCAAATTTGAATCTTAAAAATAGTAAGAGAGATTAATTTCCAGTTATTTTATCTTTTTTTATTTATTTTTTATTTGAATTATTTAGCTGCTAGAAATTTCTAAGTTTGCAGTGTTTTCTCTAAAATAATGATCAAAATGTTTAATCTTCTTACCTGTGGGGATTAAACTTTTCTGGATCTAGCCAAGTGTCTGGTAGAACATGGTTTGTTGTAGGTGAAACACAGACTTGATGACCAGGTGGAATTACATAATTGTATATCTTCTGTTTGGCATAAATGAAAGCAATATTCTAAAGTATTACAACATAATATAATAATAACAATTTATGACATTGTTCCCAAATTTAAAATCAATTTAGAAGCATAGGTCATTGAGATCCTAATCTAGACGTGTAAAGCTGGTTAATATACCAAATATTCAACAGGAAATTATAAAAAAGAAATAAAAGGAAGCACTACCTGTGGTTTCTTGCACATCCTCATCATTGTGACAATTGGTGGTCTGAGTCTCAGTGTTTCTCTAAGGCAGCATTCCAAAAGCTGACAATCTTTAATTCCATCATAAGTTAAACGGTCTTGTTTACAACCAAATACTTGAAGCTGTTCTTCGTATAAAGCATCCTGAAATTGTTATTTAGGACCTTATTTTTGTGTTGCAATCAATCGAAATAATTTTTAAAAATTAATGAATATGGAATTGTTGAGCTCATAAAATATTTGAGCAATTTGTCACTTAATGCATTTGTTTTTGACGGGCTTCTTAATGCATTGAAAATTCTGTAAAATCTCATAAAAGTTTAAAGTTGTAGGAAAACAAAAATAATTAAAGTAGCTCAAGTTGCAATAATTTTAGTAAGAACCATATGTAAAAATTTATCAGATGCAAATGAGATGCTTACTTGAATATCCTTATTCTGTGCAATAAAAAATCCCAGCCAGGAACTGGTGGTTGAGGAAGTGTGTTGACCAGCAAGCAAAAGACCTATCAACATTCCAGCTATTTCATCATCTGTCAGAGGTCTCCCATTTCTGTTGTAACATGATTTACTTTGTTAAATGGATTAAATTAATGATGCTAAATAATATTCATGTAGATGTAGTTGGAATTTAGATGCATTGCATTTACTTGTAAGTGGCATCAATTAGAGTTTGGAGCATATCATCTCTCACCACCCCTGACTCTTTTCTTTTTTTAATTGCATCATAAAAAATCTGTTTCATTTTTAAATGTGCTGTGTCTCGTTTCTTAAAACTTGGAAGAGGAACCCAAGCCGGAAGGACCCATGCAAGATGAGAAAAACCCGAATCAAGATCAAAATACAGTTGAGCTACTTTCTCATCCAACACCTCTCTGATTTCTTTACCTGCAATGAAAACAAATTCAATAAACAAACATGTTAAGGTGAATGTAACAATAAAGCTGTACCATGGAGGCAAGAGCTGGCAGTCAATATGATTAGTTCTGAAAATGACTTGAAAATATCTGGGAAATTAAAAATATCAGATTGAAATTTCCATTTCAATAAATTAAATCATATATAAAACTTACCATTGTGGCCTTTGTCTGGCCATTTCTTAAAATAATTGTTGGTCTCATCATATATTAGGTCAACATGTTTCTTGAACCTTTCTATACTAAATCCAGTTTTGAGAAGCTTTTTTTGTTCAAGGAAAACCTGTTAAATTGAATAATAACCACAAAATTCAGAAATAAATAAACTTCCTGATGCTTTGAAAGTCATACATCATTTGGGACATCATAAGCAACTCCTTTCCCAAATACTGGAGTTGTAAGTTTTGAATATACTTCTTCTGCATTTAGGCTGTCATTTCTACTATTGAAAAATAAAGCTGCAGCTTCTGGCCCAATCAGGTAAGTGAACGTTTTTCCTACCATTGTAAAGCTGAACACGGGGCCATACTGTAATAATAATTTAAGTAATTAAATATTTATAAATGGAAGTACTATTTATTTTCATAAAAATGATTACAAGATTGGTGACCTTAGCATAGGCAGCAAGCAAAAATTCAACAGGAGCTTTTCCAAATTCAATTGAATGCCCAAGGAAAGGTATTTTTGATGGAATAAAGGGAGGCTGCTGCTGTAGTGGGCCAAAAATTACAATTCAGAGTTTAATTTTAAATTAAATCTTAGAATTCAAATCGAACAATCCTAAATTGGGTGAAAATTTTAATAATAACCTCTCTTCCCTGCCATCTAGTTTTAAGAGCTAATACTCCGGTCAAAATAATTGCTGTCGCAGCTAAATACAATGAGAGAACATTAGTAGATGAGTCGTCTCCATTAGTTACTTCAGTGTAATCTTTTGGAGTCTCCATCACGACTTGTTGGACAGTCTTATTTCCCTACAACTTTAACATCCTTTAAAGACTTTAGCATTTTAGAGACTTTCGTGAGAAGTTTCAACGACCTAAAGTTTTGAATCAGCTGAGATTCTCATTGGATGCGCGATAAGCATTCACTCTCATCCATCCAATGGGTTTCAGTGGCTAATCGTGCTATGTTTTAAAACAAACTTGTTCCACTATGGTTGGAATTGAATGCTTTAGATTCAGGCAGTCGAAATTAAGAGAATTACGAACATTATTGAAGTTACAATAATAAAAAAAAACATTTTAAGAGCGTCCTAGCGTCATTTACTATTCAACATTTCCCACCGTGTCACCAAATTTATAAATTTTTAAATTTCTCTTCTAAATCGCGTTTAAATCTACATGAACAACAAATCTCGAGAATATGACTTCACTTAAAATAATAATAAGTTCGTGACCAGAGTGTTTTCGAAGTCAAAGGTCACTATCCTATGTAATCATGGCCTCTTCAATACTGAACCTGGCCGGTAAAGTGGCACTCATAACAGGTTTTTTTTCTATTGCCTTATTAATGCTTCAACTCTTGAGGTATTGGAACTGGAGAGCAATCTCTCCTTTATTGGAGTTTGAAGGCGATTTATCCATAAATTTTCAGGACCAGATGATTTTTACAGGTGCCAGTGCAGGAATAGGAGCTTCTTGTGCTGTTTTGTTTGCAAAATTAGGTGCTAATCTGATAATTACTGGTAGGAATGAAGTTAATTTGAAGTCAGTAAAAGACGAATGCTTGAAGCACTCTCCTGGGCAGGAGGTACATTTTTGAAACATCCAGTTTTCTCATAATGATTTATGAAAACTTTTATTTTGCGTAGCCTTTGATGCTTCTTGGAGACTTAAGCAAAGAAGCAGATTGTGAAAATATAGTTAAATCTGCTGTTGAGAAGTTTAACAAAATTGATATCCTGGTATATTTGAATTCTTTCTGCTAACAATGTTTTGCTTTAGGTTGAACTTTTCTTTTTAATACTTTAAGGTTAACAATGCAGGGATAATGGAATTTGGTTCAATTGAGACCACATCACTTGAACAATATGACAAAATAATGAATGTAAATGTCAGGTATTACTGGAAATAATTTTGTTTAATAAGGAATATCAGGAGACCTGAATTTTGGACAGAAATATATGTTTCCAATAACATTTCTAGGGCTGTTTATCATATGACCATGCTCTGTGTGCCCCATTTATTGAAAACAGGGGGTAACATAGTCAATGTTTCAAGTGTTTGTGGAACACGATCAGTAAGTTCATTCTACTTTGTGAAATGGGGAGCAGTGGGGGATGGGGCTTGTCTCGTGTAATGTGCCTACGTATGGTTTCTAATATTTTCTTTGGCTATTAATATACTTCAATTTAAATTTTAGTTTCCTGGTGTCTTGACTTATTGCATAAGCAAAAGTGCTGTTGATCAGCTGACCAGCTGTGTTGCTCTGGGTAACTGTTTGGTTTTTATTAAAATTTTGTCAATAACCTATTACTTTTAATTTCATTCTTTAGAGCTGGCTGCAAAAGGTGTAAGAGTCAACTCCGTCAAGTAAGTTGCGATTCTCGAGACTGCGAGTTAGAATTGAATATAGGGAAATGCTAATTAAATATTCTGATTCTGTAAACCCAAACTTTTTTATTCCTTAAGCCCTGGCGTTATAGTGACTGATTTACAGAAGAAGTCTGGCTTATCATCTGAAGAGTATGCAAAGGTTATCTTTTAAAATAATTTTTGATGATCTTGTTCTTATACTTGTATTTTGGAGACATGAGATTCAGTATTAAAATCAAATAATATTATATATTAATAAAGAATATTATATGATAATATGATTTTGTATTAATCAAAGTCCCTCAAATGAAAGAGCAAGTTATTATTTTGAGTCAGTAAACTTCCATCTTTCAAAATTGCTTCATTGTGGAACTTCATCATGTTTGATTAATTCTTAAAGCATGAACATATATGACATATAGATATTTATTTCATTAATGACTTAAAATCAAATCTTAATATGTTCATCTCCATAAAGTTCTTGGAAAAAAGCAAGACAACTCACCCCATCGGCAGACCAGGGTTGCCAGAAGAAGTTGCAAATGCCGTTGCATTTTTAGCGTCGGACTTGGCTTCCAACGTCACGGGCGAACACGTCCACGTTGATGGTGGAAGACATGCTGCTTGTCCACGTTAAATCATCTTCTTGAAGTCATTTTGGACAATTTCATGTCGTTAATTATGTCACAACAAATCGATTAACTCCTGAAATGCATTTCTATTGGTATGCAGTAATATTACTTTATATTTTATAATTGATATAAGGAAATAAAATGCGCAATCAAAGTATCCAGAGCTGCACTTCATGAATTTTTAGTATTTGACTTAAGCACAGCAGCTCTTGAATATTTTGGAAGAACTTATGCTGGTGGTTGACCAGGGTCAGAATTCTTTGCTGGGGTCCAGGGGGAGTGTGCATTAAATCAATATTGAATTGAAAGGTTAAATCATCTTTTCCCAGTGATTTATTAATTGCCCTGTTGATGAGGTCGTTAAAAGTTGAAGGAGTGGGCGAGTTGATGTGTTGGGTCAATTTTAACTAAACCTCAGACTCCGTTCCTGGGGGCCTTCTTTTAGGTTTTGGTTTTGCAACAACACTTCTCCAGTGACCAAAGATATAATATATTATGTAGATGTAATATAATGTAGATATAATATATGAAGTTGGTGTAGTAATAATAATATAGATGTAATATCTGTGTGGGTGCTGTTGAGAAACTTATGGTCCATCATCTTATGACTTATCGGGTGTGATGCTTGCTGCGAATGGCATATTTTTAATAGAAATACAAAGATTGATGGGAACTTGATAAAGAAAAATTTGAGAAGACGCTTGATTTCATGGAGGCTCCTCTCTTTGTTAAGATGGAATCCTGTAAGTTTGCCGGCGGAAAGTCTTCCTTGTCCTCATTTAGAAATTAATCTTAAATTGAATTTTATTTTAAAAAAACGAAATTTTTGAAAATTAAAAGAGGCGAGCGTCTTTCTGAAGATCAAATTAAAATAAATTAATTAACAAAGTTATGTTCAACTAATGATAAAATCGAACAAATGTCTCCACTAAAAAAGCTAAAATGGCGTCAAAGGTCGATTAGAAATGATTGCGTGTTTGATATCCATGAACTGCATTAAGGCCAGTTTTAATTTACTTAAGCTCGATTACAAACAGAATTAATCTGCTAAAAATCGCTCCTGGCTATGGCGCTATACAAACGAATTTATTATTATTGCTGTTATTTGAAATATTTGAAATATAAAATTGAAGATTTCAATCTAATTAACAATATCATTTATTTCATTTTATCCAGATGATAATAAAAAGTCCTAATGTATTTTTCCTTCGTGAGTAGAAATGGATTAGTCGGATTATCCTCATGGTAGCTAATTAAGCAAATCCCGAGGGTGTTCTCATTTGTGGGACTTCAAAGGAGACAGGAAGGCGTATGAGGCTGGGATCGATTTCTAAAGTTGTCAGCGAAGGAAGTTGCGTTTGCGTGTAATGTGTACCTTGATGACTTGAGAGGAATTCCAAGAAAACATTCATTGATTCAAATAAGATATGTTGTCAAAAAAGTCATCCGGAAGAGTTTTGAGGCAGAACCAACCGAGACATGAATTAAAGAAAAATCATTGGTCCTACGCAAATGATGAAACTGGTTGGTATTTCAAAGCTTTTCTTTAGTTATTCTCTAGTTTGCCTAATGTCACTTTTACTAAGATCCATTTGAGAAATCGTTGACATGCCTTGAAACTCCTTCGTACTTTTAATAAATGCAATAGCTCTTAAATCCAGGTAAAACTCGTATGAAAGTTATGTTCGTAAACTATAGTGGTGAATAAATAGAAAATGTGATCTTACTCGAATCGAAATTTTGTGATTAAGCGAATTTTAAAGTAACTGTATGCAAATAAATGTAAGAGATTAACATAAGAGGCTTTAAAACGAACGAAAATTCATTTGGAATAGTGAGATGGTACAATATTTAACTAATAAAAGATAAACGCAAGCATTTTAGAAGCACCTGAAACCTTCTCATTTACAATCGTCATCACAAAAGCAAATCATTTATTCGCATGACGCATTGTTCTAGCGCTTTGAAATTTATAAAGGAAATTACTTTAAAAAATAGACTTATCGAATTTTGTATTTGTGGAGATAATGGTGCTTCTTCTATGAAAGAAATTATGAATCGCTTTGTAAGGGCAATGATCCGTCGTTTGATAATATTACATTTAGAAATAATATTCACAAAATGAAACAAACGTAATAAAAGTTCTCTCTAAACGCTGAGAGATCGAACAACTGATGATTTTATTAGTAATATTATCAACAGAAATTTATCGATTAGAAGGGAATGGAAAGTGTTGAAAACGTGGAGCGGTGAAACAATGGAGGAGTTGAATATTCGCCGGTCGATCCACACGCAAAAATCAATGAAGTCACGTGACACGGAGCAACCCAATTGTTTCTTCGTCGAGAACTTTTGACTTCTCGAAGTGTTTTCCAGGACCTCAGCGCTGGAATGAATCCTGGGCGCCCGCTGCCAAAGGTTTGCATCAGTCACCGATAAACATTGAATCGCTGAGAGCGGTCTACGACAGGTCGATATGCAACGGGCCTTTGAGTCTCCATTACGTACCAGCCGATTGCCGGAGTCTCACCAACAATGGCCACAGCATTCAAGTCACTCTGGAGCAGAGAACATCGGGTGACATTGATTTTGTAAAATTCATTTTTAACTCTTTATTTTTGTAAACTTTCAACTTGCTACTAAAAATTATTTATTTACATGATTCATTGATTCACGTGATTCTCGATTAGAACGGCTTCTTATAATGTCTGGTTTCCTTTCGAAATCATAATTTCATTTTGATCAGGAAATTATTTGTCATCCTGGATGAGCGGAGGACCTTTGAAGCACAAATACAAGTTGGAACAGTTTCATTTCCACTGGGGAAGTTCGGCCAATGACGGCACTGAACACGCTCTCGACGGAATCAGATTTGCATCTGAAGTAAATTTTTGTTCCTAAAGAAGAGTTTAACATCTTGCAGTTTGATCATCGGCCTAGCAAGTATTTCTTCCGTCCGGGACATTTCACCCTTCCCGCTAATTATAATTATCATAATATCTTAAACATAATTATCACATATTATAATATGACCATCTAATTCCGAAAATCCCTCAAAATATTTATTTTAATGAAACTACAATCAAAGACTTAATTTTAGATTGTTGCCATTACTTCTAGATGTTGCCTCATTATACGACTCCAGGTGTTATTTATTTGTATTTCTGACATAAATCTATAATTGTGTGATCTCATTGATAAATAATAAATGTAATATAATATATAATTAACAAATAAATGCGAACAAAACGACTATTAAAGGGACATTATTTCTGCAACGGATATTACGTTCTCTGATTATCAACAGTTACATTTGGTCCATTGGAATGCCGAACTCTTTCCGTCTTTCTCAGAAGCGGTCAAAGCATCGTGCGGTTTGGCAGTTCTCACAGTTCTCATCAAGGTTTGCCTTGATTTAAGTGATTTCGAGTCCTAAACAACAAAACCTTTGGATTCATCGACGCTGTCAGCTGCTTTAAAAGCAATAGCCATTTATAACCGGTGGAGTCTGAAAACTGTTGTTAAAGAAATGAGATTGCGTTGGAGACTTGAAACAATGGCAACGAGACACTTCATTGTTCTCGTCAAATACCTTTCTATTTTTATAAAAAAAAAAAAAGTCTGAAAGAATAAAACATTTATTTACGATCTAACTTTGGAATTCATAAATATGTCAAACATTTAACTATTAATGATTACATTCCATCATCTCCTTATCTAAACTTGCCTAAATTAATTTAATTTGTATTTTAAAATATTTGTTTAGTTTCTTAATCGAAGCATGATCTGCGTGCCTGAAAACACCGACTTTCTGCAAAAATAATTCCTAAGCATCGATCGAAAGCTCCACATTAATCACTCAAATGAGCTACAACATGGCGTACAACGTGGCATCATGAATTTGAAAGCCGTTCAAAATAAAATTAAAATAAATGCTTAGTCGAAACTTGTCAATTACGGTGACAGAAGGTCGATTTTTAGCAATTTTCGAAATAATTTCTATTATCGCGCACGCTCCAACTAAGTGCCACTTTGTAATTTCCATGATTTCTTGGATGAGGGGCTTACGAATGGTTATTATTATTATACAGATCTCGGTCCTTTTAAATACAAGAAGTTATTATGTTAATTATTAAGTTAGTTATTACTAATTGTAGGACCGATGATGTATTGAAATGACATTTGCGAAAATGCGTGACTAAGGTGCACGCCTCTGAAGGCACGCAACCTACAAGATGATATTCTTCTTCTTCGTCCGCAGAAGTTTTTGTGGCTGAAGCGAAGTTTTTTTTTTCATGTGAATTGTCGGAATTTGGAACATAATTACTGATGTTGCGTGTGAGGAAACAAGTATAAAGCGACGGTTTTGCTGAAAATATCTATTCACGAAAACAAGAATTAAAATTAAATTAATTATTACATTATAATAATTTTTATAATAATATTATTATATTATTATAATTATTATATAGTATAATAATAATAATTTTAACAACAATAATATTATAATAATTAATATAAGGTAAAATCTAATATATAGGAACATTTTAAAATTTAAACATTTGGGTAAAAAAAAGTGGAGAGAAAATTCTCCCTATTGATTCCCCTCTGTTTATGCCTGTTTATTTCTATTCGCATGTTCACTATATTTAGATGAATTTTCCGTAATTTTTAATAATAGAAATGAAAAACATAAAGTTGAAATATGTTTTATAAAATGTATAAAAATCATAACAAAAATAGATAAATTTTCAGGAGGGAGAAAACAATCCATTTCTGCAGAAGTTGTTAGAATTTTTACCCAATGTGACCCATGCAGAAGACAAAGTTGAACTGACGAGAGGTTTCGATCCCTCGACTTTGTTGCCGAGTAAATGTCTTTTTAGATCTTCTATATTTGAATCGTTATCATGATTTTTTTTGCAACTCAATAACAATTTAGTGATTAAATACTAAATTAAATGGTAATGAACGTGTGACGATTTAAAATGCTTTCAAATTCTGCCAGAGAGTTCGAACAAACATCATTTATATCAAACATCATTTCGGCAGACGACAAACGAAAATACTTCACATACAGTGGATCCTTAACCACCCCACCGTGTTACGAATCAGCAAGATTCATCATTTTCCAAGACTTCTTAGAAGCATCGAAACAGCAAGTATGTCAATTAATTTGGATTAGTGACGGTTAATAAAACCTATGTTCAATGCAATGCAATATTCTCCCCTTGATCGTTCGCAAAGGGGTAAAGAGTTGTTGTGAAATCAATGTTGTGAAAGTATCGCGCTTCAATAATTAGACGAATGTCTTAAATAAGAACTCAAAAATGAAATGAGATGTGAAATTCACCCCGTAAAAGTTATTTCTTGACAAAGCACGCTCATTACGATGATCCCTTTCGCATATTCTACTATATCGATATTTTTTTAAATGCATTGGTGGAAAACTTTTGAATTTACCTTTTAATTAATATCAGAAGTGATCGCGTATCACTGACAAAAACTCAAATAAAGAATTGTGTGAAAATCATTTAAATTCGCGGCTAACGTAGAGCCACTTGTAAAATGCGAAAAATGAAATGAGTTGGGAAAATGAATTATAACAAAAAAAAGCAAAAAAAAAACAAAATATATGATTTCGTTTTCTTTTATTTGTATTCAGCTTCAAACCCTTAGAGAATTGAACTGCAACAAAAGAGGAGAAACAGTTCACAAAATGATCTGCAACTGCAGACCCTTACAGCCAATCAACGATCGTCTCGTAGTTAAATCTTTTCCGTGAATTTGAAATCCATTGAAAAATACTTATAAATTTAATAATTTTAGTTATGAATGTCTCGGAAATTATTAAAAGTAATAATGATTATTTTAAAATCACACATGATTAAAAATTAACAACGCCATAGCAGAATAATTCCATGTCGTTTAAACATAAATTCAAATTGGTTTTTATGGTCATTAGAAATAATTTGAAGATCCTTTGGAATGATAAATAAAATTAAGAACTCTGCCGTGGTAGGAGAAGGGTAGAAAGGCTTTGCTTGCTTCTGATAGCAGCCGAGCAACAGCAAGTACTTCCAATTTATCATAAATAGCATTTCGCTGAGCAAGTTCCGAGAAAAGCAATAACTGAAAGACGTAAGCTGAATGGCATGCTCATTAAATCAGGTCAAGGACCAAGAAAATCAGCTGAATTTCTAAATATTCAGCCTTCATTAACACATCATTAAGTGATTGATTTAAATCAAACGATCTTTGGTTACGTTGGTTACATCCGCTCATGATCGCTGGCAAATCATAGTCTTGATTTTTAATTTTAAGGAGTTAATGAATTCGGTCGAATCATACCAGTAACTAGATTAGCTAGCACCTTTGTCCACCCCTTTCAATGATTATTCAAATTATTCTTCTGCTTTTATCATTAATATTAATAAATTGACTATCTTGTTTCAAATGAGTTGGGCCAAAACACCAAACGTTTTCTGCTCTAGCATTCAGAATGCAAGTGGATCTTCGTCAGGAAGTGAGAGCTCCCTCCATTTATCGAGGTTCTCGTCTACGTTAACTGAAGAAAGCATGATGCCAACAGAATAATTACACTATCAATGATTCAGTTTAACCAAAGTTTTGTTTAGGTACGGTTTAAATCCAGCTACTAAATATCTAATTTTATGGAGAAAAAGCAGAAATAAGCCATTACACTGTACTTGAATAAACATGCATATAGTCAAACAAATAAATAAGAAAATCAACTTCCAAGCTGAGAGTAATTTCGACTTTTCCCTGGCAAACCAAACCCCAGGGCCTTTTTTCTCATCAAGTCAGAATGGCTAATAGCCTATAAACGGGAGGTAACTCTCCCACGACCAGTCACTACAATGAAGGCTGGCCACTATTCAATAATCCAAAAAAATGTTCATATGTGTGTGGTGACACATCTGTGTTTGCAATTTATTCTGAAAACAAAAAACATGAATGTTCTTAGTATTATACAAAATCAGTGTAATGAAGTTCTTATCATAGTCAATTAGCAAGCCAATAAAAATAGCCACGTATACTTTTTTTTATGAATCTCTGGACATTAGTTTTTTAGGTATCGAAATAGAGAGATTTTAAAGAGCACAAAATTTTAACTACAAATTTTTCATTAAATTATGGAATGAGAATATTAGCTAATCGTTATAGTTTTTATGAAACGTGATTTTTAGTTAACCTTAAATTTGTTAAAATGTGATTTACTAAAAATAACTAAATATAATTAAGTTATTTTTAAAATAGCGTTTAACGTTTTTTTAAATAAATATTTTCTCTCGCATAGGATATCTTCACTTTTAACGCCATCCTGATTGCTGCACGTGTGGTAATTGCTATTGTGGAGATCGCCTTGACGAGAAGCAAATTTTAAGATGGCTGAGCAGTTGGAACAAGTTATCTCAAATCTTCTTGTACCAGATAACAATGTGATAGCACAGGTGATTGAATGGTCTTTATAGAAACGAAAGAACTTTAGTAATTCATGCGATCGTTCTTAGATGAATGATTTATTTTTGTTATATCAGTTGGATTGTTTTAGGATGCAAACGCTACATATTTTAATTTAGATCTGTTTACAGCAATAAGTGGAATAGATTAGTTATACAAAATTTACGATTTAAAATTATTTTCAGATCGTGTTTGGGGATAATTCATGTTTTTAATTTTTTTTAATTTAGGCTACTCTTCAACTGAAAGAGCACATGAAAAACCCCGCTGTTGTGCCTCTTCTGTGTCAATTGTTTTCATCTTCTAAAACCGAGGTAGGAAATCACCATTACTACATTGTATTATTAACAAATTGGTAAAATATGTTTACATATGTAAACCTTAGGTCAGACAGTATGCAGCTGTTTTGCTAATGAAAAAATTGACTAAGAAGAAACAATGGAATGCTGTTGCCCCTGAAATTAAAGAGAGGTTACTTTAAAACTTTTTGAATAAGGAATGTTTTGTGAATTATCATACTCAATTTTCTGTTGTAGCATTAAAGAGAATATTTTTGAGACTTTGATCGGAGAGCCTGAGTAAGTACATTTTTTTTTACAAAATTCGTCTTACTTTT
Source organism: Hirudinaria manillensis (assembly GCA_034509925.1). Lineage (NCBI taxonomy): Eukaryota > Metazoa > Annelida > Clitellata > Hirudinida > Hirudinidae > Hirudinaria > Hirudinaria manillensis. The sequence continues at coordinate 5,922,429 of CM067528.1, read as the reverse complement.
TGCAAATTTTGTTTGACACTTAATAAATTATTATTGATTACTTTAAAAAATTAGTCAGAAAGTGAGGAAATCATTGGTTCAGTTCATTGCTACCATTTGCAAACATGAACTCCCAGAGGGAAAGTGGCCCAAGGTTTTCACAGTGTTCACCACTCTGGCAGAGAAGGATGATTTGGCACTGAGAGAGGTGTGCAAACTTTTATATTTTATGATTTGTTGAGATCCATCATCTATGATAACATTTATCATCTGTGATAACATCTGTCAACTTTAGACTGGAATGTTCCTGATGAGCTCAATTGCTTCAATTGCTCATGAGGAACTGAAACCTCATTTCCAAGGGTTCATCTGCTTGTGTGCAGCTGGTCTTATTGAATCAAGGAACTACATGATCCAATTCCATGCCTTGATGTTTGTTTTGTCATTTGATGTATTTTTAATAAATTACCATAAATTTAATGACTTGACCATGTTTCCAGGGCTTTGTACCACATTTTGCCTTCCATTGAGAATGGACATTCTGTATGTTTAAATCCTTGTGATTTGTTTTCCATGTAGCATTGTCTCATATAATAATTACTTTCAGCAACTTATGCAATCTCCCATTGAACATGCATTTGGTGCCATTAAAAATGTTGCTGCAGCTGATGAAGTAAACTTTCTTATTTCACATTTTGCTATTTTTGTTGAATTGATTATAAAGAATATTTTAAATTTTAGGACTTAGCTGTAGAAACTTTGGATCTTTTTGAGGGTCTGGTGGCTTGTGAAGTTCCTGTTATTAACTCCCATCTCAGAACAGCCATAACATTCTTTGTTGAGGTATGTAAAACTAAATGTATTGACAATAAGTGAATGCCATGACATTTTTCAAGATGAATACATGCCATACATAATTTGGACATTACTAATTCATGATGACAAATATGCCTGATTTTCTGTTCATTACTTCAATTGTGCAATAATTTTACAGATCGGAAAGAACCAAGCCCTGAAGTCTTCACTCAGACAAGCTGCTTTGTCTGTATTGTGTGAAATGATTGAAAAAAAGAAAAAGGTAGAATTGTTTTCTTTGTTTTTAAACTTCATCATCTCACGAAAATACTTTATAGGCTGTGCTCAAGATGAACATAATGCCTGCATTGATAAGCGAACTGTTTACAATTCTGTGTGAAGAAGAGGAAGAAAATGAAGATGATGAAGAACACACTGTTTCATCAATGGCATCACAGGTTTGTTTTAATTTAATCAAAGTTTAACTTGGTTTTCATGCTTTTTAAATTTGGTACTCGTTTCCAGGTGTTCAGCTTGATGGCACTTTATCTTCCACCCGAGAAGTTCATCCCCCCACTTGTATGAACTTGTTTCAATGGAATGCTTTTTATTACTTTTAACATTTGGCTAACAATATTCCATTATTATTCTCAAGATGAAGCTTATTGAGCCAGCTTTTGAGAATCCTGATCCTAAAATCAGGGCTGGAGCCTTTATTGCCATTGGTGTTTCTACAGAAGGATGCTCTGAGAATATCAAGCACAAGTAAATGCCATCAATAACCATTACTGATGTAACCTGATTGGTACAATTTGACTTTTTTATGAAGGCACATGAAGAAGTTACTCAAGGTTATTTATAAGGGAATGTCCGATGAGAACGACAAAGTCAGGAGCGCAGCCATGTTCGCTCTTGCCGAGTTTTCGGAATACTTGCAGCCGGACATAAACAAGTTCTCTCAGGAGCTGCTACCACTTTTATTCGAATGTCTCGGAAAGATATCGACCGATGAAAATGCCCAGAGAAGTGACTTGTCCAGGATATTTTATGCAATTGAGAAATTTTGTGAAAATCTTGGTAAATATTCTAATAACTACTACTAATAAACAGCCATTGAAATTAATGAAAGCTGTAATTTATTCCAGGAAATGATATTCTTCCATATCTGCCACAACTCATGGAGTTCCTCATCACATCTGCTAAAAACAGCTCTTCATTTGATGTCAAGGAATTGTCTATCAGCACCATTGGAGCAGCTGGTAAGAGGGAATGGTGTTCCAACAATATTGACGACAACTAATCTGTGATGTTCCTCGTTTTTAGCTGAGTCTGCTGATGAGGCTTTGATGCCATATTTGCCACACATTCTGGAACTTCTGAAGGGCTTCCTTCTACCAACCACAGAAGAAGGACCACTCAAAGTTCAAGTTCAGTCTCTCAGTGAGCTGATATATATTATTATTATTATTATTATATGCATTTGCTATTGCAACATTTTCCATTCCAGCCACTCTGTCCACTTTGTTGAGAAAGTCAGGAGAACAAAATGAAGCCTTGGTGAATGAGTCATTTGGAATGGCTCTCAATCTCATTGATAATGCTGATGATCCTGAATTGAGGGGTGCAGTGTTGGTATTATTTTAGATTATTTTTGTTCTTGCTATCCATATGCTAATCTCATACTGTTTTTGAATCAACAGATATAGGATCCTTGGTACATGTTGGATTATTTTGAAAGATAAACTTGCCATCCATGTTCCTGATGTATCTCAGATGCTTATTGGTTGCATGAAATCCAATGAAGGAATTTCTGTGAGTTTTTAGAAAACAATTAATAACCAGACATGTTAATTATCTTGATAACTTTCAGACCACTTTCCATGATGACGATGCCAAGCACATCTCGGAAATATTCGATGATGAAGAGGGAGAAGAGGATTTGGATGAAGAAGAAGACGAGGATAGTCTCTTTGGAAATAATGTCAGGTAAAGGATCAGTGAATCTTAGTCTTAAAGAGAAAAACAAATAAAAATATTATCTATCAATTGCAGCATAAGCCTCCAGAATTCTTACATGAATGAGAAGATTGATGCTATTATTGCATTGGGTGAATTAGCATCTGGTGCTGGGTTAGTGTGTTTTTGTTAATATTGGGTAGAATGTGCAATGTAGTAATTATTAAATTCTATTTTTAGGGCTGCTTTCTTGCCATATTTTGATGAATCTTTCAAGGAATGCCTCGATCTCCTAATCTATCCCGACTCCAATATAATAAGTTCTGCTGCTTCCTGTGCCACTGATCTTTGCTGTTCTGCATTCAAGCTCACAAAGAGCAATCCTGAAATGTTGGGAAATGGTAGAAATCACAGTTTTTATTTATTGACCCGATTGATCATTAACTATTATACTTGATAATCCAGTGATGACAGGACTCACAACAATGTTGGATGCTACAGTTCCCAAGTTGATTGAGGTCATTAAAGAGGGAGAAGAAAGGGAGCTTGTAATCTCTGTGCTCGAGTATCTGAACAAATTGATAGCCACCATTGGCATGCCAGTCCTTCAGGCTGCCACATCCGCAAATGTGATCTTCAACCTAGTCAGGGATGTTATGAAGAAAAAGGTCAGATTCATTTTACTATCATGGTACATCATAGATTATTTAACATATCTTTAACTGTGACTTTGCAGGTTAAATGTCAGCACGAGGGAGACGAAGATGATGAGGATGAGGCCGAATATGATACCCTTCTCATTGAAAATGCCGGTGAACTCATACCCACACTTGCTGGTGTTGCTCCCGGCAAGGAGTTTGTGGCTTTCTACAATGGAATGATCCCAGAACTTATGAAGAAGCTGGTGAGTTTGAGTTATTTTGTTGGGTCTAATAATATATCTAAACAGTCCTGTGATGGCACAATATCTACTTTAGAAATCATCCTCAACTGTTGCTGACCGTTCGTTTGCAATTGGTAACATCGCTGAGACGATGCACAAATTGGGAAAGCCTGGAGGTGTGTTTGTCATGAAACTTTACCCAGTGATGATTGCTGGTATGAAAGATGAAGATGAAGAAGTGAGGAACAATGCAATTTATGGTCTTGGAGTTCTGGCTGATATTGGAGGAAGTCCTATTCTGAAGTATGTTCATTATATAAAAGTTTAAAAGAATAGATTTAAAAAATGTCTTTATGCTTCAGCCACTACAATGAAATGCTGAAGATGCTGTCTGACACTTTGGCTAAGGAAACAAACAGAAGAGTGATTGATAATATTTGTGGTGCTGTGTGCAGGATGATTACTTCAAATCCTGCTGCTGTTCCTGTGGGCCAAGTGAGTACTTTTGTATTTGAGTATTTTGTCTAAATGTTGACTAAAGTGCATTTGGAACATTTCTTTATGTTGGGATTTATGAATCTAGGTTTTAACTCCCATTATGGACTATCTTCCTCTGCAAGTTGATCTTGAGGAAAATCCCACTGTTTTCTTGTGCTTTGCAAGTCTTTATTCCCAAAAGAATCAAGAGGTAGGCACTAGATGTTTATTAGAAATTTGCTTAAAACTAAAATCACTAAATACTATTTTAGATATTTCAACTTTTGCCTAAAATTCTCACTGTTGCTGCTCAATTGTTGACTACCAAGATCAGTACAGGTTGGATAAATTTTGAAGTGGTCTAATGTAATTGGGCTAATTGTCATTTATCTTTTTCCAGAGTTCAAGTCACAGCTTTTGACTTTCGTTCACGAGGTATCAAGGAATACTCCCGAAGTATTCTCTTTGATTACTGACGAACAAGTCGTCCAAGTTCTCCAGTGCTCTTTGCAAAATGGGGTCAACTAATTGCTAGATTTAACGTAGTATTATGTATGTGAACTTGAGTTGCATGTTCGATTTTTTGATTTTTCGAATAAAAATCGGCTTTGGTAAATTTAAAATTTTTATTTTTTTGGGGAGAAATGCTCGAGTAAATAAACGGCGATGTTTCGCACTAAAGCTCGTTTTGCGCGGGAGCTTTGGTATCAGCTGTTTTGAGACCTACTCTGCCTGGAGGGTTCGTTCGTGGCAGTTAAAATGGTTGGTGTTCCGTACCTCGGGAGCACAATTAGTTTAATTTCTAAAGCAGAAATTAGATATGAGGGCGTCTTGTATACAATTGACCAAAATGAGTCAACGGTTGCTCTTGCGAAAGGTAGTTGTTTTCGTGAGTTCATGTTTCGTTCCTAATTACGCTGCTTTTGTAGTCCGTTCATTTGGTACTGAGGAGAGACCAGCTGACCACCCTATTCCACCAAGGGAAGAAGTTTTTGAGTACATTATCTTCAGGGGAAGCGATATCAAGGAGCTACACGTTTGTGAACCGCCGAAACCTACGTTAAACAAAGGCTCGATAAATTGTGACCCGGCCATATTAAAGGTATGGAATCTTTTGTTTCGCAATTTCATTATGATTGCACCGAAATTATTCTTGAAAATTATGTGGTTTAGGTTGACGGTTGAGTGTTGTTTATCGCTTATGTACTTTTACAATGATTAGGTAAATTTAAAGCTTTGTCGTTTTTATATCACATTTAATTTATCTGGATTCTCTGAGTTGAATATGTTTCTGTAATTCCAGTCATCCCAGCCCATTTCTCGTGAGAGTTCAAAACAGTCATTTTACCAGGAATATCAGCAGAATGGACATTCTAATTTGCCTGGTACATAAAATCTTTGATTTTATTATTAATCTGAATCAATGTTTTATCTTCATTAAATGCATTTCTTAAGTGGGTTGGTCAGCAGGGATGGGAAGAAGATCTCCTATACGAAAAATTGGACCAGGCATAAGGGCTAGAATTGCAGGTAACAGATACCCTAGAAACTAATGTTTGAGGTTTGGATTTTCACAATATGCCTTTTCTAGCTGCTGAAAGTCCTCTTGGGAGGAGATCACCCATGATGGATCAGAGCGTTCAAACCTCAGGCAGAGGAATGAGATATGGAAGAGGAGGATATTATAGAGGAAGGTGGTTGCCTTATCAAACAAATTTCTACCAAAGAATGCCACATGATGATGATTTATGGCAGCCTGATCAGAGAAATTGGAACAGGAATCCAAAAGGTTTAAAATTCTCTTCAGTCACTTTGAAACATTTTCTGAAGGCATCATGAAAATGAATTTGTGGCCTCTCAAATATTATGCATAAAGCATTGAAAAGCATTTCATTAATTTGTTACTGCAGATACTTACCACGGATTACGTAGAGGCTTTGGGTGGAATAGAGGCAATTTCTCTAGAAAGTCAAGCATGGCTTACAATGAAAATGAAAACATTGGAAATAGAGCCACTTTAAAGTTTGAATCCGAATTTGATTTTGAAACGGCCAATGCACAGTTTGATAAGATAGACATTGAGAAAGAACTAAAAGAAAAACTCTCCCTAGGTTTGTTTGAGATTTCCAATTTTTCCCCAGTTTTTGCAATGCCAACTTCATGGCAGTTCCTAAGTTTATAATATTTATAAATGGTTGATTATTAAGTTCACCCCACACAATCTTTGATCCCTCAATTTAGATGATGTGGGAATGATTAACAAAGAAGACAAAGAAAGTTCTCATAAGGCGTTTGGTGTTGATCTGCAGTACTATGACAAGAGCAAATCATTTTTTGATAACATCAGCTGTGAATCTTTTGACAGAACTCGCAGGTGAGAAAAATTGAATTCATTACGCAAGTGTACGTGCGGCTTACATTTTTAAGCGAACGTTTTTATTACCTTTAATTAAAAGGTCAAGACCAAACTGGAAAGACGAAAGACGTTTGAACATCGAAACATTCGGAGCCAGAACTACTTTCCAGACAATCAGTCAACACAGGAGAAGCTTTAGGGGCAGAGGAGTAATGTACATCCCTAGCGACGGATTCAGTTTTAACCGAGGATATTCAGTGCAAAACGACGTCGACAGCACTTCCGTCTACTTTTAAGCTGTATGCCACAAGATGAAAACATGTTGATGCAACTGAATGCATTTATTCACAAGATTTCTTTTTTGTAAATTTTGCAATGCTTACATCACTTTGTATGTTTCAAATTAGGAGGGAAATCACTCTGAGCCAGTTGGCAGGGAAGTTCCATTGTTCGTGAAAGTCGAGGCCCGATTGAGTTTTTCTTTCAAAAGTTAACCGTCAAAGTTTAAATGATGTGAAGTTTCAGTTTCCCTTTGTGTAATTTTCCTCTGCTTATAAACGGAAATTTATAAATGTACATTTCATAAATGTCAGCTGTTTGAGTTTGGCAAAATTTAAAGTTTGGTTTTTGTTTCTCTTTTCCTTCGCTACGCCGACGGGTTGGCAACGTGACGAGTGAAATGACATTTCCATATAATGATTTGAACAAGTAAAATGATCATTGCCTTCAAGTCACATATCATTTCTTGGTTCTAGTGAAAATGTTTTAGAAATTTTTTAAATTTTATTAAGAGGAGATTCACAATAAAAATCAGTTTTGAAATTTGAAGAGATGGTTATGGTTTGCGATGAATTAGTATGATTAGTTGCAGCAGAAGTCAAAATACCTTAGACAATTATGTGGGGTTATATGGGTAAACTAATAGGAGATTGCTAATAGGTGATTAAAGTCATTCATTACAAGTAGTGAGGCTATGCCAGAGTGCATATGGCTGTCCAGGGGAATTGATGATGTAGGACCAGTGGGCATTTCCTGTGCCACCAGCGTCGGAGAGGCCGAGGAGTGCTTCTCCAACATTTTTTGACCGCCCCAGAGTGGTTTTATATGCTACTTTGATCAGAAGGGATGCATTCTACAAAAGGATGAAATTGCAATCCTGATGTTCAAACTGAATTTAATCCAACTCACCTTTATTTGTGCAGTAGAAATATTAAAATCAAAAGATTCGTTGTAATATGGATTGTTGCTTTTTGATGTATTTTCAACAGTTTTTCTCTTCTTTAAAGTTTTTTTGTTTAACTTTAGGTACAGTTTTACGTAGGGATCTGCGCATTATAGACGTTTGCTATAGATATTTGCATGGTTTCGGTATTAATTAAAACTAATTATATCACCTTTAAAATCGGGATCTTCATTTGACAACCCTTTGGCTTCAATGACGACCACAGTCAACTTTGATTGTGAAGGAACATACTTCAATGAGACGCAAACATCTCCTAACTCCACAGTCTGATTTAAAAATAAATTGAAAACCAGTGAGATTGTATTTGAGCTGTCACTCTGTTCATCATTGTGTATAATATAGTTATGTAGGGACCAATACCAAGCTGCAAGTCCTAATGAAGTACAATTGAAGATGTTGTTAGGTATTCCTAATATGTAACCTCGTGCGTTTCCAATGGCTCGTGAAGAGCAGCGAAATCTTCAACAACTGAACTGAGTATAAAAGATTTAAGAGGAAGATGGAGCTGACTGAGCCGCTTGTGTTTCGAGAAGAGTTGGAAGTCATAAACTGTAAAAATGACAGTTGAGGATGCTTGCTTCTCCGGTGATAGCTGTTAAAAGTCATTTTAAAATACTAACAGCAACTCATCAAAATAATGATTTTAGCATTACAAACTGATAATTTGAAAATACGATGTACATGTTTATTTATATAATATTTATTCTGATAGTATTCTAATTGTTGCTTTCTCTATTTAATATTTAGTTTAAATGTATATATAACTTGTGGAGTTAGGAGATGTATATATAATGTTTAGATCTATTTGCCATCTCATAAAGAATGTTAAGCAATTAATAATATATATCTTTCGTTATATACTTTTATTGTTCCTCTCATTACTATCTATCGTTATTATGCGTTTAAGGCTTGACTTCTTTTACTTATAAATAATATTACAAACCGGAAAACTAAAGGTCTCGTTGAAAATCGGATTGTGACTGAAGTTGACGTGATTTGTGTCAAACGTTTGAAGTTCTGGATGCAGGCGAACTTTGACATAAGGTCGGCTGGGTTTCGGAAGCACCGATCCCGGCAAGTTGTCTATTTTCACCACTCCGACGTAAAGCTGAAATTGACAGTTTATTCATTTTTCCAATTTTAGGCACTTTTATTGTATTTGATTGCCAAGTATTTAACAACTACTTGAGACTAATATCTTTAAATGTCTAATTTGCATTAACTTGCGTTGGTTAAACATTTCTCCGGGAAGGAAAATGTTTCAATAAATTTACTTTGAAGGCTAAAAGCGATGTAAATGATGTTGCAACACTTAAGCTTTATTCTAGTCTCTTGTTTCGCAGCCAAAGGATTATCTGTTATTTATTTCTGAGAAACTTTCGCACATGTTCCATCCAGTGATTAAAGTCTTTATTTTAAAGTCAAAGCCTTTTCACGAATAACCGTGTAGTTTGCAGCGTATATCTTGTAGATCTTAAAAAAAAGTCATTTACAGTTCAGTTCCTTTGTGAGAATTCCACACCCTTTGGTTGGATCTAGCCCAACTGCATACCTAGCATTGCTTAACAACCCTAGCGACAGATTTTCCAAGTTGACCAAATTGCACTCTGAAAATGAAACTTACTTTCCGTTCCTGTAGATTGTAATCAAGTGTGAAGTGAAGAATTCCAAAATTTTTTGCGGGTAATCCCTCAGTCAGTTCTTGTTGAACGAAAGACTATCGACCGTAAAGACACTTGATTTAAATGAATTAAATACTTTTTCTTATAAAATTGCATGATGTCATACTTTTCGTGAATTGATGCTTTCAAAGGGATCTATGACCGGAAGGCCTCTGGCATTAATTTTCTTTCTCTTGTTTCTTCTTCTACATAAACACAGTATGAAACAACTGAAGAGAGCCAGGAGAAAGAGACAAGCAACTATGGCTATGATGATTGTAGCCCAGAATGGAACTGTAGGGATAACTCTAAGCTCAATATCGTAAAAATAATTAGAATTTTTAACAGTTTTTAAGAGCTTATTTACTTGGAGAGTTGTACGTTTTCTGAGTCACTGGAGAAACTGAAGACGAAACGTCTTTATGAGACATGTTAAATCAGGACTTAATCAACCAAGAGATGGATTTTGCACGTAATTCGTAGTGAGGTAATTGTTAGTAAATCCGAAACTTAAAGAATATTTTGCACGGAGGAGGACATTTGAAATTCCTCTGCTAGAATGAATGTCTCAAGCTTAGTTTGACGCAATTAAATCACATTCATGGCTCTGAACAACCAAAGTGCGCAGAGAAATCATGCATATTCAATTGTTGCCTCATGTCGCACTGTGCCCGTGCATAAGTCCTGTGCATAAGTCCCGCGTGCGAAACTTGGAATAAACAAAGTTTTTTTTTCACCAAAATCAATTAAATCAATTAAATTATTGATTAGTTCTACATCCTATTAGCGAAATAGTTCGCAGTTATCTCCAAGTTTGTTTATTTGTAACTGTACTTGAACTTGTAATATCATTCCTTCTACAGCTCTCAGAACATCTACTATAAAGCCTCCACGTTGATAATAGTTTGATAATGAGATGAAAAGTAAATACATAAAATATAATGTATACTTGACAACTAATAGCTTATCGTGTCTTTTTAAAAGTCACAAATTGAGTAGAAACATTGGGTCCAGTGATGCAAGTTTCGCAGCGATGAAAGTATTCAGGTAACACAAGATTTCGAAAGCGTCGACGCATGTCATCACCTGTTTTTAAATATAATTTCTGTGGTCATTTTGCAAACGAAATGTTATTTTAAAATGTTAAATAAGAAATTACTTTTTGATCAGATGCTTTTCCAATTTCAGTCCTTAATTCCAGTAAAATTTGAGAATCGGCCAGCTTGCGGCACTCCTTTATTTGCGAAAACTTGTGGGTCCATAATATTTCCTAAAAAATATATGCGTTTATAATTTTGCCAAAACAATTTTAAAATATTAGATATTCATCTGTTTAGTGATGAATTGGCGGTGCGCCAAAATTATGTCTGAAATATTATCCAGAAAAAATAGTTTTTCCTCCACGCGGTTCACTTTTTGTCATTAATAATAAAGAAATAAAGAATCAGAAAATCACATCTACTTTTGTGTCCTGGCTTTGGCCAAAGATGCTAGACGTATCAAATTCCAAACTGAAAAATACGGGAATCCCATCAAAGAAGACTTCAAAGGTTTTTACCTTAAAATTGAAACTGAAGAATGTAGTCATAGAATACATAATTTTATAATCACAATATTTAGATACTGCTCTATGTTGCCACACTGAGATTTTAATGATACCTTCAGTTCAGAAACTGCTAGGTAGTTGCATGTGTGCCATGCTTTGAGAAACTCTTGGTAGTCGTATTTCGAATTGAAAAATAAAGTCCTCGTTGGAGATTTTAAATGTTTTACCAATAAACATCTTTTGTCTGTCTGATATAAGAACAGGGTGTTGAAGATGTTGCGAAGAAATGTTCAGTATCTCACCTTTATCAAGAGGCATTCATAAATTTTGTACGATGTTTTGCTGGCATTCCAGTCATTTGGACTGAGCTGATATTAATTTCAAATTAATCTATCATATTAACTTATTAAATAAGAAACAAAACATTAATATTAAAATTAAATGAATTCACACTCACCCTGTCAGCCAAAAAAACGGAATCGCCAACGAGTGAAATATTTAGTGGTCGACTTTTTTCATAATCTGCTTGGTTTTCATAAACCCAAACCGCGTGGTTGATCTTCAAATGAACATGCTTTTGTACTTTTCTTACTTAAAAACTAAATCTCTACAATGTAGGATGGCTGTGGGCTTCCTGAGCAAAACCCCCTCCAAAAATATTGATTAATTAATATAATAATAATAGGTGAAGTCACGAAAGCAGTCCTAACTTGGTTCTCAACAGGAAGATTGATGTTTATCTGGAAAATCTGCGATTAAAGAGCATATTTAAAAAAACACTTTAAATTATGTTCTGGAATTTAAATATGTTCGTATAGGTAGAACTTTGGCTTTTGGTGAGACGCAAAAAGTTGAATTGTAATGGTCGCCTGAAATTGGTTATATTCTAATCTTTAACCATTCAATGTAACATTAACATGTGATTAAACCATAGATTTGATTGAATCTTGAATAATGCAAGTCAAAAATAATTATACGAGTGTTTTAGTCGTTTCACAAATTCTTCTCGTCAGATCTTTCATCCATCGAGAAAATGTCTGATAATCATCAAATTGAAGCTTCACTTTTTGACTTCCACTGACGATCAGCAACGTATTGGCTCTGCGAAGGAATTGCTCGTTAAAAATATTTGCTAATTGAACGAATCCATTGCTTCAACACTTGGTAGCTCATTGTTTCTATAGATGGCGTTTTTATTGTGGTTTTTATTATTATTATTATTTTATAATTATTGCGAAGTCTTTGTTAAGAGAAAGGTATTGATGGACTTTGTGCTCCGCAGAATATTTGTTTAATTAGTTGGTTGCATCTTGCTCGTCGGCATCGAAAATGTCTCATATTCAAAATAAAGTAAAATGCAACACAAAGCATCGATCACAACTCACAGCTCATCCCCGTCTTCGCCGATTCTTTTGGTTGCATAAGCACCGGCAAACGGTAGTTTCATGAATGTCGTCCATCGCTTCTCGAATGCATTGAGGAAGTTTTCACTCTTAAAGAGAAAATTCGTTGAAAGTCGTCAGTAAAAACTTACATATCGATTTTCAGGTTTGTATGTAATGGAGCTGCTATGTGATTGTCAGAACATTCTTACTAATTCGTTTCTATCGTCGCCTCTTGCCAGTGGAAGAGACTTGCCACTTGAGAGTGAAAGAGGATCTGATTTGAGAAAACAAAATTTTCAGTGAATATTTCAAATATTCAGATGAATGTTATTCGTCCTAACCCTTTCTTAACGTGACTTTTGCATACTTGTGTCATATTTGAAAAACATTAAGGTCAAAGTTCCTTGATATAAGCTTCTAATTCAAATAATTATAAAATAAATACCATTGAAATGGTCAAAGCATGAAAAGTATTTCACCTCTCTGGAGGGTCAAGTATTGGAAAGCTGGTTGATAGAATTTGGCTTTAATTTCCACTCGATCACCTGCGCATCTCAAAAGTTGAACGACCTGCCCATGACTCATCGACTGAACATTCTCTCCATTGATCTATCCGTTTTCCGTTACTATTACTTTTAATTTCATGGTAAATTTTAACTACTCCACCAGTGTTTCAGACTGAGTTAGTAACTAACTCGAGAAATAAGCAAACGTTGAACAAACAATAAATCGAGAAATCAAATGGAAGAAGCGATACATTTACATTCGCCGGTCATTTATTTATGCTGGACTGGAGTTGGAAATTTATTCAAATAAAACTTAAAAAAAAAAAAGAATTGTTCGCTAAAAATGCTTTTCTAGCGGATTCGCGAAACTACTCAGGAAAATTTTGTTAAATTTTACTATGACTCACTTCGAGAATGGCATCTCCAACGTGTAAGGAATCTTCCCCATTTCCTGATGATAAATTACATCAATTTAATACATGCTCATGTAAATTTAGAATTGAAACAATAAGGATATCCCACTCAGTGACCCTCCAAATTTGTGGACGGAATGATGGTTTATGAACAGGTTGGGGGGGGGGAGAAGAATAATATTATTATTAATAGAAAAATAATAATATTGTTATTCTTATTAGTAGTTGAGACACCAATGAGATGATTGGTAAAAATTAAAATACAACTTTGGTGGTAATAATAATAATAATAATAATATTAATAATAATATTATTAATAATAATAATAATATTAATAATAATATTATTATTATTATTCTATTAATAATAATATTATATAATAATATATAATAATAATAATTATTATTATAATAATAACAATAATAATAATAATATTATTATTATTATTATTATTTTAATTTTTACCAATCATCACTTTGGTGTCTCTACTACTCCTAAAAGTTTGAACCCAATGTATTCTGTTAGAAGATAAAACAAAACCATAAGATTATAACAAAGAAGTTAACCAAAGTCTCCGTTGAGAATCTTCGAGACCAGTATTGGCAACCCATGTTCTGCTCCTCCCTTGATGCTTATTCCTAATCCTCCACTGTTATTCCGACGAACTACAACTTTACGAATCTGTGTGAAACAGCAGGGGAAGGCCCAATAAATCCAAATGTAATAAACTCGCTTTGTCGAATATGTGAATATTAGTTAGTTCTTGACCAAGCAACTCGAGGGCTTATAATTCCCTTTCCTGACTTTCGGCATTTACGATTAAAATCGCCTTTACCAAGCCAGTACCGTTGTTAATAATGGAGCTTAAATTAAGATCGTCAATTAATACACTTTGTTGAGAGTTAGGACCTTCCTACGCGAATGGAGAAGCAATGGACGATATTCCAGTCATAGTATAAAATTTAAGATTTTTTTAAGTCTAATTATTTTAACACTTGAAAATACCGCCCCATCCCCCCTTGGTACGCCATTGCCCAGTGGCCTTTGCTGATGAATCCATCATCTTCGTAAGGAAAACATATGAATAAGCTGTGAAGTAGCCATGTGGAAGAACCTGTCCATTGCCCTCTCCACCCTACCCTCTTCCGTCAGAAAGCCGCTTGAGAGAAAAACCAGAATAGGTCGTCCACCATATCTATAAAATGTTCCCGCTTTACCTCGACCTAATTTAAAATCCTTATTATGACATATTGAACAATAAAAATAACCTTGTGTGATGGTTGAGTCGAGGCAGTAGAAATTTTTTTCGGATATTCTTTCTTCTGAATTAATAGCTCATCCTCTTTTAGCTGAAGGAAAACTTCTGTGAATGTTTTCCCTTCGAGAAGACGACAACGACCCTCTCTCAAATTTCTTTTAGTTTCAAAAAACATTTTTTACAGGAATAAATTATTTTAATAAGATTCTCATAGCCTTGGTTCTTTAAAAAGTACGTGCACAACAGTGTTGCAATCAAAACGTTGCAGCGGCGCTGTTACATCAAGCTAATTCAACAACAAATTAATTTGCTTTTCCAATTTCTTGCAAATTCTATACTAATGAAAACACCCAATAATGTTATAGCTTTCGGTAAAAAAACTAGAATGCATAAAATTAACGTTTAGAAAAGGTCCTAGGGGAGTAGTTAGGGTCAAGCAAGTGTCCAGCAATTGCTTCACAACTTCATTAAAATATCATGAGATGTTATGCAGTTTATTTAATTTTATAATTTATGCTAAAATAATAATAATACTGCCATAAATCAACAGTAAAATTACTTGATGAGGCACAGAGGCCTGGGTGCGTTTTGAGATTTTGAGTCACATCCTCTGGCATTCATAGATTTATGACTTCATTGATTTAATGCATTTTTGATTTGTACATCCGGGAAACATTTTGTTCAATAAAATGAGCGCCTAATTTTAACCACATAAGTTTGTTTCCTGTCAATTTCCCTATATGGAAGTCAACTAACGTTTGAGCTCAGAAATGTTTAACAACGCGAATTATCTGTCAAATAGTATGAGTTTGATAAAGAACTTGTTTTTAATTCGATTAGTTTGTGTTTGGTATATGTTATCTAGTAATATCTTTTTTTAAATGCGTTATCACACTATCAGTAAAAATTTTAGCTATAAAAGTTTAGCGTTAACTATCTAAATATACTTGAATTTGTTTGCATTGATCTATAAAAAAATTTATTAAATTGATTAACGAATAGTAACTCATTGGAAATCAAAGTTTTGTTTTGAGTGTTGTTCTCGCTATGAATTGGATTTGGTGTTATAGTTTTGCGAATTACGGCAAGATTGCCCTTGTGAGTTTTAGACACATTTTGGTGCGATAATATTGTTTTGTCTAAACTTTAAAATATTACTCTAGCTTATTTATATTACAGCACACAATAATCAATATTAACATATAGTGTGAATATTTTTCCTTTAAAAATTACATCTGACTTTATTACTGTAGGAGTAAGGTAGGCATTAATGGGCTAAACATATTATTTAATCATCCTTATGCTTCCTGCACAATGAAGCATGGCATTGCCTATTACTGACAACTGGAAGTTATCAACATTTGGAGAGATCTTTCTGTATATTTTCCTTATTTCTTAGCTTTTTTGTTACTTGCATAAAGTCAGCCGGTTGTCTGAAATTGTTAAATAGAGTTGAGTTTTAGATTTGGTTTGAGGGCTTCGAACATTGCCCGGCTGAGTAATATCCAGGCTTTTTAACGATGGTAATTTTCGTCCGGCTAGCTTTTTGCAAGTTTTTTTGTTCGTCATAAACTTTAGACCTTTTATGACAATTGATGCTTTCATTTTATATTCAGAAAAAGAATTTGAAAGTATCTCTGAGACATTTTGCACAAAATGCTGCAAGACGCATTCCTCTAAATGGAGTTGGCAAGGTCGTTCTAGTAGCTTCAGGCAAAGGAGGAGTTGGGAAATCAACTGTGGCAGGTGTTTCATTATGTGATGATTTTTAAATAAATCTTAACTAAATCTTTGTGCTCCAATATGTTAATTTATAAACACCAGTAAATAATCAAAATAAAAACTAATGTCTGATAAATTTATGCATTGGATTTTCTATTGTTTACTTAAACAGTCAACCTGGCGTTGGGACTGCAAGCAGCAGACGAGGTAGCCTACTTAGAAATGTTTTTTTATAAAATGATTAATTTATCTAAATTATGTTCCAGCATGTTCGTTTGTACCATTTTATTTAATTACTTTATTCTGCAAATATTTTCAGAGTAAATCAATTGGTATTTTGGATGGAGATATTTATGGGCCTTCAATACCAAAAATGCTGAATCTAAAAGGGCCAGTTGACATTAATGAGAGTTAGTTTTTTTTAAAGGAATAATAGCATATTATATTTCTATGAGTGAGTTCCAATTTCAGAAGGCACGATGCTTCCTCTGGTCAATTATGGAATAAAGTGGTAAATAGTTGTAACCTCAGATATGATTATGTTATTATAAAGGGACATTATTTAAGCTTTTCCCCCAAAAAGGCATCATCTTGGGGTCACATAAGAGGCACATAATTTCTAATTTAAATCATAAGATTAATCATGATTGTTCAAAGAGTAGAATTTCAACCCCTTGAGCACATTATTCATTTTGAGATCTAAGTTATTCTACCATGCAAATTCCTATGAATTTGTAATTATTTAGAAAAATGTGCAGGGCAGTGCAGTGTAATATACCTCATGAGTTTGGTCAAATTATTTATTTAATAGTGGCTCATAATGCTGGAATGTGAGACCCAAAACACATTTAATTTGTCAAATTTTGCAAAAGCTAGAAATATGGGGATCATTCAAACAATGACTTATGTCCTAACTACAGCAATTAGCTCTCCTGGAAATCTTTAAATTGATAAATTCAAGCCTTTAAATACCTCAAAAAAGTTCTGTTCCCAGAACCTATTTGCACATCCAAGAATGTATAGTATATTTTCTATCTCTTTTCTCTATTACATGAACAGATGTGATGCTGTAATTCTAAAGATTTTGTGTCCTCTATAAGGTTTAAAAGAATGAAAAACTTAACAAATTAATTTTGAATCTAAACCTGATTTGAAGGTTTCAATTCACAATATTCTTTTAAATATAGAAAATTAGTAACTTTTCTAGAACCCTTGTGGTAGTGTAATTTTCAAATCCTGAAGACCACCTGCTCAAAAGTGAAAACTTATGAAACACTTATTGCAATCTTCTAGCTGTATTTTATTGTTTTGTTATGCTTGACTCCTAAAATTTTATGGGTGTTGCATATATTTGGAAGAAATCTAATTTGTGAGGAAATTAGAAATTGAAGTACTCTCAAACATGGGCCAAAGTTATGAGGTGCACTACGTTTTGGAAAATTGTAATTTGAGGAAGCTTATCTCTAAAGGACACCTTTCTCAGAAATGCTTCCTTAATCTTTTATATAATAATTTTAGTTAAGGGTATTTGTAGCAGTTTTCATGCTAGATTGCTACTGGAGCATATTGCACTAATTACTATTATTGAGTCGTGCAGGAAAACTACCCTGCCTAACTTGTGTGTCCTTGCAGAGATATTTGAGCTTGCAAGTTTTTTTTTTTTAATGTTTATCTAAAATTTTCAGCATGTCCATGGGTTTTCTGGTGGATGATGAGAAGGCACCATTTGTTTGGAGAGGAATGATGGTCATGAAGGCTATAAACAGACTCCTTTTCGAGGTACTTCTACCATTTCCACTTTTAAAACATTTCGTCAACAGTTAGTCTACATCTCTTACACATAGCTTATAGTAAAATACTGGCATCCTTGATTTGTTTATATTTATAGGTTGCTTGGGGACCACTTGATGTACTAGTAATCGACATGCCACCTGGAACGGGTGATGTGCAACTAAGCATTGCTCAAAACATTTTGGTTGATGGTGAGAATGCTTAAATTTTTTTGAGATCTCATATGGTTTTTAATCTGTTTCACTTTTTAATGAAAAGGGGCAGTAATAGTTACCACACCACAAGATATTGCTTTGCTCGATGCCACAAAAGGAGCTCAAATGTTTAAGAAGGTAGGAATTCAAGTATTGGGACTAGTCCAGAATATGGCTTCATTCAGATGTTCTAGCTGTGGACACATTGAACATATATTTGGTGAGAATGGGGCCAAAAGACTTGCCACTGACATGGATGTCGACATGTTAGGTAATTGGAGAAAAATGTGTGTTTAACAGGACTTCCTCTTTGACTATTTACTTCCTTTCTTTAAGGTGACGTCCCATTACACATCTCCATCAGAGAAAGTTGTGACTTGGGAGTTCCACTTGTTCTTTCTCATCCAGAAAGTTCTCAGGTAATGACTCCTTCCATGTTATTTCAGGAATCAATTTTCTGACCACCATCCTTCTTTTCAGGCAAAGTCATACAAAGACATGTCAGAAAAAATATTGAAAAAGCTGTTTCCAAATGAATATAACACATGAGATGACAACTTTCCTACTTATTTATTTGTTTAAAAACTGATGAGGTCTTTATGGGCCTTGCGTGAATTTTTCTGACTTTTCATGAATTTTTCAGAAGCTCTTAGCTGGTTTTGATACTCCTGCATATTTTTAATCTTCTCGTTGATCTTTTTGGCAGTGACCTGATCTCCCCTGAACAAAACATCTCAATTAATAATAAAGTTTAAAAAATACAATTCTAACTCCCTCTCAAGCTACCTCTGAATGCTCCTTTTTAATGTGTCCTTGAGTTTATATAGCTCATGGCCAGACCTCTTAAGTTCCTCAGCAGTCTTTAGCAACTGCAGAGAAAACAGAATATTCTTATAGATTGCTAGTTAGCAGATGAGTGTCTATATTTACTTGTATGTTAATATGCTTGTCTGATCTCTTTGACAAATCCTCTGTGGAAATGTGGTGGACATCTTTGGATTTTAGACTATTCTTATTCTTGTTCTTGGATGCAGAAAACTGATGATTAATGAGATCAAAAATAGAGGGATCCTTAGGAGTAGGATTGTTTGTATTTTTAGCTTTCTTTTTCGACTTGAAGTTCGGCTTGAATGCATTTTGCTTTTTCTTCCTCAACTCCATAACCTTGTCCAAAGACTTTCCTATAGCAATATTTGAGCAGAGCTCAGTATGTTGTTTGATCTAAATTATCTTTAATTTAACATCTGTCTTTAAATTAGCTCAGCAGTTCATCAATATGTTGCAAAAGTTTTTACCTTGTGGAAGTACTTCGATTGGTACTGGCACTGCTCTACCATCTGAGTTTTTCCCAAGTCCCTCGCCAATTATGTAACCCATCTTGAGCATCAATTTGGAACCAATGCCCTTCAAAAGCATTTTGGTTAAGTAGCCAGAATTTTACTTATTTAATTGGAACATTTGAAAGTGGATATTTTATCAAGACTAAATGAACTGGACATTTTAGCATAAATAGCCCAACATAATGACAGAAATTTATGCCACCCATGTGGAGAGAAATACATTTTTAGTTAGAATATCCACAGAAACCAAAAGTGATAATACTTATAGGATTAAGAGAAAATGTGTTATCTCTAGGAATGAATTGAAGATAGGTAATTGGACTGAGTAATTAAAGGCTTGATTAAACTTACTTTTGTGTGTTTTTCCCACTGCCCAAGAGCATCAGTAGTCTTGAGGGAATGTTCTGATCCTTCTTGGAAATTTTTTGTTTCTGCTTGGAAAAGTATGGCACTGTCGTCGGACATGTCATCATAGTCGTCGTCATCGTCATCATCGTTGTCATCATCGCAATTATGGCCTGCATCAAAATTAGGTTATAGGTGACTAAGTCACTGCCTTTAGCATATTAATACCAATTTAATAGACCTGAGGGATGTATGTCGTGTAATTCCTTGACCGCCAAATGATTATCAGAATCAAACATCACTTGCACCTTGTCCTCTAAGATATCAACAATAATTGCTTTGTGCCATAATTCTCCAGAATCTTTTGCTAGACATTTTTCTCCAACTGCGATATTCCTATTTAAATTGTCACTATTAAAACTTTGTATGTCCAATAAGTAACATTTGAAATTGCTTTGTGAGTTTGTTTCAGTCACATAACTTCATGCAAATAATGATTAACTTAATTTAAGCATAACTCACATTTATTTAAGTTAGTAATCATTATATCTCTTTTAATTCAGTTAATACATTATCAAAGAATCAATTAACAGCTCACTCAAAGCAAGGTTCTTCAAAAGGCTTCAGTTCTGCTTTGGAGACTGGATGACCATGAGAGAATCTGCAATAGAGAAGTACTGGTATCAATATTAAAATTTTCTAACAAACATAAAGTGTTGCCTAACCTACAAGTAGAATCCTCAAACCTACAAAATCCTCCAGCAAAATGTTTGCAAAAGAGCATTGATGTATGAGTTGGATGGCAAAACATCACTCTGATCATCTAGGAAAATCAACATTTGTGTTAATAATTTAATGTGATAATAATACACCAATAATGATAAGTTAATTTTTATGGCACCACAAGTATGAGCTCTCCTGGGTGCCTAAACTATCTGCATATGCCATCGCCAGACTTATAGCTGGTACTATTTTCAATTTTTGAAAAAGTACTTAACTGCCATTACCCAGTACTACAAGTCTGATCATCACATAATGATAAATCGGGGGATTGATAGCTGGGTTGCAAACATGATTGTTTTTTGTTTTGCCTTTTACATGAATGTAATCCTTTGAGCGAAATAGTCATCTCCCCAAAAATGTTATTCCACCTCAGTTCCTTCATTGTTGGATTCAGTGTCACAGATGACAGCATCATGATATGACATTTCACCCCACTCATGGCAGAATGGAGCTCGACACTTGGTACCTATGATTTCATTAAGCTCATTTTCTTCCTTAGAAGAGAAACTGTCTTCATGGTCCTAAAAACAATAATGTTCTTCATGACATTCAAGTAAAAACAGTATTCTATGCACAAAATTGTTACATCATTTTCAATGGAATGTTTAGATGCATCTTCCATTGTTCCAACCAAAGATAATAAGTTGCTTTTCTTTAATGACAACAGACTTCCTTCAGAGAGATATAATTGGAGATTGTCAGAAATCCAGAATTTCTAAAGACATGGATTTATTTAATTACCATTGGTCAGATTTATTAGTTCCTGGAGATCTGTTTTCAACTGCAACAGGTCTTCTGAAACAGTGTGCTTCAGAGCATTTTCTATCTGCTCAAGCTAAAAATTAATTTTTGATAAAAGCAGTCCTTTCTTGACATAGGAAAGCAATTTCTAATTTAGATCAATGACTTAAATTACCATCACCAACAGTTCATTAAATTCCAGCATTTTAAAAGAATGATAAGTAATTAAGCCGTATAAGGAATTTTCATAAATGATTCTTATTTACTTGGTTGCAATATTGTTTCAGTGAAGTTTCGAGGTCCTCCTCATTAGAGCCCATAATCAAGAAGTCGGATATTCGGTCGCCAACTGTTTATTAAATTACTAAAAAATAGAAGGTTTTGAAACAATTACCAAAAATGTGAATGTAAACATTTTGTCGAACGTTTCAATATTTAAAAGTGCATGTCTTGATAAGGTGCCGGTTTCTATTATCAAAATATAAACTCACTTACATTGCCTAAATTCAATTAACGCATTGACAAATTTATATGTAGTATTACGTGTTTTAAAATTAATGTTTACATGCACTGGACATGCGAGATCAAGAACAAGAATCGCTCAGACTGCCTGCTCTTTAACAATCAAAATAACAAGTTTTGAACAAGTACCAACAGATGCTACTTTAGTATCAAACCAACAACTGATGACAATAAATTTTCGCTTCATTGCTCTGGGATTAGTCACGACATACCGTAACGTTATAAAAATTACGTAGTCTTTTGCATTATATTTTAAAAACATCCTAATTTTCAAATTCCTATGACCGTAACAACCGAACATCTCTCGACTTAAGCCTAATTAAAAGTAAAGTGACATTACTCAGAGGACCGCATTTTGCCCGCCCGTTATAAAATAAAACCCCCGAAAAATTTATGTGCGCGTACCTAGAGAGGGCCTATTAACTAATTAACTAATACGATTATCTACGTATAGTCATATTAGGGATAAATTTTCAAAGAAAAAAAATCGGAAAAGTCCAAGGACGAAGTGAACGGAATGAGAAATTCCGATACGGGGCCCGTAATACTTTGGGCATTGGGGCAAAAAATACCGGCGATGAGATTCGTGACAGAAGAGTGGGAACCCTTGGTCCAATGATTAATTGCTAGTAAAGCCTTAGAATGTAAGTCTGACAGATTTACACAGGTTTACTTAATAGCAAATAATTACCTGTAAAATAATAGGAGTATTAATAACTAGCAAAAACGAACTGACAGGTTATGTTTGCAAGTTCATCAATGAATGACATCAAAATATCACCAAATCACAACACGCAACGAAAGAACTAGTTCACTAGCTCCAAGGTTCACCATCACATTTTTAAGCCAGCTTCGGATTAGGTTTTAAAACGTCCAGCAGATTTAAGTCGCCATCGGATTCATCTTCTACCTGAAGTTTGAACAATTCTAGAAAGACTCGTTCAAGTGTAGCCTGAGTGAAGCTATAATCCTCAATTTGTAACCTTTCTTTGTTTGTCTCGATCAATCGAAACGCTTTCGATAATTTTAACATTGAATTTTGTGGCGTTTTGAAAGCTATCCAATCACAGCATTCATTAATGATCTCTGATCCAGGAATTAAGATCTCAGATACAAATTCCTTCAATCTTGTCATATTTTCTGCACTAAAGCCATCAGGCAAAGACTTTAACTTAAATTCCAATGTATATCCAGAATCCAAGAGGTTTTTCAGGTCTTTAGTAGGACCAGAGCAGAGTATTTGACCTTTGACGATGATGGCCAATTTATCACAAAGAACTTCGGCTTCTTCAATAGAGTGAGTTGAAAGTAGAACCCCCCGGGGATTTTTCTTGGACAAAATTTTATGACATCTCCACAGTGATTTCCTTGAAATTGGATCAAGGCCTGCAGTGGGTTCATCGAGAACAGTAGCTTTGCTTTGGCAAAGTTGGCTAATTGCAAAACACAATTTCCTCTTGTTGCCAAAGGATAAATTTCTGAACAATTTTTCTCTATCACCTTGGAGCTCCAATTTTTCTAACAAAAAATGCACCACGTTTTTGTCCAAAATTCCTCGGATATTAAAAAAAAAATTCAAATGCCCTAAGACAGTGATATTGTCCCAACAGGAATTCTCCTGGGGACAAAAACTCAGCTTTGCAAAAATATTTTCTCCACATAGAGTTTGGCCTTTTCCACATATCTCAACTCGTCCTTTGGTAGGAGTGATATTGTTAACAATCATACCAATTACAGTAGATTTTCCAGCACCATTTGGACCAAGAAGGCCAAGAGTTTCATTTTTTGAAATATCAAAACTAGTTTTGTTTACAGCAACTTTTTTTTTCCTTCTGAAACATAACGAACCAAAAGACTTATAAACTTTGGTCAAATGTTTGGCTGAAATTACAGCTCCATCACTGAGTAAATCTGAACTACCAGCTAAATCTTGATTTGACAAGAAATGGATATTATCTTCAGCATAGGGGGTCTCTTCAAAACCTTTAAACATCTTATTGAAATTATTTAAAAATCCATATTCACTTATTCTTTCAAAAGCTAGGAGAAATATAAAATAAATAATGAAACTAATCCATGGAGAAACAAAGGTAAAGTAATGATTAACAAAATAGTAACTAAGATTAATATTGGCATCTTCGTAATGCAACACTTCAAACAACAGGTGAAAAGAGTCAAAAGCCAGGATGATTCCATATGGAGGATTTACAACTGACATGAAGCACTTGGCAAATGTTGACATTTTATGAAGATAAACATCAAAGAAAAAATGGATACCAAAACCTACGGAATAGAAAATGATTGGCGTATAAAACTGAACAAATATGTCATTACTGCAAAAGAGAGTGATGAAATATGAGAAAATTAGAAGTGCAGGTACATATTGAAGAATAACAAACAAAACTATGAAATAATATGAAACTGAAATGACAAAATTGTGTCCTGCAAAAAAAACTAATAGTGACAAAATAACCAGTACGAGCATCTGCAAGCAGTCTGAAATCAAATTTGCCAACCAATAAGTGGCACCGTTTACATTTGAAAGTTTGATTTGCCTCAGACAATTTCTTTTCCTATCAACAGCAACAGAGACAGGAAAAATAGATGAAACAGTGAGAACAGAAAAGGATATGAAATATAACATTTGATTTATCTGTTGAATGTTAATTACATAATTGTCTCTCAATGTTGGAGGCCAAACCCAACTAAATACCAAAATCTTTTCCGAAAAATTTGCAGAAGAATCCAATCTTAAAATAAGGTTTGATATTAAATTTATAATTATGGGTATGGCATGCAAATGCGATTCCTGATATAATCCAATGAAAGCTTCTTCAGAAATGCCTATCGTCAGGTGTGGCTTAATGGGCTTAGTAAATGAGAAATCCATAAGATTATCTCCTAACTTCCCAGAATATTTTCTTTGTTCATTGTTTGAATAAAAATTTATATGAGTTTTTGAGAAGTTATATAAAGAGCAGTCCAGACTAAAAGATGAATCATCAACTGCAAGAGGAAACTTAAAACTAATCAATTTTCTGCTGGTCATAAAACAAAGTAGAAATAGAAAGGGAAAAGTTAGTTTTGCAATTGCAGAACTAAAATTTCTCAAATCATCATTCAGCTTCCTTTTGACCATCACGAGTAATTGAGCATGTGAACTTGGAATGTTTTGTAAAGCAAATCCTTCAAATGAGTCAGTAGTCAACAGATCTGGCGTACCATCAGAATCATTTGTTCCCCTCTGGACTTTTAGGTATATTTCCTCTAGTGTGTTCACAGTAACACTGAATTTCAATATAACTGATGGCATATCCTTATATCCCACATGCTCCTCAATGGCTTCAAACAATATGTAAAACTTGTTCCTGGATGATAAAGGTAGACCAAACACAATAATGTTTTCGTGTTTATTTTCAATAGTTGATTCAGGTATATGTGCTTTGACCAAATTTGCCACATAATCAAATTTATCAGAATTTTCAAGAATCATTGAGAGATGATAACCAATATCAAAATGACTTTTAAGAAAAAGAGAAGATCCACAACAGTGAATGGAGCCATTGCTTAAAATTGCTTTTTTATCAGCTAAGGAATCAGCTTCATTCATAAGATTAGTGCTTAGAAGTATGACCCTACCAGCTTTCAGACTTTTCAAAATTTTCCACACATCATTTCTGGCTACAATGTCCATCCCAGAAGTTGGTTCGTCAAGAACTATCACCCTTGGATTTCCTATGAGAGCAATGGCAAGCTTTAATTTCTGTTTTTGACCTACACTGAGCTTTGAAACACAAACATCCTTTACTTCTGATGATATTAATTCTTTGGCCCATTGATTTGTGCCATGTTGCAGGTTCTTGACTTGTGAAAAAAATTGAAGGTGCTCTTCACATGTGAGATCAAAGTGGATCATATCTTCCTGTGAACTAAACCCAATAATTGGTCTACATTTTCTTAATTCTGAGATATTAGTGATATCTTTGCCATATATTTCCACAGAACCAGATGTGGGCAAAGAAATTCCAGCTAGAATATTTAAGAGGGTTGTCTTGCCTGCACCATTATGCCCAATAACAGCTGTGATTTCATTTTCAAATATATTTAAATTCAAATCATTGAGAGCAACCACTTCGTGTGAATTTCCTTTACTGAATACTTTGTAGAGTTTTCTGATAAAAATGACTGGACCCTTGTATATATTCTCTGAGGTAGAATAATTCTCAAATCCCAGTGTACTTCTACTTGATAAACCAGCGACCATTTCTTGGTCATGGAGTGGAAATTCTAATATTTTACTATGATATGCAATTCGCAATTTAAGGTCTTTCAGTTTGTTAAGGAACATGGCCAAAATGATATAGACTAGACAGTCAAATATCAGCATTACAAAAGACAAAAATACAGAATAATGCCCATGGAATAAGGTACTAAATGTAAGGCCCTTCATTTCGCTCTCCAAGTTCATAATCTGATTCAAGCCTAGAGAGAAAGCCATAGGACTGAAAAGACTAGAAATAATTAAAATATGGAATGGAATGATATAATAAATATCTGAGAAATTATTTCCCTCATCAAACTCAAATCTTGAGATGAAGATATAGATTAAGCTGTAAATTATCACCAATGAAGATACAACATGACCAGCCAAATTTGAATTCTTAAAAATCTCCACTATGACCAATCCAAATGAGACAAATGACTGTCCATAAGCTACCAAAAACATGAACAGTAACAGAATGTTAGAATTTCTCAGAGCAATTACATTTAGCAATAGCAGGCATGAAATGCAACTAATTATTATCACAAATACAGAATGTATTATGACCCAAGCAACATAATAAGCACTGCCTGTCAGTCCCATGATCTTCATAAATTCAAACAAACACTCCTCCTTTTCTGCAACTAAGGTAACTACAAATGCATTGAACAATCCAATAAATAATAAAATTAAACAAAATGAGCACAATATGTAGTAAAAGCTATTTGGCTTGAGATGGGAGTCTATCACTACAAATTTAACTGCTTTTTCTAAGGAGGTATTTACTTCTATATTCATGCCCTTCAAAATTGCAAAGTTAATTTGTTGTTGAAGCCATGCAAATCCAGTTCGCTTGTAAGCATGTGGAGAACAATGCTCTAAAGTGTGGTTTATAAAACATTTTTTCGATGTATCCACAAAGGCATTTTCTTTAGTTGGCAACATCCTATATGGAAATCTCAATGCATATGATGATGAGTTAAAAAAATGGATTCCAATGACATTTCTGTAATACAATTTCAAATATTCTAACGATGCTTCAATTTCATCAGTAAAATATTTTACGGATATATTTTTTCTCTGCAAAATCGGCGTCAATAAATTTTTTGTCTCAGAATTGTTGGGGCTAGCAAAACACATAAAACTGAAATCATTATCTGAATTCAGGGAAAAATTGCCACTCTCACTTTCTCCAATTACGTTAGAATCTGAGTTGTTTATTGAAAAAGAAAGTATCGCAATAAGTAACAACGGTGAAAAGACCTCAGCTATAACCAATTCTTTGTTCCTGATCACTATTAATAAGTTGCGTCTCAAAGCAGCAGACAACTGTTTTTTACAAACTTCCGCCTCCATCTCTTAGCGTGTACAAATCAATTTTTACGCTATAATTTCAACGAGCCAAAAAAAAAACGTCAACCATGGGAACGCCAGTTAATGAATCGCCCAAGATATTCTTTCAAAATATTAAGTTTAAAATTTTTAAGTAACTATCGCATGCAATTGCATTGCAAATAACTTCAATTTTTGCATAAAAAGTCGTTAATCCATTGAACATTTATATCGGTGATGTACCGGATAAGAGGTTTTACCGGATTCCGGATAAATTCGGATGTCTACCACCCAGGAAGAATTGGGCTTTGGGCTTGATAAGTATTAGGATCACGATGGTTCATGTGGTTGAAAATGTTCAGTTTTTTTTTTTTAGAAAAACTTAGAAAATGCTCACATTTTTATTAAAAGTTAGTGAATGTCCATGTTCTTTATTTTAATATAGAATATTTTTTAAAGAATGCTTTAAGCGTATTTACGAACCAACGTATAACAATAAAAAATTGTCTTCGGACTAATGCATTAATCGCATTTGTAGTTAAGTAATAGCGACTAGGTCCATTTTAAGAAATGCTAGACGCTCAGCTCTCAGGCAACAAGGATTCTTATTATCTTGCCCAGTTGTAATCATGCTCGTAGAAATGATATCAACCATGAGAAACCCTCCTGATTAAAATAAGTTTTAGGTGCACAGACACATGACTATTAAAGATATTTGAAGAAGCCTCAAAAAGAAATTTTTAGAAAATGTTGTGAATTTACATAAGAGAGAAAGAGGTAGATGAAATTACAAGTTATTTATATATGCAGGCTACCAAAAAAGGCATATCAGGATCCAATTGGATATCCAGTACATTCTGTGAAAAAGTATGAGGATCTATCAGTTGAATTGGAAGAAAAAAGGTTACAAACTACACCTCTTCCCCAAGAAAGTAGGTAGAAGCAGCTCCTTATTGGATCTGGCACTTGAGAAACCAGAAGTCTTCAGAGGCCACAGGAAGACCATCAATCTCCACTTTTGTCAAACCAATTCAACGACATGCCAATGAGACCATAGCCAAGCATGGGAAAGCCCAAAAGGGAAATAAACCAACAGGGACCTCCAGCCAATCCTTCAACACAAGAAGATACTTGGACTGTTACATTTGAAGATGTCATAACTCCTCTAGGGATCCCTGTTGGTATGCTCCAAGGTGGATTTTCTAATCCATATACTCCATCACATCACTAATGCATAAATACAAAAAACTTTGCCAATTAAAAATATGCAGAAGCCAAGAAAGAAATTAATCTGAAAAAACAGATAAGCCTAAAAATATAATCATTTCCCTACAAACAAATGTTTGCATCACGAAATGAACTCTAAGCAACAATTACGTTTATTAAATTTCAGTATCTTTTGTTCTTTTGCACAATAATGACTTAACAGATTTTCACCACTCATTTAGGCATTAATATGTGGCATGTCTTAGAAAGTAAATGAATTTAGGACCAATTTTGAATAATGATATAGAAAATACACGATAAAGAATGGATTATTATAAGTTCCGAATGATACAATGAATCTAATGCGATAGTATTAAATGTGCCAATGACACCAAAAAAAGCATCGAGATCAGAATTCACCAGACTTTGATTAGAAGCAAGCAACTGCTGAAGCAACACTATGCCAAGCCCAAGTATTGGTGAAGAACTAATAATCAATTTAATTGTTACCTAATATGTAATATAATATGTAAATAATATCTAAAACGATAACAAACATAATAACGACGACTTTATGAAGCCAAAGTCATGATGGCAAGCTGATTCGTACATTAAGGGAATGTCAAATCAGACCACCAAAGACCATTAACATAACTGATAATCTAAATAATACCATACAATTGATACTAAAAACCAATCATTAATTATAAAAAGCAATAAAAGTGGAAAATTAATTTGTTAAATAATCAATAAAAGTACAAATAACAAGTAATTAACTCAGAATATGTTGAATAGGCACAAAGGACTGTGATTGGTTTTGGACATGTATGCAAACTTAAGCTCTAAGTTGACTTGAGAAGAATTTTATAATTGGAGGACAATCAAACCAAAAGATTGAAAACAGAAATAAAACCAAAACTTAATCTCGAACTCCAGGTACCGAAAGTCAGCTAAATATGCCACGATGATGTTAAGTTGCTTCATAATTGCCTCAAGCATTTAAAATCAAACTTGCAGGTTAAAAAAACTCAACAAAAATTCTGATAGGAGATATCTAAAATGTCACCTAATCATCTGCTAAAAGTCAAAAGGAATTAGATGTAAGGTTTAAATATAAAAATCTATTGTAACTGCTGTAGCCACCTTCATTGCATCTCCTGGCGCTTAGAAAAGGCCAACTCTCGACTTGAGATCGTTTCTCTTCCATTCGGGAAGTCTGTAAAACTCCTCGTAATCCATCTGGAACAAGGACTCAAATTCGTCTTTCGAAAGATGTGCCTATAAAATCACGTTCCTCATCATTTATTTGACTTTAGAAAGTCAGGTGTCATATTAGGTGAGACTGACTTCAATCATGCTTGGATCCACAGCTGGAGGATAGTCACCCTTGAATGATTTCAGTTGCTCATAGGAATAAATCTGCACACCAGAATTATTACTATATAATTCACAAATATTTTTAAGCAGTCAAGCTCGCCTGATGCTAATATTTTATTAGTGATTTACAAGAGAGCTATTATTAAATTATTGAAAAAATTAAAATTTAAGAACAAGTTCTATATTTTAGAAATAAATGATCACTTTGGTGGGTTCATCCATCTTGAAGAGATTGGGTACAGATCTTCTGATGCTTGAATATGACAACCACTCCTCTGCAGGTGTTGCACACCTGTGCCTCACATTTTTCTATTTTAATGAAATAAGAAGAGGTCAGTTGTAAACATTTTTAAGTCCACAAAAAAAATGCACATGCGCAAAGGAAGAAACTGACATTTGTCATCATCAGTATGGATAATGTAAGTTATAATGCAAGTTATAATGTAAGTTACAATGTAAGTTTTGGAAGATGTAAAGATTCACAAAGTTACCTTTAATCCAGTGGTAGAGTCATACTCATCAATTGAATTTTGAGAAGAATCTTGGACAAAAAAAATTAAGTAAATAGATAATTTTAAAAAAGAGTTATTATTATTATTATTATTATTGACAAACTTAACAAATCAAGAAAATATGTCTCACAGTAAGAATTTGATTGAAGCACAGCAGCACTACTATCAGGCCTTCTAGGAAGGTACATCTCCAACTAAAAATAATTTCATATAACATAGCAATAAATTAAGGACAAATTAAGGAAGTAGATGCTGAGCATATGTACCATTTGTTTAGAACCAGAAAGTTATTAACCAATTTTTAAGATTATTTTTAACATTAAAGAAAATTATTAATGTTTGGCAACAAATTTGAGAACCCCAGAGAAATTAACCAAAGCTGAATTGACAGGTAAATAGAAAGACAAAAAGTATCAGATTCATATAATGTAGAAAAGGTGATTTTGGCATAAGAAAAAAACAAGATGAACTACTTGACTAATCCTTCCCCTACTATCAATGGCTGAAGATCTTCCAGACAATGAGTAGCCTGGTCTAACAACTGGCAAGTAAAAAGAACAAAAGCTTAATTAAGTTATAATTAATAGCTTTTATTCAGTTAATTATTTCTTTGACATACCTTCCCTGCTTTTTACAACATCCTTTGGAGTTTCATAGCCTCTCCAACAATCTGTCAAAAATAAAAGTCTTTGATGTTGAAATCAGAGATTAGAGATTCTAAATTATATAAAACATGGAACAAATTAAAAATAAAACTGTATCCTCCTAACCAGGATAATTAGAAATTTGCGATTGAGTCCTGAACTTCCTTTCGGTCAAACAGTCCAATGATCTCAGTCTCAATCTTTGATCAAGATCCCTTGAAGGAGCTAATCGGGATTAGAGTTTAAATTTCATTTAATGTTTAAAATTAATTTCAATAAAATATCTTTAAAATATGCCGATTCACCAAAGAAATCTAACAAGCAAAGACGGGGCTTTCGTAGCGTGTCTTGTAGGGCGGCTCCACTGCAGCAGATGGGGTCCTGGACGAACTTCTTGGATCGAGGGGTCGAGGTTCCCTTACTTTTGCTTTCTTGAGGTCATCCAACATAACCTTTGCAGCACCAGAATTTGGGAGCTTAGAAAGTTCTTCAATTTCTTTATCCACTTTTATGATTCTCAAACTGCTCAGTCGATCGATTTCGTCCACGTCTCCGTCATCGCCATTTAGTCCGTCGGGGAGGGACTTTCTCTGAAATCTTCTGTCTCTCACTTAATGTTGAAACATGAATGCCTTAGAGAATAAATTTAAAATTCTTTGTAACTTTTGAAACTCACGAAGTTCTGGATAAGCAGCTGCCGGGTCGGGAGGTGCAGGCCAATCATCCCTTTCGATTGGTGCAACTCTCCCATTCTGCATTCCTTGAGGCAGTTTTGACAGTAGTATAGGTTCCTCAGATTTGTCTGGTTTGTAGACGATACCACGATGCGACTCATTGAGTCTGTTCTCCTTGGCTAAAGTCAAAAATAATTCCAAATAACAAATAAAAAAACCATGTCTAAGAACTGAAAGAACTGAAAAAACTTAAATTCAACAACTCTGATACAAAGTGTAAACAATTGTTTAATCTTCTCAAGAACCATAACTCTTTACTTAAGTAGAAAACAATTAATTTTTCAAAGTAATCTCAGCAAAATCCTACAATTCCAAACTAATCACTCCCAAGACATATGTTGGCTCAGGTGCAATGTCATGCTTTTATCTTCAGAAGTTTTTAAATTCAAAGCTAAAATGTCAAATTGAATTCCACCTACCCATAGATGACAGAAGTCCTAACAAAACAATTAAAAACTTGTTAAGCAAAAATATAAATCAAAATCATGAAGGTTTTAAGTAACATTCAGAAGCATTCTAAAGCATAATAATATCTGGTCAGAAGAAAAATATCATTATAAAACAATCATCCCTTTGGAGCACATGTATGGAAAATTCCTCACCTCTTTTGGAAGGCTTCAAAAAGTTCTGAACTTTGGAGTAACTAAAATTATCTGAGAAAGAGAAATCATTGTTTGGCAGATGCACATGCAAATGAATGGAAAATAAGGAATGCAAAATAACAACCGGGCCTGTGGTAATGCTTAGGAGACTGATCCCTTAGGTTGATGGAAGGTCCTCTTTTAAAGGTATCCTTCTTATCCAGATAAGATGACTTGTAAAACTTGCCATAGTTGGCATCAAAACGGGAGTCCTTAGCAAAATAACAGAATGTTTGCAGAATCGACTTTAATAAGGTCAAATAAATATTTAAATGCAACAATGCAGTCATTAATATTTATAGGTCTGGTTTTTAAAAAAATCTCAAATATCATATGACCAAAGCAACTATATGATCTAAACTCTCCCACAACCAACTCACAACTGCACAAAGATGTGCAAGATATTACTAATGAAAACTACTTAATCAAGAGTTGAAAACAATATTGTGAATGACTTTCAGTAATGAATAGACCATTAGGAAAGAAAGAAAGAAGTGTACAAATAATTTTCACTGTTTACATTGTTATTTTCTTATTTATAATGCTACTAATTAATTCTTAACAAAAAAAAATCTTGTAATATGTTCACATGTTTAACTATTTAGAAAGTATTCTAAATGTACAATGTTACTGGTATTTGCTTGGTTATTATTTTGTTTTCTTTTCTATTATTTCAACATATCTTGACTTAATTGATGCCATCAACTCCATGTAATCTTTCTAAAAGCCTTTCTAGGCTTAAATTATCACATCTTTCGAGGAGCAATCACTTTGTTTTGTTTTGATGGCATCGGTGCTCCGTGTCTCGCTGCACCTCATAAATCTTAATATAATGGAAACGCAGATCCAATGTTGTTTGGACTTCTGCCGAAAAGCTTCCACGTTGAAGAATCTCAAATGACATTTCATTGATCCTTTTCCAAGAGCTTTGAGGTCCTCTGAAATCATCATGGCAACCTTAGAGAATCAGAGCCAAATACTATGGAAACAATTGAACAGTTTTTCTGTTTCAAAGTCTCTTGTTATTATTTACATCAATATTATTTAATATAATATCTACTAATTAATCAAAAAATCAAACATTTCAAGAGTTATCAATAAACCTTCTTCTATCTACGAAAAAGAATGCATTTGTTAGTTGAAGACTTTGGCAGAATTCTTATCTAACACAGCAATATTGGATATTATTAATTTAATTAAGATCATTATGGAGATAGAATGTATCAAGCCAGAAAATTTAAAAAGAAAAGTGACCATTCATTGAGTAAAGTGGCTCATTTCTTTTCCAAACACTGCTTAAAATGACCAGAAATATTAATTTTATTGAAATAAGCAAAATAAATTATGTAATTCCATGCATTAGCAAGGGATTGTTCAAACCCTTATGCACGGCTGAGCATTAATATTAACATTAAGGAAAACATCACTAGACAAAAAGGTGAAAGAAAAAAAAATAAGGACCTTGGACTTCCTTGAAGACTGTGACAATCCTCCAGGACTTGCAGTTCTGTATTTCATCTGTAAATATCAACAAATTCTTGTTCAGTCAACATTCATTGCAGTTCACAATTACATGATTAAGATAAATATTAATAAATACAATTCAAATTCTTCATAATTTCATCAAAAGCATACATTGTTCTGGATAGGCAAAAATGCTTGTCTCTTTTCAGGATCTGCAAATATTTTCACAGCTTAATAGCTATTATGGCTTTAACAAGAGATTTGCAAATATCGTTTATCAATTATCAACTGTCTCGGGGCTGAAATATATTTCATATTCCAAAAGCAATGTCTAAGTCAGCAATCCCACGTCCATCTCTTGTTTACTAGTGAAAATGTTCTAAACATTTAAACCAAAGTTCCACGTTTGTATATAAATTCAACTTCTAAATTAAATACTAGCACATGCAATCATCAGATATTCTTGATTATTGCATTTTTGGACTTTGTTCCAAGCAGAGCCACACTCAATTGAAAGCATTTTCTATGAAATTCCCCAATGTTTATTCCTCCATACCATTTTCAATGTCTTAATTTACATTCAAATTGTCAACATAAATATGACATTTGATGACAAATCACAAATCAGTCATCCTTTAAATGGGAGTCAAAGTCCCCAGGAATGACCTCTGGAATAAGCAACTGCAGTTTAGACTAGCTTAATTACTCAGCTTCAACTTTCTCCTAGTTTCATTATATTTTATATAATATATTTTATTTTATATCTACATTTTGTGTTATTCTGGAAATAAATACACAAAGTAAAATAAATGAAATAAGCTAAAAGACACAAAAAGTTTGCGAGTGCCACTTGGTAGTAGAGGAGTATTTAGACAACAACTGAAGACACCAATTAACAAATTAGTCAGCTGTCAGTCAACTTTGTTTATAATCCAACCTCAGTTTTCAAACAAAACATTTTCCTTAACTCTGAATTAATATTTTAACCATGATGAATGTATTGCTTCAAAAACAATCTATCTTAAGGAAAAGATCCCTTACTGTTCAACAAGAAGCATGTCTTAAATGCAAAACAACTCCATCACAACCAGTTGACTTTTACATTAAAACTTAATTGGAAGCAATAAATAAATCTAATTCCAGCTAACATGTTGACATCAATAACATTTTAAAGAGCAAAAGACAGAAAATCAAATGTTTAACTTTTCCAAGTCATTTATTTGTTTAAATACTTTTTCCTGATAGCACATTTCCAATGTTTTCATGCACATCAGAAGACAATTATCTATGAGAATGTGTCCTTGATGTGTTAAATAATAAACAAAATAACCAAATCTAAGTGCTTCCAGCTTCAGGTGTCAATAGCAATTTTAATCAAACATAAAAGGAAGAAAAATAAAAATGATGAAATAGGATGTGCCTTTTATGTTTACTCTGAGATATTATCATTCCCTGCTATTCCATGAATCCATGAAATTTAACCTTGGCAGAGTGCATTGCAGACCAGTCCCTGCGCGGCCAAATGATGTTTATGCAACATTTGCTAATGCTTTATTCCTCACTCCCTGTTAACAACCTCTCCATCATGTGCTTGGTTAATTACACACAAATATGGATGATATCTCATTAGCAGCATACCTCCTCAGCAAAAACGTCATACTGTCAATTTAATTCGAGAATCCAAGGAATTTAAAAATAAGAACATTGAAAATATTTTAGAAAAAAATAGACAGTGCTCTTAATTAAGTAAAATGTTTGAGGCAAATGCCAAAACATTGAGGCTTAACATAGACTAGTAACCTAGTAACTAGTAATGATGGAATTTACCTTGAGTGTCTGAATCATCAAATACATCTGAAAGATGATCATTTCTGGATGCAGCAGGTTCTCCTGTTATCAAAACATGGAACAAATTTAATTACAAATCCCCCAATATTTATTGATAGTTCTACAAAAAGAAATCAAAATAAATTAAATATCATAAATTAAATCACTATCATCACTCAAGATAATGTAAGATAACAAAACTCATGCTTAATTCTGACATTCCAAAGTATAAAAATCCAGAAATGTTTAAAAACAACAGAAATAATCAGACAGAATATTCCAATGACAGAAGAAGTCCCAATTAAAGATATGTTGGAAAAATGGAAGTATATTTCCCACTGAAAATTACTTTGCTCTCATGAAGAAAACCATAAATTCAGAAGAATTAATCATTACAGTTATCACTGATGATGATGATATCATTATCATCACCACTACCATCACATCATCACTATCAACGTGCACCAATAAGGACACAAAGGCTTGCACTGCTTGCACTTGGCTGAAGCTGCAGCAAAGCAGTTCAGTTGATTTGCATTTCTAGGCAAAGTCCAATGCAACATTTCCTCGAGAACATGAAACACTGGCAAGCCATGAATTGATCGTTTAATATTATTTGAGGCACTTTTTTTAATTAAATCAATGTTACAATAGGTTCCAATTAAGTAAATCTTAAATTGAGCAGAATGTCACCTTAACTTACCATCACAAGAAGCATCAGATTTATATCCTGATGTGTTAAGGGTCGAGGCACGTGTTGAAGTTACTGGGTTTTTACTAAATTCTTTTACTTTAGAAAAAAATAAAACTTAAATACCAAGACATAACTCAAATGTCCTAAAACTTAATCCTCAAAACAGTCACAAAGTCATAAATAATGTAAATTACAGAAGTCTGTTTATACGCACAACTAATAAAAAATAGAGTTAAAAATAAATGAAATTTTGAAAAAAAAAAGAGGGTAACTAAATTTTAAAAAAATGGAAGTTATTGTGAGAATAAAATGTTTTTAATCATGAAAACAAAATCATGAAATTAATGCTGAATAAATTGAATTAAATCTGGATCAATAATAATTTATTGGTATTCCAATAAAAAAAATATTCTTGATGAACATCATAAAGCAACAATTCTTTGGTCCAAATCCTACAAAGTTTCATAGGTATTTGAACCATGACCCCAGCTCCAAATTTTTGCTAGATTTTAAAATTCTTGAGAAGCAATTGCTTGTGGTCCAATATCCAAATGCACTCCAAGGCAAAGGAACACAATCACATACTCAATATATTGAAGGATTGCAAATGTATTTAAGATCTAAATAATTACAAAAGTGATTTCTTGTTGTGCAATTTCTAGTTATACCAATATCAACATCTTACGGAAATATCAATAGCACTAACTATCGCTTAAGTAGTCCATGTCAGATCCACTAGTAATTCCACCATCAATGGTTTTTTCCTGATGAGCAGGAGTGGTAGGAGCTGAAGCACTAAGTTTAGAAAAGGGGGCTAGAGTTGGTGCATCATCTTGAACATTCTCTAAAGTTCTTCCCACTAAAACTTCTTTCTGAGGCACATCAGCATCAATTACACAATTAGTGCATAAGTAATCACCTCCAGAATAAGTCACTTTATCACCTGCTTCAAATTTTCTCCTAGACAATTTGTAAATTGCAATATGAATCAAATAATATTTCAAAACATAAAACATTCAAAAGATTTTACCTGCATTTAGAGCAAAGAAAACACCCATCATGATATGCATTATCATATGCTTTGACAATTTCCCCATGAATAAATTTTTCACACACTTTACATGTCATACAGAATAACTTTTGATAATCTTCGACACAATATTGATAGTTATCTTTTGTGTAAAATGATCCTGCAGCCAATAACTTTTGACATTCTGGAAAAAGTGAGGTGGTAAGACAATGTTAATCACCTTAAATCATAATGGCAACATCTTAAATAATGTCGCTAACGAATCCATGTGACAAAAGATTGAAATATAATTAAATGGCCAAAATCTACTCAAAAAACTTCAACTTTAAGCCTTTTACCTTTGCATTTAAAACATTTTATATGAAAATACTTTTCTTGTAGTTTAATAGTTTGACCCTTACATGTTTTGTTACAAGCACTGCAGGGAATCTTTCCTGTAACATTAAAAATGTAGCCTGTTGTTAGCATAACTTCTTGAATGATAAGTGTTACGCATAAAGCTTTTACGTATAATGTACACAATATCACTAACCATAAGATATAGAAAAAAAGCTAACCCATTTTAATGTTTTAAGAGGTCTCCGATTCAATGCAGCACAGTATTTTAAAGCAAAGTACGCTAAAGATGATACACCGCAAACTCCAGCTAAAGGGCGTTTTATGCTGTCTTGTGTTGCTTACGGTTTAAGGAGCGCTCATCAATTTAGTTTAACGGAATTGTAATTATTTAAAATGTGACATAATCAAGTAACAATTACGTTATATTATTATTACTGATAACAATTTTGGTTTCAAATTAAAAACTCTAACCACTCAGAAATTAGCCTGTGAATGATTCAGAGATAAGGTAAGGGGTCGTCCACAATTATGCAATTTCCCAATTTCTCTAGGACACATTAAGAATCAGCTCTAGCGGAGTTAAAAGTTATAATTTATAAACAAAATTGTTTTTTTAAGTACCGGACAGATTTCCTTTTTTAAATCATTTGAAAAGTCAGAATTATAAATTTAATATAGCCACCGAGAGGCAGGCCTTCCATCATATTGTATAACCCCGGGGAACTTTGGAGTTTCGGGGGCCTTTACTTCAGATTTTG
This sequence comes from Hirudinaria manillensis, assembly GCA_034509925.1. Lineage (NCBI taxonomy): Eukaryota > Metazoa > Annelida > Clitellata > Hirudinida > Hirudinidae > Hirudinaria > Hirudinaria manillensis. The sequence continues at coordinate 5,883,714 of CM067528.1, read as the reverse complement.
ACTTGAAATCCTTCATGTAGAAATCAGCATTTTGCCACCAAACCAATAAAACATTTTGTGACAATATAATTCATTAAAATTGAAATTTGAGGAAATCCATATTTCGATAAACCTTCCTCCGTCCTTGTCCGCAGTAGTCCACTTTTGGCTCTGTCCCCTTTATTACTCCCCTCTTGCAGATGTCTTTTATAGACGATCCACAAACAAATAATTAGACGCTTCAAAAGTGCTTGGATTTTGGAAACCATGACACTGATGTGGCAGCTGTTATATCGTTTAATCGAAGGATAAGTAGTCTAAGACAACTGATGTGCCACCGACGAAACCAAGTACACCGTGTCTATAATCGTAAGATGCTGCTGGATGCTAGCATCCATACTAGTTTGGTTATCCGGGGGTAAGACGCAAATTTAAAAGGTTTGCCCTGGGCGCCAAACATCCACGCCACTAGATGATATGGATGAAGTAGTTTCCGGCAATACCTTGAATAGTGATTGCGCTCTATACCAGATGGCCCAGATTGCCAAGTAGGGCAGTGAATTAGAATCATAACTCAGCAGTTGCCCGACAACTCCAAAGAGCAGAGTTCATGAAGCTTCACCACAGCTCCAATCTTGAAGGAAACTCAGAGCACCAGCCAAAACTGTCATTGGGACAAATAAAAATGGGGTCACACCAAAACCCAGAAACTTGTTCAACTAAGGGGAAGCTACTTGAAACATCTGAAATATTAACTCTGAAAATGAGTGTTTACGTCACAGCCTCTACAGTTTATACTTAATAAGATAGTTGTATGACCATCACATGATTAATGCTCTGAAATAATTACCATAAGCAAATCATAAAAGAAAAATTGGAAAATCGAAAGGCTTCAATCAATGGAAAGTTCAGTGGATCCGTCGCGATCAAGCAATTGCTCAACTAGATAATTATCATCCTAACCATTATTATCATTCAGCATCAAAAGCTAATTCCTCAGACATTTTAACAAGTTAATCTTTTTAATGAATTGCTTATTGAACTTTAACTTCATCAGTAACTGAATTAATCGTTCCAATTTTCCCAATAATAATTCCAAAATGTTTATTCAAATGAAATTACTGTGATCATAGTGACCATTTTCACCTTGATTACAATTAATGCTGTTAATAACAGCCTAAGTGAATCTGAAGTAAAGCAACAGCATTTAGGAAATTCATCACGGAAATCATTTCATATGATATATCAAAGCTGAGACAGGAATGGAATTAAAACACATCAAGGTTTTCTTGAAAACTGTTGCTTCTTCATTGTGACAACAGAAATAAGCATAAGAAATGCTTGACATATATGCTCCTTTGATCATCCCTAACTTGCACAGTAAAAAGTAATTCAACAAAATTAAGCCAAACAATGAAGTCATAACTTCCAATGCGATTCTTAGTAACAGTGGATGATCTGTTTAATTCAAAAATGTGTTGCACAGGTAACTTTCAGTCTTAAATTTAATTAAACAAAGAAGGGGCATCTTCAACATTAAAAGTTCAAGGAGCAATGAAAATAACCTTAAATCAAAGAACAATAATGTAAGTAATAAAAAGCAATTAATATTAGAGACAAATGTTCAGAGAAATGCCAAAAAACCATGTCCAGCAAAATTTAAACTGATTCATAACCAGCTCTACGCTTTCTTCTGCTGATGAGATAAGCAATGAGGACAATGAGAATGAGGGCAATCAGCACTGATCCAACAATGATGGGTATCAAGTTGTTCGGCCCAACGCAGTTTATCTCTTCAAAAAATAAAGAATTAAGATATAGAATAATAGTGATGGCAAATTTACAAAACTCTCCCTCTAGCCACTTAAGACTAACACTTAAGCAACACAAAAAGAAAAGAAAAATTGTTAAAAATTCACTGAAGCAAAATTCAGTAAATAGTAGTTTATATGAACAACCTCCATTGGAGCTAAATTCTGTTGTTGTTGAATTGTGCCTGAAGGCCTCAACCCGGATATTTTTAATTTGAGCCTCAACCGTGTAGTTCCATTGACTTTGACCGGTTTTATTTTTCAAATTTATTCCTTCGTCACATCTGTAACCCAGTCCATCATGATTCCCGTAATCAGTTAGATTAATCTTTTGTGCTGGAAATGACAGAAAAAACTGTTGAGAGAACAATGCAATAGAAATTGATAACATGAATAATTGCATACCTATGCCTTTTCCTTGCAAATCATGGAAATTTGCCAGATCAAATTCAAGAGACACACTGCTAACAAAGTAACTACCTCCACTTAGCTCAGAAAAGATAAATGTTAAGTTCCAGTTTTTAAGAAAATGAAGAGAAATGCGTTCTTCTTCATTTCCACACTTTCCATCAACTTTATCTACAGTCACAATTTCTTCGGTCGAGTTTCCCTGAAAATGGTGTTTCATTTACTAGAATCATTCCAGCTTTATCATTTATCATTATTTTCCTTACGCTTCCGTCTTTAGTAGCTTTTATTCCGATAGACGCCTGCAGCAAAATGCAAACTTCAGAAGAATCGTTCACTTTGTAAATATTTGACGGAGTTGGAGTTGATGTGGTGGGTGGCACCGTAGTCGGGGTGGTAAATGGTTTTGTACTCAATGTGCTTGTAGGCTTCGATGAAGTGGTAGTTTTATGAGTAGAAGAATAATGTCCTGGAGATACTTGCGTAATTAGAAGGTCTGAATCTATGAAAAAAAAGACAATGCTTCACTCGATAACGAAACTCCCCAAAATTATAATATACACCTGCAACCACGTAAAATAACGTTAAGAAAAGAACGATTGCCGTCGACATCTTGATTCCGGCTGTTGTTACTACAGAGGCTGCTTCCCTTGGGTGCGAATAATTGTCATATGACAATTTTCGGACGATAAACTTTACCTCATCCTACGGAGGCGTGGAAATTTTCAGGGAACAAAATGATAAGGCGCTCAAACGCTCGGAATTTTCACCATATGATTACTTTAATTAATAAAAGTAACTATTAATTGTTACAAAATGTGTGATATATATAATTTAAAAAGGCTATCGTGTTATCTAGATTTAGATAGGACATCTGCCCGTAACCAAAGATCTCACGACTCCTTTTTGCTTTTCCAATCACATTTGAATATTTGCAGACATATCTAAAATACTTTTATCTAGGCCGGGCTACTCCCTAGGTGTATTTGTGCAACGTACATCTCCCAGTAATCGCCCTCTAACTTATTGGAATGATGATCAAATGACGAGTGACCAAAGGAGTTTTCTGGTTTAATCCGGTTGCTCAGCGATTTATTGACTTTATTGTCAATTTAAGTTCTCAACTGTTTTTAAGATTTTGTCCACAGTTTGCAATCTATTTAATCAATTACTAGACATTTGAAAGCTGAACCATGCGTTATATATATAAACTAGAGCATGTGATTATATATACATATGTATATGTATATATATTTATATGTGCATGTATATAATTTTTTTATTTTCCACGCAATAAGAGCAATCACAGAATTATTTAAATAATATTTTGTGACTTTGGATGAAAGACGACTAAAATATTTTAAGATGGTCTTACATGAAGCTAATTTAATATATTACGCCAAAATACCTAGAAAATATTTGAAGTAGATGAGTGACATTATATTAAATCTAAATGAACTTTTAATTTTTTTTAATTCCTCTATTTCTTGGAGTTTTCCCAACGCCTAGTTTGTTTCTAGAACTATAGGGTTTCATAATCTGTTTTATAAAATGAATCGTTAAATTTTTATAAAAAAAAATTATAGCGAATGGTTTTCGTTGTGGAATGCAAAGTGTTCAATCAGGTGAGAGACAAAAGCCGCTTCTCCATTCAATAACTACAAATATTGTATAATAGTTTGTACCATGAACATGGCATGTGATCAATCGAGACACACATTAATATCAATGTGCTGGTGGTGGTATCTTTCACTTTAGTAATTAGGTGAATAACTACTTAATATTTTAGTTCGAGGAAATCGATTAGAATCGCTACTATACACTTTTTTGACCGTAACTATTAACTCATTCAATATTTAGCAGTGATTTAAAAGATGCATAATGAAAGAGGAGCTCAAGGAAGCGATGTACTTTTAAGGAGCAGCTCATCTCATAATTATGGGTTAGTTTCAAAATGCTTTTATGTTTGCTCACTACTCATAGGCCTTCCTGTTCATCTGCTCTTTCAGGTCCACTTCCAATTTTTCAAGTGGATCAAGTTTATACAATGAATATGTTTCCTCCCCACCCTGTTGTCCACAATTTTGTGTTGTTTCACATGTTCGAAGGACTTTTTGCCTAATTGTTACATTTGATGCCTTGCTTTCTTTTCTGCTTTGGTCAATTTTTGTTAAAGTTAGTGGTTTGTTTCTATATTTCCTTAATCAATTTAATTTGTGAGTTAACTTTTTTGATAATTTGTTGTTGCAAGTAAAAGTGTAGCCAGGAAAATCAATATGATCAGTGACATCCATGTGTAAAAGTTGCAATCTTTCTGAAGCAATTATTAAAAAGAGGCAGCTGATGCTATTACAAGATATATGTATTTAATTAAAATATGATAATCTTTTTTGAAGTTTGATGGATATATACCAACTCCTTCCTAGGTTTAATGTAGCCTTGTCTTCAAAAATTGTTCTTAACATCTTCTATGATTTCTGACAGTTAAAAGATGGAAACTTTTTGGAGGAAATGCTGAAGGAATTCACCCACTATAGATTTGAAACTTCTCTCATGGATTATCTGGTTTATAATAATATATAATACGAGATATCTCACTTTGTTGACTTTAATTAATTAAAATTAACGTTTTATAATTTGCAGTTGTTTGCTATATTTAGATTTTTGGCTTTAATTTTTTGTTATGGCCTTGCCAAGATCAGAAATCCTTATATTGTGGCAGTAAGTCTCTAGCTAAATGTTTAATTTATTACAAATTAAAATTATTAAAAATTAAACCACATTTCAATATTCTAAGTTTAACATTCAACTTTTTAAATTTCAGATTACTACTTTGTTTACTTGTATTTACATACTTCCTAAAGTTGTTCTTTTTAAAGCAAGTTCTTTTTTGACTGTCATATTGTTGAGATTAAATTGTTATAAGATTTTTTTCTTTGCAGCCTTCAGGTTCATTTCCCTACATTTTATTAGGTGAATCATTTGTCATTGCCTGGGTTGAAACATGGTTTCTTGACTTTAAGGTACTCCCCGTTGAAAGCTCTCACGGAGGTAATTTCTTTGCTCAGTGAATAGTCTAAACATGCAAAAATCTTGTTACTAAAAGATAAATTCTTACAAAAATCAATCCTCTGCCTATAACTACATAACCTTGATATTTTCTCAAGTATTTATACTTTTTCAATGTGTGGGTGCATATGAGGTATAATCAGGGAAATGAAAATAATTGATTTGCTATATCATATTATTTATTTATTCCACCTTGTTTATTTTGTTCTATGACATAATTTGAGGCAGTGGGGTGGCTCTCTTATATAGAAATGGCTCTCTTGATTTTTGCTGAATGTGTGATGACAAAAACTATCTAAATATTAGTTTGCTTCTCCCACGTGGAGCAAACCTAGAAAAGAGATTCCCGAATAAAAGGAATTTAATTTAGTCCTTAAATAATTATTGGCATCAAATGTATGTCCTTGTTCGGAATAATAGGTTTACTGATTAGCTTTAATTTTATTGAAATGAAGAGGAACATTTTCATTTTAATCCTTTTGCTTGGCAATTATAGAACCACATTTCTGTGTTGTGTCAATGTTGCCTGGATTCAAATATGGGTTTAGTTTATTTGGATAAAGATGGATGTTTTTAAAATCATTAGTTTTGATCTTTATTCCTCACATATCAACAGTTGAGTGTTTATTTTACTATGTCTTGTGAGTATTAGATACAGTAGTCACTTTAATGCTTGTTATTACTATCCTAATGTGCTTTGTGAAAAGCTCTTACAGAAAGCATGTTTAAAAATATAAAAACTTTAACCTCACTAGCATTATTAGACACAATTACTGAAATTTGTCTTTCAATTTTAACACTTTTAAAATTTTGGATAAAAATAACAGAAGAGTAGCCATGTCAACTTGGGCAAGCTTCCTGTCAAAACAGTTTTTGAATAATAAAAAAATATTCAATTCCAAATTACAGTGATTTTTGTTGGTACTGGAAATTTTTAAAATGCACAAGAAGTTGTCTTGTGTGCTTGTCAGATCAACATATATAACTCACATGATCCTTGAGCTACCATGACTTTGACATGCCTCTACCATGGGTTTGCTATGGTTATCTTAAGTAAGATTTAATTACAAGACACCTGATAACATGATATATACTGAACATGATAACAAGAATTGTTTTCAAAAGGGTATTGCATGTTGATAAGAACATGGAAAATCTGTATTTTAGTTTTTGCATGCCCAGTGGCATTCCAGTGGGGGGCATTGAATAAATTGCTCCCTTCCTCGATAAAATTGAAATCATTGCTATACCTGTTATAATTCAGAATTGTAATGATGACAAAGCTTAACTTTAACTTTAGGAAGAGCTTTTGATGAAGAGGGAATTATTGGCCTACCTGGTAGAAAACTGATAAATCCTACAGAAGCAGATGGATTTATGACTCCGAGTGAAGGTAGTAAAATGTCAAAGGTTAACATAAAGTAAATTGACACTTCCAACTCATTTTTATAGGATCTGATGATGAAGAGGATCCCGTCGGCGACCCAAGCGTAATTTTTCAAATGCTGGTCCTTTTGTGAATGCAAAATTTAACAAAAGTAAATGTTGTAGGATGCAGAGCATTACAGAAAAGCAAAAGAGGCTTGGAAGCTGGCATCAATAATAATAGATAATCACGGCTGGAAGAAAGAAACTGAAGTTGATGGAATAACTGTTTACAGCCAACAAGTCAAGGGATTTGGGAAAATATTACGAGGAGAGGTTGGCATTAACGGAATTTCTTCATTCACCCATAAACAATTTAACTATCTCTCATTTAAGGCTGAAATAAATGCTACACCAGGCAGGCTTTTTAATGAAACAACTCTCCTTTGTGAAAAGATGCCACAATGGAACAAATGCGTGGCTGAATCTAAAGTCTGTTTCAGATATTGTGTGATTTATTGTTATTGATCAAATAAATTATTGGTTATTCTAAAGGTGATCAAAACGATAAACAGTTCATCTGACATAATGTACCACGTCACTAAGGAGACAGGAAACGGACTAATCAGCAGCAGGTTCTAATGTTTTAGCCATGATGGACAGACTATTCCAAATGTCCATCATAACTCTTGGTAAACTTTTATTTTAGAGACTTTATATCTGTTCGTCATTGGAATCACATGAAAAGCAATAACAGCATGCTCTCCGTCGCCACGTCGACCAACTTCCCGTGGATGGTACCGAAGAAGGCCCACGTCAGGTTATTTTCTGAAACCTATCTCGTATAAACGCTCAGTTCTCAAACATTTCCTCAGAGGTGACACCAAGCTCACGGCCTGGATGTACGAAAACCTTCCAAACAATAACTGCAGACTGAAGATGTTGATTGCAATTGATGTTAAGGTAACTAAATAAACTGAAATTTCATAAAGCCCTCAATAACGCATTTGTTTTAAAACTCAGGGATGGATCCCAAAGAAAATATTGGACAGTTCTCTTTCCTCGGTAGTCGTCGATACCATCAGATACCTTCGGACGTACATGAACACACTAAGTGAACTCTGAAAGAACAATCTCTGCTTCATAACTGGCAATATTCATGAAAAACCAATTTGTAAATAACTTTAAGCATGGAAATGAAATGAAACAATATTTAATCATGAAATTATTATGTTTGGGTCATTCATTCCTAAGGATAAAAATTACAGTAAAATGATTTATTAAGCAACTCGTGCAACACATTGCAAAGACGACTAAAATAAAACTGCAAAGGAATCAAAACATTGCAAATATATGCAAAGGAATAACAGCTCCAGCAACGTATTGATGAATAACTTATTCGTGTTGTCAAAACTGACTAAAAAGTGATTAAAGTTTGGTGATGTAAAATATCAAAATATTTAAAAGAATCATGTGTATCAAAACTCAGGAAATGTACAAAAATCGGGACTAAAAACCTAACACGATAAAAAGTGATTAGCTTCATTGACTGGCCACACGCATCAAAATATGTCATCCCAAACCGTTCATCGATGCAATAAAATCTGACGAATCGCAAGCAATTAAAAGGAATCAGTCTTTTTGGGAAGTGTCTTTTAAAGTTCTGCTTAGTTTCCAAAGGGTGCCCTGCAAAAACTAGGAAATTAAATTCTCTGGACGTAGTTGGCAGGCACCATTCCTCTCATTCCGGTGCGCTGGATAGTTCCGATCATCCAGCCTTCATCGATTAGCTCGCATTGGATCACCTTATCGTTCTCCATGAATGACACCTCATCTGTGTCTTGAGCTTCATAATCATACATGGCCACATAAGTGGGAGCCTGAATCTGAAAGTAATATAATTCCTCAGTGCTTGCAAATGTCGTGTTTCATTGCACATAAGCTTGAATTGTGATTGTTCTTTTGGGCTAGTAACTTCTATTAAGTTTGAAAACATGCTTTGAAATTGACATTGTAAACTGTAGAGGTAATAATTTATTTCAGTGGACTGAATATTAAATAAACTTAAAGCAATGTAAATATCAAATTCCAGAAATTCTCTAAAATAAGAGATCAGTGCTACATTACACATCAAACTGGGAGTTCATTTAACACAGACACCCACTTGTTGAGTTGGAGGCGGTTGCCTCAGCTGCTGATAAGTCTGTTGCTGTTGTTCTGGGTGAATAGGATTCTGCTGGGAAGGGACTTGCCCATAGATGGGTAGCATCCTGCTGGATGGCATATGAGGATTCTGAGGAGGGATGTATCCACTCCTTGGCTCTGTCAAAAAGAGGTTATTGGTAACAAGTCCAGACTTCTATTGATCTTGATTATTGTTACCTCTACTTTCTTGGACCACGCCATTATTATCATCTCCTAAAACAAATAATTCATAATAGATAAGTTTGCATTTAGAGAATTATAATCATCCTTGAAATTTATTAATGACTGTTTTTAAAATCTCACTCGAGGGATCAGAATCATTATTGGTATGCTGGCGACCATATGAGGCCTGGCTAACAACATTTGAGATCTCTTTTACTCTCCTGACCTCTGGATCATCTGCCACTGAAGTCAAAGTACCTTTAATATTCTTCTCAAAATCAGCATGATATGCTGCCTTTTAAAAAAGAACAACAGGACATAACTATAAATTAAAATGGACATACCACATTTTGTGCAGAATTGATCAAATATTATGCTAACTGCAATAAGGATGTCTCAAAATCTTTGGCATAAAGATAAATAAATTTATTTTTTAGATGACTACCCAACAATAAATAGCATTAATGTTATTTTTCACCATCATGTAAATTTATTCTAGATTATTACCTGACTCTGCATTAGGGAAGTCTGAGCAAGTCTTCTCTGTTCAGGAGTATCTGCCACTACAGTTGCTTTAGTTTGGGGATAATGACTAAGAAATTGATCAAAAGTTTTGAGATTTCAATTTTTTGTGAATCTATGTTGAAAGTATCAGATTATATCTAGAATTACAAGAGATTATAAACTTACGCAGAACAATAAGGCAATTTATTATAGCCTTTGTAATTCTTCATTGTTAAGGCCATTCCGCATTCCCAGCACTTAAAGCAAACTTTATGCCAGACCTACATTTTTTAAATAGTTAATCATTAAAGCAACTAAAGTATCCACAAGGCAGTTGCCAAAATATGTTACTTTATCCAGGCATTTCAACTCTTCGGCTGGATAAACAGTTTTGTCACACTTAGCGCACTTCCTCGACATCGTTCGAACAGCTATGGACCAAGCCGACGCCAGCCAGCAGCCTTGAAAACAATATATAACACGGAAGTTCAAAAAAAACTTAAAATATAAGCTTTGAACAAAATTCTTAAGATAATATAATATAATTTTATGCTTTAATTAGCCTAATTTCAAAAGATGTGGAATTTTAATTTTAAGGCTTCAGCGAAGTAATAAAATTAATTAAAATTAATACGCTGCTATTGTTAATGGGCGGTATAATGAAAGAAAATTCAGAGTTCAGTCTGATAGCCTGCGCTTCCTTAAGGCTGGATCTTTGAGTCAACCTGAATTTATTTCAATGCTTTGTTTGTAACCGTTCGTTTTGGTTAATTTTTTTGTATTTATAGCACCGAATCTAGTTGTGGATGATTGATTTTGTTTTGAATAAACTAAAAAAAAACTCACACAAAAATTCAGCTCTCACAGAGATGACCAGAGTTATCTTCCTCAATCAGGCTGTTCCGAATCAAACTCAAGAAATTACAAGATTGGAAATTTTTTCATCTCAAATGTATCCTCCGCGAAGAGGTAATAAACCATCTAATAAAAGAAAACGCAGAAGATTTTGAGTGGCTAGATAAGAAAGTTGACCCATCTTCAGTTGTCCTTTTAGGGAACTCATGTGTGATGCCATTAGTAATGGATGAACATTCGGCTTCACGACGGGTTGATGATATCTAGTGGACACTTTTGAAAATAATAAAATCATAAATCAGCATGAAACAAGTGTTTTACCACTTAAATGGCAGCTGTACCATTTATTATGCAGGTTGTTTTGTGGCATTTTTAAAAATTATTATAATGTATATTATGTAAATGTAAATTTTTAGTTCGGACGCTACATACTTTTTTTTGGTGAAGGGAAATCTGAGATTTGTGACAAGAGTGTGACTTAGGTGAGGGGTGAAAATGTTCCGCGATAGCATGACATAGTTATTGATGTACTCTACGAGGTGCAAATACATTTTCAATTCCAGAAATACTCCAATGCACCGACAGTTTTTTAATTAAATTCAATCCAACAAATACAACTTTAAACTAACATTCAAAATTTTAACAGTAAATTAAAGAAAAGACGCTTGAGTAAATTTCCAAGCTCCAAGATTTATAAGCCCACGGCTGGTAGCTCCGGGACAAACTAGGACGATGAACCGTTGGGACTAGAGAGGAGAAAATTGAAGAAATATTTCGTCAAATTCCTTTTCTTACCTGTTAAGAATATAACTTAGTTTTTTTTTGCCCGCGTCATGAGTTACTGATGTTATTTTCAATTCATTGGCTAGTTGTAAAATTAAGTAATGGTTTGGCCATCCGTGATTCGCAAAAGACTCATATTTGCTGGCTCTCAAACTAAACTTTATGCCCAAACATTTCTTTTTTCTTGCTTTCTGCTATTCACAATCAAAACCAGTTATTCGAAGAACTCGCTGCCGTTGTTGCGCTGCAATGATAAGATTTGGAGACATTTTATTGTGCGTGAGGTGCAAGGCGGATTATTGTCGGAAGATGTGATTTTCCATTTATCAACCCAAAGCGTTAGAGATGAGAATATTTATCTGCGGAATGCTAATATGGTTCTGGAGTATTATCATTTTGCTAGGATTCATTTTAAGTGAAAGGCATAAGGTACAGAAGTCTGTAACAAAAAAACATCATTAATTGCAATTCGTTAAATAGAAAGCAATCACTTCTATTTGAAATGGTTATCAGCCATACCTCCTTAAACTCTGGAACATCTATTTTTAATGGTTCTCGAAGCTTTGCCAGTAAAGATAGAGATATACCAAAAAGTACCAAAGCAGCTGCACATGCAACTACCGTTAAAGCCATTGGCAATGGAAGTTGTGATAGTCCTAAGAAGATAATAATCCTGAATCAAATCTATGATGGCATCACATGATGTTATCACAAATTATGCAAAATTTAAATTAAAATTGTCTAACGTAAATATTTGAAACCAGTCAAGATTACCTGTCATTGACTTCTGAGGACTTGGAATTAAAATTTGAGATTCAGCTGACTTTTGAGAAGTAACATTGTTTAGGCATGTTTTAATACTAAATAACATCATCTTTCCAGAATCTAATCCACCCACTGTGACCTTATTCACGTTATGGGGAATTTTCTTTTTCCTATTAACTGTTTGTTTAAATTATAATAATGAAAATATTTAAATTAATGTTTTTCCGGAAATTTCGTAATATTTAACTAATAAATTTATTAAATGTAAGGGATTTGAACATGTGATACACAAGAAAGTACAACCGTAATCTTACATTTAATTATTAACGTTGATTGTGAGAATAAAAATATATAAATTACATAAAAATTTCGAAAATTCATGTTTTTAATTATTCAGTAAAAATGCAAATCTTTAATTTTAGTTTCTAATGTCCAAACCTTTGCATTCATTTAGTAGGCAGTAGGATACTTCGTAATGACTGAAATGAGGTGGATAATTAGGAAAGCAATTAGGCAGATCCCAGACTAATTGTATTACTCCAGATGAACCAGCATTAACAGGGTGAAAGTTTTGGGGTGGGTCATCAAATACTGTCAAAAGAACATGTTAAACACCAAATGATTCAAGCAATAATAAATTTGCTTCAAATATATTTACATAAAAGTGGAAAGCTAACTTTTGCTGGAATTATAAATGCAAGATACGAATTTCATTCCACTCTGAACGATTTTACCACTGATATTGTATTTGGAAGAACTTGCAAAGATCATTTTATGATTGTCAGTGAGGTGCTTTTGAAAACATGTTGAATTGCCAGGAATAACCTCAAATTCAAATGGTGCCTGAAAAGACAAGACATATTTGTCCACTCTAAATCAACCTAATTTAAAATAAAGAGATCCAGAAAGCATACCATGCAGCTAATTGGATCTTCAGCCTTACACCAATAAAATGTATGGCTTAGAGCATTTTTAAGAGCATTCCATGAAAATTGAAACAGGCCATCCCCATCTACAGTGGCTTTTGTTATTTTTATACCTGATGGAGCTGTGTGATAAACAAAATCGTTAGGCAATTCAAAGAATTAATTTAAATAGTTCAAAGAATTTTTACAAAATAATTACCTATTTTTCTGGAGTTTACCATGATTGGAGTAAGTTCAATGGAATTATTAAAACCCACTGAAGTGCCCTGATCTATGTAGACCAAGTTGTTTTTGTGAGAGTTTAAATGAAGAAGTACCTCATTGGCACTAGTATTGACTATCTGTTCTTCAGGAATTACATCCAAGAGTCTAACACCATTGCTTTGATTCAATTTATATTTATGTGGCTCGACAACATAGGTAATGTTAATTGCTCTAATTCTTGCATAAACAAAAACTCCATTGTGAAGCTGAGCCTGCACTGGCTGCAAAAAAGCTATTATTGAATTCTATTAAAACAAACTACGAGGAAAACCATACCTGCCAAAAAATTTTAACTTTGTCTTCATCCATGAACATAAAACTCCCAGGCAAGAGTGTTGGAGCTCCTGCTGGTACTGTAATAGTTTAATTATTTGAAAATATTTAAATGCGTATTCACTGTTTCAATGAGCTGCAGTTTCTTACTTCCATTGATATTATTTATATGTAATTTTAAACAATAAAGCCATCTCAAACCAAAATAATTTGACAAATGTCATACTAACCATCCTCCAAAGTAGTAAATTTGATTGTGGTCTTATCACTCCAGAATCCTCTAATTTTTCTTGAATCATGTAAATGAATGCATTTTATATCCAAAAAGTAGGCTGTATAGGGTCGAAGATCTTTAAGCACTAGATGTCTTTCTGTAGTATTGATTTCCAGAACCTAAATATCAATTAACATCAGTTTTATCCCATTTTGTTTTGACCATTATTTAAACAATTATTCTGAAAACATAAGATTAGATCAAGTGCGAAAATTCATATTGAAGACCAAACCATCAGACAAGGAACTTAGTACTATTATATGAATAATAATGTATGAACTAACAAAGGTAATGTTAATGAAGTCATGCAAAACTGAAATTAGCAAGTATTAGAAATAGAAGTTTAGAAAACAGATCTGCAGAAAACTATAAAAAAGAAAGCTGAACATAGCAAGATTGGGACAACTCAGTGATGTGTTTAGCAGTTGATAAATAGACTTTATGATCCAATCTTCAAAGCATGGATCATGATATTTCCTGATTCCTACCCCTTACTCATGATAATCTCACCAGGTTTAAGGGTTTGCTGGAATGGATGGAGAAAGCAGAAATGTTGGTTCAAAGTCATCAACACCAATTCGACAGTCTCTATATCAAACCAGCAGGTAATATTAAAATTCAAATCTTGAAGTAAAAGAGAGATGGTATTATAGATTGGTAACAAATCAATTGAAACCTCAAGGCAGCTCTTGATGAAATTTTATTATAAAGATATAAGAGATCTTAGCTTGAGTTAATTGCAAAGAAATCGAACCAACATCAAATGATTATCAATCATCATTTGTAGAGCCTCATACCAAATCATTCCATTGGGAAAAATATGAGATGGAGTAGGTAAAGTTTTTCCTTTCAGCTGGAGCTTCCCACTCAAGTTCAGCTGAGCTACTTGTTAACAGTTTCAACTTTAGCGAAGATACTGGATCAGGTTGGACTTGGAGAAATAAATAATACTTATTTTTCTTACAATAAAAAACCAAAACATAGAAACAAATTTTATTGCTAGAGTATCAAATGGAACAAATAATTCTAACTCAAAGTTACAAATACTTAAATGAGAGAGCAAGACTTGAACAAAGCATTTATTAGTTGCTTGTTATTATGCATTATCTATGCAGCTATCAAAATGATAACTTAAATAAAAAGTTATTTGGTAATAAATTAACAATCACACCGATGTCATTATAATTCTTCAGACAGAAACTTGAATCAGAAACCAGAGAAATGTTGCTTGAAAGAAGTATTATTTCATGAGGTACCATGTAAAAATCCTCTACAAAGTGACATATTCCGTGCAAACCATCTTCTGATACATTCTGGTATTTACAATTCTTGTATCCTTCATCAATCTGTGAACTGTTTCAATTATTAGGATTTTAAAATATTAAACATGGAGTACATCAACAGTTCTAACATGGAGAATATCAAAAGTGATTTCCAATTCAAAATTCAATTCATGGATATAAAGAAAAATTAATAAGGAATGTATGTTTACTTTAATTAACAGACAGTCCTGTCATATTTGAATAAAAATTACAAGAATTAGAAGCCTTGTTGAGAAATTTTCATAAAATTCAAACTTGTTTGTGAAATAATAAAATGACAGAAATTCTTTAGAAATATTTAATAAGTAACACAAAAAATTTCATATTCAAAATACCTGTTTTTGTATGTTGATGGCTTGCAAATTCTGAATAAAAAATGAATTCATGTCATGCCTAGATGGGAATGCTTAAAACATGCAAGCAGGATATTAATTATCGTGAATCACAAAGACGATGGGCTAGTAGAAGGTACTAATTGTTTCCTAGATTCACAGCAGAGTAATTAAAACTCATTATTAAGTAAGGCTCAATTTACTAAAGTCAAATTAGTTTGGTTATCCCAAAAACGTTATCTTGTGGACATAATTATGGTCCAGTTCTTATTAAAATAAAAAATAAAATTAATTAAGATGAAACTGATCATTGAAAAGTTGAATGGATATACTAAATTATAGAGATAAAATAAGGTGATTCTCTAACTTTGACACTGGCCTTCTTTATCAAATTAGTAATAATAATAATAATACATTGAACTCAGGATTAGCAATCATGTGATCTAAATAATAGTTTCGTGAGTGACAAATCAACCGATTGTCTTTAGCAAATAACAAGATAAATAAATTATACAAAATTAAATCATAGCGAAAGAAAAAGTGTTTCACTTTTGCAGGAAATATTTGATGCCAGTCATTACTAATTTGGATTTAATGATGAATTAATATTAGTAAATTTCTCATAAAATAAATCTAATGCTAATTTTATCATCTAGGGAAACTTGATGAAATCAAATATTTCATGTGTATTGTATATAATTTTGACTTTTGTTGCAATTCATGTTTGAAACCTCATTTGTAGAATCATTACTAAAAAAACCAACCTCCTATTAAATTTGAAAATCATAGGGACTTCCTCTCCATTTATAAAATATCGATCCCAATAGCATGCCATTCTTTTCCAATTGTATATTCTGCACTCCTTTATTGAACTATTAAGAGCTTGAAAGAAAAATTTATACTTATGTATTTCTGTAATAAAATCTGTGAATAAAATGATATTACAGAAAAAGATTCAGAAAATGAATGTAATATCAATAAAGTTTAAAAATCTTACAAAAACTATTATTATCTTGTGACTTCAGAGGCACGTTAAATATCTCTTAGCCTCACCTATACTGGTACTTGAGGTTATTCCAGTAAGGAAGCAAGAGATGTATTGCAGACATGCTACCAGAAACAACAGTTTGTAACACATTTTCGTTAAAAATAACAAGAGGCCCCAAATTTACAGGAAAGAAAACTCCCCAGAATTGGTCATCGGATTAAACATGCCGCTCCACGTTTTTCCAAAACTCTTTGCCAGAATCCATCCAAGCTTTTAATTACACTTTTTTCAGATAACGTCTAGCTTGAAGTACATTCACTAGTAGGTAATCACGCATTTTATGTGTTGGACCAAGATTGGACTCCCCCTCTAATTGCTGATCCCAAATTAGCGGCTTGAGTGAATACTAGCTTTTACGTCGTTAAACGTTGCTAAAAGATTCATTTGGTCATTTCGTTATATACATCTAACCTTTATGCTAATTAAGATTTACAATTTAGAGTTTAATTTTTTATGTTTATACTTCATAGCTATGATTCAAAGACAACAGACTCCAAATAAATATTTGCATTAAGCTGGTGATAAAATTTTACTGAATAGGTCGAATTAGTTCTTTAGAATATACTACTACCGGAGGTTTTCTTAGTTTCTTTACAGGTACTACTGCATGATGTTTTCTTGGGTAGCTATTGCAATGGGTAAAAAGCCCTGATAGTGGTAACGATGCTGGTAATTGAGAAAAAGTATTGGCTACAAGTCTGATTTCAGTCTAAATCTTTATTTTTTGAAACATGTTTCGTTATAGTGGAAACAAGTGCGAGGATGACGACCGTGCAAATACAGACGCCTCATTAACTAAACCTGGAGAAATGTGTTTATACATTGTAGTAATCAATGGCTAGTCGGTTGAAATCGACGCCAACATCTTTTTTTAAATAAAGATTTTATTTAATATTATAAAAAAAACCTAGAACAAAATCGATTGTAAACCAAACCTAGGTGAAATAATAAATGTAATGTAAATTCGCCATACTTATCCAGTTATTATTAGATTTTGTCAAAGTAAAAGATAATCAAACTTAAGCATTGCCTCTGTACATGACAAAGTTAATATTTTTCCCCAATCTTTTGTTATCACCGAGCACTTCAATCCAACATATGAAATTCTTTTGTATTTGTCTGTCCAGCTACTAAACATTAAAGCATAGAGGCAAAATATCTGCGACAGTGCCTATAATGCTAGATAGTATAAAATGTATCCATATCAATTAAAGCATCATATAATGCTAGATAGTATAAAATGTATCCATATCAATTAAAACTTCATTTGTAACGAGCGACAGGCATTATACCAACGTTCTCATCAAATACAATTCACAAAGTCACATGTTGTCCCTTGTTAAATCATATCTAGATGAACCGCCTGACCTGCACTAATCATTACTATGTTTTTTATATTTTTGTCTCTGTAAGACCATTATCTTTTGATATTTCGTGTTGCAACCAGTAACCATATACGCTTCATTCTATGAATCCTTTTTTTATAGATGGGCAGGTTTTTTCATTCAAATTTTTTTTGTATTGCAAACATTAAAATAATCGTTGCCATCCAAACATTAGCCATCTTTAATCAACTAGTCCCAAACAGATGACAAAACTAATTTTTTCTAGAGTTATTTCATAAATTTATTTTTAAATGTTCGATTGATGAGTTTTCATTAGATTCGCGTCTATCAGATACATTCCCATCACAAATCGATTTTTTCGTAGCTAATACCTCCGTGATCCGAAATGATTAATTGAAAACAACTAAAACCAGCATCTAGATCAAAACGATTAAAATTAACCGCATTAAAAAATTTAAGGCGTGTCCAACCTAATTATTTGAAACTAGGCGCTCTTTTAATTGCTTATAAATAAATCATAATTACTTGTAATTAATGTTTTAATTTTCTTTAAATTAAAAATCGAAATCGGCGGCTGAGCAATATTTTCGGCGACGATCAATTTGAAATTGGCTGGAAATGGAAATAGAAATGAATTCGAGTCGTCTGGCCATATATAAAAGCTATAACGGCGGCAGCTATCGGCGCTAATCATGTCTAGGGTTACCCCACAAGTGAAAGTATTTAGAATAGAGACTATTCCAACATTGAATTTGAAAACTACCCTTGGTAATTTTCTACACTTACAATGAACTTAGTGAATCTTAACAAATATTTCCATAAAATGGCTTGATATAAACGATTATTAAATATGATATGATGATTGTAATTTTTACCCAATATTGTTTATAACTTTATTTTAAATGATGATGTTATTTGTCGTTACGTCCAAAGGTCGTGACATCACAACTTTGTCTCAATAAATGATTTAACATTTGGCATGAAATATTGAAAATGGATCCTCTTTGGGTGATTGTTTCAATCACCTGCTTTCAAGTTTTGACCACAGGATTCATCTACATGTATGAAAAGGCAGCGGCTTATCAACTATTAGGGTAAAGTTAAGTTATTTCGTAAAAGCGCATATTATTCAACAATTTCCTTGGAATAGAGCGAAAGATGATACATATCGGTATTATGCCGGAGAAATAAGTTGGTGGGAGATCAGAGATACCGATGCCATCACCTGGAAAAGAATTGAGGAATGCAATAGGGCTGTGGCAACAAAAAATCTACCTTTTATCAATTCTATCTTGTGTTTGATTCAATCTTGGAAGCTGAAAATGAAAATTGATGCCATCAATCTGATCAAAGACACCGCCGCTTTTATTGCAGCTCACATTGGTTAGTGTTGTTTTGTTTATTCCACGTAAACTTTATCATCTTTTCAGCGCAGCTGAGTGGTTTTAAGTGGCCAGAAAGAGCGCTTTATAAATTCACTATTATTATCACTTTTCTCGCCAGAATTCTGCTTCCTTCTGATGTGTCTCTCCGCTGCTGCATGTCTTGTCAGACTGTCATGTAAGTTATTTTATCATGCATAATTTTTTTTAAATAAAATAAAATTTAGAATAAAAGAGCCAAAAATTTGTGATCAGTCCTAAGATGGAAAAAGGGAGAGCAGGGTTTTGACGACGCTTGTTCCTATAAATCACCGCATGTTTTCAGGCCCAAACATTATGATGAAACGATTTGTTCTGAAAAGGTAATTTATAGTTTTGGATCGCAGTTAAGGATTGGTTTAGTGAAACAGAAAAAAATTTGTTATTATCATATCTCTTTCTACAAAGGTTCGTGAAAATATGGGTGACATTTTGGAAGACTGGGGCAAGTTAAGAAATGTCTCGAACGCAAAACGACCGAGTATCAAGGATATCGGGAAACCTTCGACCCAAAGTGATTCTTTGGACAACTGAGGTTGAATCCAAATTAAAGGGAATTATAACGAACTGGTTTACATTAAAACCCCATTTGAAAGAGAACATGCTGCAAGAAATGAAATCAAGTAATATGGATTTTCAAACAACTTCTGCATCAATTTTACTCAAATCATTTTTTCCTTCATTGTACCGATTCATCACAGTTTTAATAAACTTGATTAAACATCGACTATTGTAAAATTGCATTTATTCAGTTAATCATTTATGCTTAAGAAAATGATGGTGGATGCTTCGAAAAGACTACTGTCAGTGAAGGCGCGCAGTTTTGCGTTCACATCGGTGTAATTTCTAATTATGATGCGTTTGCAATAGCCAAGGCTAAAATTAGTCAAGATGGCGGGATGAATTCTAAAAATGATAGTGATTTTTTTATTTCTGATTCCATAACTCAAGTGTCAAGGAACATATGATATTAAGAAGGTAAGCCCAACCATCGTGTTACGTAAAAAATTAATACAGCCGCTAATGGAAGTTTTGGATTGAGATACTTCAGCCATGCATAGAAATTGGTAAAAGTTGATCCATAGATTTCTTTGCTGTTAGATCAGTGGCCCACCTAGAAAACGGGGAGCTTTTCATGGAGCTACAATCAAAGATCTAAGCTTAGATTGTGGCTATTGAAAATTTAATTGCTAAAAACATATATTAAAATTTAAAAAGTTTATTTTAGTATTCTAAATTCTAGGTATTATAAATTTCAGATTTTTTTATGATCTTACCTCCAAAAAAAATTCACCCCACTCCGCATGCCTGTCGGGACGAATAGCCCCCTCTCTTGGTACGCTAATGACTACCTTTCTCCAGGCACAAAAATAATTTATTCATTCAATATCAATAAACAAATGTTGCATGGGTATGTTTCTGTTTGTGATGCATTTGAAATAATAGTGATAATGTTGATCGCGATGATGACGGTGACGGTGACGACGATGACCATGACTTAGAAGGCGGCGACTAGGCTCTGCAATTTTCTGATGAAAACTCCGCAGCTTCTGGCACGAAGCCAGAATCCTAGACACAGTTTTAAAATTGGTCGAAACAGATGGAGCACTGAATCTGAATTTTCAGTCAAACCGAGACAAAACAGTCTACGGCAGATAAAAGAGACGTGATCGATGTCTCTCAGGACCCACAAAGATGCTTCTTTAATTCGAATAGATGATTAGGATTAACCTAAAAAAAACTCCCAAGACATTAGAGTCAATATAGCACCCCATCACCTCGACATATCTAAAGCTAATATAATACTGTCAACCTAATAAGAGTAAATATGAATGGGAAATTCAAATGTTTTAGTAAAGAAGTTTTTACGACTGCCTATAAAATGAATACCAAGCAGAGTATCAATATCGAGAACAAATCTCAATTCCTGTGTTAGGAGCGGTTCTTTCGTAAATACCAGGAATGGCGTTCCTTCCGAGCTGTCACAAATGCGGGCTTCGTTTCAGTTTTAAAGGTAATGACATCGAGAATTTTTTATCTTTTCAAAGCGAAATTACGACATTTTATGCACACTTTGAGACAACGTTAACCAATTATTAATGGAATATCTACTAGGGAAAACGAAGAGTGAAGGTCAAACCCCACTTCTCCTTTTGTGTGGGCATGTGTTTTGTTACTCTTGTTTGCAGGAGGATTTGAACCATTCTTCCAGATCCATAATTTGCTTTAAATGTCAGGTACAAATATAAAAACAATGATTCTTTAGATTTTTTTATTATTTATGCGTGCTCATGTTGATTTAGGAAAAAACAATTTTGGAAGAACCTGGTTCATTGAAGTACTTGGAACAAGACGTATTTTGCATGGGATTATGTCTTTATTATCAGAACACAAGAGTTTCAGACATAATGTTAGAATGTAGTTCTTACTTGCACATATTTCATAACCTTGATAGCACCTGGTTTTCTTGGTTAAGTTTGTTTGTTTAGTTTGATTTATCAAGCCCTTGGTAGAATTTCACATGTAGAATACACATACAATATAGAAAGAGTACACACATATCAGTTAAGGTCAACATCTGGGGGATGGTGGGAGGCCACTGATGACAATAGACTTAGAATGAAAGGGAAAGTTTTGGCTCTTTTGGCATATAAGAATAGAATTTTATAGATGAGATTTAAATACTGGTTTCAGTTTATTTTTATGGCAGAGAATGTGGAAAATGTCTTTGTACTTCATTGATTTAATACTGCATACTTGATTTGGCAACAATTTATGTGAGGCAACAGTTTATTAACTTTCACAACTCCAAACATGGAGGTGTAAGCTCGGTTGCACACTAGGTGATATCTGTTTGTTATCTTAGGAAGAAAGACATCTGAAAACCATCTGAATCAACTTAAGCAACTTACATGAATTTTTATAGATTGAATGTGTTTAATCTTGATGATACTTTCCAGAAATAGCAAGACATGGAAGTTTTGCCGAAAAATTTCAAAACCATTGTCACCAACTCCAACAATAAAAGGCAATTGTATTGATAAATTGTTTATAACCACAGATCTTATGTGTTTTGGGGATATTAGAAAATTGAGAATTAATAAATTATTGTTTTATGCAATTATGATTATTGTTATTATGATTACAGATGTATGCATATATTGATTAAAACTTAGTTTAACAACTTAAACTTTATATTTTATTTAGAAAATTTAATTAATTGTTACATGCTTGCCTCTTTAAACACGTCTCTTTTGGGAACAGAAAGTTGCACAGAATGCAATGAAAAGGAAGCTGAGTGCCTATGTGACAGATGTGATGCCTTAATGTGCAACCCGTGCTTCACTAAGGTTGTTATTTGTCCTTTTTACATTCCTAATAATAATAATAATGTGTAACATGCACAACAACTTACTAATAATAATAATCTAAATCGTCAACAACATATTGTTGCATTTATGGCATTGATAAAAAAGTTCTGAAGATCAATATTCCTACAAAGTTTTGATGGCTGAAGCAGATCAGAACACAGCCATAACTAAGATATACATCTACGATTCTTGCATGAAAATTAGAGAATTTTTTCTCTTCGTCTTGCTTTCTGTCTTGCGGACATTCACCACCAAAATATTTATCTTAAACTTCAATGGTATATGCAGGTGCACTCCACCTCCAATGTCTTGAAGAGACATCAAGCTGTTTGCATATCAGACTTTCTCCACAAGTATGATATTCATTCTTGTAGCTGGAATACATGATACCAAAATGTTTCTGCATTTTCTCAAAAATGAATTTCAATTTTCTTTTGATTTTGTTAGGTCCCACAAACGTTTCATAAACAATATACTAAAGAAATGTGATGTGCATGATAAGCCTTGTGCTTTTTTTTGTAATGATGATGATCGGTGTTTGTGCTCTGATTGTTTAATAACTCATAAGAGACACAGTATTTTGGCAGCTAAAGATAAGGTCAGTCATGAACAGAAGTTGTTTCAGTTTTTTAAAATTTTATTTATATAATAATAACCCTAATCTTCATTGTTTTGTTGTTAGCCATCACGATATAATTTCTCACTTTCAACTATTCTACCTTACTGTTTTTTACTTTTTGAATGCAATTTTAGAAAGTGCAGCAGTTGGAATTTGTTACAAATTTGGAAAAAACATCTACCACAAACTTAGCTCATGCCAAAAACCTAAAGAGGGTAATCCCCCCAACCCAGTTTTTTGTTTCAATTTAATTGTTTAAATAACACTTGCTTTTTTACGAACGAATGTCTTAAATTCTTATTTAGAAATTAGATGCATTTTTACAAAACTTGGGACTAGAAAGAGAAGAGACTCTTATGGACATTCAAAGAAGATTTCATTTCTTCCATTGTCTTCTGCAGTGCAGGTAAACCATTTGTTGAGTTTTTATACTTAAAAATTTGTTTTGTTAAAATAGTTTGAATTATTATATTACTCGTTCTTGTTCCACTCTCTATTGTTTCGCTTCTTCTTTCTGTAAATAAAGATGGTCTGTTGCAGTTTGTTGGACTTTGAATTCGATATATTCGAGGTTTATTTCAACACCATTAGATGACATTAAAAATGTGAAACAACAACAATGGACATTGTTTTGGATTTTATTCAGGGAGAAGATTTTGAAAGATAAAATAAATTCTACTTTCTTGGAAGCAGCTAATGTTTTGGCTGAAAAGGTTTGACAAAAATAGTAGTACATATTTGTATCAATAACAGCAATAATTATTATCATGTATTGCTTTTGGATGTTTTACCAATTGATCAATTTCTCTTATATACTTCTTATTTTATTATTATTTTTTAATCCAAGCTTTCTAATCCCAAATCTTTACTGAGTTTCTATTTTGAATGATTTGCCACTTTTGGCAAAACCCAGCATGATTTATTGAGTCGAGTATTTTGTTAATAATTTAATTATTCCAATGAAGATTCAATATCTGTTGGAGTCCATACAAGATGCTGAATACAATTTGATAGGTAAATGAATTTCCATACCATGAGATTTCAGATTTTACTACATTGCTTATTAAGGATTGTGTAATTCTTAATCAAAATGGCACCCAAGAATTGAGAAATCTCAGGTGCTTGTGTTATGATAAAGGCAATGTTTTATCAGATATTCGGGAAGCTGTCAACAACTACAGCCCAGAAGACTTGAACTTCGAGAAAATTTCGGAAGTTCTATACAAAATTACCAGCACATTAACTTCCGATAATTGCTTTGGAGATGATCTGAGCATGAGGTTAATATAAATATTTAATTGATAAATTAATGATTATCCACATATGAATTAATAGCTTTTATTAATCATTTTATTAATTTTAGAATTTTACCAATTTTTTTCATTTTTTTACTTTGAATTTGAGAGCCTTCTTTTGTCTTAGCTCTCTGCTGATAGAAGAACAAAATTTGGTGAATGCAATTTCAGTGCTCGATTTTTGCTGCAATGGGTTTCTTTCTGAGTCAAAAAATACTGAGTTTAAGAAATCAGAACCAAAGATTTCAGATGTAGATGAAACTTTAAACAGTGCAACAAAAGCACTTGAATCTAAAGGTAGCCAGTCTTTACATTTGTGATTGTTGATTTGAATGCCTTTTCTATGAACTTGTATTTCTCATTGTAATCTTTCAGTTAGTCCTGACATTGATGAATTTCCAGTGGAAAACAAGGACAAATTTCAGAGCATTCCATGTTCTTGGATTTTTATTATATTCTTAACTTACATCTAATACATGATGATTGATGAATATTTTATTGACAGCATGTCAAAGAAAGAAGTATGTTTATGTCACTCATATCACAAGTCCTGGTGATTTTTATGTTAGATCAGTTTATGAAAGCAAGAGATTGAATACATTAACTAGAGAGTTTACCAGTTATTGCAACTCTTGTCTTGTTGGCAGTGATCCAAATTCCTATCCCTTGATGCCCAATAAAGGTTTATGATTTAACTAATTATTTTATTTAATTATAGATTATAGAATTAATATTTTGTTAATCATTTCAAGGAGACATTGTCTTTGGGAAATTTGGAGAGGATAATCTTTGGTATCGAGCCAGAATTGTTGATGTGGATACCTCTGCAGATGCTGTTGGCTTGTTCTATTTTGATTATGGCAATTTGGAGACAGTTTCATTTGATAGGTAGACGTCCGAATACCTTAGAAGTAGAAGAAGCTATTAGAAATCTTTAATTTCTAATTTCAATTAAATCTTTAATATCGATATGTTTTTGTGACAAACATTACATTATTACAGAAAAACAAAATGACAAAACCAGTTTTACTATATATTAAAAATTTTCCACAGGATATGTGCAATGCCATATAAGTATCAAAAGATGCCTGCATTTGCCATGCATTGTTCTTTAGCTGGTGTTGAACCCGTTCACGGCGAATGGCATTCAGAAGACATTCGGGCATTTTCAAGGCTGAGCGAAAACAGGCCGATGCTGCTCTCGGTAAACCGTCTTCTTGTAGGCAGCTCTACAAGTCATTTCCTGTCTAATCATTCTTAATTATAGGTCCTGGAGGAGGCGCAAGATTCACCTTCTTTGGTGGATCTGAGTGATTCTGAAATGCCATCTCTTCGAAAGTACCTCGTGTTTCTAGGTCGTGCCACTTTTGCTAAATCCCTTGAAGAACCTCCAAAACAGGCATCCAATAAGTGTAAGATTTTGTTAAGCTAAAACCTTTGGTTTTTTTGCTTACCAAGGATTTTTATCGATTGTTTAACCGTGGTAGCTCGTCTGACGTCCCCGTATCCGTCGCCAGTCGTGCCAGAGGAAAATGTTCTTTTTAATGCTGCAATCACTTTTGTCTGCTCTCCTGGAAAATTTTTCATTGAGGTGGTAATTTGAACAAATTTCTCATTATTACTCTTCTCTAGATCATTACAAATCTGGTCAGTAATATGAAGTACTTTTATTCCTTAGATTCCTTGGAATAAAATGGATGGAGAGTTACCTAGAGGCTTGACCTTTTCTGATACTGGTGGGGTCAACCAACAAAATTCCTTCATCAATCCCTCCATAGGTGGGGTTTGACACTTGATGCGATTTATGCCTTTTGGACATGCTCTTTATTTTAAGGTGATGCCTGTCTTGCCAAATACTCTGAGGATGGATTATGGTACAGAGGAGAGGTACTGGAAGTAATTAGCCCTGGTCAAGTTATGGTGAAATATGTGGACTTTGGCAATAATGAAACTGTGCCTATATGTAATATCAAAAAGATCAGTGATGATTTGATCAATTTGCCAGCTAAAGTGGGTTTTTTTTTAAATTTATTAGATTAATGTCTCTCAAATACCTTTAATGCCAATATAAATTAACAAATATTATTATTATATAAATATTATTATATTTGAGGCATTGGAATGTTGTTTAGCTGATGTGGTTCCTAAGAACGAAGATAATCACTGGAACAATGAGGTTTGATTCTGCCTTACTGAAGATCTCAATTAAATTAAGATTTCAATTTAACATGTTAACCTTTTTTAAACTGTTATTTTCCCATCATTTATTATGATTTCTAAATCTCTCTAGACAGTATGTTTCCTCAAGAAACTGATTGATAAAATGATTGAGGTCATAATAAAAGGTAGGCATCAAATAATGTCGCAGTTTTTGATGTCTTTGAACTACAAACCTATTTAAATATTTAGAAGTTTTGGAGGAAGGGGTATTGTCTGTGTACATGAAAGCAGATTGTGCTGGCAACATCGTAGTTAATGCTGCTCTTGTCAATCTTGGCTGGGCTGAATTTAACTTGCATGGGTAAGCACAATTTGATATTAAATAATTGATTGAATTTCTAATCTTATTTCACCCAAATCATCATAAATAGATTTTATGGACTTCACAATCGAGGCGAAGAATTTGAGACTGAAAAAGTAATACGTTATTGTTACCACTCGTTTTTCTCAATCCAAACAATTTTAAAGCAAATGTTTGCAATTAAAATAGATGCATAAATCTTATGAATATTCAGTACCAGTAATTTTAGCATAAACTGTCATATTGTCATATTTGAATAAAGAAATGCACATTCAAAAAGGGATGCTTTTCTTCTCTTTTGCTGAACTATTAAAGGTTTTATAAAAGTTTTCTTTGATTAATTGCTTTAACAGTTGCCAGGCCTTTTTAAAATTCCATGTGGTAAGAAAGTCAATGTGGAAATCATAACAGTTACATCACCGTCAGAGTTTTATGCTCAAATGCCTCTTCAAAAAATCATGTTTCAAAAGTTTGGTCAAATTATTGTAGACATTTGTTGGTGAATTTAGTTTTCTGGAGGGTCTAATATAATAACAGTTACATGTTTTCAGGTTGTGTGATGACATACAGAAATATGTTGCTGGCAGTCATCAATCTGCAAGTTCCTCTTCATCATCATCATCTTCTGTTCTTGAGGGAGACCCTGACAAATTAGATCAAAATTGGTGCTGTGGTGATCATTGTCTCATCTGGAATCCTGAATATTTAGTTTGGAGTAGAGCATCAATTATGACTTTAAACTTTTTGGACAACTCTGCTAGAGTTGGTTGTTATTGTTATCGCTTTTGCTTAACTTGCATTTCAAGAAGTTAAGTTTTTCAGGTCTGCTGTTATGATTATGGGTCAAAGCTGAAATCATCCATCTTTAAGCTTAAGATGCTCCCAGAATGCTTTAAGGGGCCATCTTTCTGCATGTGCTGTCGTCTTTCTGGCGTCGTCCCATCCGGGGATTCTCATAAATGGTCGGAAACATCCCTGGAGGCATTTTCTGCACTAATTGAAGAACAGAATTATACCTTTCAGGCCATTATTAAGGTGACCTTTATGAAGTGTAAATGAACTGTAATATAGTTTCATAATGGATAATATTTTTTAACAATATTTTGTTTAGAATTGCTAATGAATATTTTATTTGATATTTAGGAAATTTATGGTAACGGTGAATCAGTAGATGCTGACTTGTTTTTTGGCCATGATTATGGTGATGATATCAATGATAACAATGACGATTTGCAACAAAGAACATGTACTGCTTCTCAGTATCTCAGAGACAAGGGTCTAGCTTTGCCAGAGAGAATGAAGTATTTTGCTTTATAAATAAATCATTTAAAATTAATTAATTACTTAATTAACAATGGCCCATCTTTTACAACAATTTATTAGAAAGAACAAAGTAAAAGAATTTGACAAAGCAGATGAGGTTATTGGCGATTATCCACGACATGCTCCTCTCGACTCCGAAATGCATTTGTGTTTCACTCACTTGTCTGACGAGGGGATCATCTACGGCCAAGAGTGGACGACAGGTTGTTCGAAGTTGATTGCCATTCACACTCAAAGCTATCTTTATGTGACATACTTTTTGTCAGATGTCACCATCAATACTAAGACATTGCTCACGGTGAATCAACGGTTTCGGCATTCTCTGCCTTTGTCTTCTAAGCTCTGGAAAGAAGGAGAGCTGATTTCATGCAGGTTCCATGGGGATGGATTCTTCTATAGAGCCAAAATCCTCAAAATCGAGCAAACGAGCCAAACTGCCGAGGTACGTTAAATGCTAAAAAGTGCCAGGGAAAGAGAATCGATCAAAACCTTTGATGATTTCAGGTTGTCTTTGTTGACTTTGGCAATGTGGAGGTCGTGGACTTCAGTGAATTACGTCCTCCCATGTTTCTGGATGCCCCAATTTCTTGTCATGCTTGCCAGCTGAAGGGAGTTGAATGGGTTTGTGTTTCATTACTTTTCTCTGTGAAGGAAAGAAAGTAATTTTCTATTTTGGATGGGTATTTGAATTTCTAGATAAAATTGAAAGGGAAGATTCCACTTTCTTCCAAAAAATATGCTGAGGAGGCAATGCAAAAGAGTCTGATCTTTAAGATTTTTCTTTCTGTGAGTTTTTCATATTTACTGGTTATGTTTAGAAGATCAATTGTTTTTGCTTATGACTTGAACACTTTTTGTTTCAGTTTAATAAATTTGTTTTAATATTGTTGTATTCTGTCTTATTAGGAATATTTGGAAGAATCCAAGAAAATTGTTGGTGACATATTTCTTCAAGATGAAATATCATTAAAAGATCTTTTGCTAGAAGCAGGAATTGTAAAAGAATATTTGGATCAGAAGATGGAAAATTCATTCACCAGTGCTTCAGTAAGAATTTGTTTTAACTATGCTCAGATTGGCACATAGGCTTATAGTTTATCATTTAAAATTTATATATTCCTAACATTTATTCTAAATTTACTGACTCAACTCTCTGTATACAAAATGCCAAGAAGTAGTCTTCGGATATTTTAAAATTAGAAAGCAGTGGATGTTGTGTGGTACACACCTTTATTAAAACCTGTATGACCACACCTTTATTAAAACCTGTATGACCACACCTTTATTAAGTGAGATGTGATGATGAATGATAATGAGGCCTTTGATGCACAATCCTATACTTCCATTTGTCTTAATTCCTAAAGTGACTCCACAGTTATTGCCATTGATGTACTGTCGATTATAAATTGTAATATTCGGATATCCGTCTTGATCAAAACAAGTGCCAATTTAATAAATAATCAATGATCGGAATCCTCCGAAAGGAGTCTCCGAACATAACTTCTGATTAAAATGGCATTTTGCATTCCTCAAAGTCCTCAATTAAAAATGTTGTTGCTCTGAGTGTTACCCTTGTTTGAGATGGACCAAGAAATAGCATTTGATTAGTATGTTTCTTTTAATATTTGTTGGGATAGTCACATGATTGAGAGTTAAGTTACCTTCTTTTTTTATCGTTTAGGCAAGTATTAATAATTTCTGATGGCTTTATATTTGTTTGGATAAAACTGGTGCATATAATTTTATTGCTAGCATCATTTTCCATTGTATATTGAAGGAAAAAGACCCTAATTAGAGATGGCGTGACAAACCCGTGATAAAATAATTAGGTACGTTCCAGAGCTAAATGTCTAGGTCGTCGGTAGCAAAATTAAGCATTTTAGGTTGATCACGTCTTGTGCTACTCGTGAAGAATAAGTTGTTGACTTTTAAACAACCTTCACAATATTTTATTTTAACATCAGGAATCAATATCAGACTACGACAGTGACGTAATACTTGTCACGGAAGAGTTTAACCACGGCATTCAAAATCCCACCGGAGACATAGACAAAAACACGTCCAATAATTGTTTTGTTTCGTCACCACTACTTGAAAGTCATGACACATCATCCAACTTTTACCCTCAGCTGGAAGTTAACCTTCCACTTCAAAGTTCTCATTTCTGCACTTCTCAGAAATTGTTTATTAAGAATAAAGAATCATTGAATTCTGAAATATCTTTAAAGGGCTGCAGTTCTTTGCAATCTGTGGAGTTTAATGTAAACCATGTTTTTTTTTTATATATTTTTCTTGCTTAATTTTAAAAATTAATTATTATTTTAATAAATGTTTATCATTTAAGAATTCTTTTGCCTCTAATGCCCTTTTACCAAAAATTGGTTGGACAATATGGGGCAATGTGATGACTATAAATTCTCCAGATGAGGTTCTTTGTTCATCCTTTTTTATAATAGTTTATTATTCTACAGCTTTTTTTTTTGAAACTTTGTTTTCTTTGATGTTGAACTCCTGCATTTTGAAGGTTTTTGTTCATATGTCTTCCTCCAAGGATGATGTTGAATTTTCAAATAAGTGTAAGGAAAGACTACAATTGCTGTCAGAGATGTCTGGATATTATCAAAGTAACTGGGAGGAATGTGAAGTCATTGACTCACAATGCTTGGCAAAAGGTTTGATGACTCCAGCATGTGTTTTGTATATTGTTTCCATTTGAAGGTTATGTCTTTTGTTGACAAAATAACAAGAACTTTTTGGTATAAAGGTATTTGATTTTTTTTATTTATTATATTTTGAAAATATCAGGCTTGTCATGTCTGGCAAAGAGTTCTGTTGATGACAAGTGGCACAGAGCTGAAATACTTGACTTTGTTCTTGGAGATAACACTTTCGTAGCTGAAGTTATCTTTGTGGACTGTGGATATACTGGCAAAATTTCTAAGTTGGACAAGTGTGTCACTTTAACAATACTATAATATGAAGTGCTGTAATAGGACGAATGAAGAATTGAACATAATAATAAAAATGTTGAATTCAGGATTAGAACCCTACCAAAGGATCACCTACAGCTTCCTGTAATGGCTGTTAAGTGCCATTTTGGTGGCAAGTTAGATGACAAGAATAATGATTTGACCATGCTTTTGGGAAAGAATATTGAGTTTGTTGTGGAGGTGATTACATTGTTATTTAGTGATTGATTTGTTGGATGATTGATCGATATTATTTAATTAAAGTGTTTTAACCTAATACATTTTGTGCATCCAGGAGATACGTGATAAGAAAGTTGTTGAAATTTCTGTTGGTGATTGGAACGTCGTTACCTCCCACACCTTAGATGAATAGTCTAACACCGTCTACAGGAACTCTAGAAATACATAATAAAGTCTCATTTCTTCTCATATTGTTTTGGTTGTGTGTGCAGCTTATGCTGAGTATTATCTCGATAAGGTCGTCGGTCAAACGCCGACTTGTGCATTCTGCCTGTGTCGAATTGGACTACCGTACGCATGCGCCTTTCGAGCGGGATAAACTTGTGAGAGCACTTGTAATTAGGATCGGGCTGAGTACACTTCAGGCTTTAAATCGCGTCTGCTCGGCGCGATTTTGTCTCCGGATAGGATCTCGATAGTCATAAAGGTGTTCTTGTCAAGGACTACTGAATCGGGTGAAATGTCGGAGGTTAACGGACGTGGAAGGCCAGTGGTAGAACTTTTCGTCAAGGTTAGTTCTTCGTAATCTTATGGCTCGCTTTCGAATGTGCTGGGGATGGAATGGGTTTGACAGATGGAACCGTTTCTGATGGTAACTGGGGAAAAGTATTGTCATCCGCTTTAAGCTTATAGAGGCCTGAGTCGGCGGGAGCGGGAGAAGCCGAGGGACTCGTCTTTAGTGGACTTGGGGAGAAAGACCATTTTCGATGCGTATGCTCGCATTGGATCTCCATAGTCTCATTGAAACAAAGCAGATTTCGTGACGCATGAAGCGATTAGATTGCGTTAACGCAATGGACCAAATTTCAATGAAGTAATTCGCCGAGGCGATGGTAGCGATGCTGAATTGCACGAGCAACGTATTTCTTCCAAAGTACTCGGGAAATCGATTATTAACTGCCAAATGAAACATCAGCGGCTTCTTTGGCATGACCAAGTCTAATGACTAAATGCTTCAATTTGAAACCCGTAACACTTTCTTTTACCGTCTCTATCGGTCTTCTTTGACGTTAACTGCTCTAGACCACTTCCAAAATCTTATAATTCATCCCCCCCCCTCTTTTTTTTTACCTAGAATTCACTTTATTCGATTGAAACAAAAAATAGCTTGTGATTAATAGCAACAAAGATGTCTAAATCAACATCAATTGACAATAATTAGTCAAATAATATCGATGTTAACTAACAACAATTCATTCATTTTCGAGTTAATATGGGGTTTTCGGAAAATTTGAAAATAGTTCTAATCAAAGCAATAGGATGATGAAAGTTGTCCCCAAGGACTGACGATTTAACAATTGTATAATTTGATTTATTTCGTCTGCAGGCTGCTTTAGATAAAATGAGATCTGGTGGATGTCCTATCTGTCACAGATATTTCATGATTTTTTACATACTCAGAGAGAAAGGTCTTATTGATCTCATTGTGACCACTTTCCTCCCGGAAAATCCTCCGAAAGAAATTTTAGAATTCAGCAATGGCAAACATTATCCTCTTGTCAAGGTTGTGATTTAAATTTATGTTCCTTTTATGAATAGTTATGGTTAGAAAATTGGTCAATTGTCATTGATTTCTTGTTTCTGGAAGTATTGAAGACAAGCAGACTTTATTTTCAACAGGTTGCCTCGGGAGTGGATCGTTATAACAAAAGTTTGGCTGGTGTTGAATGCGACACTGTTGATGAGATAGAAACTCTGATTGATAGGTTCGACTGTGAAGAGTTGAGATCAACCAAAGAATCTAGACTAGAAGCCACTGCTGAACAAGTGTTCGATTCCCTGTATACAGTCAGTCTCCTCTCGAGTCAATATTTGCACTTTGAACCTATTTCAGTCACTGCATTTCGATGAATGCACAACTTATGCATTTATTTCAGAGATTCAATCAATTTTTGAGATCAGAAAGGGATGAAACCATGTTATTACTGAAAGCTTTGGAAAAGGTTGACAGCTACCTGAGTGAAAGTGGTGCCAAGTATCTCATTGGAGATACCCTCCACAAAGCTGATTGCTATTTGCTGCCCACTCTGCAGCACATCAGAGTAGCCGGGAAGGTAGTGGTTGTGAATGATCATTTCCATAGGGTAGACATTTAAATTAATATATTTTCCGGACTTTTTTTCTTACATATAGGGCTCAAAATCGAGAGTTTAGGTTATGTTTGGGTTTGTTCGAATCATATTTTGGATTTTAATTATTGGGTTGCTGAAAGTACATTATTTTAAATTGGTTTTCTTAATTTTTTTTTTGTCTTAACGAAATTTTCTAGGTTTAATTAGGGTTCTGAATTTAATTTTGGTTTATACCATTATATTCTCATGCAGCTTCGTTTAGTATCAAGTGACGGTAAATAATTCTGTGGATTTAGTTACCGTTTAATGAATACTAATTCAAGCTTCACTTGAATATATTTTGGACACGATCCGGTTTAATATTCATCCTTAATTTATCGATATGTAACATTGGTCGATCAACTAAAATTGTACTTAAACGCTCCGAACGGGGAAGCGCGCAGTAAATTTAATCATCTTGTAGTTAATCATCAAACGTTTTTGCTGACTTGTAGGCTTACAGGAACTTCGAGATTCCCACTGATCTCGAATCTATTTGGACATACCTTAAAAATGCCTACAACGCGGATGCTTTTGTTGAATCCTGCCCGGCGGACCGTGAAATCGTCTCACATTACATCAACAAAGTATTGTCGCTTAACTTTGTATCTTTAACTGCTTTTGCTTTCTCCATCCATGTTCTGAGAATTAAATTAACAGACTTTCAGAGATAAACTGTTAGGCAGTCCAAGTAAAATTATTATGCGGCTCCTACATGTATAGCCTCAGAAATACACTACTAAGCTTTTCTTCCACCTTGAGTAATTAGGCACGTTTAATTGCAGTAACAGCTGCACACTCTGTTAGCGTCTGCATACGAATAGTTTATCTGTACGTCTCTGCTCAATGTCCTATGACTCTTCTTAAAATGTTCCCCACAGAACTTCATAATTATCAATAGATGAGAGCCTTAAAAATTAAATAGATTTATTCTTATAGATTGCTAGCTTATCGTGATGAATCATAACATTTTTCATTTGCCGCAACGTCAAGTTATACTTTGTCGTAATTTCATACCCAATTCAGGTTTTGTCCGAGCAAAAGTTGCCTGATGGGAAAATCAGCCTGATGGGAGATGAGAGAACCTTTTCCATCCCACCGGGAGTTTCCGGCAGAAACGGCAATTAGACGTCAAATGAGTCTTTTGAATTCGGGGACGGATAACAAAAAAACTTTAAATTATGCAAGAAATTTCGATAACCACAATTTATTTACTAATCATTTGATTAGATGTATTCCTGCTTTTAAAGTGTCGCGATTTTGATCCGCAAATGAAACTTGTAAGTTGAGCTTCTAATAAAAGCTGTTTTACTATTGTCATCCATTTTGATGTTTGTCGAGCGATAACAATTGAGATTCCTGTAATTTATTTGGTACAACCCCAGGTACTTAATTCAGAACCAATTAAACAAACATCTCTCCAGCAGATTCTGATGCTTAGTGAATTGGAATGCTCATTTAGATTAGAAGCCGCTCAGAAAATTATGGGTTTTTTTATCACAAGTAAATAAAAGCAAATTTAGAGCAGATGAAAAGATTACATCAACTGGAAGTAAGAGAGGTGTAAATTGAGCTTATTTCCACCGGGAGATTAAACGTTAACGGGTTTCAAATTCCGTAACCAGACCCGAACGCAACTTTGGTTACCTTTGGTTAACACGGTCAAACTGAGAAAAGTCTAAGATCATTTCCATTATTAATGAGTTATGAATTAAAAACTTTCAAGTTTATTGGTTAAGCAAAGACACACGCAGGCCGCAGGCAAGTATCCTATTAGAAATTATTTACATATACTTACAGATACACTTTTACTCCAAAACATATTTTGTTTGCCAAGCATTTGGAACGTAATTTGGTCCTCTTCCGTTAAGACTGCTCCTCTCCTTCAAATTATATGTATTGCTTATTTAATATCAACAGATAAGTTTCCGATCATATTTAAAGTCTCTGCCGTGATGTGCCAATTTAGGCATCCCAAATAACTTAATAATGATACTTCTACGTGTAGAAACACTCCAGAACAAGCAGATAGCGAGATGACAAGCCAGAGTATCAAAGCAACTTGTCCTGGCTTTTAATCATATATTTTATGATAAATGTCTTTATTTTATTTCAGAAATTACTGGTATCGGATGCAAATTTAGAAAGAGGTAGATCATCGTGATAAGGACACAATTTACCAGTTCGGTGGAGCTCCGTGGATCGATAAACGAGAACAATACTGTACTTATTAATTGTTTAAGATTATTTAACTTGTTTAATTTGCGAAAATATTTACAATTATCTACAACGTGCGCTATCGCTTATTTCCCGACGTGACCAGCAACTTCATGAGTTCCCTTTGGTCCATCGAACGAAGTGAGGCCACTTTAACTCCGAGTGCATCTGCCACGGTATTCAGGTCGACGTCGAATTGTGCCAGGATTCCAATCAGATCGATTTCTTTGCCATTGTACGGATCTCTCAGCTTGGGGCACGACAGGTTGCAATGCGGCCATCGACACGAATCAATTTGCCTATAAACGTTGGCCTTCACCTTCTCGCACTGAGGTCTCTTATTGGGCTCCCTATTCTTCTGCTTTTTGGCAGCTTCCGAGAGTCGTCTGCGTCGTTTGGCTTTGTCGGAAAATAAATAACTTTTTTATTCTTAAAATCAATCAGCATCTTTGTCGTCGACAAGAACAGCAACATTGTCGTTGAAAATATTAATTTAATGAATAATATTATTAAATAGTATTAAAAACAAAATGCTGGAGTACTAAAAGTACCTCTTCGTTCCTTTGGTTCCATGTTTTTGTACCTAGAATTATTTAAACGGGAGGAAAACTTGACGTTCAGCTGAACAGAATTTGATTTCTTTGGTTTCGATTTCGTTTCACTTCAAAGATTAATAAATTAATAAAACAAAATCAAATAAATAACACGAATAAAGCGGGATTTCAATCACAAAATAAATATTAATTTATACTGTTAAGTCTTTAGAAACGAAACGAACTTCAAACTTCGAAAGAACCAACACGCTCCAAACTATCGTTCGACAACATCCGGCCCCGCCTCCTCGCACATCGTCACAACACCTCCACGCCAGCCGAAAAGTTTCTCAGAGCTTTTAGGCGTAACCTCTCTGAGTGTCGAGGAAGTGTAGTCTCAGAATCCGGGACTCTTGGCCGTTGGAAGTTTCTTCGTCCTTTTGGCCGACCCCTGGGTCTCCTCGGGACTGTGGTTTGCGCAGTTGTAGAAGTTGAAATGTTCCTTGAATTGGGAGTGGGACCCGGCACCATGCCCGGATCATCGTCTTCCTCTACCCCATGTCTGGGCCTCAATTGTTCGACGTGCCTTTTCAAAGTGGGTCCTTTTGGCACTGCCTGTATTAAGACATGACGAGGACCCAAGACTTGAATCACCACTGCCGGGATCCATCTAGGAATGCGATCCTTGCCTGGACCGCTGCGTTGAACGTAGCATGGCTTCCCGACGGTGAATTGGGTGTTACTCGATCTCTTTGATGTAGGCTTGTTCTGACGGTTTTGTAGTTCCTGGGCAATGTGCGGCACTGAAGGCAAAAGCGCATCTAATTTGCTTCGTAATTGTCTTCCGTTCAGAAGTTCACTAGGAGAGTAACCAGACTCCAAAGGAGTTCGACGATATTGCATGAGGAATTCCTGTAGCGCCTGGATAGTTGGAAGCCGCGATTTCTTCAGGGATTGTTTAAAAGTTTGGACTAATCTTTCCGCCTGCCCGTTTGTAGCTGGATGGTATGGGGCTCCTCTCAGGTGTAGAATACCTCTTTCCCTGAGATACTCTTGAAATTCTGAGGATGTAAATGTGGGCGCATTGTCCGTTACGAGAGTATGGGGATATCCAAAATGAGCAAAATCCTCCTCCAGTAATTCCATAGTCGTTCTGGCAGTTATGCTTGAAGTAGAATGGATGCATGGGTACTTAGAATAACTATCGACTACCACCAGCCAGTTCTTTCCCATGAAATTAACTGCGTGATCTACGTGAATTCTACTCCAAGGTCTTTCTGGTAGCATCCACGGATGATTTGAGAACTTTGGTGGGTTGTTCTGATGTTCCGCGCAAGATGTGCATTTCCTACACATCTCCTCAATGTCGGCATCAATTCCCGGCCAGTAAACAACGGTTCGTGCCAGTTGCTTCATTCTCCTCATACCGCAATGTCCAAGGTGCAATAGACCCATAACGTGTAGTCTAAGTTTCTCAGGAACTACGATTCTGTTTCCGAAGATAAGACAATCATTTTGCACTGTCAGAGCATCTTCCAACTTTTGAAAATGTCGAATTTGTGCATCTACAACTCGAGGCCATCCCTCTTTTAAGAATCGTACGACAGTTGAAATTATCCTGTCTCTGCGCGATTCCTTTGTCAAGACCTGAGAATCAGTTGGTCGGATCTGTTTACTTATGGCACTGATTGTACAAACTGTAAGGTCGTCGTCTTCATCCTCACCGGCGTCAAAATTGTCATCTTTCCCACTTGGTAACCGACTAAGTGCATCCGCGTTACCATGACTTTCGGATCGTCGGTACTCTATCGAATAATCGTACTGGTGTAGTATCAATGCCCATCGGGCTAAACGATTTGCTGCTAATAATGGGGTGAGTTTTGAAGGGCTGAAAAGCGACAACAAAGGTTTGTGATCCGTCACTAAGATAAAGTTTCGTCCGTAAAGGTATTGATGGAATTTCTGCAGCGCGTAAATAATCGAAAGTGCTTCCTTATGTATCTGACTATAATTTCTTTGTGATGTTGACAGTGTCTTTGAAATGTGCAATATTGGTCGTTCACTTCCATCCGGATATCTGTGAAACAAAACTGCACCGATTCCAACATCTGATGCATCACATGCAATTCCCAAAGGAAGAGATTTGTCAAAATGTGCAAGCTGCACCTCGTTCGCTAAGATCTCCTTCAACTTTTGAAACGACTTCTCTGCTTCCAAACTCCATCTCCAGAGTGATTCTTTTCTGGTGAGGCTCGTCAACGGTTCCGCAATCGTTGAAAGGTTTGGAATGAACTTGTGGTAAAACTGAACTGAACCCAAAAACGATCGCAATGTCGGGACATTTGTTGGTCTTGGCATGCTAGTCAAGGCGTCAACTCGTTTCCCTTTTTCTATTCCGCTTTTTGAAACAACAAGTCCAAGGTATTCAATTGAATCTTTAGCAAAAATGCATTTCTTTTTGTTA
Organism: Hirudinaria manillensis; assembly: GCA_034509925.1. Classification (NCBI taxonomy): domain Eukaryota; kingdom Metazoa; phylum Annelida; class Clitellata; order Hirudinida; family Hirudinidae; genus Hirudinaria; species Hirudinaria manillensis. The sequence continues at coordinate 5,844,939 of CM067528.1, read as the reverse complement.
CATCTGAGACCTTTGTCTCTCAATCGTTGAAGTAATAGTTTCAGGTTTTGAATATGTTCTTTGGAATTCGAACCTCCGATAAGAATATCGTCCAAATAGACTGCTACTCCTTGCAGATCGCAAGTTAGTTTGTCCATTATCTCTTGGAAATAACCCGGGGCTGAAATGATACCAAAAGGTAGTCTCGTTTGAAGAAGCACTCCTCTATTTGTTGTCAGCGCGAGCTTCTTCTGGCTCGCAGGTGCAAGTTTAATTTGGTTGAATGCGTCTGCCAAATCGATTTTACTGAAGTATCGACTTCCTCCCAGTTTTCTCATCAGATCCTCTGGAAGGGGCATAGGATACCTATGTGGTTCTAATTGTGAATTTACGGTAACAGAATAATCGCCACAGATTCTAAAATTGGCTTTCTGCTCTCCAGGTTTCAGACTCTTTCGAATCGGTACAATTGGAGTTCCGTAATCATTGAAATGAGTTGGGGTCCAAATCCCTTTCTTTATTCCTGCATCAAGAGCCTGGTTTAGATCTTCCTGAATTGCAAATGGCACTGTTCTTGCCTTGACAAAAATTGGCGATGAGTCTGGTTTGAATTTTACCTCTAACTCGAAATCTTTCAAACAACCAAGTTCTGGCTCGAAGCATTCTTTGAAATCGTGGCAAATTTTATAACACGCTTTTTCAACGGTTTTCGAATCAAGATCTTCATCAATTTTCAAAACGTGGTTGTGTAGCAAGCTTGAAACGTCGATTTTTAATTCGACTATGGCTTTCCTCCCAATGATGTTGAGCTTTGGTAACTTGGTGACATTGAATTCTAGAGCTACGTTTTTGACGTCCGATGTCGAAACTATGACTTCGCAGACTCCTATGTTCGGAATGGGATCACCTGTTGCCGAAACATATCTTGTACTGGAAAAGTTTAGCCTGGGCTTTCCCCACATTTTCCAAGTTTCGATTGCACAAAAATTGTCCCTGGCTCCACTATCTAATTCAAAAACAAATTCTGAATGTGCAATTTGTAGCACCTGAGTCAGAGGTGTGTGGCTCGGAATTGTGTGGATTGAATTTACATGCCTGTCTCTTTTGAACTTCTTTTTAAAACATGCCTTTTCAATGTGTCCAATGATTCCACAGAAATGACATTTAGCTTTAATATGTCTGCAGTCATTGGCGTGGTGTCCTTTGTTTCCACATCTTGGACAAGTTCCTTTCGGGAATGTGAATTTTGAAAATTGCTGTCTCTGTTGTTGAGGTTTTCGTATTGGCTTGGAATCTGCTTTGTCCGGTTTACTTTCTGTCTCTTTTGAAATTTTATTTACCAGTTCCCGATTGTCCTCTGGTGTGCCGTGTACTGTAGCTTTCGCAACTTTGGCAGACTCTTCAACTTCCATAGCAATTTCAATTGCTCGATTGAATGTTAGTTCATCTTCTGGAACTTTGAACAACGCTTTGAGCACAGCCTCGTTGTCAACTGAACACATGAATCTTGTTCTTAAAGCTTCATCTAGTGTGTCTTCTATACTAGGGAAGTCACATGTGGTGGCGGCATTTCGAATTTTCGCCGCGAGTTCCTGAATTGTTTCACCTGGTTGTCTTTTTAGCTCAGTCCAAAATTTGAATCTCTCTCGAATCACAAATCTCTTGGGGTTGAAGTTATGCATCATCACCGCTTGGATTTCAGCAAAGTCCAATTTATTTACTTCGCACGGCGTTGGTTTTTGAGAAGCTGTTGTTTGCAAAAGTTTGTAAATAGAAGCGGACTGGTTTGTCAGAAACACTTGCGTAATTTTCGATGCTGGAATTGAATTCGCTTCAATGAATGACTGGAAGCGGTTCATATAATCATTCCACAATTCTTTGCTAGGTTCGAAAGGAATAAAATTCGGAACGGTGTGGTGTGTAGCGTTTGTAGCTATTGAACGGACCAACAATTCCATTTGCTGTGTAAATGCTTCCAACAACTTTGCAACGTCGGCCATTTTGGAAACTAAACAAATTTTGAACTTTCTTTTGTCGACTGCGCCAGTTGTTAAGTCTTTGGAAACGAAACGAACTTCAAACTTCGAAAGAACCAACACGCTCCAAACTATCGTTCGACAACATCCCGCCCCGCCTCCTCGCACATCGTCACAACATATACGTTTTTAAAAATGGCCTTCTAGAGACCTCAAGGATTAGGGACCAACCTGCCCAACTTGTTTCTCACTTTGTTCAACTCTTGCTTCTCCCAACATTGCAGTTGACTTGGAAGATCGATGTTTCGAATTTTTATGGAACTCCAGTCACTTCAATAATTAAATATAGATATAATAATTAAATCGGAATTTCGAGTAAATTATCAACTTTTAATTCAATAAGAATTAAGACGATGGCGTAAAAACCTTCTGGTTAAGAGGACGTGTAACAGGCATCCTGGAGCAAACAAGGACCTGAAATATTTTTGATAATAATAACTATAAATGTTATTATAGCAACAAATGTTGAAACAATTACTTGATAATTTGAAATGCAGCGGTACGGTCTCGAACAATTTAATTATGTTGTAGCCTAATTATAATATCTAGTTCTGAATTCCTTTTTCTGATTTTTTTTTGCCCAGCGGCAACTAGAACTTGTAAACACCAGGTTATAGAAGTGCACTAAGATCCGTGCAAACAATGTTAGGAACAAAATAATATCATATTTGCCTCTAAGTTCAATTACGAACAACAAAACCGATTGACGTGGAAAAATATAGACGTTTATTATGTGTAAGTTGTCGCATAATTACAAATAAAAATCAAAAACTAATCAAATAATAATCGCAAAACATAACTTCCAAATGGTAACCACACGAGAAAACGTCTAAAAGCATAATAAACATCGGTCGGTAGCCATGGTGATTTATCTGAGTTTATCGGAGGATAACGATATGCGGCAACACCTCGCCGAACAATTACTGACGACTTGTTTTCCGAGAAACCGAGAATAAATCCAACCTGACGTGCGAAAGTGTATCTCTCGTTTCTATGCCAACGTCTTTGATGAAATTCCACTGTTCCGAATCCACCGGTGATCCGACATTGTTCGCGACCAGTTGGGCACCGTCGTACAAGTTCTGAACCACGAACACCTCCGCTGAAATTAATAAAATGGAAGTAGATGTTTTCCTTCACGTTTAGGGAGCTTATAGTATTGCACTCCCTCAATATTTGATGGTTAAGACTTGATCCCTCGCTGCAGCAGAGCGAGATCAAAGTTCAATCGAAAGGAGAACTTTCCTAATCATCTGGCCGAGTAGTGGACATTGATAAACAACAACAACAACAACAACTTAGGGACAAATTGGGCTTCTAGTTCAGTTTAGTTGTGGTCTTAGAAAGGTCGATTTCAAATTTATTTTTACTTGACAGAGTTGGGTAAACGTATTGACCGAAGAAGCACTTCCACGGATCCGACTTGTACCGGTCTTGGCATTTTGAAGGAACGATGGCATTCCACAAACTGATCGGAAAGGCACGAATAATTAATGGATACTTCACGGTCTGCTTTCGACTGTAGAACTCACGGCATTGCTTTCTTGATCGTTTCCAACGGCGAGCATTGCTGCAGTCCGGTGCAAATGGTTTGCTTGAACTGAGTGTTATCGATGAACCAACCCGAGTCTGAAATTCCTCTGACGACGACGGGATGTTTGGCGTTCGTTTCCGATTTTGAATTGTGAAGTCTGTTGATCAATAGAGCAACCCTGTCTATATTTAGCAGCACCCCCGTACCGCCTGCGCTGAAATTTAAAAGTTAAATTTCTATTAAACGAAAACAATACTAAATTCTAAATTCCTCAATCTCTGAAATAGCTAAAAAAATGACTTCGAACAACGTGGTTAAACGCTTTAAAAAAAATAGTTTTATCGTTCTATAAAATACTCTGATAAATATATTCTGATAAGAAAAAAGGTTAGATAATCATGACTATAATTGTGGGATTCCTTGGATAATTAAATAACAAAATAGTTTAATTAAAAGAAATATTTTAAAACGACGGTTCATCGAACATGCCTCGAACCAGCCAGGTATACGAGAGTGCTTTCCGAGTTCAACGCATCATTGCTCTGCATCTCACCCATCCTGTGGATCTTCATCAAATCTTTCACCACCTCATCCACGATGTTCGAACCCATGAAGGAAAAAGCATCTGAAAGAAGAAATAAAATCATTGTTTATAATAGAGTCGCTTAAAAGTAAACACCTGGATCATTCAACAGTTGGCTTCTTTTTAACGACTTTTCCGATAAATTATTTTATTTTAGGAAAATTACTGCTCGTTGTTTATCCAAAACAGCGCTACGAATAATTGGCGAATTGATGATGAATGAAGAAATGCAAATGAAAGCTTTCACCTCTATCGGTTGCTTTGAAGGATCCACTCCAAGAATCGCTTGAACAATACGGCACAAACCTACAATGTTAAACCACTGAGCGGAATGTTGCCACACAAAAATTAGTTACAAACTCAGTTACACGTGATTTCCATTGAAGAAAAACGAATTCTCCTGACGATTGGACGACAATATTCCAACTCCTGCGATAAAAAGATTGATCTCGGTACAATGAAGATTGAAATGGTTTCTCAAACGAGGTCAACACACCCTTCATAGCGTGAGGAAGGTTTTGTGAGGTCATGAACTGCGGAGATTGGAACCATCTTTTGAGACAACTCATTCCATCAGAGCACAACCAGCCTCCTATAAAATAAGGGAAATAAGATCTTTAAAACTCCGTTAATGACAACGGCCAAGCATACCTTCCAGAAATATGATCCATCTATTACTTCCTACAGATCTCTTCAGATAATACCTGCATTTAAAAAGTATTCCGCCACTTTCGAGCGATGTCCTAAATTCTAATGTCGAATATATTTTAAAATTGAATATTAAAAATGACGATGAATATTCATGCTGACAGTATTTTGACATCCAAATGATCCTGATTACCCTGGTGTGGATCCGTCGTTGCAGACCACCGAAGCATTCCGCACGAAGTGTTTTGTCATCTCGTCGCGTTCGATTTTTGCTTTTAAGGTGCGAAGTTTCATGCCTCTTCTGGTCGAGTTATTCTTAACAATTTTCTGCTTATTTTCCTGGTTAAACTTGATTCCATCGTTTTTTATTTTACCAGTCCTTGTTACAGAATAGGTGCTCGTCGCATTGTTGGTGGAATTGCTGTAGGCTTCTGAAGAATGTGAAAAGTAGGAGACTTGTTCGGTTTCGTCCCTCAGATTTGGGGTGAAATCTACGAAGTTGTACTGAGAAGCTGCTAATCCAAGCTGGCTCTTTGAAGTTTCGTTCGACGCATAACTCAATAAGAACATTTGACAACAAACTGCAACCGCTATTGAACGCATTGTTCCCCTTTGATCAGTGAAATGTAATCTATGCATGTCTAACGTTAACCTAACTTATTTCAAAAGCTTCTTTTTTGCTCAAATAACTATTTTAAGATAAACAGATAAATGAATTAACTTGAACAATAACGGCACAAATAAGAGCAAAATTTGACAATCTCGTGAAATGCTCACCAACTCAACGTGTTTTATAGTAAAGCCTGCACGCTCCTCGTTCATCCAACCTCCGGTGAAAAACTTAAAAGGGAACTTGGCCTCAATCGTGATTTTCTTCCGTTTATTTCGTTCAGGATAGAAATTAAACATGGCTTCTCAGGTTGAAGGTGAAATAAGATTTAAGAGATTTTTTATACGTACCGACTGGAAATTTAATAAACTGTTCGGTTAATTTTAAGACTCAACGTGTCAGACACCAAACATGATTCGGGAATCTGTTTTGTGCTTTGTATCCTTTAACCATCATTGAACCGATCCATCAGGAAAGAAATTGAACTTTTTCTCAGGCAACTGGTGCTCATTCGAGCGGCTTCATTTCTCCATGAGTTTCAGTTAACAAGTTTGAAGCCATTGATCCTTCCGCTCGGCGTCATGGCAACCTCAACCATTCTCGAAACGGAAAATGTAACGAGCTATGCGGCGATTAACGTTCATCGTGCCGCTTTGATCTCCTTTCATTGTGCCGTCCTCCTCCCCACTCCTTTCTTGTCTAGTTTAAAACAATATCAAGCGGCAAGATCAAAGTTCTTCTAGCTTTGATCCTGGCGTTTAGTTTTCATACTCGAGACAGCGGTTAATGTTTTGATAATTGTCTGTAAGGCGTTTCTTGAAAATATTTTTGTTTGAAGATAAACGCGCATTTCTAGGTTTGAAGTCATTTCTCCGATTGATGTGTCGGTAATTTGTATATTTTTATTCTTCGCCTTCTGTGTGGCTTTCGGAATCGCAAGATTTCGATTAATTTCCAGGAGCGCAACTGAACAAAAACTACAATATAAGTTGTCTGGAAATTATTCATATAAAAACTGCATCGAAATAAACCGAAATTACCTGAGAAATACGACTCGAACTGTCTTAGATAAGATTTAGACTGGAATGTTCCGTCATTCCAGCCTTGCAATCTAAGTTTGTGCAAAATAAATTGCCCACAGAGTCTAAAGAGATTTTATTTGCATCGAAGTTAGATTTAAACCTTTTTTTTAAGAAAAAAATTCATTCCTTAAATTTTGAAATAAATCAGTTGCTGTCTTTTCTCAAAAGGGGTTTTGCCGCCTGAGGTATTCCCACCGCGGAAAATATTTGGAATTATAACGTCTTTTTCTTAGCTTTCGGAACAGGGAATTCTAGTGCGTTTAAGAGTTGTTTGCTAATCAAGGATGTTCTCGTTTATGAAGGACTTATTCGAAAATTTATTTAAAAGAAAAACATTGAAAACATAATTGCAAAAAGATTAGTAATAGCTGAGTGAAGTACTGTATCTGTTTGCAATTGCAGTAGTTCCACCGTTCTTCTGCTTTGGTGACATCAGGAGCGAAAGATCCAGAAAATAATGCAAAATGATGTTCAAAAGTTGTAAAATCAAAAAAATCTATCCTGAAATTCCAAACTCAAAGTGACTTAGCAAAACTAAACTCAGGCTCAGTGCATTTCATTTCTTTCCACATAAGGAAATAAGCAAAATTTTCACTTACTACACCGTATTTGCAATCTCCGTAAATATTTGCATTGAGATACAGAAATTTTTCCGTTTTATAAATATTTATGCGGGCAGCGTGTTTGACATGCCTGGTTTTGGCACTAGCCGCCATCCAGATATTGAGGTTGGTACCGGTTCAGTAAGCCTGAACTTTTTTGAAACATTCTCAGTCGTGAGGAGGGAATTTTTTCTACGACTCTATATGAACAAATATGTACAAATAATGGATGTGGAGCGATAAGTAATCCCTATAAAGCAGGGGTGGACAAATTCCAATGTTGAATCCGACCCGGACAAATCCCCATGAGTTTATTTTTTTATCAAGTTTAATAGCTTGACAATATATCATTCTTAAAAGGCAACATACCGTCTTCATAAACACCCAGTAGCCTTGTCCACTCTGACAGTGCGGCCCATCAAGGAAAGTAATTCCACACCTATCTAGGAACCTTTGTCGGAAACAGGAATGATAGTCTAATTTAAGCAAAATTGAATTCAATCCATGGACTGATTATTGAAACTATTTCTTGTAGATATGAGATGCCAGTCGGGTTACAGAAAGGAACATTTTTTTACTTTCATTACTTTGGAGAAGTCGATTAGATCTGAGAAATGTAGGTTGTCTTGTTGATGTATTGCTGGGGAAGTTAGGTCATCTTTAAGCTGCGAGATGTGGGCATATTTGAGATCAAGGTTATTTAAGAGGGAGTGGAAAGGAAGCTAGAGGGATGTAAAAAGCCTCGGAAACTTCCATTCTTGTACTCATCGTGCGCGTCTTTGCAGAACCTTCCTCGTTCCTCTTTCACATCTTTTTTCCAGCACTGGAATTCTTCGGTCATTTCCTTAGGAGTGATTGAAGTCTATTGTCCATAAATGGGCAGTAAGGTTGTTTAGGTCCTAATGCTTCGGGTCCAGAAGTGATGTCAATTGGAGTTTTGTCAGTATATATTATACGTCTATTTAAGTAAATAAGTTTATTAATATAAACAATTGTTTAAGATTATATCTCCGACTTGCGGATTAGTCTTGCGGGGTCATTAACTCCAAATAATTGAAATTCAATAATATCAATAAGATATTCGAGAGCTTAAAATGCAGGGAATAGTTGGAATTCAAGGTCAAAGCGTATGACCTTTATTTGATTAGGTATTTAAATTAAATAAATTCTTAATGCCTATTTTGTTGTTTATGACATGCATATCGTATTGGAAGCTAAATTTTAATAATTTGTTCAATTGTTACAAATATATCGGTGATCTTTTTAACGTTTTTGTTCTTACTTTATAAGATTATATTTTATATTTAGCGTTTGCCATCGCGGTTTAAATTTGTTGGGAATCACTTTTGATGCAAAATATTGACACGAGATTTTTATTTTATTTTCAGAAAAAATCTGTTGCCTCGCCGAATGTTTTAAGCACTTTTCTTGTGCTTGGACAATGACAAAACTATGATGCATCCAATAAAGAAGAGAAATTTTAAAATGTAAAAGTGATAAAAATGGTAGGCGAAGCAAAACATTATTTTCATTATAAATAAAATACCATTAATAAAATATGTGAATAGGATAATAATAAAATTAATAATAGGAAGAAATTAAATTTTGAAAATAGTGCCCTGAACTTCTCCAGCGCCTTTTTCCTGATATATACATTAGATAAAGACAAGTCACAATAACAGCCCCTCATTTGTCTTTAAATATATCTATATGATGACCTTTTTTGATTTTCATACCAAACTTTAAGGGAGGCAACGGTCCCACCAAATTTTAAGTTTTAGCTAAAAGGCACTGTGTCTGGAGGAAATATTACCTCAGAATTTCGTAGCTAAACATTCTTTGACATATTTTCTGATACGTGTCCAATGAGTCGATGATTTATGATATAATCGGGCAATTTATACGGCAACTTGTGGGAGAATCACAACGAAAATACGTTATGGAGAAATTTTCTTTGTTCTGGCACAAAGCGCGGATCGGTTCCAATATAGTAGCTGAAGTATTCGCTTCGTGACTGCCTGCGTACAGCTGACAAACGTAATACATGACTAGTAGTTCGATGTTCTAATTATAAAACGTTAGAGTTATTTATGGATCAGTGAATATTTTTAGTGAAAATTGCGATATCGAAAGATTTTAAAGTTCATCGCTTAGCATGTTTGTAAATAACTTGTGTAGGCTACTAGTTTTCGCAATTTCGTATAATATCAGAATGAATACGGTTGCTTGCACCTTCTAAATTTATTAAACTGACGGAATCTGAAAGTAATTATCAGAGAACTACATTTACACATCATACTTTTATCGTTTCGTTTTTGTACATGTATAAGTTTCTGGATCAGATGTTGGAATCATAAAATACTTAATTCTTTTAATGGGACGTTACATTCTGATATCAGGGCGTGATTTATAAGAATACTTGATAAAAAAAACTAAGTATGCGACGCTCGGCTTAACTTAAAACAAAATAAAGTATCAAATTTAATTTGCCCAATTCAGTCGGATTGAAGTGAGTGTTAGTGTTAAATGCTAAACACTTTCTTTGAATTTTATCCACTAGGTCAACTGATGCAATGGACAGGAACAAAGTCTTTGAGCCAATAATGAACATCGCTCTGAGAGTTCCCCCACTCATTATTATTAATAGTATTTCAGATGGATTTTTAAAAGAACAAATCTTAGAAAACCAAAGTTTGAGAAGTAACACAGAAAGCTCAGAAGCATTTTATGTTGTGGCACTCATATTGGGTTAGTGTCATTTAATCACAGTAAATTTTGCATGCTAGCAGAATTTTAAATCTTTTTCAAAATTAGAACTAAATTGTGTATGCAAATTATTTTATATTTTTTAATGACTATTACTTTGCAGTTGGAATGTCAAGTGCTGTCATCATTCTGCTTCCAACCAAAAAGCTCATCAGCTTTTATATCCTGATGTCATTGTTTGGAACTTTGTATGCATCCTATTTCTGTAATGTCATATTGGTGCAAAGTTTCATGCATCCTGAAATTTCAAATTGCCTATCCCCTCTCTTCTTAAGCTTTTGGATCTTCCTAAATAAGTGGACATCACTAGAAAGACATTCATCAAGCATTCTCATCCTTTTACTTTCCCAAATATTGCTTGCAAAACTCTATTGGCATCTCAAAGATGATTTGCTCAGAGCTGATAAATGGACATACTGTGAACATAAATCGAATGCTGGTTCCTACAAAATATATTTTCTTTTCATTTTCCCTGTGGTTCTTGTTTCACTGTCAGCTAATGGCCCAGCATTAAATTTTGCTCCTATTGTGGAAGTGGTTCTTGCAATGGTTGATATGAAGCCTATATTTGAACTCTTGAAAGTTAAATTTGTGGAATTTCAAATATCATTGCCATTGCATTTGATGATCATATTGAGAAATGAACAGCTCATGGATCTGGCAGCCAACCACTGGATCAGCATAAGATTGTCAAAGGTTTTTAGGATATTTTGCATTCTCCAAAGCATTACCACTACTGCCCTCTATGTGAACTCTCTATCAGATGAGAAGTTTGACAACACTGAAAAACTGCTCGTTGAACTCGTCCAGGAGATGTTGGAGAGAAGCACTAGAACCTATTTGTCACTGATTTGTCTAGCAAGCATTTTATCTTTAATGGCACATCACATTGAAAACCTCTTCAGGAGATGGATAGGAGTTGAAACCGAGGAGGAGAGCTGGCTCTCCAAGTCAGTTCCAATCTTGTTCTTTATACTGGCCTTACAGACAGGACTTCCAGTTCTCATAAAGAACAAACATTTGACCAGACTTTCCTATATTTTCTCCCTGCTTTTTCTCTCTTGTTTGAGACATTTACATTCACTGCTTCACCACAGACTGCTAATCACTGCCCTAACCCCCTTTTCTCTTGTTCATATTCGCCATCTCCTCTTGGATGTCGTACTAATATCTTTGACTCTATCTTTAATCAACTACCAATGGCACGAATACACCCTTTCCGTATGGTCTCTTTCAATCGCAGTCTTTGGAATGGATCTTATATTTAAAATAATAATCTCTTTGCTGATTTACTGTTTCACATTTGCCGATACTCAAACCAGGTTTACAGGTGAAAATGCAGACGAGTATGTCTACCGCATAAGATTTTTTGGCGAGATCATCGAATTTTTGCTCGGGATTTTCTTTTTTTGTAACGGAGCGTGGATGCTTTTGTTCGAATCTGCCGGAGTTTTGAGAGCAATCGTAATGTGTGCTCATCTGTACTTTAACATCTGGTGCAAAGCCAAGCAGCTCTACATAGCTTGCATGAAGAGGAAAGAAGCCTTGCTTAAAGTTTCCAATCTAACATCAAAGACAGAAACCGATATGCAATCTGTAGTTGATATCTGTGCAATATGCTACCAGGATCTTCAGACAGGATCAGTTAAAGAAACAGGATGCAAACACCTATTCCACGAATCGTGCCTTTGCAAATGGGCATCCGTGAGCAACAAGTGTCCTATGTGTCACGGGAATGCCTTCAACGAAGTTGCATCATAGATAACCCTCGGGACTCCAAGATAACGTCACCAATCTGTCACTGCTTAATTGATCATTAAACATATTGCTTAGCGTTGAGTTTGCCATCTCATACTTGTTGATCATGAAAAAACGAAATTCATGTTCTTGGTTATAAATGATGGTGAAGGCCTACCGAAATTACTGATATGCTTGTGACAAGACTCGTTGGATGTTTAATTTCTTACTGAACGTGAAATTTTGGAATTTGTGAAAATTTATATTATTAAAAAATGGAACCATAATGGTGGTTTTTTAAACATTGGCCTATGTAATGCATCCTATCACTGTGGGATTATCACAATATTGTTAGTTTTCTTTTGACTCCTTGGGTGGGATCTTTGGTACTTCCTTCCCCAAAGTCTTCATCTTGAGGGCTTCCAGCTGTTTTCTTTCTTCCATTTCCCTTGCCAGTTCTAAATTCTTGATATCTTAAAATATGATTGTAGCATTGCATTTGATTATGGATTATATTACTATCAAAAGGTGATGAAAATTACTTTCTCTGAATGCTTCCATAAATGACAATTGGGTTCCTGTTTCTTTGACTGGGTAAGCAGTATTATGATCTATTGTTTCTGGGATTGAGAAGAAAGTTCTTACTCTGGGCACTTTCAAAATCATTACTTGTATGAGAGAGAAAGTATTGGATGTAAACCAATAACAAAGCATTGCCTACAAAAAATGTGATTCTTTTACATAGTTTTGTGGTAGAATTTTTGATTGCCTTTTTTAGTTCATTGTACTTACCGCTGGAAAATTCAACATAAATGGTATAGAAATGAGTGGCAAAGCCCGCATAACATATTTCATTGATTTAATCCCAATCTGGTCTGCCTTGATTCCATCAACACCAAGCTATATAAAATGAAATTAATTGTTTTGTTGCCAATAATCATGATTATAATAAATATGATCTCATGTAAATTCACAAACACCCCACCTCTATTGTGGCATATAAAGTTGCAGCAGTAATTACTGGCAAAGCATACATTGGATCTGGAATTGTAAGGTCAGTGAACCAGAGAACGCCACCAGTTTTCATGCTTTCAACAGGCAAGTTTGCCATTTGCCTGATGCCAGTGAATGCAGACAAAAAGATGGGTATCTGTATGTGGGTAATTGATCTAATATCTAGTCAAATTCACAGTTGCTAATCTAAATTCAAATTGATTTCATGCAACACCTATATTATATTCTAACCTGTGCTGCTACTGTTAACAGGTTCTTCAGTGGGTTTAATTTATTGACCTTCATGAAGTCAGTAAGTTGTTTGCCAGCTTCCATAACTATTATGGAGAGTTATTAGTCATATTTAGAGCTTTATATGAATGTTCTAAGATCCATTGCTAACCTTTAATTGGATCTCGAGATATACGGGCATTCATGAGCTGTTGTTGTAGTCTTTGAAGTGTTGGCATATGGTTGGCTGTGTTTGCAGCATTCCTTTGAACAATTATTACCAATGGGAAAATGGCCAATCGTAGGCAAACTGTCCCTTTAAAATGAAGGGTCATGGCTTAGCTCTAACAACAGAAATTTCAGTCCTTATTATCAGTTTGTTCTACTACTGAATTGGTAATGACATTGCTTTATTTACTCATTTGATATGAATTGCATCTGAGAAGAATGGCAAATAATGAAATTTCGAATTAAATAATATAATCACCAGATTAATTATGTCATCATTCCCAAAGATCTTAATGAGCATTAAATGCTTGTTGCTTTTGCTACCATGACTGTTGAAAGAATAAATTGAGCTAATTTGTAAGCAAAAAATGTCTTAAAGCTTATTGTCTACTCTATGGAAACCTCAGCTAATAGTTACCAATCACTATGGAAGACCACCATGGGACATCCAAACCAACATGCAACAATTCAAGTCCCGATTGAAGTAGTCCTTTGGGGGTAAGTCCTCCTAAACCCAAGCTTGACAGAGTTGGTTCTGCTGTTATACCAGCCTGAACCTTCAAAACAGACCAACATCATACATTCGTTGTTATTTTAAAATAAGAAATCCTCACAATTTCTTGAACTAATGAAGCACTGTCAGGTACACTAAATGAGCTACTAAATCGAATGCCACGATGGTCAAGATGTTGTATATCCTTTTGGCGTACGTTCCTCTGCGAAACACTCATATATCCAACGCTGACACTCCTCAAACCCTAAAAATATATTTAAATTAACCAGGAATTTAATTGTAATAAAGTTGTAAACAGCCTCACCTTGACGGAGGTTCCCAACACTTTGCACGAAAGTCTGATCATAATTAATCGTTAAGTGTTATCAGAATATGGAGCTTTTGAATTAATTAAAATGCCAGATCCAAACACAAGCACATGGCCAATACAACACCACACGGTCATTACGGCAACACAAAGTTTAAAAAAAAGTGGTATAAGAAATATTTTAAAAAATTGTCTGTATTTAAAAACTTTAAATTTTATCGCGTAATTATTTATACACAAAATAAATTTTTTTTACAAGTATGTTAACGGCATATCTAGAAGCCGAATCAAGCCAATATCACATTAAACATTCCTTCATTATGTATATAATGTGTCTATATGTGTAGCACTTTATATAAAATATGTGATCAATACTGGCAAATAACTAAAAGTTAAAACGTCTGATCACAGTTGTGGATCTAAGGAGAGTGCAGGGGAGCTATGCACCCATCCAGTTTTACAAAGAAAAACTCTTGCATGCCTGACAAGCGGGAGAGGTATATTTAACTTTAAAAGTGAATATTTACATATAAGTTTCTAATTCGAGAAAAATAAATGAAATGTACGTTTCTTGAGACTTGAATTGGTGGATTTACTAGAGACGGGTACTTGGTACTTGTATCTCCGATATTTCCAAGTTTAAAAAGCATGATTAAGGAACAGAATACAAAAGAAAATATCTTCCCCTCTCCGAAGACATTCAGGTTGAAAGAACAGAAATTTGTTAACTTGTATTAATATAAGCAATAAACACAGACACAATAAACATCTCGTGATAAACATGTGAATTTTGTAGTTCATTTTAATTATCAGGTGCAAATCTGAGATCACATCGATCCAGAATAAACTTAAGAACCTTGGCTGCACTGCTGTTAAAGCGCAATATCAAAGAACAAGATGCCACAAAATTGTTAGTATGACCACAACAATATTGTCATTTTTTAAACGTACATTTCATTTAGGCAATATCGTTGCCTATTATTAAAGAGGTGGTAATAGTAAATGTAAAATTAACAGTAAATATAAATAAATTGGAACCGAGTGGAAAGGTGAAGAGGCGCCTTCCACTGAAAAAAAGATAACTGCAGAGGACTTTTTCGTAACTCATCGACTCTTGTACTCGAACCTTGGTGCACGCACCAGGATCCTAGTTACTTGCTTCCACATCTGGTAATTGCATTTAAAATCTCACTTGTTAGCGGACCCGTACTCCCGCATCAAGGATACTTTCAAGGGACTAGAAATCAAAATATTATAAATATATAGAGTTGCGCCATTTTCAGATATTTATCTCAGCCCCAGCTAACTCTTAAATTGATCCCCTCCTCTCCTTTGTTTTGCATTTTTTTCACTTTTTCCAAATTTTCAAGGCAAAGCTGAGTACTCCATAAGGACAAACTTGAATTAAGACAAATGAGATACAAATCAAATAACAGCATCATTTTCATCAATTCTAACACACAATCTTTTCAAAACAAATTTAAATTTCAGCAATTTTTGAATTTGGGATGAAATGCAAAAAATGTTATCATCTGTTTGAAGTCCTTTGATGATGTGGCCTGTCTCGCCATAGGGAAAATGATTCAATGGGCATTCCAACAAACCTAGAGCATGGGAAAATTTGAATCTTATTTCCAAATTGAAAATTTCTTTATAACAACAAACATTTATATGAAACAGACACAATAAGTTGTTAACCCATTAAGAATTAAAGTTTATACATTATATTTGAATGGTATAATTAAAGTATTTATTTTAAATATACTAACAAAGTGAAAAACTATGAGACAAGTTGGCTCATAAAATTTTGTTAACTACCTTTGATCTGTTTCTCTTTGTTTGTGGTCTTGCCACTGGAGGGTTGAGGCATTGTGAATGTACGAATATCCAGCACTTCTGCGATCCAATCTTTCAATGGGTTCCTGTATTGAGCCCTCTCTGAAAGAAATATTAAGTTGCATTTAGCCACAGAAAAGATATAATTAATTCTACAGTTCAGGATCAAACCCTCTTCCAAAGGCACCATAATTTGCCCTTCTGAAGATCCAAGGTGCAGCTTTTGTCGGGCTACCAGTTGCAGTACCTCTCATAATTCCTCTTCCTGTAATCATGCTAAGACCTCTGTAAGCTCCCCTTACCAAAGCTGAAATGCATTGTATGAGAATACTTTCAGAATTATACAATATAATTAACATGTATAAAATGGCCTCCAAACCCACACATGAATAAATAGATTATAAATCATTTATCAAAAACACCTTAATTAAATACTAACAACTCCACATACTAATTACTCAACATGTCCAGCTTCTATACATATAACTAGCTGTGTATGAGATTAATGTGCAATCTCAAACAGGCCAAATAAAGACTTGGAAAATGTACAATGGCAAAGATTTTAGCAGAACATTTTGAAATAAATTAAAATGCAGACCAACCAGAATCATCTCTATGTTGTGAGAATGGTGTGGGGATGATCTGCCAACGATTGGTCAAGAAACGAGCCCCGCCTCGATCGAATGCATGACCTCCCCTCAGGGCATCCTGCTCATAAATTACTTGTTAATCATTAATTCTTATTATATATCAATATCAGTCAATATTAATTCTTGTTAATTCAACAGCAGTCCATAACTCTGATCAGAGATCTTTAGGCTAAATAAATAAATAAAGAATTCTTCGGCTAAATGCTTTGTACGGTTTTAAAAATAAGGTAGAAAACCTCGGAGCGTCTCGAAGCCGCGACGGATGCAGAGACGACGTCCGTCGTCGGTTGCTGTCTGGTTTCGAGTTTGACGAAGTCGTCGACGTGCATGGAGGGTGGTCTGGAAGTGTTGGGAGGCCTTGACCTGAACACGTCTCCCCTCCCCAGACCACTGGAACCCCCTCTGATGAAACCACGTCCTCTCAAAGGAGCAACTGTGCAAGAATTAACAAACGACTCCGTTTCGTGACGAATGTCATTCTTTCGTTTCAAATGAAGACAGATACTAACCAAAGTTTCCAGCACCCTTCATTTTGCTGGTGTTTATGGTGTCACCTTGCTTTTTCGTTCTATGAATGAATATAAATTTCAAGCCTTCAAAAGTGAATGCAATTTTGCAGATGAAAAAGCATCTCACAGTAGTTTGCTCTTCAATCTTGGCAAAAGGGAAGTTTCAGATGAGATTGAACCCTTCTTGAGTTCACCTTCCAAATCAAATCCTGGACAGTATTGAGAAGCCAATTCAATGAGATCACTTCTTTCCTGTAAAATCATTTATGCATTCAATGACCATCCCAAAAATCATTCTCAAGGCTCATTTAAAGGAGAGAATGGAAGAGAAGAACAGTAACAACTGGATGCACATTAACCAATGTAAATGTGAAGTGCCATTCTTTATTCTTACACAATCTTGTTCTTGGTCCGATTCATCTCCCATCGGTGTGGACAGCCAATAGGCAGCAGTCAGCCTGTCATCTTCATCTTCAACCAGATTGTAAACAATTCGTCTTTCGAACTGATCTTTGAGTTTTTCAGGATTCGGTAACTCCAACTCCTTGACCTCTGTTATCACAATTCATAAAAGCAAAATAAAATCATCTGTAAATTAATATTCCAATCCATTTATCAATCTGAATGTTATACAACAACCTTTCTCAATTTTTTGATCTTCTTCTGATTTCAAAATTCCAAGAATGGCATGAACGCATTCGTACACGTCTTTCAATGTTTCTTCATCTTTCGTATATTCCTTAAAGAAGCAAAAACAATTGATCATCCGAGCAGATGAGTCAAAAGGACATCAGCAATTGAAGTAGACAATACAATTATGATGCTTACACAAAGCAATGAATCAAGATCATGTAGGGGATGAGCACAGACATCCTCCATGCCAGACCATCCAAGGACATCCTTCACCTCCTGGAAAGTCATTCTGTATGTACGGTGAGCAGGAGATGAAGCAAAGGAATCTTAAAAAAATATATTTCAGTGGTTAAATAATAGTTAAACACCTTTAATTTATGCACTCGTACGACCTGACACAAGAGACGAGTGCAAACGAGAATCACAAGGAACGTTTGTTCACCTTCTGCAGACGGCGAGAGAGGAACCTTGTCTGGATTTGAAGGATAAGTGGCAGAAATGAGGACGAGGAACTGAATGCATTCGGCGGCAGAGGAAAGGGTCGCGACGCAATCGGAGCTGTCTTTGCTGAACGTGGCATTTATTTGCATGAACAGGTTGTACAGAGCCTTAGGGTTTTTACTCATGGCCCTAGTAAAGAATAAATTGGTAAATTTTAATATTTACCTAGAATTGAATGCTTAAAATGAATTTATTCCTACTCTTTGACAAAATAGAATCCGTAATCATGGTCCATTAGAAGGGTGAGGGTCCTCAGAGCCGGGAGTATGGAAGAGAACTTTTGATCCCTGTTGCCGATGTGATTCAAGAGGCTCGTGCAAACGAGAGTCACAAAGTCTTTGCTAGGAAGTCCGTTTGACAACTGAGATTGAATAAAGAGAATGAGTCTATTAATTATGCATTTATTGATGAATTACATTGATGAAAAGATAACAGTTTCACACTAGATGTTCTTGTTCACCTATAATTTTTACAAGCTGTAATACCTGTTCAATTGGACTAGAGCAGTTTTCTTGAGTGATGAGAGAGATTTCAGGATCACAAAGAGACTGGAAGATGCTCTGAAACATTTCTGTTATATTAAAATTGATGACAAATAAACAATTTTTGGTCCCGGACTTTGCCAAACAATGAGTCTCTGCTCACCACAATTGTTTCTTGGCACTTCACGTGCGAAGGTTCGTCCGAGACGATGTTCAGTAATTTGCACATCCTGTGAATGGCTCCCTCGTAACTCTTGTCAGATTGAGATCTTAAAGTTAAAAAAAAATGGAGTTAAAAAATAAAAAACAATAAACACTTCGATGGATGGCAATGCAGTCGTTACTGACTCGTTTCTCATAATCGACAACAGTGCGGCCTTCACGACGGCTTGATTGGTCAGAAACGAAAGGAGGTTGAGAACTCGGGCGGTTCGACCGGAGGCCGGAGCTTCGTCGATGCGAGGGACGTCGGTTTTTTCTTCTTCTGCGGCCTCGCTGCAGACGACTGCGGCGTCAGAAGCGACGTTCGACGGCAATTCTCGAGGCCGGACTTCTGCGGAGTTCGGGTCGACCGAGCGGTCCAAGCTTTCGATCAGAGTGTCGAGTAATGATCTGCAGAAGCAATAATACAATTGTGCAACTTTGTAAACAATATTTTCTTTATCACATGTCAACGAATCTAAGGATCTGACATTCGTCCGATTGCATTACCTGACTATAAATAGAGTCATCGATGGAGAAAGGTCTGCAAGTTGCCAACAGGTTCTCCTCAGCAATTGGATGAGAGGCTGGCATGATGTTCCTTGTATTTGAATATTTAATTTTAATAATAATTTATTAGCCAGTAATTACTCATGATGTCTAAAGATTATTATTAGTAATAATAATACAATATCATGTAATTTTATAAACTAATTAACGTCTGACCAGCAAGATTTCTAATGATTTCCTTCATTTCCATGGAGTGAGGCTGTAAGTGAGCACTCCACTTCTTTCTGTAGGCTATGGACTGATGAATCTCACTTTTCTGTAGATTCTAATCAAAAATCACATTCCAATCAGTACAAAAGAAAGTACTTCCACAATGAACAACACAATCATTTTGAATAAAAACAAACTATTATAAGCATTTTTTAAAACAATTGGATAAATTATCAACACAATCAACGTATTGATTATATGCATTTAAAATTCACTTCTAGAAAATCATCCCCTAACCTCCTTGCTCTGCATTGGAAGAGGAAGGGGCAGCATCTCCGACAGAAGCACCAGACCGCTAAGGAACGTGTAGGGAGCAGTCAGCGTGTACTTCAATATCTCCTTCGCCATTTTACTCCACAAACTTTTGCCGACGGCTGTCACGACGATTAACCAAATGTAGTCTCAGGGTCTTATCGGCAATACTGCCGTCGAATATGCATAAAAATGTATGCACGTGAAATGTCAAACCTTCTTCTGAATTTTCCAATGGTGGGTCGGGTTGGGTGTAAGCCATTAAAGTGTCTACAATCATATTCTGAACCTGAAATTGTAAAATTGTGGAGAAACATCAATGCAAGTTGAACTGTGTTAAGAAAAGTTATCACTAGATAAGAATATCTGCTCACAAATTGAAGATCTTGAGGTAACACTCCAGTTGGCGAAACAGAACACAGAACGGTGTGAAGACCCAACAAACTCGGAAGGGCGCTCAGATCCTTGAACTGAAATTAAAAATGCAATTTAAAATTTTTATGACCTGTAAAGTGCAACGATTAGAACGACGGCAGGAGTTTCTTACATCCGTGCCACGAGCCCGAATCAAGACGCAGAGTAAACGCTTGACCAGGTGGAGTACGGGCACCACCAGACTCAGGGTGAGGGACCTCTCCGATGCAGACTGCGGGAATCCCTGTTGCCAACTCAGCATCAGCATGTCCTTTACTTTCTATTGAAAATTGGATATTTAAAACTTTCAATTACTATTTCAGTGCTTTGATATTAAATCAATCAATGGTTATGATAAGTAACCAAAATGATTAAGAAAATGCAATCACAATCATCAGACCTGCAGAATGTTAGTAAAGAGTGGAAGGCAGTTTGCACCAAATAACTCTGCCAGGACCCATTGGATCTTAAGATGTTCTAGACTTTCTGTTTAGACAAAGGTAATGTCTTAGAGTTTATATTAAAACTGATCAACTTACATGCAATCTGATAATGAAATGAATTTAACAATCTAACAATGAAATTTTTACACAATGTACACAATGAAGGCAAAGAGTTTGTAATGACTAGTTAATATATCCAGGATTGGTATTCCTAAAACCAATATAAATTATAAAATAAAATTAATCTATCTAACCTTCCTCTTTGTTATCAGAAACACTGAGATGCTTCAGAATTCTAAGGACTGTGATCATGGGTTTTGGAATCTCATTGACATCTTCAACATATTGCCTCAGAAAGGTCACCAGTGCAGACACCGTCGAAGAGTCGTAGGAGATGCTCGGCAGGTGTTTGATGGGACTCAGCCAATCGTGGAGTTCTCTAACTTTGTCGTCGGCTTTTCCGTGTCTTATTTCTTAAATAAAATGTAAAATTATTAAATTTAAAAATCTTTAAAATTTAAAAAAATAATAATGAGACGGAGACTTTTTTTATGATAAAAGTATATGAACAGACATTATTATATCACTGCTATTACACTCACCATCTTCAACAATACCCAAGACCTGGTGACCGAATTTCTCCAGCCACTCAACTTTATCGGAACAACGAGCAACAACCAGAAGTACGGTCAGAGCGTAGGCAAAACAAACGGAACGCTGGGACTTTGATTTTTCTTCGCCTGTTAAAAATGAATGATTGCAATGCTAGGAATCGTAAAATAATTAAAATAAATAAATTTAAATAAAAAAAAGAATTTAAGCAAAACTCTTGGTGTGTTGGTACTGACTCGTAAGATCTATGAAATTGACGAGAGACGATACGTTGTCGTCGAGAGAGAAAACGTTCACAAGAGCTTCCCTGCCCTGAGGTGTGAACATGATGGAGTTTAGATTGAGCAGGACTGCCAACATGGCCGTCTCGTTTGCCTCTCCGACGTTGCAGGTTAAACCTTCGAGGAAGTAAAGCAATTTATAGATAAATATTTTTGAAAACCTCTGCTGAAGTTTGTGAGTTTGAATTCAGAGACAAACCTCTGGAATGATATTCGTTGAGTTGATCTATGTGTTGCATCGTCTGAAGGTAATAGATTAGTGTCAGACCGAGTTGATTGGCTGGACTCAGTTCTCTTTCCTCTTCTGAGCTAAAATCCTGAGGAAAAATGTTTCTTAGTTGTCAGATATCATCTTATCTTGATTAGGTTAAAGTTATTTCAACGAGTATTACTTTTCTTTATTAATCATCTTATTAATGTTTTTAATTCTATTTTTAATTTATCTTAGAATTAAAATTTAAGATTTAGAATTCCATTGTAAATTTGAAGTGTCTGTTTAAAATCAAATTCTAACAGTGCTTTGAGTAAGAGATCTAAGGATGCCGTTAATGGTGTCGACTCTGAAGCTTAAAAATAAAAGTCCGGAGTGGCAGGACATGAGGAAATTGAAGATGTTTCTAA
The DNA here is from genome assembly GCA_034509925.1 of Hirudinaria manillensis. Taxonomy (NCBI): domain Eukaryota; kingdom Metazoa; phylum Annelida; class Clitellata; order Hirudinida; family Hirudinidae; genus Hirudinaria; species Hirudinaria manillensis. Next base: position 5,822,874 of record CM067528.1, on the reverse strand, counting down.
TGGACACAAAGACATCAGAGTTGTTGCAGGTGGCAGGGGATGTCAGAAGAACAAACACTTCCTCAAGAAAAGTACTGAAACCAAAAGCAATTGGTAATTAGCAAATTACTTCAACAAAATCTCACACACACACACACAAAATTCTGACCATGAATTAAAAAGATGATAGATGCAGGGCAGTGAGGAATTAGTTGATTTTGCATCTGTTCTCATGGTCTTTGTGAATGCCCTCACTGGCTGATTCTGAAATTTGCATGATTATGTTGTAAAAAAAAAATTGTCAGCAAAATAAAATGAAAACGTTTGCTTACGATTTGAGCATCAGACAGGATCCTATACACTTCGTCAAGACACTGTACAATGCATTCCACCTCGTATCCAACATCCACCTCTGCAATAATTTCATCTCCTTCTCCTGTGCTGCCCTCTATTAAATCATTCTTTACTTCAGGAGGAGGTACCTTCTTTATCAGGCTTACAAATGGAAGTTCAAAATTAAAAATCAGTTAATCTTTTAAATCTATTCAAGATATGAATAAAGTAATTGAATGATATTTTGCTGGTCAGTTTTTTGAAAAGCCCATTAATTAAATGTTTCAATCAATAATTTTGAAGATGTCTGCAATCAACAGAGTGTTGCTTATTGCTCCACATACAATCAGTCTCATGGCTTTCACGAACTATTTCTTAGATAAAGCACTTTAAAAGTGCTTCAAGTACTTATCTTATACATAAATCATTGCTATTATTATTATTATTATTATTATTATTATTATTATTATCACAATAACATCCAAAAAATATTGAAATGAAGATGATTACAAAATCTTCCAATGACCCCATTATTGAAATAAATAACTCTTAGCAATAAATAGGCAATAAACCAACCATTCAGTGAATGAAGTAAGCTTCTGGAGTATTTCATAAAAGTGACACTTTCTCAAAAGTGCTTTTAAGCCTTCCAACGTCTGAGACGCCTGGGAACGAGTAAACATGACTCTATGAGTGAAAAAATAAGTCAGAAAAATCAGGCAAGTTCTTTACATGCTTCTTTAGAAGCAGCTCCAGCACTCTCTGGTAGGGAGTTTGCTTGCAGGCATCCACGACATGGTTCTGCCCATTCTCTTGGACGGGTTTAACCTATAATTATAATTACAATTATATAATAATTCAATGTCCATGGCAAGCATTTGTTTAAACTAAAAGAATTTTCATCTCACATCATTTCCAAGGAAGCAATCGAACCCTTCTTTAAACCTCAACGAGCGATCGAGAGATTGCAGGATGAGTAATTTCACGGGCGTTGACATGTGATCGGAAACAAATAGATTCAACAGCTTATTTTGTACATTCTTATCCTGCAAATAAAAAAATTTTTATTTTATTTTAACTGAGACTGAATGAAGAACAAGTGGAATCGTGGAAAGCATGATTTCAAACATACAAGCATTTTATTCAAGAGATCTTTGTCGCAAGTACAAAGACAACCGGCCAGTCTCGTTCCTGCCTTCATGAGTCTTAAACGATAGTGTGTCTGTTTCTGGCAAGAAATTGCATTGAGATCCAATGCCTCAAATGTCCATGTGATAAGAGTTTCCAACATCTCTGGAACAACATCAGAAACATGTAATCATAAATTTGCTAGTGGTTAAAAAAGTTGTTAAACAAACAACCTTTGTTGTCATTCACGACCAAATATGGTAGTCCATCCAAAAGGTTTGGGATTATCTCCATGGCTTCAACCCATCTATTTGCAAATAAGATTCAATAAAAATCTTAATTGGTCCAATCACAGTAATGGAAACAAATACAAATCTTAATTGGTCCAATCACAGTAACAGAAACAAATACAAATCTTAATTGGTCAAATCCTTGTAATGCAAATAAACATAAATCCATCTATAGTCTAAATTCCAGATTGGTTAGCTGGGTAGGTATTTCGGGTGTTCTTTGAATACAAGATTAGGTTTCGTCAGTCTTTACTGATAATTTACTTAATTTTGTTCATTAATATTGTAGATATTGTAATATTGTATTAATATTGTTAGTATTGTAACATTGTAGAACCAATCAAAATAAAGATGTGTACATCTTTGAAGTGTCAGTAAATTAACTACACTTCACTGTTCAATCTTGTTAACTGTTAAACATGTCTATTTTAGCCATGATTTCTAATCGAGCCACTGAGAACCCACTTTTCCAATCTTTCAGAATCTTTGAATTGTTCCACCAATTTCACAAGCTGAGATGCAGCTGCTGGCATGACAACCTCTTGAGCTTCAACACGTTCCAATAACTTCTGCTTCTCGACCTCAAAAGGGGTCAAAGATGGATCGGGAAATGTCTGAAAATAATTTGTTTTATCCAAGTTTTAATTAAGTGATTATCAACAAGTCACAACGAGTAAAGAAATAAAAACAAAAAACATCTGTAAATGCAAATGTGTCTTTAGTAGCACAGTTCTCCACGAAGGCGTGCAGTACAACACATTCACAGGAATTAAAAACTGAGCTCCAACAACTTAGATTGACAAATGAGTGACACATTAATAACAAACAAATAATAACTCACTTCTAATGGAGCCAAATCGCATTGGTAAGGATTGAAACTTCCTAGAGCCGTGAAGGTCCAAGGTCCTTCGTCAGAATTGTCCCATTCCCCGAGGTCGGTCTTTGAATCAAAGTAACAAATAACTGAAAATGAATTAATAAATACAAAAAAAAATTAGTCTTAAATACCACTTCCTGAGAAATGCAGTTGGCAAATTGGACGTGATTGTCTTCGTTAGAGATGTGAGAAAGTTCTGCTTCACCATCCTGCATTAAATTTGAATAATTCGATGAATAATTCAATGAGGATCTTTGAGCCGATCAACCACCCGAGTTCAGGAATCGATTTGAACTCACCGGTATTTCGCCATCCGAAAGAGTGCCGTAAATGTCCACGTTTTCTTCGGCATTGTCGCCCGCATCTGCTATTTCGCCTGAAGATGATTTCAGTGACGTTTGAAAATACGTTAATATATTAATATAGTTAATTAATACATTAATAAATAACATCAGTGACTCAAACCAGGTTCAATGACATCTTCATCAAAGAATGGATTTGGAGATGCATCTCTTCTCTTCTTCTCTGGAGATGCATCCAGCTTTTCACTTGTTTGTCTCTTCCTTGAGAATTCTTTGTGATCCTCAGATTCCTCCTTCATTGATTTCACTTGTCCTTGGTGGGCGTCCAAAGATTTTGAAGCCTCCGGAATATCATTCGTTCCGTCCTTATCTCTCGGATCCCTGGCAGGACCTCTGTGTTCTAAGGGTATGTCCTTTGGGTTGAAGCCTTCATATAAGTTGGTCAAACTCTTTGAGTCCAAAGAAGGAACCATTAGAGGTTTCTGCGGGATCTCGAACTTTTCTTGAGATTTGTTCGATCCGACAGGAAGTACGGCTTGAAGTTGTAATGCGTCGAGGTTAAATCGATGTTTTCTTATAAGCAAAAGTTACTTACATTGCAGCTTTGACCTTTGACTGGTGGGGGGAGGAGGAGGTGGAGAATTGTCTCGAGTTACGGAAGTCACCGTTCCATAGACTGCCAGAGTAATCGTCTGGTACCAACCTTTTATGATCAATCCATCGGTCGGAACCTGAAGTTCAATGTTTTCCAGTTACATTTTGATTTTTGAATATTGTCATAATTTTCAATCAAACTGTTGTGACGATGTGCGAGTAGGCGGGGCGAGGGAATCGAGCGATAGTTTTGGAGCGCGAGGGTTCTTTCGAAGTTTGGGAGAACAAATAAAGAATTGTTGCGTTCTGGTTGTTTCTGGTTTTTGCGTGTTGAGTAATGTTTCGTTTCTAAAGACCTAACAACTGGCGCAGTCGACAAAAGAAAGTTCAAAATTTGTTTAGTTTCCAAAATGGCCGACGTTGCAAAGTTCTTGGAAGCATTTACACAGCAAATGGAATTGTTGGTCCGTTCAATAGCTACAAACGCTACACACCACACCATTCCGAATTTTATTCCTTTCGAACCTAGCAAAGAATTGTGGAATGATTATATGAACCGCTTCCAGTCATTCATTGAAGCGAATTCAATTCCAGCATCGAAAATTACGCAAGTGTTTCTGACAAACCAGTCCGCTTCTATTTACAAACTTTTGCAAACAACAGCTTCTCAAAAACCAACGCCGTGCGAAGTAAATAAATTGGACTTTGCTGAAATCCAAGCGGTGATGATGCATAACTTCAACCCCAAGAGATTTGTGATTCGAGAGAGATTCAAATTTTGGACTGAGCTAAAAAGACAACCAGGTGAAACAATTCAGGAACTCGCGGCGAAAATTCGAAATGCCGCCACCACATGTGACTTCCCTAGTATAGAAGACACACTAGATGAAGCTTTAAGAACAAGATTCATGTGTTCAGTTGACAACGAGGCTGTGCTCAAAGCGTTGTTCAAAGTTCCAGAAGGTGAACTAACATTCAATCGAGCAATTGAAATTGCTATGGAAGTTGAAGAGTCTGCCAAAGTTGCGAAAGCTACAGTACACGGCACACCAGAGGACAATCGGGAACTGGTAAATAAAATTTCAAAAGAGACAGAAAGTAAACCGGACGAAGAAACTTCCAACGGCCAATAGTCCCGGATTCTGAGACTACACTTCCTCGACGCTCAGAGAGGTTACGCCTAAAAGCTCTGAGAAACTTTTCGGCTGGCGTGGAGGTGTTGTGACGATGTGCGAGTAGGCGGGGTGAGGGAATCGAGCGATAGTTTTGGAGCGCGAGGGTTCTTTCGAAGTTTGGGAGAACAAATAAAGAATTGTTGCGTTCTGGTTGTTTCTGGTTTTTGCGTGTTGAGTAATGTTTCGTTTCTAAAGACCTAACACAAACCTTGCTTTCGCTTTTCAAGAGTATTTCCTCACTTTCATGGTAATCCAACCTTTCAATATTTAGAAAAAGTTGAGTGTTTACAATTTAGAATTATAGTTTGGTTGCAACTTTCACTGCAATTACCAATTATTCAATAAAATCTAATATGTCCTTATGAAAAAAAAATCCACTCACAATCCAATTCTTTCAAAAGTCGAGTTACTTTTATCCAAGTTGTTTACAAAAAACTCAAGCTTGAATGATGAAGGAATAGTAGCTCTGAAACAATTGAAAACTATTACATTGGAACAAGTGCAACGACACCATGGATCATGGAATTTGCCACTTGGCACCAAATAAGTAATTAAACTCACCCCACCAAAACTCCCCCTGGAATGTCAGCAATGACTTTACATCCAGTTGGAATAACGATGACTTCATGGACAACCACTGCTTTGGAAAACTGAACCAAGTCCAAGTTCAAGTCCTTAAATGAAAACAATGATAATGGATTAAATGAAAATAATCATAATGTATGGTCAACAAGGAAATGCTAATTTAATATTTTTTAGTCGTCCATATGCAAACATTATATTATAGATCCATTACCCAGTTAGGGTTATTTGTAGTGATTCTTTCAATCAAGCCAAAACCAAACAAAAGATGCTATTAAATTAGTGTGGATTATTCATTTGCCTACAGCTGACAATAAGAACAACTAACAAAAATTGTGAGAATAAGCATATCTAAAAAAATCGTCATCTCATATTAAATAAACATGAATCACAGTTAAGGTTATCAATTTTTGGTATAATTCTTCTGCAGGGTGTAAAAGGCCTAGCCTTTTATATTATTTTATGTGGAACGCGTATGTAAAAATGTGTCCAAGTCCTAGGGGACTGTTGACATTCACCTCTGAATTATCATGCATAAAAGTATCCAAAAATAAAAGATCAGCAACGTCTTCGTTAGCGGCCATTATGGATCGGTTAAAATCAATGCTAATTTAAAACCAGAACCAATGCCCAACACCCAACAAAACCAGTCCTAACAAAGAATCGTAACAATGATATAGCACAAACATAAATACATAAAACTAATATTTTACAATTGACATTTTAAATTGATATCGTAAACTTTGTAGTGAGATTGTTATTTTAAAAGTTATTTAGTCGTTGAATTTCTGAAACCTGTATACTTAAAACAGAGACGAATTGGTGGCTTTTACTACATCGTATTTGGTAAAACATCTTACACAATTGTAGAAGAGCTTATACTGTCTGTGGCTATAGTGATAAGCGAAGTTATTCTATGAAAATAAACTGAAATCCACCACGATAATGTCACATTGAGCAGGTTCAGAAAATGTTTGCATTTCAGCTTGATGAAAGTAATGATGCTGTTACTGATGTACAACTTATGGTGTGTCCTTAATATCCTTAGGAAGGAGAAGCTTTGCAAGATTTTTTGGTTTGCTTGGTTGTTTCAAGACGTGCCACTGGGGAAAGAACAATGCAAAACCATTTGTTTCTCTAGACGGCGTTGTCATCGACTTAATATGCTGGAATAGGAATTGATGACGCTGCTGGATTATTTCAAGAAATAAATCCAGTCTGGTCAATAAAAGAAGTTTATAGAACTTGACATGAAGGGTTTCCAAAGAATTAGGGTGGGAGATGGTGTCCAGAAAAAAAATCTGTAAACCCGAGCCACATTGAAGTGGACTGGAGATTAAATTTTTGCATATTATACATACAATTTAGAGAATCAAAGTTCAAGAAAATTGCAAAAATTACGTTTGATGTTTTTATATCATGTACAAAGTTACATTCCTTTGCAACTTAAATTTTCTCTCGTGGAATTTGTTGGTATCTTCGAATGAGTTCAGTATTTTGATTGCGTATGGTTTGTATTGCATTGTGAAGAAAATAATTTAGTTATTTTTTTATTTACAATGTACATTTACAAATATTGCTGATAATAATTTAAATCAGAAAAGTAATACTGAAATCCGAAAACATTTATAACCTGCACTTTTATACCGCAAGTGTTTTGTTTTTTTGCGTCTTAAGGGATTTTGCCGAGGATGACGGCGAGGTTGTTTGGGTTTTCATGACTAAATAATTGGTGAGTTAATTGCTTTTGTTGTCTCATTTATAAAATGAATATAAAACTGTATTTATATCATTTTTCGGATTGCACGTATATCAATCCTTTTCAATTTAAGGCAGAAATGAAGTTTTATATTCTGTGCTTCACTGTGCTAGAATTGAGTCTCACAAGTAAATCAAAAGTTTCACACGATCTCGAGGATAAATACAACATGTTTTTGTTGATTAAAATCAGGCTTAGTGGTTTCTCTTCAACCATATAATGGATGTCCACCATCACTTCAGTTTTCAACAAACTTGAAAGTTTTTCGGAGGATTTGCTTTCAATTTATCCCACTTGAAAAAGATTGGTATGAGGCTAGGAATTATTGCAAAAAGGTGAAGCAATGTTGTTTTGATTGAGAAATTTCAATTAAAACCAGCCAATATATTTTTGCCTCTTTATAAGCAATTGTTGGTTTTGTTTTGTTGACACTATTATTTCTTTACTAATTGAGTTATAATCGTTTAGTATGGAGGTCACTTGGCTAAAATTCCAGACTCAGAAACAAATAATTTCATAAAAGATGAATTAAATTCATTGTGGTGGAAAAACAATGGCATCTGGATTGGACTAAATGATCTTGATGAAGATGGTCAGTTCACATGGACAAGTAATGTAGCAAGTAAGTAACACAATTAGCTTTATTCACAGTTCTATTTGATTTGATGACCTGAGGTGCTTTTTGTCAGATGACAGGTTGGGCCTGTGGAGGAACTGGGGTCACGGTCATCCAGGAGCATTCTTATCCAGCCATAGAGATTGCATTCGGATAGTGAGGAACAATGATTGGAAATGGCATGAAACTCCTTGCAGTTTTCCTGGATTTAAATATAGATTTATATGCCAATATGGTGAGTTGATTTTGATTTTACCAAGAAACTATTTAACAATAATATGTTAATTAAAAATGCCCCAATGCCTGAAAATATGAACTTAAATTTCTAGAGCAAAATGAACTTAGATTTTCTAAATATAATCATGACTTTCTTTAAGATGATAGCTACATTTCTTAAATAATGTTTGTTTTAATAATTTAAATAATTTAATAATAAGTTTTTTTAAAAATAATTTATCATTTGCATTTATTTTACAACACATCAAACCTTTGGCTAAAAGCAGGAGACTGCAAGCATTTCAACCATCTTTAATTGCAGCAAAATTGATTCTAGCGTTGCTGTGCCAATCATTTTTTTATCATTACTTTGCCTGGATATCATGTTGTCTAAAAACAGATTTGCTGCATAAGAATCAGTTCCTAGGGTTTCATTCCATCGTTCTGCATTAGTGTCAGTAGTTGCAACACGTCTTGCTTAAAACCAGACTTGCACTGATATTTGTAATTGTTTATAATTGTTGTTATAAATGAAAAGCACCCACAATGTTATACGCATCTGCGTTAGAAGTTTAATGCATTTAAAAATGAAATTAAAAAATGAATTCCAAATGGTTTGATGGGAACCTTTAAAAATCCCTCAGAACGTTTACAGCTCGTCGCCGTTGGCAACAGAATAAACGTTGCACTGAAACCTTTGTACGAAACAACACCAAGCATTAGTTGTATGTTTCAATTATCAGCTTTGCCTTCCTAAAAGTTGATCGATGATCTGATGAAATTGTAACCAATGGAATGCCATGAATGAGAATTGTTGTCAATAATTTCTGCATTTTTAAAAAAATATTTCCCTTTTAATATTGCCTTTGAGGCAAACATTGTCGTAACAATGCCATTTGTAAAGAATTTAATTTGATATTAATTTTGTTTAGTTGCTGTAACTGAGATATTAGTTATAATGGTTAATTATTAATTAACTGAATTATTAACCAAACCATTACATTGCAGACAACGTGAAGGAGAATTTGCATTATGATCCACCAGTGGCTTCTCTGATGCAGGGTACAAATTTCATTTTGCTATATTCAATATATTTGCTTAATTAATTCATAGAATTATGCATATTCATGTTTCATTGTTCAGGCCAAGATGCTGTAATTGGAGAACAACAAGGCAGTGGTCATGGTTTGTACATTTCTGGATTTATTTGACTTAATTTGTCAAATTTGATTTTCGATGAATTGAAGCTTTTGTTCAGATTCCAAAATGTGGCAGTTAACTATCATGTGCTTGACTTGCCTTCTGGTACTCGTTATCATTGCTGCCATCTTGGTCAGGTGAATTATTTCAATCCTGATGCATTGTATGCAATGCACTTTTGTGCTGCTGTAAATTTTATGTTACTATTTACACTTGTTCTCATTGCATTAGCATTTATGAACAGTTTCTTGGGAGTTTTTTTTTGCACCAATTAATTGTTTTGAAATAGAATATGATCGGTAATCTCCGTGCAACTAGTTGTAAACGTTGAAGTCCAATTATCAGATATAATTATTCGTGCCGACATCAGAAACCAGGATGTTTTTTCGCTTTTGATTGACATTCAATCTGGATTATAATTGCAGGATCATTTTAATACTTTCCCCATTTTTCTGGTGTCCTGTAATAACGTTTGTAATGCAGGAAGTTAATGTGCACGTTCATCTTCCTCGTTTCTTTCTTATTTAATTCAATTATTTGCCACTTAATTTAAATGAATACCATGATTTTGTTGTAATTAACCAGAGGCATTCCATAAAATCTAATTAATTATGAGAAACCAATTTTTGAATTATTTCAAAATTTAAAAATAATGCGGAGGTTGACCGGGCCACGAGCCAATTTACTGATAACGTTGAATGGGTGCGAATGATTACTAATTGCAATATCATTTTATAGCATCCATTTTATTCATCATTCGCTTCCTTGTTCAGCAACCACTTCCTTATTCATCAACTGCTTCTTCATTCATTCATCAATCACTTCCTTATTTTCTTCTTCAAGGAAAAGAAGGCAGCAAAATGTCAAGCAAATGGACACAAGTGGTTTGAAGAACAGTTCCCTTGAACAGGCTTCGAGTCAGAAAACAAAAGTCGAGAACATTTACGTCGACGAGACCACCCAGAAGTTCTTGAAAGCAATAGAGACGGACAAACAACAACAACAACAACAGGAGAGCATTTACGAAGAGATTCCTTATGACCTGGATAAAGTCGTAATTTCAAAGGCATGAGAATCGTGGAAATGACGGACGGACGTTTGTTTTTTAATCCGCGGCGGCATTTTTGAGTTTCGAAGTCACGGCGTTCCTGCTCTTCGGAGAGATGTTTGTTTTGCATTTCATTTCTCTGCTTCTCCCTTTTTGCTATGTGCCTTGCAGATATTAAACAGGACGTACTCAATAATTTCATTTACTTTTAGTAATCTTAATTACTTGAATTACACTCGTGTTTGCTCATTTAGCTGCTCTTTGCAGACATGACACTTGTTTTGGTTACGTATGTATTTTGCGAAAGTAAGAATCTGAGTATCTGGAAACTTAAAAAACAAGAATGAGATTAATCGTTTCAGATAGAATTACGTGTTTTAATTAATTAAGAACTTTTAAAAATGAACGGCCGAGGGGGCGTGGCGTGGTCGATCAGGTGAAACCGTTGCGAAACGTTCGTTATGAAAGTCGAAAGCGGCTTCACTTAAAGAGCTTCCCGCAGAAGCCGACCATCGCCTGTTGGAGACATCCTCTCCTGGAAAGATCCTCGACGTCGGAATCTTCTTGCTCCGCTCTGTTGGCTCTCGACCTTATTTCCCTGACGATGTCCACCAAGACCTCGTCCACCTTGTGATCCAGTAGAGCAGATACTTCGGAATACTTGCATCTGTTCTTCTTCACCTCCATCATCTTTTTTACATCTGCAACGATATCGCCAATCATTTACATAGCTACGTGTGTTTGCCGAGGTACCGAGCAAAGTGCTTCTATCGCACGCAAGTGAGGCACACTTGCAACAAAACAAAGATCGGTCGATATCATTGTGAAACGAAGTACGCAAAGCAGAAAGGGGGGACATGAATTTTTAATGGAGCATGGTCCAACGTGATTGATTTACAATTAGTTGTCAGTGTTTATAACATAACCAAAGAAAACTAAGTCAATACTCTGCTCAGATGATTTGCTTTTAAAATATAAAGAGCCAGTCAGTCATTTCTTGGAGACATTATTGATTTCCATCGACATCGTGACCCTGGGGGTCAGGACACGATGCCAGTTATTGACCTTCTTCTGGGTTTGATGGTTGAACCGGTGATAAATCTCTTTTATTAACTTGGAATAAATCACATTATTAATAATCCGTTTAGAAGCCACAAGACAAAATTAAAGGATCAGTTCAATCGTCCTCGTCCTTATTTCTAAGCTCTTCTTTCCAAAAATAAAATGATTTTTATTGTCAATGTCTTCTGACACCCCCCCATGTTAAGATTCGCCCGCGCGATAAATGTCAAGGTCGTTGCAGATAAATGCTGAAATGTGAAGTTGTCCAGTGCAAATATTAAACAGCAATAAAACTTTCGCTATATACTTTTAATTACTTTATTTAAATTATTAATTTATATTTTTATTAATATGGAAATTATTGAAACAAGTTTAGTATTACTTTAAATTAATGTTCACTTTTAATAATTAGTAACTGATAATTTCATAAATGAATACTTAAATAAATAAATAAATGAAGAACCAAGATTTGAATTTCAAACGTTGGCATAAAAACGCGATGCATGATGTGTGCAACAAATGAACATCTTTAAAGACATCGTTAAAAAAAAGTTAAAAATCCACTCCCCACGTCCCCACCCACCCACCCTAACTCTTAAAACTGGAAAAGAACTCATTTTAATATTTGTTCTCCGTTATAATTCTGCTTAGGAGAAATAATTCTCTGGGACTCTTTGAACAAATAACGAACGGCAGGAAATAATAGAATCCTTTCAAAAGCGGTTTCACAATGTAGACAATATTGCAAGTTCAGTGATAGGAAAGGTCGACAGACAACCAGGGAGATTTTTGTTATTATTATCATTATTATTATTATTATTATTATTGTTTTTATTGTTATTATTATTATTATTGTTATTATTATTATTATTATTATTATTATTATTATTATTATTATTGTTATCATCATTATTGTTATTATTATTATTATTATCATTATTGTTATTATTATTATTATTATTATTACCTTGTTATAGTTTTCTTCGAAATTTAAAAAATCGGTTCGACAGACGATTAATAAAAAGTTGATAAAAGAAAATAATATATAATAAAAGTCCATGCAAGTTGTTAATGATGATGTTAATAATAATAATAATAATAATAATAATAATAATAATAATAATAATAATAATAATAATAATAATAATAATAATAATAATAATAATAATAATAATAATAATAATAATAATAATAATAATAATAAAATAAATAATAATAATAACAAGGTAAAGAGAAGAAGCGTTGCGAGAATATTTCTCTAACTGACGTCATCAAGGAGACCGACGACGTGAAAATAATTTCATTCCGCAGAACGTTGTATTTATTATTATTATTATGAATAACTTATAAATAATATAAATGATTTTTAATTGTATATATTTCAAATTATAAAATGTGGTAAATCGTATCCTGGAAATCCCATAGGAAACATCAAAGGGCCAATGAGTTTCATTTAATATTTCCTTTATTTGTCTCTTTCCATTCCTGGAATTCCAGGTGACAAACGAAAAATTCTGACGCGTCACCTGCACGGAAAAGAATCTTCCAATTTCAATTTCGAACATTATTTCATTTTTATATTATTTCATTTTTATATTATTTCATTTTTATATTATTTCATTTCATCGCTTAACGCCGATGTATAAAAGCTTTAGCTTGAGCTTATGAGAGTTTGGTAGGAAACTTTACGAGGGAGATTTTTTTCGTATGTCA